>OX090898.1:22326217-23622174 GCA_944319695.1 Tiphia femorata
AATATATTATCTTTTAATCTTAAGCTGTACAATTATAACCATTTCTACTTCAGGTATTCCAATGATCACCAATTGTTCAAAGAGCTCCTGAAACTCTTGATAGACAACTTTACTAATATGACCGAGGATGGATACATATCCTTTACTGTCGATGCAGTCGGTGTAATATATCACGTAGGTAGAGAACTAGTGCAGCGATTAATACAATATTGATACTGACACGATTAATGGACAATGCATACTGTCTGATGTTAGTTAGCGAATCAGCCGGAACATTTGATAAAGCAATTATTGCTAAGTATCGTAGAGGTAGGACACTTCGTTGCCGAAGAAGGAAATGAAATGTCACGTGTATCGAGTTACCTGTACGCAAAGTTATTACATTTGGTGGGCCACGTTGCTATTTTACAAATGGCACATTTGGAGTCATCTGTGTATGGAGAATTAAAACGAAGAACATATTTGCGGCAACTAAAAAAGGGGAATAAGCAACAACTAGACAATGACACGCTTCAAAAGTCTAGCATGATCGTAACACCCAGAAATGCATCGAACATTCGACGGGCTAGTGAGGTTTAATGATTGGATTAATAATCTTTGAATTTCAATGAAGATCAGTAGTAGCTTATTATCTGTTACAAATTTATGTTCCTTTAGGCCAGTGTAGCTCAAGACGACAATGGCAGTGAGGTACTCGAAGGTGCAGTAGAAGATGCGGATGCGGAGTTTGTAAATTATGTTGTCGAAAATGAAATTGTCACCGGCAATGGTTTGCTTCAAAGATTTGTGTATGTGCTTAATTTAATACAGTATTTAGTAAATACTTCAGTTACTGGTTATGACCAGTGTTGGGTACGATACATTTAAAATTTATCTCGATACAGATAGAGATACCGTGAAAAAATGTATTTAGATATAGATACAGATACACAATTTAAAATGTATATAGATATAGATACTCGGATACTTCAAAAGTATCTCAGATACATATCAGATACTTTTAAATTATATTTTGTCGTAATCAGGTAAATACCTCAGTAGTGACGCTTGGAACTTAAAACTGAAAAAATAAGAATTTAGAACAAATTAACAAACATGTTGGTTTATGCCAATAATAAGATTATTTATTTATTAATATTTTATAAAAGGATAACATATTTTTTTTAACATACAGACAAAAAATATCTGAAAACTTATCTGAAAATGTACCTGGAAACCAGTTAAGATACTATGTTTTCTAACTAGATACAGATACAAATACTCAAATTCAGATGTACCTCAGATACAGGCTTAGATACACAAAATGTATCTAGATACTACCCAACACTAGTTATGACACTGATTGCATAAAACTCTGTGCGGTAGATATAAAGAATATTTTTAAAAGCAACTTTTTATATATTCAGACCTCTAGTATTGAATGTTTGTCGGCATCCTCATAAATACGATGAAGAAGATTTACAAGCTGCCGCGACCCTTGCTTTGTGCAAAATGATGACAGTAAGCCGTTCATTTTGCGGAGAGTCATTGAAATTATTAATTACCATATTAGAGCATTCGCCGTATCCCAAAATTAGAGCAACCATTCTCATCGGTTTAAGTGATCTTATGATCAGATTTCCAAATCAAATAGAACCACTGACCAAACACATTTACGGAAGGTAAGATTATACTGTGATAAGTGTTTTATGAATTGTGGAAAATGAAAATTATATTGGTACTATAAAGTAGTTAAATCTCAATTTCAAGGCTACGCGACGATAGCAAACATGTACGTAGCACCTGTTTGCGTATGTTGACAAACCTTATAATGCGAGAGATGATACGAGTTAAAGGACAAGTATCCGAGCTCGCTATTTGTATTGTCGATGAAGATGTGGAAATACGTGAAAATGCTCAACAATTCTTTCAACAACTATCGAGAAAAAGTGATGCTCTATATAACGTGATGCCCGACATGCTATCATGTTTAGGCAATCCAGAATTAAATCTCAATGAAAATGATCTTCGAGACATACTACGGTAAGTGAATACGCGCAGACACTAAGCGTGAAACCTTTTACTTGACTTTCTCAAATTGTCGTTCAGGTTCGTTATGGGTCTACTTCAAAAAGAAAAACAAATCGATGCGATCATCGATAAAGTTTGCGGAAGACTCAAATCTGCAACAACAGAACAGCAATGGCGTAATTTATCTTATTGCCTTTCACTCTTACAGTTTAGCGGAAAAAGTGAGGATAATGTACTAACACATGAATCTTATTCCTTTTGCAAGCTTCTAACTTTGCAGTGATTTCTTCATTATATTTCCAGGCATCCATTATCTCATTGAATGTTTACCGTTCCTAAAAGAGGCAATTCATAATAAAGAAGTGCTGAAAGCATTTCGTAATATAATTGAACAGGCGAAGAAAAAGGCAGTTGTAAAAGAGGCCAGTCTCGAATTGGAAAGAAAATTGAACGAGCTTCTACAAGATTCGCGCAATACGGAATTAAATGATAGTCAGATAATGCCACCGCCACCACCATCTGCCTCTAAAAAACTGGCAAAATCTCACAGAAAAAGTCACTCAGAGACTGTTCAAGATGAGGAGAAAGAGGATGACGATGACGATGACTCTGGTAGTCAGTCTGAAAATGTAGAGGGTACGTATTTCGTACGAAGTATTTACATGCAGGATATTTAACATTTTACATATAATTAAGCATGTACGAATCGTTGGTTTAACATTAAAGTAAACACATTATCACTCTGCAATGCCTTTCCTACGTGCGAACTAATGATACTTTCTCTTACTGTAGCTAAGAGAAGCGTACAAACCCGAAAAAAGACACCTGCACAGCGTGGTATGAGTCCATTTTCAACGCCAAAAAGGAATAAGCTTAATAAAACACAGGAACAAACTGAAAGAAGATCTTCATCTAGATTAAGAGCGAAAGCGAATTCGCCTTTCCCTTCGTAATCATGAATGATCAAACGTGTCATTCGTCGTGCGTACAGAGAGAAGAAAAAGATAGTATCGAATTTATTTAATATTAATTTAACAGCGGATAATGCTGTAATATTATAATGTCTAAGAAGTAATCATGTTTTCTAAATGTACGGTTTATATGCAAGCCTGAGTTGTACTGTACTTTATTACGTAATTGTGTACATTACATTTACTGAACGTTATTGCATGTTACCAAGTAATCTAGTAAAAAATTCGTAACACGGCTGTACAATAATAGTAAATATTTCAAATAACGCTTAATAGTACTTGATAGTGTTATGCGACATCACGGCTGACACTGCGTTTGAATGTCATGGAACGAACCTCTGTACCACCTTTCCCTGATTTCGATACACCAGAAGCTGCTGGATTTGGCGTTGGACTTTGCGATAGAGACGCTCTATCATCATTATTGGATTTTTCGCGTTCTAACCGTTGTTTACTAAATTTTCCCATTCCAGGCCTGTAAATCTCCATGGCTGGTCGATCCTGAAAGAACGAAACGTTCATATTATACAGCTCACCATTCTTCCTTAGCATAGCTTCTCGAAAAGCAAAATGTAATAATTTTTACCTTATTTCTTATTCTACGTTCTAAGCGAGGATCTTTCTTATCCTTTTCCTTATCTTCGGTTTCAGATTTTTGTAAATTGCTTTGGTCTCCGCCGTCTAATGATTTGTGACGTCTCAGGCAACTACCATCCCCCGTACCACCTTCACCGCCACTTTCAAGTGAGCTGCGTCTCTTCACAATTTTCGAATCTTTCTTTTCATCCGATTCATCTCCATTCTCTTTATCTATGTGTTCGTTAGACTTAGACTTGTCAGGTTCACTGTCGGCATCGGAAGAACCTGTTATCAGATATCTTTAATGAAATGCGTAAAGTCGAACTTACATATTATGCGATGTTTATCTGTGCATTGAATACCTTTAATTTTCTTTAGTCCTAACATTTCCTCGACATCTTGGGAATTATTTATCGTTAAGCCAATGTCATTGGATTCGTGAGTTGTGTGCACTTTGTCTTTACTATTTTTATATTGATCTTTCGTGCTTGAATGGTCTTCCGTTTCATTTGTGTAATCGGGCGAGTCTATGAGTGTGTCCTTTTTTGGAACGATGATTGATTCGTCCGTGACTAACGTACTAATATCTCCATTATCTGTATTGCAGTCCGCGGACTGTCTTTTAGTTTCTGCGAGTCTTTTCTTTTCCTGTCGCATTTTCTCGTAACTCTTTCCTCGTTTCTCTTCCATCTTGCGCTCTTTAAAGTCCGTCTTAAAGTCGTCTCTAATTTCATATTTCCTATCGTCCCTAATGTCATTTCTTCTATCGTCCTTAATGTTATCCCTTTCGTAGGGCCTCCCATAAATTTTCTTATCATCCTGCCTTCTTTGATGCTTTAATTCTCGCTCTTTATTTCTGTCATCCAATCTTTCTCTATATCCCTTATTTAACGGCTTTACGTCTCGATCTCGTGGAATCTTCTCTCGCAATTTTTCATCTCTCTTTCCTCGATTTTTCAAATCTTTCAAGCACAATTTATCCTTTTCCTCCTTATTTTCTTTATTGTCTCTGTTTATTTCTTTATCCAAATCTGGATTTTTTAGAACCTGTAAAAACACGAGAATTTAATACCAAGTATCTGCCAAATTTTTCAAACAAGAAGTATACAAAGCGATCATTTTAAAATAGAGTGTAATGAGACACTTATATCTTCGATACTTGTGGAGTAAAGCATTTGTACAAGCTATAACACAATGAAGTACATATTTGTTTTGTAAAAATGAACACTGGGTCAAAAATTTATTACATGCAAGTAATATAACAAGATATACTATATAGTATTGTAAATGAATATAAATTTCACGTACAAATGACAAAGTATAACAAAGTCTGAAAAGAACTGGATGTGAGATTAATCTATACGAGAGCAATAGCCTGCCGCTTCATCGGTTTATTTGCACCAGTAATATGCAACGTAAATTTTCCTGCCGTTCGCTGTTAATCTATTCATGAATTTCTACGATATCCTGTTTTAGAAGTCGTAATGCGGCACAGTTTCGCGTAATCAGCTGCAACAGTGCATCTCATTGATTTAGACACGCTTGGAGATACTTGTAATTTCCACCATTTATGTATATGAGTAAATTGGTTCTTAGGTAGCGCAGTGAAAATTTCATTGTTATTAATACATTGACTAGATCTGCAATTGCACCTACAGTTATAATAGTTGTTCTTAATATTCGCCCAGTAATTCTCTCGTTTCCAGTTACAGCTTCCTCTTAAACTATCCTTCCCGCAAATACCACATGATCCCGATAAAGCTTTACCACTGTCTCGCTCGTATCTTTTAAGGCAGCTTAAATTCTGATTGTATTTCGTATAAATTACTGTCTGTTTAACATTATCGTGAACGTGTTGATATGTGTTAAAGGAATTTTTATTCCCTTGCACAATTTTCGGTATAAATCTTGCATCGGGGACCTCTTCCTCGTGCTCGGAGCATTTGATAATATTTTCAACGGAACGGTCGTTAAAGATGTCTCCAATCGTATTGTTTGAAGAAGTTACAAGGAGGGGATACTCGATCTTGTGATCTTCATTATTGCATGTATGCTGCGGATTGGAAGGTATGAGTAAGCAAATACAGTAAAGAATGAAAGAACTTCAATTTAAATTGTAATTACTGTGCAAAACAATGCCTTATTCTGCAGTAATCTTTCAAACTTTCCGAAGTACTTTCTATTCAAATAATTAATATAGATTGCGTTGAACTTTGTAATACTCCATACTATTTTCAAACACTCGCAATAAATCTTTACAATTCTATACTGTATTTGTCGGTGGTATTTAATCGAGGAAAGAGAATAGTTTAGATATCAGTGACCAGCACGGTGCATACCTTGCATATCTTTTACTTAATACTCGCCTATCGGGTAATTAGAATTAGTACAAGCATAAATAAACATATCTGCTCAATGTTTAAACTTTCCAAAATAAGATAAAATGTTTCAAGCTTGTCTTTACCTTCGATATAATAGGATCATCTTTTGTTCGCCGTCTCTCTAAATCTCTTCGTCGACGTTCCTCTCGTTTCTCATCCTTCAATCGCTGTTTCTCCTGCTTACGTTGCTTTAAGTATTCCAAGAGTGGAGTCGTTGTTACCTTCTTCGGGGTATCTATCATACAATAACTATAAAACACTCGACCGTACAATCGTGCTAACTAATCTTTCAATCGACTTTACATTAACTCTAGAACTACCAAGCTGGTCAAAATGACTCGTCAACAAAAGAAGCTTCCATATGAAAACAAAAGTATATGGCAGCACAGTGATAAAATAAACGCTCTCTCTGTTAAAATGAGTGGTCGACAAAGGAAGTTTCCATACGGAAAACGAAATTAGTAGTTCTAATGTTAATGAGAAATTCTTGTGAAAAATTGACGTGCTGGGTCATTTTGACTGATCAGTACTTCTGGTGTTAACTATTTAAATTACACGCAAAGCGTAGCGTACGAAAACAATTTCTCGTATCGTGAATTACAACGAAAGGACAAAGCCACGGATCACTTACTATCGGCAGGTTGATAAGAGTATTCGGTTTTTGGTTGAGCGACGGTCGAATCGGTCTCTTGATTCTTAAGACTCTCCAAGAACGTCACGTAATACGGATCGGATTCTATGGTGCCGCACTTGAGATCCTTCTTCTTTCCTATTCTCTTCTTAGGTAATCTTTGAAACGGCGCGAACTCCACCACCGCCGGATACTCCGTACCCTTGGCATCGACGAACACGTAATTGTCGAACCTCTCGCGAAACATAAAGATGTCCTGCTGATCGATGAAGTTAATGTAAGCGCGCGAATACGCGAACTGTCCCAAAGACATGTCCGCCTTAACGTAATATATGTAATCGTGCTCCGGTAATGGAGAAGCCTGCTCCACGAATTGATCTTGGGTCATCGACGGTGGAAGTCGCCGTATCACCACCTAAAAACAAGCGAGTTCGTTTATTAAAAAGTGACTACCTACGCTCTTTATCGTTTACACAAATTCTCATTCGTAAACGACTTTACAAACAAACGATCGCGCTGTCCTTCAAATTATACTTTCTGAACCACGTAGGATTAGCGGAATTGGTCGTCGTTGCTTAGTGTTCAATCGTTACAAGTCAAAAGTGTCTTAAGAGTGTCGATAGATGAATCGTAGGACAAGTATGTTCTTTTATCCATGTTTCAAACGATGAGACAAAGCGTGGTCTTTCGTGTTGACTGAAATGGTTTCGTTGGAATGCGAACGAAGCTCAGACGTAGCTTGGTGGAAGTTGATTTTGCTCGATGTGGATTTGGAAAAATTATAAGGTGATTGTTCGACGTACTTTAGTCATCGGACGGCATTTCTCCTTTTTATTATCTCGTAGTTTACCCACATCTGGAGAACTCGTCTGTGCCTCGTTTTGTGCTGGTGCCTCGGGCTGTGGCGTTTCCTCGGTCATTTTTCCTACTGTCGCTTAATTTCACGCAAGATCCAAGCGGTGCACTATCATTCAGTCCGTTTAAAATATTTCGAAAATACAATTTCCTTCGGATCATCAAAATAAACGTTTACGTTTATCAAATTTTCACTGCCATCTTGATCAGTTTCTATTGACAACACTGTTCTAGTAACTTTTTGGTGCTTCGGCTTGTGAACCTGAATTCCCTATGTATTTTGTCGTCTGCTTTACGGAGCGCGAAAATTCAAACGTGTTTATCTATGATGAACGTAAAATCTAACACGATTTTGTCAGGGATTTTGTAAAATGCTTTTTGAATTTGCATTTAAAATGATAAATGTAAAATGGTTTAAGAAATCTATTTTAAATGCAAAATGTAAAATGGATTTTTTGAATCCATTTTAAATGCAAAATGTAAAATGGATTTCTCGAATCCATTTTAAATATAAAATGTGAAATAGATTTTTTGAATCCATTTTAAATGCAAAATGTAAAATGGATTTTTTGAATCCATTTTAAATATAAAATGGTAAATAGATATGTTAAATTATTTTTAAATGCGAGATGGTTTTTCAAAAATGATCATTTAAGCAAGGTCGAGTTTCAGCGAGTGACACAAGGTGATGACGACGCCTTTCCTGTAATAGCAGCATATGTCTCAGTAGTTTTAGGAGATCGAGATGTTAAAATCCATGTAGCAGAGCATTTTCCAAGGAGAGAATGATAGGAATGATTATAGCTTCCTCTGCTATTTCCAGTAGCCTTGAAGAGTGGCCCTGAAGAGCACCGAGAGCAGCATTTGTCCAGGCCAGGCGTAGAGGTTTCTGCTGAAAGTTTGGTCTGCAGCCAATTACGTGACTTATTTCTCTTATGCATGAAGGACGCTGAGCGAAATTTGTGAGCAATTGTGGAAAAAACCATTTATCCATTTTACAAATGGTTAAACATATAGATATTTCCATTTCAAATGTTAAATGAAAATGGGTTTTTAAATAGTAATTTAAATGAAAAATGCAAAATGCCATTTTCATTTAAAATACATATTTAAAATGAAACCATTTCAAATGTTACCCAGCCCTGGTTACCTTCAACAGAGGACAAAGTTACAGAGATTTTCCAATAAGGCTGATGATCTTAAAACTTCTCCAATATATGATAACAATTTTTTGTAATATAAATTTACTTACCTCATTATTTGAATGTTTTTTTGAATTTTAATGAAATTGTTTATAACATCTAAGTAATTAGTAATCTTCGGTCTTTTACTTCTTGTAACATAATTTTATCAAATTCTCTTCGTCATCACTACTACGGCTCTCTAATATTTCATTTAAAACGATACATTTTTTTGTACACATTTTAAATTTTCCGTCACTTGAAACTGGTGTACCAAACTGCACTGTCAAAATTGGCGCTGTAATAAATTGTGCACTCGTGCAATTTATTTTGTGCAACCGTACGTGAAATCAAGACTACACTGAATTAGTGCAATACTCATCGAATACGGTATAAGATCTGCACTATAATAGTGCAATGCAACAGAACACGATGAGTGCAACCACTGGAAGAGATGCAATTGATTGAACACGCTGCACTGGGAAAGTTCGTACTCGGTGTACACTGGTGTACATCAGAGCAGACGATCGACTTCGCTATATGATAAATGTAAAATTTAATGTCCGTAGATTTTATTATGCCAAAGAAGTATTGAATGTGCATCAAATTTTATTTATTTCAACTTTATATACGTATACGTACACCCGCTTGTTGTTGCTTGACGTATAAATGGGAAATCTGTACATGTAAAGAGAAAACGAAGTAAGTACATGAAGTTTTAATATCGTATATATTACACTGTGCATAAATAAAACTCGTATTGCCAAAAATAACAATATTTAACCTGATTAAGTACTTACATACATATATAGCCTAATGAATTTATAAAACGTTATTACAATCTTCGGTAATTGTCACGTTGTTGTGCCTGCGATGCGGATATCAACGTTGAATATATGAATGGTAGTATCGATGCTAATGCTAGGCAGAGACCAATGATCGGGCGATACCACACCCATGCGAAGCCAATTACCAATAAACTAATTGACATAGAAACGGACATCGTTAAGCTTTCAATTGCTATAATTCCACACAAGAAGGTGGAATTTAAGATGATTGTCCTCAGTATATTTGCTAAACATGTTGCGGCCAGAAATAATACTAGCCAACCAAGTCCCCTGTAGAATATAATTTGCTTTTGCAATTAATATAATAAGAATTAATATAACGAAGGTAGATCATCAATTACCTAATCGTCCACGTTCTCCAATAGTTGTGCACGTGTTCCAAGTGGAACATTTGATCTACCGTCAGTTTATGCTTTCTCTGAAGTAATATTTCCTCGCCATGAGAAGTTACATAGGGTACAACAGATCCTTTCTCTAACAAGCCCACTATAGAGTAAACGTCTCCAGTTTTTCCGGCATAAGAAAATTGTATTCTAATGTCTCCCACCTAAAGTAAAATATTGGAAATTAGCACGTCTTGCTTTATTCGACATCAATCTTGTTTATCGCTCGTGCAAACCTACCTGAGGATTCCACAGATCTGAGCTATGATAATATAAACCCGAATGCATCTTGATATCCTTACGCTCCGGCCTCTCGTCGCTAGTAACTTCAACAAAGTCGTTGAAGTTCTTTTTTAATTCCGATCCAAGCGTAAATGCTCCAATCTTTACCTCGTTGGCGATTTGTACTTGACTTTTTATAGGCATCTCTTTGGGATTATGATGACCGGTCCTGATGTAAAAGTGTTCCGAATCCACGAGCTTGTCTTTCCACTCGGTGGTGTAGTAATAATGTTTCTCATCATCTGTAACTCCACCAAAGCTACAATATAAGCGTCATTTTCATTACGGAGTCACAGTAAGAAGTCGACGTAGTTTGTCAATCTTTCATACATACGTATTACCTTGTTTCCTCTTCTATTTCGATCCACTGATACATTTGGACTCTCCGCTTCAGCTTAACGCTGGACACGATAACGCCGTAATCGGGTTCGGTTAGTGGTTCCGCGATCGTCAACGGGCCTGATAAATGTACCAAACGACCGTTGTATTCGGGCATTAACTTCAACGAGCTTGGAAGTACGGCTACATTCTGTAGAGCTTCGTCCAACGAATGCGCCACTTTCACCGCTCTTCCCTGTAACGTTGCGATACACAATTACATTATCGTTGTGCTCCGAAATTCACTGCTAGTACCGAAAATCTATAGTATACGTGACCAGGGCTGGGTAAAATGCTTTTCGAATCGCATGTAAAATGATAAATGTAAAATGGTTCAAGAAATCTATTTCAAATGCAAAATGTAAAATGGACTTTTCGAATCCATTTTAAATATAAAATGGTAAATAGATATTTTAAATGGTTTTTAAATGCGAAATGGTTTTTCAAAAATGTCGGAGTTGTAATAAGATTGTTTAAGCGATCAAAGGTCGTGTTCCAGCGTGTGACACGAGGCGATGACGAGGCCTTTCCTGTAATAGCAGCATATGTCTCAGTAATTTTAGTAAATCGATATGTTAGATTCCATGTAGTGGAGCATTTTCCAAGAGCAGATTGATAGCAATGATTACAGCTGTCTTCACTATTTCCAGTAGCCTCGAAGAGTGGCCTTGAAGGACACCGAGAGCAGCATATCGATGGATAACGATAGCGACATTTGTCATTACAAAGTTACAGAATCCCGGCACAGGTGAAAAGGTTTCTGCTGAAATTTTGGTCCACGGCCAATTACGTGACTTAGTTCTTCTTATGCATGAAGGACGCCGAGCGAAAGTGGAAATTGTGAGCAATTGTGGAAAAATTTTACAAATGGTTAAATTATATAGATACTTCCATTTCAAATGTTAAACGAAAATGGGTTTTTAAGAAGTATTTAAAATGAAAGATACAAAATGCCATTTCCATTTGAAATATACATTTAAAATGGAACCGTTTCGAATGTTACCGAACCCAGTACGCGATGTAAACTATAGATTTCCAGTACTGGCAGTGAATATCGAAACACGGCGTATGATATGCATATTGTAGTACAAATCGTACGCAAATCAACGAACCTCGTTCCAAAACAACAGACACATTCCAGTCGCGAATAAGATCGAACCGATAATAGCAGTGAGCCACGACTCTCTGAATTGTTCCGACACGCTCATTGGAATATTCATAGGTCCTGGTTGCCTGCCGTTAACTCGGTTCTGTTGAAGCGGATCGGCGTTAGCTCTGAGAGCTTCTCCGTTTTGCTAAAACAATCGAAACTCCTTATTCGCTCGATTAAACCAAACTATAGAACAAAATTCACGTTGGAAATCTATCATCGACTTTTAACAGTGTACTAAACTATGAATATAATGCAAGTGTGAATAACCAAACTCGGAGTGGTGAATCTCACAGAAATTGGTGTTAGAAAGATTCGAAATTGCTTTGATTCCTCACATTTGCGCGATACATTTCAGAAGGTTACGTTATGTGCGTTGACATCGGTGTTTGAATGTTTTTCGGTGCCTTCACTGAAACATTTACGATTGACATTATTTGTATTGTTTACATCGTGCGTCGTGTAGTCATATTGTAAGTTTTATTAGGAGAATTATCAGTGAAATTTCGATTTGTCACGTACCTGTGGAATTCTGCGCATTTTCAATTTTACTTTTCTCTCTGTGTACGAACGATTAAAATAGATATGCACTGCACAACTAGATTTGTGATTGCGCGCTAAATAACGCAAATTTGGGAGAATCATGTTGATCTGCTCATGCGCGAAGAAAGTTACGATCGGTTCTATAGATACAAATTCATTAAAATTAAATCTCGTATTTATCTCTGTTTCTTACGGTTAATTTCGATTTTTGTTATATGGAAAAATGTATTTAGAGATCGTTGGAACGTTTGATTATCGTGTCATGTGTTTTTAAATGTTATTGTTGGGTTTTCGAATGTGCAAAGGGTAACATTAGACTCTTTCGTGAAACTATAATATAAAAGCATTCTTCGATCGTTCCAATTTTATGATGATTTTGCCGTGTATGTAGAATTATTTAGAAAACGTAACCCGCATAGCACACAAATTTGAAACATGTTTCAATATGTTACTTTTCTGCAAGATATATGACCGTAATATCGTAGAAACATTGCAAATACATTTGAAATCTCTTTGGAACATTTAAAGGTTTACAGCGTTATATTCGACTGAAACATAATTTCCACGTATTTGTGCTGTGCAGAATAGTACGTATTTACAGTTCGCTCGATCTAGTTTGATTCTCGTGCCATGTGTTTTTAAATACTATTAACTTTTCGCATCTACAAAGCATAACAGACACTTTCATAAAACTAATAAAAGCATTCTTCGACCGTTCCAATTTTATTATACAATTCTCGATGATTTTCCTGTGTATATACAATTATTCGTAAAATACAAGGTCTCAAGGTGGACCTTCTTTCAAAATCTTTCGTCAGTGATAGCGCACATGACCGCCACCTATAATAACTTTGGAAATTGTGCAAATACGATCCGTATGATGTGAAATTTTGCGCGTCCGACGGAATTTTTAAGTTGCTTAACCTCACGACCGTTCGAACCGTAGAAATATCGGACCGATCGGGACTATTTAACGTCCATGAGAATTAAATTTTCGAGAAGCTCGTATCGTGCTTCACGGATCGTCTCCAACTATCCGAGAGAAGTATCGTAATTTCGAGGACAAGCGGTGTATTTCAACTGCCCTCATTTTGACAGATTCTCGTCCAGTTCAAATTACAGATATCGTGTTCCCTCGTCCGAGGACTCATCGATATTGCAAAGATAAATTACGACATGTAATACGTGTCGGACAATAAAATCGATCGTCACGAATTCTCGGCCAATTGTAAGCAAATCAAATTCTCACCACCTTACATTTTACACTCTCGTGCGATTTTGCGCCTGTTAATTGGTACTCTCATTTGGGAAAGTTACCAAAAAAAAAAAAAAAACGAATTTTCGTCCACGCATATGTATGTTAAAAAGTACAGAATTAAGCGCTTAATTTAGAAGCGCATTTGTCCTTTCGCACTCATCATGGTACGCCCTTTCCGAAATTAATAATTTATCTTCGAATGTACTCTGTGTGAAATCGTCGATTAGCGAACTACTTTCCCATTATAGAGCCTTGCGGGGCGAGAGGTTGAGATTAATGTCGATTTTACTTTTGTTCGTAGATCAACGGAGAGTTCGAGACCATTTTTCCTCGGTATCTGGTACTAAGGTTCGTGAATGTGATACGATGCCAGGTTGTGCAGCCGTAGGCTGCAATAATCGCAGTGAGAAGGGATATATTATGAAATGTTTCCCACGCGATCCTATCCTGAGGAAAATATGGCAAGAGCGAGTCGCGAGAGCTAATTGGGAACCTTCTAATAACTCCTTCCTTTGTCACATACACTTTAAACCCGAACAGTGGTCCATTACTCAGACCGGACGAATCAGATTAAAAAAATACGCCGTACCGTCTATCTTTACCGTAACTTCGACCAGAAAGTCTCCCAAGAAGCGTAAGAAAATGGTGAATGTTAAAAAGGAGGACAAGCGTAAAGACGACTTTTCTATAGAGTACTTGGAAAACGACAGCGAACATTCGTCCACCGGCCAATACGAAGAGAAAGACTCGGACGATCAGGAGGACGCCGGACAACTCTCCGCGCAGTTATTGAGTCCTGGAGGAGCAACGAATTTGAATCATGAGAAAAAGCCTACTTTTGGCAAATTGTGTCGGACGATTACTAACGACGAGCGTGAAGATTGCACGAGTATTGTCTCCGATGAAAATATGCAAGAGAATAATGTTGCGTCGAAGAAGCGTGCGAGCGAAAAGAAAGCAGATAGCACCGAGTTGAAACAACAGTCTACAGTCGACGATGATAGTCCAATAAAACGTGAAATTAAGCGTGAGATTATGGAGCACAATGTGCTCGACGATAGTTACGATGAAATAGAAGAAAAATTGAAGCAAATATGCGATGGTGGACCTGTAGTTGAGGAGGTTCGTAATAACAGGAAGAGAAGTAACTCTTTTAACACGACGCACGAGAGTAGCAAACGAGAAACAGAAGTCAATCATAGTTTCAATAACAATGAATGCAGATTAACGTCGGAGGACGCAGATTACAAATATTCTACAAAGAGCGAAGTTGGTCACATGCTCAATGATAAAACGGAAAACGTAGAAATTATCTTTGGGACGGAGAGTGGAGATGACAAAGGTTGTGCTACTACGTCGACAACGGCCAACAAGCATTCGACGTTGAAAACTGATAATAATCCTTCGAATTTCAACGATTTGGCCGGTATCAAGGAGGAAAGGAAAATATTTATCGAGGATATAGAAGAAAATTTTAGTAAAGATGAGGTTCACGTTATACCAAACATAAGAGCTGCCATGAAGCGCAAACGAAGAACAAGAGAGGAGATAATGAAATCCATAAAGAAATCGATCGGTAGCGCTTCCGAGCAGGAAATAAGTATTTTCAGCAATGACGAATCTTCTGGAGATAGTACCGATAAAGAGACGAAAATGGAGAAGCAATCGCTGTGCATCGATAGTAGAAGATGCAAGAAAAGTTGCACGCTACCTAAGAGGGTTAAATTTACAATAAAGGTAACAGGCGATCCAGAAGACGTAACAGACGTTATAGAGGAATTGTCGTCGAAAACAACTAATCGATACGATTCACAAGATACTAATGCTTTAAATGGTAGTTCCGATGTTAATCCATTTATGACTTCGGTTATAACAATAGAGGATTATCCTCCGTCGAATTCTCTTGCGAATTCGGGGCAGTTAGGTGGCAACGAACTTTTGGGGACAAATCGTTCGACGTTACAGGGCGATTCGGAGAAAATATCTTATCCGGTGAATTGTAAGCAGACTATAAATTTATGTAAGTCTACGCGACTAGCCGATTCGAATTTTACGTGTAATGATCATCAATTTATCTGTTCCAAAGGGTCCGTGTCATCGGACGAGGACAGCAAAAGTATAGATATAGATATAGACTTGCCAACCAAAAATTTCACCTGTGGCGGGGAAAATCTTATAAGTAGCAGCGTCTCTACGCATTACGATTTTCATGAAAACGAAGAATTACGAAGAAGAGCGAAATTGCAGGAAGAGGTCATCGAAAAGTTAACGAGTCAACTAATTATATACAAAAGCATTGAAACTAGCTTACGTAACAAGAATTTAGTACTTCAAGCAAAGACTAAAGAAATGGAAACACTATCCCATAAATTGTGTACAAGATCGACAACTTCTCAGGGTTTGATCGGCAAGAAAAGCGTGGAATCTAAACAAAGACTGATAGACTTGTCGAACAGAGTGAATTATTTGGACGATTTGAATAAGAAGTTGATGAAGACTGTAACACTAGAATCTCAACAGAAGAGAAAGTTAGAGGGCCAGATAAAGCAAAGGGATACTCGCATAAAGGAACTTAATTGGAAATTGGAGAAAGCTTCGAAATATCTCGAGAGAGCAGAAAAAAATACAAATACGTATAGAAGAAAAATGTTAAATATGCAAACTGTTATGAGAAGAAAGAAGGTTCTAGATGACAAGATGACCAAATTCAATGACGTATTGACCGACAATACGAAGGATTTTTCTGAGAAGGCGTTGAGAATGGCGATGGACATTAGGAAAACTTGTGGTAAAAAAGGATACGACAAATTACTCAGTTGCGGATTACCTTTTCCGCCTGTACAGATCTTACGAAAAAGATTCTTAAAGAATGATTTTTCCGACTGTAATGAAAGCAATGACAAGACAATGCGGAGTTGTCCCGTAAAACAGGTTGTAAAGTCGGATGGTATTCCCGATTCGAAATGCAAAGATGAATTTAGTGCAAAAGATTCGAATATGCCGGAGTCGGATATAAAAGAAGCAGAGTTTGAAGGTACAGAAACTGTGACAGGAACGGTGCAAGATATTTTTGATGAAAACAATGATGGCGATGACTTTAGTACAAATGAATTGAGGGAGCATTTTATTTTACAATTGAACGCAGTAATGTAGCCATAAATGTGTAACGCCAAATTGAAGTCTCAACTTCTATTCACTTATACTTTTTGTCTTTTATACCACTTAATGATTAAAGATCGATGTTAACGGAGAAATATCTCTACCATTGTAAAATAGCCCATTGTGCACGTCAAAATGCTATTTATTGTACAATGTCATTTCATGTGTTTTCATTGGGGATGTAAATATATGTACAAATGCTTCAGAATGATAATCGACCATACATGTAATATAATAACGCACTTTGATCAGTGAAACTTCGATATTAAATTGTTATCAATAGGCTCATTCACGTAAATTGTGGAACTATGGAAGGTCAACTAAAATAGTGTATTACAGAATTAAACGTGATTTGTTTTATAATGTTACACCATTTTTTCCTTGAGAAATCTTACACTTATTATTTATTAATGCCACACTTTTATACGAAATTTTGCAGATTCTACATATCGTTTTTAATCGTTATATAGTCCATACTATATATATTCTCACTAAGCATTTCAGTACTCATTGTGCTGTGGTTGAAAGATATATGAAATTAACGAAAAGTTTTACTTAAATTTGGCATAAGTCACCATTCGAAATAATACAGATTATGATACAATTATTTTTTAATAGATTGTATACATGCTTAAAATGGAAGAATTCAAAATTGTATTCGATTATAAGAAGTCGGTTGGAAATTTTTAAGTACAATTACAATGGTATCGTAATTACAATCCGCTCGCAGATTTATTATTAGTGACCTTTTTTTTCTCTTTTGACCTCCCTTCCTTCGATCCGCTTAATTTATCACATTCGCACCACGGTGTAATCGTTTTATCACACATTAAAGAAATATTTAGAATCGTCAGTGGCGTGTCGGCAATACTCATTTTGATATTGCCCACTATTTTGTATGAAACGTTGTTTAGACCAGTCTGTCGATCTCTCTTGCGTGTAATCTCACGTTGGTTATAACACTTAATCATATCTCTCTTCCTATGGTTTCTATCGTGTATATGTCTGAAAGAGATGTAAATAGTAGATATATCAATTTCCGATACGAAAGCTAAAAGTGTAATCTAGAAACAGCCTATTAAATCAGGATACTTCCTTTTTAACAATGTCTATACACTTATTCATGCGCTAATGCACTCTAACGTACATCAGATCTAATATATATCACAGTCGATCTTTTACATTTATATATGGAATTATTATTAATAAAGATAAGAATTTTCCCTTTACTACAAAGTTACTTATATACATATTGCGACAGTATCGTTTCTTAATGTTAAGCACTAGACAAAAGCATACACAAGCACGAGTATTAACATATTTTTACTCGAAAGAAAGTACAATGGATAGTCTACAAAAATAATTAATTTATGCTACAATCAACTCTTACTTGAATGTATTGTGCGTTCCAGTGGACACGTTTTGCGGACGCGTAATGCTTAGACCAGCTTCCTTCAATCTTACATAAAATTCATCGTCCTCGAGACCCCAACCCCAATATTTATTAGACATTCCGTTCACTTGTGTATAGTGCTCCCTGAAATAATGGATAACAATAACGATCCTCAATAAAATTCTACGAATTGTCGAGTACAGATATAAGACCTTCTGATGAGTAATATTCCACCGACGAAAGTAGGATAATGGTATCGAGGATGTAAGTCCGGAGAAGATATGTGATAAGGTCCTTCGCTTGGAAATGTATACAATAATTCGTCGTTGAGTGGTAACAGATCTACGTCGTGCATAGCTATATAATCGAAGTCCTTCTTTACTTCGAGGAATCCCACATTTATCAAGGAAGCTCTATTGAATCTGAACCTATCGACCTGTAAAGAATACAACATTGACGAACGATTCCACGAATCTTTCTTCTTACTCGGTACAATCGACGATACCTGATTCAATACAAATATATGATAATTGATGTTCTGCTTGTCCAGAAACTTCTGCATGTGCGGTACGAATATTAATAATTCTTCGAAACGATCTCTAAATGGCACTAATACGGCTAAGTTGTGGTCGTCCTTCTTCGATACCTTTACATCGTCGATTACTTGCTTATGAGTACCGTATTGATCTTGTAGACCAGAATCGCACTTGCACTCGTCTGTAAATGAGATATCGTGACGTTAATAAGCGTAGAAGGGATTAGCGTTCAAAAACGAATTGCGAACACGAGATTACTCACCGATACTAATCGGGGCAATACTTATAATGCATGATGTGATAAACGTGACGAAGATACAAAGTAGGATATATTTATATTTGAAGCGCTTCCAGGCAATTTCCATACCGATGAGAAGTTACGCTTACGATTCTGACGATACGACGTTTTAGTCACCTCAAGAACATTTTTATGAAGTATCGACAACGTAATGACATGTCTGCGTTATCGCGTAACGTCAAGGACCCTTCTATCCTGCATTCTATATCTTTTCATCGTCTTTGCCAAATACTCTTCGACGCATGACATTTATAATTGGAGACTCTCGTCAGTGATCCGACAATAAAAGTAACATTGTTCGTGTCCCATTCTACCACTCGCAGAGTAAACAGTAGCTTTCTTCAGAAAGAAAAAAAAATTAATTAAACTGTCTGAGAATTGTCACTCCAAGCTCTGATTAAACTTGCCGAAGCAGAATAAAGTTACCAAACAAGGATTACTTTTCAAACATTTACTTTGCCTGATAAAACTCTTTCGATACTTGTCCGTGTCCTCGTTCATTTCACGAGTTGTAGTAAATTGTTTACGGACATTTCATTCAGGGCAATTTCATTCATAGTTCTTTCGTATATGACATTTTGACGTCCAGTTCCAATCACGTATAATCACAGTACGCCATGTGCCAAATAAGTGTCATAGATTGCAGAATACTCTGAAACAGATTGGCTCGTGATTGTTGCAGAATTTTCTGCAGGTTGACCAACTTATTCGGTCACCGTGCATTCGAAAAAATAAATGCAAGTGGCAGAGAATAAAAAAAAGATTGTTTCCTGATTTTCAAAATCCAAAACGAGCTCTTTTATTTTATTGTAGTCTATAATAACACTTGGATAATTATCTAATGTACATAGAATTATTTATATTATTTTCTTACAACAATAAATATAAATAAATCGAATCGTTCCATGCATTAAATCGTGACCTATTTGATTATTATCAGAAACATCATAATACGAGTTATATAAATCACGTGCAAAGAACCTACGAAATATCATTGCAATTTACTGCAATACAATATAATTTAAAATTGCTCTAAAATTTACTCTACTCCAAACTGGAATTTACGTTCTACTTTATCTTACTGTTTCTATCTTTCACGATTCTAATGAAATATCTTGCCCAAAAAAACAAATCTAAAGTAATACAACGATCCATGGCGCTTATCTCTTCACAAAGATATACTCGTTTCTCCTTTTATCAATCCTAGAACGGAATTCATACACATGTCTTCAGTTTTACAGCATCTGTAGATGAACTGAAGATCGTCTTGAAACTCGAAACACATCTATGAATTCCGACCCTATTTTCTCAAAACAATTCGATCTTACAGACATCAAAACGAAGCACGATTCAAATTTCCCGCGCGATCTGTGCGCGCATTACGCACAACGTGGCGGGGGCCGTGCGCTTACCAATTGGTCAAGAATTCTAGCACAAGAGAGTACTCCTCGTCACAATTCCACGCGCCCCCTACCGCACATGAAAGCTCTTCCCGTCTCACGAGGAGAGTCCTGTTCTTTCCGAGGGAGTCCGCCATTGTTGGTGCACGTATATTTCTGACCAGGCCAACGGGAATCGGACAACATCCAAAATGGTACGTATAATTCGCGCGAACTATCACGATTAACGGAACGTGAAAGGTGCCCGTTGTGTCGAGGAGTAAATATTTTCGGTGGCCGAATATCGGTCAGGTGTCGAAAGGTCGAAAACCTGGCGGATTACTTCGGATTGCGCAACTCACTTATACGAGAATGAATTTCGTGCCCTCGCGGCTCATTTCCACGGACTAAGTTCGTCGAGGCTCTACCTCGTGGAGAATAAATGTCCACGTGAAGATCAAACGGAAATTTGCTCATCGATAGGGCCAACACTCCGAGATGTTCCGCCCGAAATATGTTTCGACTGCTGTTGGCGAAAGGCAACGTGTCATGGAGCGTAGTAGCACGGATCTCGATAACACATTCAACGTGGACTTAAGACATTTCGTGCGACGATTCTAAAGCTCCAAATCGTACTTCTACTTTTAAATTTGGATGCGTTCGCTCGAAAAATTTCATCGAGCAAGAGTACGCGTTTAGGTAGTTCTCGAGACCATCTCTGCTGACGCGCTGTCGCATCTCACAGTCACCTCCCAAACAGTAGGAAATTTACAGAAGTTGTGTAAATAAAGCTACGCTCTACGTGCATGGAGGATATTTTTCATTCTCATAACTCTTAATCCATCTACGTCGTTTTCGTTTCTCAAGATTCGCTCGAGCTCTCCTTCCAATATGGTCAGTATCAAGATCGTTGACTTCTTTTTTCGATACTTTCACTGCATTGAATGTTTAACGGTCGATATTACAAAGTTGGAGTAACGGAGGCTAAAGTATCGATTCTTGTTCGTGCGTTCGATATTTTCGTGATCGTGCACTTCTAGATCAAGTCGTTGTTAGACGTTTCTGATTTGTCGCAAAATGTGCTTGCAATGAAGTTTTTCGATACGTCGTTTCGCGAGATTTAACGTCCAATGTTTTCTTTTAGGTGAACTTTACGGTGGACGAGATCCGAACGATGATGGACAAAAAGAAAAACATCAGAAACATGTCCGTCATTGCGCACGTGGATCATGGAAAGTCAACTTTGACCGACTCCCTTGTGTCCAAGGCCGGTATCATTGCCGGTGCTAAAGCTGGTGAGACCAGATTTACCGATACTCGTAAAGACGAGCAAGAGCGCTGTATCACTATTAAATCCACGTGAGTGTAATTTTGTGCGTACATACCGCGCTTCTGTCGTTCTACCGTGCGATGTAATAATCGGTGTGACCGTATTCTTCCAGTGCTATATCTATGTTCTTCGAGCTCGACGAAAAAGATTTAGTTTTTATCACAAATCCTGACCAACGCGATAAGGAAGAGAAGGGTTTCCTGATTAACTTGATAGATTCGCCAGGACACGTAGACTTTTCTAGTGAAGTAACAGCCGCTCTTCGTGTGACGGATGGAGCCCTTGTCGTGGTCGACTGCGTATCCGGTATGTGGTACACGATTATTTTCTAACCCCTTGACTACAGCAGGCCATGCCATACGGCAGGAATTGAGTTACAATGTGCACTCAGAACGGCGGACTTTTGGATAGGGATGCATTTTTGTGAAAACATATTTCAACAATCAAAGAACCGAATTACACTGCATAAAAGCAAAGTTGAATTTTTCTTATTCGAATATTTTATTCTAGGGATGAAACGAGAAAATAACTAAAATTTAAATTTAAATTGTGGGACAAGGCGATACGGAATGATTCGCTAAGCAAAAAATAATTACCACGATACGAAGCGATGTCTTCGCAATTCGGTTATTGTCTTTTTTGGTTTTTCGCTAATATTTAAATATTTAAGTAGCAGGCGACTATTGGAATATGTATCAGCGAAATTAGCGTTAACTCTTGTCTAACCAAGATAAGATTTATGGGAATAAATATCGATATAATTTTCGGGGCCACAAACTCTCAGTGTCACAAACGCAAAATTTCTAAGTGCCAATAGACGCCCACAGTAGTCAAGGGGTTATGACTTACTAGGTTTGTCCTCTTCTTCACGCTCTTCTCTTCTATTCACCGTACCTTCCTGCACACAAGTATCACTCTGCAGTGCGTCAGTTAGTTCAAATTTTGCGCGGACTGATGCACAAGGACAATGTTGATGGTGCACTAAAGGAAGGAGAATAACATGGAACTGTATTTAAACGCTGTCAGTGGACCTCTATCTTTATGTTCGATACTGACAAGTTACGATACAAATTCGACAAAATTTTAAATAGAGAAGAGTAGTCTTCGATCGATGAGAATCGTGAACTTGATCGTGTTTTCTCTTTGGAATTTTGTAGGAGTATGTGTACAAACCGAGACTGTACTCCGTCAAGCCATCGCAGAGCGTATAAAGCCTGTGTTGTTCATGAACAAAATGGATCGCGCTCTATTAGAATTGCAACTTGATAGCGAAGATTTATACCAAACTTTCCAGCGTATTGTAGAAAACGTTAACGTAATTATTGCAACGTATTCCGATGACGATGGACCCATGGGCGAAGTGAGAGTAAGTTGCGGTAATTTATGTCACATTTTTTATAAGAACGTCAACTAACGTTGCCATTAAGATCATTAATACTAGCTTCTAATCCGATCGTTAACAGGTCGACCCGAGTAAAGGTTCCGTTGGTTTTGGTTCTGGTCTTCACGGTTGGGCTTTTACCTTGAAACAATTCTCCGAAATGTATGCGGAAAAATTCAAAATCGACGTGGTAAAACTCATGAACAGATTATGGGGCGAATCCTTCTTCAATCCCAAAACCAAGAAATGGAGTAAACAAAAAGAATCCGACAACAAGCGCTCTTTCTGCATGTACATTTTAGATCCAATTTATAAGGTAAGCTGAATGTAAGTTGATCGCTGTATCGATAAAACTTCACACAATTCCTTTTTTTCTTTACAGGTATTCGATTCTATTATGAACTACAAAAAAGAAGAAGCCGACACTCTTCTACAAAAATTAGGTATAACATTGAAACACGAGGACAAAGACAAGGACGGCAAAGCGCTTTTAAAAGTAAGTACTCTCAAAGTATCTTCGCTTCCATGCTTAATGTCGATAGATGCGTCGTCATTGAATAAATTACATTATGATGAGTGTTCAAAATATTATTTCTGACACCTCTTCCGATTCATTATGAGAGATAGCTTGAACGTAAACTGAAAAACTACATATCTTCCATTATACAGTAATCGTGTAAATTAAATTGTATCTACATAGTAAATTTAAATATTAGGTTGTAATGAGAACCTGGCTTCCTGCTGGAGAAGCATTACTTCAGATGATTGCCATTCATTTACCATCTCCGGTAACTGCCCAGAAATATCGTATGGAAATGTTATACGAAGGCCCGTTGGATGACGAAGCTGCAATTGGTATCAAGGTAAGCGCAAATATTTAATTAAAAATACCTTTCCATCTGAAAGACGGTCCATATGATGATCCTACACAGACCTGTACCGAGACTTTATGAGGCACAAATAATTTTTACATCTGATTATACTTGTATAATATAAAATCTCAGCGAATACACGTTGTATACGTTTTATAATGTACCTTGTACGTTTTTTGTTTTAGAACTGCGATCCAAATGGACCACTTATGATGTACGTGTCCAAGATGGTACCGACATCGGATAAGGGTCGTTTCTATGCTTTTGGACGAGTATTTTCAGGAAAAGTATGCACTGGAATGAAGGCGCGTATAATGGGACCTAATTTCCAACCTGGCAAGAAAGACGATCTTTACGAAAAGGCTATTCAACGTACAATTTTGATGATGGGTCGTTACGTAGAAGCAATTGAAGATGTTCCATCTGGTCAGTATTTTTGAGAAAAAATCCACATTCAAATTGCACACTCGGAATTCCAATGATGATTGTTCATAAACTCGTACAGATTATTTATGAAAGACACAAAGAACGGCCAACTGATTATTTTGACTCACTGAAAAAAATATTTTTGATATATCTGGAATCGCTAAGTACAATTTTCTTTTTTTTCGTACTTTTACAGGTAACATTTGTGGACTTGTCGGTGTGGACCAATTCTTAGTAAAAACTGGTACCATCACAACGTTTAAGGAGGCGCACAACATGAAAGTCATGAAGTTCTCCGTATCACCAGTCGTGCGTGTAGCGGTAGAACCCAAAAATCCTGCAGATTTGCCCAAACTAGTTGAAGGTATTTACATTGGTTGTTTTGTTTTGTTTTACAGACCACAGAATTATGGAGAATTTAAAAAAACTAGACGGCGCAACTTAGTAGATGATGAAAACACACTTAGAGCATTGGGTTATGAACATCCGTGATTTTATTTGACATCTGATTTTCTATAATCCTATTATTTGATGCTACATACGTTACAAACAGAACTATAAGGACAATTTTTTCATAGGTCTTAAGCGTCTGGCAAAATCCGATCCTATGGTGCAGTGCATCATCGAAGAATCAGGCGAGCACATCATCGCTGGTGCCGGTGAATTACATCTGGAAATTTGCTTGAAAGATTTAGAGGAAGATCATGCGTGTGTTCCAATTAAACAGTCAGATCCAGTGGTCTCGTACAGAGAAACAATCTCCGAGCTTTCCAACCAAACGTGTTTGTCAAAATCACCTAACAAGCACAATCGTCTGTTCATGGTGGCATGTCCTATGCCCGATGGTCTTGCTGAAGACATCGATAACGTATGTACTTCTTTATTTTAGTAAGGTTTGACTATATGAACAACGATGCTACTTTTCATTTGAATCTTTCCAGGGTGACGTAAATCCACGTGATGACTTCAAAGTACGTGCACGTTATTTGAGCGAAAAGTACGACTATGATGTGACCGAAGCGCGTAAGATTTGGAGCTTTGGTCCCGATGGAACTGGACCTAACATTCTGGTTGATTGTACAAAGGGAGTACAGTATCTGAACGAAGCTAAGGACTCTGTAGTGGCTGGATTCCAATGGGCTACAAAGGAGGTACGGTATTCAAAAATATTTGTCGCGTACCTCCAACTATTCTTCTAACGATCGATGCTAATCCTTCAATTATTTTACAGGGCGTTCTCTCAGAAGAGAACTTGAGAGGTGTACGTTTCAACATTCTTGATGTGACGTTACACGCCGATGCAATTCATAGAGGTGGTGGTCAAATTATACCTACCACGAGACGTTGCCTTTACGCTTGTCTTCTCACTGCCTCGCCTAGAATCATGGAACCTGTTTATTTGTGTGAAATTCAGGTGCGTTAGTTGTAAAACTGAAAGCTTATTTATACATACGTGAATTAATAATTCGTAACTAACGAAACTAAGGAATTAATCATCGATGTTTCAATTTCAGTGCCCTGAAATAGCAGTCGGTGGTATTTACGGGGTTCTTAATCGCAGAAGAGGTCACGTATTCGAAGAACAGCAAGTAGCCGGTACTCCAATGTTTGTAGTTAAAGCATACCTTCCTGTCAACGAGTCCTTTGGTTTTACTGCTGATCTACGTTCTAACACTGGAGGACAAGCCTTCCCACAATGCGTGTTTGACCATTGGCAAATTCTGCCTGGTGATCCAATGGAGCCCAGTACGCGACCACATCAAGTTGTGCAGGTTGGTTGCGAATCTTTTTATTCTTCTATTGGTACCAAAAGATCCACGATCATAACTAATGATAATATTTCACAATTGAATTATCATTTTTAACCTCGTGGTAAAGGAAATTGTTTTTTAGTTTGGTACTCCAGTTACTTGATCTGGATCGCCTGAATAGGGAAACGTACACAATGTATCATTAAATGCCAGTGCGTTTGTGGAACAGCTGAGAGCTTACTAATCTCGTGTCATTGACCTTTGCAGGATACGCGCAAGAGGAAGGGATTAAAAGAAGGTCTCCCAGACTTGAACGCATACCTTGACAAATTGTAATCACAGATCGATGCACCATATTTAAATATTGTAATTCAATTACTATCGCTCGAGCCATGTAAACCTTACATCGGTTTATTACAAACTTTGTTTTGTGCAAAGAATCGTGAGAAAATGATACAGTTATAAATATAAAAAAAAAAAAAAAAAAAGGGATAATAAATTGTAATTATAACGAAAGGAACGAGCGCCGCGGGGAGAGTATTTTATACGTTTATTTAAGTAAGTATGCCACGTAATTGACAACTGGGGGTGGCCTATGTTTTTAGAGTATCGGAAATTGATGTAAACTCGACTGTTAATTTCGTTATGGCGATGCCAAGAGCCGCATACCATAATGATGAATTGTAATTTTTTTTACATTGCTTTTTTTACTGCAATTTAGTCTATTATTTTTCTGTTGACTTTGTTCCATGTAATTCAACAAGTAATTCCAAAAGTTGTGAATAAAGAGAAAAACCAATTGTCAGAAACAAGAATAATGTACTCATCCATAAAAAATACAATACAAAATTAAAGCGAATATTGATAAAACTATTCTATGGCGATTTGATTCCACTTTTACCTTCTGTTGTATTTATTTAGTTATAATCGCTTTTCCAAGAAGTTGATTATAATGAAATTTGTTATGCCGGATGATTGTTGTACAAAAAAAGTTTTTGATTAATATATATATATATACATACATATGTAAAGAAAAGATGTAATTACATACATTGTGATAATTAAGTTCTTTTATAACAAAATATTACATTCTTACAAAAATTCGTAGCAGACCATCGTGGCTTCCATTACTTTTGTTAATTGATATTTCCATTAAAATAATGCTGCTTTTTTAAACTGTATTGTTCTATATTAAACGACGAAGAGAAATTTTACATATGTAAATGATATCGCAAATACAAATCTTTATAAACATTAAGGATATATATACCGTATTTATTTTCATCTTTGCATCAAAATATAATAAGTTTCTGGTAAATGTTAATACAGAAATAGACCAACAATTATGTTCCATGTATTTTACTCATATATTATAATATATTTAGTTATATTAATCATATTTCTTTTCTTAAGACATCGAAATCCCGCTCTGCAATGAGTACAACTTTATTTCGTTATATCGTCTATCACAAATAAATCAAATTCTCATGTGCAAATCTTATCGATACCAATTTGGTAAAAAAGTTTGAGATTCACGGAGTGTGAATAATTCATTTGACGTGTCAAAATGTTAGAAATGCTGTGTACTTTAAAAAGTCTAAGTTAAGTTTCAATAATCAATGTTATAATTTATACTTGTATTTACAAAGAATGCGTTACGTCGTTAACTGGTGTTACCATGCCGTTATAATTTTACACAGGATTAATAGTGTTTTTATAAATTCCTGCGAGCGATTGGACAGCTAACAAAATTATCTCTCTTCTTGAGACTCCGGTAAGCGCATTATGCCACTCGTTGTGAGAGACCTGAGAATTATTAAAGATTTCATCCTGACATTTACTTTACATTTCTTTATAAGACAAAAAATATACGTGTACAATTTATGTACCTGTAGACTATTCGCCATTAAACTTCCAACTGTAACGGATAATCCAGACCACTTAAGTGGATAGTCATCCTTTGTCGCCTGTTGCGCCAATTGCACAATTTGACTTGGTACAGGCGTCATTTGTGTGAACGTCTGTAGACTTACGTTACGCTTTGGATCGTTAAGAAGTACTACTCCTAGGTCGTACCATTTATCTTCACCGATTTCCAATAAAAAGTTCTCAATGGCAACGATAGGAATGTCTTTTGGAAGCGAAGGAATATTTCGCGCTGCGAGAATTCTTTCTTCTGCTCCTTTAACGCCAGCTGCAAAACCGACCGGCTGCGCAGCTACTGCTGTATTCTCAACAGCGACTCCACTGTAAATCGTAGTCGTAGAAATCTGATCTTACGTAGGTAGAAATTATAAAGACACTCACGTCACAGTCGCCTTGCCAAATACCATTTGGAAAGCTTGGCGCACCGGACTTATTTTGATGTCCTTATCGGACGCGACTACCACTTCCATATCACCACCGGAATCTGAAATGTACAGTTTAAACAACGCCCGTGCATACGATTGCACATTCACTAACATGTTTTGAAATACCATCTATTACAAGAGTGTTTATCTATACGGTAAGTTAATCACTAGACGACTATCGAGTATCCATGCCTAAGCTCGTTGAACCGTATTACGATACTACTGTAAACATTTTGCTATTCTCGACTGCATCATGGAAAAACAAAAAGAAACATTCCGTAACATTTCTAATGTCACATATCCCGATGTGTTTTCAGAAACTCATAGTACACTACGTGACCTAGTTCTTCAACCAGAAAACCGTGTGAGATAATTTCACATTTTGAAGTAATGCAAATCTGAAGAATAAACTCTCCTATTTTGCACTGCTTGTAACAAAGAAAAAGAACCACCAACTGATGACTGAGAGCACTTTCACTCCGCGTGTCAGCAGAATTAAATGATGATCGAATCACAACTAGGCCGTGGTTCACCCAAAAATAACATAGTGAATATATATACTCCAAAATCAGTTATGATGCAATAACATAAATTCAAGTGAGAGAGCACACGCGCCGTACGCTCGAAGGTGAATCTTTCTCTATTGAGGATTCGCGCCAGTGCACATCACCTTTCGCGCGCATTAATCTGATGCATCTCAAGGTTAGCCAATGTCTTACTTACAAATAAACTCACGCATCTGCGGATCCAGCGTAGTGATCATAGTGTTTACACTGTTCTTCGCCTTCTCGGCGACCTTGCTCAAAACATTACTGTTTACCACGGTCTCCTTAACCCACGACAGCAAACTACCGCCGACAATACCTGACTCTTGCGTTTGCGTTTCAGGCGTTTGCGTGACGTGTACACTTTGACTAAAGGACGAGGACGTCGAAGCGACCGGTTGAACAACATCCTGCGATTGTTTCTGCGGCGTGCTCGTAACGCTCGTGGTTTGCTTTCTCAACGGCTCACTCTTTTTCTGCGCTCCGATATCTAAACGTTGCGAACTCTTCTCGGACAAGGAACTTCCTGGATGAGAGACGAAGCTAGGTAACGCACTTGGCGGCGCTATGTTAGCGATTATGTTTCCTGTCGTCGTTAGAACACCTAGAGGCGTCAGAAGAGACGCGGAGGACGACAAACTGCTAAAGGAATCTGGAAATGGAACGAAGGATACTATAAGATACTGTTAACGATCTACAGTGTCGGATAATCGTTAATTCAAGAGAACGATTGAGAATATCGAATCCTGTGGATCATACAAGAATAAGTATGACGAACAGAAGAGTACAAGTTCTAATGACATCGAAGGAGTGTGAGAAACGTTTTGCACAAATGTCTCAACATTTTTTACGTTAATATGCCTACGATAGATGTTGACAATGGAAGATCCAAGGCTGTTAATTGATATTTAAGAGTAGCCGAATGGAATTGTTCTTCTTATCCAACGATGTAAGTAGCATTGTTTATTTTTCTATTAGATTTGACAGCTGTGCAACCTATAATCAATCCCTTTTTCTCACCAGTCTTTGCAATGTCTCCGGACACGGAGGACTCGTCTACCTTCTTCTCTACGAACTCGAATGTCGATTCTCCATTTGATTCGTCAGTCATTGCTAATTAAACTTGGAAAAATTTATTCAATAGTGATAGTGATATTCGAAATCTTTATTTATGAACTGTCTCTGGTATATGCGTGCGAGAATTACGAGAATTTACAATAAACGCCACGTGATATGTGGCGCTGGTGTGCACCGCGGGAAACAGTTCTGCGCGAAGTCTTGTGGAGAGAATTCTTATGTAGGAATTTTGGAATAGTACTCTATTTAGTTGGAACTGTTGTAGATGGTAGCACGTATATGAGATCACGGATATGGCGATTTCCATAAGTATTTTGGCACAAACACAAAAGTGTTGTGTTGCATAGACATAACTGGATATTATAAGCGATTAAATAAATAGTGCAACGTATATCCAAGAGCAAAGTCGGTGCCCCCTCTCAACAGCCAATAGCAGGCAGAGTAATCACCGGAGACCGCGGTTTGTCTATTTTCGCGATGGACATCTCGTATTTCTGCCTAAAAATCCTTTTATTCGCAATAAAATACATCGAATGATCGTTTCTGATCACAAAATGGCAAAAGCTATCATATTACAACGCCCTGGTCAGAACGGGAGAAGGCTGAACCACATTCCCTCAGAGGGACACCGAGAACGGAATTCATAGACATGTCTTGAGTTTTAAGGCGGTCTTGAATTTATCTGCAGATGTTGCGTAGCAAATAAAACGATTCGTACAGCATCTGAAGATGAACTGAAGATCGTCTTGAAACTCGAAACACACCTATGAATTCCGTCCCGACTTTGCACTTGTATCGTTGACTGAGTTGGACTGAGTCAGTCAACGCTTGTATGCAGGGCCCAGGGGCTGTAATCTCCTATAAATATTTTTCGTAGCCAGCGTTTTTGGCGCCCTCGCTGTAAAATCGTCAATGTCGAACTAATAATCAATATGGCCGTTGAATCTGAAATTGCAAAGTTTCGCCACGAAGTGACAGTAAAGAAGAAATTGGAAAGTATATTTTATTTAAAGGCAGTATCAGTATTTGCACATTCTGCTTCATGCGAAGTCTATTTCATAGAAGAATCTAGCTGTCAGTGTATACTAAAGTGGTGTAACTTTATAATAATATATATTACGAGGCAATTCAGTACCGGGATTCTGTAACATCCGTAACGACAAATGTCGCAATCGTTATCCATCGATATCGATGATTATCGCAAAAGGTTATTCGCTAACTAGTAGTCATCGACAACTCTCTCGATAATCTAAATCTTTACATTCCGAAAAGCGTCGAAGCCAGCAAATTTTTGACAATTCTGTATTGAGGGAACGATGTTTAGTCACATGATATAATTATACCCTAACCCTAACCTTTTGCGATAATCATCGATATCGATGGATAACGATAGCGATATTTGTCGTTACGGAGTTAATGTTACGGAATCCCGATACAGGAGATGTTTACACTACAAATCATATTTATAATGAAGCCAAAAAATTGTCTAAAAAGTACAAACTAGGGGGCAGAGCCAACCCCCTCAAGATCGCCTTTGCTCGCGCTTCGCGCTCGCCTTAAGGGGATCCAACCTTCCTAGGCTTTCTTCTCGGGAATACCTCGAGAGCCAATAGAAATTGCGGAAATGAGAGGAGATTTCGACCAAATTGTTCGGCTTCATTTTACATTATTTCCTAACCGCAAGGGTATGTATCGAAAGCTTGAAGTTTATTCTATTGACGATGACAGCGATATATGTGCATCGAAGAATGTTAAATGAGTAATTACACTCACAAGCCCCATCGGTCCCTCTAGCTGTCAAGGACATCCCAATATGGCCGCTCTCGCGGCTGTATTTTCACGAATTTCTCCAATCTACGCGCACTACGTACACATATCGCTGTCATCGTCAATAGAATAAACTTCAAGCTTTCCATATATAACCTTGTCGTTAGAAAATAATGTAAAATGGAGCCGAACAATTTGGTCCAAATGTCCTCTCATTTCCGCGATTTCTATTGGCTCTCGAGGTATTCTCGAGAAGAAAGCCTAGGAAGGTTGGATCCCCTTAACGGGTGCAGAAAAGCTTCGCAAAAAAATATAAAAAATGTTTTCCTCAATGTTTTAACACATTTCTTGTTTTTGTCGTTACTCTCTCTCTCTCTATTGCCATCAGTGCACTCCGATATAAAATTCATGTCAGTGCACTTAGATATCAAATTCATGTTAGGTACGCGTTCAAAATAATGTTTTAAGATCTCTAGTGTGTCTAATTCGCTAGACTCAGCAGATGTAGAATCTTTTCAACTATCGGCTTTAACGTTAAATTCCAATAATAATTTTTTAGGTATATGTTTCTTTGCCATATTTCCGTATTAGGGTAAAACGTATTAGGCATTTGCCGTATTAGGGTAAAACGGTGTTATTGTGACAATGTTTAATTTTATGTGTTAATATCCCACATAGCAAACGTAGATCTCTGTAATAACGCCAAGATATATTGTCGGGAAATCAGAATATTATTGAGATATCTAAACTAGAAGGTAGATATGTATAGGATGTTTGTGGGATACTCTAATGTCCGGGCTTGCGAAACCATAGAGATATTACTAGTATATCGTTAGATATTTCTCGAATATTATGAGTGTATCTTAAACGGATATACTAGTTAAGATATCTTTATAATATTCTCGAAATATATGTCAATAAACTAGAATTATCTGTAGATTTTCGCAAGAACGGACATATATCCAAGTAGAGCAAGTTAGTCACGAAAATGTCAATGTAACATCATTTTTCAAGCATCATCGTGATATCAAAATGGCCCGCTGGAAGGATGTATTTGTGACATTATCATGACTTCGCAGTGGCGTAAAAATTACCTTATTTTAGACGATTAAAGAAAAAAAACAAAAACATCGTGCGGCGGTGGGACTTGAACGTGGATCACTAGCGTTCGAGCCGTCCAAGTAGTCTATTACGCTAGACCAGTGGATCTTAACCTATGGTCCGCGGACCACAGTAGGGTGGTCCGTCAGAATACAAGAAGTGGTCCGCGCGTTGAAAAGGGCTATTATACATGCTCGTATTCAATATCATCTCTCTCCCATATAATCTAAATGATACAAAGCGACGACCTCTGTTAAGCTAGCATCCCCACCCAAGGAGAACAGAAAGTCAAGATTTCGTCAAAAATAATGTCAAAATGACGACAAAATGATCAGAAAATGACCGTTTGTAATCATTTTGTTGTCATTTTGACATCGTGTTGACGACATCTTGACTTTCTGTTCTCCTTGGGCACCATCGTCCCTGAAGAAAATAAGTTTTACCTAGTGGTCCCTGGACAATAAAAGTTTAAGAACCACTGCGCTAGACTCATTGACTTGCATGCAATTGAGCATACTAGGTACACACGTACACCTTCATAAATCATAAACATTTAAAATCTATTTCCTTGAAAACCAACGGCCGTCGCTAAAAATCCCTCGCGGCGTTATTGAATGTTTTATATTTAGCAATTCAAATCAACGCAAATATCATTCTATTTTTATTTCACATACAGTGAGTAACAAAAATAGAACGCGACGCTTACGTGCTAAATGGAAAGTATGTGTTATAATATGCGACGCGTGAAGTGTAGCGTGCATTTCAATATTATGCGTTTTCCATTTAACTATAAGACAAATATAAAATGAGAACTGTTTTGGCTGAGCGTAGGGTGAGTTTGTTACGCAAAAATTATCTTTAAATGTCCTATTCATAATAAAAAATTATATGCAGTCAAAATGGTATCAAAATGTAGTCATACAGTGTATAGTCATATCATGACTTTTATATGATCTTTTATTATACTTGGAATATGTAACAAATATTGTATAAGGATTGTAGAAAATGATATGTAATCATGCATTTTGTAACAATATATCGGTACGTATATCGCAAATGTCGTGAAACAGCATTCCATAAGTCAGTCATTTCAAATTGATTCTTGACTATGACCATATTGTGATATAAAATAGATCATTTTGATGCCACTTTGATGTTTTCGTGATTAACTTGTTCTACTTGGGTAGTATATTCCATAGATATCATCAACATATCCATATCTATTAGTAGATTCGCAAGGTGTATTAGGGTAAACCGGGGTAATTGTGACGATGTTTAATTCTATATATTAATATAAGATATAAAATGAGCTAATATAAGAGCCTAATCGAAGATCTAAAAAGATCCTGCGATTGGTTGTTGTATTAGCCCATTTTATATCTTATATTAACACATAAAATTAAACATTGTCACAATAACACCGTTTTACCCTAATACACCTAGATTGTAGTGCTCTATTCGATCAACCGTACTTATGGAGTTGCATATACAGGGTGTCCCGCAATAAGTGTAATCCCCGCGAAGGGGTTATGGCTGAAGTGATTCTGAAGAAGATTTTCCTTTGCAAAAATGATGGATGAGGCTTCATTTTTGAATTATTAACGAAAAACACTGGCGAATGAGCGCACCCGTAGAGCCCGCGCGCAGGGCCGTTACACTCGCCCATATACAGGGTGGTCCGTTATAAGTTGGCACTAGCAAACATGCTTATAGAGCGGCTTAAAACAAACACAAAAGTCCTGTACCGTTTTCCGATAAACGCAATAGTTTTCGAGTTATTAACTGTTAAAGATCAAAGGAAAGGGCGTCCGCCAAAATAGCAGCGGGGGGAGCGCTGGTGCCTCTGCGAGCTGTAGGACGGCCCAGTTTACCTACAAACAAACGCGGGATGCGGTAAGGGGAAGGCTGAGACACCGCTGCACGGCCGGCTTCTTTTTCGTTATTCTTCCCCTTACCGCACCCCGCATTTGTTTGCAGGCAAACTGGGCCGTCCTACCGCTCGCAGAGGCTCTAGCGCTCCTCCCGCTGCCGTTTTGGCGGACGCCCTTTCCTTTGATCTTTAACAGTTAATAACTCGAAAACTATTGCGTTTATCGGAAAACGGTACAGGACTTTTATGTTCAGCGGAAGCCGCTCTATGTCTCCTCTTCTTCCGCGTCGATCGGTCAGGGACACCCTGTATAAGTGTAATATTATTTGAGTGGGAAATTACAACTAACGCGTACGTTACATGTGACATACATGTTACATTACACGTTACATTCTGTTATATTGCGGCAATATAACTATTATATTATTGTGTTTGCTGGGATGGGTTACGTTTAGCGGGTGGTGGATCAGTACGTAACAATCGCTCTCCTGGATTTTCCTGGAAAGCCTGAATTTTCTAATCGGTTCTAGGATCGCGAGCATGGGGTGACGACAAACTCTTTCACTGCTTCTTATTGTTGTGATGCAATATTATGGTCTGGTCCCTCTCCTCCCGGATGAGGTCATTGTCTCCCCAACCCCAAACCTCGTGTGAACCGTCACCCGCCCGTTCCACACGTTTCTGGACGATGGTATTTGAGACTGTTTTCATGTCATAAGCCCATCCGATTTTCGCGAAGAAATCGATGAACGCCGTCGTCATGTTGTACTTGTAGTTGCCCAACTCGGCGGCCTTGTAGTCCCAAGGGAATGCATGGTGATAGTTATGCCAACCTTCACCCCCTGTCAATACGGCGACGGCTTTGTTTTGCGCCGGTTGGATGAATCTGCAAAAGTAAAAATGTCAGAGTTACATATTTGCCAGTGAAACCTATTGAGGTAGAAGGCGAGAAACGACACATTCAAAAGAGAGAACGCACGCGTACATCTAAAACCATTCTAATTGTAAGAACTCGACGATAAAGTATTCCGTGACGAGGACTGTTCCTCACATAACGTGGAATTTTATATCCAATAAACACTAACTTGTCGTATGGCTTATTGCCGAACATGTGTGCTGCGGAGTTGACCAGCCAAGTTCCATTAAGTGTAATTACGTAGCGTAAAATTGTAGGCACGAAATAAGCATTCTTCCAAGTTTCGTTCCAGAGGTATACGGGGACCACAGTGGGTATGACGAAACACAGCAGAGGCATCAGAATTATAGAATAATATCTGAAACATGAAATATACGCATTTGTAATCTTTTACTGCCGACACCTATAGGAGTGCATACAGCCTCACGATGTCAAAGCATACATACTTCCGTTGGAACATCACAATGGGATCGCTCTCGAGATCGCTTAAATCAAATGTCTTGTTTTTTACTTCAGGATGTTTCTTGCACATCAGCCAACCGATGTGACAGAAGAAGAAACCGCGTGTCGAATTATAGGGGTCAGCATCAGTGTCGCTGAACTTGTGATGAAGTCGGTGATCCCTGGCCCAGTGAATTACCGGATCCTGAAAAATCAAAATCAAATTCAATGGAGCCGATAACTAATTCGGATTTTCATAACTAAACGACGGTATATAACAATGGCCGTGTCCTGCGTACGCTGTAATTATGATTATCGATTTCGAATCATACAAATCCGACCGTAAATTCGAATTCCAGAGTGAAACTAGGGGGCAGAGTCCCCTCCACTCCAACTACACTCAAGCGCCAACCCCTTTTCGATCGTGCCTTAAAAGCTACTAATCGAATATTTGCTAGATGAAGATTTGGGGAGGACAAGTGAAATCTTAAATGTACGAGAGATATGAGAATAAAACATTGTTTAGGGCTTGCATTTGAAGCACAAACGGTCTGGGTACTTCCAAAACATATGAAAGAAATTCACCTGGAAAGCCATAGAGTTGAATAAAATCAGGATCAGTCGTAGCTGCCAGGTAGCTTTGTAGGACTTGTGACTCCACAGTCTGTGAACGCCGGCTGTGATTCCCAGCACACTTAACTGGATCAAGAATATCGCTGCAATTGATAAGAAAAATGCATAATGTAAATTCGGCTGGTAAACATTTGCACGGGCGCCAATTAATTCCTTTAAACTCCTAGCATCTCTATAGCACTGTGACATTGCACTTCTAGCATGTCAGAAAAATATATTAAAAGCGTACTATGGACGCAACTTTACCTGACAACGTATGGTACCGATTGCGCGCAGCGAAGGAAAGTTACAATACGCTGGGAACAGGGGAAACCAAGTAGAACATAACCGTCCCGATCAGGCGCGTCTACCTAGCGGCTATATCAGGGCAAAATATCGCAGGAGAACGATCGCCACAACATCTTTCTGCCGCCGCGCAGCAGTACAGATCGCGAATCTAGCTGACCAAAAGTATTTTTCACGGAAAAAAAGCAACTAATAATGTATGCACAGGGTGTTGCGAAATGATACAGGGCAGTTGGTTAAGTTGGCTGTCAATCAGTCTGCAGGCGCTCGTTTTGCTGGACGGCCCAGTTTACCTACAAACAAATGCGGGCCACTCACAGTACTGAGTTTATAAGGGGAAGAATAACACAAAAGAAGCCGGTCGTGCAGCGGTGTCTTAGCCTCCCCCTTATCGCGGCCCGCAGTTGTTTGTCGGTAAACTGGGCCGTCCTACAGCTCGCAGAGGCTCCAACGCTCCTCCCGCTGCTATTTTGGCGGACGCCCTTTCCTTTAATATTTAACAATTAATAAATCGATAAATATTGCGATTATCGCACTACGGTACAGGACTTTTATGCTCAGCGCAAGCCGCTCTATATCTCCTCTCCTTCCGCGTCAGTTGGTCAGGGACACCCTGTATAAATGCCGTTTTGTGGAAATACTAAGTTTCTTCCGACCAATTCGGTCTTTCCCCGAAATTACCTATATAGCACAACGTTGCTTTTAATTTAGCTGTTTTATGATGTATTGGCTGCTTTTATTTTAAGAAAAATTTGTTAGATTGGCTCCCAACACCGCCTAGGGTTGGCCCATGATTTGCGCAGCCCGACGGCCGTGGTACTAACGCGTCCAGCACAAAAAAAAGGAACAAAAACAATAGCTTGCGAGAAGAGGCCGACTGAATTAATTCGCCGAAGGCAGCAAAATTAACTGTCCCCACGTACAAACTTGATATAACTCACCAAAGATTATGGTCATCCATTTGGCAGACGTAAGAGCTAGGTAGAGACCGTACACTGCTCCAATGTGTAACAAGACCAAAATAATCACGTTCCTCCAAACAATTTCCATTACATACTGCTCTTTCTTTTCCGTAATTGCAGGGACCATGTCCTTATTGTCCACCGACTTATCCTCAGACAGTGTCCCCATGGGGGTGTTGACTGTAATGCTTGGTGCCATTTTTAGCTACGACCTGCAAGCAGCGTTTGATATGAAAGATATCCGTACGTTATGCACATAGCACTGAGACACATATTGTTTCGTCGAAGTAGCTTTTATACAATTTCCAGCACTTTGCATAAGCGTGGGAGACAAATTTCACGGTATTAAAATTTATGCAAAACGTGTGCTTTTGTACCCACATAGCAACTGCATGGAGTTCCATCAAGGCGGGTACAGATCAAGCGCGCCGATCCGCGCCGTGCCGTGCAAAACGTTTGCGAACGTTTACGAACAAAAGTCGTGTATGCTCGCAGAACTGTACAGACAGAACAAATGCGCGGATATTTGGCTATGTTCGGCAAGGTTCCGAGTTTAGTGCGTTTGTTTCATTCGTAAATAGCAATCATGGCGGATGATGAAAAAATTAAAGCAGCAAGTGCTGCGTTTATTGTATGAAGTGAAATATTAAAAAAAAAAGAAGAAAAACAATCGCCGATGGTGGATGACAAGAATATTTAAAAATAGAAATCGTTACAGCGGCAGTGACTTATTGTGTGATTTGTCAATTGAAAATACAGGGCAATTCAAACATCTTTGTCGCATGTCCTCTGAAGACTTTCAAATATTAATTGAGTTATTAGGACCTAAAATACAAAAACGAGACACCAATTTCAGAGAGTGTATACCTGTTAAGGAAAGATTAGCGATAACCCTTCGTTTCTTGGCCACCGGAGACTCATTTACTAGTTTATCGTATTTGAAGTCTCAAAGCAAAGTATTTCTACAATAGTTATTGAAGTCTGCAAAGCTGTAGTTGAGGCATTAAAAGATCACATATAGGTAAGTTAATTATATATTTAAAGTTATTTTATTCAGTTTATTGCATCTATAATATAATTTCCAAAAGTAATTTACAACTTAGTAAATGTGTTAACATACTCTTGCAATGGACTCATTGAATCTGAATATGAGGAGCTGTATTGAAAAGTTGCTGGAGACGATGGCGGATTACAAACTGAAGTTGACGGCGATGGACTATGTGAAGGATTAAAATTTTGTTGTTGTTGCTGTTGTTGTGGTGTGTGTGCAATTTTCCTATAATAGTCTAATTCGATTTGGAACAGTACATTATTTATGTGATGCATAGCTGTAGTTCGCGTCATGTCATTAAATTTTCGAAGTTTGCTTGCAATATGTTCACCAAAAGTTGAAGATTCATCTTTCACTTTGGTTGAGATATTTTTAAGGACATCAAAGGCACATGCAACTCGTGGATCTTCTGCAGATTTTCTTTTTTTAGCTGGTACCTTCTTTGATGAAGCAAACAGTTTACGTTTTTCTCTTGTTTCACCCTGTGATTTTATTTGGGAATCTGCAGTTTCTTGGTTTTGTTTAGGGTTCAGTTCATTTATCGTTTCATTTGTGGTTGCTTCTACATTAAATTCGTCCAGTTCTTCCTCATTAGTGTTGTTCTCTTCCTCTTCTTCTACAGTGATCTATAAAAATAAATTCATTTCATAATATCGTTTTTGATTATACAGGGTGTCCCACAACTGGGGTCGCACCCGGAAATGGGCGATAGCTGAGGTGATTCTAAACGACATTTTCCTTTGCGAAAATGTTGTCCGAGGCTTCATTTTTGAATTATTAAGGAAAAACACCGGCGTATGAGAGCGCGCGTAGAGCCCGCGTTCAGGGCCGTGCGCTCTCCACTCACTGCGCCCGAGCATGATAATGCCACGCGGTGGTATGGCACGAAGCGTCGGTCGAAAATTATGTCGACAACAATTTCAGAATGACCTCAGATATCCATTAGTCATGCACAATCAATAAAATAATTAGTCATTATTCGTGTAATGGTAACAAATCGATTAAGTAATAATTAACATTCGATTTAACAAATCGAAATATGCTCAAAAACTTTTATTCGTTATTTAAAATCAACGCGAAATGAGATCTCGAAAATTATTTTTTTTAATTATTAAGAAAAAGCTTTCCGAAACAACCAAGAATTGTTTTCTATTAAACGAATAATGATTACAATAGAATAATGTAGAATGTTATTACTCACAGTCGTCGATGAAAGCAGATCGCTGTCGCAGGATCATTCGGCCGATCCCGACCTTTCCAAGAATACGTATCGCGGAACAGCTGATCCGAGCAGAGTCCCGGGCGGGTCACAGAACTCGCGTCACTACACACTCACTATCGCTCTCGATACTCCTGTCGAGTGATTCGTGTCTTATGTGTGACTTATTGATAATCGATTGTTTAATCCTCAAAGAGGAGGCTTCGCGCGGGGGTCCTCCTGCTTCACTTCGCGCGGGTTGCACCGATCCGTTAGAATGAAGTCTTGACGCTGAACGTCGAAAACTTTTCGCACTTGGAGGTATTTGATCGGGATACCTCTCGCAGTACCGCTGTGCAGCAAGCACAGCATTACAGTCACACTGCGCAAAGACGAAGAACATATTATAATATTCCGCGTTCAACCGATTCATCGTAAAAAAACACGCGATCCTTTGCTTATGAGGACGAAGAATCGACTAACTCGTCGTTCGTTTCTTCCAAACGCATCTTTATGGCAATGCTGCTGTTGATGTGGTAGAAAAAGTTTCTAAGTGTGGAATATGCGATAAGATTGTTTGATCCGCGTCGAGCCTGATGCGGCGAGTTTAAATGCGCTACCGTCGAATCGACGACGCAGTCGATTCCTTGAAATTTCTGCCGAACGCCGAGTCGCAACGCTGACGTGTGTGCGTAACGTGTGAGCGAACTAGTGTTCTGTATGATGTGTGTGTACGTACACCAGTGTACAAGGAACAGACACAGTTCTCCTTCGGTCATTCGACTGAATACGTCGTTTTAGTAAATCGCAGTGCCAAAAAATGTTATAAAATGCGTTACAGTACGTTTGCTGAGATAGAAATTGCACACGTGGAGCCTCCTCTTTGAGGATTAAACAATGGATTATCAATAATTCACACGTGAGACACGAATCACTCGACAGGAGTATCGAGAGCGATAGTGAGTGTGTAGTGACGCGAGTTCTGTGACCCGCCCGGGACTCTGCTCGGATCAGCTGTTCCGCGATACGTATTCTTGGAAAGGTCGGGATCGGCCGAATGATCCTGCGACAGCGATCTGCTTTCATCGACGACTGTGAGTAATAACATTCTACATTATTCTATTGTAATCATTATTCGTTTAATAGAAAACAATTCTTGTTTGATTCGGAAAGCTTTTTCTTAATAATTAAAAAAAATAATTTTCGAGATCTCATTTCGCGTTGATTTTAAATAACGAATAAAAGTTTTTGAGCATATTTCGATTTGTTAAATCGAATGTTAATTATTACTTAATCGATTTGTTACCATTACACGAATAATGACTAATTATTTTATTGATTGTGCATGACTAATGGATATCTGAGGTCATTCTGAAATTGTTGGTCGACATAATTTTCGACCGACGCTTCGTGCCATACCACCGCGTGGCATTATCATGCTCGGGCGCAGTAAGTGGAGAGCCCACGGCCCTGAGCGCGGGCTCTACGCGCGCTCTTATACGCCGGTGTTTTTCCTTAATAATTCAAAAATGAAGCCTCGGACAACATTTTCGCAATGGAAAATGTCGTTCAGAATCACCTCAGCTATCGCCCATTTCCGGGTGCGACCCCAGTTGTGGGACACCCTGTAGATGCCAAGTAATCCAGAAGATTGAGCTAAGCACGCGAAAAAGTTTAAAGAAATCTGGAATTTTCCGCACTGTTTAGGAGCCATAGACGGAAAACATGTCATGATCCAAGCTCCTATCAACACAGGAAGCGAATATTTCAATTACAAATCCTTCTTTAGTATTATATTATTTGCATTGATGGATGCAAAGTATAATTTTATATTTGCTGATGTAGGGTGTCAGGGGCGGATATCGGATGGAGGGGTATTCAAAAACAGTTAATTGTGGCAGAAAATTACTAATAAAGAATTACATTTTCCTGAACCGGAAGCTCTACCTGGTCGCCAAAAACTTAGTCCCTATGTATGTAATTCTAGGCGACGATGCATTTGCCTTAAGGTGCGTTTACACCAAACGAACAAAGAGCTACAGGTAGAACAAGAGCATTCTTTCTTGATCTTTTAGTGTAAACGAAAGCTCCTTTTCAGCGTTTATACCAAAATATCAACGAGCAAAAATGAGAACCAAGAACTAAAATTCTTGCACAATAGATGTTTAGATCAGCCGAACGAATGCTCATTGCTCGAACGCTTTGAAGATACCGCCCCGGGGAGCGAGCACGTCCGAACACGCAAGAACGCTCTAAGTAATTGTTCGCATGCTCTAGTGCCGTTTACATCAAGCGAGCGAGTATTCTTAGAATATTCCATAGAATCTTTGTGAACGCAGACAGAACAACCAAAGAATGCTCTACGTCTGTTTACACTAAAAGAATTTAATAGAGTAGGGATAGAATGAGCATTCGCTCGTCTAATGTAAACGCACCTTTACACGAACATATGAAGCCCTATTCAGGAGTGCATCCAAAGGGCTCAATGGAACGGATTTTTAATTATCGACTTTCAAGAGCTCGCAGACTGGTAGAAAATGCGTTTGGCATTCTTTCTGTTGTCTTTAGAGTATTGCGAAAGCCAATGTTGCTAGAACCCCCCAAAGCAACTCTTATTACACTCTCAACCATCTATTTACATAATTACCTACGAAAAAGTAAAGCTTCTCGCCAAACATATACCCCTCCGGGAACATTTGATCATGAAGAAAAGGGCAAATTAATACTAGGAAATTGGAGACGCGAAATAGATGATGAAACTTCATTAACGTATTTAAAGAAAATCCCCAGGAAAAGTTCAACAGATGTCCAAGCTATACGAAAAGAAATAGCATTCTATTTCATGAACGATGGACGCATACCATGGCAAAATGATTATGCATAAGTGCATTACAACCCGGATAATTTATATATTCAAAAACTTTATTTTATTATGCAACATAGGACTAATTAAATAAAAATACATAAACCTGAGAGACGTGTTAAGCTGAGGTTTGGACCATTTGAAAAACAGAAATAAATTTGAACGAGAACTGCGTTAAAATATTTTATAACGATTATGATTATACTCACATTTTCAGTGTTGGTATGTTCCACAGGTTTATTCTTATCCAGTAAAAAAAGGAAACTTTTAAATGCAAACCAGTTGCTCTCGTAAATCTCTGTGCGACCTAAAAATTGTGACATATTATTTTATGTAAACAATAATGTGCTATATGTGATAATAAAGTAAATATTATATAGTAAATACAAAGCCTTGCCCGTGTCCGTTGTTTTCTTTATTTTTCCCTTTTCGCGGCGAAATGACGATAGCAGTGAATTCATTTTTGTTTTTGCCGTATCCACATCGCACTTTAATTTAGCTGCTATTTTTTCCCATGCATCTTGTTTTTTATTGCGTAAGTGATAATTCTTGTCACGGGGATTCCACAACTCTGGACACTCTTCGTATAAATTGATAAAATATAAAACCCTTTCATGGTCCCACTCAGCATTATTGCCGTCTTTCATTTTAATTAAATTAAAGATAGACGATTAAAGCTGCTCGCGTTTTCTCTTGTGTTCGCTCTTGACAAATACATTCACAAACTAAAACTCCGTCCAAAGCGAGCGCGCGCGAACAAGCAAATTTCTTTGATGTACCGACAACAGGCGGATAATGTTTGCGAATGCTTGTTCATGCGCGTTGTTGCGCGTTTGTGATCGGTAACCCGTCCAAATTGAAAGCGCCTGCAACGTTCGCGAACGTTTTGCACGGCGCGCGGCGCAGATCGACGCCCTTGATCTGTACCCGCAAAACCGTAAATTCTTGCAGGAAATTAACTTCTAACCTCGCACTTCCGAGTCGTCCATTACAAGACCGTACGTCTAAATTTCTTTATCGAATCGAGAATCACGTCCCGACCTCGGTAGATCCTTTCTCTACATATTTAGTAGGCGCGCAAACAAGGTGTATTAGGGTAAAACGGTGTTATTGTGACAATGTTTAATTTTATGTGTGTTAATATCCCACATAGCAAACGTAGATCTCTGTAATAACGCCAAGATATCTTGTGGGGAAATCAGAATATTATTGGAGATATCTAAACTAAGCCGTAGATATGTATAGGATGTTTGTGGGATACTCTAATGTCCGGGCTTGCGAAACCATAGAGATATTACTAGTATATCGTTAGATATTTCTCGAATATTATGAGTGTATCTTACAAGGAGAGTGCAAGGTCTTAGGGTCACGGATTTAGTTCAAATTTTGTAGGATGGTAGATTTAGTTTCCCTGTTGATGAAGATATGGTTATAGGGGCCACTACTCAATAATTTTTTAGATATTTGCATTTGAAGATGCAATTCATTCGATAAATTCAGTTCTGTAGCAAACGATTACACGTAATGGGTTTAGCGAAGCAGTTACAGATCGGTGTTCCTCATCTTTAGGAGCCGGGTTCGAATTCGTGGAGGGTGAATAACTTTTTTTTTTATTTTATGTCTATTTTTTTTACATATAAAGATACATAATGAAGTTTAAGTAAATTGAAAGTGAAATGTCTTTAATGACTAGAAACCTTATAAGAGTTTTATTTGTCATCAACATTCGTAAATGTCATTAAAGACATTTCATTTCCAATTTACTTAAACTTCATTATGTATCTTTATATGTAAAAAAAATAGACATAAAATAAAAAAAAAAGTTATTCACCTTCCACGGATTCGAACCCGGCTCCTAAAGATGAGGAACACCGATCTGTAACTGCTTTGCTAAACCCATTACGTGTAATCGTTTGCTACAGAACTGAATTTATCGAATGAATTGAATCTTAAAATGCAAATATCTAAAAAATGATTGAGTAGTGGACCCTATAACCATATATCTTCATCAACAGGGAAACTAAATCTACCGTCCTACAAAATTTGAACTAAATCCGTGACCCTAAGACCTTGCACTCTCCTTGTTAAACGGATATACTAGTTAAGTTATCTTTATAATATTCTCGAAATATATGTCAATAAACTAGAATTATCTGTAGATTTTCGCAAGAACGGACATATACCCAAGTAGAGCAAGTTAGTCACGAAAATGTCAATGTAACATCATTTTTCAAGCATCATCGTGATATCAAAATGGCCCGCTGGAAGGATGTATTTGTGACATTATCATGACTTCGCAGTGGCGTAAAAATGACCTTATTTTAGACGATTAAAGAAAAAAAACAAAAACATCGTGCAGTGGTGGGACTTGAACGTGGATCACTAGCGTTCGAGCCGTCCAAGTAGTCTATTACGCTAGACCAGTGGATCTTAACCTATGGTCCGCGGACCACAGTAGGGTGGTCCGTCAGAATACAAGAAGTGGTCCGCGCGTAGAAAAGGGCTATTATACATGCTCGTATTCAATATCATCTCTCTCCCATATAATCTAAATGATACAAAGCGACGACCTCTGTTAAGCTAGCATCCCCACCCAAGGAGAACAGAAAGTCAAGATTTCGTCAAAAATAATGTCAAAATGACGACAAAATGATCAGAAAATGACCGTTTGTAATCATTTTGTTGTCATTTTGACATCCTATTGACGACATCTTGACTTTCTGTTCTCCTTGGGCACCATCGTCCCTGAAGAAAATAAGTTTTACCTAGTGGTCCCTGGACAATAAAAGTTTAAGAACCACTGCGCTGGACTCATTGACTTGCATGCAGTTGAGCATAATAGGTATACACGTACACCTTAATAAATCGTAAACATTTAGAATCGATTTCCTTGAAAACCAAGGGCCGTCGCTAAAAATCCCTCGCGGCGTTATTGAATGTTTTATATTTAGCAATCCAAATCAACGCAAACATCATTCTATTTTTATTTCACATACAGTGAGATCGAGTAACAAAAATAGAACGCGACGCTTACGTGCTAAATGGAAAGTATGTGTTATGATATGCGAGGCGTGAAATAGCGTGCATTTCAATATTATGCGTTTTCCATTTAACTATAAGACAAATATAAAATGAGAACTGTTTTGGCTGAGCCTAGGGTGAGTTTGTTACGCAAAAATTATCTTTAAATGTCCTATTCAAAACAAAAAATTATATGCAGTCAAAATGGTATCAAAATGTTAGTCATACAGTGTATAGTCATACCACCCCACATAGCACAAGTACGTCCTGAGAACGTCCACAGTACGTCCGTATCGTATAATCGAATATCCTGAGGATATCCCAAATACGACCAGAAACGTCCGCGGGACGTACGGCGGATGACCGTATGTCCGCCTTCTCATGGCCCTCAGTATGTCCACAGGATGTACTGCGGGATATTCGTGGGATGTACGTAGGATCTTACGAGGATCTTACTAGTATCTTACTAGTATCTTACTAGTATTTGAGAATCTAACCTAACCTTATTATATATATATATATAACCGGACCTAAGCTTACTTACAATTTATAAATAAACACAAATCTTTTCAAGAATATTTTTATTTAAAATATATTTATTATAATTAGCTTACAATTAATGCATTGTATTTTTATGCGTTCAGGAGCACATTCTAACCAAGATTTTATTGGGGCCACAAACACTTCTTTTGTGTGGTTCATCCTGATCTTCTCCATAGTACATCTGCAAATAAAAATTTGAGTGTTGGATATAGGTCATATAATTGACATTTAACTATAACTTTATTGTGTATGCAGCAGCCTATTTATATTCATATTTAAAAATCATGAGAACAAAAATATTCTTACCTCGTATGATTGAGCAAATTTGTAAATTCTCAAAGGCATTCTTGCCTTTTCTTCCTTGCCGATTAAATTGGCGTGCCTTATCATCTGTCAGTAGTGGACGTAATATTTCGAATGTTGTGATGTTCACATTTCCCTCTATCCGCGTACAATAACTGACCTAATTTAACATAACAAGAATTTGTATAATATACAATCAAGTTAGATCCTTAGAATTTTTAGAACTATTCGAATTTTTGTCAGACCTCTATGCAGTATCTATTTGTGGAAAGCAAATCCTATTTCCAATATTCTCTCCAGTTGTAATGCATTTAGAGCAGCTAGAATATCCCGTGTGTCTTGGTACAAATCTTTATGTAAAGACTCCAGCTTCGTGGTTTATAGCCGAAGCAGTAGCAACATCGCATGATGAAATCTTTTTAATGATGCATCCTGTATTATTTCTGCATCCACTTTACACATCCTCTGCATATGCCTTTTTGATATGCATGATAAATCCTTTTTGGCCTCCTGTGGTCCATTTTGATATCTATTAAAAAGTTTCAAATATATGCTATACGTATGAAATATTAATTTACTACAGTTGGATGCTATAAATATATGTGTGTAGATGCGAAATAAAGTACCTTGAAACGTAAGAATTCAAAAGCAATCCGTTAGTCCACAATACATGAAGCACCCCGAAATCTGTAGCCCCAAAACGTGAAACACTGCTAACACTGCTAAAGCCGGCTGAAGCCAGCTAAAGCCATTGCCGGCACTCATGCGCCACCTACTTCAATTGAATAAAACGTTTGAGACCTTTCGGGATATACTTAGGATGTACTTGGGACGTTGTAAACGTTCGTATGTATACAGGATATTCAGGATATACGTAGGATATCATGAGGACGTTCGTGCTGTGTGGGATATTAATAATAAGATATAAAATGAGCTAATATAAGAGCCTAATCGAAGATCTAAAAAGATCCTGCGATTGGTTGGTTGTATTAGCCCATTTTATATCTTCTATTAACACATAAAATTAAACATTGTCACAATAACACCGTTTTACCCTAATGCACCTAGATTGTAGTGCTCTATTCGATCAACCGTACTTATGGAGTTGCATATACAGGGTGTCCCGCAATAGGTGTAATCCCCGCGAAGGGGTTATGGCTGAAGTGATTCTGAACAAGATTTTCCTTATCAGATCCAGATCAGATCAGATCAGATCACGTCAGTTCAGAAACTAGCATGTTACTTTAGCTAAACCGAAGTGATCAGATCACTTTTCCACTTACCGATGCTGATCTACCGACGGACCAAGATCAGTAGGTGATATTTTCGTATCACTTGCGGTTACTCGCTTCCTATTGGTTCATACTAGGAAATTATTTTGAAAACTATGTGATGGTTATTTTCGCGTTGCATTCGTGCAATCTCAGCGCAATTAATAAACACAGATTGTAAGAAAGAAGTGATTATCAATCATACAAATACATTTGAGCGTACATACAAATTTTGAGATTACTTATATCACCGAGGAGAGATGTGTAAAGACTGTAAAGAGGGTCAGCGCATGCCGATCTAGGGACTCCGGTTTGCGGGTGAGGCGGGGGCGAGGATAATTGCAGTGTTCTGTTTGAGCAACCGGACACCCATATATTTTATAAGCAAAATTTTACTTTTTGCACTTAGACCGAACGTGGACCTAATTGTAGTAACACCGAAGAGATGTTATTAAAGAGGGTCAGCGCTTAGCATCTAGGGACGTCGGCCTCTGGACGAGGCGGGCGCGAGGATAATTGCAGTACCCTGTTCGATCAACGAACTATGTTGATTGGCTATGTAGTTATGCCAAACTGGCGCTGACCACCCAAAATTTACTAAAAGTTTTTTGACGTCCCTAGATCGGCATGCGCTGACCCTCTTTACACATATCTCCTCGGTGCTTATATTTTAAATCCACGAAACAATTACGAGGAGAAGAGAAATATGAATGCCGGATCTGATCGATCTGATACATGCTTGTTCCATTCACTTACTGAAATGATGTGAATATTTCAGATCACAATCAGATCATATCAGATCACTTGTAAAAGGAAAGCACCTATAGTGTACTCTAATTGGGTTATACTTCGCGCGAAAGCAGACTATTCATATAAGCTTATAACTTGAAATTAGAATAAATCAATGTTAATTACACTATCACGAATATCTGTCTAACTATTTATTAGAGAAACGTGTGTCGGATGGGACCAAGAAAAGTTATAATAGAATAAATACGGTTACTATACTGTAAAATACGTCTGCCACAGTGTTCGAAAAGCACATAGATTTCTCCTAAAGCAAAGTCAGAAGTTTTAGTTCGTCAAAATCACGTCTGTGGCGCTATTACTAATAAACACTTTGGTAAACACGACGTATTTCAGGTTAAACAACCAAGAATTTCACCGGTTAAATAACTGTTATTCTTTTTCAAAGTTGTAAGTATGAATAATTAATTTCTCGATATCTTACATACTTTAACATAATAGATACAAATATTTGAAGACACTAAGACTTATTATCGAATCATGAAAATCCTTATGGACCTCTACAGTATTTATAATCACATAATTACTTATTATCATCTACTTCTAAAATTTAAGTTTGCATTTTACACTATCACGATTATTTAAATGTTCTTCAAAGAATACAATTTTCAACAGACACATAAACTTTCATCATGATGGCCGCAACGATGCCCATAAATCCAAAACCGTTTCTGAACGGTTTAACGGGTAAACCGGTGATGGTGAAACTTAAATGGGGACACGAATATAAAGGATATTTAGTGTCCGTAGATGGTTATATGAATCTTCAACTTGCGAACACGGAAGAACACGTCGATGGAAATTGTACCGGAAATATTGGCGAAGTTCTCATAAGATGTAACAATGTAATGTACATCAGAGGTGTGGAGGAAGAAGATGAAGAGGGCGAGATGAAGGATTAACTATAAAGTTAATAATTAAGTTTATAATTTCACTAAGTTTAGTATTAAACGCTATTTTATAGTACAAACGGTCTCCTCAGTATTATCCTCTCATTTATTCCACGTGTAAAACGCTGTAATTAATATTTCTTCACTCAAGCTGGTATCGCATTTGTCGACGTGTAAAATGCTTTGATTAAAATTTCTTTACTATATTACTATATTTCTTTACTATAGTTAGCATTGCGCTTGTCCACGGCTCTCACTGTGCCGTACCTCACAAAACATAATATCACATGATTGCAGAAGTTCCGATTCAAACATAAGCAACAGTTGAAAATCGAGCACGAACTTTTGCAATCATCTAATAGTTCTGAAGTACCGATAATGACTTGTATTTGTACGAAAGCTTCACGATCAAACCGCAGAAACTTTTTCAGGATTTCATAGATCTTTACATACTTCCTGCAATAATAGTTGATTGCGCGTTGTAGTGCAGTTTCTTTCGTACAATAGCTTTTATGGCGTCTTCTTTCGCAGATGCGCTACCATTGTAATGGCTGAGAAAATTTTACTTCTTCTCCGAACAACACGTGCCTGCCAACGACTAATATCGGTCTTTCTAATTTTGTAAAGTGAAGATCCATGTGAATACGATTTCCAACAGATAGACAAACTTTCATCATGATGGCTGCAATGATGCCAATAAATCCAAAACCATTTATGAACGGTATAACGGGTAAACCGGTCATGGTGAAACTTAAATGGGGACACGAATATAAAGGATATTTAGTATCCGTAGATGGTTACATGAATCTTCAACTTGCTAATACAGAAGAACACATCGATGGAAATGGTACCGGAAACATTGGCAAAGTTCTCATAAGATGTAACAATGTAATGTACATCAGAGGAGTCGAGGAAGAAGATGAAGAGGGCAAGATGAAGGACTAACTTTATAATTTCACTAAGTTTAGTATTAAACGCTATTTTATAGTACAAACGATCTCCTCAGTATTATCCTCTCATTTATTCCACGTGTAAAACGCTGTAATTAATATTTCTTCGCTATAGTTAGCATCGTATTTTTTCAAACCTCTAACTGCGGCGTATCTGAAAAACATAACAGTTCTGGAGTACCGATAATGACTTGTATTCGTACAAAAGGTTCACGATCAATTCGGAGAATCTTCATCGTGACTTCATAGATCTTTACGTACTTCCTACAATAATCGTTGGTTGCACGCTGAACTGCAGTTTCTTTCGTATAATAGCTTTTATAATGTACTCCGTTTTCACATCGGAGCCTTCTTTCGCAGGTGCATTATCGTTGTACACTTTATCCAGAACCACAATTGGCTGAGAAAGTTTTACTTCCTCTCCAAACAACACGTGTCTGCCAACGATTAATATCGGTTTTCCTAATTTTGTAAAATGAAGATCCATGTACTGGTCGTTCTCAGGAATCGTACTATCGAAATGTAAATTCCCTTGGAGTTCAATAATCGCCCAATCGTCCAAACGTCCATTTCTAAAAACAAGATAGTTCGGAGTACTCGATGCGATTTCATTCGGAATAATCCATAAAATAGCTGTAAATCTTACTTCTTTATAGGTATTATCATTGTCACTTTTATTATCCTTTGAAATATAATGATAAGTACTACAAGTTTTGCTGGTAAATGAAAATAAAAAACCGTTTTCCAGAAAGTTCGACAATTTTATACAATGTTTCGTCCAAATGTATACACACATTCACATAAAACTGCGTAGAAATGCTTCACAAATGAGGAAGGAATTTATGAATGTTTGTAAATAACAGGTTGCTCAAGCACAATGTCAGATGACCTCGAAAAACATGATTAATCTATAACCTAACACATGTTTATGTTACAGCACTTCTCACAGGTTCCAATATTTTTTTTTTAAATGGTTTCTTAACACGAAATATTCGTACACTTCGACAAAATTTTATGAAGAAAGTAGAAGCAGAATTTTCAATTTTAAATAAAAACGCGCGTGTATGCAGCAGTTCTTACATTTGTGAAAGCGCGCGAAATTCAAAATTTGAAACCTTGAAAATTTGATTACGTTGCTGTAATTTCAATGTTTTACAAAAATGAGCAAGCACATGATTTCTGTTGAAGGAATAATGTGCTGACTGTTGCAAAACAGACACGACACCAAGGTGACAATGCTGAACTTTATAAAACTCGTTTTTACCAATGAAATATAAGTTTATTGTATAATAATGTCAGTAGATGTAAATAGATTATTTTGTAGGAAGAAGTGAAAGAAAACAATTATTTATACATTATATAACATATCATTGTTCCTTCTCAAGATCTTTTTTCTTGCCATTACGCGTTAATCTTCGTACATGTACTTAGTTCCACATATATGTCAACTTACATATAAATCCCAAAATCTACTGTTAAATGGTACCATGTAGTTTCAATGCGATTACTTTGCGTTAGAGAATGAGTATGGATTTCATATACCTTCGCAAATTATCATTACGATTCTCACACGATCATCATCGTGTATGTGATGCTTGTGTCGTATGTACTAAATATTTTCTTCTATGTGCATCTTGTATTTATATTGTAGACATAAATATAGCGGACAAAGCAAATGGTATATTTATCTTTTAACATAAGCGTAGTATTGGTCCTGTGCTTAGTACATATATAAAAGTGCAGAGGACCAATACCTTCTGTAGTATGGAATCTTCTTTAACTCCTAATGCATGCGAACTCGTTAACTCTCATGAATAAAGTGTGTAACGTATGTCTGCTACACTTCATCTTGATCCAGAGACATGTGTACGCTTATGCGATCTCTATTCGCATTTACCGGTGCGAATATGCATATGCCTACACATTTACACAAACGTGTGCATATCACTTTTGTCCAACGAGGGACATACGTGTCATATTTCTATAAACATTTGATCTAAATAGATAATGTGAGTGTTGATTCGTATAGTGGTTACCGATGCATTAATCATTCATAGTAGCTTATCGTAATCTGACTACATGGGACCTTCTACCAGACTAATCTTCATCCTAAAGTAATAAATGCTGCGTCCCAAGGATAGAAGTGCCAATAAAAATGCACCTAAAACAAAGGATTTGTATTAAATCTTGTCGGTATTAAATCGAATAATTTCTTAGGCAAACACTTACCGACATAAGCTACGTAAATTCCACCACTTGTCTTAACAAGTGCGTACGTCCCAGCCTGTAAGCACACACAAATAATTAGTATCTTGTAACATTCACAACACACAATTCTCTTAATATATATTTCTAAAATCAATGCAAATTCTTTTTACACTATTCTACTCACCGTTATTCCTATCGCAGCTACCAAAGTTAATAAACCCGCGATTACAAATGCTATACCGCGCCCTCGCGCAAAGTCTGGTCCAACTGAAGATACTTTACGACAGTGCGGGCAACGCGCTAGAGCGTTAGTGAGAGTGTTGAACTGAAAAACAAGAAAGCAAGACGATTACAATCGAGAATACATTTCCAACACGCAAGAGACTCCTTTTTATAGTTCTTACCAGAAACGTGTCATGACAATGGGCGCAGCAGACCCTACACATTCCAGGCACCGAGAGAACTGGCGGCGTTATCGGACTAGGAGCGAGATTGATGATTCGTTTACAGTTCGGTCTGGGACAAGCGATGCGTTGAGAAGAACTTTTACAAATGAGTAGACAATTGCAAGGGCATCTGACGTACTTCTTTCCAGGCGGCGCGTTTCTTATAGGCTACGAACAAAGAGACGTTCACGATCGAAGCAATCGCTGCGTTCGGCAGAAAACGCAGCTTTGCAACTGTTGTAGGATTTTCTGCTGAACACCACCTAGCGCTTTATGCTTCTCCAACATGTTTACTAAGCGCTTGCCATTCTTTCCAGCATACTAAAAGTACGCTTACTAAGCGCAACATGTTGTGAAAGTACAGTCAGCTTAAAACTGAGTTATGGAAGGCTGTGTTTCGAAATTCACGACCGGTACCAAGTAATCGCCAGCCTTTCAAGACGATCGAGTAACAATTATCAGTTGTTGACAAGCTCGACTTCCATTTGCTCACAGACTTCTTCCACTCGCTGTACTAAGCACACATGTAGTACGCAAAAGTGCGTTCATCAGAAGTCGCACGCTGCTGCGAGCGCAACGGAAAGCGCTTACTAAGCCGCTCGTTCCGCCGAACGCAGTCAACGATCGGTCCAACGAAAGTCGAATACCGATTACACGTACCGTCGCTTCGTTACACTGATTACACTTGACGACGTGCTGATCCTTCTTGCCGGTGATGTCTATCATCGCTTGACAAACTCTGCACGTGACCATCGGCAGACCGCTTTGAGTGCACGATTGGTACGACGGTGGCAATTCATCTGGCCCAATCGAAGAAACTGTATTAAACGTGGACTGCGTCTCGTCTAAGAGTAAGAAGACGAGTCGTGTGACGGAAAAGAAACGTGTGAGATCTTGCGTGGTGCATAGGTGGATTTAAAAATCGACATAAATCTACCTGCAACGAAGCTGTCATGTGAACTGTATATGACATTCTCGTTCTTGAGAAGTGGCTGTCGCTCACCGGGCTGACCGTCGCCCATTTCTTTTGCGATAATTGTTCCTTCGAAATTTACCTATTGGGACGAATTATCGTAGGTGAGAGTTTGACAGTACTCCCGGTGCTTCGATGACAAAGATGACAAAATATAAATTCCTCTGACACTTTCCACGGTGCTGACGATTTCTAGAGGAGGAGCCAGGAGGATCCGGGGAGAGACGTCGAGTTGTGTGGTGGTGAATGGGACTCGTAGCACGTTACAGGCTTCGATTAGATAAGTTTTGGAACATCTCAGTTTGTTTTGATGGCTCGTGCATTGGCTGCATTGTGTGGAATCGCGAAACTCTTGGTTATTACAGCGCCACCACAGTCTTCCGCACTGAGTCATAATGCGGTGGTTGTATACATTAAAGGGATCATCGGTTATCAGATAAAAATCTGCAATGTGATTATATTCAACGATTCGGTTCTACTACCGTCGAGTAGAACCCTTATACCCAGTTTAAATATGGACAACGTCGAATTACTGTTTTTCGATACGTTTTCGCACGACATTTCCGAGGTTCGTTTGAGGTTATTTTAAATAATTGTTTAAAGACTGTTTCTACCAAAGTTGTCGAATTGTATTTGAAAATTATTTTCCAAAACATTTTTGCTTAATTGCTTCTTTCGATGTTCGTATATTAGTTGTTGAATTAATTTAGAGGTATTATTTTTCTGCAGCTCATCGTGGACCCAAAAAGGCACTTCTTTATATAGTATACAATATACAATATATACAATGTCCCGGTAGAAATAGTGTTAACGCTAGATTTACAGAACATTTTTTTATAAACACCATTTCTCCTTTGAACGAGTCAAATTGGCTCGTTTCGGTGAATCTAGCGTTAAAGACGTGTATTTGCGTTACGGTCGCGCAAAGAAGTTACTCAAATTAAGATATTATGTTTCTTGAAAATGTAAACACACATCCCTTTTTTATGCAGTGGTTGTATGTACATTAATGGGATCATCGGTTATCAGAAAAAAATCTGCAATGTGATTATATTCAACGATTCAGTTCTACTACCGTTGAGTAGGATCCTTATACCCAATTTAAATATGGACAACGTTGAATTACTGTTTTCCGATACCTTTTCGCACAACATTGACAAAGGTGTTGGTGAATTCTGAATTGGACAATAGCCGCAAGGCCTTGCGCATCATTTCTACCCTAAAGCGGGATGCTTATTGGCCTCTTCGTCCTGCTATTTCATCCGTCTGTCTTCGCTCTTGGATTCTTCTTCTCTCTTCTTGTTTTTCTTTCTACTTCTTTTCCTTCTTAAAATTGTCTACATTTCGCTTATCTATTTCCCCTTTTGGTCTACTCACAAGGGGACCATCAAACCTGTTAATAACGGATCTTCATGGCTATTTGAAAATGATTTTCCAAGTCGAGTCATCTTTTCTTAATTACTTCTTTCGATATTCGTGTATTAGTTGTAAAAGTAATTAATTTAGAGGTATCATTCTCCTGCACCTCATCGTGGACCCAGAAAGACACCTCTTGGTCGAAATGGTTATATACAAAATCCTGGTAGAAATATTGTTAAAGATCACTGAAAGCGATGGTTGAATCTTCTGATTTTCCAGTTTTTAATTCTTCTAATTTTTTTGTAGGAACTTAATTTGGATCTGGTGCAATTTCCAAAGCCTGTTTACATCAGCGAAGTTAGAATCATTCCGTTAGGGGCTCGCGTACAAGCTGATTTTCCTGGAGGAGTGCGTCTTGGGTAAATATCGATTGAGAAAATTGAAATCTCTGCAAGATTTTGATTCGTTGTTCGTTTGCTTTAGCGCGACCAATCCGTCACAATTCGAGATAGAGTTTTTTGTGAACGACTTGAGTAAACCCGGTGCGTCCACGTTTGAGTCGTTGGGAGGCTTGGAGTACAAGCAGAACATTCACATTCAATTGGAATGCGAACGGAAGCAAATACCCACAGATGGTTTAGTATTGCGCGGTTGGTACACTACTATTACATTAGCAGTGTACGGTAGTTTGACAAAGTCTCTGAATAATCCTCAAGAAATAATTAATTCGACTGCGGGCACTGCGGCGTGCGTAAGTGGCCTGGAAGAGACTGCGGAAGGCACTACTCAAGTCACGGAAGAACAAACCGAGTGGTACTATGAGAATCACGTACAAACGAATCTAAGCGTAAGTCTAATCTTTTCGTTTCATGTCAGAGAATTTTATCGTCCTGTGGCGTGGATACATAGATTATTTGTACAGGAACCATGTGCGACGTCAACTCCACCACCTCCGATTCAACCAATTCCAATAGCAGAGCCGTCTAGAAACGCAGTATCGAACACTGCGAAAGTAGATGCTGCGCAATGGGACGAGGAGGCGACGAACAATGTTCCGAAGGGTGTGAAAAGGCCTTCATCTCCACCGTCGGAGTCTTTAGTTTCCTTAAGTCCAGAGTCGATATCTGCGGAGGAGGAAGAGGCGGAACAAGATGGAGCTGAGCCGGAAACTGGAGAACCTTTCGAGCCGATACTGTCAGACGAAGACATAATGGCTGACGATGTACCAGCTAATACGGAGTACGAGTGTGAGAATGTGCAGATAGATGGTCTTTACTCTCTCTCTGCGCCAGATTTATTGGATATCGAAAAGCCAGTAGACGTGCTGGAGAAAGATTCTGCGAACAACGAGCTGCTAGAGAAGATACAAGAAATATTACAATCCCTGGCTAAATCAGTATTGCATTTTAACAACGCTCCGGGTCAAGAGAAAGAGACGTTTGTACACAATTGCGAATCTTTGTGCTCGATGCTAAGTCCCTGCAATCTGAATTGCACGGATCTGAACAATTTAACTAATATAGTAAGCGCAGGACTAGATATGGAACTTGCACGCTCTCAACCTCAACCGGCTTACAAAGTGCGCCATGTGAAGGTTGGAGTACGAATGGCAGAAGCATTGTGCAGAGTGCCGGAAGGTCCGGATATCCTACTCAAAGTAGACGCGCCTTTGAAATTACTAGCTCTGTGTATGCGAGAGAATGTTGCGCTTCCAGTAAAGCTGTTCTCGCTTCGTGCACTAGACGCTGCATTAATAAGTCCAATAATAGTGCAAGAATTTTTAAATTCGCAGAACAATTTGTATAAGAAAGCTTTGTTGATGTTAGATACCGCTAAGCTTGCAAGATTAAAGTACGCGCTGAGTTCATTACTACGGAAGATTTATGTTTATGAATTTCTAAGCGAGATTAAAGAACTCGATGAATTTGGAACGAATGAACTAATAAGTGCGTACATCTGTGCGCCAACATTGATGGCACAGCCTAAGCGGCAGCTTCCAGCAGTTGCGCAGATGGAGTTTGAACGTGAGCAAAATCGCAATCCTCGATGCCATTTAATAGCCTACTTCGAATATCATCGTCTTGCCTATCATCTTTTGGTAACACTATCTTCCCCGAAATCAAATTTAAATTTAATTAAATCCACGCAGCATTTTCTACTTCGTCTGTCAGACACGAAGGAAGGATTATTCTTTTTATTGAAGACACCAGAAGTCACGAAATTAATCTTGAAAGCTTTAAGATACGATTTACCAGGCGTTGGATCAATCATAGGATGGCGTCTTCAAGTTGTGCAATGTTTGATTAATTTACAACACGCATCAGACTGGTTATCGGTGAAGAAACTTCACTCGTTTCTTGTATTCTCAGAAGGTTTACAAGCCATTGTAACAGTCCTCCCGATGGACGGATTTATAGATATTCTAATTCCATATTTATCCAATCCAAATCTTTGCGAGTTCGCTGCTGAAATAATATCAGCGACTATACGATACTCCGATCGAATTGAGGTGTTTCAGCACAAAGCTGCTATTATCTTAGAAAAATCAAGAAACCAAGCAGTTTTACGCGACGTAACGTCATATTTGACAACTGCTGCCCAACACTCACATTGGAGTTATGGAGATGTGTCTTCGTTGGTATCGTGTATCAGAAAAAGTGCTGAGAAAGCAGCGTCACTTCCAGGACAATTGATCACGGCGTGTAGAATCTTACACTACCTCATTTTTCCATCGAACGACGTCGACCCTATGGAGCCGTATGTCGAATTAAAATATAGAAATGCATTGACTCAGTTATTTGCTGCCGATGGACTGACAGCACTTGTCGCGGTTATGGCTAATATATCAGAATTTTATGAACAACCGTTTCTCCACCGTGCAGCATTAACTGGTCGCAGAGGTCTGGCGCTTGTAGCATTGTTGCTTCCTTGTGTGAAACTAACGAGAGCACTACTGGAGAGACTCGTTAAATGCATGGCGACAGATTTCAAAGACTTAACCGCTGTTGTACCACTCCTTGGCGTTTATCAATTGGTCGAAGCTATTCCATCTACTCGCTTAATACAATATCTGTCGGATGAAATTGTGAGAACGCTTCTGGTATTTACACAAGCCGTAGATTCAGATGGCTCAGGAAATGTAGCGAAGTCGTTGTGGACGAGAATGTTAGGAGAAGTTTTGAGGATGGTATCTTTCACTCCTTGCAATTTTATTCCTGGCTTGAAACTTCTCGCACGCTTACTACCTCCAATCTTCAGTATAAAGGAAACCACAACGGACGATGCAACGCGCGTCTTGGGTCTGAGAAAACTCTGGTCCGCTCATTTGCAAGCGCAAGCAACTAATTTAACTGAAACACTGCGATTGCTTTGCGCCAGTTGGAATAAAGATTTATTGATACTTCTGTCGACCGTATGTAAGCAACTTAGCGATTTAGCAGCACCAACTGCATTACTCGTGGGACGATGCTTACTAGATGGTATTATTGCTGCTGCACCTTTAGAGAACAATGTCTTAATATTAGCATTACTTAGCGATCTTGCAAAACACGCGCCTATGAAAGCTACGTTATTAACTTTAACGAGTCCAGCTTCTCGAGCTCAAGTGAAGTCGGATCAGAAATATCCGCCGGTTATTGAAATGATGTGTACCACGCTCAAAAGTAGTAACGATGTTAGAGTACAACAGGAAATACTGGACATTTTTGAAACGCTGTGCGATTGTACGCTGAGTCTTATGCAAGAGGATTCCAACGAACCTTTTGAAAAAAGATTGACGCATTCCGTGCCGAGTAAGGAACCTCTGCTATCGATTCTAGCGGTACTCATCGAAATACTTGGAAACAGTACTAAATACCAGCAGAACGTATTGGAGAGCACACTACGAATACTTCTATCTTTAACAAATCACAATTACGGATTGTATCATGTAAAGAGTTGCTTGGAAAATAATCCTGACGCGTTACGGTCATTGCTCGATCACGTTTCCAATCTAGACGAATCCAATATGAAGCCTGTCGCAGATTTGACTATAATGTTTTTAGAAAGCTTAATCGCCTGCGAGTCGCAGGGAAGATCGCTGTATTTACGTTCTCAACAATTAGCATCTTTGATATCGTGGGATAAAGCAGGACACCCTTTGGAAAAAATAAAACCCGCAAAAGAATTAGTGGAGACCTTGAAATTAGCCGAAGATAAAGAGGAGAAAGAGCCAATACCGGAAATGTTGGAACCTTTATTGCCTACTCCAGAAGCTTTGCTCAATCAGTTCTCCTTACGTTGCGTTGGAACATCCGATTTCTCAACAAGATCCAAAAAATCATCGTTCACCATATCAAGTCAAGCAGACAACGATAAATCGGTGGACTTATTGGCACTGGCGACCGAACTTCTTCCAGCAGATTTTAATTTGTTAGCTGAAACGCAGACCTTATGTTCGAAAGCACCACCGGATGATGTGACGCAACCGTTACAGTCAAAATCTCAGTCGGACGAGCAAGAATGCAGAGATATTCAAAAGCAAACTATTTCGCCGGTTACCAAGCTGAAACAACCCTTCGGTTAGTATCATTGTCCATGACGAACAGCTTAAATTTATAATAAAAAGAAATTAATCGCTCTGTTTGTTTAGTGACTCCGATGCGTGGTAGAACGCAGTTCTCAAACTCGTTGAGAGGTGGTCCAGTCATAGGAAGCGTTGGAAGAGGTGCTGATCCATTTCGATCCCGACCACCTAATACTTCAAGACCTCCTTCTCTTCACGTGGATGATTTCGTAGCGTTGGAGACTTGCGGAGCACAGCCAACCGGACCTACCGGATACAATAAGCTTAGTATACGCGGTGCATGTCCATCGCGTGTTGTAAATGCAGGAACCCGTACACGACCTTGGGCACAAGAGACACGACCTCCATATCTTCGTTAGTCTCATTCTTGTCCTCATAAGAATGGAGAAGATGTTTCCACGGATAACGGTAGAAAGTTAGAATAAATGACTCGAACGACTAGCAAAATTCTATAATTTATTACGCTAAATTTCTTAAACTACCGCACTTTCCAAACTTTTGATCCACGCTTTGCAGTTCGTGCCTTACTGTTTCTTTTTTTCCTTTACTTGTGTTTAATTACAACTTATGGGTACTTGACCTCAAATTTTAAGGCACATCCATACTGTGTAGAGAAATTGAGCATGTAACGTAATATTAAGCAATTGATTAGATAGAAATTTTTTTATTATAATAACACTTCCAACATGCTTTAAACCTGAGCTTTGTACAGTTATAAATATTCTATACAGTACAGAGGATTAATCAATTGTAAAAACAACTGTTACATGTAGATAGCAACAATGTACCGTAAGATTTGTGTTTCTTCTCTGAAATTAATGTAGGTTTTTTTACAAAGCATAATTGGCACTAAAGAGAATCTCTTGTATCTCCTTTAACATAGTTAAACCCCTTTACTTCGTTTAGTATAGTTGTCATCGGAAAGACTTCTATTGTAAGAATGAAAATAAATCACTTTCAAGAAAAATGTACAGCATTTTTATATCAATTTGCAAATTTCGATTTGCTTTTCCAAATAGCATATTTTTGTTTAAAATGTGTATAATTTACAGTGAACCTGGCAGGATCCACGCATGTCTTCACCTCCTGTAAAACAAAAAGACATATTTGATACTATTGTGTTTACAGGCGTAAATATAACAGCAAAAGAATAATTTGTATCTTTACGTACATGAGGTGACAATTCTGAGAGCTCTTTTTCGAAATTATCTAAAGTCTCGAACATTTGCTTATTCGGCCAAATTTTATTCTTATATGCGTAGTCTATTAGAGTAGACGTATATCGAATATTTCGTCTTGAAGTAGCGCAACGCATAAGTGTTCCCACAATTGTTGGATTCGGTACATATCCAAGGTCATCCATAGATTTTAAAAGTTGCTGCGCATCACAAGGATACACGCACGTAAGTGCTAGAACTCCAAAAGTCATGATATTCGGTTGTATGTTCATCCTTTGAATTTCATTCAACAACTCCTGTAAAATAAATTTTTCAGAGTTACCGGATAGATGCAGAGTATTCTACTCTTATGCAGGTCCTCATAGAATATTAATTACCATCGCTCCTTTATAATCGTGCCTCATACAGCGCTTCTTCATAAGTTGATTGTAAAAGTCTATATCTAAAAACATGCTACTACAATTGTCTTTAATATACTGCAAAACTTCGTTCTCCTGTTGCGTATTTGGCACCAAGCTGATTAATAAGCTCAGTGTCTTAACGTCAGGCGTCGCTTTATCCTTTTCCATTTCCTTCAAAACACCCATGTATCCTCCGAACAATACCAAACGATTCCGTTCCAAGATGTGATCTAAATTCGTACACTCCGTCAGATCTAGCGAATTATCGTCCTTCACAGGTGCGTCTTGCGTAGCGTTGGGACGTTCGTTCATATTTATTATCGCCATAAGAGTATTGCACAAATGCGGCGGAGAGGCCAACAAATTTGGACGATCCTCTTCTCCGATCAGTAGCTTCGTACTTTCTTCTCCAGGTATGAGAGTATCGTTTATCTTTAAGCCCCCCAATTTTGTATCTCTGATCGCGCGCAGGAGAAGATTGTACGTTGCAGTGTCCGGTACCATACGATTGGTGCGCATTAAATGCCATATGTACAAAGTGTGTTTTAATCCTGACGCTGTGTCCGATATGGCGGCGTGCATTAATGTTCTATACGTAATTTGATCGATTAAGATCTTCTTATCGACCATTTCATCCGCCACTCGAAAAGCCTCCAGAACGTTGTTATGCCAGCCGTACGCTTTTATCATAACGTTATAGTTCGTCGCGTTCAATGCGTATTGTTTCTCGTACAAGGTCCGGCGTAATTTCGTCAAGTACGTCATAGCCGTTTTACTGTCCTTTGAATGAGCGCAGGAATTGAGTAAACACGTGTACGTCGCCGCATTTGGTTCAACGGCGGACTTCTTCATGTTATTGTAAAGATGAAAGCATTGCTTTACGTCGCCCTGCAAACTGTAAGCTCTTAGTATATGATTGTAGATACTTCTAGTGGGCTTCGTATGATTCTCCTTCATAACGTCAAACACGACCAAAGCCAATTTTAGATTGCCCTGGTTTATACAATCTCTTACGAAATTAAGGTACTTATTAATGTTAGGTTTGCGGAATCTCCTTAAATTTAATAAAAGCGAGTTATTCTCGTACATTGAGAGTGCCTTCGGCGCGCTCTCTCCTTCGCCTTTGTCTTCGTCTTCGTCTTCCATAATTATCTCCGTATGCTCTTTCCTCTCGCCGCGAAGATTCCCAAAAGTATCGGGATCTCTTTCCAAATTCGTGGACAAATATCGACACGATGAAACCCAGTTTCTCTTTATTTGTATTCTACATTTGTCTATGCCTTTGTAACAGGATAAATTAGAACGCTCTTTCGAATTATCTTCGCAACGATTATCGCTTAATACACAAGGGGATAATTTCGACCATGTAAACTGGTTCTGTTTGAAGTAAATTCTACCGTTGATACAATTACCAGCAACATTGCTTAACTTCGGTATGGCGTACACCTTTGTCAAAATCATTGTAGACTCTTAATCATTTTCTTATATCGATGGAATAGTGTGATAATAATTAGTGAGTAATTAATGTCTTATATTAGTTTAACAATAAATGAGTAAATACAGCCTTGTTATTGCTCCGTTGTTTCTCTGTTTTACACGTGAAAAATAAATACACCTTACTTCGTGATTTTAGCTTTCTGAATACACTTTTAAGATACACTCTGTAGAAGAATTAAAAGAGTGAGACGAACTTTGTCGTCGTGTATTTATTGTTCATTGTTAAGGTTATCGAGCCGGTAAACATTTCTTTACATCTGATCCAGGGTAGGGATGGCCAAAATGTGATCGATGGTTTTAGAATCGATTCTTTTTCTGTGAAATAATCGATGTTTTTCCAATGTTTTTGAAAATCGATTATTCATATATCGATAGTTATTTTGCTTCGATGTGTAAGGTGGCGCCATCCTGTAGTGGTGGCAGCACTCAAGCTCTCAACTGCGGCCACTGCGGCCTCTCTCTGTCTCTCTCTCGGGGAAACACCCGGCTGGGTCATAAAATAAACTGGATCTTAACTATAACAGAATAAACCTTTATTATAAAGATTTGAGAACGATGTGTCGCTTACAGTGGCTGAAAAGCGAATGATGCATGCAGTCGATCGGGAAGACGCCGATCGTCATTTGTTTTAGCGACGACGTAGGATTGGTCGTCCAGTCCTGCATGGAACGACGGGAGCTAGAGAGAAACCTCTCGAAGCTTCTAGAATATCTATAGCCGAAATTATTACGCGCGAAACTAAAGTCACCGAGGAGAGATGTGTAAAGAGGGTCAGCGCATGCCGATCTAGGGACGTCAAAAAACTTTTAGTAAATTTTGAGTGGTCAGCGCCACTTTGGCATAACTCATATGTATATGTAATACTACTATATCGCTAATGGTACTGAAGAGGCGACGCAAACACCACGATGCAGACATATATATCAACCTCTCACTCTCACCATTGTTATCTATCCTTTCACTTCGTACTTTGGCGGCACTGCGCATGCGTGCAGCTGCTAACGCATGCGCATATGTTCGAAAGTACGATGTTCTGTCTCACTTTCTCGGCGCCGCTCCCGCTTATAGGAAATTACGTGGCTAGCAATATAGGAGTATTACATATATGGCATAACTACATAGCCAATCAACATAGTTCGTTGATCGAACAGGGTACTGCAATTATCCCCGCGCCCGCCTCGCCCGCAAACCGGAGTCCCTAGATCGGCATGCGCTGACCCTCTTTACACATCTCTCCTCGGTGGTTCGACATTGACGATTTTACAGCGAGGGCGCCACAAACGCTGGCTACGAAAAATATATAGGAGATTACAGGCCCTGGGGGCCTATTCTCGAGTTCGTACGATCAGTTTTCGTATACGTAAATTGGTCACTTGCGCATGATGTCTCTTCAAACGGTATTCTCGAATTGGAAGCGCTTATTCGAATACGAAAAGTTTCGTATGTTTTGCATCGGGTGGGTGATGACCATACGAAACGTAAGATTCGTATGAAATTTACGTGTATCGTATATCGACGGTATTGCCTAACAGTGCGTCGTGTAAATGTATCACCTGCAAAATGGCAAATCCTATAAATTTAGCCGTATTAAATGCAGTTGTACGTGAACCACCTTCTAGGCGGATATTCCGACAAATAATTTTTGTATGAATACAATGCAAATTCGCAAAGTTCCCACTACAAGTTTCCTAATTCCCGAGCAATTTATGTTATTTAAAAATTTCCTTTACTTTACGCGTTTTAATCTGTTAATATAAGTTTCTTCAACAACTGTATATACTATGTAATGATTAATGATAATCGATTCGGCACGTAAACGAAATATATCTCCAAAATGATAAAATGATATTATCGTCCATTTTTAATGTGTAATTTTTTGTTATAAGCCCCTTCAGTACTACCAAGTAGTATTCTACGGAAGACAATGGAAGACTACACGTGTGATACTGACAGGGCGCCATGTGTCTTTCCGTTGGTATTTTCTAAAGTTGAACGATCATTGGTTCGTCTCCAACGCGTAAATCTGGCAATACTGCAATTTTATACGTATACGAATCAGTAATTCGTATAGTGCTTCAGAATACGGTTTTCGCATGAGAGCGATTCGTACACGAAACATGCCATACGAAACTGTTCGTATACGACTAAATTCACATGAAACTCGAGAATAGGCCCCCAGTTCAGGAATTTCAAACTTTCGTATATAATTTGCGGACTTAATTTTAGTTCGCGCAAATCACGGAACTGTTATAGATGGCAGCACAAAAAGAACCACAGGGGCTTTCCTAACCTGGCCAAACTTTAATATTCATATCATTTAATACGGATGTTTAAGAGATAAGAAATTATAAAGTGTTAATATGCTCTGTTATAATTATTCCCTGTTATGAATTGTGCGAATAATGGCTGCAGAACTTTTGAACACAGCATTCGCACAAGGCGTAAGAGAAGTGCAGAAAACCTACGCTAGTGTATTGTCTACATATAAATATAAAATACAAATAGAAATAGAAATATATATATAGAAATGCACTGTATCACTATGTTTATGTGAACTTAATGTCCAGTACGTTGCACTGTATATTTATTTAACTGCTTACGATTATGTCCAGTCATTTCTTTACATCTGATCCTACCGCGTGCTCGACTAATGCTGCCACCTGAAAACTCCTCGAGATGTTCTCGAACTAAAATTAGGTCCGTGATTTACAAGAGTTGGCATTCCCTGCAACATTCTCATAAAACGTAAATGAACCTAACAACACCTAACAATATCAAATGTAAGATGACGTGACCACGTATTCGAAATTTTTGTCCTGTCGGAGTAATCGTTCGAGATTGAGAAATTGGAACTGCACCTAATGGCTCACGCGCGTAATGTCTTCTGATATACGCACGGTCACACTTTCCTTTCGATAAATAATAGAAACTTTCATCGTCACTTAAACGTGGTTTCTCTTACAACATGCGATTAGGAGGGCCTACCGTACTGTGAAGTACTTTTAGAGGTGAGACAGTCAATTTTTGCCAATTCACCGTCAAGGACTTATTCAGAGTCATACATTGGAAAGGTTCCACCACACGCTTAGTCTATAATTATAAGTGGAAACGGAGCGAGAAATGTTGATCGATTACTTGCGAAGATACCCTTTAAATCGCTCCACATAAATCGTTCGCTTTATAATGCGAATCTTCTTACTTTGTAGTCGGCGCGAGAGTACCTGAGCGAACAAATATGGTGGTGGGTATATTTCCCGTCGTCAAGCTAGGTGCTCTCTTCGTTAAACAGATCAGTAAGCCATTGGCGAAACTGTTGGTTAATCAGGCAAAGAATCATCGTCTTTTCAGGACTTACTTCATCATACCGCCGGCGCAACGTAAGCGAGAAGATTTCTTTATTAGGCGAGAATCCGTGCGAGCAAAGTTCTCATCGACGTGTCGTTTCAGTTTACCATTGGATGGAGGTGAAGACGAAAATGTATATAATGAACTTGGGCAGACCTACGAAGGTCGCGAAGCTAAACGAAGCTATGGCGATAGAGCTCGGCGCCAATCTGATGGGAGAGATTATTATTTTTACTATTTGCGGTGGATGCTTAGTGTTAGAGTACAATCGTCAGGTCGCCAAAGAGACTAAGAAAGAAGCGGCGCGTCAACAGCAAGTGCAACAATTCATAGACGATATTGATCGTTTAAACGATATGACGTCTGTACAGAAACAGGAGATTCAATATCTACAGACCGCCATTCAAGAGTTGGCGAAACACACGAAACACAAGTTGTCTAGTCCGCCGGACAAACCCGACGGCGCTGGTGATAATCCTAGAAATCCCTTAGAGATAAGCACAGAGAGTTACGTCATGCACAGTACGCAGGCACCTTTGATCGAACGTGCTATACAATATTTTGAGAACGATGTGAAAGCAAATCGACTTCGTTAACGTTACACATCCAATGGAATAGGTTGAAACGCACGCGTCGTGTTATCTATACACGAAACGATTGTATTATTGTCTGGAGTCACTCGATCTTGTGTTTACTGTCCGTGTGCAAATCATTCGACTTCTATTGCAATAGTAAGAGAGGTAATGTCTATGGTTATACTCGAATAAAATGAAGAATAATATTGCAAATGATCGTTCGACTTCTGAGACTTTTGATAATAGTACTTTAATATCCTTTTTAAATATAACATAGCACTGAAGCTTTCTTTGTTTTTTTTTTTTTACATAAGGTTTTTTTGTTTTATCGTTTACATTCACAGCCTTTATTACATTGTAAATAGCTCTACATAGACTAATAGAAAAGTTGTATAAAGTTTGAGCTATAACTCGCGGAAAGATCGCTTTGTCACTTTAAATTTACTCCTTCCTTTAACATTCTCTGTAGCGTTTGAATTCTCGATTCTAAATTACTGAAATCGATCTCTGAAATAAAAGACAATGGTCGATCAAGCTTTAAGCGAGAATCTCTTTCATCGGTGAGAGTTTTAACCTTTTACTGTATTACGATGTAACGTGAGACGTGTACGACACGGAGAGCGTCTGTTTTTAATCGAATTGGCCGAAATACCTGTAACCATTCAACGAAATAGTTTACACGTTTGCATTTAATATAATGAATTGATTTTAAAGATTTGGTAAGAACCGGAAAGGGATGGCGATTTATTTTCTGGACGCCGGTAGCTTGAAAAGCGTGTTTGCGGAGAATAACAAGCTGCTCGACGCGCACGTGCTGGACTACTTTGCCTAGATCTTCTATTAAACGATTCAGTAAGTTGACGTATCTTTAACGTTAGTGCTGCATTTTCGGAACGAAGTCTCTGGATTTGGGCTTGAAATGCAGCGCGCTCCTTCACCACATTATTCTCTAGGTTCTTTATAGCGTTTAACAATCGTCGTATCTCCTTACCTACAATCAAAACGTTCCCGAAGGATGCTTTAGAAAGTTACAAATTAAATAAGTGCACATACACGCATTTCTATACTTCTACCCCTATCGGCCAATTTATGGTTCTCCTCGATAATCTGGCGATTCGCTTCTTTAAGCTCTTGAAAGCGTCTTTGGAGACTTATGTCCGGTCCGACCGATTGCAGTCTAATTATTTCGGCTTGTAGCTTTCTAATAGTAGCTTGCAATATAGATGGATTGGGTAAGCCACAATATTCCAAAGGCAATGGATAATGGATTCTTAAGGGAATTGTATACAATAGGAAGTACTTTTTTGATAGTTGCTATCGTTATCGTTACACGTATAAAATGAAACTAGAGTTACAAGGAACGTTAATTGATAATTAAGCGTCTCGATTGATAGACATTATAAATAATTTCAGGAAGAATAACTGAAACTGAATAATTAAATACTGATATTCCCATCGGTGCTTTATTTCTTAATTGAATAAACTTCTACGTCCACATTCTTCTCGTTGAATAAAACAGAGTGCACCACTTACCGATCGAATTCCGCCGTATAAGTTAATATCAAGTAACGTCTGTTACTCGTGTTATTACCCGAGCCTTTCCACGAGCTACCTGCGGACCTTCGCGCGCACAACAATTCTAAATCCTCGAAAGTCAACAACTCCAGAGTAACGCATTCGCTGGTCTGCAATTCATCCAATCCGAACTCAAGCTACACATACAATCTCGACGATTAAATGAAAACTTTACCTTCAGCAATCCGGACCGCAGCATTGCAACGAACACATCGAATTGCTTGTAATTTCCAGTTTTCTGCGTTAGATTCTCTATATCTTAAAAGTGAAAAGAAAGTGATCAATTTATAATTTCCTTCGCACTTATAACAATTCTTGGCACGAAGGAGATTTAAATTTAAAGTAACGTAAAAACAAGTAGAAAAGAAAAAAGAGATGCACCATGCAAGAAGATCCTTGGGTTTCATTCATATCTTTCTAAAGAAAAAAAAAACAAAAAAAACAATGACATAACCTCGATACTGTTGATTCAATAAACTTATACTAATCGCAACGATGACGACTATACAGTCATGAGAAAAAAGGAAGAACGGACAAGTGGTGTCGAAGGAAGATCGCCAATCCTCGGAGGTGCATTTATCCGTTACGGTGATTATCAAAGTTCGTCGTGTTCCAGTAGCAGACGTCACTTTCATTTTCACAACATGTTCCTTGCCTCTCTTGAATGGATAAATCGTAACTAAATTTACGTCTACTTCGTTCATAATCGTGGAAACAGCAAAACACAATAAAGTCTCTTTAAATACGAAGAAGGAAGTGGTGACGCGAATCCTTTCGCATGCCGGAAGTACGCGGGAGGCGACGTAATTCTTAATCCATTAATGCGCGTGAGACTGCGAGCTGACATCTTAAGAATGCACGAGCTGATAAAATTCGTGCAGAATCGAGTTAGTCGATGGAAAACCGATGCGTAACTGTCAGAGTTATGCTCTACGAAATTCTGCGCACTCGAGAATGATAGCGAGGAGGTAGAATTGTGATAGATTAACGAAAATGTGGTCCTTCTTCTCGAGAGACCCCATTAAGGATTTTCCTTACGAGGTCGGTGAGGTTGTGCCCGGCTTGGAGAACACGAGTATTTGGAGATTACACAAGGCCAAACGGAAGGTAACATAACCTGATTTGATGTAACCTTGATACAGAGATTAATCCACAGTTTGTAGTTGTTTCAATGTAATTATGCTGTTTTTATGTGAGTCTTATTTGTGTATACAATACTGCGCAGGGCTCCACCGTTGGAGAGGATGTGTCCGTGTTTGTCTTCGAAGTTAAAAATGGAGTGGAGCATCAGATGGATATCGCTCGAGCAGCTGTGAAGAGACTCAAGACACTTAGGCATCCGAGTATCTTGGGTTATCTCGACAGTTTGGAAGTACGCTCCTTTTAATCTTCAATTAAGCTCGACGCGATGAAGTCAGTGTCGTTAACTGCGAATCGTTTCTTTTCAGACGGAGAAAGTTGTGTATTTGGCGACAGAACGAGTCGAGCCGCTGCATAATTGTCTATCGCGAAAGTTCGATAATTACACGAGTCGGAAGAAGGAGTTGTATCTGTCCTGGGGTATATTTCAGATTACGGTATGCGTGACAGGAGAGTTACGAGAGAAGAAACATGTTAGAGCGAATCGTGATGCATTTTTCTTCTGTGATTTCAGAGAGCGTTGAATTTTCTTAATAACGATGGAAATTTGCGGCATAATAACGTCAATCTGTGGACCGTTTTCGTTAACGAAGAGAGCGGAGAATGGAAACTCGGTGGCGTCGAGTATATGACGTCCGTGGACTCGCTGTACAGCACGTTACCTTCTGCGTTTCAACCTTACGTGCCTCTCGAGCATAAGGAGAATGCCAAGCCTATCACAAAATGGTAAACTGACTATTAATGTCTAGTAGGTTCTACTTAATACATCGAAGGATATTTACATTGTTCGATTGATAAGATTGTCAAGATGCGAGATAAAGCGAGTAAGGTCGTTGTCCCTATTTAAACTCATTTAAGACTACAACGACTGGTCGGATTATGAAATTTATTTTTAACAACGAGCTGATACTTAGCGAGCAACGAGCCTATGCAACTTATGCCGGAGTATCTAAATAATTAATAATTAATCTTTCTGTAACTTATTTTATCAACTGAATATTAATGTTAGGAAGAATAGCTCATAGTGAGTAGAAATTAGGACTTGCGTAGAAACTGGGACATTGACCTTAAGGTAAAACGCAAAAGCAGACGTTCAAAATTTCGTATCCTAGCATTAATCCATGTCTTTTGCAGAAAATGTAAATTTACGTTGAAAATTCAATAGCCTTACAACAGCAGAATTTTTTTTATGTAAAAACATAGGTATATGTTAACACTGAAATTGATGAATAAATAAATAACAGCTCGGTCGACGTGTGGGGACTCGGTTGCCTGATCTGGGAAGCATTTAACGGCCCACTCGCCAATGCTGGACAGCTCAAGATATTCGACCAAGTACGTTCTTACGGTTTACGTTGCATTGTTCTTTTACGTTTTAATTTAATGAAAATGTATGCGACGGAAAGACAAATTGTATCGCGTTGCTTTTCAAGATTCCGAAGCAACTGGTGACCGTTTATCAAGAGTTAACGTGCGAGAATGCAGAAGGAAGACCGAATCCTGCGGATGTAATAGCACGCTGCCGTAGTAATGGAGGTTTCTTCAAAAATGATCTCGTCGATGCGCTTTTATTCCTGGAGGAGATCCAAATGAAGGAAAGGAGCGAGAAGGGACGCTTCTTCTCGCAACTCGCCAACCAGTTAGATTCTTTTCCGGAAGGTGTCGGCAGATACAAGATTTTGCCTCAGTTGTTGGCTGCATTTGAGTTCGGAGATGCTGGCAGCGCAGTGTTACCTCCTCTCTTACAGTTGGGATGTCAACTGCCAGATACAGAGTATCAACGTCGAGTTGTGCCATGCGTCGTAAAGTTGTTCGCGTCAAACGACAGAGCAACGAGACTGCGATTGTTACAACAATTGGATCGATTTGTCAATCATCTTCAACCTGCAACTGTTAACGAAGCGATCTTTCCACAGGTGACGATACTTCAATCGTCCAATTTCATATTGGCTCTTAACACGAATAATCTGTACTAAATAAGTTACGTAATTATTCATCAATGTTTTATATATGCAGGTAGCACGCGGCTTCTTAGATACGAATCCAGCTATCAGAGAGCAAACGATTAAATCTGTCGTCCACTTGGCGCCCAAATTGGATTATAATAATTTAAACGTCGAGACACTACGATATTTCGCAAGGCTACAATCTAAAGACGAGCAAGGTGGAATTCGTACGAATACTACGGTCTGTCTTGGGAAGATTGCGCACCATCTGCATCCGCAGCTTAGGCAGAAAGTAATTCACTAGTGTCAGATGTGTACTCTTTCGTCAAATGCGTACTTTAAATGTAGAATCTTATCGTAGATCTTGATTGGAGCATTTATACGAGGAACACGAGATCCATTTCCACCGGCAAGAATTGCCAGTATTTTAGCATTGGCAGCGACGCAACAATATTTTTTACTTCAAGAAGTGGCAAATCGTATTTTACCAGCACTGTGTCCACTCACCACGGACACGGACAAAGGTGTGCGTGATAATGCATTTAGAACAATCCGTGGTTTCCTATCCAAGCTCGAAAGAGTCTCCGAAGATCCTGGTCTTCGCGAATCTATGGGTATTACAATGTTTCTTTTGTATTTACATATAAAAACACGTATTACGCTGCATATCAGAACATACTAAAACAACTTGTTAATGTTTATTTCAGAGGCAGATGTAAATACAGCTACACCTAGTTTAAGTAATGCTGCAGCGACGTGGGCCGGATGGGCAGTAACAGCAGTTACGGCCAAGTTCTATCGTAGTCAATCGGATACACCAAAATCATCGAATCCGCATAATACGTCAAGGATTTTATTAAATAAACCGGCATCTCTAGGTAAGTTCTTATACATCTGAATTATTATGAAAAGTCCTTAACGAGAGAAATGATTACAGAACAAGCTAGTAGTTCGCAAAGTAGCGCAAGTACCACTGCTACAACAAGCAGCGCAACAAGTATGACATCGCTCGATCACGATCACGATCATGATACTCAGAACACAGCGAACACAAATTCCGATGGCGATTGGGATTGTTGGGAAGCCGACAACTGGGGAGACATGGAGCAACAACCATCGATAGCGACAACAGCTAATATCAACAGTAGTAACATAGCAAACTTACCTCACTCGTCCAAATCTAACGACCAATGGACCAGTTTGGAAGAGGAACCGGTTTGTACCGTGCATATTCTGTATTAATGAATCATTAATCGAGAGATTATTTACTAGTGTTTTCCGTTTCTTTAGGAAGAGGAAGCAGTCCAAAGTAACGAAAGTAAAGTTACACCTACCGAGGTGGGTTGGGAGGATTCTGAATTTCAACCGCTTGACGACATTCAACCATTGGAACAACCAGGTAAAATTGTTTTTTACATACCGATATTAATCGATCTAAGCTCTACTTCAACATAAATGGATTATTAACTATTCAGTCCATGATTAATTTTCCGTAGTTTCAGCTGTATCCACCGGAAGCAATAAGTACGAAGATGTTAGGAGAAAAAGGGAAGAAAGAAAGTTAGCTAGACAGCGACAAATGGAAGCCAAACGAGCTATAAAGTTAAGAACGAATACCGGAGCCAAAAAAGTGTAGGTCAAATGATATACCAATGTTTCTATTTCTAACCGAAGGATATCTTAAGACTTTAATACAGTGAAAACGACATATTGATTATCCCTAAATCATAGAAAGTGGGATGAGAGATACTTCCAAAATTTTTGCAATACTGTTTTAGTTATATATTGAAAAAATATATATCCATTTATAAAGCCCCCATGAATAATTTCGCAGTTACATAAAACCTTTCACATCGTTTTGTTAGTCACAACCGTAAATACGTACCGGTATGTGTTTAAGTCAAATCTTCACCAATGTCGTTTACGTTACAATGATCCTTTTTTTTTTTTGTCGCAAAAGCGACAATTAATTGTAAAAATACAATTCATTCGACACTTGCACCTCGTAATTGTTAATCGGTTTATATATCTTTTCCATTTTCAACATAGTCATCTCCGCGTAAAGATTACTTTTGCTTTCTTGTCCATTCTGTGCTCGTTAATCTTCTCAACTCCGTTTACAAATGGGATTGTTCCGGAGCGTCAGGGTGGAATCGCATGTTCAAAGAATTGGCATTGTTCGCTTCTCTTTTGAAGCCGAGGCTTTCGTAGAAGGGTATCAAACGATCTTGACAATCCAAGGAGAGCTTATAGCATTGCGAAAAGCGAGCTAGTTGTAATATAATTTTAACTATCAACTTTCCCAAGTGTTTACCTCTATAATTATTATTTACTACGACATCCTCTAAGCGACCTTTCTGAAAAAGTGTGTTCGGATAATATTTATCGACCCGTTATACATTTACAACGTCCGACGATAATTCTTAAGAACGTTCGATTGTTAATAACTCACCATTGCGCAGTTGTGGATAAACTTCAGTTCTACGACTAACGTCGCAGCGGCTATTACCTTCGCGGTGTTAACGTCCTCGATGATCACGACGTAGTAACCGCCCGAATTTCGCATTTGATGGAATCTGTCTGTAAATAATTCAAGCGTGTAGAAAATACTCAATATCGCTAATTAAAAACGATCTACGAATTACTCACTCAAGAATAATTCGTTACTAATACTGCCGATCTCTGTCAATTGCTCCAAAAGTTGAATAAATCCTGAGAAAGGGTGAAACGATTGTTAAATCGTGGTGACAAATTGCTCGTGTACTATTGGATACCTACCTTTGTCATAATCGCTCGACTTAAGCGGTCTTATTTTCAAACCGTCAACATGCGGTAGCGATAATCTATCCAATATATTTCCATTAAACAATTCCACTTCCTTGTCGAGATGCTGCTGTCAACGAGCACAAACATATTGTGAGAAAGTGATAGGTTATGCAATTGAATTTAAATGTGCTTAAATCAACTAAGTGCACGTAAATCCATAAATATATGCAAATGTGACATTTAAAAAAAGGACAAGTATGTTCTTACAATCTGTGCAATATTCATCCTTAATAATGTCAGTTGACAAAGTAAAATTTCACGTTATATACGTTTGGCACGATGATCCTTAGGTACTCTGTGTACGCATATATCTCGTATCTATTAGCAATCTGATAACAATTCTTTAGAAAACAATATCGTGCAACACTTTCGCACACCTGCCCACACCTGCGTGCTGCAGTAACTGGCAGTAACATTATGCTTTTCTTATTGTGTGCACAGGTCGAACAGGTTGAATTAAAATGTTTTGCAGATATTCTGTGGTAGATGGCAATAGTAGCGCTCGATTCTAGCACCTCCTGTCGATAAGGTTTATCCAACTTGCAAGTTTCTGGTGTATAATTTAGAAAACGATATACCCTTCTATGTACGTCTCTCTTCGTTGCGTTTAAATCACGCGCCGTGGGATTTATGGCGCATGCGCATTCGCTCGAGTATGTTTCATTGGGTGCATCCAGAAGCACGATCGCTCACAGATAGCTGCTCAGGCGCCGCTCGTTGAGCATTTTTTAGGCACGACCGTAAAGGGAGTGACTTCTTATTTGTACTGGATATACGCGGTGGAAACTCAGCCTTATTCTCTCGTGAAAAAGCATATAAATCTCGGAACTGTTATAGATGGCAGCACAAAAAGAACCAGAGGGGCTTCCCTAACCTGGCCAAACTTTAATATTAATCAATATTAATATCATTTAATATGGATGTTTAAGAGATAAGAAATTAAAAAATGTTAATATGTTTTATTACAAATTGTGCGAATAATGGCTGCAGAATTTTGTGTACCGCATTCGCACAACGCGTGGGAAAAGTGCAGAGAACCTACGCCAGTGTATTATTGTGTACATACAAATATAAAATATAAATAGAAATGAGCCGTTCAGTGCACAAATCGATTAACTCCATAAACGATGTTCAATATTATGTTACAAATATAAAGTAGGGACTTAATCAAGTGCTTCGATGCTTAAGTTTATGAAAAATGCAAAAAGTGGAGTTAATCGATTTGTCAAGTGAGCGGCTCAAATATAAATATATAAAATACAAATAGAAATAGAAATATATATAGAAATGCACTGTATCACTATGTTTATGCGAGCTTAAAATCTAGCACGTTGCACTATTTATTTAATTGCTTATAATATCCAGTTTTGTCTATGCAACAAAACACTTTTGTGTTTGTGGTTGTGCCAAATCTTATGTCAATCGCCATGTCCGTGATCTCATATACGTGCTGCCATCTATAACAGTTCCGAGTAAATAGAGTACTAATCCGAGTCCAAATTCCTATATACATAAGAGTTGTCTGGTTTACATATATACTGTATAACAATTGTATTATGAAAAACTAAAGAATTTCACACTTCGACAACATTATTCTTATCCTTCAAATTTCTACGAACATAGAACAATTCTTTAATCTCCGCAATTAAAACACGAATACAGTGTCATGTTGTCTAATTCTGTAGATGCGCGCATGAAATAAACTTATGTACATTCATGACAGTTCTGGAGGATATTAATGAAGATTGTATTTTAAGGATTTTGATAAGTCTACGACATCATGAGCATAGTATGCGCATCGACCGATTGCAAATATTCGTCCAAGGATTCGGACTCGTCGCAGGTCATATTTATTCATTTTCCAAATGACGATACGTGAGTATGCTTGACAATATTATAGGTTGTATTATTGTTTTTCTTCCATTTGTATTTTTATATAAAAATTCCTAAATATTAGAAAAAATAATTGTCTTTTATGCGTCTTGCAATGTTAATCCATTACCGAATACAATTCTTGAATAAAACACGAAACTCTAGCGGCTCTTGCTCTACCTTTAATTTCAGGGCGAAGATATGGGCTCACAATTGCGGACGCGCAGATTTAATAATGAAATCCAACGAGGAGCTACACGCGAATTATTACATTTGTTCACATCACATCGAGGATCGATGTTACATACGCAAAGCTAATCCGATAATAATCGAGCAAGGCACTATTCCAACGTTGTTCGGCGTAGATTCGAAAGCGAAGAATCATTCGATCGGTATTTTCGATAGAGCCAAACAATCCGAATCTACAGATAACGCTGCGTTAACGTACTGCGACGCAAACGTCGAGATAGATCAGTACCAAGGGATCGGTATAAGACTCTCCAATCTGTGTAGAATATGCGGAGAGCCTTCGTCGGATGGCATAGACGTTTTCACGGTGAAAGGTATAGAATTGAGACTGAAAGACAAGATTAATCTGCATTTGCCTATATCCGTTAACATGGAGGACATAATGCCGCAGAAGATATGCATAGATTGCTGTAACAAATTGGAAATTGCGCACTCGCTGGTAACGACGTGCTTGAAGACCGATATGAGATTGAGGAGGTTCTTAGATATCGCGGGAGAAGTAAGTAGAGAAAGCGATGTTAAAGGACGGCAAGGCGCGAATGTAGATTTGTAATTGTGTTGTGTATATCGTTTTAGCCAGAATACGACCGCAGATACAACGTACTAGTGGAAGAATGTTCCTTGGAGATTGTCGACGAGATGTGTATGGACGAGAGAGGTCAAAACGATACTTTATCTTTTCCTCCTGATAAAGCGGAGAATATAGTGATGGATCAAGACTTAACGGAATTGAAAGATTGTCCTGCGAGTACTGATATGCAAGTACAAATTACAGACGCGTCTTCCAGTTTGGAAACTAACGTCATCGAGAATATGAAGTTTCAGGAATTATCGAAGAATGATATTCACGCGGAACTGAGTAATTTAGTCGAGACTTATACCGAAATAGAGAATAACGACACTGACAATTTAATCGAATGCGATACAAACGTTTTGGACACTAATACCGAAAAGGAACATTACGAGATTTTATGTCTTCACTGCAAAGATTCGTTTAAGACGCGAGAGATGTTTGAGAATCACGAAATATTCTGCGACGCTGGCGAATCTCTTGAATTTCCCAAAATTAGAGACACTTCTTCCCTTAAGGACAATCATAAAAAATCTATTAAGAAGCAAACGACTCATATGCAAATAGTTATGAATACCTGCAGTACGTGTCAGCAGGTCTTTGATCGTAAAGAACAATTTGAGAAGCACAAAATGTCTCATTGTAAAATACTGCAACACGCGAATTGTCAAACTTGCGGCCAAATATTTGAATCTCGCCAAGATTTAGATATTCACGTAAATGTTTGTCACAATAAAATATGTGAAAATACTATTACGGACACTAGTAAAAAATGCGGTCACTGTCAAGCTGTATATTGCACTAGAAAGGAATTGTCGAATCACATATTGGAATGTCATAAAGGTCAATTGTTATTCCAATGTTTTGCGTGCGATAAAACCTACGAGAAATGGTCCAGCTTGGACGTTCATGAAGCTACTCACAGAATGGATAAACCTTTTTTGTGCGATCTATGCGGCAAAAGCTTTAAGCATTCCAACAATTTAAGAGGCCACAAAAGAATTCATTTGGACGAGTCGAAAAAGAAAAGACACGTCTGCGAATTATGCGGAAATGCTTTTAGATCGAGGTAATGTTCTCTTTGAGAAATCTCGTTATTTATCATGCTCAGATTAACTTACTTATCCGTTACTTAGATTTCACCTAAGGGAACACATGAACCAACACGATGGAAATAAACCGTATTCCTGCGAGCAATGCGGCAAGGCCTTTTACAAGAGGATTCAATTGCGACAACATAAATTATCTCACGGATTAAATAGGTATGTTTGTCCGGTGTGCGGCGTTACTTTCAACCGTAGAGGAAACATGAGCACGCACGTCAAACGGCACAACAATGGAGATGGAGCATATACTTGCAGCGTAAGTACAACGCACGATTTTTATAAGTAACAGATTTTAAATAAGTATCACCGAAGTAAACGTTTATTACAGGTTTGTACGCACAGATGTAAATCTATGAGCGAACTGAAAATGCACAGGAAAAAGCACACCGAGCAAGAGATCATAGAGAGTATCAGACAGAAATGCTCGGATAAAACCATCTGGCAGTGCAAGATATGCTCCAGAATATTCTCAAAGCGCGCAGTTCTTCAAAATCACGAGCGAATTCATGCAGGTGACAAGAACACCGTGGAATGTGACGAATGTGGAAAGAAATTGTCGAGCAAGAATTCCTTGATCTATCATAAAAGATCGATACACTCTAAGGAGAGGCCTCACATGTGTCAATACTGCGGCGAATCCTTCGTTTCCAAGGAGGCGCGTTTAATCCACGAAAGGATACACACGGGAGAGCGTCCTTACGTTTGCAAGGTTTGCAACATGCAGTACAGATGTTCCAGTAACCTCAGTCAGCACATGAAGATACACTCGGACATCAGACCTCACAAGTGTCACTACTGCAACAAAACTTTTACGCGTAAAGGAGCATTAAACGTACACGAGAGAATCCATACAGGAATTAAACCGTTTCCCTGCGACGTATGTGGCAGAACGTTCTCCCAAAAGAACGATATGCTTAAGCACACCAAGACCCACAGTGTGAAATCTCTCCAGTGCGAGCAGTGCAATGAGGTCTTCTCGACGAAGAAGGATTTATTAAAGCACATTGCGCTACACGATCAGAACGCAACGGTGATACAGGAGTACGTGGAAGTGGAACAGCAACTACAGCCTTACACCATAAACATATCTTGTTCGGTCGACTAATGAGGACGATGTTTCTCCTCCCACTACATCAGACGTATTTTGTCAGTTAATACCTCGCGATAAGTATAATTGTTACATAGATATCTGGTTGACGTTCTGTAAGGGCTTCTCAGTTAATCCTGCGAAAGGCGATCTATTATCTATTGAGCATTATGGACTTGCAGGATCGGAAGGATCTCTGAAGGATATTCTACGCGCGTTTCACCACCTAGAGTTAACGATGATTAACGTAGGAAATAAATCTTTGCTAAATACTTTACGCTAAATCATTTGTCAGCAGCGATGGAAACCCGTTATGTTAATTACATTTCCATTGTACAAGCATGATCGTGTGACAGACACGTTGTGTATGCAGACAGAAATGAGTTACTTTTGAAATCGTTCCAGTAACAATAGCAAGAGAATCTATTTTCATCTACTAATGATCTATTAGAGCGTGTGATCAGACGGTAGAGCAACGAACGTTAAAAACTAATTGAAACTGGTAGAGATGTCTGATTAGTGACTGTGCAAATTTCTCATCGGACCGTGTCACTAAAAGTGGTTCACACATACGTCTTACATTTACCTCGGCATTAAAATTCGCTCCACATATATGTGTATCATGAAATGTTTATGAGGCCCCATTCTCTCAAGGACGCATGCCACTGTTTTAAGTACACCACACTATTAACTCAGGCAGTTAGTGTCTTCGAAGGTGCATCAACTATGCATGAACCTGTGAAGTGACGAATATCTTTGAAAAGAAGAAGATTTTTCAATAGTCCTGCAAGCATCATCTATACACGAACTTGTGAAATGAAGAATATTGTCAAAAAGAAGGGAAGAATATTTTTCAAAAGTCCTATAAGATTTCCAAGCCCAATCACAGGGTACCAGGTACCATCACCATGTATCACGTTCACAATAAAATAAACCACAACATGGAGATTCCGTCTTGGGTTCCAAAAATTGTGGAGGTCGATACAAGAAGATTACACGTGAGAAAAATCATTACATTAGATATCGACAGGCTTTAGGTGCTAATCGGAACCAAGAAGAGCGTTTCTACGATAGATAAAAGGAAGACGTTATTTAAGAGCATGGTAACTAGATCTTGTGAACCAATTTTAACAAAAATCTCTCTAGTCATTAATCACACGGATACACCTTCTTTCAGTTATTTTATTAACTGCGCAAGATGAATACCAAGTTCAAGGACTCACCAATGATAATACCAACGTGACAACATACAATGCGTCTCACGAGTTCTTCTATCCCAAGAAGAACTCTATCCATGAAGATCAACGTGCTTGAAACTATACAGAAGTCGAATCTGACCAACCGGAAGGATCATCTTTCCTGTTTTCTCTGTGCATCCATGTACTATTCGCATCCTGGCAACAGAATACATTACAGATAAATTTCTACCGGGTCTGAAGATTATTCTGAGGACTTGATGAACCCAGACGAGTGTGCGAGTCTGATTAAGGAGATTTTGGGGTCCTTGGTGCCCTTGTTTGAAAAGTAGATTGACATGTACATTTTTAATGAGAAGGTCATCGGTAGAACCATATGGCGCATGAATATGCAAAGAAAACGGACTTCTATTGCGAAGCATTCGGACTGTCCATGTGTACGTTCCAATTTGGAATCAGTAGCCTTAGTCTGTAGCTTTGAATTAAGCAAATTCTGTCCAACACCAGCAGAGAGGCCCACTTGTATCCGCTTGCATTATTCCCACGTGGTGTACCGTGAAATAGAGGCATGTGATTTATTTCCTCCACGTATAATAAATCTCTTTGTCTCCGTATGTTAATGAGACGATTAAGAAGTAATTGTGAAAGGGATGAAACCATTTCAGTGGTGTAAACGCATGAGAGATCTATGCTTGGTTTGATAATCAGAATTAATTCTACGGAATGTAATGTACATTGATAAAAATGATGAAGTATTAGAGTACATGACAGTGGACGATAAGTAAGTGGAAAAATTGCAAGATTGTAAATTAATTTGTGATAATTTTGAGAGAGAGCTTAATTTGTTATTGGATTTTTGCAGAAACCCATTGGTAAATTGTTCCAGTTTGCAATTAACACTATTTCTACTGGGATTTTTTATATATCCATTTCGACCAAGAGGTGTCTTTTTGGGTCCAGGATGAGCTGCAGAAAAATGATACCTCTAAACTAATATATGAGTACAGAAAGAAGTAATTAAGGAAAGATGACTCAAGTTGGAAAATAATTTTAATATACGATTTGAGAAGGTGTCTTTTGACAAGTTTGGTAGAAATAGTGTTAAGGAAGCAGCATTTTGGATTCTTTAGTTGTAAAGAGCCTCGAGACGATGTTGAAATGCCCCGTGCCACTTATCAGTCGATAAAAACACCCTGGTATTACTTTTTAGCGAGCCAGCTATAAATATATGTTCTACTTTTGCCACACGTTCTTTCGTGTAATCTGAATCTGCGCTCGTAGATCTCTAAATGCTGGTGACTGAAAGAAAATCAGTGTAAGTTAGAATCACACGAGTTAGTCTCGTTATTATGGTACAAGTGACGCGTTCACGTAACTCAATTTTCATTGTCTACTTTCCATTACAGGACGCATTTTGGAAATAGCAGATTGATCTCCACGGGATGTTTTATTTCTCTCGATGAGAGTGGAGAGTGGATGCTGATGTAGAGAGTCCAGAGTCTGGAATCAAAGGAACCAAGGTTCATGTGTATTTCAATGGTGATCTTTGCGAAAATTTAGATGAATATTTTATAAATCATTCGAAGGATTTAAGAGTATATTGTATTGAAAGAGATTGTTTGTATTTAACGTTTAAGAAAGGTCGCATAAGAGAAAAATAAAAAATGTGCTTCTCATTTGGAGAAAACGTTGGATCTTTGAAAATTGTATTTTATTGTGTCGTGCCTACCTCTCACGTTCACCTTGAATTTTTTCATTCACGTCTTATAGGAAGTGAAAATAGTGTAATGATAAATATGAAAATTGCAATTGCCTTCCTAAAATCTACTCTAATTTACGACATATCTTTTTTTTTTATAATGACATTAAAGAATCATGCGATATTAGCTTGATGATACGAGCTTGATGATATTAGCTTGCATACGATGCAATTTTATCCTTTGTATGAATAATTTATATCCACTATTTCGTTGCTAATTCCAACGAGGGAGAAACGAACTAGAATAAATTCAACGACGAATTAGAATAAACACGATTGTCAGGGTCTAGGACATTCTCTATGATCACAATCGAATTAATTAGAATAATTTGACGAACTTTGGCATTGAATTAAATTCTATCCTATACATACTATACATATTCTATACATACAATCTGATGTACTTTGTTTGTTATCGTTGAACTGGAAATCGAGACAATGTTGCTACTTAAATATATCCTCGAAAATAGAAATCAAAGTTTGCCAAGGGGTCCTGCAATTTTTGAATTATAATGAGCCAATGAATTAGTTTCGATTATATACATATAATAACAGCTATAGAAGTACGTAGGATTTTTTTTTTACATTGCATATTAACATATGCTCATTTGTTATTAACAATTATCTTACCATTTTTTAGGCAAATTTTTCACTTTCCACTTTAGAAGCGCGCCATTTGGTCAAAAATCAATATATCGAAAAAATCCTACGTACTTCCATAGCTGTTATTATATATAATCGAAAGAAATTAATTAGCTCATTATAATTCAAAAATTATAGGAGCTCTTTGTCCGGCGCGTGGACCCTGGAAAAACGGAGACGTTTTATAACTAATAAAGTTTCGATTATATATAACAATATCGATATTTGTTGATATAATAACAGCTATAGAAGTACGTAGGATTTCTTTTTTATATTACATAGTTCATTTGTCATTAACAATTATCTGACGATTTTTTAGGCAAATTTTTCACTTTCCACTTTAGAAGCGCGCCATTTGGCCAGAAATCAATATATCGAAAAAATCCTACGTACTTCCATAGCTGTTATTATATATAATCGAAAGAAATTAATTAGCTCATTATAATTCAAAAATTATAGGAGCTCTTTGTCCGGCGCGTGGACCCTGGAAGAACGGAGACGTTTTATAACTAATAAAGTTTCGATTATATATAATAATATCGATATTTGTTGATATAATAACAGCTATAGAAGTACGTAGGATTTCTTTTTTATATTACATAGTTCATTTGTCATTAACAATTATCTGACGATTTTTTAGGCAAATTTTTCACTTTCCACTTTAGAAGCGCGCCATTTGGCCAGAAATCAATATATCGAAAAAATCCTACGTACTTCCATAGCTGTTATTATATATAATCGAAAGAAATTAATTAGCTCATTATAATTCAAAAATTATAGGAGCTCTTTGTCCGGCGCGTGGACCCTGGAAAAACGGAGACGTTTTATAACTAATAAAGTTTCGATTATATATAACAATATCGATATTTGTTGATATAATAACAGCTATAGAAGTACGTAGGATTTCTTTTTTATATTACATAGTTCATTTGTCATTAACAATTATCTGACGATTTTTTAGGCAAATTTTTCACTTTCCACTTTAGAAGCGCGCCATTTGGCCAGAAATCAATATATCGAAAAAATCCTACGTACTTCCATAGCTGTTATTATATATAATCGAAAGAAATTAATTAGCTCATTATAATTCAAAAATTACAGGAGCTCTTTGTCCGGCACGTGGACCCTGGAAAACCGGAGACGTCATCGCAAAAACGCTGCACAGCCGCCATCTTGAAATAAATCGCTTCAAAAAAATTACTCTATACAGCCACCGATACGTATGATAAACACCCTTTTTTCTAATCTCCATTTATTTTGCAATTTTTCTGAAAAAAAAAAGAAAAAACAAATTCCCCAAAAAGCCTACTTTCTTTCGGCCACCTTGAGTGGCCTAACCCCTTGAGCACAAGCGTGCGTCAGCAAATGCAGTCTTTTCACTTGAGTTTTAAAACTGGGCCGTCCTTCCCATGTATATGCAACGCACTAGCAAATATCTGTTGTATTCAAATCACTTTATTGACGAATTAGGTGTTCCGCGGTAAGCATACTAGTCGCTGCTTAGTTAAGCTTAGACCGCACAGGGGGTCAGCTTCGATCAGATTTGTGGAAAGACCAGAATCGGCAAGGAGATCCTTAACCGGGAGCTAACGAGATGGAGGAGAGCCAGATAAGAAGATTCTACGCGGGCAAGACAATTTTGTTGACCGGGTGCACCGGTTTCGTGGGAACCTGCGTAGCTGAGAAAATTTTGCGCGGTTGTCCAGAGTTAAAAAGGCTCTACTTGCTGATAAGACCCAAGAGAGGAGTGTCCATTCACGAAAGAAAGAAGGAATACTTCAACCTACTGGCAAGTGAAATCATTTCTAAACCATTTGCATCTGTAAAGAGGGTTTTTTGCCCGTTTTTCCGCCCTCGATTTTAAAATTGACTCATATGTCAAATGATACCTTATGATGAGACATTATTAAAAAAAAAAGTTTCACGTCGAGCATACGTCTGGTTTCTGAGATATACCGGGTGTTTCAGCCCACCCGGGTCACACGATTCTTTCGTAAACGGGACATTTTAGAGAAAAATGTTTCAGACAAAAGTTGTAAGGCTTAAAAATCTTTAAGATTAAGGTCTTTGAAGGTCAATCAAGGTGATTTTGGTGAAAAAAGGTGAAATGAAGTTGGATTTACAGGTGTTCAAAGTGATTACCATTGGTATCGATGCTATCCTGCAATCTCCTTATCGCGGATTAGGATCTCGAACCACAGTAGCAAGAATACGAATTTCCGTTTCTTCGTTAGTTACTTGCTATTGCCAGATCTTTTCACTATAAAGAAGTTCCAACCATGAATTTCAAATCGTTTCGAAATTTTGGAAAATTCAAGTATTGAGATATTAAACTATGGGACAGATTCATCTGCGCTTTCGCTTCGCTCAAGCGCCATACCCCCTGAGATCGTCGGATACTCGCAGCATAATGCAGCATTTGTGCAATAGGCGCAAGTGATCGAAACCGGACAATTAAATGCGTCCGAACCAAAATTTGACATGTAGATCGAGTATATATACCTTTGCTGCGGTGAAACTTTATGCATGGTTATCTTCAACTATTCAGAAATTGCGGCAAATTGAAATCTTTAATCCAGTATTCCGGCGAAACGCTTGCGCGGATTCAAACAAAAATTGGCATGTAGTTTAAAAATATACCCATTTGGTGCCACGAAACTTTATGCATGGTCATCTTCAACCGTTTCGAAATTACGGGATTTTCAAACTATAATTATAAAATAGTGAATTAAAGATTTCAAACTGGCACCATTTCTAAATGGTTGAAGATGACCATACACAATGTTTCGTGGCACCAAATGAGTATATACTTGATGTACATGCCAAATTTTGTCCGAATCCGTTCAGCCGTTTTGCCGGAACAGTGGACTAATCAACTCTTTTGTTGGATTAATGGATTAAAAATTAGGATTTGCCGCTATTTCGAAACGGCTGAAGATGGCCATACATAAAGTTTCGTGGGACCAAATGGATATATAGTCGATGTACATGCCAAATTTTGTTCGGATCCGTTCAGCCGTTTTGCCGGAATACTGGACTAATGGATTAATGAATTTTTCACTATTTCCATTAGTCCAGTATTCCGGCCAAACGGCTGAACGGATCACAACGAAATTTGGCATGTACTTTGATTATATATTTGGTGCCAGTAAACTTTATGTATCGCTATCTTCAGCCGTTTAGAAATGGCAGCAATATTAAGTTACATTTTTTTCAAATTTTGAAAAACACACACACACACACGCACGAACGGTTTTCGCGATGGCGATTGCATAAGTCACTCCCTTTACGGTCGTGCCTAAAAATGCTACTCAATCTATGACAAGGAGATTGCAGGATTGCATCGATACCAATGGTAATCACTTTGAACACCTGTAAATGTAAGTTCATTTCACCTTTTTAGCCTAAATGACCTTCATTGACCTTCAAAGACCTTAATGTTGCACATCATTGGACGCGTCTCGATAGCATCTATCAGAAAATAAATATCAAAACATAGGATTCTATTTAAAAACGCAAACTTGACCTTCAAATGTCTGAAGCGACACCACCTAGCAACAAAACACTAATGTCAAGTAACAGTCCTCCTTGTCCTATGCAACTATTGTATCAAACGATTTTCGACTACTATCATACTTTTGGAGTTATTCTAGGTGGCAATTGTTCAGGCCTCATTCTGTAGATTATATAAACTTTGGACTTAACAAGCAACATAATATTTTAGGAATTACATTTAGGAGAGGAGGACTAAACCAAAAGCTCGCTATAACGCATCGGTCCGTGGCAGTATTTGCGTAAGGACCGTGGGCCGATAGATCGGCACACTGGCACTAAAAGAGTTAATTTACAAAATGTCGAGCCACACTTAACGCAGAAGTGGCAAGAATTTAATACTCCCAATCCTCGAATCAGCATCATTTTAGCGCCTAATCAATAATTCAAACACCTTGTTTCAGTACTTCAACACGCTACGTGACCTCTATCCAGACTTCGAGGACAAGGTGGTCACCATAAACGGTGATCTCCTAAAGGACAATCTAGGCATTTCACCGGAGGATCGTGAACTACTCGTCAAAACCACCGACGTGATAATCCACAATGCCGCCGTGGTGATGTTCTACTCCAAATTGGGCACGTCCATGAGGGTCAACGTGTTTGCTACCAAGCTGATGCTCGAACTTGCCCGCGACTGTGATCATCTTGTTGCTTTTGTCTACGTCTCCACGGCCTACGTTCACCACTACAATAGAATCGTGGAGGAGAAATTTCTGCCGTCACCTGCGAGCCTAAAAATCGTTGAAGACCTGGTTAAAGCTGACGACGAGACCATAGGCCTCAGCAAGGAGGTTCTGGACACTTACATCGACAAATGGGGGAACACCTACGCCTTTGGTAAGGCCATCGCCGAAAGCATCGTGGAAGAGTTCGGAAAGACGTCCAAGTTTCAATGCGGTGTCTTCAGACCCACGATTGGTACGTGAACAGACAGAGAAGTAGTATCGATTACCTAACACCTCGACTTACATAATTCTTTTTTTGCCAAACATACCTTGCCAATTTAAATTGATCAGCATACCGGCGTAATATCCGTGCGCGACGTGGCACGAGGAGCCGTGGAAATGAACTTGAACTCTTTGATTGTCAAACCTTTCAGTGGTGTCGACTTACAATGAGCCTATCGATGCATGGCTCGACAACACCAATGGGCCAGTGAGCATCACCATAGCTATAAGCTTAGGACTGTTACACTCGTCCTATTTGCTGGACCCAGTGATCGACTACGTGCCAGTAAATATGACTGCCAATGCCTTGCTGGCAGTCATATGGGACATGGTTGAGAACAAGTAAGCCTCTCTTCTCCAGTTACAGGGCTATAAACGGAGAAAGAAACTCGTGAAATGTAGGAATGTGAATTTGTCTAATTAGGAAAACACTTGGAAATACTCATCTCTACAACTATGGTAGCAGCGACGTGAATCCATTGTACATGAGGACCCTGGAAGACAGAGTAATGCCTATTGCCAACGACTATCCATCTATAAAGAGCATCTGGTACTTCGCCTTTTTGTACCCTAGAAGCAAAATTGGCTTCTACATTTCTCACATATTCGTTCACGTAATACCCGTCATACTAGTTGACTTATTTCTGCTGGTCACTGGAAAGAAGCCGATGTGAGTTGGATCGAACAAATTCGAATGGAATTCAAACAATCGATTGAATTTAATTAGTTCTTTCTTTCCGTTGTTTCTCTCTGCAGCGCCACATCTATATTGTTCAAGATACAGTGCAATATGAATTTGCTCTTCTACTTCACGAACGGAGATTGGCGAGTGAAGATGCACGAAATGCCGAGAATCTGGGATACGATGAACTCCGCTGATCATCGGTTATTCGACAGTGACATTCGGAAGCTCGACTGGAACGATTACTTTGCAAATTATTGGAAAGGAATTAGATTTTACGCGCTGAAGGAATCACTGGACAACCTTCCGGCCGCACGTCGCAGATACAAGCGACTGAAGATTCTTCATTACACAACTGTGACCCTCGCGTGCCTCTTCTTCGTTTACTGTATTTACAGGCTAATCTCGTACGTTTTTCTTAATTAGTCGTATGCAAAGATTCAGCTCAGCTTGCTTCATCCGTTATCCGTTGAAGCTTTCTCAGAAATAAACATAATTTGCGAGTAATATAGTGTAAACTCTTTATTTATAACGAGTTCATTGTTTCTTTCAAAATGGACCTACGCCATTTTCAAAATAAAGGCTCCACATATGGAATAAGTGTTTTTGTTATGGAATAAGTGGAAGTGCACGTCGTGCGTTGCAAGTTCCTTCTCTTTGTTCGTTTCCTACAATTTCCAATCGCTAAGAACTTCGTACAAATATATACAGTGCATTAGGTCCCCGAAATCTACCCTAAAGTACGACATATTTTTTTTTCTTTTTACAACATCAAAGAATCCTGCGAAAGTTTTATCTAATTCAATTTTAACATTAGCTTGTAAAATTCGATAGAATTTTATCCTTTGTACGAATGGTTGCTATTCTAACCCTTTCGCGGCGAACAGCGCCTATAGGCGCTCAGCTATAGACGCTACTCTGAGCGGACAGCGCCTTTAGGCGCTCGGTTATAGACGCTCACTCTGACCGAACAGTACCTATAGGCGCTCATCCAGAGCCGCTCTCTTCGAGCGAACAGCGCCTTTTGACGACGTTCATTTGTTATCTACTATTTATTATTTGATAACTGTCCAATAATGTCCATTAAGTCGTCCGCGCGGTCGACCTTCCACCGTCACGCCGGCTGCCTAGAGTGCAATTCACTTCTGAGCGCTCCGCCGCGAAAGGGCTAATGAAGGAGAGAATGTGGAATCAGAATAAAGGCTATTGTCAAGGGGCTAGGACATTACCTATGATCACGAATGACCTATAACTTGAAGGATATTGTGCTATGCTGTTATCGTTGAACTACAAATCGGGACAATGTTTCTACTTGAATATGCACGGAAGTAGGAATAAACCTTTGCCAAGGAGCTTTGAACAAAAACACGCGTCAGCAAATGCAATCTTTTCACACGGATATTAAAAACTATGCAGTCTTTCGAATACATATGCAAACTACGAGCAAACATCTGTTGTATGGAAATCGCTTTATTAACGAATTGGATTTTTCCTGACAAGCATACTAGTTCTGGTTTAGTTAACCTTAGGCCACCCACTGCGTCAGCCTGGATCTTTGTCAATCAAATTGATCAAATGGAATTCAAACAATCGATTAAATTCAATGGTTTCTTTTTCTGCTCTTTCTCTTCAAGATACAGCGGAATATCGAATTGCTGTTCTACTTTATCCACTGCGATTGGCGACTGGAGATTAACGAAATGCCTAGAATCTGGGATACGATCAACTCCACTGATCATCGGTTATTCGACAGCGACATTCGCAAGCTCGACTAGGACGACTACTTTGCAAATTACTGGAAAGGAATTAGATTTTACGTGCTGAAGGAATCACTGGACAACCTTCCGGTCACACGTCGCAGATACAGGCGACTGAAGATTCTTCATTGCACCATTGTGACCTTCGTGTGCCTCTTGCTCGCTTACTGTATTTACAGGATAATCTCGTACGTTTTTCTTAATTAGTCGAATGCAAAGATTCAGCTGAGTTTGATTCTTCCGTTATCCGTTAAAAGTTTCTCAAAAATAAGAACTAACGATAATTTACTAAAATTGTTCAGCGCTACTGGAGAATTATTCTTGGATAATCTTGGATACTTGGAAAGAATAAATTTTAGAGAAAAATCAAAGGACCCTGAGAATTTTTGCTTATGCTCTCTGGACACAGGATGTTGGGATTGGAGTATCTGAAAAAGTCGTTGTTATATGAATTGTTTATTTTCATTGTGGTGTAAATTCATTTTTTAAAGAAAACGTGATATAACATAATTTGTACTAAAGAATTATTCTTTGATAATCTTGGATACTTAGAGAGGAGGAAATTATTTTAATATTTATAAATTTTTAACTTTTTTTTTATAGTGGGAGAGAAATCAAGGGACCCCAAGAATTCTCGCTCATACTCTCCGGACACAGGATGTTGGGACTGGAGTATCTGAAAAAGTCATTATTATATGGATCGTTTATTTTGAATATGGTGTAAATCCATTTTTTAAAGAAAACGTGATATGAGCCGTTAATTTTGAAAGTGGCCTAAGTCCATTTTTTAAAAAAAATGAGATATCACATGACATTAAATGATCGCACTAAATTATTCACGAATTATGTGTTATCTTATTTCTTCAAAAAAATGGACTTAGGCCACTTTCAAAATAAACGGCTCATATAACATAATTTGTATTAGAGAATTATTCTTTTATGATCTTGGATACTTGGAAAAAATAAATGTTGGAGAAAAATCAAAGGTCCCTGAGTATTCTTGCTTATGCTCTCCGGACACAGGATGTTGGGACTGGAGTATCTGAAAAAGTCGTTGTTATATGGATCGTTTATTTTGAATATGGTGTAAATCCGTTTGTTAAAGAAAACGTGATATAACATAATTTGTACTAGAGTACTTAATAATTATAAATTTTCAACTTTTTTTTTTTATAGTAGGAGAGAAATCAAGGGACCCCAAGAATTCTCGCTCATACTCTCCGGACACAGGATGTTGGGATTGGAGTGTCTGAAAAAGTCGTTATTATATATAGAATAATACTCTTTATTGTTTTGATAGTTGTTGTTGTTGTTGTTGTTGACCACATCGTGCGTTGCAAGTTCCTTTTCTTTGTTCATTTCTCCCTCACTCTCTCTCTCTCTCACCCTCTCTCTCTCTCCTCTCTCTCTCTCTCACTCTCTCTTAACAATCCCGATCGTTTGTCAAATTCTCGCGCCGCACACTTCTCCCCATCCCACACAGATTCGTCGTTGCTCTCTCGCTTGATATTTTGGTAGAACGGATTACAACGATAAAATTCCACGCTGCCGCCACCACTTCCACGGAGTAAGAAAAGTCTACCCGAAACGAAAGAGAAAAAGAGACGCGGCGCGCGTCCCGACCACTCAACGAAAAGTCGCGCGCGCGCTCTGCCGGCCGGTTCGCAGGACTAGAGTAAAATCAATTGTAGAAGTCCTTCCTTCCAATCCTCACTTCACGACTCGATCAACCGATTTTGTTGGAACGGCTAAAGCGCGCGCCAGTGATTGTCGAATTTACCGCGTGCGATAATCTCGGACGCACGTTAAGTGCGCCGAGAGTTTACAATTTTCCTATGATTTCCATTTTCTTTCCACCGTCTCTATTTTACAAACCCACGAGACTCGAGTGGCCGGTCGCACGCCTCTCATCTTCCTTCTCAATTTATTCTAGCGCCATTGAAAAATCGTCGAGAGCGCGCGCGCGCCTCATTGGCCAGTGGACCACTCGCTCGACGACCACCCCCCTTTTTTAAATCTCTCGTTTAATTCTCTCTGAACATTTACATTAACATTTACGCTTGGCGCAGACTTCGTCGAGCGCGTGGACGAACGCGTGTGGCGCTCCTTCGTTTCTGTTTCTTTTAAAATTGTACTCTTAGTTCTCGGCCATCGCGCGATCCTGGCCGCGCGCGCGCATGCGCTCGTTTCGAAAGCGCGCGACTTTTTGGATTCTCTTCGTTCGTTCGCGCGTAAAAAGGTCGCACGCCTCTTCTCTCGTGTACTCGACGCCTCGTTCGATTTTTCTCCTTTCTCATTGATGATTTATCTCGACTCACTCACGCTCTCTCTCTCTCTTTCTTTTTTTCCATTTGTCTTTCTTCTAACCACCATTCAGCTCGCTACTATTTACAATGTACAGTGTGTTCTCGTCTGTAATTCCTGCCCTAGATTCTCTAGGCGGTTGAGCCGGGACTCGCGCGTCGCTCCCTAACCTACGTGATAGAGACACGAGCCTAGAAACTTCGTTAGAGGGGTCTCTGAAATGTTGATTTTAATGTCGTTCCTCAAAAATCTCGTTTTTTGTATCATCTGTTAATTGAGAGGTCTTTTTTACTTTCAGAATGTGTCTTGCAGCTTCAGAATGTGGCTTGCAACTGCAGAATTTATTTTGCAGCTTCACAGATTGTACCTGCAGCTTTAGATTGTATATGTAGCTTCAGAACGTGGCTTGCAGCTGCAGAATTTATTTTGCAGCTTCAGATTGTATCTGCAGTTTCAGAATGTATCTGCAGTTGCAGAATGTATCTGCAGCTTCAGAGTGCATCTGCAGCTTCAGAATGTATTTTGCAGCTTCAGAGTGCATCTGCAGTTTCAGAATGTATCTGCAGTTGCAGAATGTATCTGCAGCTTCAGAATGTATTTTGCAGCTTCAGAGTGCATCTGCAGCTTCAGAATATATCTGCAGTTGCAGAATGTATCTTGCAGCTTCAGGTTGTATCTGCAGCTTCAGAATGCAGCTTGCAGCTTCAGAATGTATCTGCAGCTTCAGACTGTCTCTGCAGCTTCAGAATGTTTCTTGCAGCTTCAGAATGTATCTGCAGCTTCAGAATGTTTCTTGCAGCTTCAGAATGTATCTGCAGCTTCAGAATGCATCTGCAGCTTCAGAATATATCTGCAGCTTCAGAATGTGCTTCCAGTCTTCGTTAACAAATTTCCTTCGATTAACAGATGCCAATTTGACGAAAGAAATAATAGAAAAGAACATTTTGGAAGTGTTTCCTCGGTGCATCTGCGAGCACGCGCTCACTACCTCGTTCCGGACTGGCACACTCGCTCGGTTAAATCCAGATAAAAACGGCTAACTAATTCGCGGATTAGATATCGTAATAGGAACTCAATTGTACATTGTTCGCGCCAGTCGTCGAGAGTAACGTGCGCGTGCTCGAGATGAGCCATGGAAAACAAATTTTTTTTTTCCCTTTTTTTATTTTTCTTGTTTATTCTTTCTTTCGTGCACCCGGAGGAGGGTCGATCGAACACATATCGTAGAGATCGAATCGAGGGAAAATTATTCACGATCAATGAAGTTCTCTGTATACTCCGTGAAAATATTAGTGAGCATCGAATTGAAAGGATGGAAGAGCGTTTGGAAAAATCGAAAGGTAGGGAGAATCGAGAAAGAAAAAAAAAGAGAAAATCGAATCGAAGAGGATCTCGATATCTCTACGACGAGCGCGTCTCCACCAGGTCCTCCGTGTGCTTCGAATTGAGAAAGATCGAAAGAACAAATATCTCTTCTCTCCCTTCTCTTTCTCCGCGATTCTCAAATGCTTCCTCGAGGCCCTTCGAAAAGCCCGCGAAATTTGAAATTGACGCGGGTCTCCTACGGATACGAAGATTCCGGCTTCGTTTCTTTTTTTTTCTTTTTCTTCATCTCGGATAGAGAAGTCGCACGAGTCCTGGGCTGACCAGCCTTTCATATCACTTACCAAGGTAAATATATATTTATATATATAATAATCTTATATATATAATTCTTGTTTATATATATAATATATATATAATAATATCTTATATGTATATTTTTTCACATTATACCTATTATAATCTTCTTTATTCCGCTTAAACGTTACCTCTCTCTTCCCGACGCGTGTCTCTGCTATTTATAATATTTACAGTCCACCACTTTGTCTTCGCGCTCTCTCTCTCTCTCTCTCTCTCTATCTCTCTCTCATACTCTTCTCCTCTTGCAGACCGCCCACCTCTCTCCTTCCTTAATAACACTCAAGTCACTAAAGTGTTATCACACACACACACACACACACACACCCTTCCTTTTCGAATACGCGCGCGAGTGCACCCACACTCGCAACACTTACACTTACACACACGCACATACAAATTAATAATCTCGCACGAATTAACAATCTCATCCACGTCGCGCGTGTTCCACCTCGACTAAATCTCCTCCCCTTTTTTTTCCTCTCCCCCCTCGAGACGACCTTGCCTCACTTTGGAATATCGAAATTTATCGTTAAACAAATCGAACTTGCAAAATTTCACTGTTGCTCTATCTTCGAACGCAATCCAACAAATCCCGAGTTCTTCATCTTTGAAGTGAAACGAGAAAAAGAGGAAAAACAAAAACAAAAAACGGTGATCAAAAAAAATCGACAAACAGTGAGGACGAAGGGATAGCGGTACGCGCGCGAATCGCACAAGCGTCTATGGACGAAATTTCCTTTACTCGCATTTACCCTAACGTGTCGCCCGTGCGATTCGTCCCCGTCCGCTCTCTTCGGCCGATCGATAAATCGGTGGAGGAGGGGTGGAGTAGAAAAAAAAGAGAAAAAAAAGGGAAGGACTTCCCCGTTCCTGCGAGTCGCAGTCGTGCCACGCTGAAGAAAGGCCTCGCCGTGCGCGCGCGCGCGCGCTTACAGAAAAAAAAGGAAGAAAAAAAAAAGGCAGAAGGGTCGTGGTTGCCAACGGTTGTGTGCTCAACACTCGTGCGGCCATACACAGATTTGTACGTACGCTCTTTTCGCTTTATAAATCTCCCTCTCTTCCTCCTCTCTCTCACTCTCTCTCTCTCTCTCTGCGCTCTGCTAAAAGTAATATTGCTCGTCGTTTTGTATAAAAAAAAAAAAGAAGAAGAAGAAAGGAAGGAAAAAGAGGAGAACAAACCCAAGAAGGAAAAGTGGGGTTGTGCAGAATTGGAGACTGGAGGGGGGATGATGTAGAAAATTGGAAGAAAACTAGGAGGTACGTGCCGAGTAGATGTGCCGTGGAAGAGAAACGAAGAAGTTGGATTAGAATGGATAAGACAATGTCGAACGAATTTTGTAGAGGGTGGGGAGAAAGTAGGAAATTTCGAAGGGGTGGGGGGGGGTATGGAAAAACGATTCTTCTTTCTTCCGTTTCACGATTCACGTTTATAACTATTATACTTAACGCGTAACGTATCTATTTACAATAAGTATCTAACGTGTTTTCTCATGTGTGCCTTGCCGTGTACTCGTGTGTATCTCCTCTGTGTGTGTGTATGTGTGTGTTTTTAGGTATAAGTAATGTCTCTCTCTCTCTCTCTTCTTTCTCTCTTTCTGGTGTAACACCGAATCAATTGCAGGTTCCTAATAAAACTCTCTCCCACCGTATCTTCCCTTTCTCAAGGTCAATTGAACAAGATCGATCGACCTTCCTCGAGAAGTGATCAGTCGAGTCTGTAGGTGAATCGTTTTCAACAAACTGCCTCTCCTCGTCAGGACCTTTTCCTTAATTCGTTAATATTCCCATTAAGTATTAGCTGCTCTTGAGTTTCGTGGACGTTGAGGACGAGATCGTGCGCAAGGATCGCCCACGAAAAATAAATAAGGATCCCGCGCGAATGAAATTCTCGCGAGAGGTCAAAACACCCACCACCTCCTCACAATCTCCAACTCCCGTTCTACTCTTTACTACCTTGGTCCTTCGTGGTCACGAGTCACGAGGGCCACGTATTTATTTTACGTGTTATATATGGTACATTACGGGAGATCAGTTGCGCGCAGTGACCCAGCGCGAATCAACGGGCACACGAAGGACACGATATCTCTCTCTTTCATTTTTTTCTTTTCTCCTTTTAATCCTTCCTCGTCTTCGTTTAATCCCGATCTCTAAAATGCAGGTACATTTGTTGGCGCCGCGACAGTTGGAACCTTCACTGAGATTCGACCGACGCGCCGTCTCCACTCACGTGACAACGAGAGAGGGACAATCGTTTGGGTCTCTGCCGCACGAAGGTGGAGACTCGCACGGTTGAAGTCCCAGGTCGGTTCCTCTGGTGGCGTCAGGACGTGTCACGTACAGCCTCCTAGCGAAGATCCGTAGGGCGATCCTTGCGATAAAAGAAATTCTCATTACAATAACAAGCTGCATGGCGAATCTGTGAAATGTCTGTATTAGTGTGTGTGTATGTTTGTGTCACTAAAGAAGAAAGCACCAGGCTGTAATCCTCCTAGCACCATATCAAACCTCGTCAAACCTTCACTGTCTCCACCACCGCTACATATGTCCTCTTTTAAAACTGTGCAGCAGTGCGCGTTAATATAGGCCACGGTGGTTCTGCATGTGTATGTCTCTGTGTGTGTCTGTGTTCCTGCAATCGTACAATCATCCTCTGCGTCGAGATGTGTCCGATGTGTGTGCTGTGTCTGTAGAACGTGGTTTCGCATTCGTCGTCGCTCACGCACGCTTTTCCAATTTCTCTTTCGATGTGCTTGTGGGGTTGGAAAAGCAGCGGATCGATTCGATGGTAACGCACACTTCATTGCCTAATAACCTCGTCGGCCCACGCTTCGAGCGAAGATTGTTTCGGCAGAGAGGTCTCAACGCATGCCGGCTAGGCGAGCGATGCCGGATCACCGATCTTCTATCACACTTGGAGCTGGCAGAAGGGTCGATGGAGAAGGTACAGGGATCGGTAGGACCTGAGGATGCTCTGGACGTTGGACACCAAGGATGGTAGAAAGGGTACTTGCTAATGGTGCGGACAACTTGGGAATTAGCTTTTCTTCTAAGCTCGCCTCTACCGCATCGCCGGCCCGGGGGCGTGGACGTTGAAAACTCTGAGACTCCTTCACTTTCGCCCACTGTTTCTCTCTACTTCTCTATTTCTCTCTTGTCGTGCCGGTGGGCGACGAATTTTCGAACGACCGGGGGCTAGGGTAGGGCAGAAAGGGAGAGAACTCGAACGCAAGCCAACGTGTTCGCAGGTGCAGCGCTGTAAAAACCAAACACCTTTATCTGGGTTCCAAGATATCGTTCACCAATGCTTAAACTCGAGCTCGTAGAGGATTAGAGATTTTGGTCGACGTTGGAGGACACCTGGACGATTTTAGGTAAGGTCCGAGGTATCTTGTCCAGCTTGGAAATTGGGAAAGGTTCGTGTAGAGGTCTGCGAGAGTTCTCAGAATCTCGTAGACCTCTGCACAGAATAATAGTAGCGTAGTCTAGGAAATACCTTGAAGGATTAAGTAGTCTAAGAAAGGACACAACCATTGGACGAGCTCGAGCTTCTGAATTTCGGCATAATGTAATCACCTCTCGTATTCAATCCACTTCAGAGCCTCATCCTCAATATCATCATCATCGGGACATCTGCAACTTCATCTGCACCTGCGAACGTGCTCTGCGCTTCGTGAGACCTTCGTTCTCTATGTGGGGCGGAACCTCACACAGACGACAGTAGTACTAGTAGTTAACAGTAGCAATAGTCGAAAACCCAAAAGAGATAACAGTAGCAACGATAGTAAAAAAAAAAAAAAGAAAAGGAAAACAACAACGTCGAGAGGAAAGCGCGAGCGCGTTAATTGACACGATGATAAATAAGTTAAGAAGAAAAGGGGGGTGTTGTTGAATAACAGGGAAGTAGAAGAAACAAAAGGAGAAACCCTAAAAGAAAGGAAAAGGTAGAAGAGACCTGTGGGTCGCACGCGACAAAAAGGTCCATTCTCATACTATCCATTCTCTCTCGCGCCCTTCAGTCGTCCAGATCCTCGTCGTGGCGTCTTCGAAAGCAGCTCTGGGGCGCAGACAAACGTTCAGAAGCCGCGCGCCTCTTCTCTCGCTTATTTGCCCTGCGGCGTGAGCGGATAGAAATCGATGAGATGACTCAACGACGTCAAAATCGGTGGCTATGAGCCCACGCACATGAGAGACTCGTGCGTACTACTGGTGCTGCCACCGTTGACACCTGGTGCCGCACCTACGTTGCTACTCGCGCAGCTACCACTGGACGTGGTGGTGGTGTTAGTAGTGGTAGTAGTGCTGGCTGTGCTCAGGTGCTGCTGATGCTGATGATGGTGATGATGATGTTGTTGCTGTTGCTGTTGCTGCTGCTGCTCCTGGGCCGTGGTACTTCTCAGAATGTCATCCGCAGAGAGCGGCGTGAGCTTCCAACCTGGCATAAAGTCCAGATCTAGGTCTGGTCCGATGTCCACGTCTAGAAGCTCGTTGTTGTTGAGTGGGTCCAGAGGAGATTGACTGGAGAGCGAGAGTACGCTACCCCAGTTGATGGATCTGCTGTCGTCGCTGTCACCGATCCCCGAATCTGCGTCAGTTTCGCTAGAGGATGGTGGCATGGGGAAAGGGGTTAGTCTGCCCTGCTCTGGAGGCTGGAGCTGGGCAATGGGTGCTGGAATGACCGGTTCCATGGGTGGTGGACTTCGGTCCCTCTCCATCTCACGCTCCAGGTGCCTGAGAGTATTGCAGATGAGGACTGAACGGTGCAGGCTCGGATCTGGGAACTGGCGGTACCTCGCCAGCTTGCACATGGAGATGTTGAGGACTGCCAGTCGCCTCTGCCTGTAGCAGGCCCTTCCACGACGACACCAGCTGGACCTGGAGCCTTCGCAGCACCTCTCGTTCGCCCGGTAGCTCGAGCCAAGCTCCAGGTAGCTCTTGCCGTTCTCCTCGCGCCTTATCGTAGGCGGCTCGTAATGATGGGGTGTGCCCCATTGGGGCTGGGGCCTCGACAGTTGGTTGTATCCGTTGTTGCTGATCGGACCGGCGCCTGCAGCTCCACGCTGATGATGGTAATAATGCTGCGCGTGGTGATGCAGCTGCGCCACCGACGAGGATGTCGGGGCTGGTGGTTGTTGCGTGGAAGCTTGTTGCTGTTGTTGCTGCTGTTGTTGTTGTTGCTGCTGCTGCTGCTGAGACGCCTGATGATGCTGTTGTTGCTGCTGCTGCTGTTGCTGCTGCTGCTGATTCGTCGCACTCGGTTGACAAGGATTACCCTGCAAGCAGGACGAGCCGACTTCCATGTCGTAGTACGACGTCGGCGATTGGGTTAAGGGCGCCGTGTAGCTGTCCTCCATCGCCCACCAGCTACCCTCCACGCGACCAAGCTTCGATGGGCTCTCGCCCATGTCCATGTCGAATTCCATGCAGCCCACACCTCCCTCCAATTTACGTTTTCCTGCCGTGGCCTGCAGACCCATCATTGCACAACTCTGAAATCAGAAATATTACATGGTTAGGTGGAGACAGTTGATGGTTTGTTTGCAAAGGTGGAGGGTTCCTGGGGGCTCAAGGGCCACGAATAAAAATCTCGTTCCATCCTGGATTCTTTTTCTGTTAATCTAGTAGCGTTCTACTTGGACTAGGCCTTTGCAGATGATCTTATGATAAATTAGCTAGGTGGCGACTTCTAGATGTCTTTCAGAGGAAAGCAGAGAGCCGTAGAGCTGATGATAGAGAGAGGAGGACAGGATAGAATCAGAACGACGACGTGACTCAGAGGCTCGGCTCGCTGGAACGTACGTTGTAGAATGACGTCAGGCGTCGTATCCTTCTTCTACCTCTGGCCTCCCCTTCCCTAGAAGCCGTCGTAACGAAGAAGTCATCGTCGGAATGGATGATTGGCTGGCGTCTGGGTGGGGAGACCTTAGTTACTCATGGGTTCAATCATCAGGCATGCGGGTCCCTTGTGAAACGTTTCTCTCTTTATCTCCATGCTTTTCTCTGAGTCTCTCCCACCCTTGGTAAAAGCTAGCCCACGGAAGAGACTAAACAATACGCCCTTGTAATTAGCCCTTTATAATTCAGCTTCTTTAAAAAGCAAAATATTGTTTTGATGCCTTTCCACAGATAACGAGAGGACGTGTTTCTTAGGTTACCAAAATTTTCATGTTAAAATGAAAGAACAATAGAGAAAGGGTGTGTGAGATTATTTGTCACGTTGTGTCATAATGCTTCAAAATGTTCCACAGTGTTTAAGAAGTATGAGATACTTTGAAGCAATTGTTTTTCTTATTGTAACATGCTACCTCACATTAACACGCGGAAATACGCGAACTGTATTCAACAAGTACTGTAACATTCATTTAAAATGGGGCCTAGGTGCTTGCGTTGGGTTTTGCGAGCACTGAAATGCTTTGTAACAGGACCGTCACATGATGCTATAAAGTGTTAACAAGCGCCGTTAAACTCCTATCAAAATAATTACAGCGAGCCGTGAACAACTGGAGGATCAGGACCTCCGATTAGTTCACCAACTGAGCCATGCCACACTATCTCGTGGTAGCCTTAGACTATTTAAGTTCTTCTAGATAGTGTAGACTATCCAAAAGCATCCAGCTCGGACAAATATGAATACGCTCGTGCGAGTGAAAGTAACCAAATGATCGCTGCGCACGTCCTCGATGCCCTTCCTTTCCCTTCCTTTCTCGGGATTGGGGCGGAGAAACTCATCCATTGTCCCGGCAGAGAAGGCTCGTGGCACCGCGCCTTCTTACCAGGCGTTAGTGCCCAGAGAGAACCAATGAACGATTCAACGAAATGCCCGTGAGATGTCACCGCCGACAGGTTCGACGCGCGACTCGTGGCCGCGTGGTCCACGTGGTTTGCACATGACATTTGATTTGAAACGAAAAAAGTAGCTTGGGTGGGGAGTGTACGAGAGAATCGCGGCGCAGAGACAAAGAAGTGGAGAGGGAGAAAAGAGAGAGAGAGAGAGAGAGAGAGAGAGAGAGAGAGAGAGAGAGAGAGAGAGAGAGAGAGAGAGACTGATACACGAGTGTTGCCAGAGCGAGTGCGATCGCTTTACGCAGTGGCGTCGCATGATATCACTTTGCGAGCTAAAAATTGCGAATACGCTCTCTCGTGAACTTGGTCTCGTGAGTTCTGCGAAGTGGAGGAACTAGAGACTGGTTCTTCAGCTAAATGTAACATTGGAGACTTTGAAACGATGATGATCTCGTAGGAGACAGAAAAATCGCTTGCGTCGTCCAGTTTCATTTTGGAAGATTCCTGAATCTTCTGGGAAAAGAATGCAAAATTATGTTGGCTAAGAAGAGTTTGCCTGAGGTGAGGAAAAAAAAGTCCAGGTGAATTTCTCTTAGTAGAAGAATGTTGTGAAACCACCACGATCATCGAAAGCGACTCTTGTTGGAAGAGTGTCGTGAAGAAAGTGTCTGCAGCCGGTGGAAACAATGTTGCTGCCACTCTAATGGAAGTGATCTCTTCTTGCAAACAGCGCGCCGACGCCGACGCCGACGCCGACGTCGTCGTCGTCGTCGTCGTCGTCCACTGCTCAATCTCGTAGCCGTCGCGCACATCCGCCGTCGCGTCCTACTTGGGGCCTGTGGCGAGCCACTCGCTTCGCTTGCTCGAACGCACGCGCCTGCGAAGGTTCTCCAAGCAGCGCTAGCAACAGCAGCACCAGGCAGGCAGGGTCGTCCGGTCCCGGTTACACGCGTTGAGAGAGAAAGAGGAAGATGGAGAGGGAAGAAAGAGCTTCGCGGAATCGTACAGCTCAAAACAATGAGCAAACTCCAACTTCAGCGAGTGATGTTGCCTTCCAAGGTTCTGATGAAGAAATTGTGGATAGATAGGATGAACTAGAGGGTGGATGGAGATTGATGAAGATATTGTGGATGAGTATCATGAGCTAGAGGTTGATCAGAGACTGAGGAAGAAATTGTGGATGAGTATCATAAGCTAGAGGTTGATCAGAGATTGGTAAAAGCATCCCAAGGTAACAATGAACTTCAGTGCGAAGTCTACTTCCAAGATTCTAATGAAGAAAGTAGGCAGAGTATCACCCTAGTAGGGGTTGGTCAGGGTAATGAACGTGGAGTCACTTGTTGAATCGTGAAGGAAATAAGGATGAGAGGGTTTGCCAGGGTGTTAAAGGATTAGCAAAGGCTGGCTCTTTAAACGTCCATAAATCAAAGTCGAGGAAGCTTCCTTCCTCCTCCTCCTCCTACAAGAGATCTCGGAGGGTTGCGGTCTGGCATGCGTAGGACCAGTGGTTGGCTAATCGAATTGCAAGAGTCTCCAGAAGAAGTCTCAGTCATCGTGACGAAGAAATAATGAGCAATGTAACTCGATAGCGGAGGGCAGATAAAGGCGGCAAAGTCCGACGATGAATCTCTCTCGAGTGAGGACAAATCTCTCTCGTGCAATTAGAAAAGGCATAAAACAAAAATCGTCGAGCTCGATAAACCTTTTTAGGTAACAAAGAATACACCAACCGATGAGACACGTTCCAAAAACAACTTGGCAAATTTCGAAATATTCTGAAACAAATCCAATGCCTAAAACTCACACGAGAAACAGTACCAAACCTGTACGAGTGATTTGCAAGCGTTGGCTAACGAAAAAGTGGAATGAGAAAGTGATTAGAAGTGGAGAAGGTTCGACGTTGGATCCGGCTGTGGAAGACGATGAGATAATGTTTGTTATACGAGGCGAAGCTATCTAGCTGGCCAACGCGCGAACGTACACACGCGAAGGTTAAGCTCGCTGTATATAGAGATACTAAAATTACAAGTGCAAGAAAATCGTCGGCGAGTGGCGAGGATCGGTACATCGGTGAATCTAAGTTCATCGTACAAAGACACTCCACCCTACACCATAAAATAAATGAATTGTTCGTTCGATCAACCTTGCAAAAAAATCTAACCCTCCTATAACAAAAATAAAACAATAAAATATATTCTAAATTCTCTGCTCAGAGTCCTCCAGCAAAATTCCTCAGAAAAAGAAACGAATTAGAAGATCTCCAACAAATTCTAGGATGATGAAGAAAATAAAATATACGTTTTAGAGCGTAAGGCAAAAGGCGTGAGAAAAGAACGAGTAGAGAAGGTTCGCGGTGGATCCGGCTATGTGCGACGATGAGGTAATGTTTGCCGCACGAGGCGAAGCTATCTGCCGAGTTTAGCCGAACTGGCCCGAAGGTTTCTCGCGCGCCATGCTCTCTCGGCAGGCAGAGCCCGCTTCGAGGCCCTCGTAGAGATAAAGCGGTGCCGGTGTGCGCGCACACTCCCTGCTTCAGTGTTCGATATCGCCATGCGCCTCTATATATGTCCACGCATTCTGGCCTCCTCACAGACACACACACACACACACACACACACACACACACACACACACACACACACACACACACACACACACACACACACACACAACACATTTACAGGAGCCATCATCCATTGGTACTCTGTTAGAAACATCAGCAAATGCATTAAGTATAAACCTAAAAGATGAGTTCAACCTAGGATCAATTGAAAATTATTCAATTAATTTTTGGAAATTATTCAAGGACGGATACCAAGGAGACATTTTTCCATTGGTAGTAGAGACTGCATAATAAAATCGCATGGCTCCTGGTGCCACGGTGGGAATTCCTGCATTGCCCGCAAGTGCCGGTATTGTGTGGCTGCGCAACACACGCCAGGCCGAGCCAGCCAGCACCGACAGCAAGCACGACGGACGTACGTCGTTGGGCGGTCATGACGGCATGACGTCAACCGGCCGTGTGTTATTTTCGAAAGGGGACTCGACGGTGGCGTCGCGACGCGGAGAGATCACCAACCACGAAATGCTGCGGACCTCGAGACTCTAACCGTCCTGTGGCGCGCTCACGGCGCTTTATCGCATGGAGAAACAACAACCGGGCTCTTCTCTTCGCCGTGGCTGATATGCAGAATATTTTCACAGAGAGAGTGAGAGAGAGAGAGAGTGTCGAGGAATTTCTGAATTTTTTACAAAAAAAATTTTCCGCGAGTCAATTAACACCCAGAAAAGAACACATGGTTCACGATGATAATTGGTAGACGAAGCCCAGAAGATTCTGGAGGTTCACCTGGGAAATTCTACCTTTGGCGGGGCAGTCTATCTCTGCTCTCGCGCCGAGCGATGAAATAAACTGAAAACTTTTATTGATCCAGCCAACGGGGCTTCTGGAACGACTCATTATCACGCCCAGTGGCGACGACCTCGGGCTACCTGCATCGATCACGCTCTACCAGGTGGTTTTCCCAAATCGACGACTCATAGTCACCTACGAGATACGCAAATTGAGTGCGAACTGTTGGCTTGGCTCGAGAAGTGGAAGAAGTAGCGCGAAGCCGCAGTCCTGGAAGATCTCGTGGAATCGTAGAGCCGAGTCGTCGGTGCCAAAGTCCACGGCAGATTAGCGCGGCTTGCTATCTCGGAACGAGCGCTTGGATAAGATTGGCCGAGGCGTCGCGGTGCGCGCGGACCGTCTTCAAGGACTTCGATCGGCCCAAGTCGCCGCCCGCAGCGCTGCGAAGATCGTTACACGAGGCGTTAATAACAAGTCTAGCTGGTTGGCGGATCAAAATGTCCAGCAACGAGCTGTTCAACTCGAGGAACTCGTCTCACCGTGGTGTCCAACTTCCTTCAGAAGCTACGGATCCTTCTCTAGGTTGTTTTCGGCTCTTTTTTCTTCGCTGACGTCACGGAGCTTTAAATATATACACCTAGGCTCCACATAGGAAGCAACGTTCTACCCTACATAACCCACGTGGCCCTACGCAGCTTCGGTTGGTCCTACGTTAGGGGATGAATAAAGGAAGCTCTCTCCCTCTGAAAAAGGGAGCGCCCACCCTTCTGCCGAGGGGTTCTCAACTGGAAGCCTCTTCTACTGAGAATTCGTTGGGTAGTTGAGAGGATGATTAATCGTGCGTGTAAGCCTGAGAGACACTGGGGTTCGATTCGGCAGGGGCGCAGCATCTGCGGTGCCCCTGCTAAAAGAGGGGTCCACCCCTCCTGGTGCAACCCCTCCGTGGAGCTTCGAGGACTGCGCGTGGCCAATGTTGGAAGACGAAGAAGAAGAAGAAGAAGAGTGGAAGATTAGACTGGAATTCTTCTCTTTCGCTACCCAGTTTTTGAAATCGTCGTCCAATAATTCTCAAGTGCCGATCGAATTCTTATCAGTCGACTTTCAATACACCAGTACATGAATCCCAAGGTCACTGGATTTCCTGAGATTCGTATCGACAAAACTCACGGAACTGTTCCCTTCCGCTACTCCCAGCCAACCGGAAGCTCCGTTGTCTCTGATAACATTAAGACACTTGAGAATGATTTAAGGAGCTCGAAGGATGAATCCAGCAATGCACTCGCACCAAATGCCATTTCGATTCTCCACCCCGCTCGTCTCTTCTCTCCCACACTGTCTCCTCAGTCACAACCACGCGCGCACCTTTGTCGTGTGGGAAGAAAGCCTTACCAGGGGTGGGTGAGCGGCGAGAGATCGAGAGAAAGAGAGATACAGAAAAAGATGGACGAGCAGACGCACCAGGAAGGAAGGGGCACACGAAGAAGGGCCTGGAGAAGCGAAGGGAAAGGGAGCGGAAGGAAAAAGGGTGGGAGAAGCGAGAGGGTGCCTGGCCATATGGCAGACAACGTCGGAGGGGCCACCCCTGCGTGTGGGAGCGTCGGAAGGACTCGTCCCAGCGCGCACTCTCACTCTCCCTTTCTCATACAATTTTTTCATCCATCCTCCACTTCCACCTCCACCCGGCGGTTCCCTTTTTTAAACGCAGCATCCTTTCCCGCTCACACGTGCGCCCACAATGCGTCTTCCTCTCGTCCATTCTCATCTTCCTTCTTGGCCCTTCTTACAAACTGCAGCACCTTTGGAACTTTTCCTCTGGATGTCCTCGGCCTACTCCTATCTACGCCTACTCTCATCCCCTTCTCCAGGGTGGAATGTCGCAGGAGAGAGGGAGAGAGTGGTGGATATCGATACAAGGCGGGAAATTGAATCGAAAACCGCAGCACGGAATTCCTTTCCGTTAATCTCCTCTTCCTCTCTGGTTTTACCAGCGGATATAATTCCATCGTTGGACATGGATGTTAGCATTATTGGTTAGTGCTCTTAGTTCTTTCTCTTTCGGTGTTAGGTTAGCGAGGATTTCTTCCAGTGAGGAAAAACTGATGGAATCTAGTTGAACTTTATTCAGTGGCAATTATTGTTGGGAAAATAGTGGGTGGATGCTGGTGCTTTTTCGATGCTAACCAGTCGATGATCGACTTCACGGAGAAATGAGCAATGCAAACATCGTGCTTGGACGTGACTAAAGGCGAAGAGTCACTTCCTAATTGCGATCACCGGGACACGATGGTAGACTGGTTCTTCCAGTTGGGACAACAAATCGACGTATGACCCAAAAATCACCGGGGTGCCCAGAGGGTGGTGCGGTGGCCGTGCGAGCAGGAGAGCCGAAGAATCAAAGCAACACAACAAAGCCAGCGAAACCTGTTCACGCACGTTGACCAACGAGTGGGCGCGAGGCTTGGGAGCAAGAGAGGCGAAGAGAAGCGCGGAGGACCTTTAGGTCGCTTACAGGTGGCAGAGTGGCAGAAAACGAAGAGGATGAGCTGACGACGCTCTCAGCTGATGATTCCATCGAGGTAGCCCAGGTTTAACAAACTCGACGAACAACGAGAAGCAACTTCGAAAGGGGAATCCAGTTGCAAAGTGTGCATCGTGATAGCACCGGGACACCTAGGAAGAGTCCACTCGAATACAAAGTTGGTCGCGAGCGTGGCCTGCCGAGCCTGCCGAGTGGAAGAGCCAGGGAGAAAGAGAGAAAGAGGAAAAAGAAGAAGCTCGCAGGTGCGGCCTGACCGCTCGCTTGCTCGCGCGCTGCTGCTGGTCAGCGAGAAGCGGCACATGCGACTCGCTGCTGCTCCTGCTCGCTCCTGCTGGTGCTGCACATTCACGCGGTCCCAAGGCGCACGAACGTGCACCAGTCACTGGCCACCGGTGTGGGTAGGGCGCAAGGTGCATCGCGAGCGTAAAGCTGCGCACGTTTTATGTAACGCGAATCGACTGCCCGTGGCTCAACATGCTCTAGCGCGTGTGCCCAGCCTTTATCTTGTAGAAACGTTCACGAGCTGGCACGGAAAAGGGGATCCTCGCGAGGTTTTCCATTCTCCAACTGAAAATCTGAGAATGTCGAAACACAATAACGCCCCGTTGGCCCTCCAAATTACCATTGTACACCTAATGGGACACTTAGGAGGTATCGTTTACAGACTTAGCCCAATATTACACGTGAACCAATTTGGCTATGGCCTCACCATTATGCGCCTTCATTAAAAGCAATCATTAATTGACCGTCGTAAAGCCGCGGTGTCCAATCGCGACGCACGATCTTCAGAAGCATCGGCTCGCGAACACGTTTGGGGGTGGAAGTATCCCTCGGTGATTTACGAGCCAGGGGCGCTTGCCCCGGGCCCTAAAAGCTGATTTAGGAAGGGGTGAGAGAGAGCACAGGATTCGAACGAATCCTCGCTCGGTGGAGGGACTTCCAAAAATTCGGCATACCGATGCACACAGCCTGGAGACGCTTTACCCCTCGTCTAGTCCTGGGCTTGCTTCTCGATATTCTACCTGGGCCCAGGTAGAAAATTCTGATCGCCCGCCGCTTCGAGCTTTGAGGCCACGGCGGGGCCAGGCCCTCTTGACGAGGGTTCGACGTTGGGACGCACCAAAGGGGACGACGACTCCACCAAACGTCCGTTTCGACCTGGCCCAGTGATTCTCATGCTTCAGGAGTCTAAGCTGGCGATGTGAGGATGAGAGAATTTCGGTAACCATCGGGGGTGGATAGTCCTCCACGAGATGAGAATTTCGACGATTTGATGAAGACGCGAACTCTCGGCGTCCTTTTCTTTTTTTTTCACCACCCTCAACGCGCTCGTCGGCCTATCTATTTTGAGAATTCCTTCACGCGAGATTTTCTCATCGGGCTGATTTATTTCTTTGGTAGCTTGCGACTGTTCACCCGCGATACCAAGGGCGAAGGAAGCGACTCAATTGGTCGATGATAAAATCGTGAACTCTTTCAACAGTAATTTGCACGTTATACGTGAGCGAGAAATTGTCCGCGTGCTCCGGTGACCCTTGCGTCGCGATTTTAAACGAAAATTTAGTGTCTCTTATTTATCGTGAGACCAGGAGGGAGCTCGCGGTGGAATTCTACGTGGCAGGCGAGGGTAGCGCTAAAGGGAAAATGTGATGTGTTCGTGAAATTACGTCATCCCAGTACGAATGACGTGCAAACATTCCGTGCGACCAGCGATGATTCCCCTACGCGCCAGACCTCTCTCGACACGGAGGTCTGACTAACGCAGGAGTAGCACAAGGGACTCCCAAGATGACGTCATGCGCCATGCTCGACGTGGAAACTGCCTCGGTCGCAAAGCACTCTCGTCCTATTCTAGTAATTCCAAAAATTACCAAGGACAATCGCTAGCTCGAGCTATGCGTTATTCCGAGCCGATTGAACAGACATTAATTGCAACAATTAATTACGATAGTGGAAATTACTAGGACGATAGGAGAAGACTGGACCCCCTCTTGCTACTTTCGTTGGGGTCCGAGGGCCTCCACTGCCCCCACGGGCTCCGCCGGGACTGCACGGGTCGTATTGTTGGATTCGGGGTAGAAGAGAGCCCGCGTATGTACCCTCGGTCTATCGGCAGACGGAGAGGGAGAAAGAGAGAGAGAGAGAGAGAGAGAGGGACGAGGAAACGAGAGAGGCAGAGAGGAAGAAACGGAGGGTTGGAAGAACCTTTTATGCCGAGGGTCGCCAGTCGGCTGTCGGCACGGGTTCCTTTTGTCTGGGTCGTCCAAGCGACAGCAGAGAAATCCCCCCTCGTCAGGCAGAGTCGGTTTTCTCTGCCTGCGCCTGTCTCCTACAAGAGGCTTCCTCTAGGTTGCCTGGTCGTCGTAGCCTAACAGTCTCAACGCGGTTGCATGCGATGGCCCACACAGTTGCTTCAAAAAATCTCCTGACGATATCAAGAAACTCCAGGTGAATCTACCAACATTTAAAAGAAAAGAAATTCTCGATAAACCCTGGCCGATCTGGAAGTAACCTAGCCAAGTAGGATCAAGCCAAGAACCAAGTAGCTAGCAGTAACCAAGCGATCCAACCTGAGCCAGTCTAGCAAGCGGTGATCCAGGCAGCTAGCCAGCCTAGAGCTGTTAACCTAGCCGGCTTGGGTGTTGGTGAAAGGTGTGGCCGCGTTCGCTGTACACGAGAAAACGAGAATGCAATATTCTACCCGTCCCCTATACACGAGCGATATTCTCAGTCACGCGTGTGTATACCGCGCGAGGGCCTCTCTCTTTCTTGCTCGCTCTCTCTCTCTTCCTCCCAAACTATCTCTCTTTCCCTCTCCTTCTCTCTCCATCAAACTCTCCTGGACATAATCGTTCTCATCCTGGTGCCTTGTCGCTGCTCTCGACGCCACACTACCACTGACGATGATAATGATGATGGCGTTTCTGATGATTATGATGATGATGATGATGATGATGATGATGCGTGTGGTACCTTGTACCATGTTACGTATCCTGAGCTCGCGCGTGCACGCGTGCGAGTAGGGAGGGAAGGAAGAGAGATGGAGGGACACTGGTCGAAAAAGAACGACCTGGTGTACAGGTGGTCGTGGAGAAACGATCGGCGAGTACCGCTTAATAGGATTCAACGACCTCTTATACTCGTCCCGCGAAAAGACCAGTGCTGTCCTGTTGGTCCTGAAGAGTTCTAGGGTATGCCGCTAGATTTCTTTCGCTTGCGAATACCGGAAGACTTTTATTCGCCCTGACGAGACCGGCAGAATTCGATTGGCCATTAAATATTATCGTGGAATTGCGTGCCATTGGAGCAGAAGAGCCTACGATATTTATATTAATTCTCTTAGAGCAACAGCTTTAAGGAACATAATAGTTTAATAAGCTGTGAAATTAGAAACGTGTTCGCTCATGAGGCAAGGACGAGCTTCAATGATAGATTCCTGCCCGTAGCGGTACCGTCCTTGCCCGACCGCCTGGAGCCGCGGCTAACTGTTTCCATATCCTGCCCGCGACTGTGCCTAACCATCGGCCAAGCGCCACAAGGGCCAGATGAACCAACCGATGCAAACTCCGAACAATGTACAAATTGGTCCTTGTCTACTGGAAAAAGATGAACTTCTAGGTCGCTCATTGGAAGTCCAAACAAATTCACCCAACAACCTGACCCGTTGGATCATACAACTAGTTGCTGTTGTAAAGCACCTCGAGTACTACTTGGCTAGGCATGGATTGGCAAGCGTAAAGCTTCTTTCAACTGTTGTCCCATAGGTGGGTCTATGCATCCTTTACACTTTGTCCAGGCTCGGAATATCGAATGGGCTTCGCCGCGAATATGAAATTCCGCGAATGGTATAAGTGGCATAAATAATGTTTCACCAGTCTACGTCGGTGTTACTTGCACATGTAAAACACGAGGCACTTAGAGATCGTTGATGATAATCGAGAGTTCATATAGGTGTTCTGGTGTAAAGAACCAGATGTAATTCACTGATCGCGTAAAACGTCTCGAGTGCCTGCTAACGAGAATCAAAATTTTCGAAACGAAGCCTCGCGATTCACCGCCAAGAGCGAAGGAAATTTAGCGAGAGAAGCGAAGAGGAGTAGCGAGTCAGCGGATCTTTCGACGGCGAGCGGCAAATCGACGAACTCGACACTCGTGACGTCCTACCGTCGTCAGCAGGTCTGGCTAAGTCGATACGCTGCTGGATGGCATTCGAGAATCCCTCGCCAGGTCTCGCACGAAGAAACCTCGTGACATTCTTTTGCCCTCGTAGATCAAAAGGATCTGAAATCGCGTTGGATCGATTAGAATAAAATTTCTGATACGAAAAAAAATCCCCAGTGAAAAAGTACCTAGACTACCAAGGATCAATACTATCCTGTTCTTCTTTCAACATCTCAAATCCCCTGCTTTTCAGTCGAGGACACAACGATACGAGAATTTCTCCGAATTTTCCAACAGTTAACATTCCAGTCTACCCTTGGCGCTACCAATAACCGCTGGCTCTACACCACGAGGGTACCAACACACCAGCAGCAGTGGCGCGTGGTGGTCCAACCCAACCTCTCGCAATTCGATGGCGTTACCTTTCCGTAAGAGCCACCGTTATCGCAGCGCCGCGAGAGACTTTGAATTTACGAGTGTCAGTGGCGGGATCGAGCAAAACTGAGGAGCAAAAAAAAAGCTGGAGGTGCCGGTGGAAGGAGAGGAGGGTGGGCGTGTGGGCGGAGGCGGGAAAGGAGCCGTCGCCGGCACTGGCGGATGCCGAGGGGTGGGAGGAAGCAAAGTGGAGGAGACGAAGGCGGAGGAGACGGACGCCGTACGAAAATAAAATTCGTCCGGCGCTCTCTGCGCGCGACGCTCGCTCGCGCGGCGCACACGAGCGCGCGCACGGCGCCCAAGGTTAAAGACGAAGACGACGAGGACGCTAAAGACGGCGTCGCCGAGAAGTCGATGCTGGTGACTCGGCGCCGTTGAGCGGACTAAAGACGCGCCTGCCGACCTACGTGGCCAATCGTGAAAGTCAAATTTCTAAAGGTCGCTGATGCCATAGCTTGGTGCACGATGACTCGCGTAGAACCGGGGGTAATTAACGCCGCTGGTCTTGGGAAGGAGTCGTTTCTGAAAGTCTAATTTCTTTTGGCGGACAGCGTCATTTCAATATTATCGTAGACCACGTTCCTTCCTCTTCGTAGTTTCTCGACAGAAGTGACCTTGGACAAGTAAAACCATCCAAGGCTTTCCTAGATCTAATGCTAAGAGGATTTCGAGTTCTCAGGGACACGTGGAATCGAACTACCTCGAGTGATCCGGGTCTAGAGTCTTCTTCTACGACTAGGAAGACGCGTTGACCAATTGATCGAGATGGTAATCGACATTAGGCACCGTAGAGAATAAAAACTGGTCGTCGCTGGCTTGGAGCGAAGGATCCGAACTGGCCTAAACGAGGTACAGAGTCCGTGGCAGGATAAATCGATGAAACACGGCTGGGGCCAAGAGCGGAGAACCAAGCGGAGAACACCGAGCGCCACCAAGTGGCGTCGATGGATCCTCCGCTCGGTTCTTCGTGGCGACCTAGTCGGAGCGATGCCGCGGCGGTCGAGTATCGATCCGATACCTCCTGGTAACGACCGCTGACGTAGAACCCTGGCTTTTCGAAAGCAACCAATCGCAGAGTACCCAATGTTCCGCGCTGAAGAGAAATCAATTTCTGGAATTATCGTCCACCAGCGATCTAAACCTATTCTCATCAAAATCCTAGACTCTACTACTCCTGGGTCCGGACTACCTTCTATGCCAAACGGAATTCTGAACGAACCGGCGAATACCACTAGGAGGATGTCGAGAGAGAAATCGAAGACGACGAGAGAACACCTCTCTCAGGCAGTCTCTCTGCGTCGCTGTTACTGTTATTTTTAACTCGACGCCGACGCGCCGAGACCGTAGTCTAAAACCGTCTACCTTCCTGCCTCCACGTACGCCGCTTAGCTCACCGAGGCTCTCTCGTCGTCGTCCGAACGAGAAGTTTCTCTCACTCCCAACATCATCGTCCTCCTTCCTCCTCTCCTTCCACGTCCTTTCTTCGTCCTCCTTCACCATCAGCCCCGAGACTTCACCGGACGAGAAGAAGCGGAGGTGTAACAGCAGGGAGGAGCAGAGACTCGCGGACGCGCATATTTCGAAGCCTATTTTCAAAGTGTTGGGTCTCCTTCTATTTTCAAAGTCGCAGAACGCGGCGTCGCGACGCCCGTACAGACTAGGGAGAGGCCACGCTTATAGCCTGACGCGCAGTTCCCTCGTCCAGAGGAGTCCTCCCTGGTTCATCGATTCTTCAGATTCCCTACCAAACCCACCGTCATCACCGAACACACTCCTCTCGCCGATCTAGAAGCCTCTCACCTGCGCGCATCATGCATCGTAGATCCTGACGGAGAAAAAGCCTTTTAAAAAGGAAGAATAAAAGACCATCAGCTTGAATCCTGATGGCTCCTAGCTAGTGCGTACTACGGACACGCAAGCGAGCAAGCGAGGCGCGGCGGCGCGCTCGCCCGGAGAAAAATTCGTTTCGAAACCCAGTTTTCCCGCCAGTGGTGGGAGCCGGCAACGTCGCGGTGGCCAGGGCACGAGTGGAAAAGAGAGAAGAGCGCGCGTGAGCGAGCTCGAGCGGGAGATGGCGACTGGCGCGAACCTGGGGACTTGAGAAGGGGTGACGAGAAGTAGGGGCTGGAGGACGAGGTGGATGGAAGAGGGGTTCTGGCGGGTAGAGGACGCGTGGAGTGCTGGCGGGGCCATCGAGAGAGGGGAGTGGCACGAGGAAGAGAGAGAGAGAGAGAGAGAGAGAGAGAGAGAGAGAGAGACACTTGGTGAGAGCACGAAGGCACGAGAGAGAAGCACCTGGAAACTTGGCAACCGCGCGGCACAATGTGTTGTAGACTCGGTTCCGTGCTGATACCCACGCTGTCGGAGCCTCGGCAGGCGATGTCGTTCTTGCACCAAGGCGAAATACCTCTACCCGAGGCTGCTAGACTTTCGAGCGCCTAGAATGGGGTTGGCTGGTGTAAGAACCGATGGTTTAACGAAATTCGTGCACCAACCTAGATGTCCTGGCACGGCCAACCGAGGTTCGACATTTTTTTCCAGGCTACCCTCGCCGTCCGTAGTGCTATTGAAAAAGATCGTTCGGCCGGAGAATACGAACGTATTGGTTGGTCTAAGGGGATTTCTGGTCGCGAGAGTATTCCTGGTGGCTCGAATCTTAGATAACTGGGATACACCGGCTGTTCTGTTGCCGTTTCTACGACGAATACGCTCTGGACAAAGGCACGCGAATCTTTTTAGCGCAATTTCAATTCGGAATTCGTCCATTTATCCTACTACCCACCTCGTGCCTCGTGGAATAATAAATACAAGCGTGGAAAATAATCTCGGTTGAAATTCGAAAGGCTCTAACCTGGCTTACGGCCGTTTCTTCTGCGTCCGACCGGGGCAACTTTCTAGTTTAGCTGACGTGTGGCTGCGAGAGCATTGTGTGACTGCGTGTCTTGCGTGTGTGCCTTCACGTGTGTCGCGTCCGTGTGTGCCAGCGCACGCATACGAGTTGATGTCGCGCGCGAGCGTGTGCGCCTCTCCTCGCCTCGCTCTCTCGAGCGCGCGCGGAGGAAAACTGGTTCCAGGAGAATAGAACAACTGCGCCTTTGCCACCAACGGCAAGGCAGGAACACGAAGGAGAGCCTGACACCCTCGCGCTTATCGTTCCGCTCTCGTACGAGGCTCCGTGAATATTTGGAACGTCTGCAAGGACGTGCTCGCAAGGTGTCGCCTTCTTTCTGGCCTCCACCATAGACAAAGTTACCAAACAAACTGTACCTGAATTTTATCAATCACTGCCACCTCTACCTTGGGTCTGGAAAGAGTCGACCCTACAATTACCAACGAGAAGAAGGCAATAATCTCCAGTTCTTGGGAGTTGATCTGGCAAAGAGAAGGCAAGGCCTATCAGCGGTGGTGCCTTACGTCTCTCTGCGAATGATACGAGACGAGTGAGTGGAGGGACCCCGAGGGTCATCGTCGCGTTCCGCGGATCAAATTAAAAACACGCGTGAGCCGGCAGACCTTGCTTCACCAAGATAAGAATACTGTTTTACCGACTCTGATTCTTACTGGTGGCCGGTGCCATCCTCTCTGGCTCCTTCGAGCATTACAAAATCTTCTACTCTCATTTCTCTCGTTCTCTCACCTCTCCACCCTTATTAATTTTTCCTCTTCATCCCCTATTCTCTCACCCTCTCCTTTATTTCTACTACTCTAGTTTCTCCCGTGCACATCCTTGGTTCATTCTAAAATCACAAAATTCTCTACTCCCATCTTTCTCTCATTCTCTCACCTCTCCACCCTTATTAATTTTTCCTCTTCATCCCCTATTCTCTCACCCTCTCCTTTATTTCTACTACTCTAGTTTCTCTCGTGCACATCCTTGGTTCATTCTAAAATCACAAAATTCTCTACTCCCATCTTTCTCTCATTCTCTCACCCTCTCCACCCTTATTAATTTTTCCTCTTCATCCCTCTCACCCTCTCCTTTATTTCCACTACTCCAGTTTCTCTCTCGCACATCATCCCTGGCTCCTTCCACCACGAAATTTTCCTCTTCTCCCATCTTTCCACCCTTATTCATTCTCTTCATCCCCTTCTCTCTCTCTCTCCTTTCACTCTATCCTTTATTTCTACCCCTCCAATTCCTCTCTTCCATCCGTACCAACGCACACAGATAGACAGTACCCACCCTCTCCTAGCAATATACGTGTCCTGGCTCGTTTCACTTCGGGGGTAGTTTTACCCTCACGAGCGGGCAACGGGTTGATTGCACTGGCGGGCTCTCTCTCCGCGTTTCGTAGTCATCCCTCCTCTCTCCTCTCTCACACACACACACATATCTGTCTCTAACACAGACTCAGAGATACGCACATAGACACACACTTCTTCTCTTTGTCCCACGCACCCTTTCCCTCGCGTCTCTCCTCCCTCTCCTCTCTCTAGACCCTGTCCTTTCACCGCCTCTATTCCTGTAAATTCCTCTCTCTCTCTCTCTCTCTCTCTGCTCACTCGCGCGCATATCTCTTTCTCTTTCTCTCTCTTTCTCTCTCTCTGGCCAGGCAACGAACAAGGGGGAGGCACGAGTGGGAGTTTCCATGGCAACACCCCATGCACGAGTAATGCGTTCTCTCTTTGTCCAATCCTCCTCGAGCGTCCTTCTTCCACCACCTCCAACCTCTTCGTCCCCCCCTCTCTCTCTCTCTCTCTCTGTTTCCGTCCAACACACACACACACATACTATGCTCTGAGGTCCCTACCATGGCGGTTGGCTTCTGCCTGTGGAGGAGATACGAGCCAACGGCACGGAGGAGACTCTCCTCGTTTCTCGAGGAGGACGAGGAGAAGGAGGTGGCTCGTGGTGGGAGGTAGTGGTGGCGGTGGAGGTGGAGGTGGAGGACGAATAACGGGCGCTCTCGAAACGAGCCTCGCAACTGCAAAATCGTCTGGAGGACGAGTATGAAAATCGTCCGAGCTAAAATGCACGGGGGTTGGATATATCCGAGCCAGGGTTGTTTTCTACGGGGCTCCAACACGAGGACGGATGGAAAGTTCGCGCGTGGAAAATTAAGCATGGATATCAACGAATTGGAAGATCCACTTTACAACTTTTTCGTCTTTTGAAAAGTGGGTGGAGTTTGGATTTTTGTAATTCGTGGATATAGAGCCACCAGAGTTTTTCTGTTTTCATCCTCTTTTTGTGCATGCCCTTCGTAGAGATTTCGAGGATTCAAGCGTTATTCTGTAACGGAGTAACTAAGTCTCCAGCCTGATTTAACCTCTTCAGGAACGAATTTATTTAAGCTGGAATCAAGTCGGTATCGATTGTTAATTTATTCACTTGGCAATGGCGATTCGTTGACAATGTTAACAATGGTCGGAGAACAAGGCAGGAATGGAAAGTTTGTGGATAGAATAATACTCACGCGTGTTACGGTAGAAAATATATAGTAAACGAGAAACTAAATGTCCACGTATGTGGCCAAGGGCGTCAAGAGGCTAAACGTAGAAAATAATTTAAAAACACACCAGTCATAATACAGAGTGCTGTTAGAAAATAATATTACACTGTGCGAACGTGGAGTATCTTTAAGAGAGACGGAGAAAAAAGAAAGAAAGGAGAGAAATAAATTAATGGACGGAAGAGACGAAACGAAAAATTCTCCAAGGCCCACCGGTTCTCTCTCTCTCTCTCTTTCTCTCTCAGAAGCAGACTCGAGTTTTCACGCTCCTTTCCAACATAGATTTTGAGGATCCTTGTGAAAAAATTCAGGCGTTCTTCTGAAACGGAGTAACTAAGTCTCCAGCCTGGTTTTAACGTAGAAAATAATTGAAAAAAAAGAACACCAGTCACAACACAGAGAGCTGTTAGAAAATAATATTACACTGTGCATGGAGTGTATTCAATCATCAGAAAGAAAAAGGAGAGAAAGGAGAGGAATAAATAAATAAATAAACGGAAGAGACGAGACGAAAAATTCTCCAAGGCCCACCGGTCCACTCGAAGCAGAAGAAGAATCAGAAGAAGAGTAAGAGGGTGGAGTGAAAGTCGAGAATTTGTTTCTCGCGTGGAGCACACGCGTCGTGGTGCCCTCGTGTGCCTGGAGCATCCAGAAAGAGAGAGAGAGAGAGCTTTCACCATCATAATTCCAATGGATTCTCTTCTTTTCTTTTCTTTTTCAACCTCTCTCTATTTCTCTCTCTCTTTCTTTCTCTCACAGACACCATTCTTCTCTCCTCTCTCTCTCTTTCCAGAAAGAGAGAGAGAGAGAGCTTTCACCATCATGATTCCAATGGATTCTCTTCTTTCCTCTTATTTTTCAACCTCTCTCTATTTCTCTATTTCTCTCTCTCACAGACACCATTCTTCTCTCCTCTCTCTCTCTTTCCAGAAAGAGAGAGAGAGAGAGAGAGAGAGCTTTCACCATCATAATTGCAATGGATTCTCTTCTTTTTCAACCTCTCGCTATTTCTCTCTCTCTCTCTCTCTATTTCTCTTTCTTTCTCTATTTCTCTCTCTAACACACACCATTCTTCTCTCCTCTCTCTCTTTCCAGAAAGAGAGAGAGAGAGAGAGCTTTCACCATCATAATTCCAATGGATTCTCTTCTTTTTCAACCTCTCTCTATTCTATACTTCTCTCTCTCTCTCTCTCTCTATTTCTCTCTCTCTCACACACACCATTATTCTCTCCTCGTCCATCGATCGAATTCCAACGAGCATAGGGAAACTATCGATGCTGAGTCGTGCTTCTTAAACGAAACTCGCGTGGCCTTAGCAGGTGGAGGGACCCAGCAGGCATCAGCAGCAGCACGCGCGTCCCTCGCGGTAATTATTATCCGCTGAGGCACCAGGATCGTGCCGGCAATTAGAGTGAGGTCCGTGCCTCTAGTCAGTCCGTGGTGGCGCACGGAGTGAGCTCCATTAAGCAAATAACCGCGAGGACTTTTACTCGTTAGTTTTGCCGCCGTTTTCGTTTGGCCGGGAGGACAAATCGTCCTCGTCAAGGGAGACACGAGAGATCCTTCTTCTTCTTCTCTCTCTCTCTCTCTCTCTCTCTCTCTCTCTCTCTCTCTCTCAGTCTTTCTTAGACGATCCATGGTTATATGATAAAAAAATATATATATTTTTCGTTCTCTCTTTCTTTCTTTCTGTCAAATGAGATATTGTGATAGAATTTAGAAGAATAAAAAGTGCGCAAAAAAGTCTATACTTGAACTCTAAGAATTGAAAGTCTAAGAACTGACGCAGTGCGATAGACTAAGAAGATTTAAACGCATGTTGAAAGAGTATGTTATATTAAAAGATATGTTAAACTAGTGTGTACACTGAGAGACAAAAATTGTTGGGTTTACTATAATCTCACTATATTTTATAGTTCACTTAACCATACAAAATATAGTAGAGTGAACGATTTATACAAATGGTTATATTATTAACTATATAAAATAGTTACTTTTCTTACCATTATATATTTTCAGCCATACTATATAGTTATAGTTCAAGTAACTATAATTTTAGGTAAAAACATAATACAGTTGGTTATACTATCGTAATTATTACCGACATTATAGTAACATTTACCATAAATATATTTCCAACTATAATTTTGTTACTATGCCATTATAGTTAGATGTAACATATACTTTTCTCTCAGTGTAAGATGTATACCAAATAGCTGAGAAAGTTAAATAAATATCATTCATTCTTTCTTTCTTTTTTTTCTCTCTCTCTCTCTTTTTATCTATCTCGTTGTTCAATCCACTGGTATCGATGCACCTCCTTATCTGGCACAAAATTGCGCGCCAAGTGAGACGAGAGAAAACAAAAAAAAGATAGAGAGAGAAGAAATAAATGTAACCAGACGTCAGTGTGGTTTCTTTCTTTCTCACTTGAGCAAGATAAATAGATAGATAGACAGATAGATAGATAGATAGATAGATAGATAGATAGATAGATAGATAGATAGATAGATAGATAGATAGATAGATAGATAGATAGATAGATAGATAGATAGATAGATAGATAGATAGATAGATAGATAGATAGATAGATAGATAGATAGATAGATAGATAGATAGATAGATAGATAGATAGATAGATAGATAGATAAGTTTACTAGAATTTAGGGACCGTGTCCCATGTGAACTTAACAGACAGCGAATACAAGAATAAGATCATAACATGATGAAATAACTAAGCTAAATTCAACTTGAGCTAATAACGATAGTACACAGAATAAATGAAAAATTCGAAAAATACAAAAAGCACGCACATTATATTAAAGTAACTAAAATCAAACCAAACAAACAAAAGAAAAGTGAGCTCAACTTGAACATAAACTTTCTTAAACACTAGCAGTAGTATCCGCCGAGTGGAAGAATGTGTGCTTGCAAATTATTTTTTTCCTAAAGGTAGCCAATGATTGATTGACTCTTTATTAGCTTTCTCAGCTATTTCATATACATTACTTAATTACTACATTACATTACTTTTAACAAATTCCTTCACCATACGCTTGAATGCCTCTAATCGTGTGCATTGTTTTATTTCAGAAGATATAGCAGCCTAACTATAATGGCATAGTATAACCAACTATATTATATTTTTACCCACAATTATGGTTATTTCGAGTAAAAATATAGTATGGTTGAAAAGATATAATGGTAAGAAAAGTAACTATTTTATATAGTTAATATTACCAGAATATTTCATACATAGTGATAGAACTGACTATATTCACAAAATACACTTTACTATACGTATGGTAACAAGAACAAAGATAATATTTAATAATATCACCATTTCTATGAATCGTTCATTCTACTATATTTTCTAATAACCATTTCTATGAATCGTTCATTCTACTATATTTTCTATGGTTAAGTGAACTATAAAAATATGTTTGACGCCAAATTTAACTAGAAAATATAGTGAGATTATAGTAAACCCAACCATTTTTTTCTCTCACTGTGGGGATATTTTCGAATTTTTTTTTTTTTCTCGACTCACGGAAAGAAGTAAGAGTGGTGGGAACAGCTGATAGGGAGGAGAGTGAGTGTGCGAGGAAAGAAAGAAAGAGAAAAGAAACGGTGTTGCATATTAATGAGAGCCGGTTGACCATTTGCATGGTCACTCACGACAGTTTTTCCCTGGCAAAGGTTCCACCTCCTCGTACGACGACTAGAGTCGTTTCGATCGACTTGGACACAAGAGGATTTTACGTTAAGGTGAAAAATAAACGACGAAGCTCCTTTTTTCTTTGTTCTACTGCTTATAATTTTCTTTTTTCTTTTTCGAGACGATGTGCAGTAGACTCTGCGTCGATTAAGAAAAAAAAAAAAGGAAAAGAAACAGGAGGTTTCTCTGTGAGAGAGTCGTTACGATTGTCCAGAGGAGACGATTTTAATTTAAAATAAAAGAACATAGATAAGAGCAAACATTCTTTTCTTTTTTTTCTCTTTTTTTTTTTTGAGAGAAGATGTTGAGTAGACTTTGTGAGAGTGTCTCTGCGAGAGAGTCCAGACGAGACGACTTTAATTTAAAATAAAAGAGCATAGAGAAGCAAAAATTTTTCTGTTTTGACAAGATGTTGAGTAGATTCTGCGCATGAATTAAAATAAATAAATGAAAACAACAATGAAAAAAAATCCACACGAAGCTTTAGAATCACGAAGGAGGAGAGGATCCTCGATAAGAGAAAAGATGGAGAAAATGTGCTGGAGTGTGCGGCGTGGCCGTCTGTGTGAGAGAAGAAGGACGACGAGAGCAGAGGAGAAGTTCTCTCCTTGGAGAAGGACAGAAGTGTCGGTCGCATCTCCAGCACGTGAAACTGGTTTGGAAGGATGTGACACGCGTGCGTGCGTGCGCACGCTCCACTCTTCTGGTCGTACGAGCCAACACACCTTGAAAATTCCTTTGGCGCGCACGAGAGAGGAGAAGAAGAGAGAGAGAGAAGAGAGAGAGAGAATAAGAGAGAAACGAAATGAGAAAGAAGAGTCTCGCCTGACCGGTAGCGAATAGTTTTAGGCGAAGGAAATATGCAAACGATTTCTATGCAAAACACCAATCGCACGCTCGCGAGTGGGCCCATCTCGTCTCGTGCGAGAAGGTATCAAGAGTTACTATCCTCGTGGCTCGATATTAACCTTAGGTTCGCGCGAAATCGATGGATGTAACTGAATAATTGTGCTTACGAAGAAAAATTTCTTAAACGTAGTGTTAAAGGAGCAAAGGAAAATTTAGTGCTGATTTTGGAGATATTTTTTGTAACCATGATTTGGTAAAGGACATTTTTCTTATAACCATGATTTGGTAAAGGAAATTTTTTTATAACTAGGATTTGGTAAAGCAAGTTATTTTATAACTAGGATTTGGTAATGTAAATTTTTTTACAATCACGATTTGGTAAAGTAAATTTTTCTATAACCATGATCTGGTAAATCAAAAAATTGAAAAATTTCTTAAAGGTAGTGTTACAGTAAATTTTTTTACTGCCAAGATTTGGTAAATCAAAAAATCGAAAAATTTCTTAAAGATAGTGTTAATGGAGGAAAGGAAAATTCAATGCTGATTTACGAGATATTTTTTGTAACCATGATTTGGTAAAGCAAATTCTTATATAACCACGATTTGGTAGAGAAAATTTTTTTATAATCACTCTTGTTGGTGGAATCTAGTGTTAAAATCGAAGCTTCGTGTTACACTCGACCTGCTAGATTTTTTAAGTGAGAACACACCACGATTGGTTCGTGTTTAGAAAATGCGAGACGTGTCGCGCGAAAAGGTTTTTTCAGCCAGCCGCCATACACTTGGTCAAATACTTGATTTTATCGCGCGCGTGCCTACGCACTATTGGAGCGTCGTCGAAATTTATTGGAGAAAACGCACCAGCGTTATCACGCGGTAACGACGGATTAGAATTGAAAATCAGAAAGGGATCGAAGCAAAATCCTATCCGATCGACGACTTAATTCTCGATTACTCGACGAAGAAGCGCGGCTCTTGCGAAACTCGCAGTTACGCAATAACCAATTTGTCACGGACTTACGCAGAAACTGGCACCTCCAGTGAAAAACACTCGTCGAGTAGTGCTCCTAAAGTCCTAATAATTCACGATCCACCAATCTCGTCCCTTTCAAAATTTTCCTTCGTTGCAAATTTCAAAATTTCCAAAATAAAAAGAACAAATTGCAATTTTACGGTCTACCATCTTCTTCATTTTCTTTGATAGACAGAAACAGCCCTTCTCCTTCTTAATCTCATTCAGTACCACACAACAAACAGTCTCAAATTTCCAAAAACCAAAAAACCAAAGAAAGATTCTCAAAAACCTTCCATATCTCCTCTCTCTTCTTCTTCTTCTTCTTCGACACACACAGCCCTTCTGATTATAATCTCATTATAATTCAGTGCCATATAAACACAGTCACAAATTTCCAAAATCCAAAAAAATAAAGAAAGATTCTCAAATTCTCTCCACCACTAAATATCTCAAAAACCCACCATATCCCTTATTCTTCCTCAACACACACACACACACACACACACAAACCCTTCTCATTACAAACCTCACTCAATCCCGTACAAAACAAACGCAGTGCCAAATTTCCAAAAAACCCCCAAAAAATCAAGAAACTTTCTCAAATTCTCCCCCTCCACTAAATATCTCAAAAACCCTCTCCACATCCCTCTTCTTCTTCCTCTTCTTCAACCCACACACACACACAGAGCTCTTCTTCCTCTCGCAAAACATATCCATCTCATTCGTTTACACCCACACACACAAGTCCTCGGACGTGTAGTAGATCGGTACTCCTGGGTGTGCCCGTATATCTTGGCCCCGTGTGCCGTAGAGTACATATCTAATACATACCCTCCTACATATATACCTCAAACACTCTCAAACCCACACACACACACACATACACACACAATTTCCTAGATTGGTGCAAAGTGTGGGGAGGGAGAGTGGTAGGGTGAAACTGAAGGGAGAATATAGAGGCGGACACGAAGCGAGAGGGGTTGAGAGGGGTGGTGGCGTCGAGGGATGATGGCAAGGGGTTGGTTTGGGGGTGGTGGCCCGTTCGATACGAGGCGCACGTGGCCGTGCTTCTCCGAAGCGCCGTCGCGGCGCCAACGTCCTATTAACCCTCCGTCCACGTCGTCCGCCTCCCACTCCACGTCGTTCGCCTCCCACTCCGCGACTCTCGACCCCCCACCACGTCACCTTCCACCTCCCTAACCGAACGAGGAGAATTTTCATCGCGCAGGCGTTTAACTTACTTAAAGGACACTGACTCCCACGGCGTTCGAGACCAACCCTCTCTACGTCCCCACCTCTTTTTTTTTTCACCATCCTCTCCCACCACCCCTTTTTCACCCTCCTTCTCTTCCTTTTTCCCCTTTACCTTCCATTCGGAAAGATCGTTGGAAATAACGCCCGACGATTTTCGACCCGACGACGACGACGACGACGACGACTAGCACGCGGAACTTTCTTTCTCTTGCTCGTAAGGAAGAGTGGTGGGGGGGTGGAACGATGGTGGAATCGATTCGGTGGTGGGGAGTAAGAGGGTGCTGCACGGTGAATCTTTTTCCGGTGGTTCTACCGATGATTTCTTCTCTCATTCGTTGCTTCAGGTGGATCGTGGGATTTTTTCTTTTTTTTTTTGGATTTGTGTTTGTAGGGTGGAGAGGCGCAATTGCGACGTTCAGGTGTCTTTCTGGATAGGACACGGTCTTGGAAGGTACGCGTTTACTGGCACCACGACCTTCGGTTATCTATAAGATTCTAAGTGTCTTCGTAATGGTAAAAATTCGTGTTTGACGATTTTTATTAATTGTTGCAGGCACGGTGAATTCACCGATTTATTGATACAATCTAAATGTAAGTGGAAAGTTTTTTATATTTTTTTATCGATTTTCGAAGCGCATCAGGATGTGCATCGGAGGGACACGTTTCCGATGGTAAAATTCGAATAAGATCAAATGCGGCATATTACTAGTATTATTGAGATTGTAAGAATTACCATTGCAAAAAAGTATGTAGAGAAAGGAAAATTAAAAATAAAAATTACATCTCTCGAGAGACCAGAAAAAAAATATAAAGGATCCCTCATGAAGGAAAGAAGAAAATCGATTCACCTTCTCTAGATATCTCCAAAGCTCGCCTTCGGTGGAAGATTACGTAAGAGCACAATCTTCTCTCTCTCTCTCTTCTCTGTCTCTCTCTCTTGCGCTATCTGTAGACTTTTCGTAAAAGAGAGAGATAGAAAGAGAGAAAGAGAGAGAGAGAGAGAGAGAGAGAGAGAGAGAGAGAGAAGCGCGTGGGCGTAAGAAAAAAGGAGAGAAGACGAGATGGGGTCGCGCGGGTTGGCAACGTCAGATTTTCACGGAGGTAGGCGGAGGGTGGAGAGGGTTGGAGGATCGATCGGGCGTTATCGAACGCGTTGATCTGCGGCGATGTCGAACGTCGTTTCGAGCGTGGAGGAGGCGGAGGCGAAGTAATCGGCGACGCCAGTGACGCCGTCGCCGTCAACGACGCCGAGAGAGGTGGAGGAGAGCGCCGATTGCGTAACCGACACATACACACAGAGGCAGTTCAAACATTCTCACAGTCACTATTAAACGTCGTCATCCACACACTCGGTTCAAACATTCTCACAGTTACTCTTAACATCGTCATACACGCACGCAGCTCGAAGATTTTCACAGTCGCTATTAAACATCGTCATACACACACTCGTTCTGAAAGATCGTCATACACATACTCATTCTGAAACATCGTCATATATACACTTATTCTGAAACATCGTCATACACACACTCATTCTGAAACATCGTCATACAAACATACTCATTCTGAAACATCGTCATGTATACACTTATTCTGAAACATCGTCATACACACACTCATTCTGAAACATCGTCATATACACTCATTCTGCAACATCGTCATACACACACTCATTCTGAAACATCGTCATACACATTCACTCATTCTGAAACATCCTCATACACACACTTATTCTGAAAGATCCTCATACACACACTTATTCTGAAACATCGTCATACAAACACTCATTTCTGAAACATCGTCATACACACACCCATTCTGAAACATCATCATACACATACTCATTCTGAAAGATCGTCATACACAGACCCATTCTGAAACATCATCATACACATACTCATTCTGAAAGATCGTCATACACATACTCATTCTGAAACATCATCATACACATACTCATTCTGAAACATCGTCATACACATACTCATTTTGAAACATCATCATACACATACTCATTCTGAAACATCATCATACGCATACTCATTCTGAAACATCCTCATACACATACTCATTCTGAAACATCGTTATACACACACTTATTTCTGAAACATCGTCACACACACATACACACACACACACACACACACCAATGGATAGATAGACGAACGTGAAATCGAGCCGCTTCCACGACGCGACGGAGGGACCTCTTAACAATCATCACCACGCCACTTACATTAAACTACGTGTGGCTGTACCGAGGGAGCTCGTTACACGATAAAAAGTTGCGAAGGTGTGGGTGTGTCAAACGTCCCTCTCTCTCACTGTAAAAAAGAAACAGAGAGAGAGAGAGAGAGAAAGAGAGAGAGAGAGAAAGACTGAAGCAAGGAAAAAACAGAAAGAGAGAGAAGGATACGAGAAGCGAAATAAAAAGAAGAAAGAGAGAGAGATAGATGGAGGGAGAAGAAGAGTGGTGGAGATAAGCACGCACACCCGAGACCTCTTGCAAAAAGCTGCGATAGCGCGTGCGCAACTTGCTCGCGGTTGCACGCAAGCGTCGAACTCACACAGTCAATGCGAGGACACACACGCACGCAGAGAATTCACACGACGGAGTTGAATTCTTGCGCAAGTGCCTCTCCCTCTCTCTCGTCATCGTTGGAAAAAAAGTGTGCGCGTGAGAGTGTGTGCGTGCAACTGCACTGCATCCTACCGCCACCTGTGCGAGAGTTCGAGAACGACCGCACGTGGTTCGACGCTCTCGGCACACACGCGATGAGAAACGACCAAGTAGAAGCCAAGGAGAATCGCGTGCGATTCGTTCGCGCGCGCGCGCGCGCTCGAGACCGGAATGGAAGGAAATGAAGAACGACGACGGACGGACCGTCGGACGTGAGCCTCGTGTGCAGGCACCGAAGGACGTTTTCTTTAAGAGTGAGAGAGGTTTTTTTTGGTGATTGAGAAGAAGAGAGAGAGAGAGAGAGATTGGAGAATTTATTTATTTTTTTTTTCGAGGATCATTTGAGGATGTTTTGTTTAATTGTTTCAGAGGGTTCGAAGGCTCTCTATTTCGCGCCATTTTCGAGCACTTTTTTAAGACTCGAAGTTTCATATTTTTTTTTCCAGTTTCGACGAAGAGATTTTGGTTTCTTTTTACTGTGGAATATTATCGATCGTAGAAAATATTCGTGGGTTGATTTTGAGGATGTAAAAGCATCCCTGAGGGGGTGAAGATTTTTTTTTTTTGTTAATTTTGAATAAAAGAGAGAGAGAGGGGTTGGAGAATTTCTTTTTTTTTCGAGTATCATTTGAGGATGTTTTGTTTAATTGTTTCAGAGAATTCGAAGGCTCTCTATTTCGCGCCATTTTCGAGCACTTTTTTAAGGCTCGAAATTTCATTTTTTGTTTCCAATTTTGACGGAGAGATTTTGGTTTCTTTTTACTGTGGAATATTGTCGATCGTGGAAAATATTCGTGGGTTGATTTTGAGGATCTAAAAGCATCCCTGAGTGGGTGAAGATTTTCTTTTTTTTATTAATCTTTAACAGTGTTATTCCAAACGTCCACGTACTTTGTTGTGCTTTGTGTACTGGATTGATAAATTGAGAAAGTGGCAAGTTTTAGTAATTAGTACGGAGATTTTTCTAGCAAGTTTTTTTTTTGTTGGAACAAATACGCCACGTTTGTTTTATAGTATATTCCAAAATGGATTACCATCCAGTTTCTTCGAAGACCAAAGGTGTTTCAAAAGTACCCGATTTGGTGTAAAAGTACAAGTTTGAATCAACTCTGATCCTGAATATTATCTATCAACGAATAATACAACAGACAGAGATTCTCAAAGCTTCTCAAACATCTCCTACTACTCTCGAATCTAATCAATCCTAAAAAAATACCAATTCCAGAGATCCTCAATATTTCTCAACATCACTAAAAATAATCAAATTTACCAGTTCAACAACCAATAATTCCCTACGGACAAAACATTCTCATGGATCATCATCAAACATTTTCTCCTGCTCTCTAAAATAATCAACCCCAAAAGTACAATGCATCGATTCTGAAGTTTTCTCATATTTGTAACGTGCACAAAAATTTATAAGAAACACCGTATTCGCTGAAGAAAAAAAACCTTGCATAAATCTAACATCAAGCATTGCTCTCCTCTACATTCGAACTTATCGACACGAGGAAGAAAGAAAGAAAAAAAGAAAATAAGAAGAATTTTTGGGCACGTTACAAATATGAGAAAGTTTCAGAATCTGACTGTGATACTTTAAACTTTCTCATATTTGTAACGTGCACAAAAATTTATAAGAAACATCGTATTCGCTGAAGAAAAAAAACCTTGCATAAATTTAACATCAAGCATTGCTCTCCTCTACATTCGAACTTATCGACACGAGGAAGAAGAAAGAAAGAAAGAACAAAAAAAAAATAAAGTAAGAAGAAGAGAGTATCACAGTCAGATTCTGAAACCTGGAAGAAGGTAGAGCGTAGAGATAGCTGTTGCCAACACGAGGGCCACGCTCGGAATGCACTTATTACTGAATGGAGGCTTGATATCTCCTCCGAGCGTGCACTCCCCTCCCTCCTTCTCCTCTTCGTGACCCACGCGCCCGTTTCGGATTTACATATGACAAACACACGCACACATGGACGCGTGCTTCTCCTCCTCCTCCTCCTCCTCCTCCTTCTCCCTCGAGAGAGCGCGAATGGCTTCTCTGCTCGCAGTTTAATACCGTCCCCGTGTATAAACACGGTTGCAGTAGTGCGTGTGTATATGCTCTTCCGTGTATTAACTCACACCGCATGTATAGAAAGAGAAAGAGAGAGATTCTTTTGTGTATTAACTTATACACATGTGTAGAGAGAGAAAGAGAAATAGAGAGAGAGAGAGATAGAGAAAAATATTCTTTCGTGTATCAACTTATACACATGTGTAGAAAAAAAGAGAGTGTATTAATTTACACGCATATGTAGAAAGAAACAGAGTGTATTAACTTATACACATGTGTAGAAAGAAAGAGAGTGTATTAACTTATACACACATATGTAGAAAAAAACAGAGTGTATTAACTTATACACATATATAGAAACAAAGAGAGTGTATTAACTTATACACATATATAGAAAAAAAGAGAGTGTATTAACTTATACACACATATACAAAAAGAAAGATAGTATATTACCTTATACACACATATGTACAAAGAAAGGCAGACACAAAGAGAGAAAGTGTGTGTGCGAGAGAGAAAGACACTCTACTGCACATTAACTCACACACAAAGAGAGAGACACACTTCCGCGTATTAACCCACACACACACACACACATACACATGAAGAGAGAAAGAGGGTGAGATGCAAACACACAAGCACAGAATGGCCTGTGAGGAGGGAGGAGGTGCCACCTGTGCGTAGGCGCGTGCATTTGCAGTTGGTCGAAATGTCCGGAGGGACGAGAGGGTGGGAGAGAAGTGGTAGAAGGGATGGAACGAGAGAGGAGAATGAGGGAGGAGGTAGCCTCCCTCCTTCGACGACCACGTGGCCGTCTATTTGTCACGCGATGCGCTCGCCTCGACGAATGCGTTTAAAGTTGACACCGGTTCTCTCTATGCGACAAGATAAGTCGCAATCGAGTGAAAGAAATTAGCCAGCTTCGAGCGAAGTTCGGACGAGAAAGTGGAGGGAAATTGTTGTGGAGTCTGGAGAAACGTTTCCTCGGTGCTGGTTTTTTTTTTTTTTTTTGTAGGTGTGTGTGTGTTGGTAGGAGGAGAGAAAAGGAGAAGGAGAGAGTGTGCATATTTTTAGTGATCATTTTGGATTGCTTTGGGTCATCCTCACTTTTGGGGTTTGTTTGAAAATTTCTTTAGAGGGTGGAATTTTAGTAGATGGTGTTGTCGTGAGAGTAGAATTTTATTTTGCACTGAGGCTTGTTGAGAGTGTGTAAATGAGAATTTGAACAAGAGTGAATATTCTTAGTGCAAAGTGAAATAGTTTAATGATCATTGTAGAGAATGGAATTTCAGCAGATGGTGTTGTCGTGAGAGTAGAATTTTATTTTGCACTGAGGCTTGTTGACAGTGTGTAAATGAGAATTTGAACAAGGGTGAATATTCTTAGTGCAAAGTGAAATAGTTTAATGATCATTGTAGAGAATGGAATTTACTTTTTTGAATGGCTTTGGGTCATCCTCACTTTTAGGGTTTGTTTGAAAATTTCTTTAGAGGGTGGAATTTTAGTAGATGGTGTTGTCGTGAGAATAAAATTTATTTAGCACTGTCACTTGTTGAGAATGTGTAAATGAGAATTTGAACAAGAGTGAATAATTTTAGTGCAAAGTGAAACAGTTCAATGATCATTCTACCGAAGAAACTGAACTTTCCACCCCTCTGTCTGCAAACATCCTAAATCCTTAGTGCAACGTGAAACAGTCTAATGATTATTGCGGAGAACAAAGTTTACTTTTTAACTCCATCTCTCTTTTAGAATTCGTCTGAAAGTTAGTGTAATTTTATTTAACACCCTAACCACCGGAGAATGTATAAATAATAATTACAACAACAAAGAAACTCTTACTGCAACACGAAACAGTCCAAAGATCATTCTACCGAACAAAATCAACTTTCCATCCCTCGATCTGCAAACATCCTAAATTTTCTCATCGACAAATCATCCTAGGACTAAAAATTCACAAGAATCTCGAATCTCATCTATCATCCTCCATACTACAGTCCAATCGAAACAAAAATTACCAACGAGAAAAGAAATCAGTTTCTGCTCCCATACACGTGGACTTTCAAATGAGAGTCCACCTGGTAGAGCAGACGGCAAGGTGCGTGTCTGAAATAAAGGAGCCGAGAGACACTGCGACGTTGCGTGGCAGGAGGCGACTGACTGTCTAAGATCGCATGGCATTCGATCGAACCGAATCGCGGAATCGCGATGGAAGGAGACGGTACGATGCCAAGGGGAGAGACAGAGAGAAACGACGGAGGGCTTGGTGGGTGCGCACGACAAAGAGGAAGAGGAAGAAAGACGAGGAGAGAAAATAAAAGCATCAGAGAGAGAGAGAGAGAGAGAGAGAGAGAGAGAGAGAAAAGGCGATAGAGAAACCGCAAGGAGGCACGTGTTCCCGAAAGGAGTGGAGGGAATGTAAGTTATGCGCAGCACGTGATCTTCGAAGATCCGTTCGAGCATTTCTTTGCACGGAACGATAGACAAAGTGTGTGTGTGTATGTGTTGCGAAACAGAGTTCGAAAAGATAAAAGTGTGTGTGTGAGAGAGAGAGAGAGAGAGAAAGAGAGAGAGAAGGATCGAAGCAGAGCAAGGGTGTGCATGGACAAGATAGTATTTGCATACTACTGTCTCCTTCTTCTCATCCTCGTTCATTCTTCTGAAGATGAACGAGAACACGTGTATAGTGGTGGATTGTAGAAAGAGAGAGAGAGAGAGAGAGAGAGAGAAAGGAGTAAGGAAGCTTGTATTTGTATTTGTATACTACGTTTCTCTCATACTACTTGAAGAAGAACAAGGAACACGTTGTACAGAATAGTGCGAATAGAGAGATAGAATGAAAGTAAGTAGTATAGTGGTGGACTGTAGATACAGAGAGAGAAGAGAGTAAGGAAGTTTGTATTTGTATTTGTATACTACGTTTCTCTCATCATACTTCTTGAAAAAGAACAAGGAACACGTTGTACAGAAAAGTGCGGATAGAGAGATAGAAAAAAAGTAAATAGTATGTTTTTGTCTCTTACACACATACGCGCACATTTAGACCCTTGCAGAATGTGCGTAAGCATACCACGAAATAGTTTGGAGCCTTAAAATACCGCGATACTAGTGAAAAATGGAATTTTTATTCTTGATATTCGACGTTGTTCGAAATTCAAAATTCAATATCTCAGCATCTAAAACAGCTAGGGAGATTTTTCAAAGTGCATTTTAAAGGTTTGGATTTCCACTTTTTGACATTTTATGTCACAATTGTGTGCAATATGTGTTTTCAAAATGGTGGGTGATAAAGTGAAAATATGCGAAATTGGAAAATTATAGTCCGAATTTTTGACGATACTAAGCAAAGTTAAGAGTCGCAACTCAATGGGATAAAGTGTACGTAATAGTGCAGAGTTTCGTCTTTAAAATGATTCGTGGAAGGTTCCGATATGATGATTTTTCGCCGAGTTATTCGCATTAGAACAAAAAGGGAACTTTTTTCGTCTAGTGCCAATAACTCGCCGAAATATCATCGTATTGGAACTTTTAAAAAATCATTTCAAAGAGGAAACTCTATACTATCAAACGCGTTTTATCCCATTCACTTACGACACCTGACTCTCATTGTGTACCACGACAAAGTCGACAAATATTTTTCAATTTCGCATATTTTCCTTTCGTAATGTGCAACTTTAACCATATTTATTTTCCCATATTCTAACAAACAATTTCTTTAACCCGCGGTTTCAAGCTTTCTTAGAAATTTTGAAACACATTTTTAGGCACGACCGTAAAGGGAGTGACTTATGCAATCGCCATCCTGAAAACCGTTCGTATGTATGTGTGTATGTATGTATGTATGTATGTATGTGTGTGTGTGTGTGTGTGTGTGTGTCCGTGTATATCCTCGATTTCGGGAAAACGGCTGAACCGATCGGGACGAAATTTGGCACAAAAATCAAGTACACTACTGTGAGTTGACAATAAGGTTTGTGAGCCGCCATCTTGAACCGGTACAAAATGGCGGGAAGTTCAAATATCGAAAAATTCATATCTTTGGTACTATTCATTGGATCCTGATAAAATTTTACACGTTCATGTACACGTACGCAATGACAATTACTGGAAATTTTCAAATTTTTTGGTTGGCCGAATCAAAAATGGCGACTAATTCAAATCTTTAGTCCATTATTCCGGCGAAATGACTGAACGGATTCGGACAAAATTTGGCATGTACATCGAGTATATACCTATTTGGTGCCACGAAACTTTGTGTATCGCCATCTCGAACCGTTACAAAATGGCGGCAATATGCATGGTCATCTTGAAACGGCTGAACGGATTCGGACAAAATTTGGCATGTACATCAAGTATATACCCATTTGGTGCCACGAAACATTGTGTATGGGCATCTTCAACCATTTCGAAATGGTGCCAGTTTCAAATCTTTAATTCACTATTTTATAAAAAGTTTTGTGGCACCAAATGGATATATTTTTTTAAACTATATGCCAAATTGTGTTTGAATCCGCGCAAGCGTCTCGCCGGAATAATGGATTAAAGATTTCAATTTGTCGCAATTTCTGAATGGTTGAAGATAACCATGCATAAAGTTTCACCGCAGCAAAGGTGTATATACTCTATGTACATGTCAAATTTTGGTTCGGATGCATTTAATTGTCCGGTTTTGATCACTTGGGCCTATTGCAGAAATGCTGGATTTCGTGGGCGAGCGCGAAGCGCGAGCATCCGATGACCTCAGGGGGTATGGCGCTTGAGCGAAGCGAAAGCGCAGAGGACTCTGTAGCATAGTTTAATATCTCAATACTTGAATTTTCCACAATTTCGAAACCTTTTAAAATTCGTGGGCGAGCGCGAAGCGCGAGTGCCGCGGTCGTGCCTATTGCAGAAAAGCGAAGCTTTTCTGCACCCGTTAAGGCGAGCGCGAAGCGCGAGCAAAGGCGATCTTGAGGGGGTTGGCGCTTGAGCGAAGCGAAAGCGCAGGGGGCTTGCCCCCTAGTTATCTTCATTATTTACAAAGTTATCGTCATTTGAAATTCACTGATCCTTTTTCCCAAATTTCAAGTGTATTCCTTTTTGTTTTCTCTGAGTGTATTTGTATTTACATAATGATTAACATCATTAAATCCGTGAACTTTCTAAAGTAGAAGAGCACGTGTATCGTAGAAAGATGCATCTTGCTTGTGATACCCTTTCGTCCACCGTGACGGTCGCGATTCACCACGTGGCTTCCAAGCCACCACCCTCGAGGCTTTTAGTGGCAGCGGACATTCGTCGCACCCCTCACCAGCACACACACACAGACACATTCTCTCTCTCTCTCTCTTTCTCTCTCGAGTACTCTTCATCCACGTCGGCAGCTTTTCGTTCACGAAGAGAGAAGGTAAACAGTCGAGTGTCACCTGCTATTGGCCGTACGCAAACTTCATTCAAGCGGGCCGTAGTACGAGACAAGAAGAGAGGGCGCGTAACCGCGGCCAAATAGCTTCGCAAAATGTTTGTACGCCTATAACATTTTTACAGGCTTGCAGCTCCTCTTTTGACCTGACTTACCGGCTGCTGCTACTGTCGTAAATAAGATTTACACCGGTGGTTGAGAGTTAATCGAGCAGGGGTAGTTGGCAGAGGGGTGGTTAAACTTGGTACTGTGCTTCCGAGTGCATGTGTTTTTCCGAGGTTCGATCAATCTTTTCTCTCTTTTCTCCAGTAGAACCGTGTAGAATTATTGTCTGGTATTTGCAATATTAACAGTTAATCTTAAAGCTTTTCTAATGAAACAATGGTTTCGTCATTTGGTTGTTATTCCTTCATTTTTATTGGTACAAGGTAGCCTGCGATTCGATGCTAAATTTAATTTAAATTTAGATTGAATTTTGCTTGTTAACTCGGTTATTGTAATTTTCACATCTATCGGTAGGATTATCATAGTGAATGTGATCTTCCTTCTTTTCCCCTCTTAGCATTATTTCTACAATAACCATCTAGTTATGACTAAGAGTGTTCTTTATTTTATCCCACATCTCCTTTGTCCTTCTTACTCAAGAATCCGACGAATCTTAGGAATCAAGGCCCAATCGAACAAACTCGAATATTGTAATTTTCAAAGCTATCACTACCATTACTGTAAACAATATTCTCTTTCTTTCCTCCTCTTTAAATTATTTCTACAATAACCATCTACTTTTAATTTCTCTTCACCCAAGGATCCAATGGATCTTAGAAATCGAAGCCCAATCGAACAAACTCCAACATTGTAATTCTCAAACCTATCACTACCATTACTGTAACCAATATTCTCTTTCTTTCCTTCTCTCGACATTATTTCTACAACAACCATCTACTTTTAATTTCTCTTCACCCGAGGATCCAATGGATCTTAGAAATCAAGTCTCAATCAAACAAACTCCACTATCGCAATTCTCAAACCTATTACTACCGTTACCCTAACTATTCTTCTTCTTTCCTCCTCTTTACATTATTTCTACAAAAACCATCAACTTGTCACTAAAATTACTTTTTAATTTCCCTTCACCCTTTCTTCCCAAGGATCCTTGTGCGTCAAGGCCCAATCAAACAAACTCCACTATCGCAATTCTCAAACCTATTACTACCATTACCCTAACCACTATTCTCCTTCTTTCCTCCTCTTTACATTATTTCTACAAAAACCATCAACTTGTCGCTAAAATTACTTTTTAATTTCCCTTCACCCTTTCTTCCCAAGGGCTCCTCAGGAGTCAAGGCCCAATCGAACAAACTTCCAATATCCAAATTCCAAACCAACGACAACCTTGTCGTGGACCACGGTGAAACCGACTGAGCGAACCAGAGTGTCCGAGTAGACACGACCACGACCCATCGCTAGCTAGAGAAGCAAAGCCGACAAAGTGTGCAACGCTCGTTGCACACGGTGGGAGGGCCACGAACGACTGAGACGCGCCACGATCGTCCGAAGGGATGAAGCGAGAAGAGGCTCCTACCTCACCGAGAGGTTTGGGGGTTGAAACGGGTGGAACGACACCGACACAATTCCACCGACGCACGACCCTCTCCTCCACTCACTCTTCTCCCTCCAACCAACCCTCAAGTGTGTTTACACCGTACTTCAACCCCTCCTGCATGCATATGTGGAGCACATAGGCGAACCACTTGTCGAGAAAGAACGCGAGAGTTTCTCTCTCTCTCTTTTTCTCCTTCCTCCTTCACGCCACAGTGGAGAAGAGAGACCACGAGATACCTTTCTCCTACTCACGCACCACGTGGACACTCTTCTCTCTTTCTTTTCGCTCTTCGAGAGCGTGGCGTAGAAAGTACATAAACCGTGCGTCGATATCGTCAGCTGTTGCTCACCTCGCGGTCTCTCCGCTTTCTTCTCACTTTTTGCAAACCTTCACCGCACGCGGCGAGGACTCGAATTTCGCGCGGGTCCTTATTCCAGAGTTTTTTCTCTTGTGTCTTTTTGGTTTTTTCTTTTCTTTTTGTGAGTTCGTTGTGTGGGTGTAGTCAGTGGTGTTTATATTAGGGAATTTTTCCTTAGGTTTTTGCTAAGAGTTTAGAACGAGATTAGATGAGAATGAAGAGGGTTTACTATTTGATTTTTCTGCTGTTTTTTTTTTTTTTTTTTTTTTTTTTTTGGTTTCGTCGTGTGACTGTAGCTAGTGGTGTTATATTAGGGAATTTTTCCTTAGGGTTTTGCTAATTGTAAGAGTTTAGAACGAGATTAGATGAGAATGAAGAGGGTTTACTTTTTGATTTTCGTTTCCTTGTTTTTTTTTTTTTTTTTTTAATCGTTTGTTGAGAGAGAACATGGTTCAAATTGGGAGAGCAAAATTGTTTTTGAGAAGTTATTGACGATTATAAGCAAATTGCAAATATACCAGACACTTCTTCTGTGTAGAAAAGAAAGTCGTGATGAACGAGTTACGGTTAAACACACCGGGAGTTTTTCTGCAGAAAGATTTTTCCTACTGCAGTAGAAAACAGTTTTTGAAAGAAAAGTGCGTTTCTCGGATACGATCTTCGAAAAGAAAAATAAATAAATAGTGCGTCAATGAGATAAGAGAAGAGAACAAAGTGTGCATCGATTGATTAAAAAAAGAGACGATGGGTTAAGAGAAGAGAAAAAAGTGTGCGTCAATGGGTTAACAGAAGAGAAAGAAAAAACAGTTTACACCCGTGCACGAGAAACATTGCATGGAAGAAAAAAATGATTACAGCCTCTCTACTCGCACTGAGAAAAAAAATAGTTGGGTTTATTATAATCTCACTATATTTTATAGTTAAATTTGGCGTTAAACATATTTTTATAGTTCATTTAACCATCCAAAATATAGTAAAATGAACGATTTATACAAATAAATGTTATATTAACTATATAAAATAGTTACTTTTCTTACTATTATATATGTTCAACCATACTATATTTTTAGTTGAAATTATCATAATTTTAGGTAAAAAAATAATATAGTTGCTTATACTATGCCTCTGTCGTAATTATTACCGACATTTACCGTAAATATAATATTTTCAACTATAATTTTGTTACTATGCCATTATAGTTACATATATCTTACACTTTTCTCTCGGTGTGCATTGAGAGAAAAAAATGGTTGAGCTTACTATAATCTCACTATATTTTATAAATTTGTCAAACATATTTTTATAGTTCACTTAACCACCCAAAATATAGTAGAATGAACGATTTATACAAATGGTTACATTATTAACTTTGTTACCATATGTATAGTAAAATGTGTTATGTGAATATAGTTAGTTCTATCACTATGTATGAAATATGCTGGTAATATTAACTATATAAAATAGTTACTCTTCTTACCATTATACATATATTTCCAACCATACTATAGTTTTACTTGAAATAATCATAATTTTGGGTAAAAAATAATATAGTTGCCTATACTCTGCCTCTATCATAATTAATACCGACATTATGGTAACCTTTACCATAAATATGATATTTCCAACTATAATTTTGTTACTATGCCATTATAGTGAGATATATCATACACTTTTCTCTCAGTGTGCACTTGTTACCATACGTATAGTAAAATGTCTTATGTGAATATAGTTAGTTCTATCACTATGTATGAAATATTCTGGTAATATTAACTATACAAAATAGTTACTTTTCTTACCATTATATATTTTCAACCATAATTTTGGGTAAAAGAATAATATAGTTGCTTATACTATGCCTCTATCGTAATTATTATGATAACATTTACCATAAATATGATACTTCCAACCATTCCAATCATATACTTTTCTCTCAGTGTGTTTTCTGAATGAGAGAAAAGTAAGTGGCGCGAGAATTTGAAAGGAGTGGACTGACCGAGTGACTGACTGACTGACTGACTGACTGACTAACGAGAACCGAAAATAAAGAAAGAGAGAGAGAGAGAGAGAGAGAGAGAGAGAGAGAGAGAGAGAGAAAGAGAAGGGTCGGGTGTCACGTTGGGCAAAGCGAATGCTTTTTGGGGGGTCACATTTTCTTCACGAGACCGCAATGAGCGCGTGCCCTACCGACAGGTGCCATTATTCCTTTTTCATTATCCTTCGTGCAGGTGAGCCCCACCTGCAGTCCACGTGGCATTCTTACAGGCATCGGCAGGTCCATCCACAATTCCACTCGGTTGGTCAGGTAATACCGTGCTCGAGTACCCTTTTCAATAGTCTCGAATTTGAATTAACACACTCGTGTAATTCGAGAACGAATAAATTTTGAAATGAGAAATAAATTGACGATTTGTTCGTTGTGCTTGAGTAAGAATGGGTCTAATTTTAATTTAGGTTTTGATCGTCGAGTGGTTTTAGTAATTGGAAAGAATTGATTGAGAAGACACTTGTGAAACAGTTGAATTTTTTAAATTAACTGTGGATTTTTAATTTTGAAAATTTTAGAAGAAAATTTCGTGGAAACCATCCTACTGTCCTAGATAGGAAAATTCCGATTCGGCACGACCTATAAAATCGATTGTCACGAGACACTTGTTTTTCACGTCTGTTAATGATTAAGGGTTCAGTCTTGAATTAACTTTCGATATCTTTTAGTAATTTTAAGCCTTGAATGCATAAACTATGAATTTTTATATGGATCATGTTAAAGGGTATTACAAGCATCCTTCGTTTTGCTTTGGTTTTAAGGGTTAAAAATAATGAGAAAAAAATGTTGATTTCTTGTTATGATTTTAAGAAATACTAAAAGAAGCTCTCTTATTATCCTACAGAAAAATCAGTATGACGAATAAAATCGATGATAGCCAATCAGAATTCTTTCTCAACTCTTCTCTATTATCAGTTTGCCACTAAGAGCTCAATTCTAACTTTCCTTTTAATTTTCCTTTGATTAATTTAACACTATCTCTACAAAAGGTGTCAAAAGACACCTTCTCAAATTGCATTTGAAAATTACTTTCCAACTTGAATCATTTTTCCTTAATTACTTCTTTCACTATTCGTATATTAGTTGTTAAATTAATTTAGCGGTAGAAATAGTGTTAAAATCCTCAAAAACCACCTACTAAACTATCCTACTCTAAAATCTAATCTACTGTCCTTTAAAAAATCAGCATGACGAATAAAATGAATGATATCCAATTACAATTCTTTTTCCACACCTCTCTCCTCTCTTCTCTGTTATCAGTAGCGACTAAGAGTCGAATACTACTTTTATTTTGATTAATATAAAATCCTTACAAACCACCAACTATCCTACAAAATAATCAGCATGACGTATAGAGTCAATGATACCGAATCACAATTCTTTTTCAACACCTCTCTCTCTCTCTTCTCTCCTCTATTATCAGTCGCAACTAAGAATCCAATTCTAATTTAATCTTTCAGTTTCCAGTAATTTTAAAAAACTTGCCAACCACCTACTATCCTACAGAAAAGTCAGCATAACGAATAAAATCAATGATACCCAATAAAGACTCCAATTCTAATTTAATCTTCCAGTTTCCAGTAATTTTAAAAAACTTGCCAACCACCTACTATCCTACAAAAAAATCAGCATGACGAATAAAATCAATGATACCCAATCACAATTCTTTTTCAACACCTCTCTCTCTCTCCTCTCTCCTCTGTTATCTGTCGCGACTAACAGTCCAATTCTAACTGTTCTTCTAATTTTTCTTTGATTAATTTAAAATCCTCAAAAACCACCTACTAACCTATCCTAATCTAAAACCTAATCTACTGTCCTTAAAAAAATCAGCATGACGAATAAAATCAATAGTAACCAGTCAGAATTCTTTTTCCACACCTCTCTCCTCTATTATCAGTCGCGACTGACAATGAGATTCCAATTCTAATTTAATATTCCAGTTTCCAGTAATTGTAAAAAACTCGCCAACCACCTATTATCCTATACAAAAATCAGCATGACGTATAAAATCAATGATACCGAATCACAATTCTTTTTCAACACCTCTCTCTCTCTCTCTCTCTCCTCTCTCTTCTCTGTTATCTGTCGCGACTAACCTTAACCTATCCCAAAGCCGGGAGGCATCGTTCTCCCTCGACGGCGCGCACTCAAATAGAACACCGCGACGGTCATCGATACGATCGCTCGTCCCTCCACCTCTCCACCTCCACCCGTCGCGACGCCGACGTCGGAGGATCGAATCGCGTTGTTACGTGCGAGAGAGCCCAACCAAGCCGCCTACGCACGTGCCCCTCCACCGCGTACTACGAACGTTACGCTACGAGAGAGGAGTGCGTGGCGAGTGTCCACAACCTCCTCCTCCTCTTCATCCTCATCCTCCTCATCCTTCTCCTACTTTACTAACGGTTAACTGCTCCCGCGCGATGCGCGAGTTCTCAACCTCGTTGGACGAGAGCGCTCGAAAGAATACAAGTGGGTAAGACTTCCGTATCCGACCCTCGTCTGGTCTTAATAAAATTTTACTGGTACGTACACTGAGAGAAAAAAACGGTTGGGTTTACTATAATCTCACTATATTTTATAGTTAAATTTGGCGTCAAACATATTTTCATAGTTCACTTAACCATCCAAAATATAGTAGAATGAACGATTTATATAAATGGTTATATTATTAACTGTTACCTTTGTTCTTGTTACCATATGTATAGTAAAGTGTCTAATGTGAATATAGTTAGTTCTATCATTATGTATGAAATATTCTGGTAATATTAATTATGTAAAATAGTTACTTTTCTTACCATTCTATATTCTCAACCATACTATATTTTTAGTTGAAATAACCATAATTTTGGTTAAAAAGATAATATAGTTAGTTATACTATACCTCTATCGTAATCATTACCGACATTATGGTAATGTTTACCATAAATATGATATTTCCAACTATAATTTTGTTACTATGCCATTGTAGTTAGATATATCATGTACACTGAGAGAAAAAAATGGTTGGGTTTACTATAATCTCACTATATTTTATAGTTGAATTTGGCGTCAAACATATTTTTATTGTTCACTTAACCATAGAAAATATAGTAGAATGAACGATTTATACAAATGGTTACATTATTAACTATTACTTTTGTTCTTGTTACCATATGTATAGTAAAGTGTCCAATGTGAATATAGTTAGTTATGCTATACCTCTATCGTAATCATTACCGACATTATGGTAATGTTTACCATAAATATGATATTTCCAACTATAATTTTGTTACTATGCCATTGTAGTTAGATATATCATGTACACTGAGAGAAAAAAATGGTTGGGTTTACTATAATCGCACTATATTTTATAGTTAAATTTGGCGTCAAACATATTTTTATAGTTCACTTAACCATAGAAAATATAGTAGAATGAACGATTTATACAAATGGTTACATTATTAACTATTACTTTTGTTCTTGTTACCATATGTATAGTAAAGTGTCCAATGTGAATATAGTTAGTTCTATCACTATGTATGAAATATTCTGGTAATATTCACTATATAAAATAGTTACTTTTCTTGCCATTTTATATTTTCAACCATACTATATTTTTAGTTGAAATAACCATAATTTTTGGTAAAAACATAATATAGTTGGTTATACTATGCCTCTATCGTAATTAATACTGACATTATGGTAACATTTACCATAAATATGATATTTCCAACCATAATTTGATTACTATGCCATTATAGTTAGATATATCATATACTTTTCTCTCAGTGTAGCAGTTAGTAAATGCAGTCGAACGGGATAAATGCGAATTTAAGAAAAATACTCGTTTTCGAGATATTGAATTTTCAAATTATAAGATTGAATCTAGAATTTTGGAAATTTTTGACCTAAGAGGAAGATTGGAATTCCAGAAAATGTCAGGTTAGGCAGGTGATGATAATGATACTATTTAAACTCGAAGGACCAAAATGTTCCTATCATTCATAAAACAAACAAAATAACTCTAAAGAGACTACATTATGATTAGTTATAAACAAAACGTTTACACCAGGGTTTACACTAAATGAATCAGAAATTATATGATATTTCATTTAAAAAAGATACAATTTACACCACTTTCAAAATAAACAATCCATATAAGTCTGTAATTTCTTCAACACTTGGCCATAAAACACTACCAAATTTTGAACGAAAAATCTAGGTCTGCACTCTCGTCACACCCTCCCAAAAAGAAAATAAGATTACTATATAACGTACTAAATTTTCTCTTCCATAGAACAATCATCGGACTCTTTCACCTTGCACTAAGAATATTCACTAATCTTATTCCAATTTTCATTTGCACCTTCTCTGCCACTGCGATTAACAAACAGATAAAATACAACAATATAATATGAGCAGCTCACTTGACAAATCGACTAACTCCACTTTTTGCATTTTTCATAAATTTAAGCATCGAGGCACTCGATTAAGTCCCTATTTTTTATATTTCTAACACATAATTTTCAACACAATTTATGGAGTTAATCGATTTGCGCACTGAACGACTTATATATGGATAATAAGAAAAAGAATTTTGCTGTCGAATTTTATCCTTGCTGGCAAGACGACACGATCATTAATGGCGCGACAGGACGAAGTGGAGAATGATTCGTTCCTTCGTTCATCTAGTTGGAAGGGTACGAGAGGGTAAAAGATGAGTTTTAACGATGCACATTAGGCGCCCACTGAGAAGACAATGACAGTAGGAGAAAGGATTCTCTCTCTCTTTTACACACCCACCCTTCTTTTCTTCGGTCTCGAGAGTGTCTCTGGTGTCTCTAATGCGAGATTGTCAACTACCGTGGAAAGTAAAATGGAAGGAACGAGACGAGAGTGGAAAGAAGTCTCGTGATTATTCTCCATGTCGAGGAATAAAATTGTACGACGATGGTTTTCTAGTCGGTGAGAATTTTTCAAATTCAACTAATTTTCTCGGACATTTTCGTCGTCGCAGTTTTTTTTTTTGCTCTTGAGATTTTGTCAACTATCGACAAAAATTGAATAGAAGAAATGAAGTCACAGTGGAAGGAAATCTCGTCAGTAAGAATTTTCCAAAATCAAATCATCAAACATCATGCAACTCGTCAGAAAGGAATAATAATTTTCTGCAACATTTTCTTCACCCTCGAGATTGTCAACTGTCCAGAAAAATAAAATCGAAAAATTAAAATCAGAGTCGAAAGCAATCTCGTCGGTGAGAATTTTCCAAATTCAACTAATTTTCTACGACATTTTCGTCGTCGCAGTTTTTCTTTGCTGCCGAGATTTTGTCAACTATCGAGAAAAATCGAATGGAAAAAATAAAATCAGAGTGGAAAGAAATCTCGTTAGTGAGAATTTTCCAAAATCAACTCATCAAACACCGTGCAATTCGTCAGAAAAAAATAATAATTTTCTGCAACATTTTCTTCACCCTCGAGATTGTCAACTGTCCAGAAAAATAAAATCAAAAAATTAAAATCAGAATGGAAAGCAATCTCGTCAGTGAGAATTTTCCAAATTCAATCCACTCTCCATAAACACCGTGCAATTCGTCAGAAAAGAATAATAATTTTCTGCAACATTTTCTTCACCCTTGAGATTGTCAACTATCGAGAAAAATCGAATAGAAAAAATAAAATCAGAGTGGAAAGAAATTTCGTCAATGAGAATTTTCCAAAATCAACCCATCAAACACCGTACAATTTATGAGAAAAGAATAATAATTTTCTGCAACATTTTTTCCACCTTTGAGATTGTCAACTATCGAGAAAAATCGAATGGAAAAAATAAAATGACAGTGGAAAGAAATCACGTCAATGAGAATTTTCCAAATTCAACTAATTTTCTACGACATTTTCGTCGTCGCAGTTTTTCTTTGCTGCCGAGATTTTGTCAACTATCGAGAAAAATCGAATGGAAAAAATAAAATCACAGTGGAAAGAAATCTCGTCAGTGAGAATTTTCCAAAATCAACCCATCAAACACCGTACAATTTATGAGAAAAGAATAATAATTTTCTGCAACATTTTCTTCAACCTCGAGATTGTCAACTATCCAGAAAAATAAAATCAAAAAATTAAAATCAGAATGGAAAGCAATCTCGTCAGTGAGAATTTTCCAAAATCAACCCATCAAACACCGTGCAATTCGTCAGAAAAAAATAATAATTTTCTGCAACATTTTCTTCATCCTTGAGATTGTCAACTATCGAGAAAAATCGAATGGAAAAAAATAAAATCACAGTAGAAAGCAATCGTCAATGAGAATTTTCCAAAATCAACCCATCAAACACCGTACAATTCATGAGAAAAGAATAATAATTGTCTGCAACATTTTCTTCACCCTTGAGATTGTCAACTATCGAGAAAAATCGAATGGAAGAAAATAAAATCACAGTGGAAATAAATCTCGTCAATGAAAATTTTCCAAATTCAACTAATTTTCTGCGACATTTTCTTCGTCGCAGTTTTTCTTCACTCTCGAGAAAAATCGAATGGAAGAAAATAAAATCACAGTGGACAGAAATCTCGTCGGTGAGAATTTTCCAAATTCAACCCTAACCCTACAATTTATCACAAACCAACAAGAATTTTCTGCAACATTTTCTTCCACATAAAGAAGAAAAAAAACCAAAAAAAAAGAATATCCAACAATTCTCCTTCCATTTTCTCCACCCTAATTGTCTGACTAAACGGCACATTGGACGACGGAGTGAGAGCCCTGCAATTTTCACATACACACACAAAAACCATCCTACTAGTTACAAGGAGCAAGTTAAGAAACAGCACGAGGATTTACAGTTGCCATTATCGTGTGCACAGAGTCCACCCTCTCCTTCTTCTCTCGCGTGCCATTGAGTAAGACACCTCACGTGAAAGCAGGCTCGTCCAGATAAGCGTGGTGTTTTCACGAGACAGGAGGAAACACGAGGACAAGGAAATCGGAAGCACGAGGGACAAGGAAATTGGAAGAAGCACGAGGATACTACGCGATTGGCAAACGATGAATTCCAACAATCGAGACCTATGAGTAAAAGTGGCACGCTTATTGACGAGTAAACGAGAATAATTAAGCTGTTGGTTCGCAACAATCTTTATACATGGTCGTGGAAAATTTGGAGAGAGAGAAAAATCAATTTGGAGATAGAACAATGAATTCTCCTTGGTCGTTCGTCTCAAACATCAAATATCATCTCAAAGAAGAGTGTGTTTTGTAGTCGTTGACGGATCTGATTTTTAAAATTCCAATTCTTTCTCTTGTTGTTTTTAACAAAGAAAAATGAAATTTCGTGCGAAAATCGACTCTCAACTTTGAGGATTCGCTACTTTGTTTAAAATTCGAATTTGAAAAATCGCAATCCGTCAACGACGATAAAAAACACTCTTCTTTAAGATGATGTTTGATGGTTCTCGCTTCGGATGAACGAGCAAGGAGAAATCATTGCTACCGCGGAATCGCGCACATATATAGTACTTCATGACGGTAAAGAGGAGGCATTTTGCAACTATATCTTTGCAATAAAATTTCAAAAAGAAGTACAAAAGGTGTAGTTTTTTATGCAAAAAGCCCAATTGTTGTAGTTCGTCTCTTAGCTCCGAAAAAAATTCACGAAGAATGCCTTTTTTTTGGGGGAGCACCAAACGTGTGTGCCCCCTTAACACTAGAAGTACACCAAGCCGGTCAAAATTACTTAAATGAACAAAAGAAATTTCCATATGAAAAGAAAAGTAAATGGTAGCTCAGTGATAAAATAAACGCTCTTTCTGTTAAGGGGTTATATACACCAAGAGGCTTCGAAAAGAAGTCGTTTTTCCGCATTTTTTTTAAAGAAATGTAAAGCGTGTATTTATTTGGGCATTTGCTAACAGAATGTACATTATTTTTACTATAAAAAAAATTAAACTTGGATTGAAAATATTAATAAATAGCGAAGATATGGCAATCAACGCAAGACCTTATTTTGCAAAAGACGTTTTACGGTGCCAACTGCAGATCATAGAGGAGTTATCTGAAACAGACGGGACAAGAAATTTTTTAAAGTTAATGAAATTATCTAGTCTTTGTCGTAGCTGATTTTTAAAATATCGATTTTTAACAAAATGGCGGACAATTGAACTGAAAAGTGCGATTTTTGAGGAAAAATCATTCCTTTCTTCATCGCACTTTTCAGTTCAATTGTCCGCCATTTTGTTAAAAATCGATATTTTAAAAATCGGCTACGACAAAGACTAGATAATTTCATTAACTTTAAACAATTTCTTGTCCCGTCTGTTTCAGATAACTCCTCTATGATCTGCAGTTGTCACCGTAAAACGTCTTTTGCAAAATAAGGTATTGCGTTGATTGCCATATGTTCGCTATTTATTAATATTTTCAATCCAAGTTTAATTTTTTTTATAGTAAAAATAATGTACATTCTGTTAGCAAATGCCCAAATAAATACACGCTTTACATTTCTTTAAAAAAAATGCGGAAAAAGGACTTCTTTTCGAAGCCTCTAGGTGTATATAACCCCTTAATGGAGATATTTACAAGTAACAGAAATATATATGAATTGTAACTTTCTCTCGTGACTATATTTCTCAACCAATTCCAATTTCAAGATATGGATAATGCAATTTTCGACAATGTAAACAGCGAAGCATCTCATTAAGAGTTTTGTTTCCAATAATTATATACAAAATATATCCATACAAATTGTTTACCAGGTTACATTAAGAATATCTGATAAGAATATCCGTTAAGAATATTTGATTAGAGGAATCTGTTTAGAACATTCTACTCTTAAATTACGAAGATCCTCTTGTTGCTTATTTTAGTAGGAAATATTCCAAACTTAAGTGGTAAATTCTTAAGATAAGAATACCATTTTTTCAGTGTGTATCTCGTTCCTTTTGCAATTCTGCGTAATTTTGAGTACTATATTATTTTGTGTGCTGTGTCGTGCAAAAAGTATGGATAAGTAAATGAGGAAGTGGCTAGAAGAAGAGGATTTGGGCGATTTAATGGAGATATTTACAAGTAACAGAAATATATATGAATTGTAACTTTCTCTCGTGACTACATTTCTCAACCAATTCCGATTTCAAGATATGGATAATGCAATTTTCGACAATGTAAACAGCGAAGCATCTCATTAAGAGTTTTGTTTCCAATAATTATATACAAAATATATCCATGCAAATTTTTTACCAGGTTACATTAAGAATATCTGATAAGAATATCCGTTAAGAATATTTGATTAGAGGAATCCGTTTAGAACATTCTACTCTTAAATTACGAAGATCCTCTTGTTGCTTACTTTAGTAGGAAATATTCCAAACTTAAGTGGTAAATTCTTAAGATGAGAATATAAGTTTTTCAGGGTAAGATTCGTAGATGGAAAAATGAATTCGAAATGCCGAGAAAATTGGCTTGGCCGATAAAGTGAAGAAAGCCACGTGGGCTGGCTCTGTAGGCGCCACCCGAGGAAAAGCATTCTGGTGACACACACACACAGACACACTTGTGTGTGTAAACACAGTGTGAGACACACACGCTCTGCTACTTTCACGCGACTTTTGCTACGACGTGCAGAGGCCACACAAAACATGTGAGCGTTTAATACATACAGGTATTGAGCGTGCAACAGCAGGAGGAGGAGGTGGAGGAGGGAGGACGAATTTATGAATGGGAGGAAGCCTATTGACAGATCGCGCGTCGATAACTCTCAGTTAATGGCACCCGTGCGTCGCGTTGGTTGAGAGAGAAAGAGAGAAAGAGAGAGAGAGAGAGAGAGAGAGAGAGAGAGAGAGAGAGAGAGAGAGAGAGAGAGAAGCAAGGAGGAGGAGGCAAGTGGAGAGACGCACATGGGGTTTCCACAGGGGTGGGTGGGTGGAGAGGCGGAAGATACTCGGACAGGCTTTATGCTCAGGTCTCGTCGGACCATCGGCCACGCACATGGAACGCCTTTCTCCACGTTTTTTGATATGGAGAGAGAAAGAAGAAGCAAAAGATGGTGATTTTTCCACACCGTGAGTGGTGGAAAAGATTTTTGGATTTTTGGATTTTTAGATTTACGAAATTCTTCTGATATCTGCACGATTCTTTGGTAGATTGGTGAAAAGATTTTCGAAATTCTTCTGATATCTGCAAGATATTTGCAAGATTCTTTGGTAGATTGGCGAAGAGACAATGCAAAGTGAGGGAGAAAATTAAGATTTGAGATTCCATGGAGAGAGAGAAAGAAAAAATAAAAGATGGTACACACTGTGAGTAGTGAAAAAGATTTTTGGAATTCTCTTCTGATATCTGCAAGATGTTTGCAGGATTCTTTGGTAGATTGGCGAAGAGACAATGCAAAGTGAGGGAGAAAATTAAGATCTGATTTATGCTTAAGTCTCGAAGAACGCTTTTTGCCACGTTTCGATATGGAGAGAGAAAGAAAAGATTAAAAGATGGTACACACCGTGAGTGGTGGAAAAGATTTTGGATTTTTAGATTATTAGATTTTCGGAATTCTTCTGATATCTGCAAGATTCTTTGGTAGATTGGTGAAGAGACAATGCAAAACGAGGGAGAAAATCAAAATTTCCCAATACAGAAGATCAAGAGAAACATTAAAATCCCTGTTCAAATAAAAACAGTATCACTAATAATTCACAAATTTCGAAAATTCAAGCTCATAGAAAATTTCACCTGAGAATTACTAGAGTGATAATAAAATTTCTAGACTAGAAGAAGCTACATATTAATAAAATTAAAAACAAAAAAAAATACATGCCACCAAGAACGAATCCAAAGATTCTTAAACGAACAATTCCAATGGTTCAGAGTCATAGTAATGAAAATAAAAATTCCTAGATCCACAATTAAAGATAATTCAAAAGGATGAATTTCCACGTAGAAAATATTCCAACGAGTCAAACAATTCCAATGGTTCAAATTCATAATAATGAAAAATAAAATTTCTAGATCCACAATTAAAGATAATTCAAAAGAATGAATTTCCACGTAAAAAATATTCCAACGAGTCAAACAATTCCAATGGTTCAAATTCATAATAATGAAAAATAAAATTCCTAGATCCATAATTAAAGATAACTCATAAGTATGAATTTCCACGTAAAAAATATTCCAACGAATCAAACAATTCCAATGGTTCAAATTCATAATAATGAAAAATAAAATTCCTAGATCCACAATTAAAAATAACTCATAAGTATGAATTTCCACGTAGAAAATATTCCAACGAGTCAAACAATTCCAATGGTTCAAATTCATAATAATGAAAAATAAAATTCCTAGATCCACAATTAAAGATAATTCATAAAGATGATTTTCCACGTAAAAAATATTCCAACGAGTCAAACAATTCCAATGGTTCAAATTCATAATAATGAAAAATAAAATTCCTAGATCCACAATTAAAAATAACTCATAAGTATGAATTTCCACGTAAAAAATATCCCAACGAAGAACAAATCCAACGAGTCAAACAATTCCAATCCTTCAACAACAACAGAGAAACAATGACAAGAGGCAAGAAAGAGAGAAAGAGAGAGAGAGAAAATTTCTTCGAGTTCACCAGAAGAAAGGATTTCCAGCACCACTGGGCGCAAGTATCGAGGGCAGCTCGATAAGATAACGATTCTATCGGTACGTACACTTGTTTTCTGGGCTCGCGAATGCATCGTGTTTATGGTTGGATAAGATCTCGTCGAGAACACTGTGAGAGGGACACACTGAGATTTCATTGGACAATGTCAAACGTAGCCTTGGCTCCTACGTCACTCAAACCTGGAATATTATCTGTCGAAGAATCCCTATCTACTTTACTACATCTACTACGAGATCGAGCTAGTCGTTCTCCATACGCTCCATTCACCAAAAGCCAAGAGGAGCACAAAGTGACAGAGAGAGTCTTTCCAGGAAAGAGATCAGGTGCAGATTTGTTTCACTCCTGCGAGACAATGTTTATTTATCCTTGCCAGGCCAGACGACAATCTGCAGATGGAAGTGGATCTTGCTTTGAGAGAGACAGAGAGAGTGAGAGAAAGAGAGAGAAAGAGAGAGAAAGAGAGAGAGAGAGAGAGATACTTTGTTATTGTTAATCTCGATGAACCGTGTATCGATTTTTCGAACGTTCGATTATCGTCCTGCAAAATTAACCCTCTGCGAGTCTCATGAAATAAAAAGATTATACCTACAGTGAGCTTGGTGGGGTCTAGAAGAATTGGTAAAAAAATTGCAAATAAATAGTATGTATTTGTTAGAAGGTTAATTATTGAAATTAAGATTATTTGGAATTATTTGATAAGCTCTCATTATTTTTCAACCATTCGTTTTTTGTCCTGCAAAATTAACCCTCTGTGAGTCTCATGAAATAAAAAGATTATACAGTGACCTTGATGGGGTTTAAAAGAATAGGTAAAAAAATTGCAAATAAATACTGTATATTATTTAGAAGGTTAATTATTGAAATTAAGATTATTTGGAATTATTTGAAAATTTCTCAGACCTTTGAGACCTCTACAGGCTCGTATATCGATTTTTGTCCTGCAAAATGAATCCTCAGTGAGTCTCGTGAAATAAAAAAATTATACAGTGAGCTTGGTGAGGTCTAGTAGGATCAGTAAAAAATTGCAAATAAATACTGCATATTATTTAGAGGATTAATAATTGAAATCAAAAGTATTTGGAATTACACAGTGAGCTTGGTAAAAAAATTGCAAATAAATACTATATATGTATTATTTAGAGGGTTAATGATTAAAATCAAAATTATTTGCAATTACACAGTGACCTTGGTAAAAAAATTGAAAATAAATAGTATATATTATTTAGAAGATTAATGATTGAAATCAAAATTATTTGGAATTACACAGTGAGCTTGGTAAAAAAATTGCAAATAAATACTATATATTATTTAGAAGATTAATGATTGAAATCAAAATTATTTGGAATTACACAGTGAGCTTGGTAAAAAAATTGCAAATAAATACTATATATTATTTAGAGGGTTAATGATTAAAATCAAAATTATTTGGAATTACACAGTGAGCTTGGTAAAAAAATTGAAAATAAATAGTATATATTATTTAAAGGATTAATTATTGAAATCAAAATTATTTGAAATTATTTGAAAATCCAGACTCACGGAGGGTTAATTTGGTAACAGATGAAAATAAAGAAAAAAAAAAAAGTGTTCGTGCTTTATAAACGGAGTCACGAATAACACTAAAAAAATCATTTCTGTCGAATCTAATTACACTAGAATGTACAGAAATGAAACAAATTTTCCTCGAGTGGACTTGGGTGCGAATCAGCACGATTCCAACGAGAGCACGAGTCCCGACGACGCGTTATCCTCGTCTGCACACCACGAGCTGCTGACGTCAACGTTACCAATATTCTCCCACCCCAAGAAGAAGAGGCTCGAAAGATAAGCGTAAATTAGCGCGAGCAATATTTCTGTACGAGAAATATTCAAGAAAAATTCACTCACTGGAGAAAGAAAAAAAAGAATCCTTATTTTACATCCATCCAGGATTTTCCACCTTTTCCAAAATTAAACAAAAAAATTCACGAGTACCTCGAAGAGAGAAACAAAAATCGATATCTGCAAATGAGTCGCTCACTTGACAAATCGATCAACTCCACTTTTTGCATTTTTCATATATTTAAGCATCGAAGCACTTGATTAAGTCCCTACTTCTTTAAATTTGTAACATAATTTTGAACATAATTTATGGAGTTAATTGATTTGTGCACTGATCGGTTCAAGTATTCTAGCGATGTTCTCGTATCATAAGAAGAAGAGGCTTACAAGATAAGCACAAATTAGCACGAGCAATATTTCTGTACGACAAATATTTAAGAAATATTCACTCACTTAAAAAGGAAGCAACAGAAAAAAAAAACACGAGAATTATGATTTACATCCATCCAGATTTATCCACCTTTTCCAAAATAAAACAAGAAAAAATTCACGAGCACTCCGAAGAGAGAAACGAAAATCGATATCTGCAAATATTCCAGCAATGTTCTCTCACCTCAAGAAGAAGAGGCTCGAAAGATAAGTACAAATTAGCACGAGTAATATTTCTGCACGAGAAATATTCAAGAAAAATTCACTCACTCACTCAAGAAAAAAAGTAATCCTTATTTTACATCCATCCAAAATTTTCCACCTTTTCCAAAATTAAACAAAAAAATTCACCAGCACCTCGAAAAGAAAAATGAAAATCGATCTCTGCAAATATTCCAGCAACGTTCTTCTACCGCAAGAAGAAGAGGCTCGAAAAGAAAAATTCACTCACTCACTCAAGAAAGAAAATAATTCTTATTTTACATCCATCAAAAAATGTCCACCTTTTCCAAAATTAAACAAAAAAATTCACGAGTACCTCGAAGATAAAAACAAAAATCGATCTCTGCAAATATTCCAGCAATGTTCTCCCACTCCAAGAAGAATACACACAAAAAAAAAAAAACAACCCTCAAATACCTAAATTATAAATTTCGACACCAATCATATTAAAACCTCATCTCTCCTCTTCCCTTAACCCTCCATACTTTCTCATTCCTCCCAAACAGAACCACACTCGATTAACCAAAACTAAACCCTTCTTCACTTTCCACTTTTCACCTACAAATTTCAAATACCACCCTTCACAAAAATAATACACAAAAAAAAAAGAAACAATACAAATTCTAACCACTCCACTCTGCACAAACCCTGGTACACATGAAAAAAAAAAAAAAGAAAGAAAGAAAGGCAAAAACAAAAACTTAATTCTGTGCTCTAGGGACTAATGGCGCACTTAACGAATGTGGCCTCAAAAAAAGAAAAAAAAAGGAGAAGAACAAAAAAGAAAAACAGAAAAAAGAAAAGAAGAAAAAAAAAATTGCCTTGAACGACCCAAGAGAAGAAAAGAAACGAAGAAGAAGAATGGAAAAAAAAAAACGAAGAAGAAAGAAAAAACGAAACGAAGAAGAGAAAAAGGAACAAGACCTAAAAACATCCCCTAGACCGGTCGTTGGGTTGTTGTCGTCGTGGTAACCATGGATACGCTTGCCCCCTCGATGGTTGGTCATAACCCACCCCCTCTCACCACTTCCACCCCACTGTCACGGACCCTACCGCCCCTCAGTGGCGCTCTCCCCACTCTAAACTACGCGTACGTCGACGAGAAACGACGCTGGGCTTCCTCCACATCGTTGGCCAAGTAAAGAAGCGCCTCTGGTGCCTGCTTTTATCCCCTCTCTCATTTTCTCCTTCTCTCTCTCTCTTCTCCTCTTCTTCTCTTCTTATATTCTTCTCTTTCCTCTTTTCTCTTCTCCTTATTCTTCTTCTTATTCTTTCATACATACCACACACACACACACGCACATATATATACATATTCTCTCTCTGTGTGTTCTTATCTTTCTTCCACGTATTAAGTCCACGTACGTTTCATCTTTATTCTACACATCAGAGTTTCATCCTCCACCATGCACCTAACCTAACTTCTGTGTTCTATGTCTCTTTCTTTTCTTTTCTGTCTTTCTCCTTCCACGTCTCTTTCTTTCTGTCTTTCTTTCTCCTTTCACGTCTCTGTCTTTCTGTCTTTCTCCTTCCACGTCTCTTTCTCTCTATCTTTCCTTCTCCTTCCACGTCTCTGTCTTTCTCCTTCCACGTCTCTTTCTCTCTGTCTATCTTTCCTTCTCCTTCCACGTCTCACCTCCTCCTACCACGTCATTTTGCGCGCGACCACCCGACGCCTGCCTCCACCCCTTCCACCGACACACAGCCACACATAGACGCACACAGAGAGACACGCACACCACAGAGAGAACTACAGCAACGAATACTCTCGACTCTCTCGTGTGTCTCTTTCTCCTCTCTCTCTCACTCTCTCACTCTTGCCCTTCCGTCTCTCCCTCCCGTCCACCCCCAGCAGCCGCCCCTCCGCCGCCCCCAGGCCAAGGAAACGCGGGATCGCTTCGAATTCAAACTACTGAACACGAGGTTACCACGCGTCAAATCTGACACTCCAATTCCTACGGCGACCGAACTTCGTGCTATCACGAATATTTAACCCTTTTCTAGATTTTTTTTCTCTTTCTAAAACCTCGTAAGCGTGTTTCTCGACTTTTTCTATACTGTTCTTCATCGTGGAATTATGTTAAATGTTTCAGAGATTTTTTTCAGATTTTTTTTTTGAGGAAAATTCACGCGAAAATTATTTCGAACTAGACTAGGGACTTTTTCTAGGGATTTTCGTTCGAGACGATGTGGTGAAGCTCGCGAGAGTTTGCCGTCGGATAGGTATTCGTCGTATGGATCGTAAAGAGGGTTCTATTCGTAAGAATCCTCGAGATTAATGGAGTTTTCTCGAAAATATGTTTCTTCGTCGATCGCGAACTGATACATTCCTAGAGGAAAACGGAAAAATCCACTAGGCCGAGAGAGAGATAAAATATCACGCGGAGAAATAATTCACACCTTCGCGCACTTATTTTAAACTCTTCCAGGAAATTCGTTCGCGGAAGTGATGTTAAAGAACAAACACGGAACACAGGTCGACGAAATGCAGTGTAGAGAAAAAAGGAATACTCTGCTCGAACAGTGAGTTCCTTTTCTTCGCGAATGATAATCGTTGTCGCAAGAAGTCTCAAATCCACGGAATGAAGAATCCAGAACTTACACAATTTCACAGAGAACAAGAGAAATACGAGAAAGCTTGTAAGAATAAATCCAAAAAGAAGAATAAAAATTAAGAAACGTGATATTAACTCGTGAGTGAAACTCACCTGACCAACGTCGCACCACATTATTATTTCGCTGGCAGTGACGACAGCATCTTGGATCGTTCGTGCACCATACACAGTTTATTCTTCTCGAACACTCTTTTTTTTTCTTCTTTCCTCTCCTTATTCCCTTCGTCCCACGAAACACACCTTCGAACCAAAGTTGTGAGACAAGGGAGGTTATGAAAGGTGGAGAAGGGAGTGGAGGAGGAGGGAGTGAGAGAGAGAGAGAGGGAAGGTTTCTCTTCGAAGCCGCCAAACGGTGCAAGAGAGTCTATCCGTGCTACGTTTAGACGATTGAGCGCGTTGGGCTCGGTGGTGGCACAGTAGAAGTTTCAACAGAATTCTCTTATTCCGTTCTGTTCCACCCTTGTCTCTTTCTACACACCTTTCACTAATAAACGATTATCTGATTACTTTCGCACAGTTTTAGTAAAACACACACGAGGTGGATTTCAGTGTCGCGTGAGCAGAAGATATGCTTCACCAGTGAAACTGTCGTTTTAACACACCGTGCTGCACGCACTCTGGTCTTCTTAGATCTCTCGATTCTCCTGTTTTTTGGTAGTATGGAGGAGGACGCTTGGAAACTTCGTAGTGGCCATTCTCACGGCCAGTGGCCAGAACAGACTCGATACTAGAAGCGTATTCTCGATTAACACCACACGATCACTCCGAGTGAACGATACTACCACGACTCTCACCGACGAGCCCGCTACTCGCTGGCTGGCCATGCAAAGCATTACTGAATACTCTGACAACAGTCCTCGCCGAGTGCCGCCGCTCGGTTTTCCCCCGAACGGGCGCTCGGGTTTACTCGGCGAGGCTCGGCCCACCTGCACTCCGGCACGACGGCAGAGCGATCAGGGACGTCGTTTGGTGTCGTGGAACCCCAGGTTGATGTGCGTGGTTTTGGATTGTGAAAGGAAAGTTGAGAGTGTTTTTAGTGGGATTAGGTGAAACGAAGGTTTTTGAAATTTTTGTTGGTGTTTGTTGTGTTTAACACGATTTCTACCACGATCGTTTTTAATATTTCGTTTAGAATTTCCTGTGTATAATGTAATTGCATCGATTTTAAATTTCATGGTTTTTTTTTGGTAATGTTGGAGAATGTATTATGCGTATGTTTTAGGAAAAGTCGTGAAGTTTAACACTATTTTCTGTGTACAACGTAATTGCATCGCTTTTAAATTTCACATGGTTTTAGGTTGTGAAAGGAAAGTTGAGAGTGTTTTTAGTGGGATTAGGTGAAACGAAGGTTTTTGAAATTTTTGTTGGTGTTTGTTGTGTTTAACACTATTTCTACCACGATCGTTTTTAATATTTCGTTTAGAATTTCCTGTGTATAATGTAATTGCATCGCTTTTAAATTTCATGGTTTTTTTTTTTATAATGTTGGAGAATGTATTATGCGTATGTTTTAGGAAAAGTCGTGAAGTTTAACACTATTTTCTGTGTACAACGTAATTCCATCGCTTTTAAATTTCACGTGGTTTTAGGTTGTGAAAGGAAAGTTGAGAGTGTTTTGAGTGGGATTAGGTGAAACGAAGGTTTTTGAAATTTTTGTTGGTGTTTCTTGTGTTTAACACTATTTCTAGCACGATCGTTTTTAATATTTCGTTTAGAATTTCCTGTGTACAACGTAATTGCATCGCTTTTAAATTTCACGTGGTTTTGTGATGTGAAAGGAAAGTTGAGAGTGTTTTTAGTGGGATTAGGTGAAATGAAGGTTTTTGAAATTTTTGTTGGAGTTTTTTGTGGACAATATATGTAATGGAATCGCTTTTAATTTTCGCGACTTTTTGTAAAATATTGGAGAATGTATTATGCGTATGTTTTAGGAAAAGTCGTGAAGTTTAACACTATTTTCTGTGTACAACGTAATTGCATCGCTTTTAAATTTCACGTGGTTTTAGGTTGCGAAAGGAAAGTTAAGAGTGTTTTTAGTAGGACTCGGTAAAATGAAGGTTTTTGAAATTTTGATAAGAGTTTTTTGTGTACAATATATGTAATGGAATCGCTTTTAAATTTCACAAGTTTTTTTTATAATATTGGAGAATGTATTATGCGTATGTTTTAGGAGAAGTTGTAAAGTTTAACACTATTCCTACCACGACCGGTTTTAAAATTTCGTTTAGAATTTTCTATATACAACATAATTGCATCGCTTTTAAATTTCACGTCTTTTACTAAAATATTGAAAAATATATTATACGTATATTTTAGGAGAAGTCGTGAAGTTTAAAGGCGATGCAATTACGTTGTGCATTAGAAATTCAAACCGAAATTTTAAAAACGGTCATTTGACCGGTCGTGGTAGGAATAGTGTTAAATAGAAGAGAAATGGTAACGATAAACAGAAGTACATCGACTCAAGATAAAAGAGAAAAGAACATCTTAAGAAAATAAATATAATTCAACAGGAGAAATATGCGAATGCGGCTATAAATGTTACTATAAATATACCATTTGTGTCCAGGTCCTTATCTTTTTCAAATTCGCCAGAAATCCTTAAATCTTTGGCTTTGTTCTTTAACACTATTTCTACCAAAGGTGTCAAAAGACACCTTCTCAAATTGTATTATATTTCAAATTTGTTTTCCAAGTTGAATCATTTTTCCTCAATTAATTCTTTCACTATTCGTATATTAGTTGTTATGTTAATTTAGGGCTATCATTTTTCTACAGCTCAACTTGGACCCCAAAAAAACACCTCTTGATCGAAATAAGGTACCTTATTGTGGCAAACTTTTTGAAAATTTCAATGGTATTCAAATTTCAATTAATCATTAAATGCACAAAGTATTAATTTTGATTTTGTAATCGTATTAAAGGTCATTTATAAAACTTTCTTATCTTTCTTTTTGGTTATTTACGGAGGTATTTGTGCTTTCTTTTATTTTCAAAATGGAAATTCGTGAATTTAAGGATTAAATTTTTCGATTCAACGAGCTTTCCACAAATTTACATTCTCGTATAAATAACAAATGGATCGTCTCGTACTTTGACCTGCATCCAACACAGAAAAAGAACAAATTTTCACTGAAGAAAAATAAAACAGGTCTCCACATTACACGTTCTCTCTTCAGCACCGTGTCAATTCGAAAGAGGGTCGAAACACGTGCGCGAAAAAAAATAATTGGGCGACGATCTTCCAGCGCAGATCAATTGAACGTTGGACCGTGCATTTTAAAAGTGGTGTAAGTCCATTTAAAAAGAAAATAAGTCAGTCCCTTTACGGTCGTTACTAAAAATTAACTGGTTATAAAAACAAAGCTCACACTGAATCAATCATAAATATTGTGATAACTAATTTTTTAAAAAAGATGGATTTACATCACTTTCAAAATAGACTTGTGAGGGCGTGTACATTGAAAGTGGAGTAAGTCGATTTTCCTAAAAAAGTGATCTATCACATAGTTTGTGATTAATTTAATGTAAACTATTTATTTTTTTAAATTTAAATCCACTTGCAAAAATAAAGACGTCCATATAATATTCTGTAAATTCATCTGACAAAAATAAAGTCTCTTCACCACAACCAAAACCTTTGTAAAAATTCGTAAGACCCCTTTTCACCAAACCTCCCTATTATATTGAAACCTTATTTTAAAACCGATGTAAGTCCACTTTCTTAAAAAAAAAAAAAAAATAATGATCTATCCCATAATTCATGATCAATTTAATATAAACTATTTACATATAACTAGTTAATTTTCACCAAACTTCGCTATTATATGAAAACCTTATTTTAAAACCGATGTAAGTCCATTTTCTTAAAAGAAAAAAATGATATATTCCATAATTCATGATCAATTCAATATAAACTATTTACAAATAACTAGTTAATTTTCACCAAACTTCGCTATTATATGAAAACCTTATTTTAAAACCGATGTAAGTCCATTTTCTTAAAAAAAAAAGAAAAAATAATGATCTATCCCATAATTCATGATCAATTTAATATAAACTATTTACAAATAACTAGTTAATTTTCACCAAACTTCGCTATTATATGAAAACCTTATTTTAAAACCGATGTAAGTCCATTTTCTTAAAAAAAAAAGAAAAAATAATGATCTATTCCATAATTCATGATCAATTTAATATAAACTATTTACAAATAACTAGTTAATTTTCGTATTTTCCAAATCCACTTGCACCACTTTCAAGAATAAATTCATCCATTTACAAATCGAACGAGCAAAACGTGGGCCTGGGATCTTTTCCAAGTGGGCCGATTTCTTTCGCGCGCTCGCCACGATCAACCCCTTTTGCACCCTCATAACTGGTCGTGCGATACGCCAAAGCCTCCATATTTCAACTCGACGTCTCTCTCTCTCTCTCTCTCTCTCTCTCTCTCTCTCTTTCTCTTTCTTTCTCTTTCTCTCTCTTCTCGTCCACGACAATGGATTCTCGATTTTAATAAATTACATTTAAAACTCCATTGTACATATCGCGCGCGCGCGCGAGCAGAATAGCATATTGTCGAGAATTCGAACGTCGGTGGGTGGTGGTGGTGGCGGAAAGGGCGACACGGCCCACCTTTCTATTCACGTGGAAGGCCGCGTAAATTAATTGTACAATTAATATTGAATATCCACGGATTGTTTATGCCATTTTGGTGCTTGGACCCATAAAAGGATACTACCCCTCATTGTTTAAAATCCGGGCCGCTGTCGAAAATTGAAATCGATATGCTTCCGGCGAATATATTCGCGCGCTTTCTCTCTCTCTCTCTCTCTCTCTCTCTCTCTCTTTCTCGCTTGTTCTTCTGGAACACTGGGTGCATTTTAAAGAAAGGACATCATCTGCAAAATTTCTTAACCTTGTCAGCTGTATTTAAATCCTTCTTCGAATTCTTTTTTTATATTTCTCTTTATTATGTGTATATATATATTTATCTTCGATGTTCAATATTACTTAGACGATACGAATAATTTTCTATTACATATATATTTCTAAATATATTATATATATATATGTATAAAAAAAGATCCTTCAAGCACTTTTATCATCTGCGAAATTTCTTAACCTTGTCAGCTGTATTTAAATCCTTCTTCGAATTCTTTTTTTATATTTTTCTTTATTATGTATATATATGAGCCATTCAGTGCACAAATCGATTAAGTCCACTTTTTGCATTTTTCCATAAATTTAAGCATCGAAGCACTTGTTTAAGTCCCTACTTTTTTATATTTGTAACATAATTTTCAACATAATTTATTTATGGAGTTAATCGATTTGTACACTGAACGTCTCATATATTTATATTCGATGTTCAATATTACTTATTGTTAGACGATTGGAATAATTTTCTATTACATATATATTTATAAATATATTTTTTTATATTTATCTTTGTTATGTATGTATATATATATGTACACATAATAAAGAGAAATATAAAAAAAAAATTCGAAGAAGGATATATATATATTTATCTTCGATGTTCAATATTATTTAGACGATTGGAATAATTTTCTAACCCTTACTCCTGTTTAGTCTTTAAATTTTTAATCAAACCACTGTTTGTGTAAGTTGGTAAGTTGTTCAGGACGAGACTTCGTCTTATAGTGCAACAAATTGTTATTTTTATTATCGTTGTTGTGTAATACGAGTGTTGGAGATGGACAAAAAAGAATAATTGTGGAAAGAAGAGACCAAAGTTCGAGCAAGTCGATTCTCCACCTCGGCCAAGGCAAAAGTGGCGAGCGAACGAGCGAATGGGAAAAATCGCCTTGCACCGAGAAAGTCCCGCGCGATAGCGCGAGGGCCTTCTCCACCTCGTCGATGAAAGTTTCGCGGGCTCACGAAAGAGAGACTCTGTCTGTGTAGAGGTGAATGAAAAAAAAAAAAGGAAAAAAGGATATTCGGATCGTTGAGAAGAATCAAATCTTCGTTCGTCCCTTCCTCAGAAGCCCGATAGAGCCTGTGAAGCATTTTAAAAAATCTTCTTCTCGACTAAAGAACGAGAAACGGAAATCCATTGCGCAGAGAAAAATTCAAAATGGACCATACGCTCACTTTCTGAAATTCAATCAGATTTTTCAAAAAAGTGTGTCAAAACTTTGCTAAAAAATTTCGATTGTTACAAAATTAAAATAATAGCTCCAACACATTCTCTCTTACCAGGAAAAAAGAAGAATGCAGGGTAAGACCTTCTTTCCAAAATTCAATCACATTTCAAAAGGAACTGTCCCAAAATTTTTTTCAAAAACTGCAATCATCGACATACTAAAAAAACCTCCTTCGACATACTCTCCAAAGAACCCTCTCCTCAAACATCCTACCAAAAACAAGAAAATCCACAGTATCCACAAAAAATCCAATCCTCTTTCCAAAATCCAATCCCAATCCACAAACAACTATCCCAAACAACTCCACAAAATAAACCCTACAGTGCATAATCTGTCTTCCTGCAGAAAAACAAAAAACAACATAACAATCTCTGCACTCCAAACCCTAACCCTAACCCTACACACAAAACAAACAACAACGAAAATTCAAAAAAACAAAAACCGTACCAAAACTTCACTTGAGAATCTCTCGACACGATACTCTGAAACATTCGATTAACACAATTAGAACAGTGTCTCTTGGACGTTAAAATTAATCTAATAATAATTTTGAAAATTCCAAGTCCAATCCTTTTTCCAAAATTCAAACCACAAACAACTATCCCAAACAACTCCTCAAAGAAAACCCCAGTACATAATCTCTCCTCCTGCAGAAAAACAAAAAACAACATAACAATCTCTCCACTCCAAACCTTAACCCTACACACACAAAAAAAACAACAACGAAAAATCAAAAAAACGAAAACCTCATTTGGGAATCTCTCGACACGATACTCTGAAACATTCGATTAGCATAATTAGAATAGTGTCTCTTTTACTTAAAAATTTCCAATAATAATTTTCAAAATTACACCATTTCCAACCAATGGACACTTTTATAAAGAGACTTCACGAGGTTCCAATTAAAAAAACCAAGAAAACCAAGAAGAACATAATCCTAGAAAAATTCGAGAACGCGTAAACTGCTCTCGCGTGAGAAAATCGAACGTTGGGGCCCTGGTGTCTCTTTCCAAAATCCAATCCCAATCCGCAAACTATTCCAAACAACTCCACAAAAAAAAAACCCCGTACATAATCTCTCCTCCCGTAGAAAAACAAAAAACAACATAACAATCTCTCCACTCCAAACCCAACCCTAACCCTAACCTTAAATCTACACACACACAACACACACACACACAAAACAACAACGAAAAATAAAAAATAAAACAAATATCAGGAAAATCAAGAAGAATATATTCCCTGAAAAATTTGAGAACGCGTAAACTGCTCTCGCGTGAGAAAATCGAACGTTGGGGCCCTGGTGTCTCTTTCCAAAATCCAATCCCAATCCGCAAACTATTCCAAACAACTCCACAAAAAAAAAACCCCGTACATAATCTCTCCTCCCGTAGAAAAACAAAAAACAACATAACAATCTCTCCACTCCAAACCCAACCCTAACCCTAACCTTAAATCTACACACACACACAACACACACACACACACACACAACAACACAACAACAACGAAAAATAAAAAATAAAACAAATATCAGGAAAATCAAGAAGAATATATTCCCTGAAAAATTTGAGAACGCGTGAACTGCTCTCGCGTGAGAAAATCGAACGTTGGGGCCCTGGTGTCTCTTTCCAAAATCCAATCCCAATCCACAAACTATTCCAAACAACTCAACAAAAAAAAAACCCCATAATCTCTCCTCCCGCAGAAAAACAAAAAACAACATAACAATCTCTCCACTCCAAATCCAACCCTAACCCTAACCTTAAATCTATACACACACACAACACACACACAACACACACACACACACACACACACACACACACACACACACAACAACAACGAAAAATCAAAAATAAAACAAAAATCAGGAAAATCAAGAAGAATATAATCCCTGAAAAATTCGAGAACGCGTGAACTGCTCTCGCGTGAGAAAATCGAACGTTGGGGCCCTGGTACCCGTGTAGGCGCCAGACGTTTTCAAATCCGGCCGCCACTGTCGAAGCGGGAGGAGAGTCGATACTGCGAGCAGCCTAAGAGCGTTCACGCGTGCCTCGACGACTCTCACGGGCCGAGAGGCAAAAGCGTCGTCGGTCGGCAACGAACGAACGAAGGAAGGAACGAACGAACGAGCGTGCGCGAAGGTGCGAGTAGGAGGAGACGAGAGCGTACGGCCATAGCCCGGCGCAGACAACGCGCGCGGCAGTGGCTGCGCGATACGTCGAGCAGTCTAAGAAAATTCACCGGCAACATTTTTATTCCCTATCGAGGTAACCGTGCTCGTCATCGGTTCGCGTCCATCGTGAAACAACGCAACGTACCGTGGACCGTCGCGACGCTCACCGGGCGCTCGGCTTGCGCGCGTAATTCGTCCGATTTTGCCCGTGACATTCCGGCTGGGACGTGTGGATGAGGATACGGAGAGATAGATAGAGAGACAGAGAGAGAGAGAGAGAGAGAGAAGAGAGAGGAGAGAGAGAAAAGAGAGAGAGAGAGAAATAGAGAGAAGAGAGAGAAAAAAGAGAGACAGAAATAGAGAGAAGAGAGAAAAAAAGAAAGAGAGATAGAGAGAAGAGAGAAAAAAAGAAAGAGAGATAGAGAGAAGAGAGAAAAAAAGAAAGAGATAAAGATAGAGAGAATAGAGAGAGAAAAGAAAGACAGAGATAGAGAGAAGAGAGACAAAAAAGAGAGACAGAGATAGAGTGAAGAGAGAGAGAAAAGAAAGAGAGACAGAGAGAAGAGAGACAAAAAGAGAGAGACAGAGATAGAGAGAAGAGAGAGAGAAAAGAAAGACAGAGAGAAGAGAGACAAAAAAAGAGAGACAGAGATAGAGAGAAGACGAGTAGAAAGCATTTTATTATTATTCCGAGCGCTGAATCGAGCAGAATTTTTCTTTTCTCTTTCGTCTTCTTGGACGGTGCAGTTATTGTGAGAGAGATCTTTTTCGAGAGGATTTTTCGAATTTTCGAGAGAATCATTTGGTCTTGCATGAGGATCGATGAGTGAGTTTTTCTTCTTCTTCTTTTTTTTTCCGTGGAGTATGCGCGTGGTACGCGCGAAGCACGAAGTTGAGCTGTGTGCTAGTAGTAGGAGAAGAGAGCGCACGGTGGAGAAGTTTACGTGGGGAGGGGATTCGATCACTGAGTTCCTCTCGGTCGATCTTACAGAGCATCTACGTTTTCGACGCGCGACGATCGGTTGGACTAAATTCTGAAATGTGTGGAATTTTTACGAGAGAACGAAGAGAAGCAGAGGATCAAAGTAAGAATGAAGAGAAGTCTAGAGTCAAAGTGGAGGTAACGAAAAGTCTAGAGTCAAAGTGGATATAAAGAGAAGTCTAGAGTCAAAGTGAAAATGAGAAAGAAGCATAGAGTCAAAGTGGAGATAAAGAGAAGTTTAGAGCAAAAGTGAAAATGAGAAAGAAGCATAGAGTCAAAGTGGAGATAAAGAGAAGTCTAGAGCCAAAGTCAGAATAAAGAGAAGTCTAGAGTCAAAGTGGAAATAAAAAGAAAGTCTAGAGCCAAAGTGGAAATAAAAATAGGTTATTTTGTAATGGACTTTAATGTGATAGGTAGACAGGCTGGAGAAGTTTGTGGAATGATAATTTGAGAGATGCACTTTCTATCCGGTTCACGATCGAAGTGAGAGAGAGAGAGAATCAAAATAATCCCTAATTACATCAGACTCGAATTTAAAAATCCAAAAATTATCCAAAGAAACAGAAAAAAAAGAAACACAGAAGAACGATCCTAATCGATCAATTAATCCTATAGAACAACCTTCTGATCCTCGTTAAACAATCCGCTTCAAAATAAAATAAAATTAAACTAAAACTAAAAAAAAAAAAAAAAAAAAAAACCATCAAATCCCAAGAAATTCTCCCAAGAAATTTCTTCTTCTTCCTCTTCGTATATTCTCACGCGCTCTTTGCCTACGTGTAAATTGATATATGCACGCACACGTGAACGTTAAAATATTCACACACACACACTGAAATATGCACGTACGATTTTCCATCGCGCGCTCAGTGCCCGAGGTAGACGGAAGCGAAGCGTTTTACGACTGGCCAGGCATCACGGCGACAGATGAATTGTGACCAATGAATGTCCTTGTTCCCCGGACGAGGCCTTCCTGACGTAAGAGGCGAGCTAATGGTGTGGGACTCGCGCGCGAATAGATGCGGGTGCGCCATAAGAGCGAGTACGGTCGCGCGAAAACTTCACCTGAGAATCTCTCGATATGATATTACGAAACACTCGATTTATCTTAATCTTAATCCGTAACGTCCAAGAGACACTGTTCTAATTATCTTATTACAACCCTACACACACAAAAAAAAGAACAATGAAAAATGAAAAAAAAAATAAAAATCGCACGAAAACCTCACTTGAGAATCTCTCGATACGATATTACGAAACACTCGATTTATCTTAATCTTAATTTTTGGCATCCAAGAGACACTGTTCTAATTATCTTATTACAACCCTACACACACAAAAAAAAGAACAATTAAAAATGAAAAAAAAAACAAAAATCGCACGAAAACCTCACTTGAGAATCTCTCGACACGATATTACGAAACACTCGATTTATCTTAATCTTAATCCGTAACGTCCAAGAGACACTGTTCTAATTATCTTATTACAACCCTGCACACATAAAAAAAAGAACAATGAAAAATGAAAAAAAAAACAAAAATCGCACGAAAACCTCACTTGAGAATCTCTCGATACGATATTACGAAACACTCGATTTATCTTAATCTTAATTTTTGGCATCCAAGAGACACTGTTCTAATTATCTTATTACAACCCTACGCACACAAAGAAAAGAACAATTAAAAATGAAAAAAAATAAAAATCGCACGAAAACCTTACTTGAGAATCTCTCGATACGATATTACGAAACACTCGATTTATCTTAATCTTAATCCGTAACGTCCAAGAGACACTGTTCTAATTATCTTATTACAACCCTGCACACATAAAAAAAAGAACAATGAAAAATGAAAAAAAAACAAAAATCGCACGAAAACCTCACTTGAGAATCTCTCGACACGATATTACGAAACACTCGATTTATCTTAATCTTAATTTTTGGCATCCAAGAGACACTGTTCTAATTATCTTATTACAACCCTACACACACAAAAAAAAGAACAATTAAAAATGAAAAAAAAAACAAAAATCGCACGAAAACCTTACTTGAGAATCTCTCGACACGATATTACGAAACACTCGATTTATCTTAATCTTAATCTGTAACGTCCAAGAGACACTGTTCTAATTATCTTATTACAACCCTGCACACACAAAAAAAAGGACAATGAAAAATGAAAAAAAACAAAAATCGCACGAAAACCTCACTTGAGAATCTCTCGATACGATATTCCGAAACACTCGATTTATCTTAACACTAGAACTACCAAGCCGGTCAAAATGAGTTAAACGAACAAAAGAAGTTTCCATATGAAAAGAAAAGTAAATGGCAGCTCAGTGATCAAATAAACGCTCTCTCTGTTAACACTAGATTTATCGAATATTTTTTATAAACACGATTTCCCATTTGAACCAGTCAAATTGACTGGTTTCGGTAAATCCAGTGTTAAAATGTGCGGTCAACAAAAGAAGTTTCCATACGAAAATCAAAATTGGTAGTTCTAATGTTAAAGAGAAATTCTTGTGAAAAACTGATTCGTCGATTGATTGATTTGGTCGGTAGTTTTAGTGTTAATCTTAATTTTTAACGTCCAAGAGACACTGTTGTGATTATCTTGTTAGAACAGTGTCTTTTGGATGTTAAAAATTTCTAGTAACAATTTTGAAAATTACACCTTCCAACCAATGGACATTTTTATAAATAAAGAGACTTCTCGAGGTCCCAACAGAGGCAGAATTAAAAAAAAATCCTTCTTGTCATTATAATCTTGATTATTGTTTTTCTTTTTTTTTATGTGATTTATGGACATCTGGAAAAATCCTTTGGCCAATGAGAACCATTTTTGAGATTGCACCGAAAAATAATACTCCTTGCTCGTTTCCAAAGTTCTTCTTGTTATTATGATCTTGATTATTGTTTTTCTTTTTATTTTTTCATATGGTTCATGGGCATCTGGAAAAATCCTTTGGCCAATAATCCTTTGGAAATGATCCTTGCTCATCTCCAAAGGATGTTTGTCAACAATTCTAGCCGGTAATTTGTCGGAGTTTCTCGAAGACGATGGGTTCTCGTGGTGTTAGAGTGCTTGTGTAGAAAGGAACTGATTTCTCTCTCTTTCTCTTTCTTTCTCTCTCTTTCTCTTTTCTCGTTTTTCTCCACCACCACTATATTTCTGCTGGTAGGATACCACCACTCACTGATTGTGAGCACGAGACTCTCAAGTGGGGATTAAGGAAACGGGCCGCGGCGCGCGGACGCGTTTTACGAGCGCGCCGCCTTCGAAAGCTACGATTCCTTTGCACTTCCGGTCTCGATTCCAGGAGCATCCCGAGACGGTTTCCTCTCTCTCTAGTTCGCCTCAGCTGAGAACAGCACTCGAGAGATTATTAGTCGTAGAATTTTCTGATATTTGATACATCTGATTTGTTAGTTTGGTGAGATTTATATAATTATTCTTGCGATTTTAGTTGTTATTAAAATTTTGATGTGTGTTTTGGTGGAGGAGAGACTTTTCTATGGGAATTTTTGTCTAATATGGAGAGTGACTAGGAAGAAAAGAATTATGGAAAAATCAATAGAGTGAGATTTATATATAATTTTTCTTGCGATTTTAGTTGTTATTAAAATTTTGATGTGTGTTTTGTTGGAGGAGAGACTTTTCTATGGAATTTTTTGTCGACTATGGAGAGTGACTAGGAAGAAAGGAATTACAGAAAAATTAATTTATCGAAAGAATCGATTCTGCTTGGAAGATAATAAATATTGAATTATTATTTACAGTGATATCTAAATTTCTGTGATTTCTTTGCACTTTCGGTCATGATTCCAGGAGCATCTCGAGACGGTATCCTCTCTCTAGTTCGCCTCAGCTGAGAACAGCACTCGAGAGATTATTAGTCGTAGAATTTTCTGATATTAGATACATCTGATTTGTTAGTTTGGTGAGATTTTTATCATTTTTCTTGCGATTTTAGTTGTTATTAAAGCTTCGATGTGTGTTTCGTTGGAGGAGAGACTTTTCTATGGGAAATTTTGTCTAATATGATGCAAATTTCAAAATGATCGGTCAAGCCGTTCTGGAGTTCCAGTGATCACCGACTTTAAAAAACGTGCTTTCGAGAAAAACGCATTTAAAGTTTTAAGTACAATTTGCATGGAAATAAAAAAACTATTTCTGGACTGACATTGAACACTGAGAAAAAAAAAATGGTTGGGTTTACTATAATCGCACTATATTTTCTAGTTAAATTTGGCGTCAAACATATTTTTATAGTTCACTTAACCATAGAAAATATAGTAGAATGAACGATTTATACAAATGGTTATATTATTAACTGTTACCTTTGTTCTTGTTACCATATGTATAGTAAATTGTGCTATGTGAATATAGTTAGTTCTATCACTATGTATGAAATATTCTGGTAATATTAACTATATAAAATAGTTACTTTTCTTACCATTATATATTTTCAACCATACTATACTTTTGGTTGATATACCCACAAATTTGGATAAAAAAATAATATAGTTCCTTATACTATGCCTCTATAGTAATTATTACCGACATTATGATAACATTTACCACGAATATGATATTTCCAACAATAATTTTCATACTATACCATTATAGTTAGATATGTCATATACACTGAGAGAAAAAAATGGTTGGGTTTACTATAATCTCACTATATTTTATAGTTAGATTTGGCGTCAAACATATTTTTATAGTTCACTTAACCATACAAAATATAGTAGAATGAACGATTTATACAAATGGTTATATTATTAAATGTTACCTTTGTTCTTGTTACCATATGTATAGTAAAATGTGCTATGTGAATATAGTTAGTTCTATCACTATGTATGAAATATTCTGGTAATATTAACTATATAAAATAGTTACTTTTCTTACCATTATATATTTTCAACCATACTATACTTTTGGTTGATATACCCACAAATTTGGATAAAAAAATAATATAGTTCCTTATACTATGCCTCTATAGTAATTATTACCGACATTATGGTAACATTTACCACAAATATGATATTTCCAACTATAATTTTGTTACTATGCCATTATAGTTAGATATATTATATACTTTTCTCTCAGTGTACTTTTCTCTCAGTGAATCATCTATTTCGGCACCATAAAGTGACCCTTTTGAAATGCTGTACTTTGAGAAAATGCAGAAAAAAAAGAAACACGATTTTTTGAAAATGCTGACTAGCCCTCACCCCTTTAACACGAAGGATCAGGTGTATAAATCGCGCTCGTTGCGTCATCGCAGAGAGAACCGATAGAGGATACGACTCGGTTTTCCCGCCATTCCCAAGCGACTGCTTCTGAAACCGGAAGCCACCCTCGGACGTCACCCCTTCCGTTCCTCCCACGTCTCACAGCCTCTTCTCCGATCACGTCCTTTTTGCAAAACTCATTCTTTTTATTCACTCGTAAAAACATCCTTTAAACTAAAGTGAAACTCGTAATTAAAGTAAAATTCGTAATTAAAGTAAAATTCGTAATTAAAGTAAAATTCCACTCGTCTTTGACTCTCCTTTGAAAGTTACATCGAAGAGTCAAATAATAATTGGATAATGAAAGTTGAATAATAATTAAATAAAAACAATAAACACCGTTTATTTGAAAAATGGTGTAAGTCCGTTTAGGAAAATAAAAAGTGAACTACTTATAAATTAAGAATTTACATTAAACGAATCACAAATTATGTGATATCTGGTTTTCTGTTTTTTAAAAAATGGACTTGCGCCATTTTTAAAATAAACGGTCCAATTAGGAACGATTGTGAATAATTAAATATTGGCCATTTGCACTCGAGATTTTTCCAGTGCCTTTTATGTTGTTCTTTCAGAGTGGACAATCGAGTGCAAAGTGTTAATATCATATTTTGTATTAGAAATTTTGATAAAATCATGTTATGAGGTCTTGAAAAATTCTCCAATGAAACAAGAGTCTCCTCGAGTGAAGATTTCTATGGAGAGAAGGTAGATATGATTTCTTTGGAACGTACTAAGGTAACCGGCTTGGCTCTGTCCACGCTCTCTTCCGGACTGGATGAAAATCATGAATATGAACGAGCCACGGGATCCCTTGACCTTAAAGCATGGACACTTAAAGGCCTTGCTTACTCTCTCTCTCTCTCTCTCTCTCTGAGTCTGTCTCTCTGTGTCTTTCTCTCTCTGTTTTCTCTCTCTCTCTCTCTCTCTCTCTGTTCTCTCTCTGGTCTCTCTCTGCTCTCTCTCTTTCTGCTCTCTCTGCTCTCTCTCTCTCTCTGTTTTCTCTCTCTGTTGAATGAATGAATGATATTTATTTAGCTTTCTCAGCTATTTTGGTATACATCTTACACACTATCTGTTGGTATAATATACTCTTTCAACATGCGTTCAAATGTTGATAGTCTATCGCACTGTTTCAGTTCAGACGGCAAAGCGTTATACATCTGTATACCCTCATAAAATAGACTTTTTTGCGCACTTTTTGTTCTTCTCAATCCTATTACAATATTACCCGCCTGTCTCGTTCGCCTCTCATTTGTACTTCCTACTAGAACTATCTTCTCTCCTAACTGTTTCGTCAACAATCCTTTAACCATCTTAAATACAAATACGTACACATTGTAAGAAAGTCTCTGTCTCACTGACATAAACTGCAACGATACCAAAATAGCTGAGAAAGCTAAATAAATATCATTCATTCATTCATTCATTCTGTTTTCTGTCTCTCTTTTTTTCTCTCTCTCTCTGCGTCTCTCTCTCTCTTTGTTTTTCTCTCCCTATTTCTCTCTCTCTCTCTCACTATTTCTCTGATTGTCTTTCTGTTTCATACATTCTCCTCCAGAGATGATGATGATGATGATAGCCGTTTATTAGCTTCAATAGCTACATAAAAGTTTGCTTATACATTACAATAAGTATCTAAAATTAATACTGCGATAACTAGCCTCTTAGACATAGATCTTTTACATATTTATTCCCCTCTCTCTTATCCGAATATGTTCCGCTAACATTCTTCTGAACTTTGGCAATCTATCTTCTCTTTTCACTTCGTTTGGCAACGCATTGTACATTTTCAGTCCTTCATACCATAACATTTTCTGTTCTTCCGTAGTTCTACATCTGTTGATATAAATATTTCCTCTTTGCCGTGTGTTTACACCCTCTCTATATTGCACTAATTCTATATTATTTTGCATATACGTAGGACATAACCCATTTACAGTTTTATATATAAGTACAGAGAGAGAGAGAGAGAGAGAGAGAGAGAGAGAGAGAGAGAGAGAAAACCTGAGAGGAGGTTGAGAGATATTCGTGAACTGTCGGAAGCTATTCAGAAGGCAGGCGCGTGCCCAGAGCGGATTTTCAAAGGCATTCCACAAATTCACGTGCACCAGGGGCACGCGCGGATTCACCAGCGACAGGTTCCACGCACTGGTAAACAAAGGTGGTCGTTCGCTGCATCAGAGGCCACCCTTTTTCTCTACCTACTTGTTCAATGTTGGAAGACACACGAAGAAACGTAATTGGACGGAGAACAATGAAGAGATGTAGTTTAAATGAACTCTTGTTGCGCCTTCTTCATGAGAGATTTTTGTGAATTTTCTGAGAACTAATCGGTAAATGGCGTGGTTCAATTAATTGTTCAATTATGTTAAATTATTCGTATCCACGAGTCTAGAGATTATTTTTTTTTTTTAGAAATTAATATGTATTCAAAAGTGATCAGAGATGCCTAAAGATTTTTAGTTTGATGAGTCTCGATGCTGATCCAGTTTTGAGTTTACTTTTAACACTATTTTTACCAAAGGTGTCAAAAGACACCTTCTCAAATTGTATTTGAAATTTATTTTCCAAGTTGAATCATCTTTCCACAATCATTTCTTTCAAAAGGTCCACCCTTTTCTGCATCTACTTATCTAACGTTGGAGAAGACAGACACGTGGAAAGAAAGTTGACAGTAGAAGTGACAAACCTGTTAAAATGCGTGGTCAACAAAAGAAGTTTCTATGTGAAAAGAAATTGGTAGTTTTAGTGTTAAAGAGAAATTCCAATTGATGGACAAATGTGAATTTAATTAATTGTCCACTTCTGTCAAATGAATACAAATCCACGAGCAAACACTTTTACAGATTTTGCTCTTCCAAATTTCAATCGTGATCCGCTTTCGAGTTTCCTCAACTATTTGACCAGGTCACCCTACAAGCCCTAGAACACTATTGGCAAAATCAGAAATTCACCAGTAAATGGACAAATGCGAGTTTAATTAATTGTCTACTTCGCTCTAAGTTTGTAATTCTGCCAAACTAATACAAACACTATTGGCAAAATTGTAAATTCACTAGTAAATGGACAAATGCGAATTTATTTAATTGTCTACTTCTGTTAAATTAATACAAACACTATTGGCAAAATTGTAAATTCACCAGTAAATGGACAAATGCAAATTTATTTAATTGTCTAATTCTGCCAAATTAATACAAACACTATTGGCAAAATTGTAAATTTACCAGTAAATGGACAAATGCAAATTTATTTAATTGTCTATTTCTGCCAAATTAGTACAAACACTATTGGCAAAATTGTAAATTCACCAGTAAATGCGCAAATGCGAATTTAATTAACTGTCTACTTCTGCCAAATTAATACAAATCCACGAGCTAAAATGAAACGCGAGTCTAATTACTAGTCTACTTCTGTCAAATTAATACAAACACTATTGGCAAAATTGTAAATTCACCAGTAAATGCGCAAATGCGAATTTAATTAACTGTCTACTTCTGCCAAATTAATACAAATCCACGAGCTAAAATGAAACGCGAGTCTAATTACTAGTCTACTTCTGTCAAATTAATACAAACACTATTGGCAAAATTGTAAATTCACCAGTAAATGGACAAATGCGAATTTAATTAACTGTCTACTTCTGTCAAATTAATACAAACACTATTAGCAAAATTATAAAATCACCAGCAAATGGACCGTTGCGACTCTGATTAATTGTCCACTTCTTCAAAATTAATACAAATCCACGAGCAACACTTCTACAGATTTTCCTCTTCGAAATTTCAACCGTGATCCGCTTCCGAGTTTCCACAACTATTTGACCAGGTGACCCTACGTGCCCTACAACGCCTGTTGGCAAAATTATAAATTCACGAGCTTTTGAGCACGGCGCGTTCTGGCCACGAGCTTTGCACGAGGCGATCGAACTAAAGGCACAGAGGCACCATCGAATTAGGAGCACCTGTTAACACACGAGCCTCGAGGCTGCTCGCGTTCACGTTCACGAGAACACGTTGAAGAAGAGGACAGCAGAAGCATGTGCGATTCGTATAATCGGTTAATTCGCGCCGAGATCAACACACGAAGAATTTCCATTCGTTTCAACCTAATCTTCCAACAAGTCTAAAATTTAAAAAAAAAAAAATTCTCTATGTATAAAGACTTCACAGAATTTCCATATGTTTTGTTTTCAAATCAAATTACTAGTCTGTTACTGTATTTAGAAAAAATGTTCCAGTAATTTATGTGTCTCTGTGTGTGTGTATATATATTTATTTATGTTTTTTTTTTATCACTTGTAGTTCGTCAAGCGTGGTGAAAAATTCTGCTAATCGCAATTTTGTTTTTGTGAAAGGAGAGACGAGCTCGCGAAGAGGACAGCAGAAGCATGTGCGACTCGTATAATCGGTTAATTCGCGCCGAGATCAACACACGAAGAATTTCCATTCGTTTCAACCTAATCTTCCAACAAGTCTAAAATTTAAGAAAAAAAAAAATTCTCTATGTATAAAGACTTCACAGAATTTCCATATGTTTTGTTTTCAAATCAAATTACTAGTCTGTTACTGTATTTAGAAAAAATGTTCCAGTAATTTATGTGTCTCTGTGTGTGTGTATATTTATTTATTTATGTTTTTTTTTTATCACTCGTAGTTCGTCAAGCGTGGTGAAAAATTCTGCTAATCGCAATTTTGTTCTTGTGAAAGGAGAGACGAGCTCGCGAAGAGGACAGCAGAAGCATGTGCGACTCGTATAATCGGTTAATTCGCACGAGATCAACACTCGAAGAATTTCCATTCGTTTCAACCTAATCTTCCAACAACAGTCTAAAATTAAAAAAAAAAAAATTCTCTATGTATAAAGACTTCACAGAATTTCCATATGTTTTGTTTTCAAATCAAATTACTAGTCTGTTACTGTATTTAGAAAAAATGTTCCAGTAATTTATGTGTCTCTGTGTGTGTGTATATTTATTTATTTATGTTTTTTTTTATCACTTGTAGTTCGTCAAGCGTGGTGAAAAATTCTGCTAATCGCAATTTTGTTTTTGTGAAAGGAGAGACGAGCTCGCGAAGAAGACGGCGCGAGCATCGAACGGGCGCAAAACGTCGCCGCCTCTTCCTTACCTTATCGCTCGCCTCGGGGTGATAAGGCTATCTTTATCAGCGATAAAGTAGCTACGAAACCGCGGGACTATCTCGAGCAAGTCGAGGCGACGAGCACCGCGAAACGTCGTCCGGGGTTTGACGGACAGTAAAAAGTGTCGAAAATGAAGGAGAATTAATTGTTGGAGGAATTAATTTGGAGTATATCTAATTACGATTGATATGCGTGGTATATGATTTATAATTGTAATTTGAGTATATATGGATTGTAAAAAGTCTTGAAAATGAAGGAGAATTAATTGTTCGAATTAATTGCTGGAATTAATTGATGGAAGAATTAATTCTCAGTATATTAAATTATGATTGTATATTATATGATAGGTATATTGTATATGGATTGTAAAAGGTGTTGAAAATGAAGGAGAATTAATTGTTGGAGGAATTAATTTGGAGTATATCTAATTACGATTGATATGCGTGGTATATGATTTATAATTGTAATTTGAGTATATATGGATTGTAAAAAGTCTTGAAAATGAAGGAGAATTAATTGTTCGAATTAATTGCTGCAATTAATTGCTGGAAGAATTAATTCTCAGTATATTAAATTATGATTGTATATTATATGATAGATTATATATGGATTGTAAAAGGTGTTGAAACTGAAGGAGAATTAATTGTTCGAATTAATTGCTGGAATTAATTGTTGAAATAATTAATTCTCAATATATTAAATTATAATTGTAATTATATGATAGGTATATTATATATGGATTGTAAAAGGTGTTGAAACTGAAGGAGAATTAATTGTTCGAATTAATTGCTGGAGTTAATTGCTGGAAGAATTAATTCTCAGTATATTAAATTATGATTGTATATTATATGATAGATTATATATGGATTGTAAAAGGTGTTGAAAATGAAGGAGAATTAATTGTTGGAGGAATTAATTTGGAGTATATCGAATTACGATTGATATGCGTGGTATATGATTTATAATTGTAATTTGAGTATATATGGATTGTAAAAAATGTTGAAAATGAAGGAGAATTAATTGTTCGAATTAATTGTTGGATGAATTAATTCTCAGTATACCGAATTACGATTGATATGCGTGGTATATGATGTACAATGTAATTTGAGTATATATGGATTGTAAAAGGTACTGAAAATTAATTGTTGGAAGAATTAATTTTCAGTATATTAAATTATGATTGTATATTATATGATAGGTATATTATATATGGATTGTAAAAGGTGTCGAAAATGAAGGAGAATTAATTGTTGGAGGAATTAATTTGGAGTATATCGAATTACGATGGATATGCGTGGTATATGATGTATAATTGTAATTTGAATATATATGAATTGTAACAAGTGTCGAAAATGAAGGAGAATTAATTGTTCGAATTTATTATCGGAAAAATTGAATTACATACGGACTGTAAAAAGTGTTGAAAATCAAGGAGGATTAATCGTCCGAATTAATTACTGAAAAAGTTAACCCACCCTATATTAAATTACAATTGTACATTACACATTAAGCATATTATATGCGTTTTAATAAAAGATGTCGAAAATGAAAGAGAATAAATCGTCCGACCAAATTATCAAAATAATTAATCCACACTATATCAAATTACGATTGTACACTGCAAAATTAAACAGCACAAATCATCCGGATTAATAATCAAAGCAATGAATTCTCACTATATCAAATTCCGACAGTACATTGTATTCTACATCCGCTAAAAATAGCAAATCCCACTTAAACATTAACAACGATTTGGTAACACTCATCTACACGATTTATTATCCTTATCTCCGATAATGACGTGGTCGTAAACGAAGCACCGACGAGAAAGAAATGATGAAACTATTAAATTTCGATAATTCAATTCAACGTCGGAGCTATTAACACTATTTCTACTAAAGGTGTCAAAAGACACCTTCTCAAATTGTATTTGAAATTTATTTTCCAAGTTGAATAATTTTTTCCGCGATTATTTCTTTCACTATTCGTAGTGACAGACACATGGAAAGAAACCTGACAGTAGAAGTGACAAGCCTGTTCAAATGATTGGTCAACAAAGGAAGTTTTTATATGAAAAAAAATTCGTAGGTTTAGTGAGAAAATAAACGATCTCTTTGTCAAATACCTTCTCAAATTGTATTTCTTTTGTTTAACAACACTATGTTTACCAAGGTTGTCAAAAGACACCTTCTCAAATTTTATTTCTTTTGTTCAACAACACTATTTTTACCAAGGTTGTCAAAAGACACCTTCTCACATCGTATTTCTTTTGTTTAACACTTTCTACCAAGGTTGTTAAAAAACCCCTCCACAAATTGTATTTCTTTTGTTTAACACTATTTCTACCAATATTGTCAAAAGACACCTTCTTAAATTGTATTTGAAATTTCTTTTCCAAAATTAATCATCTTTCCTCAATTATTTCTTTCACTATTCGTAGTGACAGACACATGGAAAGAAACCTAACAGTAGAAGTGACAAGCCTGTTCAAATGATTGGTCAACAAAGGAAGTTTTTATGTGAAACAAAATGAGTAGGTCTAGTGAGAAAATAAACGATCTCTTTGTCAAGATGAGCGATCAACAAGAGAAGTTTCTATACGAAAACAAAATTGGTAGGTCTAGTGAGAAAATAAACCCTCTCTTTGTCAAAATGAGTGAGTTTATTTTTCAAGTTTAATTTAGGGCTATCATTTTCTTGCAGCTCATTCTGGACACAAAAAAATACACCTCTTGGTCGAAACAGATATAAACAAAAATCTCGGTAGAAATAGTGTCAAAGGTCCAGAAGAATTTTCCTTAATTACTCTCTTTTCGATTCTTTCTTCCTTCGAAGCTGCTCGATCACGCGTGCATCTCCGTGCCGCACGAAGAATTCCACGGCCAGAGGCAAGAGCTTACGCGCGATCGATGGAGTTTCCAGATCGAGTGCGACGCCCGTGAGTAGGTCAGGAAAGTCGCGAAGGAGGTGTAGAAGGAGGTGATGCAGGAGGAGGAAGGACAGCAGTTTCCCTTTCCCTTTCCTAGTTTCAAGAGGCGCAACCGACGATTCGATGCCGCGTCGGTTTTAGGCGCGTGAAGCAGAATCTGTGATAGTAGAAGATAAGAAGATTTCTCGAAGAATTCTTGTACGACTTGTGCCTTTCGACGTGAGATTCGAATAATTCGTTCAATTCGGAGGAAACTTTTGACAATTATCTGATTCTTATTAACACATTGCGTACGGGTGACGAGATATCTCGTTTTTAGCAAACCGAAAGTTGCGTCCGGATCATGAGACATCTCGTTTGCATGCATAAAAAGTATATAGTAATATTTAAAAATATTTTATACGAATGTAATACTAAATGTGAATTAAAATATAGGTATGCATCGTATAAAGCGTTTCTGGAGCGTTGAAAAATGTGCGGGCCCTGGGAGCGCGGTACGCAATGTGTTAACACTATTTCTATCAAACACAATCAACTCTACTCATTTGACAATCAAGATCCTATGTAATAACTAGGGTGTAAACCCCCTGCGCTTTCGCTTCGCTCAAGCGCCAACCCCCCAGATCGCCTTTGCTCGCGCTTCGCGCTCGCCCACGAATTTCAAAAAGTTTCGAAATTGTTGAAAATTCAAGTATTGAGATATTAAACTATGCTAGAGAGTCCTCTGCGCTTTCGCTACGCTCAAGCGCCATACCACCTGAGAACGTCGGGTGCTCGCGCTTCGCGCTCGCCCGCGAAATGCAGCATTTCTGCAATAGGCCCAAGTGATCAAAACCGGACAATTAAATGCATCCGAACCAAAATTTGACATGTACATCGAGTATATACACCTTTGCTGCGGTGAGACTTTATGCATGGTTATCTTCAACCATTCAGAAATTGCGACAAATTGAAATCTTTGAAACTGGCACCATTTCGAAATGGTTGAAGATGCCCATACACAATGTTTCGTGGCACCAAATGGGTATATACTTGATATGCATGCCAAATTTTGTCGGAATCCGTTCAGCCGTTTTGCTGGAATAGTGGACTAATCAACTTTTTTGCTGAAATAGTGAATTAAAAATTTGAATTTGCTGCTATTTCGGAACGGCTCAAGATGGCTATACATAAAGTTTCCTGGCACCAAATGGGCATATACTTGATGTGCATGCCAAATTTTGTCCGAATCCGTTCAGCCGTTTCGTCGGAATAGTGGACTAATCAATCGTTTTGCTGGAATAATGGATTAAAAATTCAAATTTGCCGTTATTTCGAAACGGCTGAAGACGGCTATACATAAAGTTTCCTGGCACCAAATGGGTATATACTTGATGTGCATGCCAAATTTTGTCCGAATCCGTTCAGCCGTTTTGCCGGAATAGTGGACTAATCAATAGTTTTCCTGGAATAGTGGATAAAAAATTTGAATTTGCCGCCATTTCGAAACGGTTGAAGATGGCTATACATAAAGTTTCCTGGCACCAAATGGGTATATACTTGATGTGCATGCCAAATTTTGTCCGAATCCGTTCAGCCGTTTTGCCGGAATAGTGGACTAATCAATCGTTTTACTGGAATAGTGGATAAAAAATTTGAATTTGCCGAATAATTCGTGGAATTAAATTCGAGCCATCTCGTATTGAATTTTCCTTTCCACACCTCATCACGAACCCTAACCCTAATCCTAACACAAACACAAACAGTCACCGAAAGATTCAAATCCACCTCCTTCTTCTTACTCCTTTTCTTTCCTTTTTTTTCTTCAGCGTGGAAAAATCAACGAGCCACCACCTCCTCGAGGGACGTTCGCCATTTCTCTTTCCGCCTCTTTAACCCTGACCTCCCGTAAAATACACGGAGAAAAAGACTTTTTCACGGCGTATACGCACGAGTGGTCGAGGAGGAGGAGGTGGGTGATGAGGAGGAGGTGGAGGAGGGTGATGAGGAGGAGGAAGAGGAGGTTGGTCAGGAGGAGGATGAGGGGCAAGAGGAGGAGGTTTTGGAGGAAGAAGAGGAAGAGGGTGTGGGGCAAGAGGAGGAGGTGGTTTAGGAGGAGGACGAGGAGGAAGAAGAGGAGGAGGACGAGGAGGAGGTGGAGAAGGAGGATAAGGAGGAAAGAGGAGGGCGAGGAAGAAGAAGAGGAGAAAAGAGGAGGAGGTGGAGGACGAGGAAGGAGGTGGGGAAGGACGAGGAGGAAATAGGAGGAAAGAGGAGGAGGAGGTTTAGGAGGAGGAGAAGGACGAGGAGGAAGAGGAGGTTGGTCAGGAGGAGGGTGAGGGGCAAGAGGAGGAGGTTTAGGAGGAAGAAGAGGAAGAGGGTGTGGGGAAAGAGGAGGAGGTGGTTTAGGAGGAGGACGAGGAGGAGGTGGAGAAGGAGGATAAGGAGGAAAGAGGAGGGCGAGGAAGAAGAAGAGGAGAAAAGAGGAGGAGGAGGAGGTTTAGGAGGAGGAGAAGGACGAGGAGAAAAGAGGAGGTCGAGGAGGAAGAGGAGAAAAGAGGAGAAGAGTGAGGAGGAAGAGGAGAAAAGAGGAGGAGGAGGAGGACCAGGAGGGAACAGGAAGTTTAGGAGAAGGAGGAGGACGAGGAGGAGGTGGAGAAGGACGAGGAGAACGAGGAGGAAGAGGAGAACAGAGGAGGAGGACGAGGAGGAGGTGGAGAAGGACGAGGAGAACGAGGAGGAAGAGGAGAAAAGAGGAGGAGGACGAGGAGGAGGTGGAGAAGGACGAGGAGAACGAGGAGGAAGAGGAGAAAAAAGGAGGAGGAGGACCAGGAAGGAACAGGAGGTTTAGGAGAAGGAGGAGGACGAGGAGGAGGTGGAGAAGGACGAGGAGAACGAGGAGGAAGAGGAGAAAAAAGGAGGAGGAGGACCAGGAAGGAACAGGAGGTTTAGGAGAAGGAGGAGGACGAGGAGGAGGTGGAGAAGGACGAGGAGAACGAGGAGGAAGAGGAGAAAAGAGGAGGAGGACGAGGAGAACGAGGAGGAAGAGGAGAAAAGAGGAGGAGGAGGAGGAAGAGGAGAAAAGAGGAGAAGAGTGAGGAGGAAGAGGAGATAAAAGGAGGAGGAGGACCAGGAGGAAAGAGGAGGTTTAGGAGGATGAGGAGGACGAGGAGGAGGACGAGAAAAGAGGAGGAGGTGGAGAAGGACGAGGAGGAAAGAGGAGGACAAGGAGAAAAGAGGAGAAGAGTGAGGTGGAAGAGGAGAAAAGAGGAGGAGGAGGACCAGGAGGGAACAGGAGGTTTAGGAGGAGGAGGAGGACGAGGAGGAGGTGGAGAAGGACGAGGAGAACGAGGAGGAAGAGGAGAAAAGAGGAGGAAGAGGAGAAAAGAGGAGGAGGACGAGGAGGAAGAGGAGAAAAAAGGAGGAGGAGGACCAGGAGGAAAGAGGACGTTTAGGAGGAGGAGGAGGACTAGGTGGACCAGGAGGAAGAAGAGGAGGAGAGTGAGAAGGAAGAGAAGGACGAGGAGGACGAGAAGGAAAGAGGAGGACGAGGAGGAGGAAAGAGGAGGAAATAGGACGAGGTGGACGAGGAGGACGCGGAGGAGGAAAGAGGAGGAGAGTGAGGAGGAAAGAGGACGAGGAGGAGGAGGAGGAGGAGGTGCACGTTTCTCGACGCCACTGGCCGAACTCATGAATGGACCCGCGGCTCTATTTACGAGCACGCGACCCGCTTTTATCGTCGTTTCTGCGGTCGAGAAACTGTTTTCAGAGCCACCTCCTGCCTCCACCGCCCCCAAGAGCCGCGTCGACCTTCCGCCACCCTTTCCGCCGCTCGCGTCACAGGGCGCGCCTTACGTTCTCTTCCTTTCTCTCTCTCTCTCTCTCTCTCTCTCTCTGTCTCTGTCTCTCTCTCTCTCTCTCTCTCTCTCTCTCTCTCGTTTCCATCGACGACTTTTCCCTTTCTTTCGCCCATCATCCTTCTTCTTCCTTTGTCCTGAATGGAGCAAGTGCGCGCGTGTTGCTTCGGAATTTTTTTGTTTCGCGCGAGACACGCGCGAGAGTCGATCAATGGAAGAAAGGCGAAAGGATTTGCCTGTTGAGAGAGAAAGAGAGAAAGAGAGACAGAGAAAAAAGGAAAGAGAGAGAGAGAGAGAAAAGAATTTTGGTTTGTTTCTTTGTTTGGGGCTTGATGAGTTTGAATGAATGAAGGAGGTAATGTTTATCGATCTTCTGGATCTAAAGTTCAATATAATTAAGAATAAGATTGAGAGATTATAATGGAAGGAAAAAGGTGAGTGTGAGAGAGGAATGGAAGCAAGGAGAAAATAAAGACTGTTGATTAGATCGTTGTTTGAACAAAAAGAAAGAAGAAGATGTGAGAAGTAATTCGGAGTGATGTTTGGTCGATTGTCGAGAAGAGGCGGATTTAAGTGGTGGATGAGAATTCGTAATGCGTGGATTCTGTTTTGACGGTGATATTGGATATCGTGGTAAGGATGTTTAACACTGGATTTACGGAAACGAGTTAAGTCGCCTGGTTTAAATGAGAAACCGTGTTTATAAAAAATGTTCCGTAAATCTACTGTTAATGGTGAAGCTACTGAAAACAGCGAAATGGCCAATCGATATTGAACATTTCTATATGGAAAGAAATCTTCGATAGATTTTGTGTTGGTGCAGTTGTCAGTGGTTCTGATTGTGGAAAAGATCGAGATTACCATCACCAAAAGATCCTTTGAACAAATTCAATTGACTAACAAACAATATTAAAAATTACTCAACATAAAAATAAACGTTTCTAATCACCAAAAGATCCTTGGAACAAATTCAATCGACTAACAAACAATATCAAAAATTACTCAACATGAAAAGAAACGTTTCTAATCACCAAAAGATCCTTCGAACAAATTCAATCGACTAACAAACAATATCAAAAATTATTCAACATAAAAATAAACGTTTCTAATCACCAAAAGATCCTTTGAACAAATTCAATGGACTAACAAACAATATAAAAAATTACTCAACATAAAAATAAACGTTTCTAATCACCAAAAGATCCTTCGAACAAATTCAATCGACTAACAAACAATATCAAATATTACTCAACTTAAAAAGAAACGTTTCTAATCATGCAGAAGATCAAGATCAACATCTCCAGAACGAATAAACAATACCAGAAATCATCCAACACGAAATCCAAACAGTCGTAAACCTAATCTCTCTCTCTCTCTCTCTCTCTCTCTCTCTCTCTCTCTCTCTACCACCTCTTACGTAATTATTATCTACCGCTCCTCCTCAACCCACTGCACTTTTCTCCTCGCCAATCAATCTCCGTTCTCGCTTCCTCTCACTTCACATTTCCTCCTCACTTCCTCTCTCCCTCACTCCACTCATTTTCCGCTTTCCATTCCTCCTTCTTCATCTCACATTGGTTTTCCATCTCGGTCAAACCAATTTTTCTCTCTCTCTCTCTCTGTCTCTCTTTCTCTTGTCTCTCCTCTTCAAATCCAAAGCTTCTGCGCGCGTTTGTCCACGACCAGCCTCAATCTTTCCTCTTCTCTTCTCTTCTCTTCTCCTCCTTCTTCTTCTTCTTCTCGTCTCTCCACCCGCGACGAGTGTCGCGCGCGCAGCTCGTGCATTATAAATATCTCCAAATATCTCGAGACGCGTTCCTTATTCAATAGAGAGAGAGAGAGAGAGGGAGAGAAAGAGAGAAATAGAGAGGAGAGGTGAAGAGGAGGATGGAAAGAGAGGACGACTGTTATTCGGTCGATGCCTTCTCGTCGCCTCTTCCAATGTGTGCGCTCCAAAGTGTCGGTGTAAGCGCGAGAGAGACTTGCAGCGACAGAATTCCATCGGTGGGGTGAGAGGAGGTGGTGGAGGTTCCACGTGTTACTCCACGTTGTGCGGAAATGGCGCGTGCTTCGAGCGAGTCGCGGCAGAATTTTTTGTTTTGGTTTTTTTTCTTTTCTATTCTTTTTGAGAATTCAGTGGATTGTGACAATTATTCTTCTTCTTTGCTTTCTGCACGAGAGAGCAGAGCGGAAGGATATTTTCTTTTTTGATTTTGAGATGAAGGAATTATTCGTGAGAATTGTTTTTATTTTTTTTTTGCAGAAGAAGTAGAGTGGAAGGATATTTTCTTTTTTGATTTTGAGATGAGTGAATTAATTCGTGAGAATTATTTTTATGTTTTTTCTGCAGAAGAAGTAGGGTAGAAGGATATTTTCTTTTTTGATTTTGAGATGATGGAATTATTCGTGAGAATTATTTTTATTTTTTTTCTGCAGAAGAAGTAGAGTAGAAGGATATTTTCTTTTTTGATTTTGAGATGAGTGAATTATTCGTGAGAATTATTTTTATTTTTTTCTGTAAAAGAAGTAGAGTAGAAGGATATTTACTTTTTTGATTTTGAGATTAGTGAATTATTCGTGAGAATTATTTTTATTTTTTTTCTGCAGAAGAAGTAGAGTGGAAGGATACTTTCTTTTTTGATTTTGAGATGAGTGAATTATTCGTGAGAAATTATTTTTATTTTTTTCTGCAGAAGGAGCAGAGCACAAGGATATTTTCTTTTTTTATTTTGAGATGAGTGAATTATTCGTGAGAATTATTTTTATTTTTTTTCTGCAGAAGCAGCAGAGCAGAAGGATATTTTCTTTTTTGATTTTGAGATGTGCGAATTACTCGTGAGAATTGTTTATCTTCTTTCTGCAAAAGCAGCAGAGTAGAAGATTATCTGGAAATTTTCTTTTAGAGACGTATGAATTACCAGTGACAATTATTTGTATTTTTTTTTTCAACACTCACCATTGGCTGATTTATCTTCTATCGTTGTTCTCTGCTAACTCAAGAACAGTTTCTTCAAGAGAGGAGGAGCTTGGTCGGTTCGAAGAATTTCCACGGTGATTTCCAGTAGCAAGGATGTTCTTTGGTCTCTGTAAATTAAAATTAACTAGCGTCATTGGATATTGTTAAATTGGGCGATTTTAGAATTTTTCTTCGTTACCGTTCACGTAAGCAAAAAAAGTCGAGAACAAAATACAACCCTTCATTAATTTCTCAAAATCGCACACGTACTTCATGGATACTTGCAAAAAAATCGAAAAGCAAAATTCTCAAATTTTCCAAGAAGGACCTTCAACCTTCGCCATCCTCTTTTTCAAAATTTCTTACTGAGAACAAAATACAACCCTTCATTAATTTCTCAAAATCGCACTCGTACTTCGTGAATGCTTGCAAAAAAATCGAAAAGCAAAATTCTCAAATTTTCCTATTGAGAAATTTTATCAAAATACAACCCTTCATTAATTTCTCAAAATCGCACTCGTACTTCGTGAATGCTTACAAAAAATCGAGAAACCAAATTCTCAAATTTTCCAAAAAGGACCTTCAACCTTCATCATTTTCTTTTTCAAATTTTCCAACTGAGAATAAAATACAACCCTTCATTAACTTCTCAAAATCGCACTCGTACTTCGTGAATGCTTGCTAAAAAATCGAAAAGCAAAATTCTCAAATTTTCAACCTTCACAATTCTCTCTTTTTCAAATTTTCCTACTGTGAGAACAAAATACACAACCCTTCATTAATTTCACGAAATCGCACTCGTACTTTGTGAATGCTTGCAAAAAAATCGAAAAGCAAAATTCTCAAATTTTCAACCTTCACCATTCTCTCTTTTCCAAATTTTCCTACTGAGAAGAAAATACAACCCTTCATTAATATCACGAAATCGCACTCGTACTTCGTGAATGTTTGCAAACAAATCGAAAAGCAAAATTCTCAAATTTTCAACCTTCACCATTCTCCTTTTTTTCAAATTTTCCTACTGAGAACAAAATACAACCCTTCATTAATTTCTCAAAATCGTACTACATGAATGCTTGCAAAAAAATCGAAAAGCAAAATTCTCAAATTTTCAATCTTCACCATTCTCTCTTTTTCAAATTTTCCTACTGAGAACAAAATACAACCCTTCATTAATTTCTCAAAATCGTACTACATGAATGCTTGCAAAAAAATCGAAAAGCAAAATTCTCAAATTTTCAACCTTCACCATTCTCCCTTTTACAAATTTTCCTACTGAGAACAAAATACAACCCTTCATTAATATCACGAAATCGCACTCGCGCTTCGTGAATGCTTGCAAAAAAATCGAAAAGCAAAATTCTCAAATTTTCAACCTTCACCATTCTCCTTTTTTCAAATTTTCCTACTGAGAACAAAATACAACCCTTCATTAATTTCTCAAAATCGTACTACATGAATGCTTGCAAAAAAATCGAAAAGCAAAATTCTCAAATTTTCAATCTTCACCATTCTCCCTTTTCCAAATTTTCCTACTGAGAAGAAAATACAACCCTTCATTAATATCACGAAATCGCACTCGCGCTTCGTGAATGCTTGCGAAGCTCTACCTCAGGGCACACGGGAGGTTGACTCGCACTACTGGGCAGCTCAAGGCTGCCTGCTCGGTCGCATTCCAAGTTTCCAAGCAGCGTCACTTCTCTTCTATGCACCCCGTCTCCTCGTCCTCGTCGTCCTCGTCGCGCGCTCTCGTCTGCTCGCGCGCGCGAATTCGACGTACGAGCAAGTAAAACATTTCTCATCAATAATTCTCCATCGTTTCAAAATCTCAACGTTTTCAAAATGAACAACATTTCACCAGAGACACTACTTTATTCCTTAACACTATTCCTACTACGACCGTTCAAATGACCATTTTTTAACATTTCGATTAGAATTCCCTATGTACAACGTAATTGCATTGTTTTTAAATATCACGACTTTCTCTAAAATATACGAATAACAGATTTTTCAATATTTTAGGAAAAGTCGTGCAATTTAAAAACGATGCAATTACGTTGCATATAGGAAATTCTAAACGAATTTTTAAAAATGATCATTTGACCGGTCGTGGTAGGAATAGTGTTAACGCTAGATTTACGGAAACTAGTCAATTTGACTGATTCAAATGGGAAATTGTGTTTATAAAAAATGTTCGGTAAATCTAGTGTTAAGGAATAAAAGGAGAGAGAAAAAAATTAAAGAACGAAGGAAGAGAACTAACAATAAGAAAAAAAGAAAGAAAGACGACTCTGTGTTGATTCTACGGTTTTTTAACTTTTTGCAATCTAAATAAGATCACTTCTAGCGTGACAAAACTATTTTTCCATAAAGCTATTAAATCACCTCCAGTGTGACACTTCATACAGTTAATAAAACAAATTACTATGAAACAGGTTTATTTAAAAAAAAAAAAAAAAAACCGCTTAGAAATTACGTGTATCTTCTATTATCCACTATAATTAAGAGTATGTAAAACTCTAGTATTATCTACTCTAACGTGGTACCAATATTTTACCAATCATAATTTCCTCCAAGGGTTACATGCGTGATAAACAATACCAAACCAATGCTACATAATTCTCATACAAAAAGAAAACTAAATATATTTGATATTACATATTCTTTATAAACAATCATTTTCTCAACGAAACATTAAATTTTAAATGCCTCCAAGCAGTTGCTTCATACCTAACATGTGATACCGAAAAATAAGAAACAAATTCAATGACAGTTGACCGAGAAACAAACTAGGAAAACAATTATTATACATATATAATAAACAATTCCAAACTAATGCTACATAATTTTCATAGAAAAAGAAAGCTATTTCACAAAAACAAGAGAAACACATTCTTTATGAACAATCATTTTCTCAACGAAACATTAAATTTTAAATGCCTCTAAGAAGTTGCTTCATACCTAAAGTGTGATATCGAAAAATAAGAAACAAATTCAATGACAGTTGACCGAGAAACAAACTAGGAAAACAATTATTATACATATATAATAAACAATTCCAAACTAATGCTACATAATTTTCATAGAAAAAGAAAGCTATTTCACAAAAACAAGAGAAACATATTCTTTATGAACAATCATTTTCTCAACGAAACATTCAATTTTAAATGCCTCCAAGCAGTTGCTTCATACCTAAAGTGTGATATCGAAAAATAAGAAACAAATTCAGTCAGAGTTGGCCGAGAAACGAACTAGGAAAACAATAATCATAGTGAGAAGGGTGAATTTTTCCCAAGCGCGTAGAGGTGCGCGGGAAAAATCCACGTGCTCGTTCAATTGTTCTCTCTCTCTCTCTCTCTCTGTCTTTCTCTCTCTCTTTTTGTGTCTTTCTCTCTCTTTCTCTCTCTGTGTCTTTCTTTCTCTTTCTCTTCCTCTTTTTGTCTCTCTCTCTCTCTCTCTCTCTCTCTCCGTGTCTTTCTCTCTCTTTCTCTATCTCTTTTTCTTCTCTCTGTCTCTATGTCTTTCTGTCTCTCTCTCTCTCTCTCTCTCTCTCTCTCTCTCTCTCTCTCTCTCTCTCTCTCTCTCTCTCTCTCTCTCTCTCTCTCTCTTTCTCTCTCTCTCATTCTCTCTCTCTCTCTCTCTCTGTCAGATGCGTGCAAGTACATGTATCTCTGTATGTATAAGGGAGAAGCTAAAAGTCCAGCTACTGGCCGCGAGCGGACGCTCTCATCAGCAGCTGTCGCCTCTACTTGTTGAATCCGCTTTTCCTCGTCCACCTAATAAACCCTCTTGGTCCCTCTTTCTCCTCCTCAAACCCACCCACCACCACCTCATCCTACTACACCACCTCCGCTCGAAACCACCCTTCACCTCCTCCTCTCTCGGTACTCGACATTCACCCGTTCGTTGTTTTGCTTTTGGTGTGCGCGCAGGGTGGCTCTTCGTTCTTCTTCTGTTTTTTTTTTTGTGCCATTTAGGGATGGGCGTTATTTCGTTATCTGTTATTTAATAACCGTTATCGAAAAATAACTTTAGTAACAGTTATCAAATTGAAAAAATAACGGTTAACGGACTAAACGGTTATTTTCATAAAATCACAAGTCTTTTGTATAAAAGCAATAATATTTATAGCATACGTAACGTGAACTGTAGATTTTCAATACTGACAGTAAATATTGGTACACAAGCCTAATGAAAGCTGAATGTAAGAAGAGGAGCCAATTGCGATTGGTTAATTGCTAAAACTCGTGAAATTGACACTCCACGATACCTAAGGGCTAGGTTATGTCACGTATACTATTGAAAGATGCGCGTATATATATACACTGAGAAAAAATTATATGATATATCTAACTATAACAGCATAGTAACAAAATTATGGTTGGAAATATCATGTTTATGGTAAATGTTACCATAATGTCGGTAATAATTACGATAGATGAATGGTATAACCAACTATATTATGTTTTCACCAAAAATTATGGTTATTTCAACTAAAAATATAGTATGGTTGAAAATATAAAATAGCAAGAAAAGTAACTATTTTATATAGTCAATATTACCAGAATATTTCATACATAGTGATAGAACTAACTATATTCACATAACACATTTTACTATACATATAGTAACCAAAACAAAGGTGATAGTTAATAATATAACCATTTGTATAAATCGTTCATTCTACTATATTTTCTATGGTTAAGTGAACTATAAAAATATGTTTGACGCCAAATTTAATTATAAAATGTAGTGAGACTATAATAAACCCAACCATTTTTTTCTCTCAATGCACATTGAGAGAAAAGTATATGATATATTTAACTACAATAGCATAGTAACAAAATTATGGTTGGAAATATCATATTTATGGTAAATGTTACCATAATGTCGGTAATAATTACGATAGATGAATGGTATAACCAACTATATTATGTTTTCACCAAAAATTATGGTTATTTCAACTAAAAATTTAGTATGGTTGAAAATATAAAATGGCAAGAAAAGTAACTATTTGATATAGTCAATATTACCAGAATATTTCATACATAGTGATAGAACTAACTATATTCGCATAGCACATTTTACTATACATATGGTAACAAGAACAAAAGTAATAGTTAATAATATAACCATTTGTATAAATCGTTCATTCTACTATATTTTGTATGGTTAAGTGAACTATAAAAATATGTTTGACGCCAAATTTAACTATAAAATATAGTGAGATTATAGTAAACACAACCATTTTTTTCTCTCAGTGTACAGGGTGAGTCAGTAACTCTGTCCACCTCGAATATCTCCACTATTTTTAGAGATATGAAAAAATTATAATAGCAAAAGTTTTACTGTATCAAGGGAGCCATAACATGTCACTAATATTTTTTCCAAAAGTGGAGGCGCTTCAGAGATTTCAAGATCACCTCCACTTTTTTAAATAGCATGCTATACTTTTTTATCTTTAGTGCAATAGCGTATGTTGAGACGATATCAGCGACCTATAATAAAAGGTCATTCGGTATTAAATAAAGGAGTAAAATAATGATTATTACCTCACAAGAGATGTTCGAGGTTCTTCTTTTATTTGTCAATTTTCAGAATTATTTATGTTTGTCATCTCAAATTTTCAGAATTATTTATGTTTGCCATTTTCGAATTTTCAGAATTATTTATATTTGTCATTTTCAGTTTTTATCAGTCAGTGCACTGACGTGTAAACCTGCGAGGATCTTTTCTTCTTCTTTTATTTGTCAATTTTCAGAATGATTTATATTTGTCATCTCGAATTTTCAGAATTATTTATGTTTGCCATTTTCGAATCTTCAGAATTATTTATATTTGTCATTTTCAGTTTTTAGAGTTACTTAGTACCTTCGTTTCTTCGTAAGCAACAGTAATTCGAGTTTATGGACGATTCTCATATTTTACCATTGGAACGATTCTGTCAGTTTTGTCCTCTCTTTCTTGCGAATTTTGTCAGTCGGTGCACTGACGTGTAAACCTGCTAGGATCTTTTCTTCTTCCTCTATTTCTCAATTTTCAGAATTATTTATATTTGTCATCTCGAATTTTCAAAATTATTTATCTTTGCCATTTTCAAATTTTCAGAATTATTTATGTTTCTCGTTTTCAATTCTCACAATTATTTATGTTTCTCGTTTCGGTATTTAGCTCTTTCGTTTCTTCGTAAGCAACAGTGATTGGGGTTTATGGACGATTCCGATATTTTACCATTGGAATGATTCTCATCTCTCTTCCCCTCGGAAGGCCCCACGCCCCATACGATATACTCTAAATTTTCGGATAGTTCCGAAATAGAATTTAAATTTAAACTATGCGCTCCGGTTTTGCAGCGAAGTGGAGCAGCCTACGTGACTCGCGACGTAGTCTCGAGTGCAGGCGCCGCGTTCTCCACGAAGATTTTGCGATCGAGAAATTTTTCCTCGTCGATTCTTCTTTTTTAATTATTATTTTCAACGATTATTTCAAACATCGTTGATTAATCGCAATTTCTGAAGATTTCGGCTTCGAGTAAACGTGAGAGGAGAAAGTATTGGAATTCATAGTGCCAAAGGGTCATTGACATCTTCTCTGTCTTTTACCTTTTTTGCATTTTTTTCTCTTCTGTCTTTTATCTTATCTCAATTTTTTTTGTCTTCTGTCTTTTACCTTTTTTGCATTTTTTTTCTCTTCTGTCTTTTACCTTTTCTCCATTTTTTTGTCCTCTGTCTTTTGGACCTTTTCTAAATTTTTTTTCTGTTCTGTCTTTTTACCTTTTCTCCATTTTGTTTGTCTTCTGTCTTTTACCTTTTTTGCATTTTTTTTCTCTTCTGTCTTTTACCTTTTCTCCATTTTTTTTCTCCTCTGTTTTTTTACCTTTTCTCAATTTTTTTTCTGTTCTGTCTTCTACCTTTTCTGCATTTTTGTTTGTCTTCTTTCTTTTACCTCTTCTGTATTTTTTTGTTCTTTATCTTTTACACCCTTTGATTTTTCCTTTTCTCGTCCTTACGACACACGTCCTTTTACTCTCTCCTTCTTCTTCTTTGACTTCTATTCTCTAAGACATCAGAAGAGAAAATATTAAAATTGACAGTGCTAAAGGGTCATTGACCTTCTCTGCAATTTTTTAATCTTCTTTCTTTTACACTCTTCGATTTCCTTTCTCTCGTCCTTACCACACACGTCCTCTTACTTTCTTCTTCTTTTTCTTCTATTATCTAAAACGTGAGAAAAGAAAATATGAGAATTGACAGTGCCTTTTACCTCTTCCTTGCATTTTTTTCGTCTCCTTTCCTTTACACCCTTCGATTTTTCTTTTTCTCGTCCTTGCGACGTGTGTCCTTTCACTTTCTTCTTCTTCTTCTCTGGCTTCTATTGTCTAAGACGAATTTTCTGACCCGGTCTCGAAGTGGGACAATCGCGCGAAGAGAAGCGGACGAGTGCGCGGAGCCAAAGCGGTTCGCGCTATTTGGATGCACTCGGCGCAGGCGCGCTGAAAATTCGCGATCCTCTTCGTGAGAGATGATTTTCCTTCCTGCGATTCTCCGTCTGGAGAAGATCGATTTTCTAAGCGTGCATTTTTGTTTATTTATAAATACCAGAGGATTTAACGCGCACAATTGGTTTCGGTTTTAAATAATTTCTTGCATTTCTTTTCCAAGAGGTAATAGAGGGATTTATTTTTTCTTAAGAACGATATGCATTTCAAACAAGATCTTTCAGTTTCCTTTGTCTTTCTCCAATGATAATATTATTTAATAAGTCAATTTAATATAGAATCTCTCAAAATTCTTCGAATCTTCTTAATTGATCCTGGAATGTTTGCAAGGATTCAAGGTGAGGTTAGATAGGTTCAGCAGGGTAGGTAGATTAGGTAGGTTAGAACTTTCAAATAGAGATTTAATTTTTGAGAGGAGAATCATTATGCTCGAGCCATATTCAGTACGATGACCAAACATAATTGATCCTGGAATGTTTGCAAGGAGTCAAAATCAGGTTAGGTAGATTAGACAGATTAGGCTTTTAAATAGAAATTTAATTTTTAAGATGAGCATCTTTAGGATCGAGTCATATTCACTGCGATCACCAAACACAATTGATCCTGGAATGTTCACAAGGAGTCAAGATCAGGTTTTGTAGATTAAGTAGATTAGGTAGATAAGGTTTTGAAAATAGAAATTTAATTTTTAAGATGAGAATCATTAGGCTCGAGCCATATTCACTGCGATCACCAAACACAATTGATCCTGGAATGTTCACAAGGAGTCAAAATCAAGTTAGGTAGATTAGACAGATTAGGTTTTTAAATAGAAATTTAATTTTTAAGATGAGCATTCTTAGGATCGGGTCATATTCACTGCGATCACCAAACACAATTGATCCTGGAATGTTCACAAGGAATCAAAATCAGGTTAGGTAGATTAGGTTGTTAAAATAGAAATTTAATTTTCACGAAAAGAATCATTAGGCTCGAGCCATATTCACTGCGATCACCAAACACAATTGATCCTGGAATGTTCGCGAGGAGTCAAAATCAGATTAGGTAGATTAGATATAATAGGTAGAATAGGTAGATTAGGTAGATTCGATTTTAAAAATAGAAATTTAATTTTTAACATGAGAATCATTAGGCTCGAGCCATATTCACTGCGATCACCAAACACAATTGATCCTGGAATGTTCACAAGGAGTCAAAATCAAGTTAGGTAGATTAGACAGATTAGGTTTTTAAATAGAAATTTAATTTTCACGAGAAGAATCATTAGGCTCGAACCATATTCAGTGCGATCACCAAACACAATTGATCCTGGAATGTTCACAAGGAGCCAAGATCAGGTTAGGTAGATTAGACAGATTAGGCTTTTAAATAGAAATTTAATTTTTAAGATGAGAATCATTAGGCTCGAGCTATATTCAGTGCGATCATCAGGCACAATTGATCCTGGAATGTTCACAAGGAGCCAAGATCAGGTTAGGTAGATTAGACAGATTAGGCTTTTAAATAGAAATTTAATTTTTAAGATGAGAATCATTAGGCTCGAGCTATATTCAGTGCGATCATCAGGCACAATTGATCCTGGAATGTTCACAAGGAGCCAAGATCAGGTTAGGTAGATTAGACAGATTAGGCTTTTAAATAGAAATTTAATTTTTAAGATGAGAATCATTAGGCTCGAGCTATATTCAGTGCGATCATCAGGCACAATTGATCCTGGAATGTTCGCAAGGAGCCAAGATCAGGTTAGGTAGATTAGACAGATTAGGCTTTTAAATAGAAATTTAATTTTTAAGATGAGAATCATTAGGCTCGAGCTATATTCAGTGCGATCATCAGGCACAATTGATCCTGGAATGTTCACAAGGAGCCAAGATCAGGTTAGGTAGATTAGACAGATTAGGCTTTTAAATAGAAATTTAATTTTTAAGATGAGAATCATTAGGCTCGAGCTATATTCAGTGCGATCATCAGGCACAATTGATCCTGGAATGTTCACAAGGAGCCAAGATCAGGTTAGGTAGATTAGACAGATTAGGCTTTTAAATAGAAATTTAATTTTTAAGATGAGAATCATTAGGCTCGAGCTATATTCAGTGCGATCATCAGGCACAATTGATCCTGGAATGTTCGCAAGGAGCCAAGATCAGGTTAGGTAGATTAGACAGATTAGGCTTTTAAATAGAAATTTAATTTTTAAGATGAGAATCATTAGGCTCGAGCTATATTCAGTGCGATCATCAGGCACAATTGATCCTGGAATGTTCACAAGGAGCCAAGATCAGGTTAGGTAGATTAGACAGATTAGGCTTTTAAATAGAAATTTAATTTTTAAGATGAGAATCATTAGGCTCGAGCTATATTCAGTGCGATCATCAGGCACAATTGATCCTGGAATGTTCACAAGGAGCCAAGATCAGGTTAGGTAGATTAGACAGATTAGGCTTTTAAATAGAAATTTAATTTTTAAGATGAGAATCATTAGGCTCGAGCTATATTCAGTGCGATCATCAGGCACAATTGATCCTGGAATGTTCACAAGGAGCCAAGATCAGGTTAGGTAGATTAGACAGATTAGGCTTTTAAATAGAAATTTAATTTTTAAGATGAGAATCATTAGGCTCGAGCTATATTCAGTGCGATCATCAGGCACAATTGATCCTGGAATGTTCGCAAGGAGTCAAGGTCGGCCGAGGTCCCAAGTAGATGCCGCAACGTTTCTGGGATCCCTGGAATGCAACGTGCAGAGTTCTCCACCTCGTCTCGGTGCGCGTCCCTGTTTCTCCTATCTGCGATCGGATTCCAGCGTCGCGACGGCGCGTTTGAATTTCCCGCCAGATTTTCCTGCCGAAGTACGTGTGTCGGTGCGATCGAGTGGAATCGAGGAGAGAAGAATGACAAGAAAGAAGGAAATAACGATCGAACGAATTTCCAAGCATGTAACTTTAAAAATATTCCATCGTCTAGAATTTTTCATCAATGGTACGATTATGTGCGTTACGAGAGAGTTTTGAAAGGAAAGAGAAATACGTGATAGAGCAGAGTATCCTTTATAATTAAGGAGAACGAGAAAAAAGAAATATTTCTTAAGTTCGAAGTAAATTAATCGAGAACAATAGCAAAGAGACATAAGTTGCAGAGCACAGAATCCTTCATAATCAAGAGGACCAAGAAAAAAAAAATATTTCTCAAGTTCAAAGTAAATTAGTCGAAAGGAATAGCGAAGAGACATGAGTTGCAGAGCACAGAATCATTTATAATCAAGAGGACCAAGAAAAAAAATATATCTCTCAAGTTCAAAGTAAATTAGTCGAAAAGAATTGCAAAGAGAAATTCGAATCGTTTATAATCAAGAAGACCAAGAAAAAAATAATATTTGTCAAGTTGAAAATAAATTAGTCGAAGAATGATTGATTGGATAAATATCGAACGATAATAAATTCACGTGTACCTTTAAAAACAGAATATTCGATCCTCTAGGATTTTTTGTATACTATATTATTATTTGCTATATATAATATTATTATATATTCTCAAGTTCGAAATAAATTAGTCGCAGAATCCATGATCGATTGGATAAATATCGAACGATAATAAATTCACGTGTACCTTTAGAAACAGAATATTCGATCCTCTAGGAAGGACTTTTGTTAAAAGTATGATTAAATACATAACAAGAACATGAAATATAATGAAGAAGAACGAGAGAAAAGAAAAAAAATATATATATTCTCAGGTTGAAAATGAATTAGTCGAAGGTTCGACAATCGATTGCACCAACATCGAGAGCCAACAAATCCACGCGCACGCCTTGCAAAACCGAACATTCGATCACCCAGAATCTCTCTCTCTCTCTCTCTCTCTCTCTCTCTCTCTCTTGCACGCGCACGGACTCGCATCAGTGGCGCCTTTTATTTTGAAAAACCAAAGCAACTCGCTCCGCAATTGGCTCTGCGCTCCACCGAGAGAATCCAGAAGAGAAATCTACACCGTGGCACTAGGAGTCACGGTAGGCGCGCACGCGCACTGGATCTTTGCAAACGAAGTTTTCTTCTCGCGCGAAAGGCGATCTCACGTAGCTCTCTAAAACCCTTCTATCGAATTCGAAAACGAAGAAAATGGAGTGAACTCGAATTTTTCAATTGAGTATTAAGTATTAGTGTTAGTATAAGTAAATATAAATATTAGTATCGAGGCAAACCCATTCTAATAAATTCGAAAACGAAGAAAATGGAGTGAACTCGAATTTTTCAATTGAGTATTAAGTATTAGTGTTAGTATAAGTAAATATAAATATTAGTATCGAGGCAAAACCCTTCTAATAAATTCGAAAACGAAGAAAATGGAGTGAATTCGAATTTTTCATTCGAGTATTAAGTATTAATGTTAGTATAAGTAAATATAAATATTAGTATCGAGGCAAAACCCTTCTAATAAATTCGAAAACGAAGAAAATGGAGTGAATTCGAATTTTTCATTCGAGTATTAAGTATTAATGTTAGTATAAGTAAATATAAATATTAGTATCGAGGCAAAACCCTTCTAATAAATTCGAAAACGAAGAAAATGGAGTAAATTCGAATTTTTCATTCGAGTATTAAGTATTAGTGTTAGTATAAGTAAATATAAGTATTAGTATCCAGGCAAAACCCTACTAACAAATTCGAAAACGAAGAAAATGGAGTGAATTCGAATTTTTCATTCGAGTATTAAGTATTAGTGTTAGTATAAGTAAATATAAATATTAGTATCGAGGCAAAACCCTTCTAACAAATTCGAAAACGAAGAAAATGGGGTGAATTCGAATTTTTCAATTGACTATTAAGTATTAGTATTAGTATAAGTAAATATAAATATTAGTATCGAGGCAAAACCCTTCTAACAAATTTGAAAACGAAGAAAATGGGGTGAATCCGAATTTTTCAATTGAGTATTAAGTATTATTGTTAGTATAAGTAAATATAAATATTAGTATCGAGGCAAAACCATTCTAATAAATTCGAAAACGAAGAAAATGGAGTGAATTCGAATTTTTCATTCGAGTATTAAGTATTAGTGTTAGTATAAGTAAATATAAATATTAGTATCAAGGCAAAACCCTTCTAATAAATTTGAAAACGAAGAAAATGGAGTGAATTCGAATTTTTCAATTGAGTATTAAGTATTAGTATTAGTATAAGTAAATATAAATATTAGTATCGAGGCAAAACCATTCTAATAAATTCGAAAACGAAGAAAATGGGGTGAATTCGAATTTTTCAATTGAGTATTAAGTATTAGTATTAGTATAAGTAAATATAAATATTAGTATCGAGGCAAAACCATTCTAATAAATTCGAAAACGAAGAAAATGGAGTGAATTCGAATTTTTTAATTGAGTATTAAGTATTAGTATTAGTATAAGTAAATATAAATATTAGTATCGAGGCAAAACCCTTCTAACAAATTTGAAAACGAAGAAAATGGGGTGAATTCGAATTTTTCAATTGAGAATTAAGTATTAGTATTAGTATAAGTAAATATAAATATTAGTATCGAGGCAAAACCCTTCTAATAAATTTGAAAACGAAGAAAATGGAGTAAATTCGAATTTTTCATTCGAGTATTAAGTATTAGTATTAGTATAAGTAAATATAAATATTAGTATCGAGGCAAAACCCTTCTAACAAATTCGAAAACGAAGAAAATGGAGTGAATTGAAATTTTTCATTCGAGTAGTAAGTATTAGTATTAGTATTAGTATAAGTAAATAGAAGTATTAGTTTCGAGGCAAAACGTTGGAATGCATCTGGAAAAATCTAGGTTCTACGTAAAAATTTTCCAAGCTTGGAACTTATTTGACACAAATCCTTTATGATGAAAGAAAAGAAGGATAGAAGGAATGAAAACCATCATTTGATAAATTTAACCACGCAAGACGAATCGACCATTTAATGGATGATTTATCAGTTAATTGCAAGTAGGATGATCATTTTCTTTTGGACAATTTCCAAAGTGTCGGTTGATAGTATCTTTTTATATTAATTTTTATTATCATCTTCTATTAACCTTTTAATGCACGTTTTTTAAAATATTCAAATTATCAGTTAAATGCAAGTTAGATGCATTTATTTGTCATGTATAGAAGAGTAATGCAAGTTAGCATCATAGATGTGCATGATAATTTTCTTTTCCACAATTTCCAAACTGTCTATTGATGGATGCATTAATTGTTTTTCCATTAAACATAATTGTGTTATAATTGGGATCACATAAATTGTCTGTTGATAGTATCTTTTCATATTATTTTTTACTATCATCTTCTATGAATCCTTTAATGGATAATTTTTAAAATAATACACGTATCAGTTAAACACAAGTATTATACAATTTCTTTATCACATATGCTACTCCATAGTGTACACTGAGAAAAAAGTATATTATATATCTAACTATAATGGTATAGTAACAAAATTATAGTTGAAAATATCATATTTATCGTAAATGTTACCATAATGTCGATAATAATTACGATAAAGGCATAGTATAACCAATAAAATTATATTTTTACCCAAAATTATGGTTATTTCAACTAAAAATATAGTACAATTGAAAATATATAATGCTAAGAAAAATAACTATTTGATATAGTTAATATTACCAGAATATTTCATACATAGTGATAGAACTAACAATATTCACATAACACATTTTACTATACACATGGTAACAAGAACAAAGGTAATAATTAATAATATAACCATTTGTATAAATCCTTCATTCTACTATTCTATTTATTTTCTATGGTTAAGTGAACTACAAAAATATATTCGACGCCAAATTTAACTATAAAATATAGTGAGATATTATATTATCCTAGATTTTATTTTTACCCAAAATGATGGTTATTTCAACTAAAAATATAGTATAATTGAAAATATATAATGGTAAGAAAAATAACTATTTGATATAGTTAATATTACCAGAATATTTCATACATAGTGATAGAACTAACAATATTCACATAACACATTTTACTATACTTACGATAACAAGAACAAAGGTAACAGTTAATAATATAACCATTTATATAAATCGTTCATTCTACTATATTTTGGATGGTTAAGACAACTATAAAAATATATTTGACGCCAAATTCAACTATAAAATATAGTGTGAATATACTAAACCCAACCATTTTTTTCTCTCAGTGTACAGAACTGCAAGTGACAATTTTTAATATCATAAAAAAATGTCATTAAACAATGCATTAACACTATAATTACCCAAAACCAGTGAATTCTAGTTAAAATAGAAAATCGTGTTTAGAAAAAACGTTCACTAAATATACCCTTAAATAATCCTCATTACACACACCCCACAAAAAAAAACCACAATTCACAATATTACACTTCTGCAACAGCATGCATTAACACAAGATTTATCGAACATTTTTTATAAACACGATTTCCTATTTGAACCAGTCAAATTTACTGGTTTCGGTAAATCTAGTGTTAAAGGGTTCGAAGAAACCAAAAAAAAAAAAAAACATTAGAAAATAATATTAAAAGGCAATCTTATTTTCGAGTCACGCTCTCTCTGCTCTCGGACACAACGGTTCCACGAGGCTCGTAAGGAGGGCCTGAAAGTAAAAATCTCTGCTCCTCTTATTTCTCCAGCTGAGAGAGAAAGAACCACACACACACACACACACACAAATACACATACACAGATACAAAAAGAAAGAGAGAGAAGAGAGAGAAAGAGAGAAAGAGAAAGAGAAGAGGGAAAGACTTTCGAACGGTAAAACCAGCCACGCTCTCCTCCTCCAGCACCCGAGGCCTCCTATCACGAGGACTCTGGGTGCCTTCTAAGACACCTGGTAGAGAAAAGATCTCGAGAGTGGCTTAGCATCCGTGCAAACGACGCCAGGCGTCGCCACGCCTCCTCCGTTCACCAAAGGAGAAGTCTACAGGGTGTACCGTTCCTGGTACCTTTTTTACCTTTCTCGAAAAATCTTTCTCTCTCTCTCTCTCTCTCTGTCTCTTTCTCTTTCTGTCTTTCTCTTTCTCTCTCTTTGTGTCTTTGTGTCTCTCACATTCTCTCTCTCTGTGTGTGTCTCTTTCTCTTTCTTTCTCTTTCTTTCTTTGTGTCTCTCACATTTTCTCTCTCTCTTTCTCTTGATTTTATTGGCGAGGGCGGACGAAGGAGGACGACGACGAGGTGTTGGAGAAGGAGAACGTTCACTCGTCTCGGTTGGCACACTTTAAGAAGAAGCCAAACGTCGCGTCGGCTTCTGTGAGTCACACGCAGCAGGCAGGAGCACGAGGAAGCAGAGGTGGAAGGGACTGCCGACACACTTTGGCGAGAGAGCCAGCACTAACTGAACAACGACAGGATAAGAAGTATCCAGGGATGGTTACTGAGACACCTAGGTTTAACACTAGATTTTCAGTAACCAGTCGATTTGATTGGTTCAAATGGAAAATCGTGTTTATAAAAAATGTTTGGTAGATCTAGTGTTTAAAGATGAATGTTTTGAGTATGAGGAAGTGCGACATTTTTGTGGTTGGTAGGGAGAAGTTTTTTTTTTAAATTAGTACACTGAGAAAAAAAAATTGTTGGGTTTACTATAATCTTACTATATTTTATAGTTAAATTTGGCGTCAAACATATTTTTATAGTTCACTTAACCATAGAAAATATAGTAAAATGAACGATTTATAGAAATTATTATATAATTAACTATTATCTTTGTTACCATACGTATGGTAAAGTGTGATATGTGAATATAGTTAGTTCTATCACTATGTATGAAATATTCTGGTAATATTAACTATATAAAATAGTTACTTTTCTTACCATTATACACTGAGAAAAAAAATGGTTGGGTTTACTATAATCGCACTATATTTTATAGTTAAATTTGGCGTCAAACATATTTTTATAGTCCACTTAACAATACAAAATATAGTAGAATGAACGATTTATACAAATGGTTATATTATTAACTATTACTTTTGTTCTTGACTAGATTTTCAGTAACCAGTCGATTTGATTGGTTCAAATGGAAAATCGTGTTTATAAAAAATGTTTGGTAGATCTAGTGTTTAAAGATGAATGTTTTGAGTATGAGGGAGTGCGACATTTTTGTGGTTGGTAGGGAGAAGTTTTTTTTTTTAAATTAGTACACTGAGAGAAAAAAATTGTTGGGTTTACTATAATCTTACTATATTTTATAGTTAAATTTGGCGTCAAACATATTTTTATAGTTCACTTAACCATACAAAATATAGTAGAATGAACGATTTATACAAATGGTTATATTATTAACTATTACTTTTGTTCTTGTTACCATATGTATAGTAAAATGTGCTATGTGAATATAGTTAGTTCTATCACTATGTATGAAATATTCTGGTAATATTGACTATATAAAATAGTTACTTTTCTTGCCATTTTATATTTTCAACCATACTATATTTTTAGTTGAAATAACCATAATTTTGGGTAAAAAAAATAATATAGTTGGTTATACTATGCCTCTATCGTAATTATTACAGACATTCTGGTAACATTTACCATAAATATCATAATTCCAACCATAATTTTGTTACTATGCCATTATAGTTAGATATATCATATACTTTTCTCTCTGTGTATCAATGTGATGAATTGATGAATGTTGGAATAGAGGGTCGAAGATGAAAAGATGAATAGAAAATGATTCATGGATTTTTTTTAAAGCATGAATTATTGGACATTGTTGGATCAAAGAAGATAGGTAGAAGTATTTTTTTTTAAATTAGTATTCAATGCATGAATTTCTATTTGATACGAGATATTTGATTGAAATAGATAAATGTTGAAATAGAGTGGCAAAGTCGAAAAGATAAATAGAAAATGATTCATGCATTTTTTTTTAAACATGAATTATTGGACATTCTTGGATCAAACAAGATAGTTAGAAGTTTTTTTTTTTAAATTAGTATTCAATGGTGGAATAACTAATTAGTATTAGTGGAATAGATCAATGTTGAAATAGAGTGTCAAAGTCGAAAAGATAAATAGAAAATGATTCATGCATTTTTTTTAAACATGAATTATTGGAAATTTTTGGATCAAACGAAAATGTATAGTTTATTATTCCAGCATCCTAGTTGATTGAAATAGAGCAATGTTGAAATAGAGTGTCAAAGTTGAAAAGATAAATAGAAATTGATTCATGGATTTCTTTGGATATGAATTATTGGATATTTTTGGATTATTGAAAAATGTATAGATTGTTCCAGTATTATATTGCGGGAAGGATGTTTAGGAACAGAGTTATAGATGGGTAGGAATTTTATTTTTAAATTAGTATCAATGTGATGAATTGACTCAACCCTTCAATGCATGAATTTCTATTTCAAATAGAGTATCAAAGTTGAAAAGATAAATAGAAAATAATTCATGGAGTTTTTTAAGTACGAATTATTGGAAATTTTTGGATAAGGTTCACAAAAAAATAAATCAGCTTAAACCAAAAAATAAAATCAACCCTTTAATGGATGATTTATCAGTTAATTGCAAGTAGGATGCATTTATTTATCATGTATACAAGAGTAATGCAAGTTATCATCATAGATGTGCATGATAATTTTCTTTTCCACAATTTCCAAATTGTCTATTGATAGTATCTTTTTATATTATTTTTTATTATCATCTTCTATTAGTCCTTTAATGGATGATTTTTAAAAGATTACGCTTATCAGTTAAATGCAAGTAGGATACATTCTTTTTTCACGTATACAAGAGTAATGCAAGTTATCATCATAGATGTGCATGATAATTTTCTTTTCCACAATTTCCAAATTGTCTCTTGACAGTATCTGTTCATATTATTTTTTATTATCATCTTCTATTAACCCTTCAATGCATAATTTCGAAAATTTCAAAAAGATTTCAAAATTTTCAAATTCTCCTATTAATTATTGAAATCTGGTACATTCTTACTTCTCAATTTGCTACTTGGAACCATTCTGATTTTAGCATATAAGTCCACGTGAATCTTAAATAAAAAAAAAATAAAAGAAAAAAGGTTTCGAGCGATCACGTGGAATGATATTTATAAATTTTCTAGGAGGATTTTTAATTTAATAGCCAATGGTTTGGAATGCCCGGTGAATTTACTCTACACGTTCTTCTTCTCCGTTTTATCGCTACGCTTTATCATCCACGCGCACAATGTCTCGGTGCTCGAGTGTGCAGATGCACCACGAAACGAGGCACTCTCCTAGGTCAAGATCGGTGGAGCACGTAAATCAACTTTCCACTACCCGTGGCACTTGCCCACTCCACGCACGAGCTTCTCTCTTTCTCTTTCTCTCTCGTCACCTGCTGCTCTCTTCTCTTCTGCATCCTCTTTGCTTCTTCTTCTTCTTCTTCTTCTTGGGTTACGAGAGCATCTTCTCTCAGCGTGTAGCAGGTAGAGAAGGACGAGAGAAAGAGGTCTGTTATTTTGTGTTAGAACACACACGTGAGAGGGTGGAAATTTTCGAAAATTTCTAGATTAAATATTTATTGGATGTAGACTTGTTCTTAATGAGTTGGAATTTTTTCGAGAACACACGTGAGAGGGTGGAAATTTTCAAAAATTTCTAGATTAAATATTTATTGGATGAGGCTCGTTCTTAACACTACATTGAACCAGTCAAATTTACTGGTTTCGGTAAATCTAGTGTTAATGAGTTGGAATTTTTTCGAGAACACACGTGAGAGGGTGGAAATTTTCGAAAATTTGTAGATTGAATATTTATTGGATGTAGATTTGTTCTTAATGAGTTGGAAATTTTTCGAGAACACACGTGAGAGGGTGGAAATTTTCGAAAATTTCTAGATTAAAGATTTATTGGATGTAGACTTGTTCTTAATGAGTTGGAATTTTTTCGAGAACACACGTGAGAGGGTGGAAATTTTCAAAAATTTCTAGATTAAATATTTATTGGATGAGGCTCGTTCTTAACACTACATTGAACCAGTCAAATTTACTGGTTTCGGTAAATCTAGTGTTAATGAGTTGGCATTTTTTCGAGAACATACGTGAGAGGGTGGAAATTTTCGAGAATTTGTAGATTAAATATTTATTGGATGTAGACTTGTTCTTAATGAGTTGGAATTTTTTCGAGAACACATATGAGAGGGTGGAAATCTATGATGTGTTGATTGAAATATTAATTGGACAAAACTCATTCTTAACGAGTGTAGAAATTTCTTGAGAATCCTTCGAAAGTTCCTGTCGATCCTCCACCTCTCGTTTCTCGTCTCGAAAATGGAACAGAAGGTTATTTTCGTGCTCGACGAAGGCAAAGGTTTCGTTTTCGAGGTGAACAAATCCGAAGATACAATGTAGCACTCTCTGTGCTACAGTTGTATCATTTTAGATTGTGTCACTTACAAAGTAGAAAATTCTACTCAAAGAATTCGTTACCAAAGAACCATATATCTTCTCTAGAAATTGCAAGCTCTCCATATTTATAACAATAATCAATATTTTTCCATAAATTCGTTACCAAACATGCACCGCCTCTAGAAATTGCAAGCTCTCAATATTTATAACAATAATCAATATTTTTCCATAAATTCGTTACCAAACATGCACCGCCTCTAGAAATTGCAAGCTCTCAAATATTTATAACAATAATCAATATTTTTCCATAAATTCGTTGCCAAAGAAACATGCACCTTCTCTTGAAATTGCAAGCTCTCGATATTTATAACAATAATAAATATTTTTCCATAAATTCGTTACCAAAGAAACATACACCCCCTCTAAAAATTGCAAGCTCTCAATATTTATAACAATAATCAATATTTTTCCATAAATTCGTTACCAAAGAAACATACACCTCCTCTAAAAATTGCAAGCTCTCCATATTTATAACAATAATAAATATTCTTCCATAAATTCGTTACCAAAGAAACATACACCTCCTCTAAAAATTACAAGCTTTCAATATTTATAACAATAATAAATATTTTGAGTAAATTCGTTACCAAAGAAACATGCACCTCCTCTACAAATTATAAGCCCTCGATTTTTATAATAATAAAATATATGCACCTCCTTGAGAAATTTCAAGCTCTCAATATTTATAACAATAATAAATAATTTTCCATAAATTCGTTACCAAAGAACCATACACCTCCTCTAGAAATTGCAAGCTCTCAATATTTATAACAACAATCAATATTCTTCCATAAATTCGTTACCAAAGAAACATACACCTCCTCTAGAAATTACAAACCCCCGATATTTATAACAACAATCAACATTTTCAACGAAACTAATCGAAATCCAAATCAGTCACCTAAAACACTGAGTTATCACAAGTGACGGAGCCACCAAGAAAGCGGAAGAGAAGAACTGGTGAATTTCAAGGGACTTCTCGTCCTTGACTTCTTCCTCTCTTCTCTTCTCTTTCTCTCCTTCTCCTACACTTTATCCTCTTACATATCCTCCTTCTCCATCGTCACGAGGTGACCTATTTAGGCATACGCTCGAAGAAGGTGGAGGAGGAGGTCGTGTGACTTTAGCCTTTCGACGCACTCCTCTCCAGACGATCCGAACTTATCCAAAGTTCAGAAGAACTCATAAGAAGGTCACGCTCTGGTGGTGAGAGGTGAAGAAGAAGGAAAGAGGTAGTTTCCTTCTCCTTCTCTGCCACCGGATGTACTTTATGACAAATACTAACTCGGCTGGACCTCTTATTTGCCTCTCACCCTTCTCTCCTTTCCACCTTCACCCTCGACAGAGTGTGTATCACATTGAACCCACCCTATCACGTGCAACGAGCAGCACCTGTTTCCCTTCAAGGTCATTTTTCGGACTGGATTTTCAATTGGCGCCGCCTCCGCGACCTTGGACTAATTTTCCACGAACCTCCAGAATTTTAGATAGCACGAGAAAAGATTTTATATATTTTTTTTGAAGAGTAGGTTTTTTGAGTTACTGGGTTGATTTTTGGAGAACAATTTTTCTGCTTGCACGAGCTTGAATTAATTTTCTAAGGTCCTCCAGAAATTTAGATAGAACGAGAAAAGGTTTTATATATTTTTTTTTGAAGAGTAGGTTTCTGTGTTACTGGGTTGAGTTTTGGAGAATGACTTTTCGAATTTGATTTTCAATTTGTGCTGCTTGCACAACCTTGAATTAATTTTCCAAGGTTCTCCAGAAATTTAGATAGTACGAGAAAAGGTTTTCTATATTTTTTTTTGGAAGAGTGGGTTTTTGTGTTACTGGGTTGATTTTTAGAGAATGATTTTTTGAATTGGATTTTGGATTGGTGCTGCTTGCATGAGCTTGAATTAATTTTCCAAGATCCTCCAGAAATTTAGATAGTACGAGAAAAGGTTTTATATATATTTTTTTGAAGAGTAGGTTTCTGTGTTACTGGGTTGAGTTTTGGAGAATGACTTTTCGAATTTGATTTTCAATTTGTGCTGCTTGCACAACCTTGAATTAATTTTCCAAGGTCCTCCAGAAATTTAGATAGTACGAGAAAAGGTTCCATATATTTTTTTTTTTAAGAGTAGATTTTTTAAGTTACTGGGTTGATTTCTGGAGAACAATTTTTCTGCTTGCACGACCTTCGACTAATTTTCCAAGGTTGTTCAGAATTTTAGGTAGTACGAGAAAAGGTTTCATATATTTTTTTTTGAAGAGTAGGTTTTTGTGTTACTGGGTTGATTTTCAGAGAATGATTTTTTTAATTGGATTTTGGATTGGTGCTGCTTGCACGAGCTTGAATTAATTTTCCAAGGTCCTCCAGGAAATTGATCTAGCATTAGAAACGATCTAACAAATTCGTTCTCATCAGAATATCCACCGAGCAATTCTTCTAATTCACTCCAACGACTGTAGGAGAACAATTTTTGGCAGGCATCCTCTTTTGGATCTGCTGGCCTCGCGAGCATATTTTTCTCTTTTTTTAATCGTCCACACACGCCAGCCTATATTGGACCATTCACTGGGCACTGGAGGGTGGGCGCCTGAATCCGTCCCATAAATTCACGTCGCGTGCAATCTGGGACTACACTTCCGAATCGATATTTCACTGTAAATATCCTCGAGGATGGAATTTACAAATGAGAGACGCCACGTGGCGTCTCACTAGAACAAACAAAAAGAAAAAGTTTCTAGACTAAATATTTATTGGATGTAGCTCGTGGAAATCTATGATGTGTCGATTGAAACATTAATTGGACAAAACTGGTTCTTAACGAGTGTGGAAATCCGAAGATACAATGTAGCACTCTCTGTGCTACAATTGTATCATTTTAGATTGTGTCACTTGCACAACGAGAGTGGAGAGTTACGTGGCGTCTCACACTGAGAGAAAAAAATGGTTGGGTTTACTATAATCGCACTATATTTTATAGTTGAATTTGGCGTCAAATATATTTTATAGTTCACTTAACCATAGAAAATATAGTAGAATGAACGATTTATACAAATGGTTATATTATTAACTATCACCTTTGTTTTGGTTACTATATGTATAGTAAAATGTGTTATGTGAATATAGTTAGTTCTATCACTATGTATGAAATATTCTGGTAATATTAACTATATAAAATAGTTACTTTTCCTACCGTTATATATTTTCAACCATACTATATTTTTAGTTGAAATAACCAAAATCTTGGGTAAAAAAAAATAATCTAGTTGCTTATACGATGCCTCTATCGTAATTATTACCGACATTATGGTAACATTTACCATAAATATGATATTTCCAACTATAATTTTGTTACTATACCATTATAGTTAAATATATCATATACTTTTCTCTCGGTGCACTAGAATAAACAAAAGAAAAAATTTCTAGATTCAATATTTATTGGATGTAGCTTGTGGAAATCTATGATGTGTCGATTGAAAAATTAATTGGACAAAACTCGTTCTTAACGAGTGTGGAAATCCAAAGATACAATGTAGTAGCACTCTCTGTGCTACAGTTGTATCATTTTAGATTGTGTCACTTGCACAACGAGAGTGAAGAGTCACTTGACGGTCTCACTAGAATAAACAAAAAGAAAAGTTTCTAGATTAAATATTTATTGGATGTAGCTTGTGGAAATCTATGATGTGTCGATTGAAAAATTAATTGGACAAAACTCGTTCTTAACATGGATGGAAATCCGAAGATACAATGTAGCACTCTCTGTGCTACAGTTGTATCATTTTAGATTGTGTCACTTGCACAACGAGAGTGGAGAGTCACGTGACGGTCTCACTAGAATAAACAAAAGAAAAAGTTTCTAGATTAAATATTTATTGGATGTAGCTTGTGGAAATCTATGATGTGTCGATTGAAAAATTAATTGGACAAAACTCGTTCTTAACGAGTGTGGAAATCTCTGTGCTACAGTTGTATCATTTTAGATTGTGTCACTTGCACAACGAGAGTGAAGAGACACGTGGAGTCTCACTAGAATAAACAAAAGAAAAATAATAATAATAATAAAGAAACAAAAGAAGAACTTAAGAGAAAGAAAGAAAGAGAGAGAACTTTCTCAAGAGTGACAAAACTTTCTACGTGAACGAAGAAACATATTCTTCTTCTTTCTCTTCTTCTTCTTCTTCTTCTTTTCTCTTGCGTATTCAAACAACGTAGACGCGTGCCACCGTGCGTGTAAGGAGGCCTCTTAGCATTTCACCATCGTGTAATCCTCGAGGTCCTTCGAGCTTCAAGGACTCCACGCGTTCGTTCGTCGTCGGTTCGACGAGAGCAAGACGAGGAAAGCCCAAGGACGTGAATTGGCGCGAGCTAGAAAATCACCGAGACTCGCCACCACTCAGCTGCGATTGGATGGAATTGAACGACCGTGAGGAGGACGAAGAGGACAAGGAGGACTGCGATTGGAAAAAGGAGTTTGGTAGCCATTGCATGGTTTTTCCGAGGAAAATTCCTTACTGAGAGATTTTTCCTGGATGAGGATCGATTGACTGAAACACGAATTTAATTTAATTGATTGTGGTAGGTAACAGAGAGAGAGAGAGAGAGAGAGAGAGAGAGAGAAAATTAAAGGATAAGATTTAGTGAGGATTGGAAAAATTGTTGTTGTACCAATTGGATGGTATTTTGAGGAAAATTCCTTACTGAGAGATTTTTCTAGGATGAGGATCGATTGACTGAAACACGAATTTAATTTAATTGATTGTGATAGGTAACAGAGAGAGAAAATGAAAAGAAAAGATTTTATGAGGATTGGAAAAATTGTTCAAGAAAGTGGTGTTGTACCAATTGAATGGTATTTTGAGGACAATTTTTTACTGAGAAATTTTTCTAGGATGAGGATCGATTGACTGAAACACGAATTTAATTTAATTGATTGTGGTAGGTAACAGAGAGAGAGAGAAAGAAAATGAAAGGATAAGATTTAGTGAGGATTGGAAAAATTGTTGTTGTACCAATTGGATGGTATTTTGAGGAAAATTTTTTACTGAGAAATTTTTCTAGGATGAGGATCGATTGACTGAAACACGAATTTAATTTAATTGATTGTGGTAGGTAACAGAGAGAGAGAGAGAAAGAAAATGAAAGGATAAGATTTAGTGAGGATTGGAAAAATTGTTGTTGTACCAATTGGATGGTATTTTGAGGAAAATTTGTTACTGAGAAATTTTTCCAGGATGAGGATCGATTGACTGAAACACGAATTTAATTTAATTAATTGTGATTGGTAACAGAGAGAGAAAATGAAAAGAAAAGATTTTATGAGGATTGGAAAAATTGTTCAAGAAAGAGCTGTTGTACCAATTGAATGGTTTTTTGAGGAAAATACCTTACTGAGAGATTTTTCCAGGATGAGGATCGATTGACTGAAACACGAATTTAATTTAATTGATTGTGATAGGTAACAGAGAGAGAAAATGAAAAGAAAAGATTTCATGAGGATTGGAAAAATTGTTCAAGAAAGTGGTGTTGTACCAATTGAATGGTATTTTGAGGAAAATTTTTTACTGAGATATTTTTCTAGGATGAGGATCGATTGACTGAAACATGAATTTAATTAAATTAATTGTGATAGGTAACAGAGAGAGAAAATGAAAGAAAGAAATTTAGTGAGGAGGTAACAAAGGGAGAAAATGAAAGGATTTGATGAGGATTGGAAAAATTGTTCAAGAAAGTGGTGTTGTACCAATTGAATGGTATTTTGAGGAAAATTTTTTACTGAGAAATTTTTCTAGGATGAGGATCGATTGACTGAAACATGAATTTAATTTAATTAATTGTGATAGGTAAGAGGGAAAAAATGAAAGAAAAAGATATGATGAGGATTGCAAGAAGATTCAAGAAAGAGGCTCTGATACCAAATGAATGGTTTTTTGAGGAAAATTTGTTACTGAGAAATTTTTCTCAGATGAGGATCGATTGAGTGAAACATGAATTTAATTTAATTAATTGTGATAGGTAAGAGAGGGAAAAAATGAAAGAATAAAATTTAGTGAGGATTGGAAAAATTGTTCAAAAAAGTTGTGTTGTACCAATTGAATGGTATTTTGAGGAAAATTTTTTACTGAGAAATTTTTCCAAGCTGAGGATCGATTTACTGAAACACGAATTTAATTTAATTAATTGTGTTAGGTAAGAGAGGAAGAAAATGGAAGAAAAAAATTTAGTGACGATTGGAAAAATTGTTCAAGAAAGTGGTGTTGAACCAATTAAATGGTATTTCCAGGAAAATTCTTTACTGACGGACTTTTCCAAGCCGACTGAAACACGAATTTAATTTAATTAATTGTGGTAGGTAACACAGAGAGATAGAAAATGAATGAAAAATAAAATTGATTGAACGAATTGAACGATTTTTCCATAAAAATTTCTTTACCAAGAGATTTTTCCACGTCGTGGATCTTAAGAAATCCTTGAACATAATTCAATTAATTGCAGTAAGAGAACAGAAATGAGAAAGAAACCCAAATGCATGTGTGGAAAAATAAAGAAGACGAGAGAATCGAAGGCAGATAAACACTACGAAGAGAATTAATTGTTTGCGATGTGTCCAGATGAGAATAAAAAGTGGTGGTGGATGCATGAGAGTGGATGAGCAGGTAGAGGATGAGGAGAAGCGTGGAATCGGGCGATAACCTCGCGGAGAGAGAGATAATCGATAAAAGCCGAATTGGATCGTCCTGGAAAATTGTTATCGTGGAAAATGGCGGGTGATTTCGAGTCGTTGGAAAAAAAAATAAGAGAGGACTGCTGTATCGACTCGTCAAATTTTCGGATCGTAGAGAAAGCTGAATGAAATAGAACGCATGGAGAATTTTTGAATTTATTCAGTCACTAGAAAAAAAAATAAAAGAGAGCTGCTCTATTTGCTTGGAAATTTTTTGGTTTGTAGAGAATGCTGAATGAAATAGAACACATGGAGAATTTTGGAATCTATTCACTCGTTGAAAATAAAAATAAAAGAGAGCTGCTCTATTCACTTGGAAAATTTTCGGGTCGTAGAGAAAGCTGAATGAAATAGAACGCATGGAGAATTTTTGAATTTATTCACTCGTTGAAAATAAAAATAAAATAGAGCTGCTCTATTCACTTGGAAATTTTTTGGTTTGTAGAGAATGTTGATTGAAATAGAACACATGGAGAATTTTGGAATCTATTCACTCGTTGAAAAAAAAAATAAAATAGAGCTGCTCTATTCACTTGGAAATTTTTTGGTTTGTAGAGAATGCTGAATGAAATAGAACACATGGAGAATTTTGGAATCTATTCACTCGTTGAAAATAAAAATAAAAGAGAGCTGCTCTATTCACTTGGAAAATTTTCCGATCGTAAAAAATTCTAGATGAAATAGGACGCATGGAGAATTTTCGAATCTATTCAATCTCTCGAAAAAAACTAAAAGAGACCTACTCTATTCGCTTGGAAAATTTTCATATCGTAAGAAATGCTCAATTTGAAATAGGACGCAATGGAGAATTTTCGAATCTATTCAATCTTTGGAAAAAAAAAAATAAATAAAACAGAGCTGTTCTATCCACTTGGAAAATTTTCGAATCGTAGAAAAAGTACCGATTGGCCGAAGAAAATAAGAACGCATAGAAAATCTCTAGATTTATCATAAAAAAAAAAAAGAAAGAAGAACAAAGAGAAACGGAAAGACTCCTTAGACCGATGCAACGAAAATCAGAATGACGAAAGAAGAGTAAGTGCGCGCTTGCTTGCAAAATTCATTTCGAATGCCTCTTTCTCTCTCTCTCTCTCTCTCTCTCTCTCTCTCTCTCTCTCTCTCCGTGCACAATGAGAACATTGTACTACGTCACTCGTTATCGATTTATCGATAAGACTATCTCTCGCTTGACGCGTTACTCGAAGAACTGAACAATCCAACGGAAGAGAGAAAGAGCGAGAACGAGATGAAGATGTCCCTGTACAATAAACAAAATAAATCCTTTCTCCAACGACAATTTGGCAACGAATCGATCGGAATCAACAGTTGTCGAGACTGTCGAAGTCGTGCCTTTTCGAGCTCTCGATTAAACTCTTATATAATATAAATAAATATAAATAATAATTTCTTATATAAACAAATTTATATAAGAAATTTAATTTTTATATTGAAAATATAAGGTTCTATATAAACTAACGAAAGGAAAAAATGAAAAAAATTAAACATATCATCTACACCAGAATAATAAAATCACCGTGCGATAATCGTTAAAATTTACAATTAAACTTGACAATATAACAAAAACAAAAAAGAAACAATGCAAAGTGCAAAGTACATTCGATTTTTTTTTTCAATTAAAATTTGTGGAGTGTGAATTAGATAACAAAATTGTTTTTGATTCTTCAAGAGTAAAAGTGGAATTTTGCTTTTTTGGTTTTTTCGAAATTGTTTTTTGAGGAGTTTGGTGAAATTGTGGGACGAGAGTGATTTTGAAATGTGACGTTTGTTGGAGTGAGTCGAGCGTGTTGTTGAATCCATGGTGGCTCGAGCAAGTAGAAGGGGCTCGTTCGTGGCAGGCCACGCGACTGGCGGGCAATTCGAGGCCGATCGAAACGAACGAGGCGCGCGCGTTTTTTTACACTCTTGCACGCACGCACGCACGCGCGTCACGGCCGCGTGGGCGCGCGTGCAAGGTGGACGACGTGCGCGAGCGCACGCTCGCACCTGAAACTCGAGTTTTGCGAATTTTCCAAAGTAACGTTCCTTAAAGAAAATTATGTTAAAAGAAATTAGACTCTACTTTGCCAATTTTCCAAACTAAGATTCTTTAAGGGGGAATTACCGTCTAGAAAATTCAAAAATTCGATTTTTCTTTTTGCATTTTATTATAGCCTGGGGTTTTAAGAATGTGTCTCGAAAATATTAATTTGAAATTCGTAGAACTCCCATAGTTATAGAGCCTTATATCTGGATCGTTGTTTATTGTTTACCCAGTATACCGGCTTGGTGAATTTCTTTTGTTATCGCCCCGCTATCTTGTTTTGAAGCTGAGGAAGGTGGTCTTTATGGTGCCGGACAGTTGATTAAAGGTAAGTTATTCAAATCAGTCGTTATCCACCGTAAGTTCACCCGTATCGGTGCTAAATGTATGGCAAACTTTAAACGCGTTTTTCTCGGAATGACATTTTTCAAGACGGGCGCACGTTTTTCCCAAAAACCATTGAACCAATTGACTTGCGGTTTGGCACACATATTGAAGGAACCTTTATTTATGGTCGGAACTAGGATTATACTGATAGCTTGAACATTTCAGTTCCAATCTAACGTTTTGGTTGAAAATTTTTCGGAAAAATTGAATTTCGATTTTTAAACAGCTGTGATTTCGATAAAAATATTTGTACTTGCTTAGTTCTAGTTCGGACGATAATTACACTCATATAGATTGGAAAAAAAAAATTAGTTTTTGTTTCAGATAACTAGGATCGCCACAACCCGTGCGCCCGATTGGACGAGTGCTCACGCCGCGACCTGCATAACTTGTATACATTTTAAGAGGAGTATTTCATAAAACTTTGCGTTGCTTGTTTAAACGTGTCTTAATATGAGTGAAAAATCCCGGCACTGTAGGTTTGATAGTTTTCGCAAAATTAATTCCCAAATATTACTTAAAAAACACACTTCTAGACGGTAATTCCCCCTTTAATGAAAAATATATCAAAATGAAGAATCTTTTTTTTTACTATGTGATAATTAATGAAAGTAGAATAATCAAGAAGGTAAGTGTACGGTCGCACCTGAAACTCGACTTTTGCGAATTTTCCAAAGTAACGTTCCTTAAAGAAAATAATGTTAAAAGAAATTAGCCTCTACTTTGCCAATTTTCCAAACTACGATTCTTTAATGAAAAATATATCAAAATGAAGAATCTTTTTTTTTACTATGTGATAATTAATGAAAGTAGAATAATCAAGAAGGTAAGTGTACGCTCGCACCTGAAACTCGAGTTTTGCGAATTTTCCAAAGTAACGTTCCTTAAAGAAAATTATGTTAAAAGAAATTAGACTCTACTTTGCCAATTTTCCAAACTAAGATTCTTTAATGAAAAACATATCAAAATGAAGAATCTTTTTTTTTAATATGTGATAATTAATGAAAGTAGAATAATCAAGAAGGTAAGTGTACACTCGCACCTGAAACTCGAGTTTTGCGAATTTTCCAAAGTAACGTTCCTTAAAGAAAATTATGTTAAAAGAAATTAGACTCTACTTTGCCAATTTTCCAAACTAAAATTCTTTAATGAAAAACATATCAAAATGAAGAATCGTTTTTTTTACTATGTGATAATTAGTGAAAGTAGAATAATCAAGAAGGTAAGTGTACGCTCGCACCTGAAACTCGACTTTTGCGAATTTTCCAAAGTAAGGTTCTTTTATGAAAATTGTGTTAAAAGAAATAAGCTTGTGTCTTACTACGTCATAATTAATGAAAGTAGAATAATCACGAAGGTAAGTGTACGGTCGCATCTGTAACTTGACTTTGCGAATTTTTCAAACCAACATTTTCGAAACATCAACCAACAAATTTAATGAAATTTATATCAAAATAAAGAATCCTCTCTTTTACTATGTGATAATTAATAAAAGTAGAATAATCACGAAGGTAAGTCGCATCTGAAAGTCGACTTTACGAATTTTCCAAACCAATATTCTTTAATGAAAAATATATCAAAAACAAAGAATCCTCTTTTTTACAATGTGCCAATTAACAAAAGTAGAATAATCACGAAGGTAAGCGCATGCACGCACTTAAAACTCGACTTTGCGAATTTTCCAAATCAGAAATCTTTAATGAAAAATATATCACCAGGATATAATCTTCTGTTCTACTACATGATAATTAACAAAGGTAGAATAATCACGAAGGTATGAAATTCAACGTAAAAAAGAAACACGAAAGAATAAATGAAATATGATTACACACATTTCTGGATCGCGTGGCGTACTAGAAATAGCAACTGATTCTTGCGTGTGGGTGGATTGCACCACACGATTGAAGCCTGTGCAACAATGTAACGTGAACTGCGCACCGGTGCAAAGGTCATGCATGGTCGGTGAACGTGACTTCCTCTACGCCCACACACGTAAGCTCAACAGAATTTTTTTTCTGTAAATCATTCGAGCGTATCTCTCTGGAAAGAACGACACCTAAAAGACCCTTAATTTATAGAAGAGCTTTGAAACAAAACAAAATTTACCAAACCAAGAATTTTACTCCACCTCAAAATCTCTGAAATATTCTCAGCAAAAATTCCAAGTGCTCTCAGTTCCTCTTCAACAAGCTAAAATCCCAAGAAATCTGTGTGCGGAACAAAATGTAGAAAACCTTAATTTATCAAAAACCCTCAAAGTTTATTCTACCTCAAAAAATCCATCGAACCCAAAAAAAAAAAAAAAATTAACCACCAATCTAATTTCCAAAATAATAAACCAAACCAAGAATTTTACTCTGCCTCAGAAATTCCATCGAATCCAAAAAAAAGAAATCAACCTCCAATCTAATTTCCAAAATAATAAACCAAACCAATAATTTTACACTACCTCAAAATTCCAACGTGACCAAAAGAGAAAACGAAAAAAATCCCAAGAAACCTCTGCGCAGAACAAAACCTAGAAAACGTTAATTTATCAAAAACCCTCAAAGCACACAGTTTATTCTACCTCAAAAATTCCATCAAATCCAAAAAAAAAATCAACCTCGAATCTAATTTCCAAAATAATAACCCAAACCAAGAATTTTACTCTGCCTCAGAAATTCCATCGAATCCAAAAAAAGAAATCAACCCACCTCCAATCTAATTTCCAAAATAATAATCCAAACCAAAAATTTTAATCTGTCTCAGAAATTCTATCGAACCCAAAAACAGAAATCAACCCACTTCCATTCCAATTTCCAAAATTAAACCGGTAATTAAGAATCTCTGAAATATTCTCAGCAAAAATTCCAAGTCCTCTCAGTTCCTCTCCAACAAACTAAAATCCAAGATAAAACAATCCAAGTGACCAAAACAGAAAACGAAAAAAATACTAACAACTCGAAATCTAGAAAACCTCTATTTATCAAAAACCCTCAAAACACACAGTCTACTATATCTAAAAAAAATCCATCGAATCCAAAAAAAAACCTCCACTCTAATTTCCAAAATAAAACCGTCAATTAAGAATCTCTGAAATATTCTCAGCAAAAATTCCAAGTCCTCTCAGTTCCTCTGCGACGAACTAAAACCCAAGAAGAATAATCCAAGTGTCCAAGAGAGACAGAGAGAGAGAGAATGAGAAAGAAGAAAAAAGAAGAAAAAGAGGCCAAGAGACCTCTGCAAGAGAGGAGACGAACCAAGGGAGAAATTCTCGAAGCAGAGAGACGATGAAGAAGGATCTGGCGAGTGCACCGCCACGGTGGAACTGCAGTGCGGGACTGCGGCGTTGCATCTGCCGAGGTGGCGTCCGCGAAGGCATCGGCAAGCCGCCGGCCGCAGAGCAGGCCTGAAACCGAGGGCAATATCAGTTGGAGAAAGACGATAAAATGAGAGAGAGAGAGAGAGAGATGGAGTGAGAGAGAGAAAGAGAGAGAGAGAGAATGAGAGCCACGTGGTCGAGCAGTTTCACGTCAACGTCGTGCAGAATGAGAGAGAGAAAGAAAGAGAGAGAATGAGAGAGAGAGAGAGAGAGAGAAGAGAAGCATCGTCTCTCCACTTTTTCTCTTTCCAATCAACTCTCCTTCCCTCTCTCCATTTTTATTTCCCTCTCTACTCATCCGACATCCGTCCTGTTACGTTCTGCTCTCACAATCTCTCTCTCTCTCTCTCTCTCTCTCATTCTTCCTCTTCTTCTCTGTTAATCTGTCCTTCTTTCTTTCAGGTTCATTCTCTCCCTTCTTCCAAAAGTTCACACAGAGCGAGATCTGTCCTTTTACACTCTACTCTCTCAGTCTCTCTCTCTCTCTTATTCTTTTTCTCCCTTCATCCAAATGTTCACACAGAGCGAGATCTGTCCTTTTACACTCTACTCTCTCATTCTCTCTGATTCTTCCTCTCCCTTTCTGTTAAAAGTACGCAGCAGCAGTGCAGAGTGAGATCCGTTCTGTTATATTCTCCTCTCTCATTCTCTCATTCTCTGCTAATCTCTCCTTCTCTCATATTCTTCCTCTTCTGTTACATTTTTCTCTCTCATTCTCTCAAATTCTTCTTTTCTCTTCTTTCAAAATTTCACACAGAGTCAGATCTGTCCTGTTACACTCTCCTCTCTCATTCTCTCTTATTTATCCTCTTCTTTTTTATTAACCTCTCTTTCTCTCATATTCTTCCTCTCCTGTTATATTCTCCTTTCTCATTCTCTCTTATTTATCCTCTCCTTTTCTACTAATCTCTCCTTCTCTCATATTCTTGTTCTCTCTTCTTTTAAAATTTCACACAGAGTCAGATCTCTCCTGTTACATTCTCCTCTCTCATTCTCTCTTATTTATCCTCTTCTTTTCTACTAATCTCTCCTTCTCTCAAATTCTTCTTCTCTCTTCTTTTAAAATTTCACACAGAGTCAAATCTGCCCTGTTACATTCTTCTCTCTCATTCTCTCTTATTTATCCTCTCCTTTTCTACTAATCTCTCCTTCTCTCAAATTCTTCCTCTCTCTTCTTCCAAAATTTCACACAGAGTCACATCTCTCCTATTACACTCTCCTCTCTCATTCTCTCCTTTTCCACTAATCTCTCCTTCTCTCAAATTCTTCCTCTCTCTTCATCCAAAAGTTACACTCTCCTCTCTCATTCTCTCTAATTCTTCCTCTCCTTTTCTGCTAAAAGCGCGCAGAGAGTGAGATTCGTCTCTCTCTCTCTCTCTCTCTCTCTCTTTCTATCTCATTCTAATTTTCTCCTTCTCCTCTTGGTTCGACCTTTCCTTCTCCATCCTCCATCCTCCATCCACCTCCTACCCTCACGAGGAGAGCACGCACACGCCACGGTCCGAAGCGAAACTTTTTGACGTTTTTCGCGCGACCCACCCCCTAGGAATATGGACATACGTCAACCACGTGTGTGGAGAATGCGCCAGGAACGTAACGCGTACGCGGATTGGTCGGCTCGCGCCGACCAATCCGCGTACTCTTCACCTCGAGGGGGTGGTTGGAAGGTTCCAGAGGGGTGGTGTGAAGGGAGAGGATGTTTCTGGTAGGAGAAGAACCGTAGAAGAGAGAGAGAGACAGGAGATAAAATCCAGAGGGATGAGAAGGAACACCAGAGAGAAAGGAGGAGGACACGAGTTTTGGTCCAGGGCTGTAATAATCAAGCGGAAGCAACGAGCAACTAGAAATGAGAAAATAAAACAAACCTGCAAGTAGAACAGTACCTTCCATCGAGAAAGAAGACTCAGACTTCAATCTCCTACTACAAGAATTCAAAATTGAATATTTCCAATTTAAAAAAAAGAAAATTGATTTTTTGATTTTACTTTTTCAAAAACAAAAATATTTCTCCATTTTTCTCTGAGGATCCTTGAATTTTGTTTATTAGTAAGAAGAGTAACCTAGAGTTTCTAAAATACTGTGGTTAATTGATTATGCAATTGTTTTGATTTTGTGTTTTTGATGGAGACTTTTTGATTTTACTTTTTGAAAAATAAAAATATTTCTCCATTTTCCTCTGAGGATCCTTGAATTTTTTTTATTAGTAAGAAGAGTAACCTAGAATTTCTAAAATACTGTGGTTAATTGATTATAGAATTGTTTTGATTTTGTATTTTTAATGGAGATTTTTTGGTTTTACTTTTCAAAAAATAAAAATATTTCTCCATTTTCCTCTGAGGATCATTGAATTTTTTTTATTAGTAAGAAGAGTAACCTAGAGTTTCTAAAATACTGTTGTTAATTGATTATGCAATTGTTTTGATTTTGTATTTTTGATGGAGATTTTTTGGTTGGGACCAAAAATTTGTCCAAGGGCCCCTCGATGACACGGCCCTGGTGGATGAAGGACACGGGATCCCAGGGGAGCACGAGTGAGCGAAGCAGCGAACAAAGGACGCTTTGAAGGGAGAGGAAAAGGAGAGAGAGAGAGAGAGAAAAAGAGAGAGAGAAAGAGAGAGAGAGAATGATGGTGAGAGAGACCAAGAGAGAACTCCCTTTCCCTCATGGCTGGCAGAGAGGGATCCCTGCTCATCTGTTCTTGCCCTGCGGTAGGTAGGTTAGGTGGATACCTTCTCTCTCTCTCTCTCTCTCTCTCTCTCTCTCTGTGGCTTTCTTTCTCTCCTACTACTCTTCCAATCTTCTCTCTCTCTCTTTCTCTCTGTGTCTGTCTCTCCTACTACTCTTCCAATCTTCTCTCTCTCTCTTTCTCTCTGTGTCTGTCTCTCCTACTACTCTTCCAATCTTCTCTCTCGATTTCTCTCTCTCTCACGATTTCTCTCTCTCTCTCTTTCTCTCGGTTTCTCTTTCTTTCTCACGATTTCTCTCTGTTTCTCTCTTACTACTCTTCCAATCCTCTCTCTCTCTCTCTCTCTCTCTTTCTTTCTCTCCCACTTCTCATCCAATCCTCTCTCCCTCGGCTTCATTCCGCATCCTGCCGCTCTTCGCGGTGGTGCACTCGACAGTAGAGGCGCCCTGCTTCTCCTCCTGTCCTACGAAAAGCAGCAACCCCTACAGCAGGAGCAGAAAGCTTCGTTCTCGTTAGCTCTTACGTTCTCCCTCTCTTGCAATCTGTCTTTCCCTTTGGCTCTTCTCTCTCTCTCTCTCTCTCTCTCTCTCTCTCTCTCACTGTTCACTAATACATCACCTGAAATCCTCTTCCTCTTCTCTTTCCGCATCGTGATAACCGTTGGTATTGGCGTAGGTGTCCTCGTGAGTGAGGAATTTTTGTTTGCCATGGTTAGGGTTGAGGATTGAAGATTTTCCAGGTGGAGATTAGGGTTGGTAATTACGAATGCATTCGATTCAATTAGATAATTATCCCTTTCTCTATGACGAGGTCTGACACTGGTCTGACCCCAAATTTGAAGACCACATTCCACGTGCATCGACAACGAGAAAGAGAGAAAGAGAGAGAGAGAGAGAGAGAGAGAGAGAATCTAACGGCTTCTCTGGAATCTCAAATAACTGTAAGTTTCCATAACGCGGACTTGGCCGGTGGTGCCTCAAGCAGATCTGGCACTAGTTCTGGGTCCATTGGTATCGTCGACCTAATCCTTTCTCTCAATTGCAAAAATTACCTGTAACCTAATCCAAGCTCTTTCATCCTCTGTCATAAATGAAAAAAAAAAAATCATTCATCAATTTGAGTCTAATAAAAATTCTTCAGGACGCTATTTTTCAATTAAAGTATCATGGTTCAGTGGCATTGTCGACCTAATCCTTTCTTACCTTCTCTAATTTATCCTGCACAGGTACAATTGCAAAATTCACCTGTAACCTAATCCAAGCTCTTTCATTCTCTATCATAAATTAAAAAAAAAATCATTCTTCAATTAGATTCTAATAAAAATCCTTCAGCACCCTATTTTCCCACTAAACTATCCTGGTCCACTGAGACATCATCAACCAAAACCATTCTCACCTTCCCAAATCCTCCCACCACAAACCATCCAAAAAATTCACCACCAACCCAATCAATCCAACCTCCTTGATCCTCCAACCAAAAAATGCAAAAACCTTCAAAAAAATCATCCTCAGCACCCTATCATTCTCCACCATAAACAATCTTTCAGCATGGACACCTAGAAGAATCCAAAAAAAAAAATCAAAACAAGAAGAAGAACAAGAAGACCTGCTCGCAGATCGTGGAACAAAGGAAAGGTGGTAGAAAAATTCGTGCGACATGCAATACAATAATCTAACAATATTACAATACAACAATCTATCTACTAAATAAATAAACTATCCGGGTCCACTGAGACATCATCAACCCTGACCATTCTCACCACCCAAAAAATTCACCACCAACCCAATCAATCCAATCTCCTTCATCCTCCAACCAAAAAATGCAAAAACCCCCCAAAAAATCATCCTCAGCACCCTATCATTCTCCACCATAAACAATCTTTCAGCATGAACACCCTAGAAGACACCAAAAGAAAAGAAGAAGAACAAGAAGACCTGCTCGAAGATCGTGGAACAAAGGAAAAGAAAGGTGGTAGAAAAATCCGTGCGACATGTAATACAATAATTCCCATCGGCGACTCTGGTCTCTGGTCGCGCACGGCCGTGTCCTGGCAGTTGGGTCCGTAGTCGTTGGCAAACGAAGAACGAGGAACGAGACGAGGAGTAGGATGCAGCATCACCGGCATCATCACCTACCACCATCACCAGTAGAGCCAGGGCATCAGACCAGGGTCTCTATAATATTCTCGGAGAGATATTTCAGAGAGGAACTCTCAGGCGGAGCCTGTCTGACGACGGTGGTTAGGGTAGGGATGGAAAAGAGAGAGGAAGAATTATGTCCATGTGCAGGTAGACCTCTCCACCACTTCCACCAGGTCGCACGAGACTCTCAGTGTCCTTTATATAACGCGCTTCTCGCTTGTATAAATGTTTCTACGTGGATGGTTGGGTATAAATGTGATCCTAGGTGGATGGTTGGGTATAAGAGTGCCTAGGTGGAGGTTGTATACGAACGTGTGTTGGTATAAATACGTGGACACACGTGAAACTGGGTGTTTGAGAGTAGAGGATGAAGAGAGAGAGGTCCGTGTGCAGGTACACTTGGAGGACTCGAGGTGTCCTTTATATAACGGGCTTCTCGGTTGCACGAAGGTGTCCTAGGTGGAGATGTGCTTAGGTGTGCCTTATGTAAGGTTATTCTGGGTTGTGTTGAATGCGTCCACGTGGAGATTGAGTGTGTTTGTGTATAAGTAAAAGAGAGAGAGAGAGATATGGAGAGATAGATACAGAGAGAGAGAGAGAGAGAGAGAGGATTTTATATATAAACAAACGTGTTTACACGAAACTACACACACACACACTCACGTGTAAAAGAGAAAGGACAGAGATACATGTACGAGCATTTTCCATCTCTCTCTCTCTCTCTCTCTCTCTCTCTCTCTCTCGTATAAACCTGCCTCCTCACGTCTACAGAAACGTGTTTACACAAAGGTGCACGCGCGTGCGCGTGAACCAAAGATGGAAGGAGGAGGTAGATGGTCCGACTAGTCCTACCCTCTCCTCGTTCTCATCACGTCGTCCTCCTCGCACTTCCGGCCAACGGTGCAAACGCGCTCTATTGGCTCCTCCCCTCCTCTCTCACGTCCCCACTCCCACCTTTTACGTCCCTCACTCTTCGGCACGTTAATTTCTTCTCTCCTTCGCTCTCTTCTTCTTCTTGTTGCTGTTGTTGTCCTCTTCCATCGAGCCTTATCTCGTTTCTCCTACTGTCTGTCTTTCTGTCTCTCTTTCTGTCTTTTTCTCTCTTTCTCGAGTCGTTTCTTTCTCTTTCTCTGTCTGTTTCTCTCGAGTCGTTTCTTTCTCTCTTTCTCTCTCGAGTCGTTTCTTTCTCTGTTTCTCTCGAGTCGTTTCTTTCTCTCTTTCTCTGTTTCTCTCTCGAGTCGTTTCTTTCTTTCTCTTTTTCTGTTTCTCTCGAGCTGTTTCTTTCTCTTTCTCTCTGTTTCTCTCGAGTCGTTTCTTTCTCTCTTTCTCTGTTTCTCTCGAGTCGTTTCTTTCTCTCTTTCTCTGTTTCTCTCGAGTCGTTTCTTTCTCTCTCTCTGTTTCTCTCTCGAGTCGTTTCATTCTCTTTCTCTCTCTCTTTCTCTCGAGCTGTTTCTTTCTCTCTCTCTCTGTTTCTCGAGTCGTTTCTTTCTCTCTCTCTCTGTTTCTCTCGAGTCGTTTCTTTCTCTCTCTCTCTCCGTTTCTCTCGAGTCATTTCTCTCTCTCTCTCTCTCTCTCTCTCTCTCTCTCTTTCTCTCTTTCTCTATCTCTTTCTGTCTTTCTCTCGTCCTCTCACCATCCACGAAACCCTAAACCCCTCTTCACTCACAGAGTCAGTCCTCTTTCTCACGCTCATGCGCGCGCGCGCGCGCGCATTACGTTCGTGTCTCTCTTCCACAGAGAAGAAGGTGGAAGAAGACGACGACGACGACGACGACCGAGAGTGCGTCGTCGTTGGAGAGAACTTTGCTTCTCCCTCTCACAAACACACAGAGTCTCTCTCTCTTTCTCGTTTACTCCGTTATTTCTCTTCACCAGGCGTCCTCCATCCAACCACGTTGCTACCTCTCTCCCTTCTCCACTTCTTCCAACCTCGCTTCAAACCATCACCACCATCACTACTACCACTACTACCACTGGCAAGAGGCATCCTTCCACTCTCTTTCTCCTTCACGTGGCGCACAGCAGATACGCGCTCGGCAATAGCTGGTTTTAGGAGACAGAAAAACATGGAGAAACGTCGAGCGATACTGCATGTATTCTAAGATAGGAGGAGGGAGTAAAGAGAGAAAGGAAGAGGTAGATGGATGGATAGAGAGAAGGAGAGAGAGAGAGAGAGAGAGAGAGAGAGAGAGAGTATGCGTGATATTACTGTAGAATTTATTGTATCTCTCCTCTCGCCGACGCCGGGACGATGTGAACGACCGCTCGCTCGCTCTTACTCGCCTCGTTCGAAAAGAATTTTAATTTCAAGAAATGCACTTATACCAAAGGCGAATAGCCTGAATAGCGAGCGAGCCTCCGTCCCGTTCCGTTTGCGAGCTTATTAGCGAATCTCCCTTTGGAGTAGCCGTAGAGTAGATTGGAATTTAATTTTGCGTGTGTGTGTTTGAGTGTGTGTGTCTGTGTGTGTGAGAGAGAGAGAGAGAGAATGCATCAGAATTGAGTATTACAATGGTAATATAATATTTATAATACAGCGTCATAATTGATGTTTTGGAGTAGCCGTAGAGTAGATTGGAATTTAATTGTGTGTGTATGTGTGTGTGTGTGTGTGTGTGAGAGAGAGAGATAATGAGAGAGAAAGCATGAGAATTGAATATTGCCGCGGTAATATAATACTCATAATACAGCATCGTAATTGATGCTTTGGAGTAGCTGTAGAGTAGATTGGAATTTAATTGTGAGAGTGTGTGTCTGTGAGTGTGAGAGACAGTGCGTGTGTGTGTGTGTGAGAGAGAGAGAAGGCATGAGAATTGAATTTTACAATGGTAATATAATATTCATAATATATCATCATAATTGATGTTTTGGAGTAGCCTAGAGTAGATTGGAATTTAATTGTGAAAGTGTGTGTCTGTGTGTGTGACAGAGAGAGAGAGAGAGAGAGAGAGAGAGAGAGAGAGAATGCATGAGAATTGAATATTACAATCGTAATATAATATTCATAATATAGCATCATAATTGATACTTTGGAGTAGCCTAGAGTAGATTGGAATTTAATTGTGAGAGTGTGTGTGTGAGACAGAGAGAAAAGAGAGAGAGAGAGAGAGAGGGAGTGAGAATGCATGAGAATAGATTACAATGCTAACACAATACTCATAATACAGCATCATAATTGACGCTAGTATTTATGATCTGTGCGTGTGTGCTCGCTTAATTGTCCAGTGGAGACGCGCGTCAACACGCGTGACGTAACTGGACAACGTATTAGATACTCCTAAGTACTCCTAGGGATGTAACTAGGAGCTCCGGCATGCCCTCTTGGAGAAACGTAAGATACTCAGCTGCGTGTTGGACACGTGGAGTAAATATGTGTGTGTGTGTGTGTGTGTGTGTGTGTGTGTGTGTGTGTGTGTGTGTGTGTGTGTGTGTGTGTGTGTACTATGAGGTTATACATGCGTTGCATAGTAGATATGTAATATATGGATGGGATATATGTGTGACTGGCTTCTGTATAGATGCATGATTTTCGTGGACATGCACAGAACACTGAAAAAGACACCCCACGAGGTTACAACATGCGTTGGATACTAACTATGTAATATGGACTGTTTATTTTGAAAGTGGTGTAAGTCGAGTTTTTTAAAAAAATGAGACATCACATAATTTCTTATTAATTTAGCGTTAAGTTTTTTTATTTATAGTTAATTAATTTCCTTTTTTAAAAATGGATTTACACCGCTTTTATAATGAAAAGTCCATATATATGTAACTGGCTTGAATAGTATATATAATATTTTGAATAGTAGCTATGTAATATGGACTGTTTATTTTGAAAGCGGTGTAAGTCCACTTTTTTCAAAAAATCAGGTATCACATAATTCGTAATTAATTCAGTGTAAACTCTTCATTCATAATCAGTTAATTTCCTCTTTTTAAAAATGGACTTACAGCCTTTTCAAAATGTATGTAGATCATTTATTTTGAAATGCAAGTCCACTTTTATCAGAAAATCAGGTATCAAATAATTCGTAATTAATTCAGTGTAAACTCTTCATTCAGAATTAGTTAATTTTCTCTTTTTAAAAATGGACTTAAAGCCTATTCAAAATATATGTAGATCATTTATTTTCAAAGCGGTGTAGGTCCACTTTTTTCAAAAAATCAGGTATCACATAATTCGTAATTAATTCAGTGTAAATTCTTCATTTACAACCAGTTAATTTCCTCTTTTTAAAAATGGGCTTACAGCCTTTTCAAAATATATGTAGATCATTTGTTTTGAAAGCGGTGTAGGTCCACTTTTTTCAAAAAATCAGGTAGAACATAATTCGTAATTAATTCAGTGTAAACTCTTCATTTATAACCAGTTAATTTCTGTTTTTTAAAAATGGACATACAGCCCTTTCAAAATATACGTAGACCGTTTATTTCGAAAAGGGTGTAAGCCCATGTTTTTAAAAAAATGAGATATTCCATAATTCGTAATTAATTCAGGGTAAACTCTTCATTTATAACCAGTTAATTTCTGTTTTTAAAAATGGACTTACAACCTTTCAAAATAAACGATCCACATACATGTAACTGGCTTCTGTATAGTCACGCGATTCTCCTGCACACCCACAGGACACTGAGAAAGGCACCCACGAGGTTACAACATGCGCTTGATAGTAACTATGTAACACATAACTCGCATATATGTGTGACTGGCTTCTGTATAGACACATGATTCTCCTGCTACACGCACACGACACTAAGAAACACACACACACACACACATTGGTCGAACCACCTCCACCCCTTCTCTCCGTGACATCAAGGGGAGCGAGTCTAAATTGAGAGTCGTAGGTGGGGCGAGAGAGCGTGGAGGAAGGAGAAAATGAAGGAGAGGGTAAAAAAGGAGACAGAGAGAGAGAGAGAGAAACATAGAGAGAGAGACAGAGAGAAAAGAGAAGAGAGATAGAGAGAGACTCGTACACCAGAGAGAGAAAGAGAGAGAGAGAGACTCGTACACCAGAGAGAGAGAGAGAGAGAGAGAGAGAGAGAGAGAGAGAGAAGGAGAGAGAATCCTTCTATTTCGTCCTTCCACCCACGCAAGCATCGAAGGGAGGGAAGAACGTCGTGGAAGGTGAATGCCGATAAAAGCTCGGAGTAGGGGGTGGAAGAGTGCGGAACCGTAGGAGAAAAAAAAGAAGGACGAGAACGAGAGGAACGAGAGGAGAGAAGAAGGACGAAAAAAAGGCCACGAGGATACGCGGATCCTACTCCTCACGAAGAAGATCCTGCAGTCTGGATCCTCCTTCATGTTCTCATCCTCATCCTCGTCCTCGTTCCAAACACTCTCTTGGCCCTCTAATTCCTCACCTCTCAAAATCATCCATTGAAAAAATTAAAAAAAAAAACACAAATCTCTTCCATAGAATCAAAAGTGAAAGAAAATTATTTCCAATGACCTGGATCCTCCTTCACGTTTTCATCCTCAATCTCCTCCACGTTTTTATCCTCATCCTCATTCTCTATCCAAACACCCTTTTGGTCCTCTAATTCCTCACCTCTCAAAATCATCCGTTGAAAAAATTAAAAAAAAAAAAAACAAATCTCTTCCATAGAATCAAAAGTGAAAGAAAATTATTTCCAATGACCTGGATCCTCCTTCACGTTTTCATCCTCAACCTCCTCCACGTTTTTATCCTCATCCTCATTCTCTATCCAAACACCCTTTTGGTCCTTTAATTCTTCACCTCTCAAAATCATCCATTACAAAAATTAAAAAAAAAACACAAATCTCTTCCATAGAATCACAGGTGAAAAAATTTTTCCAATGGCCTGGATCCTCCTCCAAATTCTTATCCTCATCCTCATTCTCTATTCAAACACCCTCTTGGTCCTCTAATTCTTCACCTCTCAAAATCATCCATTACAAAAATAAAAAACAAAACACAAATCTCTTCCATAGAATCAAAGGTGAAAAAAATTGTCCAATGGCCTGGATCCTCCTCCAAATTCTCATCCTCATCCTCGTCCTCGTTCCAAACATCCTCTTGGTCCTCTAATTCCTCACTTCTCAAAATCATCAATTAAAAAAATTAAAAAACAAAACACAAATCTCTCCCATAGAATCAAGAGCAAAAAAGAAATTATTTCCATTGACCTGGATCCTCCTTCACGTTTTCATCCTCATCCTCATCCTCTATCCAAACACCCTTTTGGTCCTCTAATTCTTTACCTCTCAAAGTCATCCATTACAAAAATAAAAAACAAAACACAAATCTCTTCCATAGAATCAAAGATGAAAAAAAATTATTTCCAATGACCTGGATCCTCCTCCAAGTTCTCATCCTCATCCTCGTCCTCTATCCAAATACCCTCTTGGCCCTCTAAAATTCCTCACCTCTCAAAATCATCCATTAAAAAAATTCAAAAACAAAACACAAATCTCTTCCATAGAATCAAAGATGAAAAAAAATTATTTCCAATGACCTAGATCCTCCTCCACGTTTTCATCCTCATCCTCGTCCTCTATCCAAACACCCTCTTGGCCCTCTAAAATTCCTCACCTCTCAAAATCATCCCTTACCAAAAACAAAAAAAAACCAATGACCTTTAATACAATCGACACTTCACAACATACAGTAACAAAAAACACACACACACACACACACACAAATAAATCTCGACAAATCTAAAATAGAGCACCTAAAAAAAAAAAAAAACATAAATGTCCACCCACGTACTCTAGAATATTGTTCGATTCGAGGCACGACGATTTATCATCCCCTATTTTCAACATCCTAGGATTCTCGTCCTTTCGCACCTATCGCAGAACCTGGCCGAGCACCAACTATCGATCGAGCACGCTTCTACGTGCAAAAATACACCCTCGTGTGCATCTCTCTCTCTCTCTCTCTGTCTGTGTCCATGTATGTGTCTGTGTCTCTCAACCACACTCACGTCCTCCTCTCCACCACTTCGTCTCCCTCCAACGCTCCACCCACCCTCCAACCCACGGTGGTATGAGTGGATCGATCGATTACTCGACCTGGATCGATACGTGCGCGCGCACCAACCCTCTCACGACAAGCCACCCCACCGTGCTACTCTCCACTGCTGTTCTCCGACGTGCCAAAAGGGCTGCTGTGGCCCAAGGTGCGCGAGGAAGGGCTCATGAAGAAAAAGCAGACATCTTCTTATTTCTTTGTAATTTTTTATTTATCTTCTCTCTCTCTCTTTCTCTCTCTCTTTTTCTCTCTGGAGGAAGAAGAAAATTATTCTCGTGGAGAAAAGTCGAGGATTTTTTCTTTGTTGGTTTTTTCTTTTTTTTTTTTAGAAAAAAATCGACAATATTCGCGAGAGGTGGAATTCACGGAGCGAAATTAATTCGAACGAGAGAGGAATCTCTACGAGAAATTTAGTGGACGTGCGCTTCGAGGAACGATTCGGTGGTCTTTTGAAGAATTTTCGAAAGAGGCTTTTTTTGGTATTGTCAGGGATTGATTTTTTTTTTTCTTTCTGTGATTCTGAGATCTTTGTTCGAATTGTAATGATTGTTTCTTTATTTTCTTTTTTTATGATTGGGTTTCTAGTTCTTCATTTCTCTCTCTCTGTCTGTCTCTCTCGTGCGCTTCGAGGAATGGTTCGGTGGTCTTTTGAAGAATTTTCGAAAGAGGCCTTTTTTGGTATTGTCTGGGATTGATTTTTTTTTCTCTTTCTGTGATTCTGAGATCTTTGTTCGAATTGTAATGATTGTTTCTTTATTTTCTTTTTTTATGATTGGGTATCTAGTTCTTTAATTTCTCTCTCTGTCTGTCTCTCTCGTGGCTCAACAATTTCGTTTCTCCTCCGGATACTCTTTCGAGCCCCACTGGCACGGATCGAGGAATTTCATTTCGCGCCACCAGCTCGCTCCACGCACCCCCGTGCGCTCTGGTGCCACGAAGAGAAGAGGAGAGAGAGAGAGAGAGTGTGTGTGTGGAAGAGAGAGAAGGAGAGTGTGTGTGAGAGAGAGAGACAGATAGAGAGAGAGAGAGAGAGAGAGAGAGAGAGAGAGAGAGTATCTGAGAGAGTGTGTGAGAGAGAGACAAAGAAAGAGAGAAAGAGAAGGACAGAGAGACAGAAAGAGAGAGAGTATGTTTGAGAGAGTGTGTGAGAGAGAGACAAAGAAAGAGAGAAAGAGAAGGAGAGAGAGAGACAGAGAGAAGAGGAGAGGAGAGAAGGAGAGATAGAGAGAAAGAGATATAGAGACATAGAGAGAGAAAGAGAGATAGAGACATAGAGAGAGAAAGAGATAGAGAGAGAAGGAGAGAGTGCGTAATATTCGCGAATTTCGAATCCACCGCGTCGCGTAGTCGAGGTCGGACGAGAGGTGGGGGTGTGTGACGCTCGTCGCGCGCGTAATTCGAAATATTCGAATAATTAAAGCCGTCCAGTATCTCGTCCTGCACGCCAATTCGAAACTTCCTTTCACTCATACCCCCTTTTACCAAATTCTCCACTATTCATTTTTCCGACCGAGAAGTTTCGCCGGCGAATTATTTCCACGGAGCGTTTTTCCACTCGGTGGAAATTTATTAACCAAATTAACTTAAATGCATGGAATTTCTATTTGGAAATTAAGGAAAGTCGTAGATGCATTCTTTGTAATGGTTTTGAACATGATTGGTATGAAGATTGATACTTTGTGTATTTAAGAAGAATTTTAATAAACTAGAAATGTCCATCGAGTGTTTTTCCACTTGGTGGAAATTTATTAGTTCTTAAATGCATGGAATGTCTATTTGAAAATAAAGAGAGAGTGTGGAACCAAAGCAGAAAGAAAGATAGGCTGTTTTTGATGGGTTTGAATGTGATTGATATTAGGATTGATACTTTGTGTGTTTAAGGAGAATTTTACTAGTCTAGAAATTTCTATGGAGTGTTTTTCCACTCGGTGGAAATTTATTAGTTCTTAAATCCGTGGAATTTCTATTTGAAAATTAAGGAAAACCATAGATGCATTCTTTGTAATGGTTTTGAACATGATTGGTATGAAGATTGATACTTTGTGTATTTAAGAAGAATTTTAATAAACTAGAAATGTCCATCGAGTGTTTTTCCACTTGGTGGAAATTTATTAGTTCTTAAATACATGGAATGGCTATTTGAAAATAAAGAGAGACTGTGGAACCAAAGCAGAAAGAAATATAGACTGTTTTTGATGGGTTTGAATGTGATTGATATTAGGATTGATACTTTGTGCATTTAAGGAGAATTTTATTAGACTAGAAATTTCCATTGCGAGTTTTTCCACTCGGTGGAAATTTATTAACCGAATTAACTTAAATGCATGGAATTTGTATTTGGAAATTAAGGAAAACCATAGATGCATTCTTTGTAATGGTTTTGAATTTGAGTGGTATCACGATTGATACTTTATGTATTTAAGGGTTAATAAGAGAATTTTATTAGACTAGAAATTTCCATGGAGCGTTTTTCCACACGGTGGAAATTTATTAACCCTTAAATGCATGGAATTTCTATTTGAAAATTAAGGAAAACCTTAGATGCAAAACAAAACTAAAAATAGGTCGTTTGTAATTGTTTATAATACGATTGGTCCATCGCGAGTTTTTCACCCGGTGGAAATTTATTAACCCTTAAATGCATGGAATTTCTATTTGAATATTAAGAAAAACCATAGATGCATTCTTTGTAATGGTTTTTAATATGATTGGTATTTAATGCATTTAAGGGTTACCAGAAGAATTTTACTAGATTAATGCACGAATTAACCCTCAAATGCACGAACGAAGAAAATCCTGATGCAAATGAAAACGAAGAAAAATCACAGATGCAAAACAAAAATAAAGATAGGTCGTTTAGTAATGATTTTTTATACGATTGTTCCATCGCGAGTTTTTACACTCATTGTCAGTATAGAAATTTATTAATCCTTAACACTAGATTTACCGAAATCAGTCAATTTGACTGGTTCAAATGGAAAATTGTGTTTATAAAAAATGTTTTGTAAATCTAGTGTTAAACGCGAGAAATTTCTATTTGAAAATAAAGCAAAATCCATAAATGCAAGGCAAAAATAAAGACAGACCCTTTATAACAATCTTCACTACAAATGCTATAAAAATTCATACTTCATACATGTAAGAATTAACAATCTAGCCCTCTCAATTTACATCTTTGAAAATAATCGATAAATCTCACTAGAAACACTTCAACTCTGCACTATATAAACAAAAAAAAAAAAACAATAAAACCAAGCAAAAGTGACTTCTCACGCGTACCCATGAACACGTCTCGTCGAACAGAATCGAGCAGAAGGAACAATTAAAAAAGTTCACGGCCCGAAAACATGTTAATAACTGCACAATTAAAAGGCATCTCGTGAGTGAAAAGTAGTCGCACGAGAACCGGAGGACGGTGAACGGAAAATGCGAGGTAAAATGATGTAAAAATAACAAATTGAAACTGTTGGTAGGACAGAAAGGGTGGGTGGTGGTACGGTGAAACGGACAGACAGGAAACGAAGGAGAGAAAGGGTGGTGGAAAAAGTCGAAACCCAAAGGGGATGATAAAACGAAGGTGGATGGAAGGAGTGAGGTACCGAGAGAGGAGGGATTGAGAGTGTCTCGAAGAGATGATTGGAAGGGTGTGTGCGTGTGTGAGATGAGAAGGGGGTTGAATCTGACGAGGGGTGGAGCATCAGAAGAGAAAGAGAGAGAGAGAAGAAGAAGAGAGAGAGAGAGTGAAAACGAGAATGAGAAACAGAGAGAACGAGAAAGAGAAAACGAGAGAGAGAGAGAGAAACAGAGAGAAAGAGAGACAGAGAGAGAAAGAGAGAGAGAAACAGAGAGAATTAGAACGAGAGAGAGAAGAAGAGAAAGAGAGAGAAACACAAAGAGAGAGAAACAGAGAGAGAGAGAGAGAGAGAGAGAGAGAGAGAGAGAGAGAGAGAATCAAGCGGTGGTACAGGCGTACGTGTTAACGCACGCGATTCACAAGTGTGCTCGTGTGAGTGACTCTGAATCTGCGTGTAGATGGATCAGAATTTGTGTGTGTGGGTGGCTCAGAATTTCCACGTGTGTTCGTTACCTGAGCATCACACACCGATCCAAGGGGCAATGCTCCACCACAGAGTTACGTGGAAATTTACTGCTCCACACACACACACACACACACACACACACGCACGCACGCACGCACGCACGCACGCACGCACGCACGCAGATACATAGATATACAAATTCACGGTGTGTATCGTGACAAGATAAACGTGTATAGAAATTGCTTCCATGTGTGCAAGGGATGCTTTATGACTCGATTGCATCCTCGATACACGTGCACACATTATGTGATTCTTGTGTGTATTTGTGTGTGTGTGTTTGTATTCGTCTCTTTCACTCTCAGAGAAAATCTATTTATTCATTAATCGATCGATTCCATCTATCTATCTCTATTTGTGCTCACGTGTATATTTATGCACTAATATCTGTAATTTGTGCGTGTTTCTTTTTTTCTGTGTGTGTATGTTCGTCTCCATCACTCTCAGAGAAAATCTATTTATCCATTTATCGATCGATTCATCTATCTATCTCTATTTGTGCTCACGTGTATATTTATGCACTAATATCTGTAGTTTGTGCGTGTTTCTTTTTTTCTGTGTGTGTTAGTTCGTCTCCATCACTCTCAGAGAAAATCTATTTATCCATGTATCGATCGATTCCATCTATCTATCTCTATTTGTGCTCACGTGTATATTTATGCACTAATATCCGTAGTTTGTGCGTGTCTCTCTTTTTCTCTCAGTGTGTATGTGTGTGTGTGTTCATCTCTCTCTCTCTCTCTCTCTCTCTCTCTCTCTCTCTCTCTCTCTCAGAGAAAATCTGTTTATCCATTTATCGATCGATCCACCTATCTATCTCAATTTGTGCTCACGTGTATATTTATGCACTAACATCTCTCGTTTTCTGTGTGTGTGTGTGTGTGTGTTCGACAGGAGATTATTTTATTCGTACCCTACAGTCACTCGGTTACATCCACCCACCCATCCACGCCTGTTACACGGCCCGACTGAATTTTCTCGACGCGAAAATTTCGGCAACAGAAAATCTGCGCGCCGGCGCGTTTCAATTTTCGCGTGTCCCTTTGTGAGTGGGTGCGTGTGGATTTCTGTGGAAGCCTCTCATGTGGATTCTGATGAGTTCAGTCGACGTGATTAATACACGTGGAGTCGAGTGTGTGGAGATAAATGTAGACGTGTGGTGTTAATTCTTAAATGTATGGAATTTCTATTTGAAAATTAATGAAAACCATAGATGCATTCTTTGTGATGGTTTTTAATATGATTGGTATCAAGATTGATACTTTGTGTATTAAAGGGTTAATAGGAGAATTTTACTAGATTAGAAATATCCATCAAGCGTTTTTCCACTGGGTGGAAATTTATTTACTCTTAAATGCATGGATTTCTATTTGAAAATTAATGAAAATCATAGATGCATTCTTTGTAATGGTTTTGAATACGATTGGTATGAAGATTGATACTTTATGTATTTAAGGGTTAATAGGAGAATTTTACTAGATTAGAAATTTCCATCGAGCGTTTTTCCACTGGGTAGAAATTGATTTACTCTTAAATGCGTGGAATTTTTATTTGAAAATTTATAAAAACCATAGATGCATTCTTTGTAATGGTTTTGAACATGATTGGTATGAAGATTGATACTTTGTGTATTTAAGAAGAATTTTATTAGACTAGAAATGTCCATCGAGCTTTTTTTCACTCGGTGGAAATTTATTAACCCTTAAATGCATGGAATTTCTATTTGAAAATTAAAAAAAACCATAGATGCATTCTTTGTAATGGTTTTGAATATGATTGGTATCAAGATTGATATTTTGTCTATTTAAGGAGAATTTTATTAGACTAGAAATGTCCATCGAGCGTTTTTCCACTCGGTGGAAATTTATTTATCCTTAAAAGCAGGAGATTTCTATTTGAAAATAATGAGAGACTGTGGTGCCAAAGCAGAAAGAATGATAGGCTATTTGTGATGGGTTTGCATGTGATTGGTGTCAAGATTGATTCTTTGTGTATTTAAAGGTTAGCAGGAAGATTTTATTACATTAATGCACGAATTATCCCTCACATGCACGAATAAACTATCAGAAAATCTATTAGAAAATAAACAAAATGCAGCAAAGAAAAAAAATCACAAAAAATGATTTCCTTTCCACATTACGAAGTAGAAAGGATCCTCAACCAAGAGGACATCCCTCGATTGCAAAGGGTTGAAAATCCATTGGATAATCTCCATTATCATTGTGATCGTCAGGCCACGGATTTTGGGCGCGAAATTCGAATTTAAGCGGCAGGGTGGAACAGATGGATTGAAAAAAGCCGTGGATGGTAAAATGTGGATGGAAATAGGAGCGAAACGGGTCGAATAAACGCCCGGATGAAGGATCGTCCTGGTGGCCGTCTATGCCTTTGAATTTTATCGACTTCCCTCGGTGCGGGCCACGGCACCCGCGCGAACACAGCCGATTTACATTAATTGCACAAGTTTTCTCTCCCTCCTTCTACTCTCTCTCTCTCTCTCTCTCTCTCTCTCTCTCTCTCTCTCTCTCTCTCTCTCTCTCTCTCTCTCTCTCTCTCTCTCTCTCTCTCTCTCTCTCTCTCTCTCTCTCTCTCTCTCTCTCTCTCTCTCTCTCTGTGTGTGTGTGTGTGTGTGTGTGTGTGTGTGTGTGTGTGTGCACGTGTGTGTGTGTGCACGTGTGTGTGTGTGTAAGAGATTTTGAGTGTGTTCCACGTGGAGAACGAGAGAGAGAAAGAGAGAGAAGGAGAGAGAGAGAGAGAGAGAGAGAGAGAGAGAAGAAGAGCAAAATGGACACGTGCATTTTTTTCCTATCCTCGCATTTTGTCATTTTTCTTTTCCTTCTTTTTTTTTTTGAAACAGCAGCTTTCACGCGCCCATGCAAATATTCGAGATATTCAAATTTTAAGCGTGTACATACTTCGAAAAGGCTTGGAAAATGTTCTCGATTTATTACTCGATTTTTTGTGAAATCTCACAAGGATTTGTCGAGGATACAGAAATTATTTGGATATTTAATTATGTGATTTTTATCGGATTTTTTGTAAAATTTCACAAGGATTTTTCAAGTATATATAAATTATCGGCATATTAACCATGCAATGTTTATCGGTTTTTTTGTGAAAGGTCACAAGGATTTTTCAAGTATACAGAAATTATCCGTATATTAAATATGCAATGTTTATCGAATTTTTTGTGAAATCTCACAACGATTTTTCAAATATACAGAAATTATCCGTATACTAAATATGCAATGTTTATCGGTTTTTTTGTGAAAGGTCACAAGGATTTGTCAAGTATACAGAAATTATCCGTATATTAAATATGCAATGTTTATCAAATTCTTTCTGAAATTTCACCACGATTTTTCAAATATACAGAAATTATCCGCATATTAAACAGGTAACATTTATACAATAAATATTCTCATAATATCCACCAGCTTCGAATCAAGTCACAAGTATGCAATTGCAACTGATTGCAAAAACTTCGCGCTTATTCGGAGAATTAAAAAAAAAATTCAAAGAACAATTACAATTTTCAAAAAGAAAACCAAAAGAAAGCAGAAGAAACAAGGAAGAAATCGTCGACTCACCCACCGTGCATTCCGTCGCGATTATCTCAGGACCTCTTGACCGCACGAACGATTTGCCCATCGTCATTTCTCTCTCTCTCTCTCTCTCTCTCTCTCTCTCTCTCTCTCTATCTCTCTCTTTCTCCCTGCAACAAAGAACCAACTGTTGCCATTAAATTAAAAAAAAAAAAAACTCCATCTCTCACGCTATAACATAAACAACACGACAATGGACAAAAAGATGAGAGAGAAATTCACTCCTAAAAAAAGAAACTCAGGTTGATCCTATAAAAGGACCTTCAAAAAAAAGAAAAGAACAAAAATTCTCACATAAAAATGATACAGAAGGTAAAAAGAAGAATTTTCATCTACGTGTGTGCGTAGATGTGAAGTGAATTGAACAAATAGCACAGTAGAATACTCAGTCTTCATTAGAATAAAAAAATATTCCTCTAAATTATTGGTACATGTGCAATATATTTATTTTTTCAAATTCTTGAAATTGCACAATCGTGTTGCACGTTCCAATAAAAAACAAAAAAAAGAAGAAATAAATAATTACAAAATGTAACAAAAAGGAGGAAAGAAAAAGGAAGAAAAGGAAGAGATAAAAGAGAAGAATTTCGAAGATGAAAAATCGAGAAAGGTGCCTTATCGTCCTTGCAACGAATGACAATGACGAGGTCCTGCACGAGCTTTTCCAAGCAGGACGACTACGACGACAACCGTCGGGTTCACGGTGGTCTATTGCGATCATTAATCATTCGTAGATCCTACGTCGACGTTGGTGCATGGGTCGCTGACTCCGAGAGGTGGTTGGACGTGGAGGTTTCGTGCGATGCTAGTGACACAGGGTGGTGATGGTGGAAAGTGTTGGAGAAAGGGGGTTGGGTTTATTCTCGTCACATTTAACCCTTAAATGTACGTGTTCTCAAATTTTTAATAGTAATCGTGTTAATGGATATTAGAATGGATATTAGAATCTTTTTTTTTTGTTTTTTTCGTATGGTTCTTTTTATTTTTGAATTCGTATTTCCAAATCTCTTCGAATTGCTTTCTGTGCCTAGTAAAATTCTAATTGAATGAGTGAAGTATCGATTTTCGTATTCTGTGGAATATTTATAGTGGTGTGTTTTTTTTTTTTTAAATTGGTTTAAAAAAAGTTTGCTTTGAAGTGTTGGTATGTGATTATGTGAAGGATGTTTATTTTTTTTAATTTTTTGAAATTGCATAGTCGTTCAGCAGATGTGAAGTAAATTGAATAAATGGCACAGTAGAATAGTTAGTCTTCATTAGAATAAAAAAATATTCTTCTAAACTATTGGTACATATGCAACATATTTATTTTTTAAAATTCTTAAAATTGCACAATTGTCCAGTAGACATGAAGTGAAACGAATATAAATAGCAAACTAAAATACTTAATCTTCATTAAAATAAAAAAATATTCCTCTAGACTATAAGTACATGTGCAACATATTTATTTTTTTCAATTCTTAAAATTGCATAATCGACTAGTAGACATGAAGTGAATCGAATAAATGGCACAGTAAAATACTCAGTCCTCATTAGATAGAAAAAAAAGATTAGAAGAATTCTCTGGCACACTTTAATAAAATCGACGAATTCTCTTTCCATCGTTCTTCCTTCTTGAGCACTTTCACCGTGCTGTTGGAAAAAAAAAGAAAACCTTGCGCGAAGGAAGTCTGTAAACTATTTTTTAAATTGTTTCAAAAAACAAAAATTACTTTTGAAGTGTTGCTATGTGAGCGATGAGTTTACGTTTTAAATTGTTAAAATTGCATAATCGACTAGTAGACGTGAAGTGAATCGAATAAATGTCACAGTAAAATACTCAGTCCTCATTAGATAGAAACAAAAATGAGAAGAATTCTCTGGCACACTTTAATATAAAATCGAAGAATTCTCTTTCCATCGTTCTTCCTTCTTGAGCACTTTCACCGTGCTGTTGGAAAAAGAAAGAAAATCTTGCGCGAAGGAAGTCTGTAAACTATTTTTTAAATTGTTAAAATTGCATAATCGTCCAGTAGACATGAAGTGAATCTAATAAATAGCACAGTCCTCATTAGATAGAACAAAAAAAATGAGAAGAATTCTCTGGCACACTTTAATATAAAATCGACGAATTCTCTTTCCATCGTTCTTCCTTCTTGAGCACTTTCACCGTGCCGTTGGAAAAAAAAAAAGAAAACCTTGCGCGAAGGAAATCTGTAAACTATTTTTTAAATTGTTAAAATTGCATAATCTTCCAGTAGACATAAAGTGAATCAAATAAATGTCACAGTAAAGTACTCAGTCCTCATTAGATAGAAAAAAAAGATTAGAAGAATTCTCTGGCACACTTTAATATAAAATCGACGAATTCTCTTTCCATCGTTCTTCCTTCTTGAGCACTTTCACCGTGCCGTTGGAAAAAAAAAAAAGAAAACCTTGCGCGAAGGAAGTCTGTTCCCACGGCGCGTCTTGGCGTCGCTCAAGCTCCACATACGCGTGCCTACGAAACCGGAAGTCCCGACCACGACCTCCGTCTTCCCTCTCTGCCTCCACTGCCTCCTGGCGCGCCACTCTGCCGCCTCGGAGGCGCGTGGTTAGCCGCGCAGTAAGCGTCCAAGAGACGAGCCAAGAGAATGCTATTATCGTTTAAAATGAACTCATTCAAGAGCAACTGTAATTATTAATTTTTAAAATTGAGAATTTTTTAATTGACAAGCTAATTGTAAGTCAAAAGATGAATTGAGAAAACGGTAATATTGTGTAAAATGAGCTCATGTAAAATGAAATCTTCAATTTTTAAATTTCATAATGTACTCATTCAAGGTCAATTGTAATTGAGGATTTTTAAAATTGAGAAATTTTCAATTGACAAGCTAAGTCAAAAGATGAATTGAGAGAACGGTATCATTGTGTAAAATGAACTCATGTAAAATGAAATCTTCGATTTTTAAATTTCATAGTGTACTCATTCGAGGTCAATTGTAATTGTCGATTTTTGTATTTGAGAAATTTTCGATTGACAAGTCAAACCAAGAGACAAATTGAGACAATGCTATCATTGTGTAAAATGTACTCATTCGAGATCAATTGAAATCTTCAATTTTCAAATTTGAGCAATATTCAATCGATAAGCCAAGAGACGAACCAAGAAAATGCTATCATCGTGTAAAATGAACACATTCAAGATCAACTGGAATTGTCAATCTTTAAATTTGAGAAATTTTCAATCGACAAGCCAAGCCAAGAGACGAACCGAGAGAATGCTATCATCGTGTAAAATGAACACATTCAAGAGCAACTGTAATTGTCGATTTTTAAAATTGAGAAATTTCCAATTGATGAGCTAAGTCAAAAGGTAAATTGAGAGAACGGTATTATCGTGTAAAATGAACTGGTTCAACATTAATTGAAATCTTCAATTTTTAAATTTCATAGTGTACTCATTCAAGGTCAATTGTAATTGAGGATTTTTAAACTTGATAAATTTTCAATTGACAAGCTACGTCAAAAGATGAATTGAGAGCACGCTATCATCGTGCAAAACTCATTCAAGAGCAACTGTAATTATTAATTTTTAAAATTGAGAAATTTTCAATTGGCAAGCTAATTGTAAGTCAAAAGACGAATTAAGAGAACGGTATCATTGTGTAAAATTAACTCATGTAAAATGAAATCTTCGATTTTTAAATTTCATAGTGGACTCATTCGAGGTCAATTGTAATTGAGGATTTTTAAATTTGAGAAATTTTCAATTGATAAGCAAAGTCAAAAGATAAATTGAGAGAACGCTATCATCGTGCAAAACTCATTCAAGAGCAACTGTAATTATTAATTTTTAAAATTGAGAAATTTTCAATTGGCAAGCTAATTGTAAGTCAAAAGACGAATTAAGAGAACGGTATCATTGTGTAAAATGAACTCAAGTAAAATGAAATCTTCGATTTTTAAATTTCATAGTGTACTCATTCAAGGTCAATTGTAATTGAGGATTTTTAAACTTGATAAATTTTCAATTGACAAGCTACGTCAAAAGATGAATTGAGAGAACGCTATCATCGTGCAAAACTCATTCAAGAGCAACTGTAATTATTAATTTTTAAAATTGAGAAATTTTCAATTGGCAAGCTAATTGTAAGTCAAAAGACGAATTAAGAGAACGGTATCATTGTGTAAAATTAACTCATGTAAAATGAAATCTTCGATTTTTAAATTTCATAGTGGACTCATTCGAGGTCAATTGTAATTGAGGATTTTTAAATTTGAGAAATTTTCAATTGATAAGCAAAGTCAAAAGATAAATTGAGAGAACGCTATCATCGTGCAAAACTCATTCAAGAGCAACTGTAATTATTAATTTTTAAAATTGAGAAATTTTCAATTGGCAAGCTAATTGTAAGTCAAAAGACGAATTAAGAGAACGGTATCATTGTGTAAAATGAACGCATGTAAAATGAAATCTTCGATTTTTAAATTTTATAGTGGACTCCTTCAAGGTCACATGTAATTGTCGATTTTTAAATTTGACAAATTTTCAATTGACAAGTCAAACCAAGAGACAAATTGAGACAATGCTATCATTGTGTAAAATGTACTCATTCAAGATTAACTAAAATTTTTAATTTTTAAATTTCACAGTGTATTCATGCGAAGTCAATTGAAATCGTCAATTTTTAAAGTTGATAAATTTTCAATTGACAAACCAATCAAAGAGACAAATTGGGAGAACCCTATCATCGTGTGAAATGTACTCATTCAAGATCACGTAAAAATATCAATTTTCAAATTTGAAAAATTTTGAATCGACAAACCAAGAGGCAAATTGAGAAAATGCTATTATCCTGTACAAAGAACATCATTCAAGATCACTTGAAATCATCAAAATTTTTAAATTCGAGAAATTTTCAATCGACCAGAACATCGATTCAAAACCTACGTTTGGCTCAACAAACTTTCTTTGAATTTTTCAGAATGATGATGTTTGATATTGATAATTATGGTATACAATGACGTGGAAGGTAATGCATGTTATTAAACGGGCATAAGTGGGCCAAGATAATTGGATAAAAATTCTCGATGACGTTTATAACCGTCAGGCGTGAGTACAGACAACGAGGGAACGATAATGAGTAATTAATGAATAATCGATCGTTCGATGATGTCGCGCTGCCTGCAAAAGCAAGGTTTCAGGTTGGAAATGTTCTGTCGCTAAAATTGTAAGAATCGAAACGATGTGGAGCTGACACACGGCATCGTTGCGATTATTCCATTTCAATTTTGTCATTGTATAAATAATTTCGCTCTTACGGTGGAATAATAATTGGACAGGGCCAATTATTAATTTCACGTATTGTCCAACTTTATCATCGATCGAAGAATCAATGGCAGGCTAATTGCAGTTGCAATTTTGCGTATGGACTTTCTGAAATTTGTAATTGTTAAAAAGAACATTAATAAATGTTGGAAGTGTCGTTGAGAAACATTATCTAAGCATCTTATGATTTATCTATCATATTTCATTTTGTGAAATTTGTAATTGTTAAAAGGACATTAATAAATGTTGGAAGTGTCGTTGAGAAATTTTATCTAAGCATCTTGGGAAGATTTCAATTGTTAAAAAAAATATTAATCAATCATGGAAGTATTGAGTTGGGAAATTAAAAACCAGATAGTCACGAGCGCGTCCTAATCTACTCTCGATGCAATGTTTAACGCATTGTAAAATTTGTAACTCGTAAAAAATTCATAAATAACCGAAGTGTCGTTGAAAAACTTCATCTACGCATCTTGCTAAATTTTCAATGATTAAAAAATTGAATAAATATCAGAAGTGTCGTCGAGAAATTAAAAAACAGAGTCACGAGTGCGCCCTAACCTCTTCCTGATCTACTCTCAATGCAATTCTAAAATTTGCAACTTATAAAAAACTGAATAAATCTCTAGAGTATCATTGAACAATCTTATCTACGAATCTTCAGAAATTTGCAAATCTCTACGAAACTGAATATTCTTGATAAATTAAAATCAGAGAGTCACGAGCGAAATTTCCAAATTACTACGAAACTTAATAAACACCCGAAGTGCCATTAAAAAACTTCATCTACGCATCTCGCTAAATTTTCAATGATTAAAAAATTGAATAAATATCAGAAGTGTCGTCGAGAAATTAAAAAACAGAGAGTCACGAGCGCGCCCTAACCTCTTCCTAATCTACTCTCAATGAAATTCTAAAATTTCCAACTTACAAAAAATTGAATAAATCTGTAGAGTATCATTGAACAATCTTATCCATGAATCTTCTGAAATTTCCAAATTTCTACGAAAATTAATAAATATACGAAGTGTCGTTGGTAAATAAAAAAACAGAGAGTCACGAGAGCGTCCTAACCTCTTCCTGATCTACTCTCAATGCAATTCTAAAATTTCCAACTTACAAAAAATCGAATAAATCTGTAGACTATCATGGAACAATCTTATCTATAAATCTTCAGAAATTTCAAAAATCTCTACGAAACTGAATATCATTATGATAAACTAAAATGAGAGAGTCACGAGCGCGCCTTAACCTACACTCTTTCTCATCCTCCTTTTTCTCCTCCTCCTCGCTTTCACCCTTTTTGCTTTGACAGCACTTGCTTGCCTTGTCCCCTCTCTCCTCCTCCTCCTCGTCTCCTCCTCCTCCTCGTCTCCTCCTCCTCCTCATCTCCTCCTCCTCCTCCTCCTCCTCCTCCATCTCCTTTAACCTCCTCTTCACTCCACCTTCCATTTTCCCTACCACCACCCCTCGACTTCCACTTCCACGATTTCCACCTCCACGATTTCCACCTCCACGACGACCACCTCCACCTCCACCTCCTAGAGCGTAAAATTATAATCTGTCATATTCATCGGTACACCGTCTCCTCCACCACCACCTCCTCTTCCACCTCCACCTCCACTTCCACCTCCACGTTTCACGTTAACCAGGCACTACCTCGAACCCTCCAACACAACCTCTTCCTCCTTCTTATTGCTTCTCTCTCCTTCCATTTTATCATCCACAGATGCACCTCCACTCTCTCCACCTCCTCTCATCATTTCCTCTTTCGTCGTCTCGTTCCACGTCATCTTCTTCATCCATCCATTCGTCTCTCCTTCTCCATTTCTCTTCCACCTCCTTTATCGTGGACCGGTCGACGTCGATGCAGGTAGAAACGAAGCTAAGGTGCGTTCATTTATATTATAATCCTCTATTTTCCTCGTCTCGTTCTTATGCATAGCAATCGAGAGTCACGCCGTGGTTCTCTCTGTCGATGTCTCTCCTCGCATCGTCTCGTCTCTATCTTCTTCTTTTTTTTTATGCTTTTGTTTTTGTTGTCGTTGTTGTTGTTGTTGCTTTGTCGTAGTGCTTCGTGCGACGGAGGATTTTTATTTTATGGAGGTGTAAATTTTTGATTATTAAAAAATGGAATAAATATCAGAAGTGGAGTGGAGAAATAAATTAAAAAAACAGAGAGTCACGAGCGCGTCTTAATTTCCTACTAATCTAATTACAATGTAATGTTCGACACATTCTAAAATGTATAATTTATCAAAAAATCGCTCAGGAATGGTTTTGTTTGCTTTTCAGTAAATAATTGATTAATTTGTTGTTCGAGTTTTTTTTTGTGTGGTACGTTACTGTGTTAATAGTTGGTTGGATGTAGATGTTTGTTTTTGTGGTATTGGTAATTGTGAATGTGATTTGTTTTGGTTTATAATTTATTTCTCTGAAGGGATCTTTGTAAATTAGATATAAGTATTTTTGGAATTGATTAATTTGTTGTTCGAGGGTTTTTTTTTGTGTGGTACGTTACTGTCTTAATAGTTGGATATAGATATTTATTATTGTAGTATTGGTAATTGTGAATGTTATTTATTTTTTGCAATCTGAAGAGGTGTTTGTAAAGTAGATATGAGTATTTTTGTTGGTGTGTTGACTAAGATTGATTGGTTAATGTATGGATTTTTATTCGAACATAAAGGAAATGGAATTTGTTATGAATTTAAAGACTGAATATAAACAGGGTTGCAAACTGGCATTTTTATATTAAATCTGGTAGCTTTTGAGCCCTTTTGGTACTCCTTTGGAAAAAAACTAATATTGATCTATGGCTACGTTATAGAAATGTTCTTGTTGCAATGAGATGTTGAATTGCAGACTGTAGATTGTGAAAACAAAAAGAGGGATAGATTGTGCGTAATGAGATTTAATATTTTTTAAGAATTAAGGATCGGTGCTCATGAGATTTTTAGATAAGATATTACAATAATTGTGATTTTTTTTGTTTCATCCACGTCTTGTAAATTTCTCCCTTGGATTACTTTCTGCTGCATTCGTCGATTAATAAGAATTGACGTGACGCTTAATTAATAATTACAATTGAGGTGGCAATTCATTCATAATTAGAGTTGACGTGACAATGAATTAATAATTACAATTGACGTAATAATCAATTAATAATTATAAGTGACAATTAATTAGTAATTAAAATTGACGTGATAATTAATTCATAATTAGAATTGACGTGATAATCAATTAATAATTATAATTGACGTGATAATTAATTAATAATCAGAATTCACGTGTTAATTAATACAAGAAGTCCATTTCAGTCGATGATTCTTCACCGAATTTTTTTGCAGGGAGATATTCGATAATTTTGTTCTCGTTTATCAGTCAACGAACAAATCTCACACGTGCACAAGAATCCAAGCTTGTAAATTTCTCCATTGTATTACTTTCTGCTGCATTCGACGATTAATTATAATTGACGTGATAATTAATTAATAATCAGAATTCACGTGTTAATTAATCCAAGAAGTCCATTTCAGTCGATGATTCTTCTTCGAATTTTTTTACAGTGAAAAATTCCATAATTTCGTTCTCGTTTATTAGTCAACAAACAAATCTCACACGTGCACAAGAATCCAAGGTTGTAAATTTCTCCATTGTATTACTTTCTGCTGCATTCGTCGATTAATTAGAATTGACGTGACAATTAATTAATAATTACATTTGACGTGACAATTAATTAGTAATTAGAATTGACGTGATAATTAATTAATAATTACAATTGACGTGACAATTAATTAATTATTAGAATTGACGTGACAATTAATTAGTAATTAGAATTGACGTGATAATCAATTAATAATTATAATTGACGTGATAATTAATTAATAATCAGAATTCACGTGTTAATTAATCCAAGAAGTCCATTTCAGTCGACGATTCTTCTTCGAATTTTTTTACAGTGAAAAATTCCATAATTTCGTTCTCGTTTATCAGTCAACTAACAAATATCACACGTGCACAAGAATCGAAGCTTGTAAATTTCTCCTTTGTATTACTTTCTGCTGCATTCGTCGATTAATTAGAATTGACGTGACAATTAATTAATAATTACATTTGACGTGACAATTAATTAGTAATTAGAATTGACGTGATAATTAATTAATAATTACAATTGACGTGACAATTAATTAATTATTAGAATTGACGTGACGATTAATGAATAATTACAATTGACATAATAATCAATTAATAATTGTAATTGACGTGATAATTAATTAATAATCAGAATTCACGTGTTAATTAATTCAGGAAGTCCATTTCAGTCGATGATTCTTCTTCGAATTTTTTTACAGTGAAAAATTCCATAATTTCGTTCTCGTTTATCAGTCAACTAACAAATATCACACGTGCACAAGAATCGAAGCTTGTAAATTTCTCCTTTGTATTACTTTCTGCTGCATTCGTCGATTAATTAGAATTGACGTGACAATTAATTAATAATTACAATTGACGTACTAATCAATTAATAATTATAATTGACGTGACAATTAATTAATAATTACAATTGACGTGATAATTAATTAATAATTACAATCGACGTGACAATTAATTAATTATTAGAATTGACGTGACAATTAATGAATAATTACAATTGACGTAATAATCAATTAATAATTGTAATTGACGTGATAATTAATTAAGAATGAGAATTCACGTGTTAATTAATACAAGAAGTCCATTTCAGTCGATGATTCTTCTTCGAATTTTATTACAGTGAAAAATTCCATAATTTCGTTCTCGTTTATCAGTCAACGAACAAATCTCACACGTGCACGAGAATCGAAGCTCACCGCGCGTCGTTTGGACTTGTGAATTTTTCCTGGCACGTGTACGCGTCGGCACGAGCGCGCCCACGATAATTACACGGATGCGCTGATCTATTTACGGGAGCACTGGGGCCTCAAGTGGGGGATGAGGCGATTAATTAATCGGAGAACGAGACGAGCCGGAGACGGCGCGGTCGTGGCCTCTCTCGATCAGTTACGTAAACCTCAACCAGTTGACAATTGGTAATCACGAAAGATTCTCGCGTAATTTCACAGGCGGAATAATAGAATTTCTTTTCTCCAGTCTAATTGACTTACGATTTAGAGATTGACAAGGTTGCCTCTGGTCAATGGGGCTTTGAATTTTTCGTGTCACCAGAAATGTATGAAATTTTCTTTGAAAATCAAAAATAAACCGTGAGCCAAAGCAAAGTAAAAGATAGATTGTTTTTAATATCTTTTATTATGCCTTTAAAGACTGAAGTGCAAGCACGGTTTGTTCAAGCTGATACTTTTCAAAACCCTTTGAAACCTTCGTACTCCTTTGAAAGAAAAACAAAAACAAAAAAAACAAAATAAAACTGGCAATGAGATGTTGAATTGCAGATTGTATCTTTCGAAGTTCCATCCAGTTGGACAATTGGTAGGCACGAAAGATTCTCGCATAATTTCACAGGCGGAATAATAGAATTTCTTTTCTCCAGTCTAATTGACTTACGATTTAGAGATTGATTGAAGTTTCTTCTGGTCATTATGTTATTTTGGTTATTTTATAATAGGCAATATGCTATAATAAGTTATTTTTCATGTCCTTTAATAATAATGCTATTATACCAAAAGCAGGCCAAATGACTGGTGATGTGGTGATATTTCGCGTATGGAAAAAATCTTCGGTACATTTCATATTAAAAATTGAATACAAGCAGGGTTGTTCAAACTGATACTTTTCAAACCCCTTTGGAACTTTGGTAATCCTCTGGAAACTCAAAAAAAAAAAAAAAAAAAAACTGGCAATGAAATGTTGAATTGCAGACTGGTACACTTCATATTAAAAAGTGAACACTGGTACTGAATTAAATACTGAATACAATACTGAGTACTCCTCTTTTTTTTAAAAAAAAAAAGAAGAAAACAAAAACTGGTAATGAGATGTAGAATTGCAAAATTCCAATTAACCACTCGAGCAATTAGCAAGCGCGAAAGATTCACACGCAAACTTCACAAGCGCATCACCAAAATTCTACCACCTCTCCAATCTCTCCACAATTTAGAAATTGATAAGCTTCCTTCATCAATGAAGAGGACCTCGAAATTTTTCGCGCCACCAGAAATGTATGAATTTTTGTTTGATAATAAAAAAAAAACTAAACAAAGCGAAAGATAGATTCTTTTTATTTTAATGTCCTTTAACACTAAAGCTACTAAAAGCGGGTTAAATTACCAGAATTAACAAGGAAAATTTCTGTATGGAAGAAAATCATCGGTACATTTCATATTAAAAATTGAATACAAGTAGTGAAATAAATACTGAATACAATACTGAGTACTCCTTCAAATAAAAAAAAAAATAAATAAAAAAATAAAAACTGGCAATGAAATGTAGAATTGCAAAATTCTAATCAATCACTCGAGCACGAAAGATTCACACGCAAACTTTACAAGCGCATCACCAAAATTCTCCCACCTCTCCAATCTCTCCAGAATTTAGAAATTGATAAGCTTCCTTCATCAATGAAGAGGACCTCGAAATTTTTCGCGCCACCAGAAATGTATGAATTTTTGTTTGATAATAAAAAAAAAACTAAACAAAGCGAAAGATAGATTCTTTTTATTTTAATGTCCTTTAACACTAAAGCTACTAAAAGCAGGTTAAATTACCAGAATTAACAAGGAAAATTCCTGTATAGAAAAAATCATCGGTACATTTCATATTAAAAATTGAATACAAGCACAGTTGTTCAAACTGGTACACTTCATATTAAAAACTGAATACAAGTACTGAATACAATACTGAGTACTCCTTAAAAAAAAAGAAGAAAACCAAAACTGGTAATGAGATGTCGATTTGCAAAATTCCAATCAACCACTCGAACAATTAGTAATCACGAAAGATTTACACGCGATTCTCACAAATGCATCACCAAAATTCTCCCACCTCTCCAATCTCTCCACAATTTAGAAATTTATAAGCTTCCTTCATCAATGGAGAGGACCTCGAAATTTTTCGCGCCACCAGAAATGTATGAATTTTTGTTTGATAATTAAAAGCAGGTTAAATTACAGGATTAACAAGGGAAATTCCTGTATAGAAAAAATAATCGGTACATTTCATATTAAAAACTGAATACAAGCACAGTTGTTCAAACTGGTACACTTCATATTAAAAACAGAATACAAGTAGTGAAATAAATACTGAATACAATACTGAGTACTCCTACAAATAAAAATAAATAAATAAAGAGAATAAAAAAACTGGCAATGAAATGTAGAATTGCAAAATTCTAATCAATCACTCGAGCAATTAGCAAGCACGAAAGATTCACACGCGAATCTCACAAATGCATCACCAAAATTCTCCCACCTCTCCAATCTCTCCACAATTTAGAAATTTATAAGCTTCCTTCGTCAATGGAGAGGACCTCGAAATTTTTCGCGCCACCAGAAATGTATGAATTTTTGTTTGATAATTAAAAGCAGGTTAAATTACAGGATTAACAAGGGAAATTCCTGTATAGAAAAAATAATCGGTACATTTCATATTAAAAACTGAATACAAGTAGTGAAATAAATACTGAATACAATACTGAGTACTCCTACAAATAAAAAATAAATAAATAAAGAGAATAAAAAAACTGGCAATGAAATGTAGAATTGCAAAATTCTAATCAATCACTCGAGCAATTAGCAAGCACGAAAGATTCACACGCGAATCTCACAAATGCATCACCAAAATTCTCCCACCTCTCCAATCTGTCCACAATTTAGAAATTGATAAGCTTCCTTCATCAATGGAGAGGACCTCGAAATTTTTCGCGCCACCAGACGAGATTTGCTCTAACCGAATAATTACACGCGCGATCTGTTTAAAGACTCAATACCACTACTGCTTCTGGGTACTCTCGCGAATTGTGAAAGAGGGTTTGCACATCGAACGAGAGACACAGAGAGAAAGAGAAAGAGAGAGACACACACAGAGAGACACGGAAATTGAACAATTCCGGTTACCGCAAGGCACACAACGCATTATTTATCCCGGATAATAATGAATTGGTTCGTCAACGAGAATTCTCCCTTCTCATCCACGTGGTTCGTTCGATTCCACCCTGCTCAGCACCACCCCACGCTTATCCAACCCTCCACTAGCCCATTTCGTGGTCTCATCATTGTTGTCATTCTCTCTCTCATTCTATTCTACTTCTGTGTCACTCTCGTTAATGCGGATAGCAGTCTCTCCCTTTATATTTCAGCACCGTTGCCATTCAGGATACTTTTTATTATGCGCGGTGAGATAATGAATAGCACTACTGCGTGAGTAGAGTCCATGGGATTCTTCATGATTCTAGATCGTACGTATTATTTATTTTGCATTTAACTTATGATATATTTATTATATTATATTGTATTATATTACATTCAGGATACTTTTCATAGCAGCAGTGCGTGAGTAGAGTCCAAGGGATTCTTCATGATTCTAGATCGTGCGTATTATTTATTTTACATTTAACTTATGATATATTTATTATATTATATTATATTATATTCATGATACTTTTTATTGTGCGCGGTGAGATAATGAATAGTAGCAGTGCGTGAGTAGAGTCCAAGGGATTTTTCATGAGTCGTACGTATTATTTATTTTACATTTAACTTATGATATATTTATTATATTATATTATATTATATTCATGATACTTTTTATTGTGCGCGGTGAGATAATGAATAGCACTAGTGCGTGAGTAGAGTCCAAGGGATTTTTCATGAGTCGTACGTATTATTTATTTTACATTTAACTTATGATATATTTATTATATTATATTATATTATATTCATGATACTTTTTATTGTGCGCGGTGAGATAATGAATAGCACTAGTGCGTGAGTAGAGTCCAAGGGATTTTTCATGAGTCGTACGTATTATTTATTTTACATTTAACTTATGATATATTTATTATATTATATTATATTTATGATACTTTTTATTGTGCGCGGTGACATAATGAATAGCACTAGTGTGTGAGTAGAGTGCTTGGGATTCTTCATGATTCTAGATCGTACGTATTATTTATTTTACATTTAACTTATGATATATTTATTATATTATATTATATTATATTACATTCAGGATACTTTTCATAGCAGCAGTGCGTGAGTAGAGTCCAAGGGATTTTTCATGAGTCGTACGTATTATTTATTTTACATTTAACTTATGATATATTTATTATATTATATTATATTTATGATACTTTTTATAGTGCGCGGTGACATAATGAATAGCACTAGTGTGTGAGTAGAGTCCTAGGGATTTTTCATGATTCTAGATCGTACGTATTATTTATTTTACGTTTCACTTATGATATATTTATTATATTATATTATATTATATTACATTCAGGATACTTTTCATAGCAGCAGTGCGTGAGTAGAGTCCAAGGGATTCTTCATGATTCTAGATCGTGCGTATTATTTATTTTACATTTAACTTATGATATATTTATTATATTATATTATATTATATTCATGATACTTTTTATTATGCGCGGTGAGATAATGAATAGCACTAGTGCGTGAGTAGAGTCCATGGGATTCTTCATGATTCTAGATCGTACGTATTATTTATTTCACATTTAACTTATGATATATTTATTATATTATATTATATTTATGATACTTTTTATAGTGCGCGGTGACATAATGAATAGCACTAGTGTGTGAGTAGAGTCCTAGGGATTTTTCATGATTCTAGATCGTACGTATTATTTATTTTACATTTAACTTATGATATATTTATTATATTATATTATATTATATTACATTCAGGATACTTTTCATAGCAGCAGTGCGTGAGTAGAGTCCAAGGGATTATTCATGATTCTAGATCGTGCGTATTATTTATTTTACATTTAACTTATGATATATTTATTATATTATATTATATTTATGATATATTTTTACAAGTCCCTAGTGGATCGTTTCTCTTATTTCTTGATGATTGTAAATTGTAACAGAAACGAAGAAGCATTGTTGTTTGAATTTCTTTGTATTTGTATGTTATGTAGTTTTTTTGTTTGATTTGTGATATATTGTGTTTTGTAAGAGATTTAATGTGAGAGAGTTGTGCCTCTTACTTTTGGTTTTTCTACTCTTCAAAGGTACAGTCTAGTTTCTGACCATGAAGGAAAAGTGGCATTCATCCTTGTATTACGAACTGCAATGAATAAGATAAGAAAATACATGATTACGATGTCATTAACAGTTCTCTTAAAATACAATGGTTTTTCTGGCCGGCAGAAAGTTGACTGTGCACCATTGATTGTAGATTTACACAATATTTTCTTCGTGACATTGAGTTAAATTGAATATCTAATTATTGTGAAAACGAAGAGACATTGTACATTGTACGTATACTTTGTATTATACAATATATACAATGGATTATGTTCTACATGCTTTAACATGCAAATTAATTTTGCAGTACACTAACAGAACAGTGGCCCATTGAAAAAAAGAATCGACTGTTTCATTCACAATCTTTTCATTTCTGCTTTAAAAAAACCATTCTTGTCAAAAGTCTGATTCTGGTAAAAGTAATAGTGATATTCATACAAAAAAAAAGAATCGACTTTTTCATTCACAATCTTTTCATTTCTGCTCTAAGAAAAAACATTCTTGTCAAAAGTCTGATTCTAGTACCAGTGATAGTGATATCCATACAAATTAAGGAACTGATTCCATTGTTTGTCTCCCAAACAACATCCTAATCACCAACTGGACCTGTCACAGCGTCCATTAAACATAGTGGGTGTCCCAAATGGTCACCGCCAAGGACCCAAAACAAGTGTTCCACGACACAGTCCACATGAAACTGACCAGTGCGCACGTGGCTCGAAAGGCCTCTCGAGTCTTTTACTCCCACCACTGAAACAATTCACCAATTCTGTTTCGCGCGCGTGCCTTTGGCCAAGACCCCTTTTACTTTCTCCTTGCGTGAAGCATCGAGAAGCTAGCTCACGTGGCATACAAACACACACAAAAGCATACAAGCACAAACATACACACAAAAGCATACAAACACAAACATACATACAAAAGAACACAAACACAAGTACACGAAAGTACACAAACATATACACACAAGCACACATACACACAAAAACATACAAACACACGAAAGCACACAAACGCAAACATATGCACACAAGCGTATAAACATACAAAAGTATACAAACACACACAAAAGCATACAAGCACAAACATACACACAAAAGCATACAAGCACAAACATACACACAAAAGCATACAAACACAAACATACATACAAAAGAACACAAACACAAGTACACGAAAGTACACAAACATATACACACAAGCATACATACACACAAAAACATACAAACACACGAAAGCACACAAACGCAAACATATGCACACAAGCGTATAAACATACAAAAGTATACAAACACACACAAAAGCATACAAACACAAACATACACACAAAAGAATACAAACACAAATACACGAAAGTAGACAAACACACACACAAAAGCATACAAACGCACGAAAGCACGCAACATATACACACAAGCATACATACACACAAAAACATACAAACACACGAAAGCACACAAACACAAACATATGCACACGAGCATATAAACATACAAAAGTATACAAACACACACAAAAGCATACAAACACAAACATACACACAAAAGAATACAAACACAAATACACGAAAGTAGACAAACACACACACAAAAGCATACAAACGCACGAAAGCACGCAACATATACACACAAGCATACATACACACAAAAACATACAAACACACGAAAGCACGCAAACACAAACATATGCACACGAGCATATAAACATACAAAAGTATACAAACACATACAAAAGCATACAAACACACACACACACAAGCATACAAACAAACACAAATATTCACACAAAGCATACAAGCACACATACAAAAATGCAAATTCATGCCGAGACACTTGAACGAGTCGCCCAGCACGGCCTACCTACGATATTTACCTCCACCATCATCCTCCTCCTTCTTCTCCTCCACCTCATCCACTCATGCGTTCAAAACGTCCCTGCGCGCGCGCGCAGCAACGTAATGCGTTGCCATAATTTTCCCACGCCAGCAACACCAGCAACAGGGCGCGCGCACGTCTATGCTCGTGCACCAATATCCTTCTTGTATATCGCAAAACAGCGCCCACACGCTTGTCCACTTGGACCATCTCTCCTCGTGAGGACATCGAGAGGATGAGGAGGATTGTAGGAGGAGAGAGGAACTCTGTGTGTGTGTGTGTGTGTGTGTAAGAGAGATAGAGTGAAACACAGAGTGTGTGTGTAAGAGAGAACGAGAGAAACAGAGAGAGTGTGTGTGTAAGAGAGAACGAGAGAAAGAGAGAGATTGTGTGTGTAAGAGAGAAAGAGAGAAACAGAGAGAGTGTGTGTGTAAGAGAGAAAGAGAGAAACACAGAGTGTGTGTGTAAGAGAGAACGAGAAAAAGAGAGAGAGTGTGTGTGTAAGAGAGAACGAGAGAACACAGAGTGTGTGTGTAAGTGAGAACGAGAGAAACACAGAGTGTGTGTGTAAGAGAGAACGAGAAAAAGAGAGAGAGTGTGTGTGTAAGAGAGAACGAGAGAAGAGAGAGAGAAGGAGAAAGTGGAGAGGACAGCTAGCAGCAATGTGCTAGCAACGAGAACAATCTAGCTGCCTCCGGCTCACCATGCCATCCCTTTCAGTCTGCCACTACTACCCTCTGTACCATATCATCTCTCTCTCTCTCTCTCTCTCTCTCTCTCTCTCTCTCTCTCTCTCTCTGTGTATCATACACTCACTCACTTACTCACCCACACACACATTACCACCGTTGGAATAGATTCATTATGCTCGTGACCGGCGCAGCTCGTGTCCGCTAGTTCGAAAACAACTATTGCACCCCGCCACCCTTCTCATTTTCCATCCAGCTTGGATTCTACCGATCCACCAACCGCCCTCTCCTCCTCGCTTCTCATTTTCCATCCTGCTTCGACTCTACCGATCCACCAACGACCCTCTCCTCCTCTCACTTCGCGCTCTACGTAGACACAGAACAGGTAAAAGTGCGCGTCCAACATTGTCCCTACAAATTGCTGGTCGACGCGAGAACAATCGATTTACGCGTCCTTGCTTCTTGTTGCTCCTGTCCTCGTTATTCCTTTATGGATTTTTTTAATAGTAAATTAGTGAAAATCCCTGGATGAAATAAAAATGTACAGACCTCACTCCAATGTCCTGTTGTTTGAAGAATATTTGGAAATACAGTCGTAGATGAGTGCCATTTTGGATTTTTTCTCAAATTAGTATCAATGTATTAAAGTACTAAAGTACAGAAAATCTCTGGATCAAACAAAAATGTGCAATACTCACTCCAACATTCTGTTATTCGAAGAATATTTGGAAGAACAGTCGTAGATGAGTGCCATTTTGGATTTTTTCTGAAATTAGTACCAATGCACTAAAATACTAAATTACAGAAAATCTCTGGATCAAACAAAAATGTGCAATCCTCACTCCAACATTCTGTTGTTTGAAGAATATTTGGAAACACAGTCGTAGATGAGTATCATTTTGGATTTTTTCTCAAATTAGTACCAATGCACTAAAATACTAAATTACAGTAAATCTCTGCATCAAACAAAAATGTACAGTCCTTACTCCAACATTCTGTTATCTGAAGAATATTTAGAAATACAGTCATAGATGAGTACCATTTTGGATTTTTTCTGAAATTAGTACCAATGCACTAAAATACTAAATTACAGAAAATCCCTGGACCAAACAAAAATGTACAGACCTAACATCCTGTTGTTTGAAGAATGTTTGGAAACACATTCGTAGATGAGTACCATTTTGGATTTTTTTTCTCAAACTAGTACCAATGCACAAAAATATTAAATTACAGAAAATCTCTGGATCAAACAAAAATGTACAATCCTCACTCTAACATTCTGTTGTTTGAAAAATATTTAGAAACACAGTCGTAGATGAGTGCCATTTTGGATTTTTTCTCAAATTAATATCAATGCACTAAAATACTAAATTACAGAAAATTTCTGGATCAAACAAAAATCTACAATCCTCACTCCAACATCCTGTTTTCTGAAGAATATTTAGAAACACAGTCATAGATGAGTACCATTTTGGATTTTTTCTCAAATTTTTACGAATGCACAAAAATACCCTAACCCTTAAATCCTCTCGATTTGAAAAAAAAAACAAAAATTCTTTCGCATTACTCTAAGTAACTTTACACACTTATCCTTTAACACTTTCATTGGAAATTGATACACCATTTAAATTAAAAATTCAAATTAAAAAGACACCAGATTTACTACAAAACTACCAGTTCGAACAACCCTAACGCTACACATAAATTCTCACTAATAGACCTCGTGCACCTGCAGAGAAATGTTCCGCGTGTCGACCTACGCAACAACGTTTCACCTCCAACTTACACGAAATAGACAGAGAGAGAGAGAGAGAGAGAGAGAGAGAGAGAGAAATGAAAGAGGAATCTGTGCGCTTGAAACAAGGATAAGAACGAGAATAAGAATAAGAAGAAGAAGAAGGAGAATCGTGGGTGGAATTTATGGAATATTCATGGCTGAGATTGTGTGCTCGAATCTCGAGTTGGTAGCTGTGCCAATGGGATGGAGAAGAGTAAGGAAGGTATAAGAGAAGGATGAGGAAGGAATAAGAGAAGGATGAGAATGGACCAAGAGAAAATCCTCGTGGGCGGGAGAGAACGAGCTAGGTGTGTTTTGCGTTATTTTATCCATGCTCTCTCTCTCTTCTCTTTCTTCTCTTCTCTCTTCTCTTTTCTCGTTTCTCTTTTCTCTCCAAGCGTCGCACGGCCACTTCTCTTATTTTTGCGCCGAGCTCGATGATAGCGCGCGCGTAGGTGCGCCCTCCAGCATCCGCTGGATATTCTCCTCGAGCGAGTCGAGCGAGCGTGTGAGAGTGCCCCACCGAGCACGAATGAAATAACGGAATCGAGAGGATATTTAGACGAGGGCCTACCTTCGAGTAGATTTTAAACTGTAATGTTAAATAAATTTTTTGGGGCGAATTTGTGACGAATAATGTGCGTTTGTTTCAGATGATGTTTCAACAGGATTGTTGTTATTATTGTAAGTAGTTTTACACAAATGTTAGTCTAGACGCGCTGTGTCGAAAAATAAAATTGCACAATGATCGAAATTATTTGGAAGCTTCGAGTAGATTTTAAACTGCGATGTTAAATAAATTTTTTGGATAAATTTGTGACTAACAAATGAGAGTTTGTTTCAGATGATATTTGGTAATAGGAAAAAGAGAAAGTAAGAGGAATGGTTGATTTTCAATTTGAAATTAATCAAACAGGATTGTTGTTATTATTGTAAGTAATTTTACATAAATGTTAGTCTAGATCGAAATTATTTGGAAACTTCGAGTAGATTTTAAACTGCGATGTTAAATAAATTTTGTTGACAAATTCGTGACGAATAATTTGTGTTTGTTTCAGATGATATTTGATAATAAAAAAAAGAAAGGAATAGTTGATTGTCCACTTGAGATTGATCAAACAGGATTGATGTTATCGTTGTAAATAAATTTCTACACGCTGTGTCTAGAAATAAAATTGCACAATGATCGTAATTATCTGGAAAATTTCAAGAAACTCCTTGGCAAATTTGTAACAAAACCAATGTGCTAATAATAATAAACTAGTGGTGGTTAGTGGTCGGCACGATCGTCGGGTGCTCGCGCTTCGCGCTCGCCTTACCGAGTGCATAAAAGCTTCGCTTTCTGCCATAGGCACGACCGCGTAACTCACGTTCCCATACTTAAATTTCCCACAATTTCGAAACGGTTGAAGATGGCGGTACATAAAGTTTCGTGGCACCAAATGGGTATATACTCGATGTACATGCCAAATTTTGTTCGGATCCGTTCAGTTGTTTTGCCGGAATATTGGACTAAAGATTTGAATTAGCCGCCATTTTTTATTCGGCCAATCAAAAAATTTGAAAATTTCCAGAAATTGTCATTGTATACGCGTACACGTATGTGTAAAATTGTATCAGGATCCAACGAATAGTACCAAAGATATGAATTTTTCGATATTTGAATTAGCCGCCATTTTTGATTCGGCCAATCAAAAAATTTGAAAATTTCCAGAAATTGTCATTGTATACGTGTACACGTATGTGTAAAATTATATCAGGATCCAATGAATACTACCAAAGATATGAATTTTTCGATATTCGAATTAGCCGCCATTTTTGATTCGGCCAATCAAAAAATTTGAAAATTTCCAGAAATTGTCATTGTATACGTGTACACGTATGTGTAAAATTTTATCAGGATCCAATGAATAGTACCAAAGATATGAATTTTTCGATATTTTAATTAGTCGCCATTTTTGATTCGGCCAATCAAAAAATTTGAAAATTTCCAGAAATTGTCATTGTATACGTGTACACGTATGTGTAAAATTGTATCAGGATCCAATGAATAGTACCAAAGATATGAATTTTTCGATATTTGAATTAGCCGCCATTTTTGATTCGGCCAATCAAAAAATTTGAAAATTTCCAGAAATTGTCATTGTATACGTGTACACGTATGTGTAAAATTGTATCAGGATCCAATGAATAGTACCAAAGATATGAATTTTTCGATATTTGAATTTGCCGCCATTTTGTACCGGTTCACGATGGCGGCTCACAAACTTTATTGTGAACTCACAGTAATGTACTTGATTTTTGTGTCAAATTTCGTCCGGATTGGTTCAGCAGTTTTTCCGAAATCGAGGACACACACACACACACACACACATCAAAACGGTTTTCAGGATGGCGATTGCATAAGTCACTCCCTTTACGGTCGTGCCTAAAAAAGAAAGACTCCTGATGTGTGAATAAGCGACCAATTCAATACTCAAAATAATAATTTAAACTACTGTTTTTAGTATTATTCCTCTTAAATGAATAGAAATAGGGACATTGACCTTATAACATCACTGCTCGTCACAAGTACCTTCGATTTCACCACTGACAATGAGATATATCGAGAAGAGTATGAGCATGCGCGAGAGCAACGAAGTTGCTCTCGCGTGTGCGTAAGCGGAGTCTTTCACGCCGAGCGGAACCGCCTCGAGGCCTCCCGCGCGCTTTATGAAATATTTATGGGAAATATTTACATGCGTCCACGCGATCGTGGAATCTTCTACGCGCGTGTGCGAGCTCATCATCCTCTCGACGAGGTGAGAGGAAGAGGGAAAAGGACGAAGGGAGTAGAGTTCTGCTACCTCTATCATTTACTGCCACTGATTATCGCAAGAGAGATACAGAGTGGGAGAACTCCGTACCAACAGGTTCGCAAGCGGTGTACTAACAGGGATTGGTCGTTCGAACTGGTACCTTTTCTTTTTTTCTTTTTTTTTTTTAACAATTCTGGTACTTTATAAAATTATAATTACTATAATTTGTAACTAAATCTGGTTTTACTAAATTAGGTACTTGTTTTTTTTTTTAACAAATCTGGTACTTTACGAAATTATAACTACTATAATTTGTAAGTGAATCTGTAAATGAACTAAAGTGAATTTATAACTTTATCATATAACTAAATCTGATTTTACTAAATTAGGTACTTGTTTTTTTTAACAAATCTGGTACTTTACTAAATTATAACTAATATAATTTGTAACTAAATCTGTAAATGAACTAAACTGAATTTGTAACTTTATTATATAGCTAAATCCGTAATTGAGCTCAATTAAATTTATAACTTTATTTTATAACTAAATCTGTAACTGAACTAAACTAAATTTATAACTTTATCATATAACCAAATCTCTGACTGAACTAAACTAAATTTACAACTTTATCATTTTTGGTAAATTTGGTTTTACTAAATTAGGTACTTTTTTTTTGTAACCAAATCTAGTGCGTTTTTGACTCTTAAATGCACAAAGTATCAATTTTGATGACAATTATGTGAAAGATGGTCAATAAATATATTATGCCTCTTATAGTAACATGATATTTTTTTTGCAATAGATAAACAACTTTCTGAGTTTATGATTGGAACACAATACTTACATGAATGGAGAAAATGTGCACTCGATGCACTTGAATGTGTTCCAAGAATTGGACATTTTTTTACCAAATCTGGTAGCTTTTTATCCATTAAATGCACAAAGTATCAATTTTGATAACAATTGTGTTAAAGATGTTTAATAAATATATTATGTCTCTTATAGCAACACAATTTTTTTTTTCTGGTACTAATCTCTCTCTCTCTCTCTCTCTCTCTCTCTCTCTCTCTCTTTTACGGTATAACCAAGCAACCAATATAAGTTAAGCCACTCATGGTGGCCGAGAGAGAAAGGAGCACGAGATTGAGTTTGAGAAGGAGAGACTCGCACGCTCGTGCGCGTCCTTTCCATCTCGAGCGAGCTCACAGAATAATTCGTCGAACAAGACAACCGTGATGCACGCATCTCACGTGCATTCTAGATTCTTTATTTTCTCCCTTTCACAAAGATACTCTAGGATAACTCTCGATTTTATGAGTATTGGAAAAATTGAAATGGAAAAATCGATAATACAAGAATTTTAGTCATCGATCTTTTTTTTCCTTTATATTCTTCGGTTAATTCTTTTAAATTCGAGGGCTCCTCTTTGGAGACAATACTAGTAATTTATTGTCTATTGAGTTTGTTAGTTCCTTCGAGTTTAAGAAAATTATTAAGTAAATGGTTTATAAAAAATGATGAAGCAAGTGGCAAATTTTTCTTTCCATCGAGATCTGTGGCTTTTCTACTCTTTCCTTCTTTTTTGACTCCTTTTTTGACTCCTCTTTTGACTTCTTTTTGACTCCTTCCTTGACTCATTTTTGACTCATTTTTGACTCCTTCTTTGACTCCTTTTTTGATTTCTTTTTGACTCATTTTTGACTCTTTCTTTGACTCAATTTTGACTCCCTTTTTGACTCCTTTTTCGACTTCTTTTTTGACTCCTTTTTGGCTCCTTTTTTGATTCCTTCCTTGACTCTTTCTTGACTCCTTTTTGACTTCTTTTTGACTCCTTCTTTGACTCATTTTTGACTCATTTTTGACTCCTTTTTCGACTTCTTTTTTGACTCCTTTTTGGCTCCTTTTTTGACTACTTTTTTGATTCCTTTCTTGACTCCTTTTTTGACTCCTTTTTGACTCCTTTTTGACTCCTTTTTTGACTCTTCTTTTGACTCCTTTTTGACTCCTTTTTTGACTCTTCTTTTGACTCCTTTTTTGACCCACGTTTCCCAACTAACCTGCTCTATTTGTCCTCACGTGCATAATGTGCGAGGAGAAACCGACAAAGCGTACGCGACACGGACAATGGAGTCGCGGTCTACGCCGGATTTATTCAGATGCAGCCGGTGCAGAGGCACCGTGTCGCGTGCAGCTCCACAGGTCCACCCTCGACAGGTTCACTCTGCATCTGTGATGCGCGTTCCTGCATTTGTCGAGCAATCGACGAATCACTTATGAGACCAGAAAGCGAACTAGAGAATGGAGAATTTACAATGTTCTCGTGAAAACATTGTTAGTACTCAATTATTATCTGGGGTTTTCGATAAAAGTGGCAGTTCTTTCTAATGTTAATTAACCCTTAAATGCATGGGATTTTTATGTTGAAAATAAAGAAAAATCATGGAGCTAAAGTAAGAAGAAGGATAGGCTGTTTGTAATGGTTTTTAATATGATTGGTATCAAAACTTTGTGTATTTTTAAAAGGTACTTGGAGAGAGATTACTAAATGGTGAGGAGAGTTCTTTGCAATTATTCTTTTGCTTTCTGTTTGTCTCGTGCATTTGTGAGGTCAGAAAGCAAACCAAAGAAAAATAACACAAAAATACTGAAGAATTGATAAAAGTGTTCTCGATAAAAGTGGCAATTTTTCTTCATCTTAATTAACAGAAAGCTGTTCGAAATTCACCTGGCATCTGAAGAGAACCTAGCAACACTGTGGACAGTAACGAAAAAACCAAGCAAAAAGAACACACAAAAATACTGAAGAATTGATAAAAGTATTATCGTCTTAATTAACACAAAGCTGTTCGAAATTCACCTGGTACCTGAAGAGAACCTAGCAACCCTGTCGACAGTAACGAAAAAACCAAGCAAAAAAAACACACAAAAATACTGAAGAATTGATAAAAGTATTCTCGTCTTAATTAACACAAAGCTGTTCGAAATTCACCTGGCACCTGAAGAGAACCTAGCAACCCTGTCGACAGTAACGAAAGAACCAAGCAAAAAGAACACAAAAATACTGAAGAATTGATAAAAGTATTCTCGTCTTAATTAACCCAAAGCTGTTCCAAATTCACCTGGCATCTGAAGAGAACCTAGCAACCCTTTCGACAGTAACGAAAGAACCAAGCAAAAAAAAACACAAAAATACTGAAGAATTGATAAAAGTATTCTCGTCTTAATTAACACAAAGCTGTTCGAAATTCACCTGGCACCTGAAGAGAACCTAGCAACCCTGTCGACAGTAACGAAAGAACCAAGCAAAAAGAACACAAAAATACTGAAGAATTGATAAAAGTATTATCGTCTTAATTAACACAAAGCTGTTCGAAATTCACCTGGCATCTGAAGAGAACCTAGCAACACTGTCGACAGTAACGAAAAAACCAAGCAAAAAAAACACACAAAAATACTGAAGAATTGATAAAAGTATTCTCGTCTTAATTAACACAAAGCTGTTCGAAATTCACCTGGCATCTGAAGAGAACCTAGCAACCCTTTCGACAGTAACGAAAAAACCAAGCAAAAAAAACACACAAAAATACTGAAGAATTGATAAAAGTATTCTCGTCTTAATTAACACAAAGCTGTTGGAAATTCACCTGGCACCTGAAGAGAACCTAGCAACACTGTGGACAGTAACGAAAGAACCAAGCAAAAAAAAACACAAAAATACTGAAGAATTGATAAAAGTATTCTCGTCTTAATTAACACAAAGCTGTTCCAAATTCACCTGGCACCTGAAGAGAATCTAGCAACACTGTGGACAGTAACGAGAGAGCCACCTCTTCCAATTATTCTCCTACTCACTGTGTCTCGTCTCGCGATGCATCTCGATGCACAGACCCGTGCATTGCACCGGAGTCACGTGCTACCGGCGCGCGCGCGCGCGCATTCACTCTTATACACAGATCCATTCTACAATTGATTTACAAGTGCAACGTGCGTGCTCGATGTCTCAACCCGTTCTGCCACCTGATACGCAACCTGTCGCCTCTTCCTCTACCACGGCTCGTGCAACCGTGCAGTTGCATTCGATGTTGCATTCGGTGGTTGCAACACGTTCGAACAAATGGAATACATCATTATTAAGGATGAAATTATTCTACAACTCGTTTGGAATCTCTTTGAACGAAGAGAGATAAAAAATTCGAGGCTGCTCAAAATTCTAAAGCAAGGAAAGAACAATGAGTTGCATCCTTTCTTTTATATGGATTAGTAGAAAAAATTCGAGGCGCATCAAGGCTATTAAAAATTCTAGAGCATGGAAAGACTAACAAGAAGAACACGATTCCAAATATCGTCCACGCGTGACAACAAAAACCACGACCAAAAATAGAAAAAGAGATTCCATTCGCTTCGAAACAAAATGCAAGGCGCAATTTTAACGCGTGCACTTCTTCACGTATAAAATCTCGCACGATACAATAAGTAATCACCACCAATAAAAAAAAAATATATAAAAAAAGATTCTATTCATCTCGAAACAAAATGCAAGATGCAATTCTAGCGTGTGCACTTATTCACATATAAAATCTTGCACGATTCTAAAACACTCTTCGAACGAAACAACAGGAATCACCAATAAAAAAATAAAATAAGTCACTCCCTTTATGGTCGTGCCTAAAAAGATTGCATTCACTTCGAAACAAATTGCAAGACGCAATTTTAATGCGTACACTTCTTCACATATAAAATCTCGCACGATTCTAAACATCCTCCGAACGAGACAACAAGTAATCACCACCAATAAAAAAAAATATAAAAAAAAATTCCATTCACCTCGAAACAAATTGCAAGACGCAATTCTAACGCGTGTACTTCTTCACATATAAAATCTCTCACGATTCTAAACATCCTCTGAACGATACAACAAGTAAGAACAACTAATAAAAAAAAAAAAAAAAATATAAAAAAAGATTCCATTGACCTCGAAACAAAATGCAAGACGCAATTCTAACGCGTGCACTTCTTCACATATAAAATCTCGCACGACACTAAACATCCTCTCGAGGCAGAAAAAGAAAAAAAAAAGATTCCATTCACCTCGAAACAAATTGCAAGACGCAATTCTAACGCGTGCACTTCTTCACATATAAAATCTCGCACGATTCTAAACATCCTCTGAACGAGGCAACAAGTAATAACCACCAATAAAAAAAAAATAAAAAAAAAGATTCCATTCACCACGAAACAAAATGCAAGACGCAATTCTAACGCGTGCACTTCTTCACATATAAAATCTCGCACGACACTAAACATCCTCTCGAGGCAGAAAAAGAAAAAAAAAGATTCCATTCACCTCGAAACAAATTGCAAGACGCATTCTAACGCGTACGCGAGGAGGTCAATGACCCGAAATGCGCGCGAGTGCCTCCCGTGACGATCGATGGGCGAAAGTAAACGAGGTGCCTCGGGAGGGTCATGGTCGACCTTGATGGCATTCGGTGGCACCTGCCGCCACCCCGGAGGCCGTCCGCCTCTTTTTCAAACGGCACGCGGCTCACCGCCTCCCTCTCTCTTTCTCTCTCTCTCTCTTTTCATGTCTCTCTCTTCCTTTCTTTCTCTCTCTCTCTTTCGAGTAGAATTTCTCTACCGCTTCTCTCTCTCTGTTTCTCTCTCTCTCTCTCTCTCTCTCTCTCTCTCTCTTTCTAGTTATTTACAAAATAGATCTCAGAGAGTAAAATTTAGTGGGATACTGTCACTCCCGTTAATGTACACTGAGAGAAAAGTATATGATATATCTAACTATAATGGCATAGTAACAAAATTATAGTTGGAAATATCATATTTATGGTAAATATTACCATAATGTCGGTAATAATTACGATAGAGGCATAGTATAACCAATTATATTATGTTTTTACCAAAAATTATGGTTATTTCAACTAAAAATATAGTATGCTTGACAATATATAATGGTAAGAAAAGTAACTATTTTATATAGTTAATATTACCAGAATATTTCATACATAGTGATAGAACTAACTATATTCGCATAGCAGACTTTACTATACGTATGGTAACGAGAACAAAGGTAATAGTTAATCGTATAACCGTTTGTATAAATCGTTCATTCTACTATATTTTCTATGGTTAAGTGAACTATAAAAATATGTTTGACGCCAAATTTAACTATAAAATATAGTGAGATTATAGTAAACCCAACCATTTTTTTCTCTCAGTGTAGATTTAGGTGTTCCTCAAGGGTCAGTTTTAGGACCCTTATTGTTCCTAGTATATATAAATGACATTATAGAGGCTATTAGTGATAACTGTGCAATAAGATTGCTTGCGGATGATGCGTTGATTTATACAACAGGGTATTCAAGTATAGAAATTAATGATAATCTGAATGAGCAAATGGTGAAAGTGGAAGAATGGTTAAGGATAAATATAGGCTGTGTGTTAATGTCGATAAGACTAAGGTTATGTTAATAAGAGGAGTTAGAAAGAAAGCTACAGAGGAAAATTTAAAAATTAAACTGCAGAATAAGGTATTAGAAATTGTGAGTGAAATTAAATATCTGGGAATAATAATTGATAAGAATTTAAATTTTTCTAAACATGTAGACTATATTAGTAAAAAGGTAGGAGCGAAATTAGGTGTTATGCGGAGAATTGGAATGAACATATCAGCTAACATGAGGTGCATTGTATATAAAACAATAGTAAGCCCGTTGTTCGAATACTGCTCATCTATACTAGTATGTATAAGTAAGACAAATTTGGAACATCTACAAAAAATGCAAAACCAAGCGATGAGAATAATACTTAGGTGCAACAGAAGAGTAAGAATTATTGATATGTTAGAAGCACTACATTTTATGTCGATAAAAGAACGGATTGAGTACAATACTTGTGTACTTATATATAAAACTGTAAATGGGTTATGTCCTACGTATATGCAAAATAATATAGAATTAGTGCAACATAGAGAGGGTGTAAACACACGGCAAAAAGGAAATATTTATATCAACAGATGTAGAACTACGGAAGAACAGAAAATGTTATGGTATGAAGGACTGAAAATGTACAATGCGTTGCCAAACGAAGTGAAAAGAGAAGATAGATTGCCAAAGTTTAGAAGAATGTTAGCGGAACATATTCGGATAAGAGAGAGGGGAATAAATATGTAAAAGATCTATGTCTAAGAGGCTATTTATCGCAGTATTAATTTTAGATACTTATTGTAATGTATAAGCAAACTTTTATGTAGCTATTGAAGCTAATAAACGGCTATCATCATCATCATCTCTCTCTCTTTCTATCTACAAGAAAATATACATACTCGTGTATAATATTTACACGACATCGTATATGACATCTACATATATAGATAGATATACATATCTATCTATCTATCTTTTGAGTAGAATTTCTCTCTCTCTCTCTCTGTCTGTCTCTTTTCATGTCTCTCTCTTTCTTCCTTTCTCTTTCTCTTTCGAGTAGAATTTCTCTACCGCTTCTCTCTCTCTGTTTTTCTCTGTCTGTCTCTCTCTCTTTCTATCTACAAGAAAATATACATACTCGTGTATGATATTTACACGACATCGTGTATGACATCTATATAGATAGATATACATATCTATCTATCTATCTTTTGAGTAGAATTTCTCTACCACTTCTCTCTCTCTATTTCTTTCTTTCTGTCGAGTAGAATTTCTTCACCACTTTTTTCTCTTTCTCTCTCTGTCTCTCCTTCTTTCTATCGGTTCTCTCTTTGTAATATGGTACAAATCATATATATATTTATGTAGCACGAAATAGCTGAAAAAGCTAAATAAACCTGATTCATTCATTCTATCATACTCTTTCGAGTAGAATTTTTTCTGCCACTTCTCTCTCTCTCTCTCTCTCTCTCTCTATAATTTCTACTCGAGAAAGATAGACACAGAAAAAAAAGAGAGAAGCACAGAGCAGAAAGAAGCGAGAAAGGCCAATCTGGGTTAAGCCTAGCGGTACCGGCGCACCCTCCCATTAAAACTCCAATCGATCCTTTCTCCCAACAATATCATCGACAAATGTGCCTGTGATTGTGAAAGTGATCGAAGACGGAAAAGTTTCGTTCACAAATCATTCCGTATTTCAATCGTATAGATGACAATAATTCCACGTAAAAAGAAAAATCAATTTTTCGAAATTATTCACTTAGACTACTTTCACCATCACCGGCACGAACGATCATTTTCTCGTGTCGAATCATCAACAATTACACTGAAAAAAAAGTGAAGCATTTCATTGAGACTTTCGTTTCTAATAATTATATACGAAATATATCCATAGAAATTTTTCTACCAGGCTATGTTAAGAAGATCCTGTTAATGATACAATATTTGATTAGAGGAATCAGTTTAGAGCATTAGTTTTCGAAAATTAAGTGGTAAATTCTTAAGACGAGAATAGAATTGTTGCACTGTACTCTTTCAAGCAAACAAGAAAATTCGTTAATCGAATCTCGATCAACTTCGAGAACCAAGGACGTAGTATCTGAGGCCTCTTCGAGGCGAGCCTGTTTCACGTGGATCGATATGGACGGACAGATGCATTAAACGTGAGCTTATGCTTGCACGCGTGTCTGTGCACGTTTGTCGATACACTCGAGCTTCTGTCACGTACACACACAGACAACAGTTTCCACGTGTTTGTCGTGGACGAAGCATGCCTATGCTTCTCTCACTCACACTTGTTGTAGAAGACACACGGATAAACGGACAGACAGACAGTTCCACAGGTTTGGGATGCTTCCCAGGGTTTATTGCCGCGAAACGTTATCGCGACCAGACGGAACGAACGTCCCAGCAGCAAGTGGGCAGTAACGTTTTGACGAGCGTGCTAACCCTTTAATTGAGTGGAGTTTTACGATTTCAGACGTCGTCCAGGACAAAGGAGTCAGGAGTTCTGTGGAGTCTCGTTGCGGAGGATGGTATCCTGGAGGTACACCACACTGAGAGAAAAGTATATGATATATCTAACTATAATGACATAGTAACAAAATTATAGTTGGAAATATCATATTTGTGGTAAATGTTACCATAAAGTCGGTAATAATTACTATAGAGGCATAGTGTAACCAACTATATTATATTTTTACCCACAATTATGGTTAGTTCAAGTAAAAATATAGTATGGTTGAAAATATATAATGGTAAGAAAAGTAACTATTTTATATAGTTAATATTACCAGAATATTTCATACATAGTGATAGAACTAACTATATTCACAGAGCACTCGTTACTATACATATGGTAACAAGAACAAAAGTAATAGTTAATAATATAACCATTTCTATAAATCGTTCATTCTACTATATTTTGTATGGTTAAGTGAACTATAAAAATATGTTTGACGCCAAATTTAACCATAAAATATAGTGCGATTATAGTAAACCGAACCATTTTTTTCTCTCAGCGTATAATGGTAAGAAAAGTAACTATTTTATATAGTTAATATTACCGGAATATTTCATACATAGTGATAGAACTAACTATATTCACATAGCACACTTTACTATACGTATGGTAACAAGAACAAAGATAATAGTTAATAATATAACCATTTGTATAAATCGTTCATTCTACTATATTTCGTATGGTTAAGTGAACCATAAAAATATGTTTGACGCCAAATTTAACTATAAAATATAGTGCGATTATAGTAAACCCAACCATTTTTTTCTCTCAGTGTATAATGGTAAGAAAAGTAACTATTTTATATAGTTAATATTACTGGAATATTTCATACATAGTGATAGAACTAACTATATTCACATAGCACACTTTACTATACGTATGGTAACAAGAACAAAGATAATAGTTAATAATATAACCATTTGTATAAATCGTTCATTCTACTATATTTCGTATGGTTAAGTGAACTATAAAAATATGTTTGACGCCAAATTTAACTATAAAATATAGTGCGATTATAGTAAACCTAACTATTTTTTTCTCTCAGTGTATAATGGCAAGAAAAGTAACTATTTTATATAGTTAATATTACCAGAATATTTCATACATAGTGATAGAACTAACTATATTCACATAGCACACTTTACTATACGTATGGTAACAAGAACAAAGATAATAGTTAATAATATAACCATTTGTATAAATCGTGTATTCTACTATATTTTGTATGGTTAAGTGAACTATAAAAATATGTTTGACGCCAAATTTAACTATAAAATGAACTTGTAAAATTTATAAAATTGTGGAATGAGAAGAGAAAGAGGATGAGGATAAGGTGGTTGCAAAGAGGAAGAATAGTTTCAATTGGGTTGTGGAAATTTCTTGGGTTCGAGAAGGATAGGAAGATGGAAATTTCTGTTGTCAGATGTGTGATGGTTTCTTGATAGAATTCGAGAGATTAATTAAGAGTGTTTGAAGATGAGGATTTTGGGAATGGATCGTGAATGAGGATTTTTTTTTTTAAATGAGAAATGAAATGACGAGGTGCGTGGAAATTCTTGTCGGTCTCAGTGAGTGGATTTTTGCTAGAATTTGATAAATTGATTCTAATCGAGAATAAGGAGGAGTTTGTGTCGAAATTCGAGAAAGTAAGGAGGACTTTGTACTGGAATTCGAGAAATTAATCCTAGTGGAGAATTAAGAGGATCTTGTGAATGAATAGATGAGGTGGTAACACTCTTCTTTTATGCGTGAATCAATTTTCGCTGGAATTCATGAAATTAATTCTACTCGAGAAGAAGGATCTCGTGCATGAATATATGAGGCGCGTGAAAATTCTCATCGGCCAAGACAAGTTCCACAAATTAATTCTACTCGAGAAAAAGAACATTTCTCCCGCGATCACGCGAGCGACGAAAAAATCAAAATTCACCGCGAGAGAAAAGGAATTTTTATTATTATTTCTCGACTCTCTCGAACAACCAGCAAAAATTCGTCGACTGTTTCGAAGAGAAGCAGGAGGAGACGTAGGTTCTGTCAGTTTCCATTTTGCCTGGCCCCTTTCATCCCTTAACAACGTCTCTTTGTCCTGTTGTAACGTCCGTTGTAACACAGCGAACTTCATTCGCCAAGCGTAATCGAAATATCATTGGGGGGGTGGTGGTGCAAGTGGAGAGGGCAAAGAAAAAGAAGAGAGAGAGAAAGAAGAGAGAGAGAGGGGACATATTTTTCCATTGCAATTGGAAAAAATCATCTTCCACGAATTTCCTTGTCGCTTGACACTTTTTTGAAAAAAATAAAAACAAAAAAAAAACAAGCAAAACACAAAAAGTGACATCGAACGAGGTCAAAGGTCCAAAAAGGAAAAGAAGAGAGAAAGAAGAGAGAAAAGGAAAAACGAGAGAGAGAGAGGACACATTTTTCCATTGAAATTGGAAAAAATCATCTTCCACGATTTTCCTTGTCGCTTGACAGTTTTTGAAAAAAAAAAAGAACAAGCAAAACACAAAAAAGTGACATCGAACGAGGCCAAAGGTCCAAGAAGAAGAAGAAGAGAGAAAGAAGAGAGAATAAGAAAAACGAGAGAGAGAGAGAGGACATATTTTTCCATTGCAATTGGAAAAAATCATCTTCCACGATTTTCCTTGTCGCTTGACAGTTTTCGAAAAAAAAAACAAGTAAAACACAAAAAAGTGACATCGAACGAGGCCAAAGGTTCAAAAAGAAGAAGAAGAGGGAAAAAGAAAAAAAGACAGAGAGAGGACATATTTTTCCTTGTCGCTTGACAGTTTTTGAAAAAAAAAAACAAGCAAAACACAAAAAGTGACATCGGACGAGGCCAAAGGTCCAAAAAGAAAAACATGAGAGGGAGAGAAAGAAAATGGAAAAGAGAGAGACAGAGAAAAACGGAGGATTCCTCATTCTTTTCAATCTTTCTCTCTCACACATCTCATTTGCCAATGTTTCTCTTCTCATTGTCTCTCTCCTCCTCTTTACTCTCTCTTCTCTCTCTTTCTCTCTCTATTTCATTCTTTCTCTTTCTTTCTTTCTCTTTCATTCTCTCTCTTTCAAGCTACCTCCTGCACCCCTCTTCGATTTCATTTCTCCTTTTCCTCCAGCTCGCTCCCCTCCGAAGGAGAGAGAGTGCTTTATCACTGTCGTCCGACGCTCCAGTCGTGCCCTCCCTTCGCTTTGCACGTGTGCAGGCGTGCTCCTGCTGCTTCTCTCCCTTCTACCTCACCTTCGACCCTCTTTCACTTCCACCAACAGGCGCCACATCCACCCTCTTCTTCCTCCTTCTCGTGCTTCGTCGTTATTCTCCTCCCTTTCTCTTCTCCATCTTGTTTTTTTCTCTTCTCTCTCTCTCTCTCTCTCTCTCTCTCTCTCTCTCTCTCTCTCTCTCTCTCTCTCTCTCTGTCTTTCTCTTTTTTGTTTCTCTCTCTCTCTCTCTCTCTCTTTCTCTGTCTGTCTCTCTGTCTTTCTCTCTCTCTCTCTCTCTCTCTCTCTCTCTTTCTCTGTCTCTGTCTGTATTTCTCTTCCTCGCCCTTTCTCTCTTTTTGTCTTTCTCTTTCTCTCTCTTTCTCTGTCTCTCTGTCTGTATTTCTCTTTCTCTCTCTTTCTCTGTCTGTCTCTCTGTCTGTCTTTCTCCTCCTCTCTCTCTTTCTTTGCCTCTCTCTCTGTGTCTGTCTTTCTCTTCCTCACTCTGTCTCTCTTCCTCTTCCACGTCCCTCTCTCAGGACGTACGCACACGAACGATGCTACACCGCCACGCACCCTCACCTTCTTCATCCCTCTTCCACCCCGTTTTGCTTCATTAGGGGATATGAGTTTTTCCACCCTCCCTACGTCGCACGCGCCGCAGTCTTCCCTCGTCTCGTCCAACGAGGCACCCTTTTCTTTCTCTCCTTCTTTCACTTCCTTCTTGGTTAGAGGGGTGGAAGAGTCTCAAGATGGAATGGTAAAAGAAAGAGAGAAAGAAAAAGAGAGAGAGAGAGGAGGGTGGAAGCTCGTCCTTGAGGACACGCGAACCTCGTGTGAATCAAGAAGAACTGAGGAACACGAGAGAGAAAGAAAATTATCAGGATCTTCTTATTCTACGGAATATTTACAATTTGCAGGAAAGTGAAGAATGATATAGACAGAAAGAGAAAGAGAGAGAGAGAGAGAGAAGAGGGTGGAAGCTCGTCCTTGAGGACACGCGAGCCTCGTGTGAATCGTGAAGAACTGTAGAACACGAGAGAGAAAGAAAATTATCAGGATCTTTTTATTCTATGGAATATTTACAATTTGCAGGAAAGTGAAGAGAGAGATAGAGAGAAAGAGAAAAAGAGAGAGAGATTGATTGATCGATTGATTGATCTTTATTAACTTTCTTAGCTATTTTTATACATCGAATATCTTATATGCTAGCAACCGCTGTTATGATAATAATTATTATTACATAGATCAAGAGAGAGAGAGCGAGGAATAAAGAGAGAGAAGGGTGGAAGCTCGTCCTTGGGGACACGCGAACCTCGTGTGAATCAAGAAGAACTGAGGAACACGAGAGAGAAAGATAATGATCAGGATCTTTTTATTCTATGGAATATTTACAATTTGCAGAAGAGTCAAGAGAGCACGAAAGAAAAAGAACAAAAATGATTGATCGTTAAAAATAAAAAAAAGCACTGACCAAAAGTGAAAAAAAAGATAGAGATTGTCCACGATGGCTTTTTATTAAAATTGATATCAATTTTGTTACTTTGCGCATTTAAGAATTAATAAAGGACATTTCTTATTCTCACTCATTTCATTATTGAGCCGCTCATTTGACAAATCGATTAACTCGACTTTTTGCGATTTTTTATAAATTTAAGCATCCAAGCACTTGATTAAGTCCATACTTCTCATATTTGTAACATAATTTTGAATCTAATTTATGGAGTTAATCGAATTGCGCACTGATCGGCTCAATTGTAAGTTTCTTCAAATGAAGAAAATTCTTTCTTTCCTGTGAAAGGTAAAATTATTTCAAGACACCAAATCAAACTCTGCATTCTGGATATTAACACTAGATTGCCCGAACTTTTTTTATAAACACGATTTCCCATTTAAAACAGTCAAATTGACTGGTTTCGAGCAATCTAGTGTTAATCGTCCAGGTAAATCGTTCTAAGAATATCACAAAGGAGTGTAAGTTGTAAAGCTCGAACTTGAGCGATCAATCGAAGGCCAACGATATCGAAAGTGCATCCATTCAGTGGGCCATTCGATGTGAGCGTGGAGGGTGAAAAGGTAGAAGAGAGAAGAGAGAGAGAAAGAGAGAGAGAGAGAGAAGAGGACAGCAAATTAAGTTCGCCCACCTCTTACTCAACGATCAACGAGCTTTTGCAGGAAGGATAGGGACGAGAGACGGTGACCCCGTAGGGGTTGAGAATTTTCTGGTCCATGGATGGAAATGGGTGGCTTGCAGGTCGAGCTGGAAACCATTGAGGGTGGGTACGCTCTGTTTCGAAGCGTCCAATTCGTGCGAATGGGAGGACGAGAGGGCTCGTGCGAGTGCATTTGGTGGAGGATGGAGAATCAAAGAGAAGGAGAGAGGAGGTGGAGGATATACAAAGACAGAGAGAGAGAAAAAAAAGAGAAATATACAAAGATAGAGAGAAAAAAAGAAAAAGAGAGATATACAAAGATAGACAGAAAAAAAGAGAAGGAGAGATATGCAAAGATAGAGAGAGAAAAAGAGAAAGAGAGATATGCAAAGATAGAGAGAGAAAAAGAAAGAGAGAAATATACAAAGATAGAGAGAAAAAAAGAAAGAGAGAGATGTACAAAGATTGAGAGAAAAAGAAAAAGAGAAATATACAAAGATAGAGAAAAAAATAAAAAGAGAGATATACAAAGATAGACAGAAAAACAGAGAAGGAGAGATATGCAAAGATAGAGAGAGAAAAAGAGAAAGAGAGATATGCAAATATATAGAGAAAAAAAGAAAAAGAGAGATATACAAAGATAGACAGAAAAAAAGAGAAGGAGAGATATGCAAAGATAGAGAGAGAAGAAAAGAAGAATGAATTAAAAACATCGAATAGTCACAATCAAAATTCTCCTGTAAAATATTCTATAATAATAAATATGATATATTTATTATATGTATAATACATATAAGCAATTGAAGCAATTTAAAGGAATTTATGTTTTCCTTTTCTTTTGGTTCTGGGTTTGTTCTTTTATTCTTTCAAATAGAAATTCCATGCCCTGAAGGGTTAATGCTACTTTCATTGTGGAAAGGATTCTAAATAAATATACAAATAAATAAATATGTAAATATGAATTTTAGGCTTCATTGTTAGTAAAAATTTTAAATAAATTTATATAAGGAATTTAATTTTTACATTGAAAATGTAATGTTTTTATTTAAACTATATGTATATACATATAGAAAGTGATAGATAGACATGGAGAGAGAGAGAGAGAGAGAGAGAGAGAGAGAGATATGCAAAGATAGAGAGCAAAAAAGAAAAAGAGAGGTATACAAAGATAGAGAGAGAAAAAAAGAAGAATTAATTAAAGACATCGAATAATCACAATCAAAATTCTCCTGTAAAATATTTTATAATAATAAATATGATATATTTATTATATGTATAATACATATAAGCAATTGAAGCCATTATAAGCAATTTAAAGGAATTTATGTTTTCTTTCTCTTTTGGTTCTGGGTTTGTTCTTTTATTTCTTTCAAATAGAAATTCCATGCCCTGAAGGGTTAATGCTACTTTCAATGTGGAAAGGATTCTCAAGACTTTATTTTTCATTTCTACTCGTCAAATGAGCTACTTTCAATTTTAATCATTAAATGCCATGAAGTATTCAATGTCGATACCAATGACATTAAAAATTTCTATAATATATATAGATGTATATATATATATGTATATGTCTAGTATTTTTTTAGATAAAATTTTAGGCTTGATTGTTAGTAAAATTTTTAAATAAATTTATGTAAGGAATTTAATTTTTCCATTGAAAATGTAATGTTTTTATTTAAACTATATATATATATTCGAAATTGCGAAACTCCGGATGGACGAGAATGATGATCTTTTTTTCTAATTGATCTTGAACAGATTTGAAATTCTTTTATAATATATTATTGCCCTTAAATTTTTATTTATATTATAATATATATAAACATTACATTTTCAATGTAAAAATTTAATTCCTTACATAAATTTATTTAAAAATTTTACTAACAATCAAGCGTAAAATTTTCTAGATACATATATACATAGAAAGTGATAGATGGACAGAAAGAGAGAGAGAGGAAAAATTAAAAAGAAAAAAAGAAGAATCGTGAGAGAGGAGTAAAAAACGAACAGGTATGTTCAGAGAGGAAAAGGGAGTTGGAGATTACTTTGGAAAGTGTAGTATCTCTCTCTTTCTTTCTCTCGAGCCTGCGCGTGCCTTTCAAAACGCACGCTTTGATGCGAACGTGCGATCGGATCGTGGGCCAATCTGCAGATTGATCGACTGTGCGAGCTTTGCTCTCCTCCTGCGCCACCCTCGTGATCATCAACACCCCCGCGGACGTGCATACTACACATTTGAAATCAAATAAAATAAAAAGAAACAAACATTCAAAGAATCTTCCTTCATCTCGTACCATTGATCTTTCGAGGATGTAAAAAAAAATAAAAGGTTCTGCACCTTCCAGTGAGATCAAGCAAGACGGAGTAAGTTTCTTTAGTGCGTTAAGATGAATAAAAAAAATTTGAGAATCAAGTGTACCTCTTCAGGAATTTTTTTTTTTGCCTGAACTTCTTTATTCGACCCTTGTCCGATCTCTTCTCCGATTCGCACTTATGGTGTTCGACTGTATTTAGTAAGTGCTACGTACCAGTAAAATTTTATTAAGATCGGACGAGGGTTGGATAGGGAAGTCTTACTGAGTTATTTTGTTTGTTTATGAATGATAGGAACATTTTGATCCTTTGGATTTATGTAGTATCATTTTAATTGTCTCTTTAGAGTTATTTTGTTTGTTTATGAATGATAGGAACATTTTGATCCTTTGGATTTATGTAGTATCATTTTAATTGTCTCTTTAGAGTTATTTTGTTTATTTATGAATGATAAGAACATTTTGGTATTTTGAATTTATATAGTATCATTGTGGTTGTCTCTTTAGAGTTATTTTGTTTATTTATGAATGATAAGAACATTTTGATCCTTTGAATTTATATAGTATCATTGTGGTTGTCTCTTTAGAGTTATTTTGTTTATTTATGAATGATAAGAACATTTTGATCCTTTGAATTTATATAGTATCATTGTGGTTGTTTCTTTAGAGTTATGTTGTTTGTTTGTGAATGATAAGAACATTTTGATCCTTTGAATTTATATAGTAACATTGTGGTTGTTTCTTTAGAGTTATGTTGTTTGTTTCTGAATGATAGGAACATTTTGGTTCTTTCAATTTATATAGTAACATTGTGGTTGTTTCTTTAGAGTTATTTTGTTTGTTTGTGAATGATAGGAACATTTTGGTCCTTTGAATTTACATAGTATCAGTGTGGTAGGATCTTTTGGAAGTATTTTGTTTATTTATGAATGATATGAACATTTTGATCCTTCGAGTTTATATAGTATCATTGTGGTTGTCTCTTTAGATGTACTTTGTTTATTTGAGAATGATACGAGTATTTTGGTCCTTTCAATTTATATAGTAACATTGTAGTAGGCTCTTTAGAGTTATTTTATTTATTTGTGAATGATACGAACATTTTGGTCTTTTGAATTTACACAGTATCATTATCATCACCTGCCTAACCTGACATTTTCTGGAAATTCAGTCATCCTCTTACATAAAAATTTCCAAAATTCTTGATTTAATCGTGTAATTTGAAAAATTTCATATCTCGAAAACCAGTATTTTCCATAAATTCGCACTTATGCCGTTCGACTGCATTTAGTAACTGCTACGTACCAGTAAAATTTCATTAAGATCTGACGATGGTCGGATACGGAAGTCTTACAATTTTTTTTTTTATTTTTTGGTAGTTCAAATCGTGATGAAGCTTCTTCGTGGGTTGGTATCCACGCTCGAGTGGACAAGCGTGCGAGAGAGAATAGAGAATATTGGTATTTGTGTCACGGGCCCTAATTATTATTTCGGTCGATGGCAATTCAAGTCTCAGTCGCACGCCACCGCCACACAAACCGAGAGATAAAATCATAATTAGAGCCCCGATCGCTAAATAGTACGTAATGATGGAATTTCCTCGATTGCCATTCAAGCTACTCTCCAATCCTACGAGCGCACCTGAAAGCGGAGCGTTGAAAACGCAGTGCGTTGAAACGCGAAAAGGGAGAAGAGAGATAGAAGAGAGAGAGATAGATAGATAGATAGATAGATAGATAGATAGATAGATAGATAGATAGATAGATAGATAGATAGATAGAACACAGTTGTCAAATTTAAAAAATAACGGTTAACGGACTAAACGGTTATTTTCATAAAATCACAATTCTTTTGTATAAAAGCAATAATATTTATAGCATACGTAACGTGAACTGTAGATTTTCAATACTGACAGTAAATATTGGAACACAAGCCTAATGAAAGCTGAATGTAAGGAGAGGAGCCGATTGCGATTGGTTAATTGCTAAAACTCGTGAAATTGACTCCACGATACCTAAGGGCTAGGTTATGTCACGTATACTAATGATAGATTCGCGTATACATATATATTAATGTTTCCGACATTTAAAATAATTGTTCAAAATTTATATAAATTACATGGTTTTATTCAATTTCAGTATTATGAAAAATTAAAAGTAACCGTTTAACCGAATAAATGTTTAAATAACTCGTTACTTTGAAGTAACAATAACTATAATGACCGTTTAGTAAAAATAACTGTTTAGCCTCTCACTAGTAGGAACGGTGTTAAAGAAAATTTGACGAGAAAATTTTTCCAAGAAGATTCTCCATAGTAACATTGTTCCTGATCAATCCACGAATTTTCAGTGAGCCAGTTCTGCTTTGGATCGATGCCCTTTCTGCACCACCCTTCTCTCTGCATTCTCATCTTAGCCTCGAAAACGTTGCAACCCTGAGGGTGCGTTGGACCACCCTAACAGTACCGATGACGCTTTCCAGGACACCCCAAAAGCTTTCGGTGAATTCATGGGGGGATGGGTTCGGCCATTGTCTAGCGACCTGTCAAGCGGCCAGTCCTACTCCCTTCGATTGATTGGGTCTCATTCACGAGGAGAAGAAGAAGAAGAGAGAGGATGAGAAAGCTGGTTGAATCATCAGGTGGAAGATTTCCTTTGTTCTCAGTGACGAAGTACTCTTTCTTTCTTTATCCCTCTTACTCCGTTTGTCTTGATGAAGATCAATCTAGTCTATCAACCCTTTACCAATGAAAAGAGAATGTTCTTTTACGGTTCTCTTTGCAGGAGACGATTTTCTGTGAAGATTTTGACGATGTTTGAGAATGTTTGAGAATGTTTGACAAAGTGTTACAAGACGATTATTGTTAATATTGGATTGGTGCATAATTATTGCACCCTTATTTAGATACATTTTAGTCGATAGAATCAATAAGAACACGTAACAAAAATATTTTTGAATTATTATTTTAAATGATTATGCATAAGCACCGGAATAATTATTTAAAAACATTTTTGTTACACATTCTTAATGTTTTTTATTTTTTGTTGGTCTTTTACTGTTCTTTGCACAATGTTCGACAATATTTGACAATATGTAACAACGTTTGCCTATGTATCAATACACGACTCTATTACGATTATTATTATTGAGTTGGTGCATAATTATTGCACTCTTATTTAAATACATTTTAGTCGACAGAAACAATAAGAACACGTAACAAAAATATCTTTAAATTTATTATTCCAAATGATTATGCATATGCACCGAAATAATTATTTAAAGATATTTTTATTAAACGTTCTGATTGTTTTTGTCGTTCTTTTACCGTTCTTTGCACAATGTTCGACCATGTTTGGCAATCTTTAACAATGTTTGACAATGTTTGACAACGTGTTAAAAGACAACTCCATTACGATTATTATTAATATTGAGTTGGTGCATAATTATTGCACTCTTATTTAAATACATTTTAGTCGATAGAATCAATAAGAACATGTAACAAAAATATTTTTGAATGATTATTCCGGATAATTATCCATATGCACTGCAATAATAATTTAAAGACATTTTTATTACATGTTCTTATTGTTTTTGTCGTTCTTTTACTGTTCTTTGCACAATGTTTGACCATGCTTGACAATGTTTAACAATGTTTAACAATGCTCGACATTGTTTGACAACGTGTTACAAGACAACTCCATTACGATTATTATTAAAATTGAGTTGATGCATAATTATTGCCTCCTCATTTAAATACATTTTAGTCGACAAAAACAATAAGAACACGCAACAAAAATATCTTTAATTTATTATTCCGGATGATTATGCATATTCACTGCAATAATTATTTAAAAATATTTCTCTTAAACGTTCTTATTGTTTTTGTCGTTATTTTACTCTTCTTTGCGCAATGTTCGACCATGTTTGACAATGTTTGACAACATTTCTCAACGTATTACTACACAACTCTATTACGATTATTATTAATTCAACGCGATCCATTGACGAACGGCGCCAGTGAAATAACATTATTACCTGGACGCGCGTGTCCTAATATCCTCGAATTACTATTATTACATCATGACATTAGTATCGATCGACGACAGATAGTGAAAGTGTCCAATGAACCTCACAATTAAATTCCTGTTACGTTTAAATCTACTCATTCCGCTTACTATTATTAGAAATACCAAAAAAAAATACCAAATCAAAATTATCTTTGGGCCACAAAAAAGTTAAATAAATTATTATCTGAAGCTTTGAAAAGCTAGAAAAAATCACCAGAAAATTATTTTTGAATGCATTTTGAAACTGGACGCATTCTAGTGATAAAAAAAAAATTCGACTTTCTTTATTTCCTCACGAGGATGATCCAAGTTTCCGTTTGGTTCGAGTGTGGAAGACGAAACGACGAGATTGGATGGAAAAGGACGCAGGACACCGACGAAAGTGCCCTCCTGTTCCAACGAGGAAGGGAGGAGAAGGTCCTCGTGGCGGAAATTTCGACGAAAGGGGCGCGCACCCCTCGAACTATTCGTTTCCAGCCCTTCTCGAATTTTCTGCCACCGTTGGTGCGCGCTCTACGCGGGTGAGATCGATGCGTTCGTGTCCTGGCAAAACAAACAGGCCAAGAGAAAGAGAAAGAGAGAGAAAGAGAGAGGAGAGAATAAAAAAAAAGGCACGAGCCTCCATTAATTGGTAGGCACACGAGAGCGAAGGGGTAGTTAGAAAATATTGCCTCGTAAACGATGACCCACTGACGAACTTCGATAGATCGATTGCCAGGCTTACCACGTCGACCTATCGGACCAAGAGAGTCTGCACTCGTGCGTTCACGTGAACTCTTCGACCGAACATCGATGAAGAATTTTTGGAAAAAGAAGTCTTTTGCATAGTTTTTCCTTATTTTTGGATTTTCGAATTAATTGCACGTGGGACTGATCCAGACCTGATACTATAGTGTGGTGAATTGTTCCATCGAACATTGTTGAAAATCCTTGGAAAAGAAGTCTTTTTCAAAATTTTTTCCTTATTTTTGGATTTTCGAATTAATCGCATGTAGGACTGATCCAGACCTGATACTATGGTGTGGTGAACTCTTCCATTAAACATCGATGAAGAATTCTTGGAAAGAAAGTCTTTTTCCAAATTTTTCCTTATTTTTGGATTTTTCGTCGAATTCAAATCGTTTTTCCTTATTTTTGGATTTTTGAATTAATCGCACGTAGGACTGACCTGACACTATGGTGTGGTGAACTGTTCCATCAAACAGACAAAAATCCTTGGAAAAAAAATCTTTTTCCAAATTTTTCCTTATTTTTGGATTTTTCGTCGAAATTCAAATCGAGAACGACGAAATCGAGGGGAGTGTGTCTCGAATTAATCGCACGCCGGACGAACCCAGACCCGATACTGTGGTGTGGTGAACCCTTCCATGGAACATCGATGAAGAATCCTTGGAAAAAAAGTCTTTCTCAAAATTTTTCCTTATTTTTGGATTTTCGAATTAATCACACGTCGGACTGACCCAGACCTGACACTGTGGTGTGGTGAACTCTATCATCGAAAATCTGTAAAAATCCTCAGAAAAAAAGTGTTTTTCCAAGTTTTTCCTTATTTTTGGATTTTTCGTCGAAATCAAATCGAGAACAACGAAATCGAGGGGAGTGTGTCTCGAATTAATCGCACGTCGGACTGACCCAGACCTGACACTGTCGTGTGGTGGTATCGGATGGCCACGTGGTCGGAAAAGGAACGGCCTGTCGGGGTCGTGCAGGGCCGTATATTTCATAACTCACGTTGTGAAAGTGGTAGGGGCTGGTTCTACCAACCCTTTCCACTCATGCTTCGTTTGGCCTCGCCCACTGATTCATAGTTTTATCTGTTTCGCAACATTAAACGCCCAGTAACTCGCACTGGAGAACTTTTGAAAAAATTCAAGAAATTAAGCGTGCATTTTGATCTCAAGTACATTATTATTATTATTTTTTTTTGGACGTGTTCCAAAGATGAGCCTCGATCTTCCTGAAAATTTCGAAAAATTAACTCATTGTCTGCTTATGTCCCATATTTGGGAGACATTTTCGAAATTTTGAACCAATTGCAATTTCTAAATAAAATACACCTGTTGAAATAATAAGATGAATTTTTTTTCTTTGTGTTTTTGAATTGTGGTTTGTAATGGGTTAAGGATAAATTAACTTTAGCTTGGTACGCGTGTGACGCTTTTGATTTTTGCAGAAGTCCATTAGAGAGTTTTGAAACTCGTGGCACACAGGCGGATTTACAAAGCGGATTTTTACTTCTTTGCCAATTATAAATTTTTCGACGACTCGCCAATTTGGAGAGGGAGAGTCGAAGGCACTTCCGGCGAGAGATCCAATCGAGCAGAACGCAAGGATCTTGGTGCTTGGATAAAGGACACTCGCACGGATTCAAAGAAGATTCTTCGAAATGGAATTTCGCATCAGCAATTCCATGGCGGGTTTGATTTTTCGCGCAAAAGTGTTATTCTCTGGTGAAATAATAATTCCAATATTCCCAATTCGAAAAGATAAAAAATTCCTTCCAGAAAATTCATTGATCAATATAATTAATCCTGATACAACAATAATTCCCTATAAGTGCATACAAAATTTCTCTGCACAAAATTCACTAATCACTATAATTAATCCTGATGCAACAATAATTTCCCATAAGTCCATACAAAATTTATTAATCAATATAATTAATCCTGACACAACAATAATTCTCTATAAGTCCACACAAACTTCACTAAACACTATAATTAATCTTGTTACAACAATAATTCCCTATAAATCCACACACAAATTCATTAAACAATATAATTAATCCTGATACAACAATAATTCCCTACAAGTCTACACAAAATTCACTAACCTCTATAATTAATCCTGATACAACAATCCACACAAAATTAATTAATCGATATAATCAATCCTGAAAATGTTTCTCACCCTCTCCAAAAAATAAAATACCCCAAAAAAACTAAGAATCCTAACTCCAAAACCAAAAAACAAACAACCCACCACATGGAAGATCGTCGCCCGTCAAGCGAAACGCGCGCGCAACGAAAAAGAGAAGAAAATCGGGGGGTGGTTTCTACGCAGGGGTTGCTTCGACGTCATGCTCTCGGCGTCACAACGCAAAATCATCATACTTATTCTCCGATACAACAATAATTCCCTCTATAAATTTCTCTGCACAAAAGTCACTAATCACTATAATTAATCCTAATACAACAATAATTCCCTATAAATCCCTATACAAAATTCATTAATCAATATGATTAATCCTGACACAACAATAATTCCCTATAAATCCATACAAAATTTCTCTGCACAAAATTCATTAATCAATATAATTAATCCTGATACAACAATAATTCCCTATAAATCCAACACACAAAATTTCTCTACACAAAATTCATTAATCAATATAATTAACCCTGATACAACAATAATTCCCTATAAATTCACACAAAATTCATTAATCAATATAATTAATCCTGATACAACAATAATTCCCTATAAGTTCATACAAAATTCATTAATCAATATAATTAATCCTGATACAACAACAATTCCCTATAAATCCACCCTCGCCAAAAAATAAAATACCCAAAAAACTAATCCCAAAACCAAAAAACAAACAACCCACCACATGGAAGATCCTCGCCCGTCGAACAAAACGCGCGCGCAACGAAAAAGAGAAGAAAATCGGGGGGTGGTTTCTACGCAGGGGTTGCTTCGACGTCATCCTCTCGGCGTCACAACGCAAAATCATCATACTTATTCTCTGATACAACAATAATTCCCTATGAGTCCACACAAAATTTACCTGCAAAAAATTCAGTGATCACTACAATTAATCCTAATACAACAATAATTCCCTATACGTCCCTATACAAAATTCATTAATCAATATGATTAATCCTGACACAACAATAATTCCCTATAAATCCATACAAAATTCATTAATCAATATAATTAATCCTGATACAACAATAATTCCCTATAAATCCAACACACAAAATTTCTCTGCACAAAATTCATTAATCAATATAATTAACCCTGATACAACAATAATTCCCTATAAATTCACACAAAATTTCTCTACACAAAATTCATTAATCAATATAATTAAACCTGATACAACAATAATTCCCTATAAATTCACACAAAATTCATTAATCAATATAATTAATCCTGATACAACAACAATTCCCTATAAATCCACCCTCGCCAAAAAATAAAATACCCAAAAAACTAATCCCAAAACCAAAAAACAAACAACCCACCACATGGAAGATCCTCGCCCGTCGAGCAAAACGCGCGCGCAACGAAAAAGAGAAGAAAATCGGGGGGTGGTTTCTACGCAAAGGGGTTGCTCCGACGTCATCCTCTCGGCGTCGCGGCGCCCGTCACCATGGGGGCGCCGCGCACAACCACCAGTGCCGTAGCTACGGACTTCGATGTTGCCACGATCGATACGAGAAACGCGTCCCTTCCTAACCCTCCCTCACCCTCAACCACCCCCTCTCGTCCTGCCGATTTTTTTTCCGTTCGACCCTCGCGCATGCGCGCACTGGCAACGCCGACGATGCATAAGGGGTTGAAGGCGGTGGGAGCAGGGACCGAGGGTGGCGAGGACGCTCGAGGACGAGGGTTCGAGGGTGAAAAGGGGGTGGAAAGGGGTGAGAGGGTGTAGACTCGACCGCCTTCATTATAGCTACGCTTCGACCCCTTCTCTTCTCTCCTCTCCTCTCTCTTCTCCTCTCTCATTCGTCCTCCCAACCTCACCACCCCCTTTCGACCGATCCTCACCCTCTCTCGCACCCTCTCACCCCTCAGTTGGAAACTCGGCCCCGCCACCGGGATCGCCAATACCAATTTTGAAGCTCGAAAGAGAAAGAGAGAGAGAATAATTTGAGCGAATCGAATCTCCTGAATTAGGGCGGCAAAGAGGGAATTTTTCCGTTAAGGGGTGAATAAAAAATTCAAGGGTGTGTTTTTGGTAATTTTTTTTTTTTTTTTTGGACCAGGGAAATTTTCCGTTGTTTTGGCGGTTTGAAAGGGGTGGATTTTGGGGAGTTTTTGAGTTCAGAAGATATTCTGATTTTTAGGCACGAAAGTAATGGGAGTGACTTATTTGGTAATGAGATTTTTTTAAATATGTGGATAATTAGGGTTTTTGGATTTTGAGAACGAGAGAAAGAATTTTCCGTTAGGGGGTGAATTTTTTTCTAAGAGTGAGTTTTTGGTAAATTTATTTTTTTTTTCCAGGTAAATTTTCCGTTGCTTTCTCGTTTTGAAGAGAGTGGATTTTTGAGAGTTTTTGAGTTAGTGAGTATGTGGAGTTCACATTACTGGAGGACATTTTGATTTTTAGGCAAGATCGTAAAGGGAGTGACTTATTTTGTAATGAGATTTTTTTAAATACGTGGATAATTCGTGTGCCCTCTTGCTGAAATATTTCTAAATCTCTGAAGGAAGGAAAAAAATTTCTAAATTAAATTTCGAAATTTTCATCACAATTAAAACAAACTTATTCGACCGAGTGCATTAAATTTGAGCATTACAATTTTCCACTATTCGACAGCATGCCTTAATCGAATGAATCTTGCTGAGACACTTTCTGAATCCCTGAAGGAAGGAAAAAATTTCCTAAAATAAATTATCAAACGCATCCTTTCCAAATGAATCCCTGAAGAAAGAAAAAAATGCTTAAAATAAATTTCCAAACGAAACCCTGAAGCAAAAAAAAATTCTTGAAATAAATTTCCAAACGAATCCCTGAAGCAAAACAAAAATTTCTAAATCAAATTTCCAAATTCTCATCACAATTAAAAGAAACTTATTCGACCGAGTGCATTAAATTCGCGTATCACAATTTTCCGCCATTCGACAGGATCCGCGCACGATGCCTTAATTTATGCGGAACATTTCGAATAAATCCTGTGCCCTCTTACTGAAACATCTCTGAATCCCTGAAGGTAAGAAAAAAATTCCTAAAATAAATTTCCAAACGCATCGTTTCCAAATGAATCTCTGAAGAAAGAAAAAAATTCCTAAATTAAATTTCCAAATTCTCTTACTGAAACACTTCTGAATCCCTAAGAGTAGAAAAAAATCCTAAAATAAATTTCCAAACGCATCGTTTCCAAATGAATCCCTGAAGCAAAGCAAAAATTCCTAAATTAATTTCCAAACGAATTCCTGAAGCAAAACAAAAATTCCTGAAACAAATTTCCAAACGAATCCCTGCAGCAAAACAAAGATTCCTGAAACAAATTTCCAAATTCTCATTACAATTAAACATTTCCAATTAATCATGTGCCCTCTTACTGAAACAGTTCTGAATCCCTGAAGGAAGGACAAAAATTCCCAAATAAAATTTCCAAAGGCATTCTTTCCAAACGAATCCCTGAAGCAAAACAAAAATTCCTAAAATAAATTTCCAAACGAATCTCCGAAGCAAAACAAAAATTCCTAAATCAAATTTCCAAAATCTCATCACAATTGAATATTTCGAATAAATCGTTTACCCTCTTGCTGAAAGATTTCTGAATCCCTAAAAGTACTAAAAAATTCCTAAAATAAATTTCCAAATACATCGTTTCCAAATGAATCTCTGAAGAAAGAAAAAAATTCCTAACATAAATTTCCAAACGAATCCTCGAAGCAAAACAAAAATTCCTGACATAAATTTCCAAATTCTCATCACAATTAAAAGAAACTTATTCGACCGAGCCGCATTAAATTCGCGCATCACAATTTTCCGCCATTCGACAGGATCCGCGCACGATGCCTTAATTTATGCGGAACATTTCGAATTAATCGTGTGCCCTCTCGCGCGCGCCATAACGCGAGCTTGCGTCACGTTGAAATTGCAAATACCGATTTTGAAGCGCGCCTCCTACTTCGACACGGTAAAACTCCAAATTAGTCGACGCGCGCGCGCGCAAGAGAGAGAAAAAACTGGCAAGAGAGAGAGAGAGAGAGAGAGAGAGAGAGAGACTCGGTGAAAAATTTAATCGCGAGAAAATGTTCACACACAGCGCCAGTTTAATTCGTACTTTATTACCGGCGTTAAACGCACGCCGTGGCATTTGTCTCGATATAAAATTACGCCCAGGATCAAAGAGAATTTCAACTGGACGAAGTCGAAAATTAAAAGAGAGAAATTTTTCAAATCCATTTTTTTTTTTTACATCCACGCCTGTGCACTACGCCCAACGCTCATTCGTCCATTCACCGTGAGAGGCTATTCACTTTTAATTTATCCGCCGTTTCCGAAGCGCCGGAGTTTCCTCGAGCACGCGCGCGCGCGCGCGCGCGTAATTTTCTCTCTCGCTCGTACGACAAGGTAGGAGGAGAAAAAAAAAAAAAAAAGGAAAAATTAATTCGTCGAATTGAATGGACCGAAATTTTTTAGAGAGAAAAAGAGGAGGGTCTAATGCACGCCTGGATGGTATGGAAAAGAATTGCGTTAGCGGAGAATTCAATGCTCATCGTGATATATTTAAAAATTTCTCTCTCTCTCTCTCTCCTCGTTGCGTTGTCTTCGGAAAATGCGAAATTCATTTTGCGTGTGGAAAATTTGGAAGGGCTTCTTACGGTGTGTGCACGCTTTTGGTATAACAGTTGTAGTTGAATAAAATTACAGGGACGAGAGACAGAGAGAGAGAGAGAGAGAGAGATAATTTTAAAACACTTCTTATTCCTTTCTACCACACAAAATTTGTGAATACATAATTGTGAATATTATTAATGTACAAAGATTGACAAAAATGGAGAGAGAGAGTTGTATATTGGAAAATCACGAATATTTAAAATTTCTCTCTCATCGTTGTGTCTTCGAAAAATTCGAAATTTGTTTTCTGAGGTGTGGCGTGTGAAATCGAAAATTTGGAAGGGCTTCTTATGGTGTGAGCACATTTCCAGTCCCAGTTGCAGATGGTGAACAAAAATGACAGGCCTTCGAGAGAGAGAAAGAAAATTTCAAAACACTTCTTCTTTTCTACCACACAAAATTCGTGAATACGTAATTGTGATTATTATTAATGTACAAAGATTGACAAAAATGGAGAGAAAGCTGCATATTGGAAAATCATGAATATTTAAAAATTTCTCTCCCTCCTCGTTGTGTTGTCTTCGGAAAATGCGAAATTCGTTTTGCGTGTGGAAAATTTGGAAGGGCTTCTTACGGTGTGTGCACACTTTTGGTATACCAGTTGTAGTTGAATAAAATTACAGGGACGAGAGACAGAGAGAGAGAGAGAGAGAGAGAGAATTTTAAAACACTTCTTATTCCTTTCTACCACACAAAATTTGTGAATACATAATTGTAAATATTATTAATGTACAAAGATTGACAAAAATGGAGAGAGAGAGTTGTATATTGGAAAATCACGAATATTTAAAATTTTTCTCTTGTTATTGTGTCTTCGAGAAATACGAAATTTGTTTTCTGAGGTGCAGCGTGTGAAATCGAAAATTTGGAAGGGCTTCTTATGGTGTGAGCACATTTCCAGTACCAGTTGCAGATGGTGAACAAAAATTACAGGCCTTCGAGAGAGAGAAAGAAAATTTCAAAACACTTCTTCTTTTCTACCACACAAAATTCGTGAATACATAATTGTGAATATTATTAATGTACAAGGATTGACAAAAATGGAGAGAGAGTTGTATATTGGAAAATCACGAAACTTTCGTGGCCAACAAGTTTCACCGCGTAGTCTCGAAGCTTCTGAGGAGGTAAGGAAAATCGATCGTCTCGCGAGGTATTAATTTCCTCGTTTACCTGTAGAGACTACGAATGGCGAAAGCTCCGCCCAAAAGCTCATTCGAAGACTGAGAAAAAGGCGAAAAATTGTCAACCGAAGCCAAAGGATAATTATCGTCTGTTTTACAAGAGAATTTAAACGATTCTTTTTGTTATTAAAGAGTCGATCGATTTGGTGAATGCGCAACTCACGCTCGAACAAAAGCTTCGAATGAAAGCTAGTCCTAAGGATTAAGAAAAAAAAAAAAAAAACAGAAATATTGTCGATCCAAAGCAAACGATAATTATTGAATGTTTTACAGGAGAATTTTTGATTATGACTATTCAATGGTCTTAATTTATTTTTAAAAATTAATCGATTTGCAAAATGCGCAACTCACGTTTTTACGAAAGTTTCAAATGAAAGCTCGTCCTAAAAACTATGAACAAACAAATTAAAAAATCTCCAATTCAAACCAAACAATAATTATAGTCTGTTTTATCCTTGCTCTTAATTTTTTTTTTAAAAAATCAATCGATTTGCAAAATGAAAGCTCGTCTTAAAAACTATAAAAAAAAAATAGAAAAATCTCCAATTCAAATCAAACAATAATTATCGCCTGTTTTATCCTTGCTTTTAATTTTTTCTTTTCTTTCCTTTTTTTTAAGACCGACTATTCAAATGCTCTTAGATTTGTTTCGAGATAAAGAATCGATTTAACAAATGCGCAACTATGACCGACTATTCAATGCTCTCAATTTTTTCTTATCTTTTTTTTTTAAGACTGACTATTCAAATGCTGTTAGATTTGTTTCGTGAGAAAGAATCGATTTAACAAATGCGCAAATATGACCGACTATTCAATGCTCTCAATTTTTTATTTTATTTTTTTATTTTTAAGACTGACTATTCAAATACTCTTAGATTTGTTTCGAGATAAAAAATCGATTAAACAAATGCGCAACTATGACCGACTATTCAATGCTCTCAATTTTTTCTTATCTTTTTTTTTTTAAGCCTGACTATTCAAATGCTCTTAAATTTGTTTCGAGATAAAGAATCGATTTAGCAAATGCGCAACTCACGCGCCAAATTACAATCTTCCTGGGCGGGCCTGTTTATACGCGAGAAACGTGGAGCGAGAGAAAAGTTCGAAAATAGTTATCCCTCTTCTAATGCCTCGGAGCGTATCCGGTTTCGCATTCGTAAACACGTGCGCGCATATATAAACGTTATCGGATAACGGCACTAGACGAAATTCAAATTTGGATACGGTGGAACGACGTATATCGAATGTCACGTGATGGGGTGAGAGAAGGCTGGTGGGTGTCCTGTGTATCGTTTATCCGACAGGATCGGCGATTAAACGAATCTCCAATGACACGGGCAGGCAGGCACCCACGCCTCGCGATTATTTCCACTCTCATTTTGTAATCGTGAAGAACAAAATCCACTCTCCAATTTGTAAAATCAACGGTGTAGAGTGTGACGGAAAGTTCTTTTGGTGAAAATTCCTTAAGCACTTTGTGCTCTGTAATTACTTCCACTCTTATTTTGTAATCGTAAAAACGAAATGTAATCGTTCAATTTGAAATCAAGTTATAAAATTCTACATCCTAAATCAATTAATTAAAAAATCATACAACCTCACAAGGTGACTGACCTCTTAAAAATAAATCATATCAATGTCTCTTTACACAAACTATGACCACACTTAAACAATTAAAATTCTACATCCTAGATCAATTATTTAAAAAATCATACAACCTCAGAATGTCAATGACCTCTTGAAAATAAATCACATAATTCTCTCTTTTCATAAACTGTAACCACCCTAACCCTAACCCTAACCTAACCCTAACCCTAACCCTAACCACCCTTCAACAATTAAAATTCCACATCCTAAATCAATTAATTAAAAAATCATACAACCTCACAAGGTTAATGACCTCTAAAATAAATTACATCAATGTCTCTTTACACAAACTGTGACCACACTTAAACAATTAAAATTCTACATCCTAAATCAATTAATTAAAAAGTCATACAACCTCACAAGGTCAATGACCTCTTGAAAATAAATCACATAATTCTCTCCTTCCATAAACTGTAACCACCCTTCAACAATTAAAATTCCACATCCTAAATCAATTAATTAAAAAATCATACAACCTCACAAGGTTAATGACCTCTAAAATAAATAACATCAATGTCTCTTTACACAAACTGTGACCACACTTCAACAATTAAAATTCTACATCCTAAATCAATTAATTACAAAATCATACAACCTCACAAGGTCAATGACCTCTTGAAAATAAATCACATAATTCTCTCCTACCATAAACTGTAACCACCCTTCAACAATTAAAATTCCACATTCTAAATCAACTAATTAAAAAATCATACAACCTCACAAGGTTAATAACCTCTAAAATAAATTACATCAATGTCTCTTTACACAAACTGTGACCACACTTCAACAATTAAAATTCTACATACTAAATCAATTAACAGAACAGAAAGTTTTTTGTTAAAATTCCTTAGGCACTTTGTGCTTTGTAATTACTTCCACTCTTATTTTGTAATGGTAAAAGCAAAATGTAATCTTCAATTTATAAAATCAATGGTGTAGAATGGAACAAAAAGTCCATTACTAAAATTCTTTATGCACTTCGTGCATTGTAATTACTTCCACTCTTATTTTGCAATGGTAAAAACAAAATATAATGTTCAATAGATAAAAATAAATTCTGTAAAATGAAACGTAAAATCCTTTCCTAAAATTCTTCATGCACTTTATGCTTCGCAAATTATTACCACTCTCATTTTGTAATTGTATAAAACAAAATCCACTTTTAAATTTATAAAATCAATGGCGTAGAGTAGAACGCAAAGTCCATTATTAAAATTCTTTATGCACTTTGTGCTTCGCAATTAACTCCACTCTCATTTTGTAATCATAAAAATAAAATATAGTCTTCAATAGACAAAAATAAATAATAGTGTAAAATGTAACGTAAAATCCTTTAATAAAATTCTTCATGCACTTTATGCCTCACAATTATCTCCACTCTCATTATTTCCCAACCTTAAGAATAATTAAAATAAATTTCACACAAACGGTTCGTGAACCATTTGCGTGAAACAAGCGAGCTGGAACCGAGTGGAACGTAAGCTACACCCTTTCTTACTGATCTTTCTTAAGGTTCTCTCTGCCAACCACCACAGCACCAGGTGGTCCTGTGTATTTTCGCGTTCGAGATTAGCGATACAATGTACACTAATAATATACCAAGCTAGTCAGGTTCGGTGGTACCGACTGACAGGTAGGAAATTAGCGCGTCCAAGACCGGGAGATATCGTTGGAGAAGGCGAGCTGGAGAACTTGCAAGAACGTCATGGAGACTGAGGTCGACCTTTGAAAAAAAGCTTTCATTTTATGAGACACAAAATCTGATGAAGAAAAATTTCTCATGTTATTTTCTTCGGTTTAATCCTGCTGATATTAGTTTCACCCCACAGTGAATTAATTAATACGATCATTATTTCTTAACAGTGAGACAATCTTGGGGAGAAAAAATCTGACCGAGAGGAATTTTACAGAAGACCCTCCAAATCTAGTAATTATCAATCTGAGCCATTCAATAATTAAAATTGTACAGCCTAAGTCAATTAATTAAATAATCGTACGACCTCACGAGATCACTGACCTCTTGAAAATAAATCACATAATTTTTTCTTTACACAAACTATGACCACCCGTCAACAATAATTAAAATTGTACAGCCTAAATCAATTAATTAAATAATCGTGCGACCTCACAAAGTGAATGACCTCTTGAAAATAAATCACATCAATGTCCTTTTGCACAAACTATGACCATCCTTCATTCAATTGACGATGAAATAAAAAATTTAAATATAATTTTTCGTTGTGCAGAAACTCTTTCTCAGATAATAAACTTCAACAATTAAAATTCCACATCATAAACTCATCAATTAAAAAATCATACGACCTCACGAAGTCACTGACCTTTCGAAAATAAATCACATAATTCCCTCTTTTCACAAACTATGACTACCCTTCAACAATTAAAATTCCACATCCTATATCCATCAATGAAAAAATCATACGACCTCACGAGGTCACTGACCTCTCGAAAATAAATCACACAATTTCCTCTTTCCACAAACCATAACAACCCTTCAACAATTAAAATTGTATATACTAAATCCAGCAATGAAAAAATCATATGACCTCGCGAGGTCAATGACCTCTTGAAAATAAATCAGACAATTTTCTCTTTCCACAAACTATGACCATCCTTCAACAATTAAAATTCAACATTCTAAACCCACCAATTAAAAAATCATACGACCTCATGAGGTCACTGATCTCTCGAAAATAAATCACACAATTTTCTCTTTACACAAATTATAACAACCCTTCAACAATTAAAATTCCACATCCTAAACCCATCAATTAAAAAATCATACGACCTTACGAGGTCACTGACCTCTCGAAAATAAATCACACAATTTTCTCTTTCCACAAACTATGACCATCCTTCAACAATTAAAATTCAACATCCTAAATCAATCAATGAAAAAATCATACGACCTCACGAGGTCACTGATCTCTCGAAACTAAATCACACAATTTTCTCTTTACACAAATTATAACAACCCTTCAACAATTAAAATTCCACATCCTAAATCCATCAATGTAAAAATCATACGACCTCACGAGGTCACTGATCTCTCGAAAATAAATCACATAATTCCTTCTTTTCACAAACTATGACCACCCTTCGACAATTAAAATTCCATATCCAAAATCCATCAATTAAAAAATCATACGACCTCACGAGGTCACTGACCTCCTGAAAATAAATCACACAATTTTCTCTTTACACAAATTATAACAACCCTTCAACAATTAAAATTCCACATCTTAAATCCATCAATGTAAAAATCATACGACCTCACGAGGTCACTGATCTCTCGAAAATAAATTACACAATTTTCTCTTTACACAAACCATGACAACCCTTCAACAATTAAAATTCTGAACCCATCAATGAAAAAATCATACAACCTCACGAGGTCGCTGACCTCTTGAAAATAAATCACACAATTTTCTCTTTCCACAAACTATGACCACCCTTCAACAATTAAAATTCTGAACCCATCAATGAAAAAATCATACAACCTCACGAGGTCGCTGACCTCTCGAAAATAAATCACACAATTTTCTCTTTACACAAATTATAACAACCCTTCAAGAATTAAAATTCCACATCCTAAATCCATCAATGAAAAAATCATACGACCTCACGAGGTCACTGACCTCTCGAAAATAAATTACACAATTTCCTCTTTACACAAACCATGACAACCCTTCAACAATTAAAATTCTGAACCCATCAATGAAAAAATCATACAACCTCACGAGGTCACTGACCTCTCGAAACTAAATCACACAATTTCCTCTTTATAAAAACACTTCTGTGCCTAAGTGTCTACAAGTGCTCAACAAAATCAAAGAGCCCCGTGTCCTCATCCAGTACTCCACAGGTGCACATCCATATCACATCGTAATAGACAGCGAGCAAGGCGATTCACCGTTTCTCGATTATATTTAGGTGAATTCGGGTATTATAGGGACGAGCCAGTGACGAGCGGATGCTGAGAAATGGACCATCACCATCACCATCGCAAATTCCACCAGGTACTGGAGAACCAGAGGGCTTTTACTATCCTGTCTGTTACGTCTGACGGCCTTGCGACGTTAGCCCGCGGCCTTCCACTACTTCTCTTTTCCTCTTTCGCTTTATCGAGATGAATCGATAAGCGCTTCATCCGTCGCGAAATTTCCGTGGGTCCCATTTCACTAAATATCCAGGGCCCTTTCACCTCTCGTTTGTTTACCATCTCTTTCCAGATTTCTGCTTCTGCTCGGAGTTCTCAATGCGACAGAGTAAAATCAACAGAGATTTATTTGCACGTGTTGAAAAGCTTCTCTTTTATAAAAAAAAAAAAAGTGTTTGTTGGGTTTGTTTGTTTGTTTGATCGTGTTGATATGTTGTGAATGACGTTACTTGTAGAGAAGGGATAGAATTACTTGTGATTGGTTAGTGAGATTTTTGTGGAGGACGAGGAAACGACACACCGGGATAGGAAGTATATATGTTAGGATTGGGCTTCTTTTCTTTGTTTTATCGTTGCTCGTGTCATTGAATTCTAATGTCTGAGCTAATTTGGGATGATTCTTATGTTTTTTACTTTAATGATTTGTTCTGAGTGTAATAAATGCTCTCAATTTGTCTATCTAGTTATCTATTTATCTATCTTCTGATTTCCAGAAGGCTTTGCATTTGTAAATCAATTTAGTTAATCTTTTCAGGAAGGATTATTAATTTATTCACACGAAATTACTTAAAAAAAAAAATAAACGTATCTCTGCAAAGAGAACTTTTTTTTGAATTCTCTTCTTTCATTTTCTCTTTCCACCCCCACACGATTTTGCACATTATTAATGCACATGATTATTCTGATGCATCTTCTTTCTGATTGTAAATCAATTTATTTAACCCCTTCAAAAACGATTATCAACTTATTCAAATCAAATCACGCAAAAAACTAAACGAATCTTGGCAAAGAGAACTTTTTTTTGAATTTTCTTCTTTCATTTTCTCTTTCCACCCCCACACGATTTTACACATTATTACCAAACGGCCAGCTATCGCTGGCACGTGTACGTACGTCTGAATGCATCTTCTTTTAATTATCACAAGTCATTTCCAAATCAATTTAATACTTTTTAGAAAATAGATATGAATTTAAATTCATACATCGTAATAATTAAATATAACGATTAACCCCTTCAAAAACGATTATAAATTTATTCAAATCAAATCACTCAAAAAACTAAACGAATCTTGGTAATGAAAATTTTTCTCGATTTCTCTTCATTTATTTTCCCTTCCACCCCCATACAAGTAAGTCTGTGTCTTTCATGTGCACCTGGATGCATCCTCTTCTAATTTCTAGAAGGCTCTGCATTTCTAAATCAATTTAGTATTTTTTAGAAAATAGATATGAATTTAAATTCATACATCGTAATAATTAAATATAACGATTAACCCCATCAGAAACGATTATCAACTTATTCAAATCAAATCACTCAAAAAACTAAACGAATCTTAGCAAAGAGAACTTTTTTTTGAATATTCTTCTTTCATTTTCACTTTCCACACCCACATGAGTTTGCACATTATTAATGCACATCATTCTTCCGATACATCTTCTTTTTGATTGTTAACCAATTTACTTACCCCATCAGGAACGATTATCAACTTATTCAAATCAAATCAGTCAAAAAAACTAAACGGATCTCGACAAAGACAACTCTTTTCGAATACCTTTCCACCCTCCACACGAGTTTGCACATTATTACCAAACGACCAGCTCTTCCTCGCACGTGTGCGTTACACCTGTAATTGTACCATTTGTCGAAGCATGCTCGTGTATTTTCCACGGTACGTATGTGTGTGTGTGTGTGTGCGCGCGCGCGTTTGAACGCAGTCGGTCCAACGGCCCATCTCGATGGATCGATATGTCCATCCGGTCGTACTCGTGGATTCCAGCGAGTTGGAAATTTCCTCCGTTCCTCTCTTCCACCAACATCGTCGGCCAACCACCCCCATGAGCCACCCCCCTCGTCATTTCACCAACCTGATTGCTTTGTTTTAAATGCGTACACAGCGTCCGCCCGGCATAATACTATTTCATTTTATTTTATGAATTTTTATTTCATTACTTAGCGTCATTCTGCTCGAGTAACGAGCGTGGACCCAAGTGGTGGAGAGGTGGGGACGGAAAAATATTCGTCGGTGACGGAAATGAGAGCTTTGAATTTCTCCTCGAGGTGGTGGATAAAAATTACAGGGGGGTTGGTTGTAAACGAGATAATTTCGAAACGTGAATTTTATTCGTTACAGTATCATGTGTGTGTGTGATAATTCTCTATTCTATTTTGGAATTTTTTAATTCTACTTTTAATATTTCAATTGTTTAACTGTATGAATGAAGGGTGTTAGTTTGTTTTGTTTTTTTTTATTAAATGGGGAGAGAATTGCTACGGTCCTCATGGCGATTATTATTGAAAAGATTTTAGAAGATAATGTGTAAAGGAAAAATATTCACTTAATAACTCTGTATTCTATTTTGGAATTTTTTAATTCTACTATTAATATTTCAATTGTTTAACTGTATGAATGAAGGGTGTGTTTTTTTTTTTATGTTGTGTATGGGTCTCTCGGAAACTCGTGGAGACAAAGAGGCCAGCTCGATTTAATGAGCTTTTTCGCTTTTTGGAAAAACATGTATGGCCAAGTAGATATTTAGGAAAAAAGAAATTTTTTTTTGTCATTTTCTTCGGTGCCTAAAAAGATTTTAGAAGAAAATGTGTAAAGGAAAAAATATTCGTCGGTGACGGAAATGAGAGCTTTGAATTTCTCCTCGAGGTGGTGGATAAAAATTACAGGGGGGTTGGTTGTAAACGAGATAATTTCGAAACGTGAATTTTATTCGTTACAGTATCATGTGTGTGTGTGATAATTCTCTAGTCTATTTTGGAATTTTTTAATTCTACTATTAATATTTCGATTGTTTAATATTATGTGAATGAAGGTGTCGTGGTAATTGTGTATTCTATTTTGGAATTTTTTAATTCTACTATTAATATTTCGATTGTTTAATACTATGTGAACGAAGGTGTCGTGGTAATTGTGTATTCTATTTGGAATTTTTTAATTCTACTATTAATATTTCAATTGTTTAACTGTATGAATGAAGGGTGTTTGTTTGTTTGTTTGTTTTTTTTATTAAATGGGGAGAGAGTTGCTACGGCCCTCATGGCGATTATTATTGAAAAGGTTTTAGAAGAAAATGTGTAAAGGAAAAAATATTCGGTTGTGACGGAAATGAGAGCTTTGAATTTCTCCTCGAGGTGGTGGATAAAAATTACAGGGGGGTTGGTTGTAAACGAGATAATTTCGAAACGTGAATTTTATTCGTTACAGTATCATGTGTGTGTGTGATAATTCTCTAGTCTATTTTGGAATTTTTTTAATTCTACTATTAATATTTCACTTGTTTAACTGTATGAATGAAGGGTGTTTTTTCTTTTTTTTTGGCATTTTCTTCGGCCCACATGGTGATTATTTATTGAAAATATTTTAGAAGATAATGTGTAAAGGAAAAATATTCACTTAATAACTTTGTATTCTATTTTGGAATTTTTTAATTCTACTATTAATATTTCAATTGTTTAACTGTATGAATGAAGGGTGTGTGTTTTTTTTTTATGTTGTGTATGGGTCTCTCGGAAACTCGTGGAGACAAAGAGACGAGCTCGATTTAATGAGCTTTTTCGCTTTTTGGAAGAACATGTATGGTCAAGTAGATATTTAGGAAAAATTAATTTTTTTTTGTCTTTTTATTCGGTGCCTAAAAAGATTGTAGAAGAAAATGTGTAAAGGAAAAAATATTCACCTGATAACGGAAATGAGAGCTTCGAGTCTCTTCTGGAGATGGTGGATAAAAATTACAAGGGGGTTGGTTGTAAACGAGATAATTTCGAAACGTGAAATTTTGTTCGTTACAGTGTCGCGGTAACTCTGTATTTTATTTTTAAATTTTTTAATCCCACCATTAATATTTCAATTGTTTAACTATGTGAATGAAGAGTATGTGTGTGTTTTTTTTTTTTTAAATTGGTAGAGAATTGCTGTTTCACGAGCTCGATTTAATGAGCTTTTTCGCTTCTGGAAGAGCATTTCCCAAAAAAGAATTTCTTTTCTTATTTTCTTCGAAGTTTATCAGAGTATTTATCAGACATTTAAATTAAGTGTCTGATAAATATTTGAAAATAAATATCTTTTTCTTAATTTCAATGAAATATTTAATAAACATTTGAAAAAAATATTTGTTTCTGAATTTAAATTAAATAACCGCTAAATATTTGAAAACGAAGATTTTTTTCTGAATTTAAATTAGATATTGAATAAATATCCGACAAAAAATATTTTTTTATGAATCTATTGGGTCTATGCATAATTCGATATCGAAAACAAAAACGCAGACCCAATACAATGAATATCGCATGTATATTTAAATATTAAACCTAGATTCAATCTCTTCTCAATATTAAATACATATTCAATATTTTGTGCTATTAGAAAACATTCTAATCCTTCGACTATGTAGTTTAAAATTTCTCTTTTTTTTCTTATTGATGTCTCGATTATCAAGTGATCTGTCGGTGGACTTGTGAAACAACAACGAAGAAACAAACGAGAAGAGCAGATCGTGCACGGAGATATCCTCTTTCCGCAAATTTTTTTTTTTTTTCTTCTCTTCCGCTGAAATTCCGTTTTACTCAGCAAAATTTGGCCATTGTGTTGCCGGAAGTGAGAGGGAAAAAGAACGTGGCGCGTGTTACATCATACAGGTGCCGCGTGAATCAAAGGGGCCGTGGGACCAGCGTGTTCGCGCATCGACGAATACTTTTGAAAATTGCCCGTCCGTTCAATCGAATCTAACAAAATTCCTGTGGATGAACGAGAGATCGATCTCTCATCGTCATAGGCACATCTCGTTCTCTGTTACATCGTGCTATGCAGTGGCTCGCGACGAAGTGCAAAACGGACACGTACAAGTTTCATATTTTCAAACACAGATACAATATCTTTTTTTTTTTATTCATTTACATAGTTCTGTAATCAGTTAGTTTAATTCATTACTATTTGCTGGATTAGGTAAATGTGCTATAAATGATATATTCTTGTGAGTGTCATTTACTATATTCGGATGATGTCTTATATTTTAAAAGACAGATACAATATCTTTTTTTTTTTTATTCATTTACATAGTTCTGTAATCACTTAGTTTAATTCATTACTATTTGCTGGATTAGGTAAATGTGCTATAAATGATATATTCTTGTGAGTGTCCTTTACTATGTTTGGTTCATGTTTTATATTTTGAAAGGCAGACACAATCTGATTTTCTGATTTTGATATTCATTTATATAGTTCTACACACAGTTACATACACTCTCAAGAATATATCAATGTATTTATAAATATAGGCAGGTTCTCTTATATTTTGAAAGACAGACACATTCTGGTACTTTTTTTTTATATTCATTTATATAGTTCTGTAATCACTGTAGTTTAATTCATTAATATTTGCTAGAAAAGGTAAATGTGCTGTAAATGATATATTCTTACTATGCTTGGATCATGGTTTATATTTTGAAAGACAGAGACAATTTGGTGCTTTTTTTTATATTCATTTATATAGTTCTGTAATCACTGTACTTTAATTCATTAACATTGGCTAGATTAGGTAAATGTGCTGTAAATGATATATTCTTGTGAGTGTCCTTTACTATGTTTGGTACATGTTTTATATTTTGAAAGGCAGACACAATCTGATTTTCTAATTTTGATATTCATTTATATAGTTCTGTAATCACTGTACTTTAATTCATTAATATTTGCTAGATTAGGCAAATGTGCTGTAAATGATATATTCTTGTGAGTGTCCTTTACTATGTTTGGTTCATGTTTTATATTTTGAAAGGCAGACACAATCTGATTTTCTGATTTTGATATTCATTTATATAGTTCTATACACAGTTACATACACTCTCAAAAATATATCAATGTATTTATAAATATAGGCAGGTTCTCTTATATTTTGAAAGACAGACACATTCTGGTACTTTTTTTTTTATATTCATTTATATAGTTCTGTAATCACTGTAGTTTAATTCTTCATATTGGCTGGATTAGGTAAATGTACTATAAATTATATATTCTTGTGAGTGTCCTTTAGTATGTTTGTATCATGTTGTATATTTTGAAAAACAGAAACAATCTGGTTTTTTTGTTTTTATATATGAGCCGTTCAGTGCACAATTCGATTAACTCCAGAAATTATATTCAAATGTATGTTACAAATATAAAAAGTAGGGACTTAATCAAGTGCTTCGATGCTTAAAAATTTATGAAAAATGCAAAAAGTGGACTTAATCGATTTGTGCACTGAATGGCTCATATATGAATATATATAAATTGTTATAAGAACTAATATATATATTCATTCATATAACTCTACAATCACTGTAGTTTAATTCAATCATATTGACTAGATTAAATAAATGCGCTATAAATCCTGTACTCTTATGTGTCTCCTTTATTATGTTCGAATTCTTTGTAGTCTAAAAGGAACCACCAGTTTAAATAAACAAACAAATAAATAAATAAACAATCACAGTTACGATTTCAGACATAGACACAACCGTGTTGATTTAAAATTTCCACCCAGGAATATTTTCTCCAACGAATACCGAATTTCTCAATTTCATTCCAATTTAATTCGAGCCGATTCGAAAATTCAAAAATTCTTTCGAAATTTCCACACGCGCGCTACCTCTGTGAATTTTCCATGGTGGAATTTTTGTGGTTTTGTTCGCGCTCCTAGAGACACCGGTGTAGTAGTAGTCTGTTAATTAAATTAAATCACCAGTTAATTGCAAAATTCTTCCGGCTTCCGTGTCGTGGAGTTTTGCGATTTTATTCCAATCTGATTCCACGAGCGTAATGAGGAAATTCTAGAGAATGCTTCGGATAGAGATTCGAAAATGCTGGTATTGGAAAGTTTAAGATTTCATAGGATTCTATGATTATTATTGTAGTCTGATTTCATGTGTGTAATGATGAAATTTTAACGAATGCTTCAGATGGAGATTCGAAAATACTCGTATTGGAAAGTTTAAGATTTCGTACAGTTCTGTGATTATTATTATAGTTTGAATTCATGTGTGTAACGATGAAATTCTGACGAATGTTCAAAAAGAAAATTCGAAAGTCCTTATAGATGGAAAATTTTGACTGAGTAAATACGCAGTCAGAGTTTGAAAATTTTGTACAGTTCTGCCATTTTATTCCAATCTGATTCCACGTGTGTAATGATAAAATTCTGACAAAGGCTCAAAAAGAAAATTCAAAAATTCTCGTGCTGGAAAGTTCGAGATTTCGTACAGTTCTACGATTACACAGGCCCACAAAAAAAAAAGTACCCTGTGCTGGCGATCTGACTAGGCTAGTCTTGTGTATTTTGTCCCGCTGAATTCGAATCTGACGTCAGAATTCCTCCATCACGTCACAGTTTATTTTAAATCGCAAAAATAGACGAAATTTCATAAAAATCGACATTCTAAGGCAATAAGATTGCGCTTCTTAAACAAGAAGTTACCAAAATCATATTTTAATGTATTTTCAAACGTTATAAATTCAAATTCAACCTAGAATGCGTTGTGCTCGATTTATGATTCGAGGTGGACCTAACGTCCGAATAATGTCACTTACGATCGTCTGCGCTTACGCACTCTTTTATCTTCAAATGATCGATGAAGCGGATTTCTTTTACGTGTTTTTCTTTTTGTTGGATGCTTAAAAGAGAAAATATAACTAAAAGAAATCCGCTTCACAGATCATTTGAAGATAAAAGAGTGCGTAAGCGCAGACGATCGTAAGTGACATTATGCGGACGTTAGGTCCAGCTTGAATCATAAATCGAGCACAACGCATTTTAGGTTGAATTTGAATTTATAACGTTTGAAAATACATTAAAATATGATTTTAGTAAATTCTTGTTTAAGAAGCGCAATCTTATTATGAATGTCGATTTTTATGAAATTTCGTCTATTTTTGCGATTTAAAAAAAAACTGTGACGTGATGGAGAAATTCTGAGGTCAGATTCGAATTCAGCGGGACAAAATACATAAGACTAGCCTAGTCAGATCGCCAGCACAGGATACTTTTTTTTTGTGGGCCTGTGTTATTATTGTAGTCTGATTTCATGTGTGTAATGATGAAATTTTGACGAATGCTTCGGATGGAGATTCGAAAATGCTCGTATTGGAAAGTTTAAGATTTCGTACAGTTCTATGATTATTATTACAGTCTGATTTTATGTGTGTAATGATGAAATTCTGACGAATGTTCAAAAAGAAAATTCGCAATTTTTCATAGGTGGAAAATTTTGACTGAGTAAATACACAGTCAGAGTTTGAAAATTTTGTACAGTTCTGCGATATTTTCCAATCTGATTCCACGTGTGTAATGATGAAATTCTGACAGAGGCTCAAAAAGAAAATTCAAAAATTCTCGCGTTGGAAAATTTGAGATTTCGTACAGTTCTACGATTATTATTACAATTTGATTCCACGTGTGTAATGATGAAATTCTGAAGAATGTTCAAAAAGAAAATTCGAAAACACTCATACTGGAAAGATTAAGATTTCGTACAGTTCTACGATTATTATTACAGTTTGATTCCATGTGTGTAATGATGAAATTCTGAAGAATGTTCAAAAAGAAAATTCGAAAACACTCATACTGGAAAGATTAAGATTTGGTACAGTTCTACGATTATTATTACAATCTATTATAATTATTGTTAAATGCTCAAAAAGAAAATTCAAAAGTCCTTGTACTGGAAAATTTTAATCACTCAACGAAAAGCGCGCGAATAAAAACCCTGTCAGAAATTTAAAATCTTATACAGTCCTATCTTAATCCATGTCTATTTGATTCCACGAGTGTAATGAAGAAAATTCGAAAATTCTCATACCAGATCGTACAATTCTACGATTATTATTACAATCTCATTCTACAAAGGCAATGATGAAATTCTGACAAAGTGCTCAAAAAGAAAATTCGAAAACTCTTATACTGAGAGTTAAACAAATTTTAATCACTCAACGAAAAGCGCGCGAATAAAAACCCTGCCAGAAATTTAAAATTTCATACAGTCCTTCAATCTTAATCCACTTTGATTCCACGAATGTAATGAAGAAAATTCAAAAATGCTCGTGCTGGAAAGTTTAAGATTTCGTACAGTTCAAAGATTATTTATTATTACAATCCGATTCCACGTATGTAATGATGAAATTCTGACAAATGCTTAAAAAGAAAATTCAAAAATCCTCATATTGGAAAAATTAAGATTTCGTACAGTTCTACGATTATTATAAAAATCTCGTTCTATAAAGGCAATGCTGAAATTCTGACGAAGTGCTCAAAAAGAAAATTCAAAAATCCTCATACCGGAAAGATTAAGATTTCGTACAATTATACGATTATTATTACAATCTATTATAATTATTATTAAATGCTCAAAAAGAAAATTCAAAAATCCTCATACCCGAAAGATTAAGATTTCGTACAATTATACGATTATTATTACAATCTATTATAATTATTATTAAATGTTTAAAAAGAAAATTCAAAAATCCTCATACCGGAAAGATTAAGATTTCGTACAATTATACGATTATTGTTACAATCTATTATAATTATCGTTAAATGCTCAAAAAGAAAATTCAAAAATCCTCATACCGGAAAGATTAAGATTTCGTACAATTATACGATTATTATTACAATCTATTATAATTATTGTTAAATGCTCAAAAAGAAAATTCAAAAATCCTCGTACCGGAAAGATTAAGATTTCGTACGATTATACGATTATTATTACAATCTATTATAATTATTATTAAATGCTCAAAAAGAAAATTCAAAAATCCTCATACCGGAAAGATTAAGATTTCGTACAATTATACGATTATTATTACAATCTATTATAATTATTGTTAAATGCTCAAAAAGAAAATTCAAAAATCCTCGTACCGGAAAGATTAAGATTTCGTACAATTATACGATTATTATTACAATCTATTATAATTATTGTTAAATGCTCAAAAAGAAAATTCAAAAATCCTCATACCGGAAAGATTAAGATTTCGTACGATTATACGATTATTATTACAATCTATTATAATTATTATTAAATGCTCAAAAAGAAAATTCAAAAATCCTCATACCGGAAAGATTAAGATTTCGTACGATTATACGATTATTATTACAATCTATTATAATTATCGTTAAATGCTCAAAAAGAAAATTCAAAAATCCTCATACCGGAAAGATTAAGATTTCGTACGATTATACGATTATTATTACAATCTATTATAATTATTATTAAATGCTCAAAAAGAAAATTCAAAAATCCTCATACCGGAAAGATTAAGATTTCGTACAATTATACGATTATTATTACAATCTATTATAATTATTATTAAATGTTCAAAAAGAAAATTCAAAAATCCTCATACCGGAAAGATTAAGATTTCGTACGATTATACGATTATTATTACAATCTATTATAATTATTGTTAAATGCTCAAAAAGAAAATTCAAAAATCCTCATACCGGAAAGATTAAGATTTCGTACAATTATACGATTATTATTACAATCTATTATAATTATCGTTAAATGCTAAAAAAAAAAATTCAAAAATCCTCATACCGGAAAGATTAAGATTTCGTACAATTATACGATTATTATTACAATCTATTATAATTATCGTTAAATGCTAAAAAAAAAAATTCAAAAATCCTCATACCGGAAAGATTAAGATTTCGTACAATTATACGATTATTATTACAATCTATTATAATTATCGTTAAATGCTAAAAAAAAAAATTAAAAAATCCTCATACCGGAAAGATTAAGATTTCGTACGATTATACGATTATTATTACAATCTATTATAATTATTATTAAATGCTCAAAAAGAAAATTCAAAAATCCTCATACCGGAAAGATTAAGATTTCGTACGATTATACGATTATTATTACAATCTATTATAATTATTGTTAAATGCTCAAAAAGAAAATTCAAAAATTCTCGTACCGGAAAATTTTACTCCAGTCTAGCCTAGAGTTCCTGGGAATCGCGCGCGCGAATAGAACCAGTCAGAGAGGCTTGGGAACAGTCCGTTACGTCGTCTCGCAATCGTCCTTCCCACGCGCCACTATAACCGAGACTAAGCGCACGGTTAAAGGCGCGTTCACATTATAAAATAAGAGAAAAGAATTTCTCTACACTCTACAATTATCTTAAAATTATTCCACACATAAAAAATAAAATTCCTTTCACACAAAAATCCTTTAAATTAATCCTTTAATAATCCTTTTAATTAAATCCTTTAACAACACCTATGAATCTTAAAATGAGGAGATCAATTTTTTTAAACATCCAATGACAAATGTTCGAATTAAAAAAAAAAGATTTTTCTTATGAAGATCTATCAAAGCTTCATTTGATATTTTAACATTGTTGATTACCACGATGATTTTAGGGAATAATTATAAATGATGGAGATAGGTGTTTGGAATTTTGATTAACATTTTGGAGAGATAAATAAACAGTTGGCAAAATTCAAGGTGACTGAACGATCAACGTGTTAAATTAGCCATTAATAAGATAGCAATTGATATATTAACATTATTTCTACCACGACTGGTCAAATGACCGTTTTTAAAATTTCGTTTAGAATTTCCTATATACAATGTAATTGCATCGCTTTTAAATCTCACGACTTTTCATATTATAAAATATTGAAAAATGTATTATACGTATATTTTAGGAAAAGTCATGAAATTTAATACTATTCATACCAGACCAGTTTTCAAAATTTCGTTTAGAATTTCCTATATACAACGCAATTGCATCGCTTTTAAATTTCACTTTTCCTAAAATATTGAAAAATGTATTATACCTACGTATATTTTCGAAAAAGTCGTGAAATTTAAAGGCGATGCAAGTACGTTGAATATAGGAAATTCTAATTGAAATGTTAAAAATGGTCATTGACTGGTCGGTACGAATAGTGTTAAACATGCAATGTTTAACGGATTTTTTGTGAAATCTCACAATGACTTTTCAAATATACAGAAATTATCCACATATTAAACATGCAATGTTTATCGGATTTTTTTGTGAAATTTCACAAGGATTTTTCAAGTATACAGAAATTATCCACATATTAAACATGCAATGTTTATCGGATTTTTGTGAAATGTTACAAGGATTTTTCAAGTATACAAAAATTATCCGCATATTAAACATGCAATGTTTATCGAATTTTTTTTGAAATCTCACAAAGATTTTTCAAATATACAAAAATTATCCGCATATTAAACATGCAATGTTTATCGGATTTTTTGTGAAATTTCACAATGACTTTTCAAGTATACCGAAATTATCCACATAATAAACATGCAATGTTTATCAAATTTTTTGTAAAATCTCACAACGATTTTTCAAACATACAAAAATTATCCGCATATTAAACATGCAATGTTTATCAAATTTTTTGTAAAATCTCACAATGACTTTTCAAGTATACAAAAATTATCCGCACATTAAACATGCTATGTTTATCGAATTTTTTGTGAAATCTCACAACGATTTTTCAAGTATACAAAAATTATCCGCATATTAAACATGCAATGTTTATCGGATTTTTGTGAAATGTTATAAGGATTTTTCAAGTATACAAAAATTATCCGCATATTAAACATGCAATGTTTATCGAATTTTTTGTGAAATCTCACAACGATTTTTCAAGTATACAAAAATTATCCGCACATTAAACGCAATGTTTATCGAATTTTTTGTGAAGTCTCACAAGGATTTTTCAAACATACAAAAATTATCCGCACATTAAACATGCAATGTTTATCGGATTTTTTTTGAAATCTCACAACGATTTTTCAACTATACAAAAATTATCCGCACATTAAACGTGCAATGTTTATCGAATTTTTTGTGAAGTCTCACAAGGATTTTTCAAACATACAAAAATTATCCGCACATTAAACATGCAATGTTTATCGAATTTTTTGTGAAATCTCACAACGATTTTTCAAGTATACAAAAATTATCCACATATTAAACATGCAATGTTTATCAAATTTTTTGTAAAATCTCACAACGATTTTTCAAACATACAAAAATTATCCGCATATTAAACATGCAATGTTTATCGAATTTTTTGTAAAATCTCACAACGATTTTTCAAACATACAAAAATTATCCGCATATTAAACATGCAATGTTTATCAAATTTTTTGTGAAGTCTCACAAGGATTTTTCAAATACGAGTATACAAAAATTATCCGCATATTAACACTAGATTGACCGAAACCAGTCAATTTGACTGGTTCAAATGGGAAATCGTGTTTATAAAAAATGTTCGGTCAATCTAGTGTTAAGCATGCAATGTTTATCGGATTTTTTGTGAAATCTCACAAAGATTTTTCAAACATACAAAAATTATCCGTATATTAAACATGCAAATTTTAAAAACGGTCATTTGACCGGTCGTGGTAGGATCAGTGTTAAACTTCGCGACTTTTTCTAAAATATACGTATAATACATTTTTCAATATTTTAGAAAATGTCGTGAGATTTAAAGGCGATGCAATTACGTTGTGTATAGGAAATTCTAATCGAAATGTCGTTAGCAAAGGAATAGTGTTGATTAAACATAGCAACTTTGAGCAGAAATCGGTTTAAGAATTTTTCTCGAGCCACACGATGACCCGCTCGCAATGCGCGTTGGTCACTTTGTTAACAGAGCGCGATATGACGTCACGCGGCCTACATGATAACCCCCGCCAATGTAGCGAGTGCACGATGATAGCACGAGCGTGTCTTTTCTGCTCGACTCACTCGGCGCGCCTGCGACGGGCTAAGGTGAACATATAAATTCGTCTCGTACGCGAAACACGAACGTGACGATTACGTAAAAAAAAGAATGCCGCCTTTGTGGCGGGAAATTTGAAATGTTCGAAACGCGAAATTTTCGATTATTCGAATAATCTGAATAATCTGAATTTTTGTTGAGCATACTTCAGCGTAAAGTCTTGTTCTTGTAAGCTTTCGAGGATTTTGAAGAATTTTTGGTTTTCCGAGGAAATATTCGACAAATTGTTTTTAGAGGAACTTAATCGTTCTGTGAATTTTCTAGATGTTTGAAGAATAATATCAAGTATAATATAAATATAAATTCGCTTTGTGTGCGAAACACGAAGGTGACGATTACGTAAAAAAAAGAATGCCGCCTTTGTGGCGGGAAATTTGAAATGCTCGAGACGCGAAATTTTCGATTATTCGAATAATCTGAATAATCTGAATTTTTGTTGAGCGTACTTCAGCGTAAAGTCTTGTTCTTGTAAGCTTTCGAGGATTTTGAGGAATTTTTGGTTTTCCGAGGAAATATTCGACAAATTATTTTTAGAGGAACTTAATCGTTCTGTGAATCTTCCAGATGTGTGAAAAATTGTTATACAGCAAATTTTCTGGTCTATTAATCTTCGAACAAAGTCAAGAAATTTTAGAGACCAGGCTTGAAGACAGTCTTTTGTTCTTGTAAGCTTCAGAGGATTTTGAAAAATTCGAAAAATTATCAGCCCAAATTGAAAGTCAAAAAACTTAACCAACCAAATTTCAAGACCATACCTCGCTATTTTGAGTTTCGGAAAAAAATTCTGAAAAATTTTCAGTCATCCTGGCAAAAATTCCAAAATTTATCAACCCAAATTGCAGCTCAAAAAACTTAACCGACCAAATTTCAAGACAATCCCTCGCTCTACCGAGGTTCCAAAAAAAAAATTTCGTAAAATCCTTCTCCATCGTCATAGCAAAAATTCCAAAAATTACCAGCCCACACTGGAAATCCAAAAAACTTAACCGACCAAATTTCAAAACAATCCCTCTCTTCTGAGCTTACAAAAAAAAATTCTGAAAAATCCTCAGTCATCCTACTAAAAATTCGAAATATTACCACATCAAATTGAAAGTCCAAAAAACTTAACCGACCAAATTTCAAGACAATCCCTCGCTCTTTCGAGCTTCCAAAAAAAAAGAATTTCGAAAAATCCTTCTTCATCCTCATAGCAAAAATTCCAAAAATCATCAGCCCAAACTGAAAATCCAAAAAACTTAACCGACCAAATTTCAAGAAATTCCCTCGCTCTTCCGAGCTTCCAAAAGCAAAAATTTCGAAAAATCCTTCTCCATCCTCGTGGATACCGAGGTAAATCGCGATTTCCTCGACGCGGCCAGTAATCGTCCGCGCGCGAGTTCTTGCAGCGTCATTTCGTTAGGCGCTGCCCGTTCCACTCGAGCGACGGCGTCCTCCAACAGCAGCAGAAGCAGCCAGCACCAGCACACGGGGTGGTGCGTCACTGATTCCACCGTCCTTCGCGGAGGTGACTAAACTCTTTTCAGCGCGCGCCACACGCTTAGTAAGCGCTCTTTCCTCGCGCGCAGCTTTCCGTTAGAGCAGCGGTTCACGAGGATCCGGCAAGCAAAATGAAAAACCAACCGATCGAAACTAAAACTCAAAAAAGAAATATAAAACGAAAAAATTTTTGTCGTGACGCGAGATAATTTCGAATAATTCTGTGGTGCCACAGATTCGTACTTTGTCCAATAAAATATTAATATATGAAAAGAGATCGTGCTGCTGTTTTCGAAAATATTTTCGAAAAGTTTCATTCTTAAGACGTTTCGTTTTTATCCAATCACGGTGCTCTAATCTCGAATTATAAGATGGCGGAGAAAAAAAGAGAAAGGGAAATTTATAAAAATGAAACTTGAATAATATTTTAGTTGATTTTCTTGCTTGTAGTGGAGAAAACTTGTTGTCGAATTTGGTGGATTGATAAAATGCTTTGTGCGAATTTGGAAGAATTTTGGAATTGGCGCGAGATCGAATTAAGTCGAAATGAAGTTTGCGAAATTATGAGAAACAGTCAAAAGAAGAAGTAAAGAGTCGAGGTCTTTCCATAAGTAAATTAATTATCGAATTTGGACGATTAATGCGAGACGCTTCGTGGAAATTTCGAAGAATTTTCGAATTAAGTCATAATGAAATTTGCAAAATTCGGAAAAGTATCAAAAATAAAAAAGTAAAATAAGAGTCGAAGTCTTTCGATAATGAAGCAAATTAAGTCTCGAATTTGGACAATTAATGCGATACGCTTCATGGAAATTTCGAATTAAGTCAAAATGAAATTTGCAAAATTCGGAAAAATATCAAAAATAAAGAACTAAAATAAGAGTGGAAGTCTTTCGATAATGAAGCAAATTGATTATCGAATTTGGATGATTAATGCGAGACGCTTCGTGGAAATTTCGAATTAAGTCAAAATGAAATTTGCAAAATTCGGAAAAATATCAAAAATAAAAAAGTAAAATAAGAGTCGAAGTCTTTCCATAATGGACCAAATTAATTATCGAATTTGGATGATTAATGCGAGACGCTTCATGGAAATTTCGAATTAAGTCAAAATGAAATTTGCAAAATTCGGAAAAATATCAAAAATAAAAAAGTAAAATAAGAGTCGAAGTCTTTCCATAATGGACCAAATTAATTATCGAATTTGGATGATTAATGCGAGACGCTTCATGGAAATTTCGAATTAAGTCAAAATAAAATTTGCAAAATTCGGAAAAATATCAAAAATAAAAAAGTAAAATAAGAGTCGAAGTCTGTCGATAATGGACCAAATTAATTATCGAATTTGGATGATTAATGCGAGACGCTTCGTGGAAATTTCGAATTAAGTCAAAATAAAATTTGCAAAATTCGGAAAAGCATCAAAAATAAAAAAGTAAAATAAGAGTCGAAGTCTGTCGATAATGAAGCATATTAATTATCGAATTTGGACGATTGACGCGAGACGCTTCGTAAATTTTCTGCTGCTGGTGCCTCTCTCACCGGGCGCACGCCGCCGTCCGAAACGCGCGCGAGGCTCGGGACGATCGATAATAACGTTGCACCGGAGCGCTTGCTCTGCTACCACAGCGCGCGCTGCTACTCTCGTCGAGCACACGCTGGAGATAACCAGGCTGCAGAGAGAGAGACAGAGAGAGAGAGAGAGAGAGAAACAGAGAGATAGACAGATCGACAGAGAGAGAGAGAGAGAGAGAGAGAGAGAGAGAGAAACAGAGAGTCACAGAGAAAGACAGAGAGAAAGACAGAGAGAGAGACAGAGAGAGAGAGAGAGAGAGAAACGCGCGCCATTGGACGAAGAGAATTCGCGCGAGCGAGAGAATTTTCCATGGGAGCACCTCCGACACAACACAACAGGCTCCTGGTAATCCTCGTCGTGTTAATGCCAAGCGAATCTACCCATGTAGAATTCTCTTCGACGCGCAATAATTCGCTCGACGATTCCTCGTGGTTCTCTGCTCGCGCGATACGTTACTGAGGGACCCTCCAATTTTCGATCGTACCTCTTTTGGACCCGACCAGCCCTCCTCTTATTCTCTATACCAAAGAAAAAATTCTCTTCCAAATGTCGGAGAATTTCCAACAGATCCAACGAGCCTTTGATTTTGATTAACACTATTTCTACCGAGATTTTGTATATACCTATACATGTATACGGACCAAATTTCAAGACAATCCCTCGCTCTTCCGAGTTTCCAAAAAAAAAATTTTGGAAAATCCTCTTCAGTGGTCATGGCAAAAATTCCAAAAATTATCAGCCCAAATTCAAAGTCCAAGAAACTTAAAGGACCAAATTTCAAGACGATCTCTCGCTCTTCCGAGTATCCAAAAAACATTTTCGAAAAATCCTTCTCAGTGGTTATGGCAAAAATTCCAAAAATTATCAGCCCAAGTTGAAAGTCCAAGAAAGTTAACTGACCAAATTTCAAGATACTCTCACGCTCTTCCGAGCTTCCAAAACAAAAATTTCGAAAAATCCTTCTCAGTGGTCATACCAAAAATTCCAAAAACGATCAGTCCAAATTGAAAATCCAAGAAACTCAACCGAACAAATTTCAAAACAATCTCTCGCTCTTCCGAGCTTCCAAAACAAAAATTTCGAAAAATCCTTCTCAGTGGTCATGGTTAAAATTCCAAAAATTATCAGCCCAAACTGAAAATCCAAAAAACCTAACACTATTTCTACCAGGATTTTGTATATACCTGTTCCGACCAAAAGGCGTCTTTTTGGATCCACGAGGAGGAAAAATCATACCACTAAATTAATTTAACAACTAATATACGAATAATGAAAGAAGTGATTGAGAAAAAATGATTCAACTTGGACAAATAAATTTCAAATACAATTTGAGAAAGTGTCTTTTGACACCTTTCGTAGAAATAGTGTTAAGAGACACGTCTCTTGGTGAATTCGAACGAGGAAGAAAGAAATAAATTTTTAATTGTTAATCAAACCTTTGAGATCGATTCAAAATTCTGCTCGAGTTTCTTGTTGGTTCTTTGATCAAAGACCCAGGACTTGCTCCTCTTTTGGGTTTCACCACTAGATCGATCGTTAGGAACGAGGCTCGAGATAAAAATTAACAATTTGCATCGACAAGAAACTTTGCACTATTAATTTTGGATTTTCATTTTTTTTATGCTCGAAATTTCTGTTTTAATATCTGTTAACCAGTTAACTGCGTTCGACGTGTATACACTTTAATACAAATTTTTTATATTCTTGATCATGAACAATAAAAAAAACACTTACCATTAGATATAAAAACTGAAAATTAAAACTCAAAAAAAAAATTCCGCAATTAACTGGTTAAGGTTCAGTGTTATTCTTTCATAAGAGGTGTCTTTATTTAAATGGAGCATCGAGAGAATTTATAATTATGTTTGACATTGAGATTTTAGAGTATCAATTTTAAGAGAGCGGAAATTCTTCACGGATAGTGAGAAATTTGTGTTTCCAAAGGAGTAGGCGACGTTCCACGAGATTCGTTAATGCTACGAGATACAATCGTCCACGAAATAAACCTCAAAGTGGAAAACAGGGCGCGCAGAGACACTCCAATTAATTTCTCGGTTCTACGAATATTCGAAACTCGTCTCTCCTCGTTAAATCAATATCTCAAGTAAGAGTCTTCCCACCCCAGAATGTTACCAGGTAGCAGAGCGACGCACGTATAATACCTGCGTGAAAGTAAAATAGTCTCTCGTACGAAGTCTATTGTACAACCACTCGAGAAAGAGTCGACGATATTTCGTTTCAATAAAAAAACAGTTGCAGGAATTTTTTGAATTAGAAAATAAATCAAAAATGTTTCGAACAAATCCTTGCAAAAATTCGTCCACTTGCTGAGAGCGATCTGGAGAATGTTTTTCTTCTACAGACAAAAAAATCCAAGAAGAAACTAGCCAAGAAAAAGGAAAAACTTCGAATTTCGAAAATTCTCCCAAATCAGCAATTTAATAAAAAAAACAAAATAAAAAATCGTTCAAACAACAAATCCTAGCAAAAATCCGTCCACTCGCTTGAAGAATCTTCATCTACGGACAAAACAAAATCCAAGAAGAAACTAACCAAGCAAAAGGAAATCTGAATTTCGAAAATTCTTCCAAATCAACAATTTAAAAAAAAATAAAATAAAAAATCCTTCACACGATAAATCCTAGCAAAAATCCATCCACTCGCTTGAAGAATCTTCATCTACAGACAAAACAAAATCCAAGAAGAAACTAACCAAGCAAAAGGAAAAACTTCTAGAAATCTGAATTTCGAAAATTCTTCCAAATCAACAATTTAAAAAAAAAAAAAATCCTTCACACGATAAATCCTAGCAAGAATCCACCCACTCGCTTGAAGAATCTTCATCTACAAACAAAACAAAATCCAAGAAGAAACTGACCCAGCAAAAGGAAAAAATTTCTAGAAATCTGAATTTCGAAAATTCTTCCAAATCAACAATTTAAAAAAAAAAAAAAAATCCTTCACACGATAAATCCTAGCAAAAATCCATCCACTCGCCTGAAGAATCTTCATCTACGGACAAAACAAAATCCAAGCAGAAACTAACCAAGCAAAAGAAAAAAACTTCACGAAATTCGAATTTCGAAAATTTTCCCAAATCAATGTAAATAAAAAAAAAAATCCTTCACACGATAAATCCTAGCAAAAATCCATCCACTCGCTTGAAGAATCTTCATCTACAGACAAAACAAAATTCAAGAAGAAACTAACCAAGCAAAAGGAAAAACCTTCTAGAAATCTAAATTTCGAAAATTCTCCCAAATCAACAATTTAAAAAAAAAACAAAATAAAAAAATCCTTCACACGACAAATCCTAGCAAAAATCCATCCACTCGCTTGAAGAATCTTCATCTACGAACAAAACAAAATCCAAGAAGAAACTGACCAAGCAAAAGGAAAAACCTTCTAGAAATCTGAATTTCGAAAATTCTCCCAAATGAACTTTAAAAGAAAAAAAAAAATAAAAAAAATAAAAAATCCATCCACTCGCTTGAAGAATCTAAATCAAGAATCGAAAGAAGAAAACACCAACCCCAACTATAGAAACAAAACAAATGGAAAAAGAATTCTGAAAAATCTTTTCCGCAGAGCGCAGAAAAGGCGATTCCATCGTCGTTTTCTTATTCCTCGGCTTCGTTCTCGCCGGTGGTGGCCTCTCATCGACCTAACCTACTTCGCGTGGAGGGACGGCAGTGCCACGAGGGATCGACACTGGCGCCGTCGTCCGAGGACGTCGAAACGGCGACGCCACCAACCAACTTGTGCCGCCGTTCTCCAACGTCCTCCAGACGTGCTCCTCCTTTCCACGAAAATCTTCGACCTCCTTCTGCCTCTCACCGTCCTCCACCAAACATCTGTGAAGTTAGCCATTTGTGAAAATTTGTAAAAAAATCAGCATAGAGTAAGGTGAATGTTCCTATTTCTACTCATTTAATAGCGAATTTGGTTGGATGCACTAGTGCGCACTGAGTGCGCCCTGTTTCAGTGTTTAGTATTCGATTGGCTTACACTGGACTGATTCAGGATCTACCGCGTGTTCGATTGATAATGCACCGAAGACGAGTACTAGTAAAAACGTGTTCGATTGAGCTGCACTACCCTAGTTCAGTGATACTTATAGCGAATTCGGTCGGTTTACACTGACACTGAACTCGTGTTGCACTAAACAGCACGAGTGTTGCGCTAGGTCTGGCTTACACTACACTGAACCAATATCGCCCTAAACCGTACAAGTGTTGCACCAAGTGAGATTTACACTACACTGAACCGATGTTGCCCTAAACCGTACGAGTGCTGCACTAGATTGGAGCAACATTATATTGAACAAAGTTATAGCGAATTCGGTCGGTTTGCACTGACACTGAACTCGTGTTGCACTAAACAGCACGAGTGTTGCGCTAGGTCTGGCTTACACTACACTGAACCAATATCGCCCTAAATCGTACAAGTGTTGCACCAAGTGAGATTTACACTAGACTGAACCGATGTTGCCCTAAACCGTACGAGTGCTGCACTAGATTGGAGCAACATTATATTGAACAAAGTTATAGCGAATTCGGTCGGTTTGCACTGACACTGAACTCGTGTTGCACTAAACAGCACGAGTGTTGCGCTAGGTCTGGCTTACACTACACTGAACCAATATCGCCCTAAATCGTACAAGTGTTGCACCAAGTGAGATTTACACTACACTGAACCGATGTTGCCCTAAACCGTACGAGTGCTGCACTAGATTGGAGCAACATTATATTGAACAAAGTTAGAAAGATTTTTCAATAAGGCTTCTTCAATATACGTTAACAATTTTTTGTAATATAAATTTACTTACCTCATTATTTGAATATTCGTTTATAACATCTAAGTAATTACTAATCTTCGGTCTTTTACTTCTTGTAACATAATTTTAGAAAATTCCCCTCCTCATCACTACTACTGCTCTCTAATATTTCATTTAAAACTATACATTTTTTGTACACATTTTAAATTTTCCGCCACTTGAAACTGATGTACCAGACTGCACTGTCAAAATTGGCGGTGTAATAAATTGTGCACTCGTGCAATTTGTTTTGTGCAAACGAACATGAGATCAAGGCTACACAGAATTAGTGCAATACTCATCGAATACGGCATAGGATCTGCACTATAATAGTGCAATACAACCGAATACGATGAGTGCAACCACTGGAAGAGAGGGAATTGATTGAACACGCTGCACTGGGAAAGTTTGTACTCAGTGTACACCAGTGCAGACGATCGAATTCGCTATTACACTACACTGAACCAATGTCGCCCTAAACCGTACAAGTGTTGCACCAAGTGAGATTTACACTACACTGAACCGATGTTGCCCTAAACCGTACGAGTGCTGCACTAGATTGGAGCAACATTATATTGAACAAAGTTAGAAAGATTTTTCAATAAGGCTTCTTCAATATACGTTAACAATTTTTTGTAATATAAATTTACTTACCTCGTTATTTGAATATTCGTTTATAACATCTAAGTAATTACTAATCTTCGGTCTTTTACTTATTGTAACATAATTTTAGAAAATTCCCCTCCTCATCACTACTACTCCTCTCTAATATTTCATTTAAAACTATACATTTTTTGTACACATTTTAAATTTTCCGCCACTTGAAACTGGTGTACCAGACTGCACTGTCAAAATTGGCGGTGTAATAAATTGTGCACTCGTGCAATTTGTTTTGTGCAAACGAACACGAGATCAAGGCTACACAGAATTAGTGCAATACTCATCGAATACGGCATAGGATCTGCACTATAATAGTGCAATACAACCGAATACGATGAGTGCAACCACTGGAAGAGAGGGAATTGATTGAACACGCTGCACTGGGAAAGTTTGTACTCAGTGTACACCAGTGCAGACGATCGAATTCGCTATTATAGGTTTGGTTGAAGCGCACTGCACAAGTACGAAACGCACTGAAATGCACTGACATTTTTCATCAGGCGGTTCAGTGCATACATGCAAAATTGATAGTAATATATAGATATGGTAGCTAAAATATTATTATTAGACGAACTGCTTGATAAATTCAAGCAGTTCCAGCGATGAGATCATGGCAGTATTAAAGCAAGGTGAAAATAAGAAAATTCCAAAAGTTGCAAATATGATAGAAATTGGGAATGAATATTCTGATAAAGAGGTATGTTGTGTTATACGTAATTTCAACTTAATTGTAAATATTTATTAAATTATTTCAGATTTAAAATATTATTTGTTTATATTGAATTTTGGTTTTCGCCAATACCACGCGATTAGGGTTGGTTACCAGTTGCACTGTGTTGGATAACCGAACCCAGGTTAGTGCAAGTACCCGCACTCGGTTCAGTATAAAAATACGCACTCCAAGCACGTGCACCTAGTAATGAAAAGTTACTAGACACTGGAGCGGAGAGAGTGCACGTCAACCGAATTCGCTATAAGACAAATCATACTAAAAACAGTAGTTTAAATTATTATTTTAAGTAACAACTAGCGAACAAATTGGTCGCTTATCACGTCAGGAGTCGTACTATACAGGGTATTTCACCTAACTTGACCACCTTAAATATATCGCTTATTTTGTATGATAGAAAAAATTTTAGGGGGAGAAAAATATTCTGTTCGAAGGCGCTAATATGGTGATGGGCCGAATTTTTTTCTCAAGGTCATTTTTTTTTTTTTTCGAGATTTCAAGGTCATCGTATTTTTTTTAAATGGGACTACATATTTTCACTACAACGGTCTTATAGCCTATAAAAAAACAAATCCAACGAAGTGCAATATGTTGACCTTCACATTACCTTTAGCGAGAACATCATGAAATGTTTGTCAGTAATCTCAGTACGCGTTCGGGGACGGTAAATGATGGAATTTCAATTTTATTGGAACAGTTTTAAGTTAAATCTTTATTTTAGAAGGTTTTCAAAATGTGAACGCAGTTAACTGGTTAAAGAGAGATTCTTGTGAAAAATTGATTCATCGATTGATCGATTTGATCGGTACTTCTAGTGATAAATGCAGAAAAAAATAAAAGATGAGAATACAATGTTTTGAGTGTAGTGTTAAATTCAGACCGAGATGAAAGGTGGTATCAACGAATAAAAGCACCGAAGAATCTCATCTCAGTTATCTGTTGAATTTTTTTTAGAATTTTAATTTTTAGTGTTTATATCGAATGGTAAGTATTTTTTTTATTGTTCATGATCAAGAATACAAACAATTTGTATTTAAGTGTATACACGACGAACGCAGTTAACTGGTTAAAGAGAGATTCTTGTGAAAAATTGATTCATCGATTGATCGATTTGATCGGTACTTCTAGTGATAAATGCAGAATAAAATAAAAGATGAGAATACAATGTTTTGAGTGTAGTGAAATTAAATTCAGACCCAGATGAAAGGTGGTATTGACGAATAAAAGCACCGAAGAATCTCATCTCAGTTATCTGTTGAATTTTTTTTAGAATTTTAATTTTTAGTTTTTATATCGAATGGTAAGTGTTTTTTTATTGTTCATGATCAAGAATATAAACAATTTGTATTAAAGTGTATACACGACGAACGCAGTTAACTGGTTAAAGAGAGATTCTTGTGAAAAATTGATTCATCGATTGATCGATTTGATCAGTACTTCTAGTGATAAATGTAGAATAAAATAAAAGATGAGAATACAATGTTTTGAGTGTAGTGAAATTAAATTCAGACCCAGATGAAAGGTGGTATTGACGAATAAAAGCACCGAAGAATCTCATCTCAGTTATCTGTTGAATTTTTTTTTGAATTTTAATTTTTAGTGTTTATATCGAATGGTAAGTGTTTTTTTATTGTTCATGATCAAGAATACAAACAATTTGTATTAAAGTGTATACACGACGAACGCAGTTAACTGGTTAAAGAGAGATTCTTGTGAAAAATTGATTCATCGATTGATCGATTTGATCGGTACTTCTAGTGATAAATGCAGAAAAAAATAAATGATGAGAATACAATGTTTTGAGTGTAGTGAAATTAAATTCAGACCCAGATGAAAGGTGGTATCGACGAATAAAAGCACCGAAGAATCTCATCTCAGTTATCTGTTGAATTTTTTTTAGAATTTTAATTTTTAGTTTTTATATCGAATGGTAAGTGTTTTTTTATTGTTCATGATCAAGAATATAAACAATTTGTATTAAAGTGTATACACGACGAACGCAGTTAACTGGTTAAAGAGAGATTCTTGTGAAAAATTGATTCATCGATTGATCGATTTGATCAGTACTTCTAGTGATAAATGCAGAATAAAATAAAAGATGAGAATACAATGTTTTGAGTGTAGTGAAATTAAATTCAGACCCAGATGAAAGGTGGTATCGACGAATAAAAGCACCGAAGAATCTCATCTCAGTTATCGGTTGAATTTTTTTTTTAATTTTAATTTTTAGTGTTTATATCGAATGGTAAGTATTTTTTTTATTGTTCATGATCAAGAATATAAAAAATTTGTATTAAAGTGTATACACGACGAACGCAGTTAACTGGTTAAAGAGAGATTCTTGTGAAAAATTGATTTATCGATTGATCGATTTGATCAGTACTTCTAGTGTTAAATGCAGAAAAAAATAAATGATGAGAATACAATGTTTTGAGTGTAGTGAAATTAAATTCAGACCCAGATGAAAGGTGGTATTGACGAATAAAAGCACCGAAGAATCTCATCTCAATTATCTGTTGAATTTTTTTTTTAATTTTAATTTTTAGTGTTTATATCGAATGGTAAGTGTTTTTTTATTGTTCATGATCAAGAATACAAACAATTTGTATTAAAGTGTATACACGACGAACGCAGTTAACTGGTTAAAGAGAGATTCTTGTGAAAAATTGATTCATCGGTTGATCGATTTGATCGGTACTTCTAGTGATAAATGCAGAATAAAATAAAAGATGAGAATACAATGTTTTGAGTGTAGTGAAATTAAATTCAGATCCAGATGAAAGGTAGTATCGACGAATAAAAGCACCGAAGAATCTCATCTCAGTTATCTGTTGAATTTTTTTTTTAATTTTAATTTTTAGTGTTTATATCGAATGGTAAGTATTTTTTTTATTGTTCATGATCAAGAATATAAAAAATTTGTATTAAAGTGTATACACGACGAACGCAGTTAACTGGTTAAAGAGAGATTCTTGTGAAAAATTGATTCATCGATTGATCGATTTGATCAGTACTTCTAGTGTTAAGTGCAGAATAAAATAAAAGATGCGAATACAATGTTTTGAGTGTAGTGAAATTAAATTCAGACCCAGATGAAAGGTGGTATCGACGAATAAAAGCACCGAAGAATCTCATCGAAATCGCGGAAATTAATAAAACGATTAATTGATTACAGACTTCTTGCTCTCTCGTGAAACTTTCAATTCTCTCTCTCTCTCTCTCTCTCTCTCTCTCTCTCTCTCACCAATGATTCTCCTTTTAAGAACTACTAAGCAGCAGCAAGGCTTCATGCTCCAAGTCCACGAGAGCAAGGGTAAAGAGAAGAGTTTATGAAGAGAAGAAAGAAGAAGAAGAAGAAGAAAAAGCAAATAAGGAGAAAAAAAGAAAACAAGGAGAAAAATGGAGTCGAGCGGAAGGCCTCGTTTTGCGTTGCGTAACGCGGCACCGTGTCGTTCGTGTACACGGTGGTTCCGTACACACTCGATCGTGGCGCGTTTGCCAAGAACGCAGAAACGGAGAAAGAAGTTCCACGCTCGTAAGAGCCTAGAAGGTGGGACGAATGGAAAGACGCGTTTTCTTTCTTTCGTTAAGACGACGATTCCGCATATGTGGAATTACGGAATTAAGCCGGAAGTCGAGAGAGAGAGAGAGAGAGAGATTTGAAAAAATTTGAAAATATTTTTTCTTCTTGTCTTTCTCCATATTTTTCCTATTATCGTTATGATTCTTCTGTCATTGAACTTATGAATTCGATATTTGGACCGTTCATTTTGAAAGTGGTGTAAGTCCATTTAAAACAAAAAAATTAAGTAGTTGTAAATATAAAGTTTACACTAAATAAATAAATAAATTATGTGATATCTTATTTTTCTTAAAAAATGGACTTACATCACTTTCAAAATAAACGGTCCATTTATCGATTATATTTTTCCCTTTGTCGTTATGATTCTTTTTTCATTGAACTTGTGAATTCGATATTTATCGATTATCTCGATATTTTTCATGTCATCGTTATGATCCTTCTGTCATTGAACTTATGAATTCGATATTTGGACCGTTTATTTTAAAAGTGGTGTAGGTCCATTAAAAAAAAAAAAAAAATTAACTACTTGTAAATATAAAGTTTACACTAAATTAATCACAAATTATGTGATATCTCATTTTTCTTAAAACATGGACATCACTTTCAAAATAAACGGTCAATTTTTCGATTATCTCGATATTTTTTCCTTTATAGTTATGATCCTTCTTTCATTGAACTTATGAATTCGATATTTATCGATTATCTCGATATTTTTCCCTTTATCGTAATGATCCTTCGTTCTTGGAATCTGCTGAAGACTTCTGGAATTTTTTTTTCTTGCCTTTCTTCTCGATATTTTCGAAAATCGCATCCACTCATGACAGATTTAAAAACGAAAAGAAAGAGAGAAAAGACAGAAATTTCTTCGACTCGCCTATGATGATTTTTCTTTAAACTTGCTGAAGTCTTCTGGAATTTTTTTTTTTGCCTTTCTTCTCGATATTTTCGAAAATTGCGCCCACTCATCAGAGATTTAAAAACGAGAAGAAAAAGAGAAAAAACAGAAATTTTTTCTTCTTGCCTTTCTACTTGATATTTTTGAAAATCGCGCCCACTCATGACAGATTTAAAAACGAGAAGAAAAAGAGAAAAAACAGACATTTTTTCTTCTTGCCTTTCTACTCGATATTTTTGAAAATCGCGCCCACTCATGAGAGATTTACAAACGAGAAGAAAAAGAGAAAGAACAGAAATTTTTTCTTCTTGCCTTTCTACTCGATATTTTTGAAAATCGCATCCACTCATGACAGATTTAAAAACGAAGAGAAAATGAGAAAAGATAGAGAAATTTGCTGGACTCACCGATGATCTTTCTTTGCACCTGCCAAGAATGATTTCTTCTTGCCTTTCTCGATATTTTTCTTCTTATTGTTATAAATCCTTCTTCTTCGAACCTGCTGAGGACTTTCAGAATTCTTTTTCTCGACTTTCTCGAAATTATTCCTCTTATCGTTATCGAGTCATCGTCACTTCTGCAAAAAGAAAAGACAAAAATTAGTACGTGTCCTAACAGTATTGGTAGGATGTTTGTGGGCACCTTTTTCTTCTAAAAATTATTTTGTTCTTTATTTTCGTTCACAGGTAATTTTTGTGAAACTTAATGAAGATTTGAATAAAATGCACCTTCACCATTGACGGACGGACCAGTCTGAATAAAGTATCAAGAGGAACTGTAGTGCAAGCTTAGTTGCAAACTTCAGAGGATTGATTATTTTTCGAATAGAGTATCACACTGGACATTTCAAACACAATGTTGCATTTCAAAGCAATGTTTTGAGATTATACAAATGTTCGTCTATGTTAAACGATTGTTAAATTAATTCCATCTGGACTACATCACAGTCTCAAGGATACAGTCTAGTTTATATCCATAAAAAGAAGAGATTCGTCTATAATTAATTTGAAAGAACCATTAAGGATATTTGGGCCAATTATTATTTTTGTCTTATTCGTTGTACTTTATAGTACAAATGTGAATTTTTTCATTAGAAAATATTCTCATTGAACCATCCACTCAAATAAAATCTCAACAATCCTTTGAACAATAAAATCTTAACAATCCTCTTCACAATGAACGTAATATTAACCTTTGAATGCATGAAATTTCTATTTGAAAAAATAGAAAAACAAACCCAGACCCAAAAGAAAAAGAAAACATAAATTCCTTTAAATAGCTTTTAATATTATTGGTATCGAAATTGATACTTGGCATACGTGGCATTTAATGATTAAAATTGAGAATAGCTCATTTAACTATTTGGGGCATGGGATTTTACAATATAAAACAGACCCATGTTACACAGAAGTTTTCACACAAAACCAAGAAATAATGATTGTCGCAATGAAAACTTCCACTCCACGAGCCTGTATTGGCAAGTTGAAACTTGCCAACACATTTATAACATTTGTTGATCGTATTACCAAGTGCTTTGCATAAATAACTCCAAATGTACACTGATAGAAAAAAATGGTTGGGTTTACTATAATCTCACTACATTTTATAGTTAAATTTGGCGTCAAACATATTTTTATAGTTCACTTAACCATACAAAATATAGTAGAATGAACGATTTATATAAATGGTTATATTATTAATTATTACTTTTGTTCTTGTTACCATATGTATAGTAAAATGTGCTATGTGAATATAGTTAGTTCTATCGCTATGTATGAAATATTCTGGTAATATTGACTATATAAAATAGTTACTTTTCTTGCCATTTTATATTTTCAACCATACTATATTTTTAGTTGAAAGAACCATAATTTTTGGTAAAAACATAATATAGTTGGTTATACTATGCCGCTATCGTAATTATTACCGAGATTATGGTAACATTTATCATAAATATGATATTTCCAATTATAATTTTGTTACTAAATTTTGTTCTATATTATATGAGTTAGCTTTGAAGATATAAGTTGAGAAAGGATAAGAAGAGTAACTGCAAAAATACATATTTAATGATGATTTATTTATTAGCATTTTGCGTTAATGTCGTCGAAGAGGTTAGGATTTGTTCTTGTTACCATATGTATAGTAAAATGTGCTATGTGAATATAGTTAGTTCTATCGCTATGTATGAAATATTCTGGTAATATTGACTATATAAAATAGTTACTTTTCTTGCCATTTTATATTTTCAACCATACTATATTTTTAGTTGAAATAACCATAATTTTGGGTAAAAAAAATAATATAGCTGGTTATACTATGCCTCTATCGTAATTAATACCGACATTATGGTAACATTTACCATAAATATGATATTTCCAACCATAATTTTGTTACTACATATTTCTATAATACATAGAATCGTTTGTTTTAAAAAGTACTGTAACCCTAACTCCAAAGAGTTAACACGAGGAAGAATGAATAATAAAATCTCTCGAGACGATTCTTCATCTTGGTGGAAGCAAAGTAAAGTCTGGACGCGTAACGCGAGAAGTTGGCGCGCGCGCGGTGGAAAATATCCGCGTGGCAAAATCGAAAACAGGAGTGGCGCAATATTCGGGGTCAGGGAGCCCCGACTGATTCTTTCCTTCCGCGACATTAACTACCGCGAAGTCGCTGACTCGTATTGGAAAACGTTGGCCGCGTGTTATGCAGGCACGCCTTCTTCTCCACCAGCTAGAAGAGGGCTTGAGTCATAGAGTGAATCACGTACTTATTTCTTCTTCTCCTTCGCTCCTTCTCTCTCTCTCTCTCTCTCTCTCTCTCTCGCTCTCTGTGTCTGTTGGTCTCTCTTTCTTCTTTTTCTCTTCTCTCTCTCTCTCTCTCTCTCTCTCTCTCTCTGTCTCACTGTGTTGGTCTCTCTTTCTTCTTCTCGTTTTCTCTCTCTCTCTCTCTCTCTCTCTCTCTCTCTGTTGGTCTCTCTTTCTTATTTTCCTTCTCTCTCTCTCTCTCTCTTTCTTCTTCTCTCTCTATCTTCTTTTTCTTCTGTTCCTTCTCTGTCTCTCGTACTCAGTGCCATTCCGCGTTCTATATACAGCGTACGGTTTCTTACACAGTTAATTCCCGTCGCAACATATTCACCGGTAGGAATTATGGCGCAGGAGGTTAACCGAGCGGGTGAAAGGCGCGCGTTAACGATTAAAGCGCGCGTGTGTTTGCGTGCGCGAATTAATTTCGCAGATAGATAATGATAATAACGAGCCTGGTCTGATTTTACGAATTTCTATGAATTTTCTGGGATTTGTTACTTTGGTCTGTCTTGAATCGTGATTGTTGAGAAATATCGAGAAACGAATAAAGGATGCTTTTCTTAACTCAGAATAAGAAGACTAATAATAATAACTATTCTAGTCTGATTTTACTTATTTCTAGGAATTTTCTGAGATTTGTATTTTTTCTCTGCATAGATCATGATTGTTGAGAATATCGAGAAACGATTAAAAGATGCTTGATTAAATAATAATAACAATCCTGGTCTGATTTTACTAATTTCTATGAATTCTCTGACAACAATAACATACAATATATGATAATATTAATAATAACTATTCTGGTTTGATTTCACTAATTTCAACGAATTTTCTGGCAATAATAAAATGTAATATATGATAATATTAATAATAACTATTCTAGTCTGATTTTACTAATTTCTAGGAATTTTCTGGAATTAGGATTTTTTCTCTGCATAGATCATGATTATTGAGAATATCAAGAAAGGATTAAAAGATACTTGATTAAATAACAATAACAATCCTGGTCTGATTTTACTAATTTCTAGGAATTTTCTGAGATTTATATTTTTTCTCTGGATAGATTATGATTATTGAGAATATTAAGAAAGGATTAAAAGATGGTTGATTAAATAATAATAACAATCCTGGTCTAATTTTATTAATTTCTAGGTATTTTCTGGTATTTGTTCTTTTGTCTGCCTTGGATCATGATTATTGAGAATATCAAGAAACGATTAAAAGATCCTTGCTTAAATAACAATAACAATCCAGCCTCTGATTTGACTAATTTCCAAAAATTCTCTAGCATTAAAATATCTTCATCAGCAATAAAATATAATATATAAAATATTACTAATAACAATTCTGGTCTGATTTTACGAATTTACTACGAATTTTCTGAGATTTGTATGTCTGCTCTACACAAATCATGATTATTGAGAATATCAAGAAACGATTAAAAGATCCTTGCTTAAATAACAATAACAATCCAGCCTCTGATTTGACTAATTTCCAAAAATTCTCTAGCATTAATTAATGATCTTTGCTTCAAAATTTCTAAGAATATCAAGAAACAAATAAAGGAAACTAGCTTAAATAAATTCCTTAAATTATTCCAATTCCAATTCTAAAATAACAATTAACTAATAACAATTCTGGTCTGATTTTACTAATTTACTACGAATTTTCTGAGATTTATATGTTTGCTCTACACAAATCATGATTATTGAAAATATCAAGAAACCATTAAAAGATTAAATATCAATAATAACAACAATAACAATCCAGCCTCTGATCTTACTAATTTCTACAAATTCTCTAGCATTTATTAATGATCTTTGCTTCACAATTTCTAACAATAAGAATATCAAGTAACAAATAAAAGAAATTAGCTTAAATAAATTCCTTAAATTATTCCAATTCCAATTCTAAAATAACAATTAACTAATAACAATTCTGGTCTGATTTTACTAATTTACTACGAATTTTCTGAGATTTGTATGTTTTCTCTACACAAATCATGATTATTGAGAATATCTAGAAACGATTAAAAGATCATTGCTTAAATAACAATAACAATTCAGCCTCTGATTTGACTAATTTCCAAAAATTCTCTAGCATTAATTAATGATCTTTGCTTCAAAATTTCTAAGAATATCAAGAAACAAATAAAGGAAACTAGCTTAAATAAATTCCTTAAATTATTCCAATTCCAATTCTAAAATAACAATTAACTAATAACAATTCTGGTCTGATTTTACTAATTTACTACGAATTTTCTGAGATTTATATGTTTGCTCTACACAAATCATGATTATTGAAAATATCAAGAAACGATTAAAAGATTAAATACCAATAATAACAACAATAACAATCCAGCCTCTGATCTTACTAATTTCTACAAATTCTCTAGCATTTATTAATGATCTTTGCTTCACAATTTCTAACAATAAGAATATCAAGAAACAAATAAAAGAAACTAGCTTAAACAAATTCCTTAAATTATTCCAATTCTAATTCTAATTCTAATTCTCTCTAGCACCAACGACAAGGATCACCGCGATTAACCGTGGACAAAAGGTCCTACGATCTTCTTCCAGAGAATATCTCAGGCCCAGAGAGGATGATTCTCCACTGGAGCAAGCCCTACCGCAACGGTCAGGTGTAACAGAGCTTCTTCCTCTCCGTTTCTCTCTCCGTGTACCAATGGGTTCGCTACGGAAATTTGGCGCGTGAAAGCAAAGCTGCCTAAATTTAGAAAGTGGCCAGACCAGGCTCTAGTACTGCTCCAAGAGCTCCTTTACCTCACGATTCAGGATTCACATTTTAAAAAGGAAGAAAGTAGAAGAAGAGAAAAAATCTTGACTGAACTTCTGTATCCAATTCTTGTTCGATCTTAACACTAGATTTATCGAACATTTTTTATAAACACGATTTCACATTTGAACCAGTCAAATTGACTGGTTTAGGTAAATGTGGTGTTAATCAAATTTTACAGATGAGTAGTAAGTGTGAATTTAAGGAAACGCTTGCTTTTTGAGATATTGAATTTTTCATTACGTTTAATCTTTTGGATTTTTACGTAAAAGAACGACTAAGATTCAATAATGTTTTGGTGAAATGTTTTATTTTGTTAATATCTTGCAAGATTGTAAATACTAATTTATCAAGATATTATTAGAATACATGTTAAAAACAAGATATGTAGAAAATAATTTTATGTTTTTTTTGGTAATTGTTCACTTATGTTGTCTCTTTAGGTGGTTCACTCTTTAGAGATATTTTGTTTGTTTATGAATGATACTAACATTTTGGTCCTTTGAATTTATATAGTATCATTGTGATAGTCTTTTTAGAAGTATATTGTTTATTTGTGAATGATACTAACATTTTGATCCTTTGAATTTATATAGTATAATTGTGGTAGTCTCTTTAAAAGTATATTGTTTATTTGTAAATGATACTGACATTTTGGTCCTTCGAATTTATATAGTATCATTGTGATAGGCTCTTTAAAAGTATATTGTTTATTTGTGAATGATATGAACATTTTGATCCTTTGAATTTATATAGTATAATTGTGGTAGTCTCTTTAAAAGTATATTGTTTATTTGTGAATGATATGAACATTTTGATCCTTTGAATTTATATAGTATCATTGTGGTAGGCTCTTTAGATGTATATTGTTCATTTGAAAATGATACGAGCATGTTGGTCCTTTGAATTTATATAGTATCATCGTAACAGACTCTTTAGAAGTATTTTGTTTGTTTGTGAATGATACAGCTCATGCATTTATTATAATTTTCTTTATAGTTATACCTTTCATAATCTATGGATTTGGCATTTTGGTCCTTCGAATTAATATATTGTCATTGTGGTAGTCTCTTTAAAAGTATCTAGTTTATTTGTGAATGATACGAACATTATGGTCTTTCGAATTTATATACTATCATTGTGATAGTCTCTTTAGAATTATTTTCTGTTCATAGATGATAGGAACATTTTGGTCTTTTGAATTTACATAGTATCATCATCATCACCTGCCTAACCTGACATTTTCTCGAGCTTCAGTCTACCTCTTAGGTAAAAATTACAAAAATTCTTAAATTAATCGTATAATTATAAAATTTCATATCTCGAAAACCAGTCCTTTCCTTAAATTCGCACTTATGCCGTTCGACCGCATTTAGTAACTGCTACGTACCAGTAAAACTTCATTAAAATCGGACGATGATCGAATACGGAAGTCTTACCAAAAAAAAAAAAAAATCTTTTTTCCCTCCACAAGAACAAAACATTATTCTCTCAGTGGATTATAAATCCTAATTAATTTTCTCACGATTCCATTCGATCGAAAAATGTATATTCTCCTCTCGGATGAACGAGAAACAAATTCCAGGCGTGCAACACCACGTGTCACGACAAAAATCCAGGCACATCGACCCGATCATAAATAATTAATCGGCTGGCCGATTCTCGTGGACTGGCGTGCCTCGGACAGATTCGCGTTATTAAAATCCACGTCGAGTGTCTTTTTCATCACGTTAAAATTACCGTCCCCTTCACTCCGCCTCTCTCGTCGCCTGACAGGAAAATCTGAACGCGACGATGTCGAATTTATTATGCTCGAGTGTCGAGAACACCACCCTTGGAACGTTGAGGAGTGAAAGAAAATTGTGAATAAAAATAGAAGGATAAATAACGTCCGTTAAATCGATAAACACTCGTGATCTCGTCGTATTGTTTGTTTGATTTTGTTTCTAATTGGAGTTTGCAAGGATAAAGATAATCGTGGATAAGAATGAAGTGAAGTTTTGTGAAATTTTCTCTGTGGTTCTTATTTTGGAGAAGGAAGAATGTAATGGAATGTTTTGAGTTTGTTGTGTAAATTCGACCAAGTAGGCGTATTGCAATAGTTTTTTTTTTTTAATTCAACATTCCCACCTGACATATAAAAACCAAGATTTTTAAATTAGATTAGTATAAAAGTGTAATTAGTAAAAATATATAATAGAATATTCTGGATAAAAGTGAAATTCTAAAAAAAAATTATCTGTGGTCCTAATATGAGAGAGAAAAAAATCTACTAGACTGCTCCGATTTTGTTCTGCAAATTCGACCAAGTATACACATTGCAATATTTTTGTTTTTAATTCAACCTTCCCACCTAAAATATAAAAACCAAGATTTTTAAATTAGATTAGTATAAAAGTGTAATTAGTAAAAATATATAATAGAATATCCTGGATAAGAGTGAAACTCTAAAAAAAATTATCTGTGGTCCCAATATTAGGAAAAGAAAAATTTACTAGACTGCTTCGATTTTGTTCTGCAAATTCGACCAAGCATACACATTCCAATATTTTTCTTTCTAATTCGACATTTCGACCTAAAGAATATCCTGGATAAGAACGAAATTCTAAAAAGAAATTATCTGTGGTCCTAATATTAGAAAAGGAAAAATCTTTGATAAACACTCGTGATCTCGTCGATTGTATGTTTTATTTTTGTTTCTAATTGGAGTTTGCAAGATAAAGATAATCGTGGATAAGAATGAAGTGAAGTTTTGTGAAATTTTCTCTGTGGTTCTTATTTTGGAGAAGGAAGAATGTAATAGAATGTTTTGAGTTTGTTGTGCAAATTCGACCAAGCATACACATTGCAATATTTTGCTCTCTAATTCGACGTTTCGACCTAAAGAATATTTTGGATAAGAGTAAGATTCTAAAAAAAAATTATCTGTGGTCCTAATATTGGAAAAGAAAAAAATCTACTAGACTGCTTCGATTTTGTTCTGCAAATTCGACCAAGCATACACATTGCAATATTTTTTCTTCTAATTCAACATTTCGACCTAAAGAATATCCTGGATAAGAGTGAAATTTTAAAAAAGTTTGTCTGTGGTCCTTATTTTGGGAATGGAAAAATCTACTAGACTGCTCCGATTTTGTTATGCAAGCTCGACCAAGCAGGTTCATTCCAACCTAAAGAATATCCTTGATAAGAGTGACATTGTAAAAAAAATGATCTGTGGTCCTTATTTTGAGAAAGAAAAAAATCTACTAGACTGCTTCGATTTTGTTCTGCAAATTCGACCAAGCATACACATTGCAATATTTTTCTCTCTAATTCGACGTTCCGACCTAAAGAATATTTTGAATAAGAGTAAGATTCTAAAAAAAAATTATCTGTGGTCCTAATATTAGAAAAGAAAAAAATCTACTAGACTGCTTCGATTTTGTTCTGCAAATTCGACCAAACAGACACATTGCAATATTTTTCTGTCTAATCCCACATTTCGACCTAAAGAATATCCCGAATAAGAATGAAATTCCAAAAAGAAATTATCTGTGGTCCTAATTAGTAAAAAAGAAAAAATCTAAATTCTAAAAAAAAATTATCTGTGGTCCTAATATTAGAAAAGAAAAAAATCTACTAGACTGCTTCGATTTTGTTCTGCAAATTCGACCAAGCATACACATTGCAATATTCTTCTCTCTAATGCCACATTTCGACTTAAACAATATCCTAGATAAAAATGAAATTCAAAAAAAAATTATCCGTACTCTTTATTTCAAGCATAAAAATTCGTCTGACCTAAGAGCATTGTAATTTTTGATAATGAGAACTTCGAATCTATTTACAGTGATTTCGAGAAGAGCATGGAGGAGGATTTAGAAAATCGAGTGCCACGTGCATATCGTTCAACGATATATTTCCAGGGCCCGGAGTGCCCTTTTAACAATATTTTTAATCGCGTTCTCGTATTCAGCGCTAATACGCTTTGTTATTATAATTACATCCGGCAGTAATTCAATATTACCTACCCGCTCGCAATTTATCATGCGCGCACGCGTCGTACCTGCATCTCATGTGCACGACAATTAAATCCCCTTTTACGGAAAATGATGCTGGCCTGGAATAAAATTCCACCTCTCGCACGACAATCAGACGAGCCATTTGATTTTTTTTTTTTTCGACGCGTTCCACTGCAAGAAATAATGTAATGATAATAATTTGCTGTGGAATCTGTGTGAAACTAGTCATTGTCGCGCCAATTTGCATCCTAGGGATTTTTTTGAATGTTCAATATCTAGGAATTAGATAATAATCATTTCTCATGGACTCAACTATGATAAGTGAATTATCTGACTGAACTATTTTATTTTATTATTAATAATTTTTCATGGAGTATACCATGGCTAATAAATTATTTAACACGATTACACTACAAGAATATCTTTTAGGAAATGTTTCAACGTCCAGCATTGAAGAATAAACTAATAATAATTTTGCATAGACTCCATCATACCCAACAAATTATTTAACATGTAATGATAACAATTTGCTGTGGAATCTGTGTGAAACTAGTCATCTTCGCGCCAAATTGCATCCTAGGGATTTTTTTGAATATTCAATACCTAAGAATTAAATAATAATAATTTCTCAATCATGACCAGTGAATTATCTGACTGGAGAATATTTTCTAGGAATTTATTTTAATATTAATAATTTTTCATGGAGTACACCATGGTTAATAAATTATTTAACATGTAATGATAATAATTTGCTGTGGAATCTGTGTGAAACTAGTCATTGTCGCGCCAATTTGCATTCTAGGGATTTTTTTGAATGTTCAATATCTAAGAATTAAATAATAATCATTTCTCAATCATGACCAGTGAATTATCTGACTGGAGAATATTTTCTGGGAATTTATTTTAATATTAATAATTTTTCATGGAGTACACCATGGTTAATAAATTATTTAACACGATTACACTACAAGAATATATTTTAGGAAATGTTTCAACGTCCAGCATTGAAGAATAAACTAATAATAATTTTGCATGGACTCCATCATACCCAACAAATTATTTAACATGTAATGATAATAATTTGCTGTGGAATCCGTGTGAAACTAGTCATCTTCGCGCCAATTTGCATCCTAGGGATTTTTTTGAATGTTCAATACCTAAGAATTAAATAATAATCATTTCTCAATCATGACCAGTGAATTATCTGACTGGAGAATATTTTCTAGGAATTTATTTTAATATTAATAATTTTTCATGGAGTACAGCATGGCTAACAAATTATTTAACACGATTGCGCTAGAAGAATATCTTTTACGAAATGTTTCAACGTCCAGCATCGAAGAATAAACTAATAATAATCTTTCATGGGCTCTATCGTACTCAACAAATTATTTAATATGGTCATCATACAAAAGTAGTTTCTAGGAATTTCTTTTCAACGTCCAGTACGAATAAACTAAATAATAATAATAATTTTCTATGAACTTCATGGAAACCACATAATTTCCAAATAATGGCCAACAAAATACCTAACACGACAATACCACAAAACAAAAAATAACAAAAAAAGCTCCATGAAATTTTTCCAAAATCCATCACCAACCTACTACCACCAGAATCAAACCACGACAATTCCACAAGATCGACGAGTAAAATAAAAACAATAAACTCTCCTACCATGACCAAACTGTGCACCATGACCAATCAAAATACCTAACACTACAATACCACAAAAGAACCAAACAAAATAACAAAAACAGCTCCATTAAATTTTCTCAACGTCCAGCACCAAACAATAAACTGTCCTACCATAACCAACACAAAATACCTAACACGACAATACCACCAAAAAAAACCCAAAAAATAACAAAAAGAGCTCCATCAAATTTTTTCAAAATCCATCACCAACCTACTACCACCAAAATCAAACCACGACAATTCCACAAGATCGACGAGTAAAACGAAAACAATAAACTCTTCTACCATAACCAACCAAAATACCTAATACGACAATACAACAAAACGAAAAATAACAAAAAAAGCTCCATCAAATTTTCTCAAAATCTCAAAAACTCAAAAATCACGAGAGAGAACCAACAACAGCATATCTCACTCAAGAACAACCCAATCCAGAAAATATACCCATACTCTCTACCAAAACCGATAAGGATCACTTAAATCGATACCACATCGTGGCAAGGTCGATACCACAACCTTGCAGAAAGGAACTTTCTTCACAATAACAAACCAAAAGAACCACATGGATCCACTCGATCGTCCATGAAGAATTCTCTCTCTCTCTCTCTCTCTCTTCTTTCAGGAAACTACCATCACCATTCAAGAAACAACTTCTCGTCCTGAGCAAGAGAAAAGTCCACGAGGAATAAAGAAGAAGAAGAAGAGTATGAGAGAACGGTGTGGTGGTGGTTTATTAAAAATAATCGAGAAGAGAAGGAGAGAGAAGGAGCAAGAAAGTGGCGGAAATTTTCTGGGATTTGTTCTTTTGTCTGCCTTGGATCATGATTGTTGAGAAATATCGAGAAACGAATAAAGGATGCTCGCTTAAATCACATTAAGAAGACTGAATTTAATTATTTTTATGAATTTTCTGGGAATAGTGAAATGTAATATGTGAGATATTAATAATGGCAACTCTAGGTTGATTTTATTAATTTCTACGAATTTTCTAACAATAATAAAATACAATATATGATAATATTAATAATAACTATTCTAGTCTGATTTTACTAATTTACTACGAATTTTCTGGCAATAATAAAATATAATATATGGTAATATTAATAATAACTATTCTAGTCTGATTTTACTAATTTCTAGGAATTTTCTGTGATTTATATTTTTTCTCTGTATAGATTATGATTATTGAGCATATTAAGAAAGGATTAAAAGATGCTTGATTAAATAATAAAATAATCACCATTCAAGAAGCAACTTCTCGTCCTGAGCAAAAGAAAAGTCCACGAGGAATAAAGAAGAAGAAGAAGAGAAAGAACAAGAAGAAGAGTATGAGAGAACGGTGTGGTGGTAGTTTATTAAAAATAATCGAGAAGAGAAGGAGAGAGAAGGAGCAAGAAAGTGGCGGAAAGATTTAAATAAAAAGGTGAAAGATGCACCGAGAGGAGGGTGGTGAACGAAAAGGAGAATTGTGAGAGGAGGTGGAGGTGTAGTGCAAGATGTTGATGAAGAAAAGAAAGAAGAAGTGGTATGATAGGGTCTCACGTGGAGATGGAAAGAAGAAAAGAAGAAAAGAGAGCGCGTAGAGGTAAAAAGGAAGAGGAGCACGAGGCACGAAGATGTAAACTAAAGAGGTGGAGGAAGTAAAAGAGGAGTGGTGAGGTCGATGTGGAGAACCTGGTAGGGAATCTCGACGCGCCAGAGTCGTTCGAAGGACGAAAGGTGGGAGCATCCTTTGGAACCGGTCCTTCCTCTCGACTATCGTGCTTCTTCTCGCGCGTCGCACCGAGAAACCGAGCTGAGAAGAGAGCTTTGCCTGATGATCCTTCCTCTCCTAAGGCCAATCTCTTTCGAGATTCTCGCATATGGAATTTGTGTGAAAAAAATTATTATCAATGGGATTAGGATTTTTTTTAATTGGTGAGTTTGATTTATTTCGTGGGATTTATGGAGATTTTTAAGGTCGTTGATTTTTTTAAGGTTTAACTCTTAAATGCATGGAACATTTCGAAATTCTCGCATATGGAATTTGTGTGAAAAAAATTATTATTAATGAGGCTAGGATTAATTGTTAATTGGTGAATTTGATTTATTTCGTGAGATTTATGGAAATTTTTAAGGTCGTTGATTTTGTTGAGGTTTAACTCTTAAATGCATGGAATATTTCGAGATTCTCGCATATGGAATTTGAGAGCCTTGGAATTGTGTGAAAAAAGTTATTATTAATGAGGCTAGGATTAATTGTTAATTGGTGAGTTTGATTTATTTCGTGGGATTTATGGAGATTTTTAAGGTCGTTGATTTTGTTGAGGTTTAACTCTTAAATGCATGGAATATTTCGAGATTCTCGCATATGGAATTTGAGAGCCTTGGAATTTGTGTGAAAAAAATTATTATTAATGAGATTAGGATTAATTGTTAATTGAGAAGAGAGCTTTGCCTGATGATCCTTCCTCTCCTAAGGCCAATCTCTTTCGAGATTCTCGCATATGGAATTTGTGTGAAAAAAATTATTATCAATGGGATTAGGATTTTTTTAATTGGTGAGTTTGATTTATTTCGTGGGATTTATGGTGATTTTTAAGGTCGTTGATTTTTGTAAGGTTTAACTCTTAAATGCATGGAACATTTCGAAATTCTCGCATATGGAATTTGTGTGAACAAAATTATTATCAATGAGATTTTTAAGGTCGTTAATTTTTGTAAGGTTTAACTCTTAAATGCATGGAATATTTTGAGATTCTTGCATATGGAATTTGTGTGAAAAAAATTATTATCAATGACATTTTTAAGGTCGTTAATTTTTGTAAGGTTTAACTCTTAAATGCATGGAATATTTTGAGATTCTTGCATATGGAATTTGAGAGCCTTGGAATTTGTGTGAAAAAAATTATTATTAATGAGGCTAGGATTAATTGTTAATTGGTGAATTTGATTTATTTCGTGGGATTTATGGAAATTTTTAAGGTCGTTGATTTTGTTGAGGTTTAACTCTTAAATGCATGGAATATTTCGAGATTCTCGCATATGGAATTTGAGAGACCTGGAATTTGTGTGAAAAAAATTATTATCAATGAGATTCAACAATTTTATTTATTTTGTGGGATTTGTGGAGAATGATTGTTTGGAGATTTTTAAGATCGTTGATTTTTGTAAAGTTTAACTCTTAAATGCGTGGAATTTCTATTTGAGATTAAGAGAAAATCGTACAGTTAAAGTAAGATTAAAATTTGTAGTTTGTGCATTTGAGGGTTAAGGGCATGATCCCACGGAGTTTCGATTACAGAGTAGTCTTGAGTGTTTTGAGCTTTAAATGCCTGGAAATTCTATTTAAAATTAAAAGAAAATTATATAGCTAGAGTAGTATCAAAATTGATAATTTATGGATTTAAGAGTTATAGGCATGATCCCACAGACTTTCGATTTCAGAGAATCCTTAAGGGTTTTAACCCTTAAATGCATGGAATTTCTATTTAGAATTAAAAAAAAAACCTATAGATCCAAAGTAAAAAGAAAAATAGGTCGTTTGCAATGCCTTTAAAATCACTGGTACAAAAATTAATAATTTATGCATTTAAATGTTCAGAGCATGATCCCATAAGACTTTCGGTTTCAGAGAATCCTTAAGAGGTTTTACCCTTAAATGCATGGAATTTCTATTTAGAATTTTAAAAAAAAACCTATAGATCCAAAGTAAAAAGAAAAATAGGTCGTTTGCAATGCCTTTAAAATCACTGGTACAAAAATTAATAATTTATGCATTTAAATGTTCAGAGCATGATCCCATAAGACTTTCGGTTTCAGAGAATCCTTAAGGGTTTTAACCCTTAAATGCATGGAATTTCTATGTGAAATTAAAAAAATAAAAAACAATCATAGATCTAAAGTAAAAAGAAAAATAGGTCGTTTGCAATGGCATTTAAAATGATCAGTCTCAAAATTGATACTTTATGTATTTAAATATTAAAAGCATGATCCCAGGAACATCTAATTTCAAAGAATTTTCAAAATAAAATGAACCACCAATATCATCTCACATCATATCATTAACACTAGATTTACCGAACATTTTTTTATAAACACGATTTTCCATTTGAATCAGTCAAATCGACTGGTTTCGGTAAATCTAGTGTCCATGATTCTAAAAAATTACCATTAATCCTTCTAACAAACTACGTAAACAACTATACTACTGAAACTAGAATTAGACTCCGATTCTGATCCATCAGAACAAATTTTACAAAATAATTCTATCATTATCAAATTAATTCTACGTTCTATATATTCTGTATATCAATACCTTCTATCATTATCAAAATAATTCTACGCTCACAGACAAAATAAATCGATTATCATTTTAATTAACCTCTGATTAAATTTTAAATGGATTTTGCAAATTTTTAGCACTCTTTTGTAACGAACGGCCTCAAGTGCCACGACGCACAGTGGTTCGAAACGAAAAATTCGCGCATTTAAATATTTATCGAATAAATACTGCAATTGTATTGATATTTTGTCATTTATTACGTTAAAAATACAGATTCTTAAAGTGATTTTAGTTGAAAAATTCAGTTCCTTATAAAAATAATACCTCATTTGTAGTTAATTTGATGAGTTCCGGTTCTTTAAAAATCCATAACTTCCACAAAAATAAAGACAGTGACTTCTTTCTGAGCTTATTTTATATGTAAATTTTATACGTATTTAACAATAATTTATGTATTTCAGACACTTAATTTTATTCATTGCTATTTTAATTTTTTTCGAATATTTATGTATTTTTCATTTTTACGCGCACAAGGTGAAACGCACGAGGGCGTTGATTTTTTTGCGAAGAGACCTACTCTTCATCTTTAAAATAAGCCCAGAAAGAAGTCGCTATCTTTATTTTTGTGGAAGTTATGAATTTTTGAAGGACCGGGTCCCATTAAATTAAGTAGAAATAATTGATTGTTTTTATAAGCAACTGAATTTTTCAAAGAAAATCACTTTAACATCTTTATTTTTAACGTAATAGATGACAAGATATTAATGTAATTATAGTGTTTATTCAATTAATATTTAAACGCGCGAATTTTCCGTTTCGAATCACTCTGTGCGACGACTTTACACAGAGGCAGACAAGGAGTGACCGCGGATCGCGGCATCGGCCTCTGCTGCTATTTTCGCATCGTGTCTCTACGCAAGATTGTTGCTTGTTGGCCAGTCGCGCGCGTGAGCGCATGGACGATGAGCACAGGCCACAAGAGATAAGAAGAAAGCGTGTGCGCGTCGAGATTGAGAGTCGTGCAACGCCATCTACTCGCACGCCCCTTTGCTGTTCAGGCGCGTGCGCCTACGCGAGCTTCCTATTTCACTTTGCTACCAGAAGCTCCTGCAAGAAGGAAGAGAAGCTAAGAGATTTAAAATGAGTTGTAGAATTTTTTTGGATTTTATTTTTGGAACTTTCCACAGATCGGTTTAGGATTTTTGGGTTTGTAGAAAAGAATGATAAAGATAAAAGTGTGTTGAAGATGCGAGAAGAATTATAATGAGTTGGAGAATTTTTTTGGATTTTTTTTTGGAACTTTCCACGATTGGTTTAGGATTTTTGGGTTTGTAGAAAAGAATGATAAAGATAAAGTGTACTGATGAAGCTAAGAGAATTATAATCAGTTGGAGAATTTTTTTGGAATTTTTTTGAGGATACGTTTCCAATGGAAGTTTCTTCCACGATTGGTTTAGGATTTTTGGGTTTGTAGAAAAGAATGGTAAAGATAAAAGTGTGTTGAGGATGCTAGAAGAATTATAATGAGTAGAATTTTTTTTGAATTTTTTTAAGGATACCTTTTCTACTGGAAGTTACATTCCACGATTGGTTTAGGATTTTTGGGTTTGTAAAAAGCAATGATAAAGATAAAAGTATGTTGAAGAAGCTAGAAGAATTATAATGAATTGGAGAATTTTTTTGGAATTTTTTTTATTTTGTATCCTTTCACCGATTGGTTTAGGATTTTTGGGTTTGTAGAAAATAATGGTAAAGATAAAAGTGTGTTGAAGAAGCTAAGAGAATTATAATGAGTTGGAGAGTTCTTTTGGATTTTATTTTTGGAGCCTTCCACAGATTGGTTTAGGATTTTTGGGTTTGTAGAAAAGAATGATAAAGATAAAAGTATGTTGAAGAAGATAAGAGAGTTATAATGAGTTGGAAAATTTTTTTGGAATTTTTTTAAGGATGCCTTTTCCACTGGAAGTTACATTCCACGATTGGTTTAGGATTTTTGGGTTTGTAGAAAAGAATGATAAAGATAAAAGTGTGTTGATGAAGCTAGAAGAATTATAATGAGTTGGAGAATTTTTTTTGATTTTTTTTTTGGAAACTTCGACGATTGATTTAGGATTTTTGGGTTTGTAGAAAAGAATGGTAAAGATAAAAGTATGTTGAAGAAGCTAGAAGAATTATAATGAGTTGGAGAATTTTTTTGGAATTTTTTTAAGGATGCTTTTCCACTGAAAGGTACCCTCCACAATTAGTTTAGGATTTTTGTGTTTCTAGAAAAGAAATGATAAGATAAAATTACGTTGAAGAAGCTAATAGAGTTATAATGAGTTGAAGAATTTTTTTGGAATTTTTTTGAGGGTACCTTTTCCAATGGAAGTTACTTCCACGATTGGTTTAGAATTTTTGTGTTCACAGAAAAGAAATGATGAAGAAAACTATGTTGAAGGAAGTTGCCGGAAGTTACTCATCCTATACTGGTTCTGCATTTTTGTGAGAACCGCAAGGAGAATCTGTTTCTTGTGTCCCTATTGAAAAAGAAGTGCGCTTGCATTCCTTAGAGAACGGCGAAAGTTCGTGATTCGACGGTCACGCTTGGCACAGGAGTTAATGAACCTTGAAGTTTTTCGAAAGGGAAGCTTCTAACTAAGGTGGTAGGAGAGAGAAGCGTGCAAAAAGTGAAGCATTGTGAAAATGTCATACGTTTTGTGGCCTTGAAAGGAATCTCGAATGAAATCTAGTAACATGTGAATCCTTAGAGACGTTTACTAGAAAAAAACACGTATCTTTCTTCCGCAAAATATTTTCTGACATCTTGTCGTTCTAATCAAATTTCTCACAATTACATTAATTGCAATTGTCTTCGTAAAATTATTACCAGGATGAATTTCCGGATTATTCTCAATTAAATAAGATAATAAAGTGTCTGTTACAATGATATTGTATAAATTCGATAGATCAAAATGTTCGTATCATTGTCAAATAAACAAAATAACTCTAAAGAGACTACCACAATGATGCTATATAAATTCGAAGGACCAAAATGTTCCTATCATTCACAAACAAACAAAATAACTCTAAAGAGACGACCAAAATGTTCTTATCATTCACAAAAATAAACAAAATAACTCTACCACAATGACAATATATTAATTCGAAGGACCAAAATGCCAAATCCATAGATTATGAAAGGTATAACTATAAAGAAAATTATAATAAATGCATGAGCTGTATCATTCACAAACAAACAAAATACTTTTAAAGAGACTACCACAATGATACTATATAAATTCAAAGGATCAAAATGTTCATATCATTCACAAATAAACAATATACTTTTAAAGAGACTACCACAATTATACTATATAAATTCGAAGGATCAAAATGTTCATATCATTCACAAATAAACAATATACTTTTAAAGAGCCTACCACAATGATGCTATGTAAATTCGAAGGATCAAAATGTTCCTATCATTCACAAACAAACAAAATAACTCTAAAGAGACGACCAAAATGTTCTTATCATTCACAAAAATAAACAAAATAACTCTACCACAATGACAATATATTAATTCGAAGGACCAAAATGCCAAATCCATAGATTATGAAAGGTATAACTATAAAGAAAATTATAATAAATGCATGAGCTGTATCATTCACAAACAAACAAAATACTTCTAAAGAGCTTACCACAATTATACTATATAAATTCGAAGGACCAAAATGTTCATATCATTCACAAACAAACAAAATAACTCTAAAGAGACGATCAAAATGTTCTTATCATTCACAAAAATAAACAAAATAACTCTAAACAGCCTACCACAATGACACTATATAAACTCGAAGGACCAAAATGGACGATGGTAAAGGCTCAGCCTCGAAATCTTCCCAGTATGTGGCGCTGGTGCAGTTCCTTCGTCCCCTAAAACCGTCTTAAGTCGCTCGTCGATTGGCGCGCCTTGCTGTGGCCTTTACTCCATCCTTCTCGTGCGAATGTTTCTCGAAAGGAGATCGTTCACAAGAGACAGAGAGTGTGGCGCGCGGCTCAGCCTTTTTTTCTCATGGCCTGATGCCAGAGGCTCGTACCATCTCTCTTCTGCCAACGTCACGATGACCTCCCAACCTTGTGTCGTTATAGAGTCCGTGGCTCTCTTAGTTTTCTCTCCTTCCTTCTGCTTCTTCTTCTTCTTCTTCTTGTCTGAGTCTTCTGTGACGCGATTGCCACTTGCTCTCCTCTTCGTCCTTTTCTCTTCCTTTTATTAATCATTCCTCTCTTTCTCTGTCTTTCTTTGCTCGTGTTAAATATTCTTCCTTTCATCTGAATTTTCTCTGCTTGTTTTCAATATTCTTCTTCTCATCTGAATTTTCTCGGTTTGTTTTCAGTATTCTTCTTCTGATCTGAATTTTCTCTATGTTTGTTTGTTTTAAATATTCTCATTCTCTTCTGAATTCTCTTTGTTTGTTTTAAATATTCTCCTTTTCTTCTGAATTTTCTCTATCTTTGTTTGTTTTAAATATTCTCCTTCTCATCTGAATTTTCTCGGTTTGTTTTCAGTATTCTTCTTCTGATCTGAATTTTCTCTATGTTTGTTTGTTTTAAATATTCTCATTCTCTTCTGAATTCTCTTTGTTTGTTTTAAATATTCTCCTTTTATTCTGAATTTTCTCTATTTTTGTTTGTTTTAAATATTCTCCTTCTCATCTGAATTCTCTCTGTCTCTGTTTGTTTTAAATGTTCTCCTTCTCATCTGAATTTTCTCTATTTTTGTTTGTGTTAAATATTCTCCTTCTCATCTGAATTCTCTCTATCTTTGTTTGATTTAAATATCTCCTTCTCTTCTGAATTTTCTCTATCTTTGTTTGTTTTAAACATTCTCCTTCTCTTCTGAATTTTCTCTCTCTTCATTTGTTTTAAATATTGTCCTTCTCTTCTGAATTTTCTCCATCTTCATTTGTTTTAAATATTCTCCTTCTCCTCTCAATTCTCTCTCTCTCTCTCTCTCTCTCTCTCTCTCTCTCTCTCTCTCTGTCTCTCTCTGTTCGTCTTAAACATTCTCCTTCTCTTCTTCGAAGAGACTCTAGCGGCTCTCGACTCTATCCGATAGTCGATGTTTTTGAAGTGGCTAACTGTAAACCTGTACCGCACACGAAGAGAAGAAGAGAAAGAGAAAGAGAAAAAGAAAGAGAGAGAGAGAGAGAGAGAGAGAGAGAGGTGGCTGAGAGACCCTGCACGGGCATCACGTAGCACCCAGCCACTTACTTACCATCTTTTAGCCGTGACGACCGATTGCAACGATCGGGCTTAACGAGTGCAAAGTGCGAGAGTGGGAAGAGAGATTCGTTGCGTAGAACGCACACGAGTGTGCTTTCGAAGAGAATAACCTATTCTCTTCCTGGATTAATTTACACGGTGGTCCATTGGAAATTTTCTCATCACTGAAATTTTTTTCCTTACAACAGACACAATGTTAATTTTCGGAGAAATTAATCTAATAATTTTAGGATATAAATAACCTAATAATCTAATAATCTACAAAATGAGAATGAGATTTCTCTGCTTCTCAAAAAGATTATAAAACAAAAAGGACATAAATAACCTAATAATCTAATAATCCACAAAATCAGAATGAGAATGAGAAAGAAGGAGAGAGAGAGAGAGAGAGAGAGAATCCAAAGGAGATCGCGCACTTGCCAGAATGATCTTTCTCCTTCTTTCTTTCTCTTCCACTTATAAAACAAAAATAAATATACCTGTAAATATAAATAACCTAATAATCTAATAATCTACAAAATGAGAATGAGATTTCTCTTCTCCTCCATAAGATTCTAAAACAAAAAGGACATAAATAACCTAACAATCTAATAATCTACATAATGAGAATGAGAAGGAAGTAGACAAAAAGAGACAAGCCAAAGGAGATTTCACATTGTCCAAAATGGTCTCTCTACTTCTCCATAAGATTATAAAACAAAAAGTAAAATAAATATACGTGTGTATGTAAATAACCTAATAATCTAATAATCTACAAAATAAGAATGAGATTTCTCTGCTTCTCAATAAGATTATAAAACAAAAAGGACATAAATAACCTAATAATCTAATAATCCACAAAATAAGAATGAGAAAGAAGGAGAGAGAGAGAGAGGAGAGAGAGAAGCCAAAGGAGATCGCGCACTTGCCAGAATGGTCGAGGTGCACTCCTTTCCTTTCCTTTCCTCTTCTCACGTCTTTTCCTCTTTCTCTCACGGCCACTCCTCTCTCTGGCGAGGCGCGTGGCAGCCTCGGCCTGTCTCCGTCCGATGCCTTATAAATTGCAGGCCGTTTCAATGGGCCTGTCCTTCGAACAGACCCTCCGCCTCTCGCCTCACCTCACCAGGACACGCTTTACATTCTGCCTATCGCGAGAGGCTTCAACCATCCTCTTGCCTCTTACTCTCACCTCTTTCTTTCTTTCTTTCTCACGGACTCTCCACACTGAGAGAAAAGTATATGATATATCTAATTATAATGGCATAGTAAGAAAATTATGGTTATTTCAACTAAAAATATAGTATGGTTGAAAATATAAAATGGCAAGAAAAGTAACTATTTTATATAGTCAATATTACCAGAATATTTCATACATAGTGATAGAACTAACTATATTCACATAGCACATTTTACTATACATATGGTAACTAGAACAATTGAGATGAATTTCTATGAGGACTTGCACTTGTAAATGGTTCCTGTAAATGATGCCTGTACACTGAGAGAAAAATATATGATATATCTAACTATAATGGCATAGTAAGAAAACTACACTGAGAGAAAAGTATATGATATATCTAACTATAATGGCATAGTAAGAAAATTATGGTTGGAAATATCATATTTATGGTAAATGTTACTATAATGTCGGTAATAATTACAATAGAGGCATAGTATAACCACCTATATTATGTTTTTACCCAAAATTATGGTTATTTCAACTAAAAATATAGTATGGTTGAAAATATAAAATGGCAAGAAAAGTAACTATTTTATATAGTCAATATTACCAGAATATTTCATACATAGTGATAGAACTAACTATATTCACATAGCACATTTTACAATACATATGGTAACTAGAACAATTGAAATGAATTTCTATGAGAACTTGCACTTGTAAATGGTTCCTGTAAATGATGCCTGTACACTGAGAGAAAAATATATGATATATCTAACTATAATGGCATAGTAAGAAAACTACACTGAGAGAAAAGTATATGATATATCTAACTATAATGGCATAGTAAGAAAATTATGGTTGGAAATATCATATTTATGGTAAATGTTACCATAATGTCGGTAATAATTACAATAGAGGCATAGTATAAGCAACTATATTATGTTTTTACCCAAAATTATGGTTATTTCAACTAAAAATATAGTATGGTTGAAAATATAAAATGGCAAGAAAAGTAACTATTTTATATAGTCAAGATTACCAGAATATTTCATACATAGTGATAGAACTAACTATATTCACATAGCACATTTTACCATACATATGGTAACAAGAACAAAGGTAATAGTTAATAATATAACCATTTGTATAAATCGTTCATTCTACTATATTTTGTATGGTTAAGTGAACTATAAAAATATGTTTGACGCCAAATCTAACTATAAAATATAGTGAGATTATAGTAAACCCAACCATTTTTTTCTCTCAGTGCACTCGTACACCAGTGAGAAACAGAAAGAAAGAGAAAAAAAGAAGAGTGAGAGAGAGAAGAGAGAGACTCGTACACCATAGAGAGAGGGAGAGAGAAAGAGAAAAAAAAGAGGAGAGAGAGAAAAGAGAGACTCGTACACCAGTGAGAGAGAAAGAGAGAGAGAGAGAGAAGAGAGACTCGTACACTAGACAGAGAGAGAGAGAGAAAGAAAGAGAAAAAAAGAAGAGAGAGAGACTCGTACACTAGAGAGGGAGAGAGAGAGAGAGAAGAGAGAGAGTGAGATTCGTACACCAGAGAGAGAGAGAGAGAGAGAGAGAGAGAGAGAGAGAGAGAGAGAGAGAGTCACAGAGAAAGACACGCGAGCATTTGGCGGGAAACGAGGAAGAATTTAAAAAAAAGCGCGCGCTTCAACCGAGAGAACTCAAGTGAAGGAGAGTTCATTTTCCAACGTGAAAGGAATCGAATGGACAAAGGGCTCTTTTAACGTGCAATTAGCGGATTTCGCTTCTTCGCTCGTAATCTCGTTCCGCAATTCTTTGTTTTTGTCTTTCTCTTCTCTCTTTCCTTTACGTTTGAATTGAAAAGGAAAAAGGAGACACGGAGAAAAGAGCGGATGAGAATTGTTAGAGGGGAGCGCCCTCGCGTGTTTGCCAGGCACTCGTAGTAATATTCTTTTACTCGTTTCACTGCTTCGAGGATGTGTTCAAAGGATCGATCGTGACGTGTCGATCACTGGTGAAAGAAAGAGAGAGAGAGAGAGACAGAGAGAGATTAAGAAGAGTTTAAGCATTTAATAAAAAAAGCATAAAATAAGAGCCAGAAGTAAAATTTTAATTCCAGAAGTAAAATTCGAGCTCTGCTTCTTCACGTTCTGCTTGTGCCAATCGTGGTTTACTGTAATCGTAGAAAAATAAGAGAAGAATTCTCGAGAGCCTGCGAATTTTCATAGAATGCAAAATAAGACATCAACAAGTGTTCACATACTTAATAAGAAGTACAAAATAAAAGCGCCCGTGAATTTAAATTCCAAAAGTAAAATTGGAGTTCTGCTTGTGCCTCATGGTTTACTGTAATCGTACAGACAGAATTCTCGAGAGGCTGCAAATTTTCAAAGAATCCATCGTAATCTAATCGACCCTTGCAAAATAAGAGTTTAACAAGACTTCTCACCATTTAATAAAAGAGCACAAAACAAAATCACCTATATTTAAATTCCACAACTAAAATTCGAATTCTCGCTTCTTGACGTTCTGCTTGTGCCAATCGTCGTTTACTGTAATCGTACGAAAATGAGAAAAGAATTCTCAAAAGCTTGCAAATTTTCAAAGAATCCATCGTAACCTAATCGACCCTTGCAAAATAAGAGTTTAACAAGACTTCTCACCGTTTAATAAAAAAGCACAAAACAAAATTACCTATATTTAAATTCCACAACTAAAATTCGAATTCTCGCTTCTTGACGTTCTGCTTGCGCCAATCGTAGAAAAATAAGAGAAGAATTCTTAAAAGCTTGCAAATTTGCAAAGAATCCATCGTAACCTAATCGACCCTTGCAAAATAAGAGTTTAACAAGACTTCTCACCATTTAATAAAAAAAACCCAAAACAAAATCACCTATATTTAAATTCCACAACTAAAATTCGAGTTCTCGCTTCTTGACGTTCTGCTTGTGCCAATCGTCGTTTACTGTAATCGTACGAAAATGAGAAAAGAATTCTCAAAAGCCTGCAAATTTTCAAAGAATCCATCGTAACCTAAGCGACCCTAGCAAAATAACACATCAACAAGACTTCAAGCATTTAATAAAAAAAAGCATCTATATTTCAATTCCAGAAGTAAAAATCAAGTTCTGCTTCTTCACATGCTGCTTGTGCCAATCGTAGAAAAATGAGAGAAGAACTAAAAAGAATTCATCGTAACCTAATCGACCCTTGCAAAATAAGAGTTTAACAAGACTTCTCACCATTTAATAAAAAAAACCCAAAACAAAATCACCTATATTTAAATTCCACAACTAAAATTCGCGTTCTCGCTTCTTGACGTTCTGCTTGTACCAATCGTAGTGGTGGCTTGGTGTAATCGTAGGCCGAGGCACAGAGAGAAGAGAGAGAATTCCGCGTGCCTTAGGCCGGAATCTAGCGGGGCCGAAAAGTTTCGTATAACGGCGCTGCGTCCGCGCCGCGAAACAGTAAAATCGTGTGGAACGTTAGAGCGAGTGAGAAGGTGGAAGAGAAGAGTGAGAAAGAGAGAGATGAGAGAGAGCAAGAGACGGGAGGAATCGGAGAGCTCGGCAGGACGGCGCCAACAGATAAATTTACCCTCGCTCTGCCCTCACCCTCCTCGTCGTGCGTCTTCTTCCACCTCCATCTCCTTCTTCTCTTTCTCTTTCTCAATTCTCATTCTCGTTCTCCTCGTTATATTCTTCCACCATCTGCATTTGTTCATCCTTCTCATTCGATTTTGTCGTTCTCTTTCTCATTTTCCATTCGATTTTGTCGTTCTTTTTGTCATTTTCCATTCGATTTTGTTGTTCTTTTTCTCATTTTCCATTCGATTTTGTCGTTCTTTTTATCATTTTCATTCGATTTTGATGTTCTTTTTCTTATTTTTATTCGATTTCTCGTTCTTTTTTTCATTTTCCATTCGATTTTGTCGTTCTCTTTCTTATTTTTATTCGATTTCTCGTTCTTTTTTTCATTTTCCATTCGATTTTGTTGTTCTTTTTCTCATTTTCCATTCGATTTTGTCGTTCTTTTTCTCATTTTCCATTCGATTTTGTCGTTCTTTTTTTCATTTTCCATTCGATTTTGTCGTTCTCTTTCTTATTTTCCATTCGATTTTGTCGTTCTTTTTCTCTCATTTTCATTCGACTTTGTTGTTCTTTTTCTCATTTTCCATTCGATTTCTAGTTCTCTTTCTCATTTTCAGTCTCTTATTCATTTTCATTCTCTCTCGCATTCTCTTTCTCACTTTCATTCTGTTTCATATTTCCATTCTCTTTCTCATTTTCATTTTGTTTCTCATTTACATTCTCTTACTCATTTTCTTCATCCTACTCTTCCACCACCTCCTTCTTCTCATTCTCACTCTCTTCATCCTACTCTTCTCCATCCGATTCTTTCATCCTTTCTTTTCACTCTTCTTAAACCTTCCTCCAATCTCTTCATCCTACTCTTCTTCAACCTTATTCCAATTCTTTCTTCCTTTCTTTTCATTCTTCTCAAATCTTCTTACCCTCGTTCATCTTTTCCTCAACCACCTTATATCCTTATATTCTTCTCGAACCTTCTCATTCTCCTCTCATTCTTCTTCCTTCTAATTACGACAATTATTTTCCTCGTTCTCATTTCAATTCCTCCTTGTTTTCTTCCACCTCCTCTCATTCTGCACCAGAGGAGCTAGAAAAGAATATTACTCTTACTCCGTGCTCTCCCCACTTCTCTTCGTATCCTCTTCATCCTCCTCATTCTTCTTTTCTGCTACCTCCATCTCCACCGCAAGAATCAGACGAGCCTCTCTCCTTCTGCTCGCATGTCTCTTTCCTCTTCACATTCTCCTCTCTCTCTCTCTCTCTCTCTCTCTCTCTCTCTCTCTCTCTCTCTCTCTGTCTCTCTGTCTGTCTCTATTTCATCTCTGCCTATCTCTCTTTCTGTCTCTCTCTGTCTCTCTTTCATATCTGTCTTTCTGTCTCTCTTTCATATCTGTCTTTCTGTCTCTTTGTCTCTCTTTCATATCTGTCTCTCTGTCTCTTTGTCTCTCTTTCATATCTGTCTCTCTGTTTCATCTCTCTCTCTCTCTTTGTCTCTCTGTGCCATTTCTCTCTCTCTCTCTCTCTCTCTCTCTCTTTCATCTCTACCACTCTCTTCCTCACAGTCTGAGCTTCCTTTCCGTTTATCGCCACGACCTCTCCTCTCCTCGAACACGTTCCACCCTACTGTCTTTCTCCTCTCTCTCTCTCTCTCTCTCTCTCTCTCTCTCTCTCTGTCTCTCTGTCTGTCTCTATTTCATCTCTGCCTCTCTCTCTTTCTGTCTCTCTCTGTCTCTCTTTCATATCTGTCTTTCTGTCTCTCTGTCTCTCTTTCATATCTGTCTTTCTGTCTCTTTGTCTCTCTTTCATATCTGTCTCTCTGTCTCTTTGTCTCTCTTTCATATCTGTCTCTCTGTTTCATCTCTCTCTCTCTCTTTGTCTCTCTGTGCCATTTCTCTCTCTCTCTCTCTCTCTCTCTCTCTTTCATCTCTACCACTCTCTTCCTCCTCACAGTCTGAGCTTCCTTTCCGTTTATCGCCACGACCTCTCCTCTCCTCGAACACGTTCCACCCTACTGTCTTTCTCCTCTCTCTCTCTCTCTCTCTCTCTTTTCCTCCTCGCCAATCGCATGGTAAAAGCGAGTAGAGAAAGAAAGAAAGAGCGAGAGAGAGAGAGAGAGAGAGAGAGAGAGATAAATACGGAGAAGGAGAGAGAGAAAGATAGATTTCCAGAGAAGGACAGAGAAACCGGCTGAGACCTCACCCTTCTTCCTCTTCGAGTGAGAGGAAATATCTCCGAGACTCTCCTTTCACATACCTCCTCCCACCATTCGAAGGCCTTCCACTCACTCTTTGTGAGGCCGACGAGCCTCTCTCCATCTCTTTTTCCTTCGTTCTTTATTTTTCTCTCTCTCTCTCTCTCTCTCTCTCTCTCTCTCTCTCTCTCTCTCTCTCTCTCTCTCTGTTATATTATATTAGTTATATTACAATGTGACAGGTATACGAGTGTGGAAAGAATGTTGCAAACGTTGCAGTTTATGTCAGTGAGACAGAGACTTTCTTACAATGTGTACGTATTTGTATTTAAGATGGTTAAAGGATTGTTGACGAAACAGTTAGGAGAGAAGATAGTTCTAGTAGGAAGTACAAATGAGAGGTTCGTCATCGAACTCTCTTAAACCTGCGCTCGTTAACCAGTTAAATGCGTTCAACGTGTATACACGTTCATACAAACTTTTTATATTCTTGATGATGAACAATTAAAAAAACACTTACCATTCGATATAAAAACTAAAAATTATAACTCAAAGAAAAAAAATTCCGCAGCTAACTAACTAGTTAAAAGGCGGGAAAAATCCAGAGAATTTTTGGAATCTCACACCTGCGCTTGAATATCGAAGATCCTTACGAATTCTATTTAAAAAAAAAAGGAGAAAGAATGAGAGAGAGAGAGAGAATTAAGTATGAGAAAAATTCTCAGTGTGCCAGAATGCAAATGCAGTTCGTGGCACGAGGAATTTTTCTCGTTCTCCAATCGTAAGAATTCCACGAGGAGCGTAAACTGGCTGAAGAACAACAGGCTCTTCCCACCGCATCGTGAATTACTTCTCGCATCCATTGTCCATCATCGTCTCACGCGAGATTCAATCCAATTGACTACAATCGGTGAGAGAGCACGTCTAATCGCTTCTGTAATCGTGCCTGGGAGAATTTCGTCCAAGTAAGAATTTCGATAAGGACTTTTCATTCGATTTTCCCACGTGAGTGTCTCTCTCTCTCTCTCTCTCTCTCTCTCTCTCTCTCTCAAAAGTGCGCAAAAAAGTCTATTTTATGAAGGTATACAGATGTATAACGCTTTGCCGTCCGAACTGAAGCAGTGCGACAGACTATCAACATTTAAACGCATGTTGAAAGAGTATATTATATACTAACAATAAGAGAAAAGTATATGATATATCTAACTATAATGGCATAGTAATAAAATTATGGTTGGAAATATGATATTTATGGTCAATGTTACCATAATGTCGGTATTAATTACGATAGAGGCATAGTATAACCAACTATATTATGTTTTTACCAAAAATTATGGTTAATTCAACTAAAAATATAGTATGGTTGAAAACATAAAATGGCAAGAAAAGTAACTATTTTATATAGTCAATATTACCAGAATATTTCATACATAGTGATAGAACTAACTATATTCACATAGCACATTTTACTATACATATGGTAACTAGAACAATTGAGATGAATTTCTATGAGAACTTGCCCTTGTAAATGGTTCCTGTAAACGATGCCTGTACGATGAGAGAAAAATATATGATATATCTAACTATAATGGCATAGTAAGAAAACTACACTGAGAGAAAAGTATATGATATATTTAACTATAATGGCATAGTAACAAAATTATAGTTGGAAATATTATATTTATGGTAAATGTTACCATTATGTCGGTAATAATTACGATAGAGGCATAGTATAAGCAACTATAATATGTTTTTACCCAAAATTATGGTTATTTCAACTAAAAATATAGTATGGTTGAAAATATATAATGGTAACAAAAGTAACTATTTTATATAGTTAATATTACCAGAATATTTCATACATAGTGATAGAACTAACTATATTCACATAGCACATTTTACTATACATATGGTAACAAGAACAAAGGTAACAGTTAATAATATAACCATTTGTATAAATCGTTCATTCTACTATATTTTCTATGGTTAACTGAGCTATAAAAATATGTTTGACGGCAAATTTAACTATAAAATATAGTGCGATTATAGTAAACCCAACCATATTTTTCTCTCAGTGTACCAATAGATATGTTAAACTAGTGTGTAAGATGTATACCAAAATAGCTGAGAAAGCTAAATAAATATCATTCATTCCACACTCTCGTTCTGGAAAATCCAACGACACTACGATTCTATCTTCGAGCGTGTGTGTGTCTCGAGATTGGCCGAGAATTTTTTCTCTTCCTCTTTTGGTTTTCTCTTCTCGTGGGCACGAAGAAGAAGGAAGAAGGAAACGAATGGATATAAAAATAGATGGACACGGGCAAACGCGCAAGAGGTGCCACTTCCCACGCCCACGCGCAGGCAGCTCGCTCAGTTCTACACCCACGAGTGTGCTTCGCGTGGGTTAGGACGGAAAGAGAGAAAGAATGACAGAGAGAGAAATAAAGAGAGAGAAAGAGAGAAAGAAAAAGAGAGGAGAGAGAGAGAGAGAGAATTAAAGGCCTCTACGTCACGAAGCTTTGATTTAGAATGAATTGGACCGTTTATTTTGAAAGTGATGTAAGTCCATGTTTTATGAAAAATGAGATATCACATAATTTCTGATTAATTTAGTGTAAACTTTATATTTACAACTAGTTAATTATTTTTTTTTTAAATGGACTTACATCACTTTTGAAATAAACGGTCCAATTGGTCCTTTGAATGCTTTCAAAATGATCGACGAGATGGATTTTGAGTTACGAATTCTCCGGTGAATATGAATCGATCATTTTATTTTTATTTTTAAAATTATTAATTGTATTTAATTTCGATACTTTCTCACTTTGTGCAAGTTTATTTATTTGTTCATTATGTTGAGAGTGGACTGACTAATCACTCTGTGTTTTTCAGAAATTGGCTATCATCAGAATATGTTTTTTTTTTAAAATTGCCTGTTAATCGAGCCTGATAATTTCTGGATTATTAATTTTCGAATTGTTAGAACAAGAGCGTACTGCTCCTTCGTTCAAAATTTCATTTATTCATTGGCCGTGCCGTCGGTCAGTTTCAGCGGTTCTCCTCGCGTCAGGTGAACGGCGCACGGTGACGGTGGGGCTATCGAGAAAGTAACCGGCTTGAAACTTACGCAAGAGCCATGCGCAACTTTTGTGGCGAGCCAGTGCGTTCGGCTCCGCCTTTGATAGATATTAAAAAGTAGGTAGAAGAATTTTTCAATTTGCAAAATATCTCTCTCTCTCTCTCTCTCTGTCTCGTGTCTAGATTAAAAAGCAAAAATTCCTCTTACCTAATTAGTAGTTTCTTCACACTGAGAGAATAAAAATGGTTGGGTTTACTATAATCTCACTATAGTTTTTAGTTAAATTTGCCGTCAAACATATTTTTATAGTTCACTTAACCATAGAAAATATAGTAGAATGAACGATTTATACAAATGCTTATATTATTAACTATTACCTTTGTTCTTTGAAATATTCTGGTAACATTAACTATATAAAATAGTTACTTTTCTTACCATTATATATTTTCAACCATACTATATTTTTAGATGAAATAACCATCATTTTGGGTAAAAATATAATCTAGTATAATATAATATCTCACTATATTTTATAGTTAAATTTGCCGTCAAACATATTTTTATAGTTCACTTAACCATAGAAAATATAGTAGAATGAACGATTTATACAAATGCTTATATTATTAACTATTACCTTTGTTCTTTGAAATATTCTGGTAACATTAACTATATAAACTAGTTACTTTCCTTACCATTCTATATTTTCAATCATACTATATTTTTAGTTGAAGTAACCATCATTTTGGGTAAAAATAAAATCTAGTTAAATATAATATCTCACTATATTTTCTAGTTGGCGTCAAACATATTTTTATAGTTCACTTAACCATAGAAAATATAGTAGAATGAACGATTTATACAAATGGTTATATTATTAACTATTAGATTTGTTCGAGTTACCATATGTATAGTAAAATGTGCTTTGTGAATATAGTTAGTTCTATCACTATGTATGAAATATTCTGGTAATATTAACTATATAAAATAGTTACTCTTCTTACCATTCTATATTTTCAACCATACTATATTTTTAGTTGAAATAACCATCATTTTGGGTAAAAATATAATCTAGTAAAATATAATATCTCACTATATTTTATAGTTAAATTTGCCGTCAAACATATTATTATAGTTCACTTAACCATAGAAAATATAGTAGAGTGAACGATTTATACAAATGGTTACATTATTAACTATTAGATTTGTTCTAGTTACCATATGTATAGTAAAATGTGCTTTGTGAATATAGTTAGTTCTATCATTATGTATGAAATATTCTGGTAATATTAACTATATAAACTAGTTACTTTTCTTACCATTCTATATTTTCAACTATACTATATTTTTAGTTGAAATAACCATAATTCTGGATAAAGGCATAATATATTTGGTTACACTATACCTCTATCGTAATCATTACCATAATAACATTATGGTAACATCATTGACATTATGGTAACATTTACCATAAATACGATATTTCCAACTATAATTTTCTTACTATGCCATTATAGTTAGATATATCATATACTTTTCTCTCAGTGTACAGGTATCATTTACAGGAACCATTTACAAACTCAAGTGCTCACAGAAATTCATCTCAATTCACATTCTGACGAATCGCTCGAAAGTAGCTCACACACTTGTTACAATTATGTTACAGTTACCTTGCAAGAAAGTAACAATGTTATATTATCTTTTCAATGTAACCGGCATGTAACAGATATATCTTCGATATTATAACTAATTCTACGAGGTATACTTTTCTCTCACAATCAGTGCAAGACCATTAATCGGAAAAAGAGCGACGGATAGTTTTGCTCGAGATATTCTAAGAGGTGACGAGGACTAAACGACAAATAAAAAAATTAAATAAACAAGAAAAATCAAAAGAAATTGTCCAAGACACCGAAAAAAGTATTTCCTTCGAATTATCGTTGGGTTTCGCTTTCTCGGCAGGAATCCAACGATCGCATCTCGGCTTCCTCCACCTGCCTTTCTTCGTGTCCCGAAACCACACGACGAGTCTTCTCTCGACCGAATAAAATTCCTGGCCAACGTAACGCGATACACATTCGCGAGGCGAGAAGTGAGTCAGCGGGTCGCGTGCCAAGGATGAGCGCAAAGCGCATTGAAAGAATGGAAGAGAGAGATAGAGGTAGAGAGAGAGAGAGAGAGAGAGAGAGAGAGAGAGGCAAAGAAATTCTGGTGTCATTGTTTAATGCATCGAATCACGACGATACTTACGATCTGACTAGATGGTAAATTCAAAATTGAAAAGAGAGAAGAAAGGAGAATGAGAGGTGTTTCTATGAGTTATGTGCTCGTGAAAACATCCACGTAACACACAGAAGGATCACAAATTCTCAAAAAGTCATTCTTCATAGCATCGAATCACTTCTGGTACGAGACAATAAATTCGACATCGAAAAGAGTACAGAGAAGAAGAAAAGAGAATCTCGATTGATTCTGCATTCGTGCAAAATACACGTGCACCCAAACACACACACAGAAAAATTAAAAATTCTCGCATCATTCATCGAATCACATCTGATACAAGACAACAAATCCAAAATCAAAAAAAGAACAGAAAGAAAGAAAAAAAGATCTCAATCGGTTCCGCATTCATGCAAAGTACACGTGCACCCAAACACAAATCCACACGCACACAAAATATACAAAAGAATTAAAAATTCTCGCGTCATTCATCAAAGCATCGAATCACTTCTGATACAAGACAACAAATGCAAAATCAAAAAGAAAACAGAGAAAAATAAAAGAAGATCTCAATTAGATCCGCATTCATGCAAAACACACACACACAAACATACAAAAGAATTAAAAATTCTCGCGTCATTCATCAAAGCATCGAATCACTTCTGATACCAGACAACAAATCCAAAATCAAAAAAAAAGAACAGAAAAAAAGAAAAGAAGATCTCAATCGATTCCGCATTCGTGCAAAACACACCGTGCACCCAAACACAAATCCACACGCGCACACACACACACACGCAACATACAATCGCACAAATCCACAGAGTAAATGCGTGCACCCTCGCGTAGCTTACCTACGTAAACGAACGAACGTAGGAACGTACTTGCAAGGCCGCGTAGATTATCCCTGGAGTTAGTGCGCGGTGCCACGCGCACGTGGGGTCCGTCGTGTGAGCCCTCTCGGTCAATGAACGAGCGTGCGAATACGAGCGAATGCGGCAACGAATGAGGTAGGTGGAGGGAGGTACGAACGAATGAATGAACCAAATCGTGCGCGCTTGCCGGCCTCGTGAGTGCCGAGACGGTGAGCGACGAGGGACAATAACGATCGTGGCCTCCTGCAACCTCGTGCAGCTGCTTTCTTTCGCGTAGAAAGAGACGAGATGAGAGTTGGAGAACACGCGCGACAATCCAAACTGCTTCAGTTCGGTTTCATTCTTACGAGGCTTCGTTCAAGAGTGAAGTGGATCTGTGCAGATGCACTTGCCATTCTATTTTATTCGAACCTTTATAACCAGTTGGCTGCACCGAGAGAGAAGTATATGATATATTTAATTGTAATGGTATAGTAACAATATTATAGTTGGAAATGTCATATTTATGGTAAACAATCCAAACTGCTTCAGATATATCAAAGTATATGATATATTTAAGTGTAATGGTATAGTAACAAAATGATAGTTGGAGATGTCATATTTATGGTAAACAATCCAAACTGCTTCAGCTCGGTTTCATTCTTACGAGGCTTCAAGAGTTAAGTGGATTTGTGCAGATGCACTTGCCATTCTATTTTATTCGAACCTTTAACCAGTTGACTGCACCGAGAGAGAAGTATATGATATATTTAATTGTAATGGTATAGTAACAAAATGATAGTTGGAAATGTCATATTTATGGTAAACAATCCAAACTGCTTCAGTTCGGTTTCATTCTTACGAGGCTCCGTTCCAGAGTGAAGTGGATTTATTTTTATTTTTATTATTAAAATTGTGGTTGGAATATCATATTTATGGTAAATGTTACCATAATGTCGGTAATGATTAGAATAGAGGCATAGTATAACCAAGTATATTATGCTTTTACCCAAAATTATGGTTATTTTAATTAAAAATATAGTATGGTTGAAAAAATATAATGGTAAGAAAAGTAACTATTTTATATAGTTAATATTGCCAGAATATTTCATACATAGTGATAGAACTAACTATACTCACATAGCACGCGAATAATATAAGATAAGTAGATAATGTTTTGTAACATGAAAACATTTTATATTGACAAAGACTGAATCTTTTTAGATCAAGAAGTTTTGCAAATTGTCTTTACTCCGAATATACATAGATAAATTATCTCTTGTACGATAGAATTATTCACTCGTGTCTTAAATCTCCTGATGAATCGATACGCAGCAACTATCATCAGAAAAAGCAAATAAAAAGAAAAATAAAAAAGACCAATATACCTTTTACCATACAAAAGCTCGAGTGAATTAGAGAACAACTACAGAAGCTGGTAATCATCAAGAACCTAATCATCTTTACTCCGAATATAGATAAACTATCTCTTGCACAATATTATCCACTCGTGTCTTAAATCTTCTGATAATTCGATACACAGCAACAATAAAACGAAAAACACACACTCACACACAGAAAAAAAAAACTAAAATACCTTTTACCATATCTATTAAACCTCGAGTGAATTGGAGAACGAGTAGAGAAGCTGGTAATGCTCGTCTTTACTCCAAATATACATAGATACACTATCTCTTGCACAATATTATTCACTCGTTTCTTAAATCTTCTGATAATTCGATACACAGCAACAATAAAACGAAAAACACACACTCACACACAGAAAAAAAAAACTAAAATACCTTTTACCATATCTATTAAACCTCGAGTGAATTGGAGAACGAGTAGAGAAGCTGGTAATACTCATCTTTACTCCAAATATACATAGATAAACTATCTCTTGCACAATATTATTCACTCGTTTCTTAAATCTCCTGTTAATTCGATACACAGCAACAACAATAAAACGAAAAAAATCACACTCACACACAGAGAAAAAGAAAAAAACAAAAAGAAAACTAACATACCTTTTACTACACCTACTAAATATGTAATAGATAGAGATAGACTAAAGCTCGAGTGAATTGGAGAACGAATAGAGAAGCTGGTTACGATCGAGAACCTGATTCGATCTCACCTATCGATTCACTCACGCGCGCACGTGGTAGACGAGCATCCTCGTTTCCATAAGGATATTCCTCATCGTGCGTCCTTGAGGAGTCCTCGTGCGAGGAATCGATCGATTTCAACTTGAATGGACGAATGAATGGGCATCCACCACGCCACACGATGTCTGCGGCGAGTCGAAGCCTGCACACGTCACGAGAATCTCTCGTGGCTCGAGAGAATCGAACCGTTTCTCATTGACTAAAAGGAAGAGAGAGAGAGAGAGAGAGAAAGAGAAACAGAGAGAGAGAGAGAGATGAGACAGACAGAGAGAGAGAGAGAGAGAGAGAGAGAGAAAGAGGAAGACACGAAGATGTCTTTTATCGTGCCACGAAATCTTTCGGTGCGCCACCCACCTCTTCTTCTTCTTCTTCGTAGACTGCTTGGCGCCGAGTGGAACACGAGAAGGTCTCTCTCGAGTGACGAAAGAGACAAAGAAGAGAAGGAAGAAGAAAGAAAGGAAAGAATAACGAGAGTGAGTGATTTCTCTCTTGCTTTCTCTCTTATCTCTCTTTCGAGAGATTAATTTAATTTAGTCATGTGAATTTTTGTGTAAATGTTACTTTTCTGTTTGTTATTACGGTAAGAAAGTTTTACCAGAGAAGTCGTTTAACCCTGCTGGTCTGTTCGCAATTGCTATAGAGTTGTATCGTTCGGGTAACGGTACATGAGTAACAATTGGAAATATAATTAAAAAAATATATAATATGTAAAAATTAAATATGAAATAATAATACCCCAATATTGAGAAATAAAGTCACCAATGCCTGATAAAGGAAAATTTGAAAGAAAAGCATAATTCCGATTTAAATTTTCTGTCGGGTCAAATGGACCCGAACAGACCACCACTAGGGTTAAAATTCTCGAAATCATTCTGAGATACTTGGAAGAAGGAAGAATAGAAGTCTCACCTCGTGTGATTTTTAATTGAATTCAACTACATAATAATGTTTGCCAATCGTTTCTATGTCGATAGAGAAATCTTTTGAAATTCTCCAACCCTTCCAAATTTTACTGTAATCTACACAGTACTTTTTAGAGTACTTGGAAAGGAGAAACAATAAAAAGTCTCGAAAGGTATCGATGAATCGTTCACATCTGATACTTGCCAATCATTACTATATCGATAAAAAAAAATGGTTTGAAATTCTCCAATCTTTGCAGATACTCGCAAAAATGAATAAAAAAAGTCTCACCTTCTGTGATCACGCGTTAAATATGGCGATCTTACTGTACGTATGATAGAAAAAAGATCCTTTTCCTTTTTTCGAATTTAATTCAACCACGTAATAATTATTACCAATCGTTACTACGTCGATAAAGAAAATCGTTTAAAATTCTCCAACACCCCCAAATTTTACTGCAACCTACACAGTACCTTTCAGAGTACTTGGAAAGAAGAGAAAAGAAAAAGTCTCGAATGGTATCGATGAATCGTTCACATCTGACACTTGCCAATCATTACTATATCGATAAAAAAAATCGTTTAAAATTCTCCAACCCTCAGAGATACTTGCAAAAATAAAATAAAAAGTCTCACCTTCTGTGATCGCGCGTTAAATATGACGATCTTAGTGCACGTATGATAGAAAAAAGATCCTTTTCCTTTTTTCGAATTTAATTCAACCACGTAATAATTATTATCAATCGTTACTACGTCGATAAAAAAAATCGTTTAAAATTCTCCAACCCTTCCAGATACTTGCAAAAATAAAATAAAAAGTCTCACCTTCTGTGATCACGCGTTAAATATGACGATCTTAGTGCACGTATGATAGAAAAAAAGTCCTTTTCCTTTTTTCGAATTTAATTCAACCACGTAATAATTATTACCAACCGTTACTACGTCGATAAAAAAAATCGTTTAAAATTCTCCAACCTTTGCAGGTACTTGCAAAAATGAATAAAAAAAGTCTCACCTTCTGTGATCCACGCGACACGTGCCACGCGTTAAATATGGCGATCTCTCACTGCACGTGTGTGGTGAGCGAAGGATCGTTTTCCTTTTTTTTTTCCTCCTTCACCGTCCTTTCTCGCTTTTAGCGCCGCGTGCGCGAGCCATGTAATGTCGCACGCCACGCATTCTCCAACTGGACCATCGGTGAGTCCCCTCGCGCCGAGCTTGTCCCTCGTTACTTCTTGCTTGCGGTTTCTCGTCACGGTCACCCCATTGATCCTCGTCCTCCTCCTCCTTTTCCACCATCTCCTCTTCCTGTCACCTACAGTCGAGGAGGAGCTTCACCGAGTGACTCATCGATACGAATCCAACGATCGATCCTATCACTGCAAAAGAAATTGAAATAAATCAGATTTTGGACCAGATTTCCTTCTATTTTCTTTCTTTTTTTTTGCAGAGGCACATAACAAAAGGGCTCTTCTAAAAAAAAAAAAATTATCAGGTGTGTTGCTTATTACACAGATCTGCGAGGTTTTGGAGAATCCGAATCCGAGCTCAGAATTGGCCCATCACATCAGGATTTTGAGATATTTGAGGTTTTATACTCGAAAAATGGCTATTTTGGATTTTGAGGTTAGATATAGGCTGTAGAAAATTTTTTGAATATTTTCTATCTATTTCATCATTTAGTACTATCCTTCCCCATCAAAATGAGCTCTCGAATGGCGACGTACGATGTTTCTTTCAAAAGTTATGGCCATTTCAAAATGACACGTCCGCCATATTTGATTCGTAGTACGAGGATTTTGAAAATCAATCAATCCGCGATAAATTTGTCCAGCAGCAATAAAGTGTGTTCACTCCTCAACGCAGTACATTAACCTATTCCTACAGAATATATAGAATTGAGAAATTCAAATTGCAAAAATATACTCGTTTCGCCATATTAGAACACTCACCTTCAATTTTTGAAATCTGACCTAATATTGTTGATCGGCGACCTCAGAACCCCCCATATACCAAATTTAGCGTGGCTTAATTGATTTTCAAAATCCTCGTACTATGAATCAAATATGGCGGACGCGCAATCTTAAAATGGCCATAACTTTTGAAAGAAACATCGTACGGCACCATTCGAGAGCTCATTTTGAAGGGGAAGGATAGTACTAAATGATGTAATTGGTGGAAAAAATATAAAAAATTTTGCAACAGCCTCTATCCAACCTCAAAAACAGTCAAAATCGCCATTTTTCGCGTACATAACCTCAAATATCTCAAAATTCTGACGCGATGGGTCAATTCTTAGCTCGGATTCGTATTCTACGCGAAAAATTCAGCTGCCGAACAACAATCACAACCCGATTATTCTCAGATCTGTGTTATTGTCAGAAAAATCCTGGATGGTTTATTATCGACAAATTTCAATAATAGAAAGTTAATAAAGATTATTAAGATTTTCATTCATTCTGTCTCACTTTTTTTTCTACAACTGTCGGTGCTGTTATTTGTACCGCTTAAAAGATTTGTCCAGTTTGAACGAATAAATGTAGAAAGGTGAAAGAAGGATTAAGCGTTTGACAAAATGTCCTACGATCACTTAATCAGGTCGGAATTCGCCAAGAGAATAATAAATCAGTTGGAGGCACGCCTGGAATCTTTCCGCGTCGGCCTACGACGAGACAGGTGAATGAAAACATTCCAAGTCTATCTTTGGCCCGATGCCACCGGATAAATCCTGCTTCTAAGGATCGAATTGGACGAGATGATCGTAGGAGTAGGCGCGCGCTCTCGATAAACATGGTAAGTGACTCAATCGATCTCGAAGCGGTCGAGCGACTCGATCTCACCCTTATTCGGAAAGTTTCTTTCTCCTATCGAACGTTTTCAGTGAAGGTGTGTGAGAAGGATACACGAGCCTCGAGATCAAAGCACATTGTAAATATTGTGAATTAAACGATCTATTATTCGGCATATCTTGACACAAAAGATGAAGGAAAAATTGGTATGGAGAAATATCAAGTGGCAAAATTTAATTGGATCCAGGACAAGGTAAGTGACGAATTAAAATGAAATAACACTGAATAATTCAATACGGAGCTCGGTGTAAACATTGTGAATTAATCGATTTTTTATTTAGCATACCTCGAATAAGGATGAAAAAAAGAAAGAAAGAGAAATTAGAATCCTGAAAAGTCAAGTGGAGAAATTCGTAAATCATAAAACCTCGCGTAGATGAAATGAATTAAATGGATCCAGCTCGAGAGGTCAATGACGAATCGAAATAAGAAAAACACTGAATAATTGAACACGGAGCTCATTGTAAGCATTGCGAATTAACCAATCGATTATTTATCATTCCTTGAACAAAGATGAAAGCAGAAAGGAAAAATTTAATTGGATCCAGGACAAGGTAAGTGACGAATTAAAATAAAAAACGTCGAATAATTGAATACAGAGGTCGGTGTAAACATTGTAAATTAACCAATTCATACCTCGAACAAAGATGAAAAGAAAAAGAAAAAATTATGATCGTGTTACGTCGAGTGGAAAAATTCGTAAATCACAAAACCTCACATAAAAAAATTAAATCAAATGAATCTAGTTCGAGATCAATGACGAATCAAAATAAAAAAACCACTAAATAATTGAACACAGAGCTCCGAATAAACATTGTGAATTAACCAATTGATTATTCATCATACCTCGAACAAAGATAAAAAAAAGAAAATTGTTATCTTAGAATCTCGAGTAGAAAAAATAATCAATTGAATCCACTTCAAGAGGTCAATGACAAATCAAAATAAAAAAACACTGAGTAATTAAACACAGAGCTCATTGTAAACATTGTGAATTAACCAATTGATTATCTATCACACCTCGAACAAAGATGAAAAAAAAAGAAAAAAATTGTTATCTTAAAATCTCGAGTAGAAAAAATAATTAATTGAATCCACTTCGAGAGGTCAATGACAAATCAAAATAAAGAAACACTGAATAATTAAAAACAGAACTCCGTCTAAACATTGTGTTAAATTAAAATCTCGAGTAGAAAAAATTGAGAAATAGAGAAAAAATAGAGAAAATTGTGAATTAACCAACTGATCATTTATCATACCTCGAACAAAGATGAAAGAAAAAAAAAAAGAAAAATAAAATTGTTATCTTAAAATCTCGAGTAGAAAAAATAATTAATTGGATCCACTTCGAGAGGTCAATGACAAATCAAAATAAAAAAACACTGAATAATTAAGCACAGAGCTCCTTCTAAACATTGTGAATTAACCAATTGATTATTTATCATACCTCGAATAAAGATGAAAAAAAAGAATAAAATTGTTATCTTAAAATCTCGAGTAGAAAAAATAATTAATTGGATCCACTTCGAGAGGTCAATGACAAATCAAAATAAAAAAAACACTGAATAATTGAACACAGAGCTCCGTCTAAACATTGTGAATTAACCAATTGATTATTTATCATACCTCGAACAAAGATGAAAGAAAAAAAAAAGAAGAAAAATAAAATTGTTATCTTAAAATCTCGAGTAGAAAAAATTGAGAAATAGAAAAAGAATAGAGAAAATTGTGAATTAACCAACTGATTATTTATCATACCTCGAAGAAAGATGAAAGAAACAAAAAAGAAGAAAACTAAAATTGTTATCTTAAAATCTCGAGTAGAAAAAATTGAGAAATAAATAAAAAAATAGAGAGAATTGTGAATTAACCAACAGATCATTTATCACACCTCGAACAAAGATGAAAGAAAAAAAAAGAAGAAAACTAAAATTGTTATCTTAAAATCTCGACCAGAAAAAATAATTAATTAGATCCACTTCGAGAGATCAATGACAAATTAAAGATCGCTCAAAGAGTACGTCGAATTACGAGACAAGTGGAATCGCGCGTGTCACGCCTTTAAATATGGTAAAATGACTCAATCGTCTGCTCTTTTTGCCATCTCATCGTTCGCGCCGCTTCACAAAAGGCTCCACTCAGGACTCACCACGTCCACGTTCCCTTCTCACATTCCCGAACTGGAGCTCGCGCTCGCTCGCTCGCTCGCACTTCGAGATTCTATAAGGTTACGCGCTTTTTCTCGCGACTTCTGCTCCACCTCGTTCGGCTCGTGGCACGCGCGTGCGAAGCTTCTTTTGCCAGAGGCTTAGAAGGACGAGGAGGCGCCGACGAGAGACCACCTTCGGTTTAAATGGAGAACGTGGCTGACTCCAACGCTACACACCCTCTTTTTTCTTAGCTCTACTCTCTCTCTCTACGGCGATTCACATCTCGCAGAAGATGAAGACGTCGACTAAAGTGAGAGAAGAAGAAGAAGAAGAGAGAGAGAGAGAGAGAGAGAGAGAAGAGATTTTTACGGCCACCTGCTGCTGTGAGACGCCTTTGCTCCATGAAAGGAGAGCACTACAGGAGTACTGGAGCCACTGCGACGTGCTGTTCGATTTAATTCCTCCCAAGGGAGTTGTCGTGTGAAGGAAATTGATGGAGTATGGTGGAAGAAGCTGTGGTAGCAAGTGTACGTGGTACTGATGACGAGAGATTTGGTGGAGGATGATAATACTGATGATGATCGAGAGAAAAAAATGGTTGGGTTTACTATAATCTCAATATATTTTCTAGTTAAATTTGGCGTCAAACGTATTTTTATAGTTCACTTAACCATAGAAAATATAGTAGAATGAACGGTTTATAGAAATGGTTATATTATTAACTATTAGCTTTGTTCTTGTTACCATACGTATGGTAAAGTGTGATATGTGAATATAGTTAGTTCTATCACTATGTATAAAATATTCTGGTAATATTAACTATATAAAATAGTTACTTTTCTTACCATTATATATTTTCAACCGTACTATATTTTTAGTTGCAATAATCATAATTTTGGGTAAGAACACAATACAGTTTGTTATACTATGCCTCTATCGTAATCATTACCGACATTATGGTAATATTTATCATAACTATGATATTTCCAACTATAATTTTGTTACTATGCCATTATGGTTAGATATATCATATACTTTTCTCTCAGTGCATTGAAAGAAAAAAATGGTTGCGTTTACTATAATCTCAATATATTTTCTAGTTAAATTTGGCGTCAAACGTATTTTTATAGTTCACTTAACCATAGAAAATATAGTAGAATGAACGGTTTATTGAAATGGTTATATTATTAACTATTAGCTTTGTTCTTGTTACGATACGTATGGTAAAGTGTGATATGTGAATATAGTTAGTTCTATCACTATGTATGAAATATTCTGGTAATATTAACTATATAAAATAGTTACTTTTCTTACCATTATACACTGAGAAAAAAAAATGGTTGGGTTTACTATAATCGCACTATATTTTATAGTTAAATTTGGCGTCAAACGTATTTTTATAGTTCACTTAACCATAGAAAATATAGTAGAATGAACGATTTATACAAATGGTTATATTCAGATGGATTATTAAGAATATATTCCAAAAACCGTCACATCGATAAGAAAACATTCTCATCTATTAAGAATATCAATTAAGATGAATTATTAAGTTTGTATTTTAAGAATACAATTTTTTCAGTGCTATCTCTCTCTCTCTCTCTCTCTCTCTCTCTGTCTCGTGTCCAGCTTAAAAAGCAAAAATTCCTCTTACCTAATTAGTAATTTCTCCACTCTGAGAGAAAGAAAAGTTTGAGTTTACTATAATCTCACTGGATTTTATAGTTAAATTTGTCGTCAAACATATTTTTATAGTTCACTTAACCATCCACAATATACTAGAATGAACGATTTATACAAATAGTTATATTCAGATGGATTATTAAGAATATATTCCAAAAACCTTCACATCGATAAGAAAACATTCTCATCTATCAAGAATATCTATTAAGATGAATTATTAAGTTTGTATTTTAAGAATAAAATGGCTATTTTGGATTTTGAGGTTAGATAATTTTTTCAGTTTGTGATACATATATGCATAAAATAACGTTCTGCCAGGACCTCCAATATCGAGCATGCTCCCTTCGTCCCACATAGTCTCTACACACAGAGAAAATCGACACATAGAAACACTATCATATGTATACATATATGTAAATATACATATACTGACCCAATCTCTCTCTCTCTCTCTCTCTCTCTCTCTCTCTCTCTCTCGTTCCATCCATCTCTCAGCAGCAGCAGCTCCTCTTTCCATTCTTTATTTCTTTCTCTTTCTCGTGCAACAAGTGTGACGGCTCGTGGTCGTGGGTTGGGGTGGACGAGAGAGCAGACCAACCAGAGGAGGGTTGGAAAAAAAAAAGACGAAAAGTGGAGAGAGGGTGGAGGTGGATGGATGGGTGGTGGGCGCGTGCACATGCGGGTGGTGGAGAGAATAAGAGGAAAGGAGGGTCGAGGATGGATGGAAAAGGAAAGTGAGATGGAAAATGGGTCGAGTTTTGTGTACCAGCAGGCTTTGGTGGAATTACGACGACTAGGACGACAGGAGAAGGGTACACCTGTGCGATTTTACTCTTATTTTTAGGGAAATTTTTAGTGAAATTTTTAGACGCTATTAGTACCTCTTCTCTTTCGTACATGCACACACGCGCATTTACACCTTCACATACATACGCAAGCATCTACGAAACAGTTTGGAGTGTTAAAGTACTAGTGAGAAAAGGATTTTTTATTCTTGATATACGGCATTGTTGAAAATTCAAGATTTAATATCTCAGCACCTGAAATAGTTAGGGAGATCTTTTAAAGAGCATTTTAAAGGTTCGGATGTCCACTTTTTGGAATTCCATGTCAGAATTGTGTGGGATGTTCTTCCACTAGATAAAAAAAAATAAGTTAACCCCAAGAGAACATTTTCTATCCAATAAGAAATTTACAACAAATCGACAACAACCTTCGCAGAAATTACAACACAAACCCCTACTAAAGAATCCTTTCGAAAAATTCTTCCACTAGACAAAAAATAAGTAAATTAATCCCACGAGAGCATTTTCTATCCAATAAAAAATTTACAAGAAATCGACAACAACCTTCGCACAAATTACAACACAACCCTCCATTAAAGAATGCTTTGGAACAATTCTTCCACTAGACAAAAAAAAATAAATTAACCCCACGACAACATTTTCTGCCCAATAAAAAATTTACAAAAAATCGAGAACAACCTTTGCACAAATTACAACACAAACCCCTACTAAAGAATTCTTTCGAAAAATTCTTCCACTAGACAAAAAAAAAATAAACTAACCCCACGAGAGCATTTTCTATCCAATAAGAAATTTACAAAAAATCGACAACAACCTTTGCACAAATTACAACACAACCCTCCACTAAAGAATCCTTGCCAAAAATTCTTCCACTGGACAAAAAAAAATAAGTTAACACCATGAGAGCATTTTCCATCCAATAAAAAATTTACAAGAAATCGACAACAACCTTCGCACAAATTACAACACAACCCTCCACTAAAGAATCCTTTCGAAAAATTCTTCCACTAGACAAAAAAAAATAAACTAACCCCACGACAGGATTTTCTATCCAATAAAAAATTCTCATAAACAATTTACAATGAAAAATTCTTCTACTAGACAAACACAAAATAAATCATCTCTACTAAAAAAAAATCCTAAAAGAGAATCGAAACAACATTTGTCAAGATTACAACACGATCCTCGAGATTGACTTTCATACGAAGCAATTCCTTCCTTCATTCACAAGCGCGCCATCAATGACGGCCGCGAGGAGAAATTCTTCCTCGTACAATCTACAAACACCACACAATGCTCTCCATACAAGTATCTGCAGAAAAAATTCAATATCTTCCAATTGGAAACGAATTTTGACACCATTGTTTTTTTTTTTGCTTTCCACTATAATATTTCCTGTGTATAAAAATCGCAAACAAAGCATGAATAATCAATAATTATCGAAAGAAACTAACAATTATAAATATTCATCGATGAATTTTTCTTGCATTTGTGAAGTAAAAATTAAGAAAAGTAATTTTCTAATTTTTTCCACTCACGAATCACTGTGCACTGTGAGAAAAATCCACGAGTCCTCACATTTACTCCACTTTAACATCACACTCGTACACATGGACACATTCAGAATGTATCGAGAAGGAAACGGATCAGATGCTAAAGGGTGGCAGAGGGTGGAAAGGAGAAGGAGAAGGAGAGATTCGCTTCTGTCGATTTATACATGAAATACACCGTCCTTCCACCACCTTCTCAGCAAGCTCTGATCCTCGGTATCCTCCTCCATCTCCATGCCCTCGATACCGAACACAAATCGAGCATCACGAGGGAGAGAAGCGGTGGCAGCACGTGCTCGGCCCAACGTCACGATCCTTCCAAGGAATGCGGTCTGCAAACATGAGAAAGAGATGGAGAGATAGAGAAAGAGAGAGAGAGCGAAAGAGAGAGAGATGGAGAGAAAGAAAGAGAGAGAGAGAGATGGAGAGAGAGAGAGAGAGAGAGAGAGAGAGAAATGGAGAGAGAGAGAAAGAGAAAGGCAGATGGAGAGAGAGAAATGGAGAGAGAGAGAAAGAGAAAGGCAGATGGAGAGAGAGAGAGAGAGAGAGAGAGAGAAATGGAGAGAGAGAGAAAGAGAAAGGCAGATGGAGAGAGAGAAAGAGAGAGAGAGAGAAACAGAGAGAGAGAGACATATGGAAAGAGAGAGAGTGAGAGAGAGAGTGAGAGAGAGAGAGTGAGAGAAGGTTTAAGGGACCCTCCTCCAAGAGTGGCGCCGAGCTCGTAAATCACTCAACGATGGTAATCACCGACGACTCTCCTCTCCTTTTCTCTTTCTCGTGAAACCGTCCGGAAATTTTCGCGAAAGAGTGAAAAGACGAGGTGCACCGTGAAGAGAAGAGTATTGGAGAATAGTGTGAGATCCTAAGAATGGACCCTTTGTTAGGAGAAAAATTCCTACTGTAAAGAATTTAATTGCTCAGGGTCACTCGTGGGTCATGATTATATTAGATCTTTGGAAAGTAGAACGTCGAGGTCAAATTGTTAGGAAAAAAATCATCAGAGATCAATGATTCTTTGTATAAGGAAAAATTCCATCTTGAAAAAACAAAATTAAATATTCAAGAAGAACGACAATCATCCTTCTGTCTACAGACAACTGATCATTAAAATAAGAACCGCAAATTGTAATTCTTTACAAAAATAATCATCAGAACTCAACTCAACCCCTCGTCCAACCAAAAATATCGTCTTGAAAAAACAAAATTAAATATTCAAGAAGCATGACTATCAACCTACTGTCTAGAGTCTAGAGAAAAGGATTGCATGAGCCAGTCTTACTCGAGCCTCATGATCAGTAAATCCTTGGAAACCAAAACCTCAAATTGGAATTCTCTATAAAAATAATCATCAAACATCCAACCAAAAATACCACCTTACAAAAAACAAAATTAAATATTCAAGAAGCACAACTATGAACCTACTGTCTAGAGAAAAGGATTCTAATGTCCAATGCCGCTCAAGCCTCATGATCATTAAATCCTTGGAAATCAAAACCTCAAATTGGAATTCTCTACAAAAATAATCATCAGAACTCAACAGCCAAAACCTGAAATTGGAATTCTTTACAAAAATAATCATCAAACATCCAACCAAAAATACCACCTTGCAAAAAACAAAATTAAATATTCAAGAAGCACAACTATGAACCTACTGTCTGGAGAAAAGGATTCTACGGGCCAGTCTCAACAGCCAAAATCTCAAATTGGAATTCTTAACAAAAATAATCATCAAACATCCAACCAAAAATACCACCTTGCAAAAAACAAAATTAAATATTCAAGAAGCACGACTATCGACCTACTGTCTGGAGAAAAGGATTCCATGGGCCAGTCTTGCTCGAATTTGGGGTATGTCTCGTGGCGTGACGTCATCGTCGTGGGATCCGCGGAAACTGGAACGTAGTAGCGGATACGTTATCATAAGCGTGGCTGAACTTGACCCACTCCCGGGTGCAGTGGCTCCTATATACCACCACCACCAACCACCCAGCACCACCACACGATGATATGAAGTTACGGGCCGCTCGTGCGAACCCCCGTAACACGATAACAGCTGTTGCATACCTCTCGATTCGCGCGGGACAGCAAAAGTTTCGACGATCGCGTGCGCGCCCGCCTGCCTGGTCTCTCTCTCTCTCTCTCTCTCTCTCTCTGTTTCTCTCTCTGCTAGGTGTACATATACGTTCTCTCGACGTTTCTCTCACTCTGTTCTGTTTCTTCTCTGGATTCGTTTCTCTCAGACAGTCTCTTCTGTTTCTTGTCTTCATTCGTTTCTCTCAGTCTGTTCTGTTTCTTCTCTGCATTCGTTTCTCTCAGTCTGTTCTGTTTCTTCTCTGGATTCGTTTTTCTCAGTCTGTTCTGTTTATTCTCTGCATTCGTTTCTCTCAGACAGTCTCTTCTCTTTCTTCTCTCTCTGCATTTGTTTCTCGGAGACACTCTCTCTTCTCTTCTTCTCTCTCTGATCTTTAATCAGTTTTGCAGAAAGCTTAAAAAAAGAAAATTCGAAATACTTCTCGTCCAACCTGGATTGTCATTTTGACCCACTCCAAGGTCTTTCAGAGACACGAGGATCGTGAAAGAAAATATCTGCATCAACCTCATCCACACATAGAATAATTGCACAACAGAACCACATATCAACTTATCCCATATCAATCATGAACTAAACATGCATCTAGATGAGTTTCATCTCGAACACCTATGATTCTACACGTCTCTCAATTTTTAGGCACGACCGTTAATGGAGTGACTTATGCAATCGCCATCCTGAAAACCGTTCGTGTGTGTGTGTGTGTGTGTGTGTGTGTGTGTGTGTGTGTGTGTGTGTCCGTGTATATCCTGGATTTCGGAAAAACGGCTGAACCGATCGTGACGAAATTTGGCACAAAAATCAAGTACATTACTGTGAGTTTACAATAAGATTTGTGAGCCGCCATCTTGAACCGGTAGAAAATGGCGGCAAATTCAAATATCGAAAAATTCATATCTTTGGTACTATTCATTGGATCCCAATAAAATTTTACGCATACACGTACACGTATACAATGACAATTTCTGGAAATTTTCAAATTTTTTGATTGGCCGAATCAAAAATGGCGGCTAATTCAAATATCGAAAAATTCATATCTTTGGTACTATTCATTGGATCCCAATAAAATTTTACACATACACGTACACGTATACAATGACAATTTCTGGAAATTTTCAAATTTTTTGATTGGCCGAATCAAAAATGGCGGCTAATTCAAATATCGAAAAATTCATATCTTTGGTACTATTCATTGGATCCCAATAAAATTTTACGCATACACGTACACGTATACAATGACAATTTCTGGAAATTTTCAAATTTTTTGATTGGCCGAATCAAAAATGGCGGCTAATTCAAATATCGAAAAATTCATATCTTTGGTACTATTCATTGGATCCCGATAAAATTTTACACATACACGTACACGTATACAATGACAATTTCTGGAAATTTTCAAATTTTTTGATTGGCCGAATCAAAAATGGCGGCTAATTCAAATATCGAAAAATTCATATCTTTGGTACTATTCATTGGATCCTGATACAATTTTACTCATACGTGTACACGTATACAATGACAATTTCTGGAAATTTTCAATTTTTTTGATTGGCCGAATCAAAAATGGCGGCTAATTCAAATATCGAAAAATTCATATCTTTGGTACTATTCATTGGATCCCAATAAAATTTTACACATACACGTACACGTATACAATGACAATTTCTGGAAATTTTCAAATTTTTCCATTGGCCGAATCAAAAATGGCGGCTAATTCAAATCTTTAGTCCAATATTCCGGCAAAACGACTGAACGGATCTGAACCAAATTTGGCATGTACATCGAGTATATGTTTATGATTATTTTCAATAAATTTTGCAGAACGCTTAAGAAAAAAAAAAAAATAAAAATTCCAAAAATTTCTCTCTTCCAACTTGGATCGTTATTTCGATCCACTCTGGCACACGTGGATCGTGAAAGGAGCCGCACCGGCTCCAGTTCGATATATATCTCAATAAGACATCGATCGCTCATTAGTAACACAAGAACGCTTCCCGATTCTCCTTTTACTCTCATTCAAGGCGCCTGGGTAAACACGCTTCTTTATCTGTCGTGTGTCTCGTGGCCACCTTTTCTCCACCTCCTTTCCTTCACTCGCTCGTCCATTCACGTCGCGTAACCTGACCCAGTGAAAAACGATAAATCGACGAACTGTTGTCTCTCTCGGTCCTGCTCTCACCCATTCACAACTCTTGCGGTCCTCTATGTGTATGTTTACGTTGCCACGTCGTCTCAGATTACGAGATAAACTCGCGCGACACGATTTAAAGGGAACTATGGACTGCGTGTAGAGCTTATAGACCGGTTCTTTTTTGCTGGGTGGGAAGAATCGAAGGGGATGGGGGGAAAAGTGAAAGATAAATGAATGAATGAATGAATGAATGAATGATGTTTATTTAGCTTTCTCAGCTATTCGTGCTACATCAATATACATGCTTTGTACCATATTATTATCTTACATTAAGTATCCACTCTTTCACTTTCCTTTTAAATTGCTCCACTCTCTCACATTCTCTAACTTCTACTGGCAGCTCATTATATTTCTTAATATAAGAAAAGGAGAGAGAGAGAGAGAGAGAGAGAGGGAGAGAGAGAGATGAGACAAGGGTGAATGAGATGTAAGAGAGTGAGAAAGAGATAGAGAGATGAGAAAAAAATGAATGAGAGGAAAGAGAAAAAAAGAGAGAGAGAGAAAGATGAGAAAAGAGTGAATGAAAGGAAAGAGAAAAAGAGAGAGAGATGAGAAAAGAGTGAATGAAAGGAAAAAGAACAAGAGAGAGAGATGAGAAAAGAGTGAATGAGAGGAAAGAAAAAAAGAGAGAGAGATGAGAAAAGAGTGAATGAGAGCAAAGAGAAAAAAAAGAGAGAGAGAGATGAGAAAAGAGTGAATGAAAGAAAAGAGAAAAAGAGAGAGAGATGAGAAAAGAGTGAATGAGAGAAAAGAGAAAAAGGATGAGAAAAGAGATGAGAGAAAGGAGAATGAAAGTTTAAAGGGATTGGAAGATAAAGCACGAGGATGTTTACGTCACATCGGGTCTCGATAAGCGGACCAGATTCTTTTTCTCGTCCTTTTCTCACTCCTCTGATCCTTCTCATCCACCTCAACCGAGGTCTCTCTTTCGTGTAGCAAAATCTGGAGCACGATATGTACACGCGCTTTTATGTATACTATTTTGTAGAAATAGAACATTCCGAATTTTACCTCTTGTATGTACGTGCAATGAGAAGGATTCATATTTCTATAATACGGATCGTTTATTTTAAAAGTGCTGTAAGTCGACTTTTTTTTAAACAATGAAATAAAAATCACATAATGAGTGATTCAGACACTTGAGTGATGAAGCAGAGAGAGAATGAATGAATGAATGAATGATACTTATTTAGCTTTCTCAGCTATTTTGGTATACATCTTACACACTAGTTACACACAGTAGTCTCTCTCTAGAGAGAGAGAGAGAGAGAGAGAGAGAGAGAGAAACAGAGAGAAAGAGAGAAAGAAAGAGAGAAAGAGACACAGAGAAACAGAGAGAGAGATGATGATGATACCTTATTCATACCATAATAATTTTCTGTTCTTCCGTAGTTCTACATCTGTTGATATAAATATTTCCTTTTTGCCGTGTGTTTACACCCTCTCCATATTGCACTAATTCTATATTATATTGTAGTGCTTCTAACATATCAATAATTCTTACTCTTCTGTTGCACCTAAGTATTATTCTCAGAGAGAGAGAGAGAGAGAAAGAGAGAGAGACTCGTATACCATAGAGAGAGAGAGGGAGAGAGAAAGAGAAAGAAAAAGAAAAAAAGAGAGAGAGAGAGAGAGACACACAGAAAGAGTGTCTGTGACGTTGGACAAGGGGTGCCACGAGACTGGATGCTTTAAACCGACGAAACTTCGGGAGTGAGCATGGCTCACGAGAGCTTGAGGGCCCTCTACCCTTCCTATCACGATAGAAACATCGATCGTCGTTTACCTCAGGAAGGACCTCCTCCTTCTTCTTGTCCTTCTTCCTCCTTCCACCTTAACGACGTATCTCGCCTACCGAGGCCTTTCCACCACCTTCTCCTCTCATCCTGAGGCCTCTTCGTCTGGTCGACTAGTGAACTTGACCTACCAAAGGGAGGTCGAAGAAGGTGGTGGAGGCGTGACGATGTGAACGACCGAAATCTGTTTCAGCTGAGAACTTTAAGACAGGGGATGGAATGGTCGAATTAAAAAGTGCAGGGGATTTTTGATATTGGATGGAAGTGTTTTTTGTGTGGGTTTGATGTAAGATTGGAAAATGATGATAAAAGGAATCTGAGTTGTTTGTGGTAGAAGTAGACTGGTCGAATTAAAAAGTGCAGGGAATTTTTGATATTGGATAGAAGTGTTTTTTGAGTGGATTTGATGTAAAATCGAAAGACGATGTTAAAAGCAATCTGGGTTGTTTGTGGTAGAACTAGAATGGTCGAATTAAAAAGTGCAGGGGATTTTTGATATTGGATGGAAGTGTTTTTTGAGTGGATTTGATGTAAAATCGAAAGACGATGTTAAAAGCAATCTGGGTTGTTTGTGGTAGAACTAGACTGGTCGAATTAAAAAGTGCAGGGAAGTTTTGATATTGGATAGAAATGTTTTTTGAGTGGGTTTGATGTAAGATTGGAAAATGATGTTAAAAGGAATCTGAGTTGTTTGTGGTAGAAGTAGACTGGTCGAATTAAAAAGTGCAGGGGATTTTTGATATTGGATGGAAGTGTTTTTTGAGTGGGTTTGATGTAAAATCGAAAGACGATGTTAAAAGCAATCTGGGTTGTTTGTGGTAGAACTAGAATGGTCGAATTAAAAAGTGCAGGGGATTTTTGATATTGGATAGAAATGTTTTTTGAGTGGGTTTGATGTAAGATTGGAAAATGATGATAAAAGGAATCTGAGTTGTTTGTGGTAGAAGTAGACTGGTCGAATTAAAAAGTGCAGGGGATTTTTGATATTAAATATAAGTGTGTTCTTATGTGAGTTTGAAGTAAGATCGGAAAATGATGTTAAAAGGAATCTGGGTTGTGTGTAGTAATTTGTGGTAGAAGTAGGCTTGTGGAATTAAAATGTCCAACGAATTTTTGATATTAAATATAAGTGTGTTCTTATGTGAGTTTGAAGTAAGATCGGAAAATGATGTTAAAACGAATCTGAATTGTGTGTAGTAATTTTAGCTAGAAGTAGGCTGGTGGAATTAAAAAAAGTGCAACGAATTTTTGATATTGGATATAAGTATTTTTTGAGTGGATTTGAAGTAAAATCGAAAGACGATGTTAAACGGAATGTGGATTGTATGCAGTAATTTGAGTTAGAAGTAGGCTGGTGGAATTAAAAAAAGTGCAACGAATTTTTGATATTGGATATAAGTATTTTTTGAGTGGATTTGAAGTAAAATCGAAAGATAATGTTAAAAGGAATCTGGGTTGTTTGTGGTAGTTTGAGCTAGAAGCAGGCTCGTGGAATTGAAAAGTGCAACGAATTTCTTGAAGTATGTTCTTATGCGAGTTTGAAGTAAAATCGAAAGACAATGTTAAAAGGAATCTAGGCTGTGTATAGTAACTTGAACTAGAACTAATCTGATGAAATTGTGTCCAGTGAACTTTAAATATCCGCTCCAAGTATGTCTCTATATAAAAAGAAACTTCCCAAAAAAACCATCTCACCAAATGCAAATAAAACAGTTCTCAAATCTCACAAATAAAAAAACACACAAATACCAAAATCATTAGCAATATTCGAGCAACAAACGAGCAACAAATAAAACCACCAATCAGACCCAATTCCACTGATCCTGATCCCCTAACTTACAACACGTCCTAAAATCATCACTATCCACAACCATCAAACGGCAGACCTCGGCGCGAGTTTCGATTCACGTAGTCACGTGAAAGGCAGAATGCTCTCGTGACCACCGGCAGAATCCATAAAAGGGTACCGAGGAATTATTCATGAGTGATTAATCAATCGGCTTGTTCCTTTTACGAGGGCATTTGTCGCGCCGCCTTTTTATATCCCAGCTTTACGATTCTCTCTCTCTCTCTCTCACACGAGCCTTTTACGAGAAGGTAGAATCAGCTGGAGAGAAGAATCCTGACCTACCTTCTTCTCCATCGAGTGAACACGAATAACAGAACGGAGCTTGACCCCGTAGCATCTTGAATTTCAAATCAGGCGTGTCTCGATCGTAGTACCTGGTAATCCTGGGCCTTGGTACACTTCATTAGACATTTCTCTCTCTCTCTCTCTCTCTCTGTCTCTCTGTCTCTCTCACTCTTCAACGTCAATTATTTAGCTCGTCCATTACACCCCAGAGGTCTACCCACGACCGCAAAACCATTGCAGAGACCAGGAGCAGCACGCGTTCAACAACGAGGCCAGGCCACGTGGAGTGAGATGGAGAGAGCTTCATAAATCCCCTCACCGTCAAGGTCATCCGCGTGGAGCTCTTTCAGATTTAATGACGCGCCTGGAGGGGTCCAAGGTAGATGGAAGAGAAGGTAGTGGCGCCTTTAAACGGGTTCATCGACCCACCCTTAGGACCTCGAAGCGGAAACGGGCGTGTGGATGAAGAGGATGAGAGAAAATGCAGCGATGCCTACTACTACTACTCCTACTACTCCTGGCCACGTTGGTGTTGCTGGGTTTGCGCGATCCGTTCCATTCATGAGGCCTCTAAGAGAGGTATTATCCTTGCTACGACCCTGAAATTCCTGCTACACCCCATCAACTTGGCTTCCAGGTCTCGTGAGGCCTCGATCCGCATTCTCTACTCATCCTTTGAACTTTCTATGACGATCTTCCAACCCTCTCGTGATGGACGCGAGTGGTGCACCTTTCTCTATCTTTAGCCTCATTTCTTATTTTATGCTTGCGTGGATTTGATTTTTGGAAATTTGCTGATGATCCTTCACGATGATCGGTTGGGTCCTTAGAAACATGAGGATTCTCTTGATAATAGTGAACCTTTGAGTGAATCTTTAGAGTGACTAAATCAACCTTGATAATAGATTGGTTTTTAAAATTCTGCTTGCCAACAGGGTTCTCTTGATAATACTGAACCTCTGAGTGAATCTCTAGATGGACTAACATCAACCTTGATACAATCGATTTGAAAAATCTATTTGCCACGTGGATTCTCTTGTTACTACTGAACCTCTGACTGAAACTCTAGAAGGACTAAAATCGACCTTGATAGAATCGATATTAAAATTCTGCTTGCCACGAGGATTCTCGAACCAGTTTATCGAACCTTGCTCTCTAAACAAGTTACAAAGTAGATACAGAAGTGGTACTCCGTACGGTAGTACGTTCCATTCATGAGGCCTCTAAAAGAGGTATTATCCTTGCTACGACCCTGAAATTCCTGCTACACCCCATCAACTTGGCTTCCAGGTCTCGTGAGGCCTCGATCCGCATTCTCTACTCATCCTTTGAACTTTCTGTGACGATCTTCCAACCCTCTCGTGATGCTCACAAATGATGCACCTTTCTCTATCGTTAGGCCCGTTTCTTATTCTATGCTTGGGTAGATTTGAGTTACAACAGAAAGATAGTTCTGGTAGAGTTGATTTTTGGAAGTTTACTGATGATCCTTTAGGACGATCGGTTGGGTTCTTAGAAACATGAGGATTCTCTTAATAATAGTGAACCTTCTAGTAAATCTGTACGGTGGCTAAAAGAAACAAGAGGATTCTCTTGATCATACTCAACCTCTTGGTGAATCTCTACGATGACTAAAATCCACCTTGATATGATAGAATCGATAGTAAAATTCTGCTTGCAACGAGGATTCTCTTGATAATACTGGACCTCTGAGTAAATCTCTAAAGGGACTACACTCGACCTTCATAGAATCGATTTTAGAACCCTCCTTGCCAACAGGATTCTCTTAATAATACTGAACCTCTGAATGAATCTCTAGAATGACTAAAATCCACCTTAATATAACAGAATCGATATTAAAATTCTACTTGCCACGAGAATTCTCTTAACAATACCGAACCTCCTAGTAAATCTCGACAATGACTAAAATCCACCTTGACATAACAGAATCCATATTAAAATACCGCATGCTGCCTAACCATGCTCCAACCAGTTTATCGAACCTTGCTCTCTAAGCAAGCTACAAAGTGGATAGAGAAGTGGTACCTCGAACGGTAGTGCGTTCCATTCATGAGCGCAGCAGCAGTGTAAGAGAGGCATTATCTCCCTACGACCCTGAAATTCCAGATGCTGCTGCTACTACTATAGAGATAGAGAGAGAGAGAGAAAGATAGATAGATAGATAGAGAGAGAAAGAGAGAGAAAGTGGAGAAGCCACCCTCTCATCCCTCGCGAACCTCTTCCTCTCTCGATCCTCTTCCTACCATCACACAGGCTCATACTCCACCACCTCTGCCTCTCTCGCAACCCTGTGCAGTTTCCAGCACACGCGCTCGACGTACCGTTGCACTCTCGGTCCCACTCTACCTCATCCTGCCTCCTAGTTTATTGCCTCTAGGCGCCTGGTGCTTCTTTATGCCTTTATGCGCCAAGTGTGAATGGCTTCTGTGAACCTGACCCGACCGACAAAACCGGGGTTGCGCGTACACCGACGCGGAGGGTCACGCGTGCACCTTGCACCATGTAGAGAAAGAAGAAGAAGAGAAGAGATGAAGGAAGGAAGGAAGGAAGGAAGGATGAAGAGCAGCACGTGATGCTTCAATTTGTTTTGATGCTTTTTTTTTTTTAGAGGATTTTAAACAAGTGTTGAACAGGTTTGTGTCGTGGATGTTTGGAAGAAGATAAATAGACTTTTAAAATTGATTTTTTGAAAGTTACACGTGGTAATGAATGGGAAGAAGAGAAAGAAAAAGAAGAGAGATAAAGGAAGGAACGAGTGGAGGATGAAGAGCAGCACGTGATGCTCCAATTTGTTTTGTTATTTTTTTTTTTTAGTGTTTTAAACAAGCGTTAAAAATGCTTCTCTCGTGGATCTTTGAAAGGAAATAAACTGGCTTTTAAAATTGATTTTGATCCAGAATCTTTTCCAACGATTTTCCTTTACCACTCGATAAGAAATAAATGCAATAGGGATAATAGAAAAATTTAGAGGAAAATTACGAGTGATAATGAATTGGAAGAAGAGAAAGAAAAAGAAGAGAGATGAAGGAAGGAAGGACGAAGAGCAGCACGTGATGCTCCAATTTGTTTTGTTGTTTTTTTTTTTTTTTTTGAGGGGGTTTTAAACAAGTGTTGAACAGGTTTGTGTCGTGGATGTTTAAAAGAAGATAAATAGACTTTTAAAATTGATTTTTTCCAACGATTTTCCTTTACCATTCGATAAGAAATAAATGCAATAGGGATAATAGAAAAATTTAGAGGAAAATTACACGTGATAATGAATCGGAAGAAGAGAAAGAAAATCAAGAGAACTGAAGGAAGGAACGAGTGGAGGATGAAGAGCAGCACGTGATGCTCCAATTTGTTTTTTCTTTTTTTGAGAGAGTTTTAAACAAGCGTTAAAAATGCTTCTCTCTTGAATCTTTGAAAGGAAATAAACTGGCTTTTAAAATTGATTTTGATCCAGAATCTTTTCCAACGATTTACTTTTACTAGTTGATAAGAAATAAATGGAATGGGGATAATAGAAAAATTTAGAGGAAAATTACACGTGATAATGAATGGGAAGAAGAGAAAGAAGAAGAAGAGAGATGAAGGAAGGAAAAAAGGAACAAGTGGAACATGAAGAACCGCACGTGATGCTCCAATTTGTTTTGTTGGTCTGCATTAACTGTAATCCTCTCTTTCGAGAGTTTTAAACAAACTTTGCATAGTCTTAGGATTGAATGCAGAAAATTTCTATTTGAAAATAAAGAAAACCATGGAGCCAAAAGAAAAAGCACTAATGGCCTTTAATTTGATTGGCATCAAAATTAATACTTTTCTACAATCACTAAATTAAATTAGTCAGCAGATATAATAAATTAAATTATTCTAATGCATTTCTTAGCTAAAGGACACATTACACACACGATCTGTAACCTAACCTGACCCGAGTTAAGCTTCTCCCTCTTGAGAATCGTCCTCAAAAAAATGTCTTCGTCTCGAATGCGTTAAAAAAGCTTCTCTCGTGAATCTTTGAAAGAAAAAAAACTGACTTTTAAAATTGATTCTGATCCAGAATCTTTTCCAACGATTTACCTTTGCCACTCGACAATAAACAAACGCAACAAGGATACCAGAAAAATTTCCACTAAAATTACGTAACAACGAGCCACGAAGAAAAGTAGGAAGAGAGCACGGACCAAATAAACGGAAGTAACTAAAGGAACGTAATTTGCGCTGCTTGCTGTTGGCGCCAGAGCACGCGGTACGACGACCTCTCTTCCATCGAAGGACGAGAGGAAAAAGAAGAGAGAAAGGAGAGAAAAAAACAAGAGGAAGAAAAAACGTGCGCACACACGAGCGGTGGAGACACGACGCGTGCTTAACGACTAGGCCTGTTCTTTGACACGCAATCCGTCACGCTCGATTACTATCGTAAATCCTCGTTGGGTTCTCTCTCGTTACTGGACACGAGAGAGAGAGAGAGAGAGAGAGAGAGAGAGACGGTAGTGGTCGTGAGAGAAGAAGCAAGAGAAGAAAGAAAGCAAAAGAAAAAAGAAAAAAGAGAGCAAAGTTTACTGAGCACACGAGAAAACCGGCTGGACCAAAACGAGTGGCCTGGTTCAAGGCTAGGTGGCATTGATCATTTCAGAGGGATCGATATCGAACATAGAGAGAGAGAGAGAAAGACAGAGAGAGAGAAAGAAAGAGAGAGAATAAAATCTCGAGAGTTTCCTTCGTCGAAAGTTCCACACGAATTCGTTTCTGCGGCTGTTTGAGGAAGAAGGGACCAGTTTGAAGAGGGAAGGAGGGCTTATTGTTAGTGGACGAAGAGGGAAGTGGAATCCGGTGTGAATCGGCCGCTGCAAAGGTTTTGTCCTGAGCGGTGGTTCCGTGCCTCTGCTGTTTTAAGCGTTCTCTCTCTTTCTCTCTCTCTTTCTCTCTTTGTCTCTGTCTCTTCATCTCTCTCTCTCTCTCTCTTTCTCTCTCTGCATCTGTCTTTCTCTCTCTTCATCTGTCTCTCTCTTCATCTCTCTCTCTCTCTCTCTCTCTCTCTCTCTCTCTCTCTCTGTCTGTCTGTCTCTTCATCTGTCTCTCTTTTGCTGCGGCCACTGTCTGTCCCCGTTTGGCTTCTCCCTCCATGCTCGACTTTACGAGGCCTCAGGCGTGACTGAGAGCTTGAGATTTCATTGAGGAACAATAGGCGCGTGACACCCGCGAGGTGGAGACCTTGCCTGCTCGATGGTGTGTGTACGAAGGATGTGAGAAGACGAGGAAGGAAGAACCGCACGATGGATGTGGAAATTTGAAAATAGTCACCTAAAGATGTTAATTAATTCGTTTATCTAATTAACAGAAGCTCACGCAAGTGATTAATTAATATCGAGAGGTAGGATCTTTGTTGATTGTTCTTTCATGATTTAAAATTTCATAGAGTCAAAAAGCTCGCTGAAGAAATCCCTAGAAATTTTCTCAACGATGTCCAGATTTAGCACAAAAGCCTTGCAAAATTAAATAAATGATAATTAAAAAATAAGATACATTGATAGAAATAACAAGAGAAAGCTCACGAGACCAAAAAAGCTCCACACTCTTCTCTCTCATTGCTACACTGTTCAGAACAACTAATAATTAAATCCTCAGAAGTTAAATAAATAATAAAGAAAAAATATCCATTTAGCAAAATAATAAGAGAAAGCTCAGGAAACCAAAAAAGCTTCTTCCTCTTCTTTCTCTCTCTCTCATTGGCACACTGTCCAGAACAACCAATGATTAAATCCTCACAAACCAAATAAATAATAAACAAAAAAGCTCCATTGACCGAAATAACAAGAGAAAGCTCACGAGACCAAAAGCTTCTTCCTCTTTCTCTCACTGGCACATTCCGAGGAGGCGCACTGGGGCAATGTCACACCTAGGCCATTATTCTCGCTTCTTCTTCTCTCTCTCTCTCTCTCTCTCTCTCTCTCTCTCTCTTCAGTGGCCAGACCTACGACAGACTAATAACCTGTCAGCAACTGCCAGCGCGTTTGTCGCCCGTGGCCGAGGGACTCTCCTTGCGAGTGGCGCCTGTGCCACGCGCTTTACACCCACCACAACAAACTTACTCTTAGCAGAATACGTGTGACAGACGAACTCTCCTCTTTCTCCACCTCACGGCCACCACCTGGTCTCTCGTGAGCGCATTGTATGCTCGTCTACCTATGTTTACACGTGTAAACCCTCGCATTACTCGCCAACCTGCGATTTACGCTCGGAGGCGCGCACGTGCTACGCTCGTAGTGTAAAAGCTCGTCTCTTGCTTACTCTAAGAAATTGTCTTGGTCGGTGTCGCGTGGATTCTGCACGAGGATGGAGGGCTTGGTCTCCACTTGGTGGGAGCAGGACCCTAGCCGAGTGTTTATGTAAGCGTCGACCAACCTCACGCAGGCTACCTCTGCAGGGAGGCTACTGGTTAGTTGGCGCGTGCCACGAGTCCGCGCGCTTAGGTCTTTGTGGTTGTTTTCCTCAATCATCAATACAATTCATCTGCTAACCCACTGATCAAAAAACCACCAGCAAAAGCTGGACATACAACAAGAACACTAAAACAAGATCAATCTACCTCAATCACCAACACAATTCATCTGCTAACCCACTGATCAAAAAACCACCAGCAAAAGCTGGACATGTAACAAGAACACTAAAACAAGATCAATCCAGTTCAATCACCAACACAGTTCATTTGCTAATTCAACGATCAAAAAAAGCTGGACATACAACAAGAACACTAAAACAAGATCAATCCACTTCAATCATCAACACAATGCATCTGCTAACCCACTGATCAAAAAACCACCAGCAAAAGCTGGACATGTAACAAGAACACTAAAACAAAATCAATTCAGTTCAATTTGCTAACTCAACGATCAAAAAACCACCAGCAAAAACTGGACATACAACAAGAACACTAAAACAAGATCAATCCAGTTCAATCACCAACACAGTTCATTTGCTAACTCAACGATCAAAAAAAGCTGGTCATACAAGAACACTAAAACAAGATCAATCCACTTCAATCATCAACACAATTCATCTGCTAATCCACTGATCAAAAAGTCATGAGCAAAAGCTAGATATACAACAAGATCAACCCACCTGAATCCTCGACACACTTCATCCTCATTCTCACGAAAACAAACAAAGAAAACACTAAAACTGAACAACAAAACAAACCCAAATCACTCGACCAGATGATTCCTTCCCCAGTAACCAACAGGATCGTGCCAGTTTAAGAGGGCCACCAACTGACCTCGCGCAAGCCGTTCGAAGCGGGCTATTAACATTGTGCGCGCCATTCGTTCTCCTCGTATTTCTTCCACCTCCTCGCTCGAGCTCGTCTTCCTCCCTCCAACTCGTTTCTTTTGTCTCCGTTCAGCGACCCAACTCACACAAATACACAAAGCTCGTGCTGAAGAGAGAGAGAGAGAGAGAGAGAGAGAGAGAGAGAGAGGAAGGTTGGAAAACGGCGCGTGTATCGGGATGGGAAGTAGCCGGGACCGGCTAATGGCCTAATAGTACGTAGAGTTCCAGTTCCATTCATAACTCGACGAATGGAGTGGAGGAGGACAGAGGAGGGACGCGAAGGTCGTCGAAAGAGGGTGAGAGAGGGTGGTGAAGAGGAACGGAGGGACGGGACCCTTTGTGGAGCGCGCAAACCACCACCAACGTTCCAGCAACAGAGTCCACGGGTCACAAATATATCAGCGATAGTATCGGTGCCGCCTTCCAACGTGGTGCACGACACGAATTCGTGGATAAGAGAGAAGAAGATGGAAAAGTTTCGGTTACATCGTTCAACGAGTGAACCTCCTACTCTCTGAAGGTCCACGTGGCTCTGCTCACAGCTGGCCACTAGCCCAGTTTTGGTTCACGGATTTTTTGATGCGGTGAAAAGCTTTCTGAGCATTGTTCCTTGTGATGTTGTTTTTGATTGCTTGGTGGATTTGTGTGTCATTTGTGGAAAAGTGATTCTTGGGTTGGTTCTTGTTTGAAGCTTTCTGGGCTTCGTGGAGATTTTTGGGTTTTGATTGTTTCTTGTGATGTTGTGATTGAATAATTGGTGGATCTGTGTGGTATTTGTGGAAAAGTGATTCGTAGGTTGGTTCTTGTTTGAAGCTTTCTGAGCTTCGTGGAGATTTTTGGGTTTGATTGTTTCTTGTGATGTTGTTTTTGATTACTTGGTGGATCTGTGTGGTATTTGTGGAAAAGTGATTCTTGGTTTGATTCTTATTTGAAGCTTTCTGAGATTCGTTGACATTTTTGAGTTTTGATTGTTTCTTGTGATGTTGTTTTCGATTGCTTGGTGGATCTGTGTGGTATTTGTGGAAAAGTGATTCTTGGTTTGATTCTTGTTTGAAGCTTTCTGGGCTTCGTGGAGATTTTTGCGTTTGATTGATCTTTGTGATATTGTTTTCGATTATTTAGTGGATTTGTGTGTTATTTCTGGAAAAGTGATTGTTGGTTTGATTCTTGTTGGGAAGCTTTCTGAGCTTCGTGGACACTTTTGGGTTTTGATTGTTCCTTACGATATTGTTTTCGATTAATTGGTGGATTTGTGTATTATTTCTGGAAAAGTAATTCTTGGTTCGTTTCTTGTTGGAAGCTTTCTGAGCTTTGTGGACCCTTTTGGCTTTTACATCATTAGAATTTACTCATTCACTCTTCTTTCTAAAACACAAATAAAAATTTGAGAACCTTCTCAAGTACTTTAGTATGATCTGTTACACGAACTTAACAACATACTTCCAAACTTCTCTTATCAATAATTCAAAATCTAATGCCCTTCTACACTTAACATTCTTTTCCAAATTACACTTTAATACAAACTCTAACAATACACATCAACTCAAACAAAATGGACGAGATATCCATTCGAATAAACTTCTAGCAAAAATCAATCTCAACAAGATTAATCCACGATCTTACTATTATACATCACATTCTAGACTTTCTTCTGCCTCTTTCTGCACACGAAAATAAAGTAACCGGTGAGGAAGCGTCGTCGCGACGCCAAGCTTGGAGAGAAATACCGACGAGGTGAAGGAGGAGGGTGGAGAAGCCCTGGAGGGAGGATCGAGAAACTATTGACCACGTTGCGAAGCCGTTTAACCCCCCATGAGCACCCACACACACACACAGACACACACACACACACACAGAGGAGTACATACACAATGCGACGAGACGAGAAGGGAAAGCATAAACGATCCACACACCGCCTCATTCATGGAGAACTTCGGACGCTTGCCACGCGCTCGACCACGTGCTCTTTAACACATTCTCTCTCTCTCTCTCTCTCTCTCTCTCTCTCTCTCTGTGTTTGTAAATGTGTGCTCTGACATTTAACACAGCCACACATACAATCTCGAATGATATTCTTCATCCACTGTGTGTGTATGTATGTGCTCTTATATTTAAGACAGACACACTGTGTTGTGTGTATCACACTTACAATCATATTCTCTACCCACTCTGTTTGTATGTGTATGTGTGTTTAAGTGTGTGCTCTTATATTTAAGACACACACACACTGTGCTGTGTGTGTCACTACTTACAATGATATTTTCCACCCACTCTGTGTGTATGTGTGTGCTCTTATATTTAAGACAGACACACACTGTGTTATGTGTATCACAACTTAGAATGATATTCTCCACCCACTCTCTGTGTGTATAAATGTGTGTTCTCACATTTAAGACACAAAACATCCTCTCTTTCATAATGTCTACTTGTGTGTAAGTGTGTGTTCTCACCTTTAACACACAAACCATCCTCTCTCTCTCTCTCTCTCTTTATCTCTCTGTGTGTATAAATGTGTGTTCTTACATTTAACACACAACCCATCCTCTCTCTCTCTCTCTCTCTCTCTCTCTCTCTCTCTGTTTCTCTGTATCTTCTTTTGTCCCTACAAAAGCAACAGCAGCACCTGTGACCACCGTGTGCTTCCTCGCGAGGAAAGTGGTCGCGTGACACGAAGAAGAAGAAGAACACAGAGAAAGAGAGAGAGAAAGAGAAAGAGAGAGAGAAGAACGATCGGTAGAAAGATACCGAGAACACATCGGTGCACGGTTCTCCAACCGATAAGATATCCCAAGGAGAATGAATGAGTTCTCTCCTTCTCGCTCTTTCTCTTTGGAAGAAAAGGTAGCAATGTAATCGGCGATCGAATCATCGGGACCGATCGGCCAATGAAACCTCCTCGAGTAGTATCGTGTTTATCCAAGAGCTCGTGAGCACGCGACTCGTGTTCCCTCACGTGTGAGTTCACCGTGTGCAGGAGAATGTGAAGATCGCGAGGGTGAGATTGGAGGATCGTTGGCCGATTGGATCGTGACATTGTAGGGGCCTGGGGTGTCAATGGAGCTGGAAATTAATTTGCGACCTTGGCCGACATAAGGAAGCCTTGAAGACGAGAAGGATGCTGCGAGGAAATAAGTGAGCTCGATGAAGAATAAGCTTCTGGGTGAAACAATGGTGCAGAATGCATCCTAGGAGTTTGGTTGGTCAGAATAGTGGAACGGTGTAGTAAAGACAAGCCTGTGATCACGTGGTTGGATTCTTATTTAACATTTGGTGAACTGAGCCTGACGAAACAAAATGGTGGAAATGAAAATTTCCAGGTGATACTGCAGCTTTTCCATCGTCTTACTACAAGATCCTCGAGGATTAATGATAGCAATGTTACAACAAGAATTCTCAGATCACACAATTAGTCTCTTATTTAACCCTTGCCAAACTGAAGTTGGCAAGATAAATCGTTGGAAATGAAAATTTCCAGGTGATACCGCAGCTTTTCCTTTGTCTTACTACAAGATCCTCGAGGGTTAATGATAGCAATGTTACAACAAGAATTCTCAGATCACACAATTAGTCTCTTATTTTACCCTTGCGAAACTAAACTTGATAAAATAAAGCATTCACAGCTTTTCTATCGTTCCACTGTAAGATCCTTCGAGCATTAATACTAGTAAAACCAATGTCGTGAGATAAATTCTCAGATCGCACAATTAATCCCTTTATTCAATCCCTGACAAATGGAACGTTGAAAATGAAAATTGACAGACAACGACAGCTTCCTCGTCATATCACTATAAAATCCTTCAACCATCAATGAAACCAATATCATAAAAATTCTCAAATCACGCAATTAATCTCTGCCAAACTAAACAGGACAATGAATGACAAAAACAAAAAGTCCGTGATCGCACAGTTGAACCCTTATTTAACACCTGCCGAACTGAACCTGACGAAACAAAGCATTGAGAATAAAGATTGACACCCAAGATCACAGCTTTTACATCATACCACAACTAGATCCTCGAGCATTGAACCCCTGGGGAAGAATGCCGCTTGGACGGACCATGAAGTAAAGCCCAGGGACCTGTGGCACAACACACACACACACACATACACAAACACACACGACCCACGCTCGTAATGGAAAGACCTTGAAAGTTTCACTAAGTGTCTGCAGCCCAACGACGTCTATCCGTCGTGCACTGGAGGGTTGTTGGGTGGTGGATAACGTCAGAGGGTGGAAAAAGGATCTAGCATAATTGAATCCTTACTTAACACCTGTCGGACTGATCCTGACGAACCAAAGCATTGAAAATAAAGCTTTTCCATCATACCACTACGAGATCCACGAGCATTGAACCCCTGGGAAAGAATGCCGCTTGGACGGACCATGAAGTAAAGCCCAGGGACCTGTGGCACAACACACACACACACACAAACACACACGTCCCACGCTCGTAATGGGAAGACCTTGAAAGTTTCACTAAGTTTATGCGGCCCAACGACGCCTATGCGTCTTGCACTGGAGGGTTGTTGGGTGGTGGATAACGTCAGAGGGTGGAAAAAGGATCCAGCATAATTGAATCCTTACTTAACACCTGTCGAACTGAACCTGACGAAACAAAGCATTGAAAATAAAGCTTTTCCATCATATCACAACTAGATCCTCGAGCATTGAACCCCTGGGGAAGAATGCCGCTTGGACGGACCATGAAGTAAAGCCCAGGGACCTGTGGCACAACACACGCACACACACATACACAAACACACACGACCCACGCTCGTAATGGAAAGACCTTGAAAGTTTCACTAAGTGTCTGCAGCCCAACGTCGTATATCCGTTGTGCACTGGGAGGTTGTTGGAGGGTGGAAAAACAGTCGAGCATAATTGAACCCTTGTTTAACACCTGTCGAACTGAACCTGACGAAACAAAGCATTGAAAATAAAGCTTTTTCATCATATTACAACTAGATCCTCGAGCATTGAACCCCTGGGGAAGAATGCCGCTTGGACGGACCATGAAGTAAAGCCCAGGGACCTGTGGCACAACACACACGACCCACGCTCGTAATGGAAAGACCTTGAAAGTTTCACTAAGTGTCTGCAGCCCAACGTCGTATATCCGTTGTGCACTGGGAGGTTGTTGGAGGGTGGAAAAACAGTCGAGCATAATTGAACCCTTGTTTAACACCTGTCGAACTGAACCTGACGAAACAAAGCATTGAAAATAAAGCTTTTCCATCATACCACTACGAGATCCACGAGCATTGAACCCCTGGGGAAGAATGCCGCTTGGACGGACCGTGAAGTAAAGCCCAGGGACCTGTGGCACAACACACACACACACACACACACACACACGTCCCACGCTCGTAATGGGAAGACCTTGAAAGTTTCACTAAGTTTATGCGGCCCAACGACGCCTATGCGTCTTGCACTAGAGAGTTGTTGGTTGTTGGATAACGTCAGAGGGTGGAAAAAGTGTCGAGCATAATTGAACCCTTATTTAACACCTATTGAACCCTTATACACCATAATTGAACCCTTATTTAATCCTAACCCTAACCTGACGAAAGAAACCATTGAAAATAAAGATTGACAACCAAGATCACAGCTTTTACATCATACCACAACTAGATCCTTGAGCATTGAACCCCTGGGGAAGAATGCCGCTTGGACGGACCGTGAAGTAAAGCCCAGGGACCTGTGGCACAACACACACACACAAACACACACGTCCCACGCTCGTAATGGAAAGACCTTGAAAGTTTCGCTAAGTTTATGCGGCCCGACGACGTCTATCCGTCGTGCACTGGGGGCTTGTTGGGGGGTGGATAACGTCAGAGGATGGGAAAAGGGTCGAGCGCGCATAGTTGGAAACTTCCGCCTAGCTCGGCTTCCGTCTCGCTTACGCGTGTCTCTCGTCTCTCGTGGCATTCGGTTATAACCACCCCTCTTGCTTCTCACCCTCTTCGTACATCCTTCTCTAGCTCCAACCACTCACCCCACTTGCTTCGGAGTCTTTCCAACCCCCCTTTTGCGCCCTTGGATAAGAGAGGACGGCATCGCTCGTAAACCGCCCACCCAGTTTCCGGAATGGAAGATTTTTCGACGCGATCCCAAAGAGATATTCTCATATCCTTTCGACGTGGTGACTGCCACGGGAGAAAGTTATGGGTATGGACATCGTGGCCAGACTACGTCTGAAGGTCGTCGACCTTTGTCGAGTAAGGACGAACCTTCTTTCTTTTGCTTTTTTCTTTTGTATTTTGTATTTTGCAGAGAAGATCTGTGACTCGTTTCTTTTTTTTTGTTCTTCTTTTTGTTTGTTTGTGGGATTTTAGAAGGCACGAAGAAATATCACTTTGTCGAACCTTCTTCCTTTTTTCTTTGTACTTTGTATTTAGCAGAGAAGATCTGTGACTCGTTTTTTTTTCTTTGTTTGTGGAATTTTGGAAGACACGTTGAAATTTCACGAGGCTTGCACAAATTTTCTGGAAGTTCGTGGGATTTTAGGAACTTTTCGATTAATGTAAAATGTGAGAGGATACATAGTAGGTTTTGCAGTTACGTTTCGTCAAATTTTCCAAGGGCTCCGTTAATCTGGGAATTTTTTACGTGGCTTTTCAAAGTGTCGAAAGACACTTTCCATTCCACTTTTGCAAATTCTTCTATAAATCTTTCTTAAATAAAATCATCGATCCACTTTTACAAACTCTCGTATAAATTTTTCTTAAACAAAATCATCGATCCACTTTTACAAATTCTCCTATCAATCTTTCTTAAATAAAATGCAACGTGGGCCATAAGATTCTTTGCTCTTACTTTTCTTCGTTCTCTTCACGTCGCTTCCTCGTCGATCGATGCCAATTATGCCGTTACGCTCGATTCGCGATTCCGATCTTCTCTCACTCTCATTATTTCTCTTTTTTTCTCTTTCTCTCTCTCTCTCTCTGACTCTCATTATTTCTCTTTTTTTCTCTTTCTCTCTCTCTCTCACTCTCATTATTTCTCTTTTTTTCTCTTTCTCTCTCTCTCTCACTCTCATTATTTCTCTTTTTTTTCTCTCTACACTTTCTCTTTTTCTCTGTCTTTCTCTCTTTCTCTCGGTATGCTACTCGTTCCACTGCACTCTCGCGCAAGAGCACAACCACCACCAACCACGAGCGGGGCGTTGATTACTGGGCGGCAAAGCGACGACGGCTAATAGCCCCACTAACTACCCGGGGCCCTGATTGTTAGGTTACGATCAGGGTCTTTGAAACTCGCCCCACGCATAATAACTACCGCTCTAGCGACGGACGCGAACCGACGCTTGATTTCACGAGCGACCCACTTGCTCTTGAAAACCATGTCGCAATTAGACTGGAATAGTTTTCCAAAGTCACCGTGTGGAATTCTTACGTATGTAGAATTTACACGTGTTCTTGAAAACCATGTCGCAATTAGACTGGAATAGTTTTGCAAAGTCACCATGTGGAATTCTTACATACGTACAATTTACGCTTGTTTTTGAAAATCATGCTGCAATTGGACTAGAACAATTTTCCAAAGTCACCATGTGGAATTCTTACGTATGTATAATTTACACGTGTTCTTGAAAACCATGTCGCAATTAGACTGGAATAGTTTTCCAAAGTTACCATGTGGAATTCTTACGTATGTATAATTTACGCTTGTTCTTGAAAACCATGCTGCAATTGGACTAGAACAATTTTTCAAAGTTACCGTGTAGAATTCTTACGTATGTATAATTTACACGTGTTCTTGAAAACCATGTCGCAATTAGACTGGAATAGTTTTCCAAAGTTACCATGTGGAATTCTTACGTATGTATAATTTACGCTTGTTCTTGAAAACCATGCTGCAATTGGACTAGAACAATTTTTCAAAGTTACCGTGTAGAATTCTTACGTATGTAGAATTTACGCTTGTTCTTGAAAACAATGCTGCAATTGGACTAGAACAATTTTTCAAAGTTACCATGTAGAATTCTTACGTATGTAGAATTTACGCTTGATCTTGAAAACCATGCTGCAATTGGACTAGAACAATTTTTCAAAGTCACCATGTGGAATTCTTACGTATGTATAATTTACACGTGTTCTTGAAAACCATGTCGCAATTAGACTGGAATAGTTTTCCAAAGTTACCATGTGGAATTCTTACGTATGTATAATTTACACGTGTTCTTGAAAACCATGTCGCAATTAGACTGGAATAGTTTTCCAAAGTTACCATGTGGAATTCTTACGTATGTAGAATTTACACGTGTTCTTAAAAACCATGCTGCAATTGGACTAGAACAATTTTGCAAAGTTTCGTGGCACCAAATAGGTAATACTCGATGTACATGCCAAATTTTGTCAGAATCCGTTCAGTCATTTCGCCGGAAAGATTTCAATTAGTCGCCATTTTTGATTCGGCCAATCAAAAAATTTGAAAATTTCCAGTAATTGTCATTGCATACGTGTACATGAACGTGTAAAATTTTATCGGGATCCAATGAATAGTACCAAAGATATGAATTTTTCGATATTTGAACTTCCCGCCATTTTGTACCGGTTCAAGATGGCGGCTCACAAACCTTATTGTCAACTCACAGTAGTGTACTTGATTTTTGTGCCAAATTTCGTCCCGATCGGTTCAGCCGTTTTTCCGAAATCGAGGATATACACGGACACACACACACACACACACACACACACACACACACACACACACACACACACACACACATACGAACGGTTTTCAGGATGGCGATTGCATAAGTCACTCCCTTTACGGTCGTGCCTAAAAACACCAACAAATTAACAAATATGCAACATCCAGTTGGTCGATTAAAATTTTCAACGAAAGAAAAGTCAATGATCCACGAAGATTCTTCTAAACTCCAAAAATAATCTCGTAGAGCAGAAGAGCAGGCTGGTGGAAAGTGGTGAGAATAAAAAAAAAAAAAAAAAAAGAAAAAAACAAAACAAAAGAAGAATGGAAACAATTTGTTCCTCGCGGGTGGTTCTCGAGCTTTCACTGGCCTGCGAACGACGAGAACAACCGTTTAAACTCCGCTTGGATATCACTGACCTGCCCTCATATCGCACCGACGCGACGACGACGTCACCTCGACAAACTGTTTTAGCCCCGGTCCGCTCTCTTCCGAGCATTTACGAGGGGTCGTGCGAAAGAGCGGAGCGACCACCACCACCCGCCCTTTCATCTCCGCGTATTATCGACGTTTTACAGCCAAGTTTACTTCCACGCCCCTGACACAGACCCGTAAACGACTTTATTTCATTTTTACACACGCACAGGTCTCGAGAAGATTTTATTCGATTTCTAGACACTTGGACAGATCTGGAGAAGATTTCACGGTAAGACTCGAAGAATTAAGATCCTTCGAGTTTATATAGTATCATTGTGGTAGGCTCTTTAGAGGTATTTTGTTTTTAAATATATTATTTTATTTTTGTTTGCAAATTTTACTAGTACGTAGCACTTGCTAAATGCAGTCGAACGCCATAAGTGCGAATTTAAGGAAACGCCTGTTTTCCGAGATATTGAATTTTTAGTTACGTTTAATCTTTTAGATTTTTACGTTAAAAAAAGACTAACATTCAAAAATGCTTTTATTTAATCTTTACACACGCACAGATCTATAGAAGATTTTATTGAATTTTTACACACACACAGATCTACAGAAGACTTTATTTAATTTTTACACACACACATACAGATCTGAAGATTTTATTCAATTTCTACACACACACACAGATCTACACAAGATCTTATTCAATTTGTGCACGCGCACAGATAATTTTGATTTTTATCACGCGCGAGTAAAAGAACAATTCTCAAAAGATCTTTCTTCTCGAAGTGAAAAAAGAAGAAGAAGGCTCGAGAGGTCATTGACCTTTGCAAATATTAACACTATTTCCACCGAGATTTTGTATATACCTGTTTCGACCAAAAGGTGTCTTTTTGGGTCCAGGATGAGCTGCAGAAAAATCATACCACTAAATTAATTTAACGACTAATATACGAATGATGAAAGAAGTAATTGAAGAAAAATGATTCAACTTGGAAAATAAATTTCAAATACAATTTGATAAGGTGTCTTTTGACACCTTTGCTAGAAATAGTGTTAATATACGAAGCATCGTGACTCTGACAGAGAAGAGAGAGAGAAAAAAAAAAGAAAAATATTGTACAATAAAAGTTCGTTTGAGGTAAAAAGGTGGATGAAAATCGAAGCGTCCAACGTTCACTGAACTCTCTCCGCTTTATTCCACGACGGAAGTTTATGCGTTGGGGTGGCCGCTTTCAGTGGACGAGGAGAAAGAAGAATGACTGGCTGGAAGTTTGTGTGCGACGAGCTCAACGAAAGCATCCGGTTGGAGGGTGGTGGTGGCGAGTTCAAGAGTCAAGGTCGAGCCCAGCCACCCCATCCAGCCCAACGACTGGCTCCGAAAGATTTATAGTTTCCACGCGATGGTCACGTCGGTGGATGTTGACCCAGTTTGGAAAAAAAATCCCTTCGACCAGTGGCTGCTCCGCTGCCAGTGAACACAGGATTTCGATAGGTCGGATTATTTTTTGAAATTCGCGACCCTGCTTAGGTGGACGAAATTATACGGAAGGTCTCTTATACGAGAGCACTTCCGGTACGTTGGATTTTTCTTTCTTGTTATCTTTGATTTTTTAGATCAGAGATAAATCGTAGATCTAAATCACAAGGTTGCGGCACACTCTTCTTGATTGTTAGATGCGTGAATTTATGGTTTGGAAATAAAAGTGTTGCTCTGACAAATGAGTGAAGATTGTTTCGTTCGGTTGGATTATTTTTTTTCCTAATCACCTCATTCGAGTAAATGATCCAAGAATTTTTTTACTCAAGAACAATCATGGAAGCGCCATTCGGTAAATAATCCAAAATTTCACTTGTTCAAGAACAATCGTGGAACTATCATTCATTGAATAATCCAAAATTTCTCTTATTCAAGAACAATCGTGGAACTATCATTCATTGAATAATCCAGAATTTTTCTTATTCAAGAACAATCATGGAACCACCATTCACTAAATAATCAAAATTTCTGTTACCCAAAAACACACATTGAACCACGGATTCTTCTTCGTTAACACCCTCCATATTCCAGGACAACTCAAAGAACACTATCAACCACTCCTACAATCACACTTACCCCTAAAAATTATTTCTTTCTTTCACAGCATTTATTAAATAAACCAAAGCTTCTCTTAGTCAAGAACAATCATGGAACCATCATTCATAGAATACTCCAAAACTTCTCTTACTCAAGAACAATCATGAAACCACCATTCACTAAATCTATATTCCAGGATAACTCAAAGAACACTATCAACCACTCCTAAAATCACACCTACCCCTACCAAATTATTTTTTTAATTTCACAGTTAGCAAAACACACCACTCACTAAATCATCCAAAACTTCTCTTACTCAAGAACAAAACATGGAACCCCCATTCAAACTTTCGTTTTACCCAAAAACACACACTGAACCATCGACTTCTTCGTTCACACCCTCCATATTCCACGGACAACTCAAAAAACACTATCAACCACTCCAAAAATCACACCTACCCCTAGCAAATTATTTTTTTATTTTCACATCCGACAAGATACTAAATAATCCAAAAATTCTCTTACTCAAGAACAAAACATGGAAGCACCGATTCTTCTTCGTTCACACCCTCCATATTCCATGGACAACTCAAAGAACGCCATCAACCACTCCTAAAATTACACCTACCCCTAGCAAATTATTTTTTAATTTCACCACTCACTAACTCATCCAAAAATTCTCTTACTCAGGAACAAAACATGGAAGCACCGATTCTTCTTCGTTCACACCCTCCATATTCCATGGACAACTCAAAGAACGCCATCAACCACTCCTAAAATCACACCTACCCCTAGCAAATTACTTTTTCAATTCCACAGCTAGCAAAACACACCATTCACTAAATAATCCAAAAATTCTCTTACTCAAGAACAAAACATGACACCATCATTCACTAAATAACCCAAAAATTCTCTTACTCAAGAACAAAACATGAAACCACCATTCAAACTTTCGTTTTACCCAAAAACACAGACTGAACCATCGACTTCTTCGTTCACACCCTCCATATTCCATGGACAACTCAAAGAACACTATCAACCACTCCTAAAATCACACCTACCCCTAGCAAATTATTTTCATCCGACAAGGCACTAACTCACATCCGACAAGGCACTAACTCATCCAAAAATTCTCTTACTCAAGAACAAAGCACAGAACCCCCGTTCAACCTTCCCTTACCCAAAAACACACACATTGTACCTTCTTCATTCACACCCTCCATATTCCACGAACAACTCAAAGAACGCCATCGAGCATCCTAAAATCGCACACCTACCCCTAACGTTCAGCAAGCACGAGGGTGAGTGGTGGCCGGAAGCGGAAGTGGCCTCGCTTCCGAGCGTGTGATTGCATCCTCGAGTACCTGTTGCTTGGGGTAAGGCGGAGTAAGAGGAGCGTCGCGACGTCTCTTAGTCAGAAATGTGCGAGGGTGAGTTTCCAAGGGTGAAAGGGGTATGAGAATCTCACGGTGTGAGTACCGTAGGTAAGTGTATCCAACCCTTTGTTAATTCGGTGCCGCTTAATGCTGGAAAACGGGGCCGGTCGGCTGCTGTTGCTCATGGGAGCAGCCAGACAATGGGGTCACCAGGGTGTTTCGTGCCAAGTTTTCAACGCGGCCGGACAAGTTTAGACCGGCCGGAAACTCCCAGGGTGGCTCGCTCGATCGGATTGCCGCGAGAGTGAAGAATTTTACTGGAAAGTGAGGACACCCTCTCGCTTTAAATCCGCCACGTACACTCGATCCTCTGGATGCTAAAAGGAAAGAGACAGAGCGAAAGCAAATTCTATCGACGTGCTACGAACCACTGCACAGTGGGGTATTTGTATACCAAATAGTTGGACAAAAGTAGGAAGAATATCGAAATGTGCTTTCAAGTGCCACTACCATTGTTTCTGCACAGTATAATGGTAGAACAATAATTTAGTTATTATATTTACGTGGCTTGCGCCTTGTGGATGCGCTGAAAAAATTGTATTCTTAAAATACAAACTTAATAATTCATCTTAATAGATATTCTTAATAGATAAGAATAGTTTCTTATCAATATGACAGTTTTTGGAATATATTCTTAGATTAGGAATCCGAATCCGAGCTCAGAATTGGTCCATCACGTGAGGATTTTGAGATATTTGAGGTTATGTACGCGAAAAATGGCGATTTTGGCTGTTTTTGAGGTTAGATACAGGGTGCAGAAAATTTTTTGAATTTTTTCTACCATTTCCATCATTTAGTACTATCCTTCCCCTTCAAAATGAGCTCTCGAATGATGTAGCACGATGTTTCTTTCAAAAGTTATGACCATTTTAACACGCCGCCATATTTGATTCATAGTACGAGGATTTTGAAAATCAATATGGCGGACGCGTCATCTTAAAATGGCCGTAACTTTTGAAAGAAACATCGTACGGCACCATTCGATAGCTTATTTTGAAGGGGAAGGATAGTACTAAATGATAGAATTAGTAAAAAAAATTCAAAAAATTTTGTACTAACCTCAAAAATAGCCAAAATAATGAAACATTCAAAGGATGTTTAATTACACTTCTAAACCTTTCTAAGAAAAAACGTTAACTTTATTATTATATACAACTTTATAAACGAATCTATTTGATTATTTTCACTTTTCAAACTTTATATTTATAAAAATACCTCTATAATGCATTAAAATCGATAATTAGATAACAGATTCGAACAAAATATCCACAGATCCTACTAAAACCAAAAAATAAATTTTTTTTTTAACCTTTTAGTACGAGAATTACTGATTTCGTTGACTTATAAATTCTCTTCTCCACGGTGGAGTGTTCTTGAATCTCGTTAAGGTCGATTATTGTAAGAAATCGTGAATGAATTTAAAATGAATCGTTCCTCTCGAAGCTCGGATTCGATCTGACGGACTGTGCAAAATTGCTCGAAGTTTGTTACTTTAGTTTCTGATGGACCTCTCGATTGCTTGTAAAATTGCGTTAGACCGAGAGAACCATTACAACGGTGCCAGTACCCTAGTAGGTCGTGTAACGCGTGTCGAGCGATCGATGCCGATGCTTTAAAGGGTTAATTGAACGTCGTCCCCGTGCCACCCTCAAGGCCAGGGTGCAATCGAGGTCACGCACCAGAGAATGCCTCTCTGAGGACCGTGTAATTCACATATAAGCACAATTACAAGCCCCAAGGGATCTTTGGATGAGTGGTTATAATGATATTTTCGAAAGACAATCCCTCGTAATTATTTGCCAACCCTCCAAATACTCGATTAGGTAAAGAAAATTTGTAAGAAGCTTTGTTTTCATTTGTGTTTTTAGCATTTATGTTTTGAAGAACAATCGATTATCTTTTAACAAAGACTTGATATGTAATGTGAACTATTCTTAGGTTGTTTGATAGTGCACTATGAAATATGTTTTGATTTTTTATAGGATAGTTCGATGTATAGCACAACAAACAAATTCAACAAATTGACAAATTTCAAAAAAGATAAAAAACGAATCGAAAAAACGAAACTGTGACACGCAGAGAATCTCGTACAATATAAAACATCTTACTTTTCATCAAATCATCCGACACACATACATCACAAAAATTTCCATTCACAAATACCAAAAAAGAGAAGAAAAAAAAACAGAAAAAAAGAAAAAATAGAAAGTGACACGTGTCACTTTTCCATCGAACAGAAAATACGAGACCATGAAAAGTAATAGTGTCCCACAAACAATCTCAAGCAACACAAAACATCTTCTTACGTTCCATCAAATCATCCAACCAACGTGCATCACAAAAATTTCCATTCACAAATACCAAAAAGAGAAAAAAAAAAAAAGAGAAAGTGACACGTGTCACTTTTCCAACGAACAGAAAATACGAGACCGTGAAAAGTAATAGTGTCCCACAAACAATCTGAAGCAACACAAAACATCTTCTTACGTTCCATCAAATCATCCAACCAACAAGCAACACAAAAATTTCCATTCACAGATACCAAAAAAAAAGAGAAAAAAAAGAAGAACAAAAGTGAAAGTGGCACGAGACTTTTTCCATCGAATAGGAAATACGAAACCGTGGAGAGTGATAGTGACTTACAGAGAATCTTGTGCAACGTAAAATGTCTTCTTACTTTTCATCGAATCATTCGACATAAATCACAAAAATTTCCATTGACAAATTCCAAGAGAAAGAATAAAAAGTGACACACGCCATTTTTCCATCGAACAGAAAATACGAGACCGTGAAAAGTAATAGTGTCCCACAAACAATCTCAAACAACACAAAACATCTTCTTACGTTCCATCAAATCATCCAACCAACAAGCAACACAAAAATTTCCATTCACAGATACCCAAAAAAAAAAGAGAAAAAAAAAGAAGAAAAAAAAGAGAAAGTGGCACGAGACTTTTTCCATCGAACAGAAAATACGAGGCCATGAAAAGTAATAGTGTCCCACAAACAATCTCAAACAACACAAAACATCTTCTTACGTTCCATCAAATCATCCAACCAACGTGCATTACAAAAATTTCCATTCACAGATACCCAAAAAAAAAGAGAGAAAAAAAAGAAGAAAAAAAGAGAAAGTGGCACGAGACTTTTTCCATCGAACAGGAAATACGAGGCCGTGAAAAGTAATAGTGTCCCACAAACAATCTCAAACAACACAAAACATCTTCTTACGTTCCATCAAATCATCCAACCAACGTGCATTACAAAAATTTCCATTCACAGATACCAAAAAAAAAGAGAAAAAAAGAAGAAAAAAAGAGAAAGTGGCACGAGACTTTTTCCATCGAACAGAAAATACGAGACGACGAAAAGTAATAGTGTCCCACAAACAATCTCAAACAACACAAAACATCTTCTTACGTTCCATCAAAATCATCCAACCAACAAGCAACACAAAAATTTCCATTCACAGATACCCAAAAGAAAAAGAGAGAAAAAAAAGAAGAAAAAAAGAGAAAGTGGCACGAGACTTTTTCCATCGAATAGGAAATACGAGACCGTGGAGGGTGGTAGTGGCTCGCGGAAAATCTCGTGGGTGGTTTGAGGGATGAAAAGGGGTGGAGGGGGGTGGCGATAAACCGGTGCTCGACCCCAGGACTCCGACTGCGTCTATCACCCACACATCGAACCGAATACTGGCGCAATGCTGACGGTGGTGCAATACATTGGCCACGAGGGTGCGAGAGGGATGAGGGATCGAGGGTGAGCTGAGGCAGAAAGAGGAGAAGAGGTAGCGGAAGAAGAGGAGGAGGTGGAGGCCCTGCAGCTTTCACTTTCGTTCGGTCGTTCTTCTCTCTCTCTCTCTCTCTCTCTCTCTCTCTCTCTCTCTCTCTGTCTGTCTCGACTGGCACATATTCACATATTCATCCCTCTTTCCCTCCGGCGCACCCCTCTCACGGCACATCCTCTTCCCTCTTATCCTTTCGTCCCTTCAACCCCCTTGACGCTTACACATCGTTGCAACACGTGGGCACATAGTTCGTTATGTGAATGGATCTCTGTGTTTGTTGGTGTGTGTGTGTTTGTGTGTTTGGTACATGGGTGGAAACAACATGGACACCAATCCTATGTGCATACAGAGAGTGAGAGAGAGAGAGAGAGAGAGAGAGAGAGAGAGAGAGTGCTCAGGTGCACGTTCTTCGCGTGTGCTGATGCACGAAGCTCAGCTGGTGCACTTCTGACGTTTCAGAGTTCAGCATTAGCCTCGTGGAGTCTCGTGATAACTTATTCGATTGGAGGAGCATGCCGCCCATTGGAGAGACCACGTGAGAGTTGGTGTCGAAATGGTTTTGGGGTTGGTTTGATGGAACGGTGAAGAGGTTTTGATTTTTTGGTGTAACTGTTTTGGGAAAATTAGTCGAAATGATTTTGAGGTTGGTTTGATGGATCGGTGAAGAGGTTTTGATTTTTTGGTGTGATTGTTTTGGGAAAATTAGTCGATCTTTGGTAAATGTTTTTTTTTTTTTTTTAGTATAGGAGGTAAATCAATGTTTTTTGGAGATCTGGTGTATGAAATCATTTTTGAAGTCGTGTTGATCTTTTGAGAAATTGAATCATTAGCTTGTGAGAATGTTCAAGAGGAGGGACAGTTCATAGGGAGATGGTATTTGGAACATTAATCGAGCTTTGTTAAGTGTTCTTTAGTATGGGAGTTAAATCAATATTTTTTGAGATTTGATACTTTGTAAAATCATGTTTGAATTCGGGATAATCTTCGACAAATTAAATCGTTACTTCTTAAGAATGTTCAACAAAATCACACGAAGATCATAATGGACACTGCCTCAAAAATCACCAACAAATAATCAACAATCCCCAGCAAAAAAGAAAAATTTTCAAACCTCGTGCAACTAAGCACTGAAACTAAACAACCCAAAAAAAAATCCAACGATCTTGCATTCACCAATAAAAGTGATGCAAGGGTGCACTACTCACACTGGGAGAAAAGTATATGATATATCTAAATATAATAGCATAATAACAAAATTATAGTTGGAAATATCATATTAATGGTGAATGTTAGCATAATGTCAGTAATGATTACGATAGAGGCATAGTGTAACCAAATATACTATGTTCTTATCCAAAATTATGGTTATTTCAACTAAAAATATAGTATGATTACAAATACATAATGGTAAGAAAAGTAACTATTTTATATAGTTAGTATTACCAGAATATTTTGTACATAGTGATAGAACTAACCATATTCACATAGCACATTTTACTATACATATGGCAACAAGAACAAAGCTAATAGTTAATAAGTGGACTATAAAAATATGTTTGACGCCAAATGTAACTACAAAATATAGTGAGATATTATATTATAGTAGATTATATTTTTACCCAAAATGATGGTTATTTCAACTAAAAATATAGTATGGTTAAAAACATATAATGCTAAGAAAAGTAACTATTTTATATAGTTAATATTACCAGAATATTTCATACATAGTGACAGAACTAACAATATTCACATATCACATTTTACTATACATATGGTAACAAGAACAAAGATAATAATTAATAATATAACCATTTGTATAAATCGTTCATTCTACTATATTTTCTATGGTTAAGTGAACTAGAAAAATATGTTTGACGCCAAATTTAACTATAAAATATAGTGAGACCATAGTAAACCCAACGATTTTTCTTTCTCAGCGCACGAACAATTCCAACGATTCGAGTGTTAGGGTTGCCTCCTCACCGAAAAGCACACGGGGTATTCTCTCACGTGAGGGGGTGGAACCACGGGGGCGAATGTCAATGGCCGATCGCACGCGCGCGAGACGCAAAACAGTCGTACCGCGAAAATCCCCGAAGCGTGTCATTCGAGCTTTAGGGGAGAACCTGTTGCTCTCCTCTGTCTGCATCCACCCAATGCACCCACCACCCCCTCTGCACCCCTGAGAAGGGGGGTGTTGGGCACTCACACCCTCTCAACCATCCCCACCCTCTCTCTCTCTGTCCTTCTCTCTCTCTGTAAACGTGTGTACGGTCCTGAGGCACCACCCTGAAATACTCGATCCACCCTCTGAGGGTGGTGGAGGATGGTGAAGGGTGGTTTGGTGCGCGGAGAAGGGAGATATAAAGTTGAGGGACGCGCTCGTGCTTGCTTTCTCGATGAGAGAGAGAGAGAGAGAGAGAGATGGAATTTGAGTAAGTGTGTGAGTGTGTGTGTAACAGAGAGAGAGAGAGAGAGAGACATACACACACACACACACACACACACACACACACACAGAGAGAGAGAGAGAGAGAGAGAGAGAGAGAGAGAGAGAGAGAGAGAGAGAGAGAGAGAGAGTGGTGGAATGTGTGCCGGCGCCGTCTTATGCTAAACTTTGTGGGTCGCATTCGAAGAGGAGGTGGAGGATCAACCGACGGGGCGCCACTTGTCGGGCCAGAGGCATCTCTCTGTTTTCCTCTCTTTCCACACATTTCTCTCTCTCTCTCTCTCTCTCTCTCTCTCTCGTCTCTCTTTACAAGCGTACCGCTTCTTTCCTACTCTCTCGTTCGTCTTATCGTCTCTCACGAGCTTTTCGCCCTCCGCCTCCTACGCCACCCCCCTCGTCTGACGCGACGAAGAAGAATAAAGGCTGGAGAAAGGATCGGTGGGTGGATTTAAAGCCGATGCTTCACGGTCACGTGGACAATTTTTCGGAAGATGGTTTTGTGGTTGAGAGTCAATTTTGGGTTGTTTTTTGAGGAGTTTTTGGATGTGTGTGAGAGGAGGTTGATGTGGGTTGTTGGAGTGAATTCGGTGAGAGAGAGTTTGTAGAGAAGACACTCGTTCTAGAATTCAAAGAATCATCAGCATCAGCGTGGTTTCCAAAATTCCAAAATTACGATTTTGTGGTGCGGATAAATTTTTTGGGAGTTTTTGGAACTGTGAGAGAGGAGATTGAAATGAATTCAGATGAATTTGATGAGAGGCTTGTAGTGGAGACACTGTTCTAGAATCTAACAACTAATTCTCATGATCATTATTATCATGGTTTCTAAAATTTCAAAATTACGATTTTATGGTGCGGACAAATTTTTTGAAAGCTTCTGGAATTGTGAGAAAGGAGGTTGAAGTATATTGTTCGGATAAATTCAATAAGAGGTTTATAGAGAGGACACTGTCCTAAAATTCAACGACTCATCATCACCATCATAATTTCCAAAATTCCAAAATTACGATTTTGTGGCATGGACAAATTTTCTGAAAATTTTCGAAAGTGTAAGAAAAGAAGTTGAAGCATGTTCTTGGAAAAAATTCGATAACAGGATTCTAGAAAGGACACTGTCCTAGAATCCAACAACTCCTCATCCTCACCATCCTCATCATCATCATTATCATGGTTTCTAAAATTCCAAAATTACGATTTTATGGTGCGGACAAATTTTTTGAAAGCTTCTGGAATTGTGAGAAAGGAGGTTGAAGTATATTGTTCGGATAAATTCAATAAGAGGTTTATAGAGAGGACACTGTCCTAAAATTCAACGACTCATCATCACCATCATAATTTCAAAAATTCCAAAATTACGATTTTGTGGCATGGACAAATTTTCTGAAAATTTTCGAAAGTGTAAGAAAAGAAGTTGAAGCATGTTCTTGGAAAAAATTCGATAACAGGATTCTAGAAAGGACACTGTCCTAGAATCCAACAACTCCTCATCCTCACCATCCTCATCATCATCATTATCATGGTTTCTAAAATTCCAAAATTACGATTTTATGGTGCGGACAAATTTTTTGAAAGCTTCTGGAATTGTGAGAAAGGAGGTTGAAGTATATTGTTCGGATAAATTCAATAAGAGGTTTATAGAGAGGACACGTCCTAAAATTCAACGACTCATCATCACCATCATAATTTCCAAAATTCCAAAATTACGATTTTGTGGCATGGACAAATTTTCTAAAAATTTTCGAAAGCACGAGAAAAGAGGTTGAACTACGTTATTGAAATAAACTCGATAACAGTATTCTAGAAAGTACACTGTCCTAGAATCCAACAACTCATCATCCTCACCATCATTCTATCAAAAATACCCAAAATCCTTCTACTCCACGAACATTATCATCTCTTCGCGAGAAGCCTAGGCAATCACTCTAACCTTCCAACCGTCCCTAAACAAAAGAGAAAATTCCAGTGGAACAATCCTTCAGAGTCTTCTCGATGACCTTGGGGACCACCGAGCCACGCACACGAGGAGCTCACCATTCGCAAACGCACAAATATGCGCTCGACGCCCCAAGCGAACGAAGAGGAGGAGGACGAGACAAAAGCGAACGAGCGAAGAGGACAAGAGAGAAAGAGAGAGAGAGAGAGAAGGACGAAGAGAGTGGCGCACGTACTCTCGTGCCACCTTCCTAACCCACATTTACCATCGGGCCGGGGACGTGCATACCGAGAGACATTGGGCACGCGCTAGTCGGGGCCATTCGCACAGACACACACACACACACACACACACATGAATAAACACAAACACAGAGAGAGACAGAGATAGACAGACAGAGAGAGAGAGAGAGAAAGAGAGAGAAAATACACGTGAAGGAGTAGGGTTGGGTTATGAATGAAGAAACTTCTGGAGCCAAGGGGTGAGAAACGAAGGAGAGTGTAAATGTTAACGCGCCGCGTACGAATACGCGCGTGCCGGTCTGAGAGAGAAGAAAGGGCTTGAGAATAGTGAGAAAGAGAGAGAGAAAGAGAGAGAGAGAGAAAGATGAAAATGAGAAGGAGGTGAAGAGGGATGAAGCTTAGCTCGCAAGATCTGCGGCATTAGCATGGAGATGCACGGACGGACCGACGGACGGTGTTTTGGATAGCAAGGGGCGTGCTTGCATGAATATGCATGCGTGTTGGAGGGGTGAGTCGTTCCCTCACACAGGTGGACTTTGTTGTGCCACGGTGAGAAGGGTGTGTGGGTCTCGTTTTGCAAGAGTAGGAGGTGGTGGAGAATGCCCAAGGCGAAATACGTGGGAGGAGTTTGGGGACTAACGCTGCGTATACACCGAGTGGTTTGAGATGCTTCGTCTACCAACGAGAAAGCTGTAATATAAGCTAAATAATAGTGCGAAGAGCAGGAAAAATCAAGGATGTCGAGAGATTAATTTCAAGATGTGGAGTTTGGTGAGTAATGCTGCGTATGCACCGAGAGGTTTGACAATCTTCTTCTTCCAACGACAAACTTACACCTGCAAATCTACAAGATAATCCAACGAACACCTCTCTTCAATCAAGCTCAAAAATCTCAAAAATTAACGAATTCCACTGATCAATTCCAACAAACCAAAAAAAACTACCATTAACAAAAAAAAAGAAACTAACTCTTCGAGAAATCATATCTTTACATTGTGAATGTATGTTTCTAGGATGAAAAGGATTTGTAGACCTTGTTTCCTAACAGAAGAATAAGTAAGACACTCCCCAAGACGAAACTAACACTGCGTATACACCAACAAGAAGATACAAGAATCTCCTCCTTCTTCCATCCACAAACCTCCAACTCTAAACCTACAAAATAATCCAAAAAATCAAGCAATTCCAAAAAAAACTAGCATCAAAAAGAAAGAAACTAACTCTTCCAGAAATCATTATATCATCACATTGTCAATGTATCTTTCTAGAGTGACAAGAATTCATGAAATTTGTTTCCTAAAAAAAAAAGAAGTAAGCGACTCCGCAAGAAGAAACTAACACTGCGTATACACCAACAGATACAAGAAACCTCTTCTTCCATCCACAAACCTCCAACTCTAAACCTACAAAATAATCCAAAAAATCAAGCAACTCCAAAAAAAACTAGCATCAAAAAGAAAGAAACTAACTCTTCCAGAAATCATAGTACCATCACATTGTCAATGTATCACATCTATCCAGAGAAATTACGTGGCGCGAGGATCTTCGTTATTAGGGTAAATCCGGCGTAAAGGGGTTAGCAGTGAGTGAAAGAGAAGTGCGACGGTGGTAGACGCAAACAACGCGGCCCGAGGCCTGGGCTAGTACAGAGAACAACGGAATAAGCAACAGGTACGCGTGTGTATATACTTTATGTACCACGAAATCGCGTTTGTACATAATGTCGAGGACCTGTGTGATCGTACACACACGTTGAAATAAATACATACGTGGCATAACGTGGGTGGTATCATAGCTGAATGCACGACCCTCTCTCTGCTTCTCGTACACCGAGGATATCCAACACACGTGCCCACTCTCGTGCCTGATACTCCTCTCACGGTCCCTTCTCGCGACTCTCTCTCACCCTTGTCCACAACCGGAGGCTCGCGCGCCTTTTGCTCCACCGAGGCTGAAGAACGGAAGGAGATGCGCGTTAAATTGGCCGGAAGCTTGGGGTACGCTCAATGCCAAGGTTGCCACGCGAGAGTTCCAACGTAGGAGTGAATCATTGAGGATTGTACGTTTGTGGAATGAGATGGTTAGGGTTAGTGTGGAGAGCGTGATTTTTTAATGAGTCGGGAATGAGAGGGCTGAAAGTAGGACAGAATGATTTCTGAATCTTTGAAGAATGAGAATGTTGAGCGTAGGACAGATTGATTTCTGAATCTTTGAAGAATGAGAATGTTGAACGTAGGGCAGATTGATTTCTGAATCTTTGAAGAATGGGATGGTTAGGGTTAGGGCAGAATGATTTCTGAATCCTTGAAGAATAACAGAATCAAACGTAGGACAGAATGATTTCTGAATTCATGGAAAATAACAGAATCAAACGTAGGACAGAATGATTTCTGAATACATGGAAAATAACAAAATCAAACGTAGGACAGAATGATCTCTAAATCTTCAAAAAATAACAGAATCAAACATAGGACAGAATGATCTCTAAATCCTCGAAAAATAACAAAATCGAATATAGGACAGAATGATTTCTGAATCTTCGAAGAATAAGAGAAACAAACGTAGGACAGAATGATCTCTAAATCTTCAAAAAATAACAGAATCAAACGTAGGACAGAATGATTTCTGAATTCATGGAAAATAACAGAATCAAACGTAGGACAGAATGATTTCTGAATACATGGAAAATAACAAAATCAAACGTAGGACAGAATGATCTCTAAATCTTCAAAAAATAACAGAATCAAACATAGGACAGAATGATCTCTAAATCCTCGAAAAATAACAAAATCGAATATAGGACAGAATGATTTCTGAATCTTCGAAGAATAAGAGAAACAAACGTAGGACAGAATGATCTCTAAATCTTCAAAAAATAACAGAATCAAACGTAGGACAGAATGATTTCTGAATTCATGGAAAATAACAGAATCAAACGTAGGACAGAATGATTTCTGAATTCATGGAAAATAACAGAATCAAACGTAGGACAGAATGATCTCTAAATCTTCAAAAAATAACAGAATCAAACATAGGACAGAATGATCTCTAAATCCTCGAAAAATAACAAAATCGAATATAGGACAGAATGATTTCTAAATCTTCGAAGAATAAGAGAAACAAACGTAGGACAGAATGATCTCTAAATCTTCAAAAAATAACAGAATCAAACGTAGGACAGAATCATTGAGGATTGTATGTTTGTGGAATGAGATGGTTAGGGTTAGTGATGAGAGCGTGATTTTTTAATGAGTCGGGAATGAGAGGGTTGAAAGTAGGACAGAATGATTTCTGAATCTTTGAAGAATGAGAATGTTGAACGTAGGGCAGATTGATTTCTGAATCCTTGAAAAATAAAAAAGTTGAACGTAGAACAGAATGATTTCTGAATCTTCGAAGAATCACAGAATCAAACGTAAGGCAGAATGATTTCTGAATCTTCGAAGAATAACAGAATCAAACGTAGAACAGTATGGTCTTTAAACCCTCGAAGAATAACAGAATCAAATATAGGACAGAATGATTTCTAAATCCTCGAAAAATAACAGAATCAAACATAGAACAGTATGGTCTCTAAACCCTCGAAGAATAACAGAATCAAATATAGGACAGAATGATCTCCAAACCCTCGAAAAATAACAGAATCAAACGTAGGACAGAATGATCTCTAAATCCTCGAACAATAACAGAATCAAACATAGGACAAAATGATCTCAAAATCCTCAAAAAATAAAAGAAACAAACATAGCACAGAATGATCCCCAAACCCTCCAAAAACAACAGAATCAAACATAAAACAAAACAATCTCCAAACCTTCAAAAAATAACAAAAACCAAACTTACCACAAAATGACTTCTAAAACCTCAAAAAAAAAACACAAGACCCAAATCTAGGCCAGAACCATTTCCACGCGAAGTTTCAAAGAACACGTAGAATCGAGCATACCAGACAAATTATTCGATAACGATAAGAGTACAGGCACCGATTGTCCAACCGGATCAAGCAAGCCCGCCCATAATTACCAACCGATATTCCATTGTTTACCGCGTGCCCGCTCGTATTTTAGCCGTCGAAAATAATTAATTCTATTAACATGCGGTAAGCTCGAATAAAAGCTGATTCACTCGTTGGCTTTTGCGAGGTAGAGAATGAATCGTGCATCGACGAGAGAAAGAGAGAAAGAAAGAGAGAGACGAAGAGAGAAGAGAAACAAGAGGTACGTGGAACAAGGGTGCAGAGTGGTAACGATATCGTAACGCAGGCCACGGCAATCATTTCGCGTGTATCGAATTAATGAAGTTTTCGAGAGAGTATGTGGCCAGTGAGTAGGGTGGTGGTAATCAGAGTTGCCAGATTCTGACTTTCCGTAGGTCGGCCCAACGAAAGTTAATTACTAAACGCGAACGTATGCGCCACGTGCTTCGGAGGTTATTATTTTCGCGTGCTCGTGGGTGTTTGTGTCGATTACGCGTACGTGTGTGTGTGTGTGTGTGTGTGTGTGTTAATTACGTGTGCATGTGTGTGTGTCTCTGTGGTTGTGTCGATTATAAGCGCGTACGAGTGTTCGTGTGGATTTTATGTCCGTGTTAGTTTGTGTGGATTATATATGTGTATGTGTGTTGGTGTGGATTTTATGTATGTGTTCCTGTGTGTTTGTATCGATTATAAGGGCGTACGAGTATTCGTGTGCATTTTGTAAGTATCATGTCAATTTTAAGCGTGTGTGTTTATGTCGATTGTAAACACATGTGTGTGTATGTCGATTATAAGCGCGGACGAGTGTTCGTGTCGATTTTATGTGTGTGTTAGTTTATGTCTATTATAAGAGCGCATGTGTTCATGTCAATTTTACGTTTTGTCGATTATATGTGCATGTGTGTTCGTGTGGATTTTATGTATGTGTTCCTGTGTGTTTGTATCGATTATAAGGGCGTACGAGTATTCGTGTGAATTTTGTAAGTATCATGTCAATTTTAAGCGTGTGTGTTTATGTCGATTGTAAACACATGTGTGTATATGTCGATTATAAGCGCGGACGAGTGTTCGTGTTGATTTTATGTGTGTGTTAGCTTGTGTGAATTATATGTGCGTGTGTGTTCGTGTCGATTTTATGTGTGTGTTAGTTTATGTCGATTATATGTGCATGTGTATTCGTGTCAATTTTACGTGTGTGTGTCTTAGTTTATTTGGATTATATGTGCATGTGTGTTCGTGTCGATTTTAGACGTGTGTGTTAGTTTATGTTTATTATAAGAGCGCATGTGTTCATGTCAATTTTACGTTTTGTCGATTATATGTGCATGTGTGTTCGTGTCAATGTCACGCGTGTGTTTCTGTATGTTTATATCGATTATAAGAGCGTATGAGTATTCGTGTGAATTTTCTATGTGTACCCGCGCGTGTCTATTCATGCCGATTATAAGCATGTGCGTGTTTATGTCGATTACAAGCACGTGTGTGTCCATGTGGATTTTCTATGTGTAAGCGCGCGATTTTACACGTGTCAGCTTCTCACAAACACAGACAAAACGACACACACGAAACGGATGCGATTAATTACTGGCGGAGCGATGCGCTCTCGCACCTTCGGCTCTCCTCCTCCTCTCACCCTTCACATGTCCCTCTTCTGGCATATGCAGAAATCCAAGGGGGTGGAAAGAGGGGCGGTCGGCCACTTTGCGCCGTTCGGTAAATGATAACCATTAATTACGAGCCCCGGTGCAAAGCACGACCGGCACGCGTTCGACCCCCTCCTCCACGTTCTACATACGCAATTTTGTTCTGTAGAAAATAATACGCCCGAGTAATGAGGACGAGCGTGCTAAAAGGAGAGAAAGAGAAAAGAGGAGAGAGAGAGAGAGAGAGAGAGACTGAGACTGTGATATAGACAGAGACAGAGACAGAGACAGAGACAGAGACAGAAACAAAAACAAAAACAAAAACAACAACAAAAACAAAAACAAAGACAAAGACGAAGACAGGGACACAGGCAGAGAAAAAGAAAAAAAGAAAAAATCACAAGAAATAGCCCAAAACAATTGTGCTCCAAGATCAACTAGGGGGCAGAGCCCCCTGCGCTTTCGCTTCGCTCAAGCGCCAACCCCCTCAAGATCGCCTTTGCTCGCGCTTCGCGCTCGCCCACGAATTTCAAAAGGTTTCGAAATTGTAGAAAATTCAAGTCTTGAGATATTAAACTATGCTACAGAGTCCTCTGCGCTTTCGCTTCGCTCAAGCCCCATACCCCCCCCAGGTCGTCGGGTGCTCGCGCTTCGCGCTGGCCCACGAAATGCAGCATTTCTGCAATAGACCCAAGTGATCAAAACAGGACAATTAAATGCATCCGAACAAAAATTTGACATGTACATAGAGTATATACACCTTTGCCGCGGTGAAACTTTATGCATGGTTATCTTCAACCATTCAGAAATTGCGACAAATTGAAATCTTTGAAACTGGCACCATTTCGAAATGGTTGAAGATGCCCATACACAATGTTTCGTGGCACCAAATGGGTATATACTTGATATGCATGCCAAATTTTGTCGGAATCCGTTCAGCCGTTTTGCTGGAATAGTGGACTAATCAACTTTTTTGCTGAAATAGTGGATTAAAAATTTGAATTTGCTGCTATTTCGGAACGGCTGAAGATGGCCATACACAAAGTTTCCTGGCACCAAATGGGTATATACTTGATGTGCATGCCAAATTTTGTCCGAATCCGTTCAGCCGTTTTGCCGGAATAGTGGACTAATCAATAGTTTTCCTGGAATAGTGGATAAAAAATTTGAATTTGCCGCCATTTCGAAACGGTTGAAGATGGCCATACATAAAGTTTCATGGCACCAAATGGATATATACTCGATGTACATGCCAAATTTTGTTCGGATCCGTTCAGCCGTTTGGCCGGAATACTGCACTAATGAATTAATGAATTTTGCACTATTTCCATTAGTGCAGTATTCCGGCCAAACGGCTGAACGGATCGCAACGAAATTTGGTATGTACTTTGAGTATATATCCATTTGGTGCCAGCAATCTTTATGTATCGCTATCTGCAGCCGTTTAGAAATGGCAGCAATGTTAAATTTAAATTACATTTTTTTCAAATTTTTTAATCTCCCGCCATCTTGTATCGGTTCAAGATGGCGGCTCACAAACCTTATTGTCAACTCACAGTAGTGTACTTGATTTTTGTGCCAAATTTCGTTCCGATCGGTTCAGCCGTTTTTCCGAAATCGAGGATCTACACGGACACACACACATATATATACACACACACATACATACACACATTCACACATACATACGAACGGTTTTCGCGATGGCGATTGCATAAGTCACTCCCTTTTCGGTCGTGCCTAAAAATTACGAGAAATTGCACAAAACAATTGTGCTCCAAGATCAAATTGCGGATCTATCAATTGACCAGCATCGGTGGAACTGAATCTAGTTTCACGAAGAAATTCGTCAGTTACAAAGGCGGTGGCTGCTCGTGGTGCAACCACTTGGTCTCGCTCACCAACTCGATACAAACTGACAGAGAGACCGTACGTTGTACTGTTATGCGTTGGCATGCGTGACGCAACAGGAAGGCAACGATGGCACTTCCCTGTAGTCGAGTGCGTAAGAGGCGGAGGACTTCGATTGCGCTCTCGTGTCGAGACCTTTCTTCGCGTGGATATGCTTTTGGCTATAAAGAAAGTAGAGATGGGCGTCATTTCGTTATCTGTTATTCAATAACCATTATTAACTTTAGTAGCAGTTATCAAATTTAAAAAATAACTGTTAACGGACTAAACGGTTATTTTCATAAAATCACAATTCTTTTGTATAAAAGCAATAATATTTATAGCATACGTAACGTGAACTGTAGATTTTCAATACTGACAGTAAATATTGGAACACAAGCCTAATGAAAGCTGAATGTAAGGAGAGGAGCCGATTGCGATTGGTTAACTGCTAAAACTCGTGAAATTGATTCCACGATACCTAAGGGCTAGGTTATGTCACGTATACTATTGATAAATGCGCGTATACATATATGGGCCGTTTATTTTGAAAGTGATGTAAGTCGATTTTTTGAAGAAAAATGAGATATCACATAATTTGTGATTAATTTAGTGTAAACTTTATATTTACAACTAGTTAACCCTTTGCACTCGAGAGGTGACTATCGCTCACCACTTGCTTTCTTGCCGCAACTCGAACAGTAACACCGATCACCATTTGAGTTGACGCAATACGTCGAGTGACGGTGATATTTATCTGCGTTTGATATCTTTTGTATTAGGTGTATAAATTAATTCTCGGCCTTTTTGATCAAACTTTGGTCTTTATTATAAAAAAAATTAGATATCTCTTAATCTTCAAAATAATCTCCCTCACTTTCTATACATTTTTGCCACTTTTCAGGCAACTTTCGTATTCCGTGTCGGAAAAATGATGGTGGTTTGTCCAGGGCGTTCTTTATCCCGGTGATCAAAATTTCCATTCTGAAAATTTTGGAACCATTTTTTACACGTACTGTAGGACACAGCATTTTCGCGTAAGGCGGAACAAATCAATTTTTTAGCTTCAGCGGCACTTTTTTTCAATTGAAAGGAGAAAAGAAGGCAATGCCTCAGGTGCTGCTTTTCGAACGACATAGCGTTTACTATTTGGTTTTTGAGGTTATATTATCCACAACATTAAGTATGATAGCTCGTTTTGAAGCCAAAGGATGGCGCTTCAAAATAACTATACGGCGGGAAAGATATGCAAATTTAAATAGATACTCTCTTCAAAAGAAGTGAGGGGCCGAGAATTAATTTATACACCTAATAACTGGAAGTGTTGTACAATATATATAACCTTCCGAAGTATAAAATTATATATTTTATATATTTTACATAGAAATCTCATTTTAAATAATAATATACTCGAATATCGCCGACACGGTGTGTTAAATAAAAAAATGTTTCATACAAAAGCTATATGGCCTGGAAGGCAGTATCAACTGGTGGCAATGACTTGATCTTGGAGAGTCATTTGAATGTCACGTGAAGGACACCGTCAATTTTTTAAATACAACTCCCTATTTTTTATAGCACATTCTTATAACTTATTTCCAGTGTTTTCCAAAACACTGTAATCAAATATTTTTCCCTCACAAATACATTTTGAAATCGAAAGGAATTTTCGAAAAAGGTTTCGAGTTCAAAGGGTTAATTCTTCTTTTTTTTAAATGGACGTTACACCACTTTCAAAATAAACGGTCCATATATTAATGTTTCCTAGATTTGAAATAAATGTTCAGAAATATGTTACTGTATATATGTTTATCCGTTTCTAAAAGGCAATGATATTTATATAAATCACATGGTTTTATTTAATTTCGGTATTATGAAAAATTGAAAGTAACCGTTTAACCGAATAACTGTTTAAATAACTCGTTATTTTGAAGTAACAGTAACTATAATAACCGTTTAGTAAAAATAACTGTTTAGCCCATCACTAGAAGAAAGCACGAGGAAAAAAAAGAAGCATGAGAAAAATAAAGAAGCACGAGGAAAGAAAAAGAAGAAGAAAAATCGACGATATCCAACCCTACCGATTGATTTTATTCGAAGTTCTCTCTTTCCACAATCTTCGATTTTGCTGTAAAACGACTTCGTCGAGCCGGATGTATGACGTAAGCACGCGCCCCTTCTCCGTGTATAAAACGAGCTTCTTACACAAACTTCGCCTCGAGAAGGAGAAGGAAGCGCTTGTGAACCTGGCGTTGCGCAAGCGCAAAAACAAGATGAACTTCCGGTAATCGAGACTCTAGATGATTTCGAGGGAAGTTAAGAAACACCGGGCCACGAATTAGTCGAAGGCTTCGAATGAGATTTATATCGGACCGTTAATATGCATCGATGGTATCGATGAAGAGGAAACACGGACGATAATCGTCGAGAGGATAAAAGAATCGTGGCGTGCACTCGATTGCGTTATAATTTGTATTAGTGAATTTAATCTTTGGAGGATCTGCACTTTTCCTTGAAAATTTGTTGTGGAAAATTTATGTATACTTATATGGACCGTTTATTTTGAAAGTGGTGTAAGTCCATTTAAAAAAAAAAAAAAAATTAACTAGTTGTAAATATAAAGTTTACACTAAATTAATCACAAATTATGTGATATCTCATTTTTCTTAAAATATGGACTTACATCACTTTCAGAATAAACGGTCTATATGTCATCGTGATATGCAAATCGATTGCATTATAATTTCCATTAGGGATTTAATCTTTGGAGAATTTGCACTTTTTCTTGAAAATCTGTAAATTTTTTTGTTTGTGGAAATTTATGTATACTTATATGTCATCGTGATATGCATTTGATTGCATTATAATTTCTATTAGAGATTTAATCTTTGGAGAATCTGCACTTTTTTATTAAAGTTTGTACATTTTTTTGTTTGTGGAAAATTTATGTATACTTATATGTCATCGTGACATGCACTCGATTAAATTATAATTTCTATTAGAGATTTAATCTTTGGAGAATCTGCACTTTTTCTTGAAAATTTGTAAATTTGTTTGTTTTTGAAAAATTTATACATAAATATTATATGTGTAACAATTTCATGTCACGTGGAATTTTCGAATTCGTCAGTGGCTCCTACAGAATTCGGTCCTCCAAAGGTTAACAATTATCCACTGAAGGATATTCTCTAACTTAAATTCAAAAAATCATCGAAGAACACATACAATATGTACACAACACAAACAAGCATAAAATCTACAATATACAATATACATATCTCGCCCAAGAAACACGGACAATAATCATCTAGAAGCTAAAACAATCATCCCCTCCATCCATTATAATCTCATTATCAATCTAAAAATAGCCCACTCTAATTTAAATTCAAGAAATCCCCTGAATTCTTCCAACAATTAACCACCATCCTTCCACTGGAGCGTTCGATTCCACGGTCACGTTTAAAAAAGCCAACAAACATCCTTATCCTACCTCTTCGTCAGGTCCCAATAAAAATTCGATTCTCCAGTCTGCTTATCGATTAAAAACAAACCGGAGGACCGGTGCCAGGCTCTTTCATTTGGGACGCACGCCCTATTCTACACTCTGCTGTGTGTGTCTCTCTCTGTATGAGAGAAAGAGAGAGAGAGAGAGAGAGAGAAGAGCAGATCACACTCTGCTGTGCGTGTGTCTGTCTCTGTATAAGACAGAGAGAAGAGAGAAAAGAGAGAGAGAGAGAAAAGAGGAGAGAGGAGCAGATCGAACGAGCCTGGGCTCGGGTGGTATGCAGCACACTGGCAGCAGCAGCAGCAGCAGCAGCAGCTGCAAGAAGCAGCCGGCAGGACGACGCCTTCGAAGCTGCCGCTGCGCTCACCCTGCGCCTCAACCTCTTCTCTCTCTCCATCCACAGAACCCTTCTCCACAACTCGCCCTCTTCGTCTTCGTCCACGAGGCACCACGAAGGACGAGGAGCATACCGGAAGCGATGGGTCGTCGCAGAGAGAGCGGGGCCCACATGTGCTCAGAGCCGATGGCCACGGCACAGCTGGCCCGTCTCGATCGCAGAACAAAACGACGCGAGAAGCAGAAGAAGCAGAAGAAGAGACAATGAAATTTTTCTTCAACTTGATGAAAGAGCTTAAGAGTTTAGGATATTCGTGAGAATAACTATCAACTAGAATTAATAATAATGGATGGAAGAGTGTTCTGGAGTTTCGGCCTCTTGCTAAGTCCTCGAGGAATTAGGCTGGAGTGAATAGGACAAGTTGGCAAGGAGTGTCTCAATCGCAGAACAAAACTAACACGAGAAGCAGAAGAAGCAGAAGAAGAGACAATGAAATTTTTCTTCAACTTGATGAAAGAGCCTAAGAGTTTAGGATATTCATGAGAATAACTATTAACTAGAATAAATAACAATGGATGGAAGAGTGTTCTGGAGTTTCGGCCTCTTGCTAAGTCCTCGAGGAATTAGGCTGGAGTGGATAGGACAAGTTGGCAAGGAACGTCTCGATCGCAGAACAAAACTAACACGAGAAGCAGAAGAAGCAGAAGAAGAGACAATGAAATTTTTCTTCAACTTGATGAAAGAGCCTAAGGGTTTAGGATATTCGTGAGAATAACTATTAACTAGAATTAATAACAATGGATGGAAGAGTGTTCTGGAGCTTCGGCCTCTTGCTAAGTCCTCGAGGAATTAGGCTGGAGTGGATAGGACAAGCTGGCAAGGAGCGTCTCGATCGCAGAACAAAACTAACACGAGAAGCAGAAGAAGCAGAAGAAGAGACAATGAAATTTTTCTGCAACTTGATGAAAGAGCCTAAGAGTTTAGGATATTCGTGAGAATAACTCTTGGCAAGAATTAATAATAATGGATGGAAGAGTGTTCTGGAGTTTCGGCCTCTTGCTAAGTCCTCGAGGAATTAGGCTGAAGTGGATAGGACAAGTTGGCAAGGAGCGTGTAGAGAAAAATGCTGAGCCGTAGAAACGAGGAAAAAAGTTTCTCGCGCCCTAGGAGTCACCAAGAGATTTACTTTCTCTGCGAATTCGAGTAGAGTTCGCAAGGTTTACGGGCAAGGACCTTCGGAGAACGTTTAGGAATCGTGGAGCAAAGTTCCTTCCTGGACTAACGAGCCTGGTAATAAAAGGCTGGAAAGTAAAACAGGATCAGTGGGCCACGCGGTGCTTGGGTGGGGTCCTGCGAGAGAGACCTACTGGTTGAGGCGAAAAGAGGCCGAGCTGAAAAATTGGCAGCAGAAAAAGCTCGTTGGTGGCTGCCTGGATGGTGAACCGGTGCTGATTCGACACTGGTCGATAATACAAGATTCGTGTGTTGAGAAAGCCTGAAGCAGACTGCAGATTTCAGAATTATCATATACTCATCTGACAAATCCAAGAATCCTTTAAAAAAAGCCTGAACTCAACACTGATCGATAATAATTCGACCAATTCGAAAAATTGCCAGCAGAAAAAGCTCGTTGGTGGCTGGCTGGATGGTGAATCGGTGCTGATTCGACACTGGTCGATAATACAAGATTTGTGTGTTGAGAAAGCCTGAAGCACACTGGACCTTTCAGAATTATCATCTACTCATCTACCCAACACTCGAATCTTCGAGAGGTCTCGAATTCAACCCTGATCGATAATACAAAATTCACGTGGTCAGAAGACCTGCACCTGAAGCACATTGAACTTACCAAAATTCTCATCTGCTTATCCAACAAACCCAAGAATCCTCTAAATACCACGAATTCAACCCTGATCAATAACACTCTAGGCAACCTGCAGCTGAAGCACGCAAGATTCTCCCAAATCATCAATCGCTCTTACACAATAAATTCAAGGATCTTCAAGAAACCTCAAATCCTTCAAAAAAGCATCAGACCCCTAAAAAAGGATCATTCTAAAAACAAACAATCTAAAAGAGTCCTTTACAACCTGAGCTATCAATGATCAAACTCCTCCCTTCTTCGAATCATTAAACCCTTCCTCTCAAGGACATCCTTAGTCTCATCAACGAAATTCTTGCAGACAGTAAACCAAGGACACGAACACACGTTCGCCAATGTTCGCCGGCGAACCGAGACGCCTTGGCGCGCGGTCCTCTTTGGGAAACTTTCCGCGTTCAGCGAATCGCGGTCGGTAACCAGTTCCCTTCCTCGGATGCATACACGCGTAGTACTAGCGTGAGCCCAATTCCGTCCGGGAGAGAAACGATTGGTTCTCTCTTCGACATCCTGATGTATCGCCGATATTGCAGCTACCTTCTATTCCCGGCTCACTGTTCACCCTCTCGCTCCTTTCACCCGGCGCCCTCAATATCCAACCCTCCTCGTCCGTGCCACGGTTTTGTTCAGCCACGGTATGGATCCTCTCCCTCTACTGGTGGAACTCGTGCTTCGTCTCCTTCTCCTTCTCATTCTGTAACTCTCTCTCTCTCTCTGTCTGGAGTTGTTAGTGCGCCTGTCGGCTTCTCTCTCTGCGTCTCTCTCTCTCTCTCTCTCATACACACACACACACACACACAATCTCTCTCTATCACACACAGCCACAGAGACCACGCGCATGTCCTTTCTCCTCCTCGCTCTCACATCAATTCGACCTCCGTCTCACCTCTACCACCCTCCTCTCTCTCCACCCCTGGTGACTGTCTCCAGCCGTCTGCGTCCTCCTCGATTCCGTGAGCGCGCAAAGTCGCTGCTCTCTCGTCGCTCTCCCACGGGCCGTACTAAATAGCGAACCGGGGGTCGGTTTCATAATAATTTACTTTATCTACCGTGACTTCAACTGACAATGAGTGGAGGAGTACGTCGCGGCGGTTATCCGAGAGCATTCCAAATGGTGGACGAACGCAGTGAAGAGTAGGTGGATGGTTGATAAAAAAAACACACTCCAGCCTGGATATATCGCCACTGGCGTTTCTCACCCCGCGGTGAAACTTTTTTTTCGCCGCCAGGGCACGGATCGTGAGGGACCAGGTCAGGGGTGGTGGTGGCGCGGAGGCTGGTGGGAGAGCTCGTGTGCCCGGCATCGAAGACGTCTGAATATTTAATCGGCCCACGCTGTAATTATATTTAGCTGCCGGTGTGGAGATCAATTCTCCACGAAAAACGGGTCCGATGCTTGCGAACTGATGCCTCGGTTCTTGGGATTGGGTTGCTCTGTAGGTTCCGGGGTACGTTTGAAGGTTCAGTTTTTTTTAGAACACTACCAAGGATCTTGGATCTCCAGGATAGTCGAATAATCTATGAATCATTCTGATTCTTCTACTCAGGTCCAAAAGACAGGTAGGCAAATTTTGGACGTGGGTGTACGATGGCCAAGTGGATCTTTGGACGCGTTACAAAATGTCAGACTTCGAGGCCGCTCCCACCTTCGAGAGAAAACGAGACCTTGGTTGCTATTTTTTCTTCGTCCAGGAGTCCAACAGCAGATTTCTCTTGGGTTTGGTCGTGGAGGAGTAGACTCGAGCTGCTGCTAGGTTGCATGAGGTATGGATAGTTGTAAAGGGTGTCTGGAGAATGGACGAAGGGACAGCAGAGGCTGCCCATCACCCCATGGCGACCTCCTAGCAACGACCAGTCTCTGCTTTATCGGCCGATGATACATTCCTGGAACTCCACTTCGCTCCGCATTAAACTCGGGTATTTCTCTTGCCCTTCTGGTGTCCACGCATCATGGGGAGTAAGTACGAGTGAAATCGTACTCACTGGTTTCATCGGTTAGTCTGCTATCGATTCGACAGCTGATCCCAGCAGACATCAGTATCTCCATCCTAACCAATGATCTTGAGACTATTGACGAGTATCCAAAATCCTCAAGACATCAGCAGCTATTGATCCAAGTGCTAAACCATCATCTAAGACTGTCTGCACTTGCAGAACACGAACCTAAGTGTTTTCACCTATAATCCTAAGGCTACTGACGAATATTTAAAATCCTCAGGACATCAGCAGCTATCGATTAAGCTATCATCGGCTAAAAATATCCGGACATTAGTATCTTTATCCTAATCAACGAACCCTGAACCCACTGACAAATACCTAAACCTCTCCAAACCATCACCTAGCATACTAATCCACATCAGAATGATAATTCCATTGGATTCTTCTCGCAAGGTCTCACCACGCGAACGGCTCGGCGCGCAACTTCTAGCGGCGTCGCGACGCGACGCCGCCAGGCGCACCGAGCGGTTGTGGAAAGGACGGCGCTCGAGGCGGGCTATTCACCATAGAGAATCGAGTTACAAAACCGAGTTGCAAAAGGTCTACGGCGAGGTCCCTCTTATACCCACACGTAGACTGGCTGGGCCAGTGAGGGGGCTTGGGAGGACAGGTGAGGAGGATAAAAGGAAAAAGAGGTGGTGGAGTTGAGGGAGAGGACCTGAGAGAGTGAGTAGGTGGAGGCTTTCGTGGAAGAAAAGGAGGACCAGGTGGTGGGAGAAAGAGCGCAACGCAGAAAGCAGCACAAGCGACAGCAACGAGTTGCTGCCCAGTGCTGCTTGGTGCTGAGTCACTGCTGCGTTGCCGATGTCCTACCTGGCACATTCGTGAGACTATATCGTGCTGATGTGGTGATGTGGTGGTGCAGTGGTGGTGGTGGTGATGATGCGACGTTGCCGAGTTTCCTGCAGCGTTGCTCTTCTCCCTCTCCAGCTCCTCTCGTCCCTCTTGAGACACCGAGGCGAGTTCATCCCCACCAGAAAATGTGTGAGAGAGAACGAGAGAGAGAGAGAAGAGAGAAAAAGAGGAGGAGAAGGAGGAAGAGCCGCACCACCACCGCGCGTTCAAATTTCATTGCGTCAAGCCTTCGGTACTATCTTCGTGTCCTCTCTCTCTATCTCTCTCTTTTAACTTCTCCCTCGCACCCTGCGTCTCCTTCTTCCGCTATCTCCCCTTTCTCGCAGCCCTCGAGAGCGCGGAATTCACAGAAAACGTCGGTAATGGAGTTTCGTGAGATGAACGGCAGCAGCATCGTCGGCCCAGGGTTACCAACTGGGCATCATGGATCGTGCGAGCTTTGGTTCATGCGGTTCCAAGTGCTTTTTCGACGCTTTCCAAACTTCCTCATGACGTTTTTTCTTCCTTTCCTCGGATTTTGAGACTCTCGCTTGGTTGTTAAGGTCTCGTGTAGCAGGCTCGGTTGGGTTATTCAGAAGACAGGAGGATGATGAGTTTGACATGGATGTCCTGGAGCTGATCTGACGATCGATACTAATTGTAGTCGGTGAATCCTTTATTTTCCAGGTCCTTGTTCCTCGTGTGAACGATTCTCCACGCTGGCAGGACATTCTCTCGCGCATTTAGAAACAATTCGGAAGTCTGCTCTCCAACAACAGCGTCTCAACGTGATCTAATGAATATCTATACCGCGCCAACTTCCGTGCATGTAATCCATTCCACGATCGCGAGAGTTCCCTCACCTCACGTCGCCACCAGTCCACGCATGACCCACTTTTACAATGTTGCTACGCACTCCACGTTGCAATTAATACGTAGCAAACTGGTAGAATTACCCGACTAAATAAAATCCTAGAGGTAGAACCCCAAGAGCTCTCTAGAAAATCACATCCAAATCCTTTATAACCCCAACTCTCAAAATCTCCTGAATTTGAATCCATAAATGCACGAACCATCAGTTCCAATATCAATCCTATCAAAGTCCAAACTTCTGGTCCCTTTTTTGATGTTCGAATGAAAATGCCTACATTTGTAGGCAACATGGCGAAGTCTTGGAATAATGCGTGATGGGTGAAAATTCCAACTGGACGTGTAGAGAAAAGAGAGAGAGAGAGAGAGATGAAGAGTGGAAAAAAATCGAAGAAGCGAGAGAAGGAGCGAAGAGCGACCGGGTGACGGCGCGGCGCATCGCAATGCAAATGCAACTGACCCGATAAAGGCTGCATTGGGTCATAGAAAGGGAAAATACAACCTACAAACGTGGCTCTCTCCCGCCAAAATACGATTTTTATAGCCTCTCGCGGCGCCACGCTGTACGCTTCTCCTCTGCTGCTTCCCGCAGTGACGTTCACCACCCCCGGGGGCCGTGCGCGCACACCGTCGCACAGCCTCACCCTGACACACCGTAGCTCCACCAGCCCCTGGCACCCTTCTCTACCGAGCCATCGCCACCCACGTTCGCCTGGAAGAGTCCCTCTTCTGCCTCCAGCGTCCCTCAGCAGCCTCCACCTTCGAACTCTAGCCCCTCCACCTCCATAGTTTCTCTCTCTCTCTCTGTCTCTCTGTCTTTCTCTATCTCTCACACACACTCACTCACCCCAAAACGTCCGAATGAAACTCGAATCTACCTCCAAGCCTCGGTCTCCTTCCGCTCTCCATCCATCCCTCGAGCGGCTGAAATTTGTCTTCGAATTAAAAAAGGAATTTTGCTCCTGAGGCTGCTTCACAGATCAGCTCGTGGTGGTTCGAATTCCATGGAGGATTACGTGAACGTGGTAAGCTTGGATGATCCCAGGAAGGAGGTTGGATATTATGGGTTTGGAGATTAGAATTTGTGGATTTTTTTGAGGGGGTGTTTTTGGATAGGGTTGATGTTGCTGTGTTTGGAAATGTTTTTTTCTTTTGAGAGCTTGACATTTTTATGAGTCGAGCTTAGTAGAGATCATTCGACTACAGAAATCTGAATAGATTTAGAATTTAAATTTTGCCTAGATTTATTCCATTTTAGGCACACGATCCTAAAGGAAGTGACTTATTTATAGTTAGTTCCTATGAAACGAACACTATGTTATTTGGTACGTGAACGTGGTAAGCTTGGATGATGTCCAGGAAGCGGATGGTTCGAAGTTGGAAGAGGTCGTTGGTGAGATTCGAAGGTGGTTGGATATTATGGGTTTGGAGATTAGAATTTGTGGATTTTTTTTGAAGGGTTATTTTTCGATAGGGTTAATGTTGCTGTGTTTGGAAGTGTTTTTCTTTGAGAGCTTAATATTTGATGTAAGTCCAGCTTAGAACAGATCATTCGACTACAGAAATCTGAATAGATTTAGAATTTAAATTTTGCCTAGATTTATTCCCAAGTGAGTGATGACTTATTTATAGTCAGTTCCTATGAAACGAACACTGTGTTATTTGGAAGTATTTTGTTTTAGAAAACCCAATAATTCTCGACAAAAAATTAATTACTAGGACCAAAAACGCCTAATGATCATAAAGTAATTAAATATGCCTTAGTTTTGCGACTGCCTGAGCAAGAGAAGTCAGAATAATTGCCAAGGAAAATCGATTGTAATTTCTCCTCGTCGCGAGTTTCAGCGCTACGACGTTTGTCTGACATTTACGGCTTATCTACTGTGGGTCACGTGCCTCGCGCGGTCCCGCGTAAAGATATACGTATAGTCGAGGGTCGAGTAACGCCGTCAGAGCCGCCTGGCCGCTTGGAAACCGCCACGACGATACTACCCAGACGATCAAGAGCGAGCAAAGCATTTAGTTACCCAAAGAATAAAAAAAAAAGAAAATTGCAGATGAAAAAAGTAAAAGGTATTGGAAAAAATGGACAATTTTCAAATATGACGAACCTTCTTATATCTGACAATCAAACCACGCCTTAACGCAATAATTAACTATTCTCTCGTCAAATTCTCTGGAGTCTGGAAAGAGTTTGTCATAATCAGAATTTGGGAGCCCAAACAGTGTCTCTAATTCCAAAAAAAGATGGGACCTATCACGAATTTGTCAAGCGCGAATAAATAAAAAGTATCTCTGGCACGATTTTTGAGAATACCTAAAAACCCTAACCTATAATGCACTAACACTAATTTCCATTAAATAGAAAAATCCCAGAGTCTATGGAAGAAGAAAGATATATTATTTCTAACCCTAAAATGGCCTTTAAATATGACTGGCTTCAAAATTGATACTTCGTGCGTTTAAGGGTTGAAGAGAGGGGTTGTGACACTGTGGGGGTGGATTTGGAAAAACGACAACTCGAAATTCCACGCTCATCTATTGTCTGGGGAAAATGTATCCTAAATACCTAAAAACACTACTCTTCCTTAAATACACAAACACCTAAAAACACTAATCTTCCTTAAATACACGAATTTCTATCTGAAAAAAAAATCACAGAGTCTATGAAAGAAGAAAGATAGATTGTTTCTAACCCTAAAATGGCCTTTAAATATGATTGCCTTCGAAATTGATACTTCGTCCGTTTAAGGGTTGAAGAGAGGGGTTGTGACGACTGCGGGGGTGGATTCGGAAAAGCGACAACTCGAAATTGCACCCTCACCTATCCCCCCTCCACCCTCAGCAGCGTTAAAATCCGCACGCGAGCACGTGGCCACCGCGCGCGCCGGGTTGGCTCGCGAAAGGGGTGGAAAGGGGTGGAGAGAGTGCCGGTAGACAGAGAGGCGGAGGCGGGTGGCAAAAGGGGCGGCATGGACATTGGCCGGACATCGGAATGGGAAACGGGTTAGCCGAATGACCGGCGGTCGGAATTATGGGGGTGCTGAATTGCGAACGCGCCCCCTACCCTCCTCTCCTTTACCACCCCTTTCGACTCCACGGCTCAAAAACAATGCGACCCACCCCCTTCCGTTTCCAGCCCCTAACCAAGCCAGTGTTGCCTAATAATTAGCAGGCCCGGACGTGATTGTAAACGTCTCGGGGCTGTCTGTCCGAGAGGGGGTGGTTTTCTGAAGGGATGAAATTCTCGACGACCGGAGAAAATTATCGTTTGCTGTCATTGTACGAAAGAAATTCTTTTGGAGATTGTTAAGAGAACTTTTTGAGAACATTTTTTGGTGGATCAATGGCGAGGGTGGTTTTTGGAAATTTTTGATAGGGGAAATAATTGTGTTTTTGATTGTTAATGGGGATTTTTCTAGAGTTGGAAAGTAAGAGAGATTACTAAGAGATCCCAAAATTTTTTTACTGGATTAATTTCAAGAATACGGAAGACTTTTTGGAAATTTTCAAAAAACGAAATAATTGTTTTTTTATTATCAACGAGGATTTTTCGAAGATCGAAGAGTAAGAGAGATTATTAAGAGAACTCAGAAGAATTTTCTATCGAACTTTCGAGGCCCCCTGGGAAAGTTTTTGGAAATTTTCAAAATTGCCCGATACTTTATGGCTTTCTCGCCGCGCGAGAGGCGAGCGACTTCGAGCTCGTAACTTAACAGGACGCACCAGGTGCCACTATCTCCGACTTTCGAGACAGGTGGAAGATAGGGAGAAAGGGTGAAAAAGGGCAAGCCGAAATTTTTTTCCGTAAACTTCTTCACTCCCTTCGCCTCAGCTCGCGGCGCACGAAGAGCAAGTGGAAGGAGAGCGCGACGTGGGCTTCTCGAATCGCACATTTCGGTAATCGATATATATACATATATATATGTGTATGTGTGTATGTTGGAAGCGAATGAGAGAGAGAGAGAGAGAGAGAGAAGAAGAGAAGGAGAGAGCAACTCGAACGGCCGAATCGCTTTTAGACTCATTTAAAATGCATTGGGGTAAACCCGTCGACCCAACCGACCAACCAACCCCTTTTGCACCACCCCTTCCTGGCTCCAACCCTCTCACGAATCGCACACCAACACTATCGAACGAGTGTCGGTTGGCGATGTCCTGAAAAAGATTAAAACCCACCCCCTTGCGCGGTGTGCCAGGAATTAATCGAGAAGTGTTCTTAACCCTTTTCGTATTTTTAAGAAAAGAAATTGTGAGCTTCGTACTATTGTTTCTCTTTTGTTGAAATTTCACTTTCCAAACTTTCTTTCGTCCCTCGGACTCAGAGACTTTTGGCTATAATGTACTGAAAGCTTTTTTTTATTTTTTGGAAAAAGTGTCGAATGAGTGTAGAATTATTATTATTTTTTTTTTAATTTTGCTATCTATCTTCTTTCGACTCTCACGCACAGGACTGTTTACGATTTCCACGTGGCACGACCACCCCCTCCAACGGTCTCCAACCCTTCCACTCCTCTATCAGGGGTGCGAGACAGTTGGCAAAGTCCGCGGAGAGTCGTGGAAGTTTCCTAATCGTAGCTCGGAGATTCGACACCGAATCCTTTCCTCAACCTTCACTTTTCCACCCTTCGTACCACCCCCCCCCAAAACTCAACCCTTGAACTTTTCTTAGGAAAGTCGTAAGAGACGTGAGAAACGAAATTTCGGAAAAAAATCTCAGCGGTTTCTGAAAGTCTTTTGAGAAGGTCCTTGACCCTTGGAAAATTTTGTAGACAAAAAATGTACGAAGGAAAATCGCAGAGAGGAAAAAATTCAAAACTGTTCACCCTCGAACAAATAATCAATTTTCGCAGTGTGCCCAAGCTCCTCTGAAACGTGAAGATCAAAATTTAAGGATAAAGAAAAATCTCCCCATCTTCTGAAAATATTCTAAACCTTTCCAAAATTTCCTAGAAAAACAAAATCTCACTATCTTCTGAAAATATTCTGAAAGGATCCTTGACCTTTCCAAAATTTCCTGATAAAAAAAAAATCTCCCCATCTTCTGAAAATATTCTAAACCTTTCCAAAATTTCCTAGAAAAACAAAATCTCACTATCTCCTAAAAATATCCTGAAAGGATCCTTGACCTTTCCAAAATTCCCTGAAAAAAAAAAAATCTCCCCATCTTCTGAAAATATTCTGAAAGGATCCTTGACCTTTCCAAAATTTCCTGAAAAAAAAACAATAAACCTCACCATCTTCTGAAAATATTCTGAAAGGATCCTTGACCTTTCTAAAATTTCCTGTAAAAAAAAAAAATCCCACAATCTTTTAAAAATATTCTAAACCTTTCCAAAAATTTCCTAGAAAAAAAAAATCTCACCATCTTCTGAAAGGATCCTTGACTTTTCCAAAACTTCCTGAAATCAAAAAGAATGGTCGAAGAGCACGAACGAAACTCGCAAGTAGAAAAAAGAAATTTCAAAAAACAGTACACCCCCGAACAAATAACCAATTCCACCTTTTGGTACCTTCGCAGTGCGCCAGCAACCCCCTCTGAAACGTGAGGATCAAAATTTCAAGATAAAAAAGAATCTCACCATCTTCTGAAAATATTCTAAAAGGATCCTTGACCTTTCCAAAATTTCCTGAAAAAAAAAACAATAAACCTCACCATCTTCTGAAAATATTCTGAAAGTTCCTGTAAAATTCTGAAAAATTCTAAAATTTCCTGTAAAAAAAAAAAAATCCCACAATCTTTTAAAAATATTCTAAACCTTTCCAAAAATTTCCTAGAAAAAAAAAAAATCTCACCATCTTCTGAAAGGATCCTTGACATTTTCAAAACTTCCTGGAGACAAAAAGAATGGTCGAAGAGCACGAACGAAACTCGCAAGTAGAAAAAAAGAAATTTCAAAAAACAGTACACCCCCGAACAAATAACCAATTCCACCTCTTGGTGCCTTCGCAGTGCGCCCAACCCCCTTTACATAACCGTCATCGATACAATCGTCGAAACAATGATAACATCCAATCACTTCGCTTCTGGAAATATCGATGCACGACCATCCTCATCCACCTCCACCTCTTCCTCTTCTCCTCCTCCTCCTCAATTCGAGACAAAGAGACGTCGGTTCGCCGCTAATCTCACGGCCGCCGATTCGATCGTGGAGAGCACGCGCTTCTAAAGAGAGAAAAAAGGAAGAAGCGGAGGGATGAAGTGAGGTGGTAGAAAGGACGGTGGAAAAAAACAAGAAGGAAGGTAAAAGGGAGTAATACAGAGAGGAGCACAGAGGGAATAACTCTCGGTGTACATTCGACGAGACAAACTTGATCAATGGCCCTTCTCTGGTCTCCCTCCTCTTCTCTCACTCACTCACGTTTGAATTAATATATACACTCAGCGAATCAGGCGTGTGCATGTGTATCGAGAGAGAAAGATAGGTAGATAGATAGAGAAAGATAGAGAGAGAAAGATAGAGAGAGAGAGAGAAATATATATATATATAGAGAGAGAGAGAAGCGCGCCAATTGCACACAACAGTCGTGGTATTAATAACAATCCACGGGCCCTCTCGAGCAAGTGCGTCGCGTCGGCCGCCGACACGAGCGCGTGCGCTCGTGGGTTGTGGAAAGGAGAATAAAAAAAAAAGAAGAATGAGAGAAAGAGAGAGAGAGAGAGAGAAGAAAATAGAAGAGAAAGAGTAGCAAGCAGCAGGCGCGCCTGATCGTCGGAGTTTCCTGCTCCGACAGAAATCTACAGAGAGAGAGAGAGAGAGAGAGAGAGAGAGAGAGAGAGAGAGAAAAAATAGAGAAATAGAGATAAAAAGAAAGAAAAAGAGAGAGAGAGAGAAAGACGAGGTGCAAGAGAAGAGGCAATAGGAGAAAAAACTCGAGCACTCCACCCCTTTACCACCCCCGGTTCGAGAGGAGAACATTTATGCGAAAGTTCACAAACACGCGGGCTAATAAGTCATCGGTATTCTCGTTCATCGTCAACCACCACTACCACGATCATCCTCTATTTCCTTAGCGCCGCGTTCTCTCTAGGGTGAAACTACCCCTCTCGACGGTGTTGGGCCACCCCTACGAGAGGAGCATCCCCTTCCGGTCCCGTTCCACCCACGTTCCTCGTGTTCGATTCGGTTCCACTCGTTCCTATGCTCGCGTCTTACGTTCTGTGTGTGTGTGTTGTGTGTGTGTATGTGCGTGCGTGTGAGTGTGTGTGAGAGACAGAGAGAGAGAGACAGAGAGAGAAATCGAGAGACAGAGAGAGAGACAGAGAGAAATCGGGAGATAGACACAGAGAGAGAGAAATCGAAAGAGAGAATGAGAGAGAAATCGAAAGACAGAGAGAGAGAGAGAGAAATCGGGAGAGATAGACAGAGAGAGAGAAGAGAGAAATCGAGAGAGATAGACAGAGAGAGCGAGAGAGAAGAGAGAAATCGAGAGAGAGAGAGAGAGAGAGAGAGAGAGATCCACGCGTACGGAAAGAGGAGAGCCAGGCGAAATTAAGCCAATCCCTGTGATCGTTTCTGTGTGTGTGTGTGTGTATGTGGTGTGTTTCACATAGAGCCACTCTCCATCCTGGCCAACCCAACCTGACACACACGCACGCATATACACACGACACTCTCATAGGTTGGAATCGCACGAACGAAGGTGCTCAGGTGTGAGTGTGTGTCTGTGCGAATTAGGAAATCCTCACACATGACACACATACATGTACATCGACAGAGAGAATTCACCACACAACGAAAAAGTTCCGTGTCTCTCTGTGAAATTACACAGTCGAGAGGATCTTTCTCTGCACGAGAAAGTGTGCACTGGTGAACGAGTGGAAGAGTGTGCGTGTGCTTCACACTAGTGTGGAACCGTTTATCAGTACCTACTCTCATTCTCCTCTCCTGGAAAGGAACGACCTCTCTCTCTCTCTCTCTCTCTCTCTCTCTCTCTCTCTCTTTCTATCTGTCTTACTGGGTTAGAACACTTGGCAGTGGCTCTCTCCTTCGTTTCTCTCTTCCATTTCGTCCTCGACCGTTTTCTCTTCCCTCTCGAAGAAGAAGGTGAAGGAGAAGGAGGTGGAGGAGGAGGTGGGCTCGTTCGCCGAAAATGAGAAAATTCGCCGGCCAGGCTGAGGAGACTGGAGGAATTGGGAAAAAATATGTGGCCTAGAGATGGGCATCGAAGGAAGATAACAAATTTTTTGGGAGTGCCTCACTGGAGGAAAGATCCTTTCTAACTGAAAGGGGAAAGTGTGAGAGGGGTGGAGTGAAGTCGATAGATTCGAGGAGAATTTTAAATTTTGAAAGTGTAAAGGTAAGTAGAAAGATCGTTGAGAATATGTTTGATGATCTTTTTTTAAGCAAAGTTCAAATTCAACGATCTCTGTATAGGCAAAGATCAAATCTAATGATCTTTGAATAAGCAAAGATCAAATTCAATGATCTCTCTCTAAGCAAAGATCTAATTAAAATCCTTCCATCGTTCAAATTTTCCAAAGTTCCTCAATAACTTAAAATACTGTTCAAAATCTATTCTATGATCATTCTCCAGACAAAGATCAAATTCAATGATCTCTCTCTAAGCAAAAATCAAATTAAAATGCTTCTCTCGTTCAAATTTTCAAAAGCTTCCCAATGACTAAAAACACTGTCAAAAATCTATTCTACGATCTTTTTCCAGACAAAGATCAAATTCAATGATCTTTCTCTAAGCAAAGATCAAATTAAAATCCTTCTCTCGTTCAAACCTTCAAAAACTTCCCAATAACTAAAAACACTGTTCAAAATATATTCAATGATCTTTCTGTATACAAAGATCAAATTCAATGATCTCTCTTTAACAAACATAAAATGAAAATGCTTCTCTCGTTCAAATTTTCAAAAACTTCCCAATAATTAAAAACACTGTTCAAAATATATTCAACGATCTTTCTCCAGACAAAGATCAAATTAAAATCCTTCTCTCGTTCAAACCTTCGAAAGCTTCCCAATAACTAAAAACACTGTCAAAAATCTATTCTACTATCTTTCTCTATACAAAGATCAAATTAAAATCCTTCTCTCGTTCAAACCTTCGAAAGCTCCCCAAATAACTAAAAACACCGTCAAAAAAAAAAAAAAAAAAAAAAAAAATACGACGATTCTTCTCTATGCAACGATTAAATTCAACCGTTTCTCTCCCGCTCGATTCAATAATACTAAACCCACACGAGCATGCGTCTCGCGCTCATCAATGACGTCCAATCATCGCGTTCACCAGCACAACCAGCCGCCTACTGTCGCAAATAACGAAATAATTACGGGGATTTAATTATGCGCCCGAACTTTGTTTGTACCCCCGAGGGGGTGTCGATAAAGGTGGGGTGGCAAACCTCCTCCATGGTCGATAATCGTTTTGAGAGCTCGACGAGCTCGCGATACTCGCTACTTTCCAACCTTTGGCCCCTCAACTAATCCATAAATATGGTTCTACAATTGGACGTGGCACAAACTCACCCCGAGGATTCGCAAGTGCACCCCAACTCAGTCTAATTTCCTCCTTAAAATTCTCCACAATCCTTGAGAAAATCGAGCAAAGAAGAAAATCGTTCTAAGGTCAATGTCCCTATTTCTACTCATTTAGCAATAAGAAAATGATGGCAAATATAGTAGAAATAATCCATAAATACGGTTCTACAATTGGACGTGGCACAAACTCACCCCAAGGATTTGCAAGTGCACCCCAACTCACTTCTAACCCTCCTAATTTTCCGCATAAAATTCTCCAAAATCCTTGAGAAAATCGAGTAAAGAAGAAGATCATTCTAAGGTCAATGTCCCTATTTCTACTCATTTAACGATAAGACAAATGATACTAAAAACAGTAGAAATAATCCATAAATACGGTTCTACAATTGAACGTGGCACAAACTCACCCCGAGGATTTGCATGTGCAACCCAACTCAGTCTAATTTCCCTCTTAAAATTCTCCACAATCCTTGAGAAAATCAATCAAAAGAGGAAGATTGTTCTAAGATCAATGTCCCTATGTCTACTCATTTAAGACAAATCATACAAAAAACAGTAGAAATAATCCATAAATACGGTTCTCCAATTGGACGTGGCACAAACTCATCCCAAGGATTCACAAGTGCACCCCAACTCACCCCTAACCCTCCTAATTTCCCTCTTAAAATTCTCCAAAATCCTTGAGAACATCAAGCAAAGAAGAAGATCATTCTAAGGTCAATGCCCTTATTTCTACTCAGTTAAGACAAATCATACAAAAAACAGTAGAAATAATCCATAAATACGGTTCTCCAATTGGACGTGGCACAAACTCACCCCAAGGATTCGCACGTGCACCCCAACTCACCCCTAACCCTCCTAATTTACTCCTTAAAATTCTCCACAATCCTTGAGAAAATCATTCTAAGGTCAATGTCCTTATTTCTACTTATTCAAGACTACGACTACTTGGATTATGAAATTTATTTTTAACAACGTGCTGCTACCTAGTAAGCAACGAGCCTAAGCAACTTATACCAAAGTATCTAAATAATTAATAACTAATCCTTCTATAACTTATTTTATCAACCGAATATTAATGTTAAGAAGAATAGTTCACAGTAAGTAGAAACTGAAACATTGACCTTAATATCAAGAAGAACAGTTCACAGTGTGTAGAACTCAAGAGTAGAAACTAGGACACTGACCTTACATCCACAAATCCACAAACTATAAATTCTCACACCAATCGCATTAAACCCCATTCCAAACGACCAATCTTCCTCTCTCCTTTACCTCCACGCATCTTCATTATTCTCATACAGAAATTCCTGCATTCAAAAGCTAAAAGGACCGACAAAGGGCTTCCTTAAATCCTCGCAATAATATCCTGGAGCCTTCACCAAGCGTCACTGGTTCACGTTGCAAGAGGAGCAGGTAGAGAAAGCATCTCCTTCCATTTCTATCTGGCACGAGTGCGTGCAAAGGCGTCGTCCTCCCACGCGCGTGAATGATCTCGTGAAAGAGGAACGAACAGAGAGAGAGAGAGAGAGAGAGAAAGAGAAATAAAGAAAAAAACATACATATTTATCCAGAAGCAAACAGAGAAAGAAAAAGAGAAAGAAAAACAAACAAGAAGAACGAACGAAGTCGAGCGCGAATCGGAACGGTGTGCCTTTCGCGGCTCGAACTTTCGTGCATGTAACAGTACCGTGTAACTACCAAGGCGTGTCTCTCTCCATCTCAGAGAATTTTTTCGCCTACCTCACCTCTCTCCAAGTCCCTCGGACAATCCACAAGGTGAAAGCGTACACGGTGAAAGGTGATCGGAGCGAAGCCTCAACCTGCCAACCGTTACGTCTCTCACTAATATCCTTTCTTCATAACTCCACCGTTTCCGATCCCAAACCTGTAGGCTGATCCTCCACTCTGGCATTCGTTCTCCTAATTCCTCTCACTCTCTCTCACCCCTCGAACGAGAACAAAAGCAGAAAAAAAGGACCAGAAAAATTCCTTCCTACTGGTGAGACCCCAGTTTCCCTCCGATATATTGCGATTCGTTTCTAGGAATCGCAGGAGAGAGGTAGAGAGCAACGGTAGCCTAGTACCTGGGCCGCGTGGCGTGGCGCGTTTGGAACAAAAGCGCGTAATTCGTGATTCTGCTTTGTTGAACAAAATATCGTGGAAGCGTGGGAGGACTGGCTCGGTGGGAGAGTGTACGTGTTAGAGAGAGAGAGAGAGAGAGAGAGAGTGGAGAGAAAGAGGAGAGAGAGAGAGAGAAGAGTCTTCCGCATTGCCGTAGCTGCCAGTCCGTCCGGAGAGAGTCCAGGGTGGCGTAATCCGGCCCGCATCGTGGCCCCTCTTCGTCCTCGTTACGCTCGCCTCTCTCTCTCTCTGTCTCTCTCTCTCTCAATTTCTCTGGCGCGTCTGCTTCTCCTGAGAGAGCCCAGCACCACTCTCTCTACCTCTCTCTCTCTCTCTCTCTCTCTCTCTCGTCCTCCATAATTCAGCGCGCTCTACGATTGGTCGACGCGGCCGGCTGACGTCACGTGGAAACCAGGGATAACAAGGTGAGAGAGGAGAGGAGAGACGAAAGGAGGGTGCGGATGGAAACTCGTAGAGGGTTCCAGGGGTGGTGGTGGTAGGTGGTGGCAGAGCGGCCGCAAAAATACGCTGCCAGATAGAAAGCGTCGTCCGAGCCTGCTGGTCGGCCAGCCTTAGGGCCTGCAGGTCCACTTTGCCAGTCCACCGAGGTATCTTTGGGTGGTTCGCACTTAGAGCAACCCTTGGAACATCCTTTCTGGATCTTTTTTCAACTGTAAAAAAAACCATCTTCTAAAACATCATCAGACTTAAATGGCACTCTCTTGAGAAACATTCAGCCGGTTGGCTAAGGACATTCTCAGATAGAATTTGATACCAGAGACTTTGATCGAGTAATGATGATGAGGATGACGAAGAAATTGGTGCTGCCAGGTCGAGAGATCGATTTCCGTGGAAAATGGCGTCCTGCGGAGAGAACCACCCCTTCGTCCAACTCCCACTCTTGGCTGTTAGGTGTCCAGTGCGCACGCCCAGCAACCTCGAGGCCTCCAACCCCTCCTGCCACTTCTTCCACCGTGCCAGGACGGTCGATGAAGTGTATTTCTCTCTCTCCATGTCTCTCTCTGGCTTAGACTCACCCCTCGACTATTCTTCTTCCTCCCTGTTTGCTTCAGTATCTCTCTACCCCTCTCTGCTACCATCCTACCAACCCTCTGATTCTACCAACCCCTTTCTCTCTTTTTCTTTTCACTTCTCTCTCTTTCTGTCTTTCTCTCTCTCTCTCTCTACACTCATCCTCTTGCACGACTACTGCGCTCTGCTGGCTCGTCGTACGATAGGGTGCTTTCGAAAAATGAAGAGAGAGCACGAGGTGGGGTTGGTGAGAAAGGAGAGAGGGATAAATGCGCGCTCTCTCAAGAACCACCACCACTACCTTCGACGATGAGATAGAGGGGTGGATTCGGTTCTGGACGAGGGACGAACGGGGATGAAAGACAGCGGGGTTCATTATGCTTCTTGAATCGTAAACAAACAAACAAGCAAGCGCACCACCACTCTGCTTGGTATCCACTCTCGGATTTTATGTCTCTCTCTGTCTCTCTGGTGGATTCGGTGTAGAATGAGATCGTGATGTCCGCGATTGGAGCGTGTGAACTGAAGGAAGAGTCTAATCAAGAATATTGTTGATTAATTTTTAGAGACTTTTTCTTTCTTTCTCGTTCCAACGGTCACGCGCCAAGACGAGAATCGAGAGTATCGATTTACGTGGAAACTATTCGAATCGAAATCTTCGATCAAATCTCGTGTGGATTCGGTGTAGAATGAGATCGTGATGTCCGCGATTGGAGTTTGTGATCGGTTGGAAGGGAGACTGAAGGAAGAGTCTGATCGTGAATATTGTTGATTAATTTTTAGAGACTTTTTCTTTCTTTCTCGTTCCAACAGTCACGCGCCAAGACGAGAATGGAGAGTATCGATTTCCGTGGAAAATCTTCGATCAAATCTCGTGTGGATTTGGTGTAGAATGAGATCGTGATGTCCGCGATTGGAGTGTGTGATCGGTTGGAAGAGAGATTGAAGGAAGAGTCTGATCGTGAATATCGTTGATTAATTTTTAGAGACTTTTTCTTTCTTTCTCGTTCCAACGGTCACGCGCCAAGACGAGAATCGAGAGTATCGATTACTCCACGACTCTACGCTGTCTCGAATCGAAGTCGATCCCACGACGAAAGCAGCAGCAGCCAGGCGTGCGAAACTTATTCGAGTCGGGCGCGAAACGTGCGGAGGGGACCGAGGGAAGAAGTAGTTCCACGCTGGCAGTGGTCAGCCATGCGGCAACCAGTCGGATCCGCAGTGCGCATGCGCGCAAATACCAAGCCACCAAGGGGGTGGAGAAGGACGGGGTAGGAAGGACGAAAGTTCTGGCGTCCCTTCGGGCGACGCCGAACTCGGCGTCGCGACGTCCGCGGGAATAATTGAAGGGAGAGAAGACTCGTTAGGACGGCTCCGAGATGAATCGATGGATCGTTTAATCGATATCAATGGTGGAGATGTTTTTCTGTAGTAATAATTGGAAAATCTAGGTTGCGCTAATTCGTTGATAATGTCCTTATCTGTATGTGAATATCTGTGTATGTCTGTGTTTCATTTGTATGAATGGAAAAAAGTGTGAGAATAAAAGATTTTTCTTATTTGGTGGATAAAGAAAAATCTGCAACAACTCGATTGAAATTTTTTGACGTCCGTGGGAATAATTGAAGGGAGAGAAGAATCGTTAGGACGACTCAGAGAGGAATCAATGAATCGTTTAATCGATATCAATGATAGAGATATTTTTCTAGTAATTTAAAAATGCAGTTTGCGATAATTCATTGACGATGTTCTTATCGGTAAAATACCCAGATCCAAAATGTTTGATTTATTTCAACGAAAAAAAGTGTGAGAATAAAATATTTTATATTTACTCGATAAAGAAAATTCCACAAGAACTCCAATAAAATTTTCTGGCGTCGCGACGTCTGTGAGAATAATTGAAGAGAGAGTAGACTCACTACGAACGCTCAGAAACGAATCGATGGATCATTTAATCGATATCAACAACAAAGATACTTCCTAACCAATTAAAAAACCCACTAACCAACAATTAATTCATACTATTCTCATCGATAAAATACCCAGATCTAAAATATTTCACATATCAAAAACAAAAAAAAACCACAAGAATAAAAGATCTCATACTCACCGAACAAAAAAAAACCACCCCATTGAAACTCTCCACCCCAAAAAGCACGTGACAAATAACCCAGTTAAAAAACTAACCAAATCCTAACCCTCAAAACTAAACACAACAAACGCCAAAAACAAAACATCTCAACAATCATTTCCTTCAAACCTAACACCCATCCAATAAAAAAAAAACCACCTTAAAATCTAACTAACCCCAACCCAATAACAAAACATCTCAACAATCATTTCCTTCAAACCTAACACCCAACCAACCCAAAAAAAACCCTCCAAAAAAACACAATATCATAATAAACTCCAGTTTCACACCCTGAATTAATTGGCAGGACATGTTGTGATCTCTCTGAAAAACTTTTGCCAAACGAAGGATAGACAAACCAGAACAAAAATTCGCACCACAGTACAAGAGAACGCGAGAAGTAATATGTTGCTGGCGAAGGGTGGAGTGAATATCGCGCGGCAAAATTCTGGTCACAGCTAGACTATCATTTTCATCGATCAGAAAAGAAAAACCATAAGAATAAAAGATCTCATACTCACCGAACAAGAAGCACGTGACAAATACCTTAAAATCTAACCTACCCTAACCTCAAAACTAACCCCAACCCAAAAACAAAACATCTCAGTCAATCAAAACAATCAACACCTTCAAACCTAACACCCAACCAACAAAAAGCCCAACAGCATAAACTCCAATCTCACACCTGGAATTAATTGGCGACAGGACGTGTTGTGATCTTTCTGAAAAACTTTTGCCAAACGAAGAACAAAAATTCGCACTACAGTACAAGAGAACGAGAGAAGTAATATGTTGCTGGCGAAGGGTGGAGTGAATATCGCGCGGCAAAATTCTGGTCGCAGCTAGACTATCATTTTCATCGATCAGAAAAGAAAAACCATAAGAATAAAAGATATCATAGTCACCGAACAAAAAAAAACAACCCCTCTAAAACCTTCCACCCCCAAGAAGCACTCAAAAAATACCTTAAAATCTAACCTAACCTAACCTCAAAACTAACCCAACCCAAAAACAAAACATATCAATCAATCAAAACAATCATCACCTTCAAACCTAACACCCAACCAACAAAAAAACCCAACATCATAAACTCCAATCTCACACCTGGAATTAATTGGCAGGACGTGTTGTGATCTTTCTGAAAAACTTTTGCCAAACGAAGGATAGACAAACCAGAAGAAAAATTCCCACCACAGTACAAGAGAACGAGAGAAGTAATATGTTGCTGGCGAAGGGTGGAGTGAATATCGCGCGGCAAAATTCTGGTCGCAGCTAGGCAACCATTTTCATCGATCGTAGCGGGGGGGTGAGAGGAGACGGTGAAGAGAGGAGAGAACGGGGTTGGTCGCTTGCGGAGAGACAGAGTGGATCGAAAACGCGGGGGGCCGAGAACCACCCGCCATTTTGTTTACCGTTCCGTTAATGTCGAACGACCGCTAAAACTGAATAACAGAGTTTAGCTTGTCGCGTATTAACGATACTATTATCGATGCTAACGAGCGTGCTCTCTCTCTCTCTCTCTCATTCTCTCTCTTTCACTCTCTCATTCTGTCCCTCTCATTCTCTTTTCCCAAAACGAACCAAACGCTCTCTCCACACCCACTCGGAGGAATAATCTTTGCACGAGAGATCGGCAAAGTGGGGATGGTGGCAGAGGAGAGCGAATGTGTGCGCGGGCCAGGTCACACAAACCGTTCGTAAATATCATTGGCTCTCGATCGTTGAAATTGTACATTCGTAGAGGGAGAGAAATCGCGTGGACCAGAGGTGCCACGATCACGTGTTTGAGGAGAGAAATTTCGAAAGGTGATCGTTTGTTTGTTTATTATTTTTTGGTTTTTTTTTTGGTTTCATCTCCTTTTTTTTTTTTTTTTTTTTATTGTTATTTTTATTAAGAGGAGATAATCATTCGTGACGTTCGAACGACAGGAGAACGGTGCGCGCGAACGTTCGTTACGTAGTTAGTGGTAGTGGTGGAGAAGGGGTGTGGACGCCTACTAATTAAAGTTAGTACGTTTCGTGGGGTGGTAAATCTCGCGAGGAAAATGCGAGATTAGCTCGTTAATTTTCGTAAATCCGAACTCTCTACTGTGGATGGTGACGAGCGCACCGCGTCGAGTCACTGTGAATAAAGGGCGCGTGAAATTTATCGATTCTTCAGAGACGTTACTGTGGACTGCGAGAATGATTCATCTGTGAGGTGAAAAAGGAAAGTTTGCTGGGACGGAATTCGTAGAAGATAATTCTTGTATTGGACATATGATAACTATCGAGCGATGTTATACTACTTGCAATTGGTAGAATAAAAAAAAAATGTGGCAGAATAAAAATTGTGCACTATAAGGAGGTTTCTAAAGATTTCCAATAGTGTCGATTGTTTTGAATTAGGGTGAGTGTTTGCGAGAGGACCAAAAGCTGAGAATACAATCGAGAAAATCGACAAAGGGTTCCAGGAAGTCGAGCCCGAAGAGAAGGATCCAGGCTGGTTCCAATGTAATATAGTGTAACGAAGCCATAATTCATACAATCATACAAACAAAGAAATGAATTACACATTAATTAATTCATTTAATTAAAATAGTTAATAAACAAACAAAAAATCCCAGGTTCTCAAACCCAAAGAGTATGATCCAGGCTGGTTCCAATATAATACAATGTAACAAAGCTACAATTCATACAATCCTACAAACAAAGAATCTAGTTCTTGTATTCAAAAACTAACAACCTTTGTAACTCTCCTAACCATCACCAAAATAAAAAAAATCTAATAAAACAAAAAATCCACCCTCTAAAGATTCTAAGAACAATCAAGAAAGTCCATAAAGTATGATCTAGGCTGGTTCCAATATAACACAATGTAACAAAGCCACAATGCATACAATTGTACAAACAAAGAAGCTAATTCAAATAATTTGTATGATTGTATTCAAAAACCTAGTAAAACAAAAAATCCACCCTCTAAGAATTGTGTTTCCAATTATCGCGAGGATCAAGAACGGAGAAGAATCTAGAAACTGGGCATTCTCGAGGCGCCCAAACTTGTCAGTGAGAAGAATTCAGGCTGGTCGCAAGCTGGTCCAAAAATGAAGAGTCCGCATTGTTGGCCGGCAGTTTGGGCGCCGGTGGAGCTGCAGGGACGCTTGGACGCCGATTGGTCGACGCCTGGCGTCGTCGTGCGCCGTCAGTTTTTGCGCGGGAATCGATCCTCCAGGTTTCGTGGGCTCCGCACGCCCCGGGCCACCGGCTTCCGGCCAAGCTGAAAGGCCATTGGCCGATCGGTGATGCGTGCTCGAACCTCATTGGCTGGCTCCTCCGCAACGCCAGTTCGAATTGTCGCGCGATGACGAGGAAGGACCAAAGATTAACTCGTGTACTCTTCGACTACACTTCTCAGACTCGGACCAGGTAGAAGAAGAAATGTTGAATTTTAGGTGGTTTAAGAAAATATCCTTGAGAGAAAAGTTCGTAAAAATTGTACAATAGTATATGGAATCATATATGTTGCTAATGACGAGATATTGTTGCTCGACATTAATAGAGTTAAGAAGGACGTCGAAGACTTTTTTGTTTATTGCATAGTTCGTTGGAAAGCTTCGTTGAGAGTGAAGATAGAGAATTTTTTGTAGACAGTTTTTTAAAAGATGTTGATTTCAGGGCGTGATTCAATCTTTTTTTAATTATCCAGTTGCATTGTCGCAGATGACAAGATTTATATTTATTTGAGAGTTCCTTGGAAAGCCTCAATGAAAATGAAAGATAACACCTCGAGAATTTTTCATGAAAAATCTTTTACAAAATGCTCTCTCTAGTCCAACCATTTTTCCTTCAACACTAATCGATTCATTTGAGCTGCGAATCCCTTGAAAATCTTTAATAACCATAAACAACATCTCTCGAAGAATCTTTCACAGCCAACTTTCTAAAAAATCTTCCTTCCAGTCAAAAATTTTCCTCTTAGTATCCACCAGTTCAACTACCACAATTGCAAAAGAATCCTTTGAAGTCACCAGGCGCTTTATCCTTCTCCAGTTAGAAACTACTTAGCTTTCTCGAGGTGTCATTGGGCCGAGAGAGATCACCCGAGGCATTAAGCAGCCGCAGAAAATGCCTCCTTAGGAATCACCTGTTGACTACCAGTGTACTTCCGGCCACGGACAAAATTAGAGACAACGCGACGCGACAACGAATAAGAGAAGACACCTTCCAACTCACAACCGAAACGAAAGAAGAAAAAAAAAGGTAATTATGCATAAACAAGGCCGCCCCCTCCGATGACCTTCAAAATAGGTGCATTCGACGCATCTTCGCGCGGGGAACAACATTTTCCTCTGACAAAATCGTCGATCTCCTCTGCAATCAAAGATATTAACCTCTTCGACGACATTAACGCAAAATGCTAATAAATCATCATTAAACATGTATTTTTGCAGTTACTCTTCTTATCCTTTCTCAACTCATATCTTCAAAGCTAACTCATATAATATAGAACAAAATTTAGTAACTAAATTATAATTGGAAATATCATATTTATGGTAAATGTTACCATAATCTCGGTAATAATTACGATAGCGGCATAGTATAAGCAACTATATTATTCTTTTACCCAAAATTGTGGTTATTTGAACTAAAAATGTAGTATGGTTGAAAATATATAATGGTAAGAAAAGTAACTAGTTTATATTGTTAATATTACCAGAATATTTCATAAATAGTGATAGAACTAACTATATTCACATAACACATTTTAGTCTACATATGGTAACAAGAACAAAGATAATAGTTAATAATACAACCATTTGTATAAATCGTTCATTCTACTATATTTTCTATGGTTAAGTGAACTAGAAAAATATGTTTGACGCCAAATTTAACTATAAAATATAGTGAGATTATAGTAAACCCAACCATTTTTTTCTCTCACTGTAGATAGGAATTAATTGCCGATATCTCTGACGACTATTCGAGATGCAAAATTGATTATATTGTCAGATACACTATCTTAGAATAATTTGTATTCGATAGATACTGTCCACGAAGGTATGTAGTTTATTATTATGCATATAAATTTAACCCACGTGTCTGTAGTCTATTTTTAAAGTTATTAAAAGTATGAGCATGATTTTGATTATATACACATTTCCGTAAGACGAAATAAAAAAATCAAAGGATGCACAGTGGGGTATTTGTACCAAAAAGTTGGACAAAAGTAGGAAGAATATCGAAATGTGCTTTTCGTTTAAAATGTGCTTAAAATTGATTTAATTGATTTAGTGCGATGAAGAAAGGAATGATTTTTCCTCAAAAATCGCACTTTTCAGTTCAATTGTCCGCCATTTTGTTAAAAATCGATATTTTAAAAATCGGCTACGACAAAGACTAGATAATTTCATTAACTTTAAACAATTTCTTGTCCCGTCTGTTTCAGATAACTCCTCTATGATCTGCAGTTGGCACCGTAAAACGTCTTTTGCAAAATAAGGTCTTGCGTTGATTGCCATATCTTCGCTATTTATTAATATTTTCAATCGAAGTTTAATTTTTTTTATAGTAAAAATAGTGTACATTCTATTAGCAAATGCCCAAATAAATACACGCTTTACATTTCTTGAAAAAAAATGCGGAAAAACGACTTCTTTTCGAAGCCTCTAGGTGTATATAACCCCTTAAAGAAAAATTCTTGTGAAAAATTGACGCACCCGGTCATTTGGACTGGTCGGTACTTCTAGTGTTAAGAGGTGGTGTCCTCTTTACGCATATCTACCAAAAAAGATAACTCTATCCAAACATCGTCCAACGATTTACCCAAACCTCTCCAAACACACTTCCTCATCCATCAGAATCCACTCTGGCAAAGCTTCCGTGGTACCTTCTCTCTCGTGCCATTAACATCGGTCCTTTCTTTCCTCAAGTTCGTCCTATTCGAAGCTCGACGAGCCACGAGCTCGACGAGTCGGTAGAGCTTCGTGGCTCGCGCGTGCAAACCGGCATAATTAACTTCTCGTGGCGACTTCTTAATTGCGAAGGAAAGTTCAAGGACCGTGTGTATTTTGTAAGAAGGGCGCGTGAAAGTCCACCGTGAGCGTGGCAGGGATCAGAGATGAGAAAGAGAGAGAAAGAAAAATACAGAAAGAGAGAGAGAGAGAGAGAGAGAGAGAGAGAGAGAGAGAACAGGAAGAAGGAGAAATAAACAGCAAGGAACGAGAGAGTAGAAGGAATGGAAAAGAGAGTGGAGAGAAAAAAAGGAAGAGGAACCACTGGACCGGCTCGAACCTCGCGTCAGACAACAAGAATCAACTGGGTAATGAGCATTCCTGCTTAAAGCGTTTAGCACCGTGAAAGCTTCCCTCCAGGCCAAATGGAATGCAGTTTGCTCGACGATCGCGTAATAATTCACACGATAATCTCGGCTCACCACGATGTGGAAACAATTCGCCTGGATAAAAGTGACCGAGGTTCTCTTTAATCTGGACGTTCGTAGGTTCTCCACCGACAAATCCATCAATTTCTAAAATTCTCCACGAATCAGTTTACGCGTGTAGATTGCCGCGCGAGGAGATTACTCCCAGATCCCTGATTAATCAGCATTATCCGCGACCTGCGCAACATTCAATTCCGCAGGGGCCACTGCAGAATGACCCTTGTTAGATATTCACCTGGGCAACCTGATGGTCCGTGGACAGTGTGGGTTCCAAGGAGGTGAATTGTTTTTGGGATGAGAAAAATTGATGGATAGTTCGATCTGGAGGATTTTTGTTATTATTGTCCAGGTTGTTGCAGGTGTGTAGAGAGAGAGAGAGAGAGAGAGAGAGAGAGAGAGAGAGAGAGAGAGATATGAATTTATTAACACTGAGCATGGCCCAATCTAGGGTCCAACCAAAATACAACAAACAACAAAAGAAATACATAAAGGCCAAACAACATATAAATGAAATAAAGATAAAGGGAGACAGAGAGAGAAACAGAAAGACAGAGAGAGAGAGAGAGAGATATGAATTTATTAACCCTCAGCATGGCCCAACCTAGGGTCCCAACCAAACTACAGCAAACAACAAAAGAAATACATAAAGGCCAAAGAACATATCAATGAAATAAAGATGAAGAGAGACAGAGAAAGAGAGAGATACAAAGAGAGAGAGTGAGACACCAGATACCAGGTTGTTGTATGTGTGCATAGACAGAGAGAGATAGATAGATAGATAGATAGATAGATAGATAGATAGATAGATAGATATGAATTTATTAACCATGAGCATGGCGTCCCTAGACCCTAGGATCCCAACTAAAATACAGCAAACAACAAAAGAAATACATTAAAGGCAAACAACATATAAATGAAATAAAGATAAAGAGAGAGAGAGAGAGAGAGAGAGATATGAATTTATTAACCATGAGCATGGCGTCCCTAGACCCTAGGATCCCAACTAAAATACAGCAAACAATAAAAGAAATACATAAAAGCCAAACAACATATAAATGAAATAAAGATAGATCGATAGAGAGAGAGAGAGAGAGAGAGAGAGAGAGAGAGAGATATGAATTTTGAGAATCCTAGGGTCCCAACCAAAATACAGCAAACAACAAAAGAAATACATAAAGGCCAAAGAACATATAAATGAAATAAAGATAAAGAGAGACAGAGAGACAGAGAGACAGAGAGAGAGACAGAGACAGAGAGAGAGTGGAATACCAGATGTGCCACGGTCGGACCATGCTGGATCGATTGGAATTATCCAAGTGCTAGGCAACCTGTCCAGCAACATTCGATTGAAGTCGCAAGAGAAGCTGCGGTCCAGAGATGATCTCTCGTTGGATATTTGGGCTCTATGTGTAAATCAATTTTCGTAAGTCCACCAGCAGGCTTGCTTCGTTCGGAGGTTCGTGTGTATTAATATCGATTTACAGAACAGTGTTGCTGTAGCAACTGCTTCGATGCGAAAGCGCGGTCTCGTAACTGGAGATCTAGGATAATGTGGAGCAACGGAGAAGCATGCGCGTTCTAAAATCCATGTGCCAGTGTGCGCTGGAAAATATGTAGCTAATTTGTTTTGAGGTACAGTTAGATCTTCAATCGTGATTATATTTTTCTGATTTTGTTCTTCTTGAAAGATTGGCGTGTGCCAATGTGCTGGAAAATATGTAGCTGAGCCATTTTGGAGTACAGTTAGGTGTCTATGTTCAAAATTGATTTTAACTTCTCTTTCTTTTCGTCTTCTTAAAATTAGCGCGTGCCAATGTGCTGGGTAATATTTAGCTAATTTGTTTTGCGATACAGTTAGGTCTAGAGTACTGAAACATTTTTCTTAGTTTCTTCTTCTTGAAATTGGTGTGTGCCATTGTACTGAAAAATATGTAACTAATTCGTTTTAAAGAACAGTTAAATCTATCCTCAGAATTAATCTTAACTCCTCTCTCTTTTCCTCTTCTTAAAAAAAAATTAACGCGTGCCAATGCACTAAAAAAAATATGCAACTAATTCGTTTTGGAGTCAAATCTATCCTCAAAATTAATTTGAACTCCTCTCTCTGTTTCTCTTCTTCAAAAAAATTACCGCGTGCCAATGTACTAAAAAATATGTAACTAATTCATTTTAAAGTACACTAAGATCTATCCTCAAAATTAATTTTAACTTCTCTTCCTTTTCGTCCTGTTAAAAGTAGCACGTGCCAATGTACTGAAAAATATGTAACTAATACGTTTTGAAGTACAGTTAATTAATTTTAACTTCTCTTTCTTTTTCTCTTCTTAAAAAAAATCAGCGCGTGCCGATGTGTTGGAAAATGTATAACTAATTCGTTTTAAAGTACAGTCAGATCTATCCTCAAAATTAATTTTAACTCCTCTCTCTTTTCCTCTTCTTAAAAAAAATTAGCACGTGCCAATGTACTAAAAAATATGTAACTAATTCATTTTAAAGTACACTAAGATCTATCCTCAAAAATAATTTTAACTTCTCTTCCTTTTCGTCCTGTTAAAATTAGCACGTGCCAATGTATTGAGAAATATGTAACTAATTCATTTTAAAGTACACTAAGATCTATCCTCAAAATTAATTTTAACTTCTCTTCCTTTTCGTCCTGTTAAAAGTAGCACGTGCCAATGTATTGAAAAATATGTAACTAATTCATTTTGGAGTACAGTTAGGTCTATCCTCAAAATTGATTTGAACCCCTCTCTCTTTTCCTCTTCTTAAAAAAATTAACACTTGCCAATGTACTAAAAAATATGTAACTAATTTGTTTTGCAGTACAGTTAGATCTTCAATCGTGCCTAATTTTTCGAATTTTGTTCTTCTTGAAATTTGCGTGTACCATTATACTGAAAAACATGTAAAGTACAGTCAGATCTATCCTCAAAATTAATCTTAACTCCTCTCTCTTATCCTCTTCTTAAAAAAATTAACATTTGCCAATGTACTAAAAAATATGTAACTGATTTGTTTTAGAGTACAGTTAGATCTACAGTCCTGATTAATTTTTCCTTTTTTCTCGAGCACCTACCAAAGTGATTCCTGTTAAAAGCAGTTTCTAGAGGAAGAGAAGTAAAAGAACGAGAGAGAAACAGAGAGAGTAAGAAGAATTCACCGTTACTCATAACGCGTTCCACCGCCACGGTGGTCCGACGATACAAACTCTCTTTACATCTCTCTCTCTCTCTCTCTCTCTCTCTCTCTATCTATCTATCTATCTATCTATCTATCTTGCGATTTAGAATCAGAAACGATTCGAGATTTCGCGAGAGAGAATCTCGAGTGATGAAACGTCTCAATGACGAAAGCTTGGCGCGCGCGCGCGCGCACCTTCTCTTCTGTATTCACTAGTACCTCATAGAGTCCAACCGGTGGCAGAGCCCTCTCCTTGTCGAGTCCCTCTCAGATCCCACCAAACGATGCCGGACGCTCGCGAGAAGTTACCACTACTTTTGTTACCGGCGGCAAGAAAAGCTATTACGGACGACCGGTTCTTCGGACGAGACGCGGTATGAAAAAAAAAAAGGAGAATGAAGGAGAACGAGAGAATGAGAAAGAGAGAGAGAGAGAAATAAAAAATACTCTCCTGGGTCAAGCGACCTCGTGCCGGTCAACAGCAGGATCTTCTTCCAGAAGGACGAGTTGAAGTGGTTTTGGTGAATTTGGTAAGACGATTAGTCGAATCCAGAATTAAGGAATTATCGAAGGAAAATTTTGGTTCTGGAGGATGAGGAGGAAAATTTCCACTCCAAGGGCATCTGTGTCCTTAATGAGTCCTTAACCCTGACACAGTTTTCAGAAAAAGGAAAAGTAAAAAAAATAAAGAGTAAGGAACAGTGTAAGAATACAAAAGATGGAGAAAGTGAGGATAATAGAATAATTAGTAGAATTAATGAGAGAAAGATCTTGGAAAGAAAATTTCCACCCCTAAAGTACAGAGCTGGAAGAGTATCTGTGTACTTATTAGGTGACACAATTTCGAGAAAAAACAAAATTTGGTAATGAACACGAGCAATAATAGAGGAAGACAGAGAAAGTGACTCGACAGAATAATTAGTAGAATCAGTAACAGAAAGAAATCTTCGAGAGAAAAATTTCCACCCCTGGAACGAGGACACCATGTAAGGACAGCAAGCATGTGTGTCCTTATTAAGTAGCACAGTTACGAGAAGAAAACAATTTCGATAATAAACACGAGCAATGAGAGAAACACACAGTGAGAGAAAAGTATATGATATATCTAACTATAATGGCATAGTAACAAAATTATAGTTGGAAATATCATATTTATGGTAAATGTTACCATAATGTCGGTAATAATTACGATAGAGGCATAGTGTAACCAAATATATTATGTTTTTACCCAAAATTATAGTTGTTTCAACTAAAAATATAGTATGGTTGAAAATATATAATGATAAGAAGAGTAATTATTTTATATGGTTAATATTACCAGAATATTTCATAAATAGTGATAGAACTAACTATATTCATATAACACATTTTACTATACGTATGGCAACAAGAACAAAGGTAATAGTTAATAATACAACCATTTGTATAAATCGTTCGTTCTACTATATTTTCTATGGTTAAGTGAACTGTAAAAATATGTTTCACACCAAATTTAATCTATAAAATATAGTGAGATTATAGTAAACCCAACCATTTTTTTCTCTCAGTGCAGAGAAAGTGACACGACAGAATGATTAATCAACCACCCCTGGAACAAGGACACCAGAATCGTAGCATGTGTGCTCCTTATTAACACTAGATTTATCGGTCAATTTGACTGGTTCAAATAGGAAATCGTGTTTACAAAAAATGTTTGGTAAATCTAGTGTTAAGTAACACAGCTCCGGAAGAAGAAAACAAAAAAGATTCGATAATAAACACAAGCAATGAGAGAAAAAGACAGAGAAAGTGACACGACAGAATAATTAATGGAATCAACGAAATCTTGGAAAGAAAAATTCCAACCCCTGGAACAAGGACACCAGAATCGTAACATGTGTGCTCTTTATTAACACTAGATTTATCGGTCAATTTGACTGGTTCAAATAGGAAATCGTGTTTACAAAAAATGTTCGGTAAATCTAGTGTTAAGTAACACAGCTCCGGAAGAAGAAAACAAAAAAGATTCGATAATAAACACGAGCAATGAAAAAAAAAGACAGAGAAAGTGACACGACAGAATAATTAATGGATCAACGAAATCTTGGAAAGAAAAATTCCAACCCCTGGAACAAGAACACCAGAATCGAAGCATGTGTGCTCCTTATTAACACTAGAACTACCAAGGGGGTCAAAATGACTGGTCAACAAAAAAAGCTTGCATATAAAAACAAAAGTAAATGGCAGCTCAGTGATAAACGCTCTCTCTGTTAAAATGAGTGGTCAACAAAAGAAGTTTCCATACGTAAATGAAAATTGGTAGTTCTATTGTCCTTTCAACTTAAGAATGTCTCCATTTCGCGCATCTCGAATGAGCCGATTGGCCATGGGGAGCGGTCACGTGAGGACACAACCAATAGAATATCTGCTAGTGTAGGGATATGCGCAGAACGGACGAAAACTCGTCCACTTCTGGAAACATTCTTAAGTTGAAAGGACAATAATGTTAAAAAGAAGTTCTTGTGAAAAATTCACGCACTCGGTCATTTTGACTGGTTCAAATAGGAAATCGTGTTTACAAAAAATGTTCAGTAAATCTAGTGTTAAGTAACACAGCTCCGGAAGAAGAAAACAAAAAAGATTCGATAATAAACACAAGCAATGAGAGAAAAAGACAGAGAAAGTGACACGACAGAATAATTAATGGAATCAACGAAATCTTGGAAAGAAAAATTCCAACCCCTGAAACAAGGACACCAGAATCGAAGCATGTGTGTCCTTAGGTGACGCAACACTCGCGAAGCCACCCCCTTCGGACTTTTACGGCGGACACATTTACGAGTCTCTGCACCCAGTCGCTCATATAAATTTCAGACTGAAAGCGAGGCGACGGCGGCGGTCCGAGTCACTTCAAGCGGGGAGGAACAGCCCCATTGAACGAGCGCTGACCTCGTAAACCCTCGTTTGATCGGGCGACGTGGAAATAAAAGTATCCGCGAATCTCTTCGATTTGACGAAGAATGTAGTCGCGATTGACGATGGATCCGGCGTGGAAATGATGCGCGACATTGAATATATTTCAAGAAGCATGCCAACGACCAATTGCTCTAAGTTGATCTGGGTCGGAGAGCCAAGGGCAGCAATCCCAAGCGAGAAGTCTCGAGAGAGTTTGATTCATTGGTGATTTTTATTACTGTGGAAAAATCGAAACGTCGCGTCCCTCGATTAATTCTACAAGGCTATTTAAAAAGAAATAGTGAAATGATAAAATGGATTTAAGTCGTTGGTGATTTTTTTTTTCTGTGGAAAAATCGAAGCATCCTTCGATTAATTCCACAAGACTATTTAAAAAGGAATAGTGAAATGATAAAATGGATTTAATTTGTTGGTGATTTCTTTTTCTGTGGAAAAATCGAAGCATCCTTCGATTAATTCCACAAGACTGTTTAAAAAGGAATAGTGAAATGATAAAATGGATTTAATTTGTTGGTGATTTTTTTTTCTGTGGAAAAATCGAAGCATCCTTCGATTAATTCCACAAAACTATTTAAAAAGGAGTAGTGAAATGATAAAATGGATTTAATTTGTTGGTGATTTTCTTTTCTGTGGAAAAATCGAAGCATCCTTCGATTAATTCCACAAGACTATTTAAAAAGAAATAGTGAAATGATAAAATGGATTTAAGTCGTTGGTGATTTTCTTTTCTGTGGAAAAATCGAAGCATCCTTCGATTAATTCCACAAGACTATTTAAAAAGGAATAGTAAAATAGCAAAATGCATTTAATTCATTGGTTATTTTTTTTCGGTAGAAAAATCGAAGCATCCCTCGATTAAGTCCACAAGACTTTCAAAACCAATAGTAAAATAGCAAAATGCATTTAATTCATTGGTGATTTTTTTTTCGGTGGAAAAATCGAAGCATCCCTCGATTAATTCCACGAGACTATTTAAAAACGATTAATAAAATAGCAAAATGCATTTAATTAATCGATGATTTCTTTCTGTGGACGAATGCAAAATCGAAGTATCAATTAATTTATCACACTCGAAGCTACCTTCGTCAATATTACAAACTCCATCTTCCACAATAATTCGTTCCAAAGGCTGTGCACCACCCTTTAATCAAAACAGAAATACTCCACGTGCCACCCACCTCTCGGCTACCTGTCTCAGACCTCGAGAAGCAGAATATACAAGCAGAAGGAACAAGAATAGCCCAGAAGAAAGAAGAAATATAGATATAGAAACAGAAACAGAGTAAGAAAGAAAGATAGAAGGAAAGAAAGAAAGAAAAAGAGAAACAGAGACAGAAAGATCGTTCTCCGCCAACGGCTGAGACGACTGGCCACGGTAGGAAAAGCGTGGAACTCCGAGCCGACTGCTACGGTGCAAGTAGGCATGGCTTCCTGCTGGGAGCTGATCCGTGACGCCCACACTCGCCACTCGGCTTAGCATCCAGTTCGTTTCTTTACTCCTCGTAGTCTCGTGCTGGCCGGTTCTCGTCATCCGTTCGCGCTGATGCACGTTGCAATGAGACTGGATAGAATGAGAGAAATAAGGAAAACAGAGAATGAGAGAGAGAGAGAGAAGAGAGAGAGAGAAGGAAAGAAATAAATAAAAGAAGAAAGAAGAGAGAGAGAGAAGAGAGAGAGAGAAGGAAAGAAATAAATAAAAGAGGAAAGAAGAGAGAGAGAGAGAAGAGAGAAAGGAGAGAGAAGGAAGGAAAGAAAGAAAAGGGAAAGACAAACAGACAGAGAGACACAGAGATTGATTGATTGATTGATTGACTCTTTATTAGCTTTCTCAGCTATTTCATATACATTGCTTAATTACTACATAACATTATTTTTAACAAATTCCTTTACCATACGCTTGAATGCCTCTAATCGTGTGCATTGTTTCATTTCAGCTGGTAAGGCGTTGTACATTAATACTCCTTCGTAAAACAGACTTTTCTGCGCACTCCTTGTTACACAGAAATCGACCATGATATTTCCTGCTTGTCTAGTTTGTATGTCACATATCTCTCCTACAAATCTAACTCTATTACTCAATTCCTTTGGCATCATGTTTCTCACCATCTTATACACATATTATAATATAGCATCTGTTTTATGTTCATAAATTGCAACGTTTGGAGCGTATTCTCTACCCTAGTACGCCTCTCACACTGCAATATGACTCTCATCGCTCTATTCTGCATTTTTTGTAACCTACTCAGCTGTGTCTCCCCCATACCAATTAGTAACGTGCCGCAATACTCGAAATGCGGTGCTATTATCGTTTTGTAAATGATACACCTGGTGTAGGCTGATATATAATTTCCAGCTCTATTTAAAAAGCTTATTTTCTTTCCTATTTTCTTTACCATATAATCGCAGAGAGAGAGAGAGAGAGAGAGAGAGAGGAAAGAAAGAAAAGAGAGAGACAAACAGAGAGCACACCACACACACACACACACACACACACACACAATCATTTACAATTTAGTTTGTTTCATTACACCTAAGGTTACTTTTTGATTTCGTTTAAGGCTACTGTATAACCTGTTGCCATATAAAAATATATAATTATTTGGAAAGAACTATTAATGATTTTTTTTTGTTTTTTATCTGATTCACTGTAGTTTATAGTATAAGTTGTGATTTTTTTTTATTAAAGTTGAAGCACCCTTCTGCGCTTGTGAAAGTGTCTTGCAATTGTCTTTAAACATTGGAAACAAATAATGTAGATAGATTATCACTGGTACTATAATAGAATCAATGAATTTTTCAGTAAATTAACAAAACATACTGCACATAGAAAAAAATAATTCTTCTCACTAACATCGTTTATTCCAAAAAGAACTATCATTCCCAAAATTCAAATACAGACAATAAATAAGATAAAAAAATAACTAGCTTCGTTATCATTAACAATTCCCCCAGAATAATTGTATACAAATGCATTTTTTATGACCACAAACTACACCGTACCCCTAAATTATACTCTAAATCGAACTGTCTTTTTAAATAAAAAATGTCTTTTTTTTCCTTCTTATAAATTATAAAATCTCTCTCTCTCTCCCTCTCTCTCTCTCTCTCTCTCTCTCTCTCTCTCTCTCTCTCTCTCTCTCTCTCACACACACACACACACACACACACACAGAGAGAGAGAGAGAGAGAGAGAGAGAGAGAGAGAGAGAGAGAGAAAGAGTATCTTTTACAATAAATAAGATAAAAAAATAACTAGCTTCGTTATCATTAACAATTCCCCCAGAATAATTGTATACAAATGCATTTTTTATGACCACAAACTACACCGTACCCCTAAATTATACTCTAAATCGAACTGTCTTTTTAAATAAAAAATGTCTTTTTTTTCCTTCTTATAAATTATAAAATCTCTCTCTCTCTCTCTCTCTCTCACTCACTCACTCACTCACTCACACACTCACTCACACACACACACACACAGAGACAGACAACAGAGAGAGAGAGAGAGAGAGAGAGAGAGAGAGAGAGAGAGAAGGAAGTTCATCTGCTCTCCTGATGCATCTCAGGGAGTGGAAACTCTCCGCGAAGGATCCTCCTGCGAGCGAGCGGGAAGGAAACAGTGGAAACTGGCACACCGGAAGTCGACGGTCCTCCTCCTCTCACTCAGCCTGGTCCCGGTAGTCAGAAAGCATGACGAGGAGGGAGGTGAGGTTTTGTCCTTCTCCTCCTCCTCCATCACCTTCACCTCCATCCTCTCTCCACCTCAACACGCACAGTTCTACCCACTTGAAATTTGAAGCGCGCGCGCGCGCGCCTCGTGGGTTCGTGTAACGACGTTGGAATTAAATTGAAATTAAATTGAAATTCGAATAAACCTCAATGCTCTTCGAGCCCTTCAGTGAACACTCGAGAAAGAGATTGTGATCCGTTTTTGATGGTCAAAGAAGCACAAAGAAGGTTTCGGTTTTGTAGGAATTCTTAGTTGATACTTCCGGTCTGATGTGACGTAAGGAGATAAGGATTTGTAATATGATTTTCGTTTTCTTTTAACAAGTAGAATGAAGTTAATTAATGATGTGTAGGTGCAACTCGATGAAATGAAGATGAATACTTTTTTTTTTTTTTTTTGAGTTGGAGGTTCGATTGGGAGATGTGATGAAAGGAGAATTTTGGACCGCAAGTTTTGCTGTAATACGATGTAACGAGAAAGTGATAAAATGATTTTGATTTTTTTAAATAAACGTACTGCCTAAGTGCAGCGCGACGAAATGAACGTTATTAAAAGAACTTTTTTTGGAGTAAGCGCTCGACTAGGAGAAAGGAGAATGTTGCACCAGAAGTTTTGCTGTACTACGATGCAACCAAAAACTGATAAAATGATTTTTCTTTTTCTAAACAGATGCAATCTCTATGTGGAACAAAATGAACGAGAGGATAATTCAGAAAAACGCATTTTTTATTTTTTTAAGTAAATCCACGATTACGAGAAAGGAGAATGTTGGACCGGAACTTCCGCTGTAACAAGATGCAACCAAAAACTGACAAAATACTTCTTCTTTTTCTAAATAGATGTGCAACAGAATGAACCAAAACACGTTTTTTATTTTTTTAAGTAAATCTAGGATCAGAAAAAAGGAGAATGTTAGACCGGAACTTCCGCTGTAACAAGATGTAACCAAAAACTGACAACACAATTCTTCTTTTTCTAAATAGATGTGCAACAAAATGAACGAAAACGCGTTTTTTATTTTTTTAAGTAAATCTAGGATCAGAAAAAAGGAGAATGTTAGACCGGAACTTCCGCTGTAACAAGATGTAACCAAAAACTGACAACACAATTCTTCTTTTTCTAAATAGATGTGCAACAAAATGAACGAAAACGCGTTTTGCATGTTTTTTAAGTAAATCTAGGATCAGAAAAAAGGAGAATGTTAGACCGGAACTTCCGCTGTAACAAGATGTAACCAAAAACTGACAACACAATTCTTCTTTTTCTAAATAGATGTGCAACAAAATGAACGAAAACGCGTTTTTCATGTTTTTTAAGTAAATCCACGATCGGGAGAAAGGAGAATGTTGGACCGGAAGTGAGCGAATACCACGTCGCGTCGCGCGAAAGGGCGCAAGCGAGCGTCGGAGAAGGGCCGTGGGAAGAGGTTCCATTGTATGCACCCTCGACCTTGAAACGCGCCGGCCAAGTTGTGCGTATAAACTTTCCGGCGCCTCTGGGCCGAACGATCTTCCTGCGCTCCCTCCACCTCTTCAGCTCACTCTCTCATTTCTTCTCTTTTTCTTTCTCTCTCTCTCTCTCTCTCTCTCTCTCTCGGAGTGTGTCCTCTCAGCACAACAACAATTAAATTTCCAACTCGATACCTCGACGTAAACCAGAAACATTTTTCGAAAATCTTGAGAATGAAGCACACAGATCCACAAGATCCAAGACTGTGCTCTCAGCACAACAATTAAATTTCTAACCAGAAACATTTTTCAAAAATCTTGACAATAAAGCACACAGATCCACAAGATCCAGAACTGTGCTCTCTCAGCACAACAACAATTAAATTTCTAACTCGATAGCTCTTAACAATAAAGTAAACCAAAAACATTTTTCAAAAATCTGACAATAAAGCGCACAGATCCACAAGATCCAGGACTGTGCTCTCTCAGCACAGCAACAATTAAATTTCTAAATCGATACCTCTTAACAATAAAATAAACCAAAAACATTTTTCAAAAATTTTAACAATGAAGCACACAAATGCACAAGATCCAAGACACATAGTACAGAGTGTGTACTCCAGATAACAATCGATATTAATTTCGATTGAAACACACGTGAACGAGCGAGGATATAATATTTCCATTGAGATAATTAAACGTTACTACGGCATCCCAGAAATTATTCCAATGGGCTCTCGTGGTCGAAGGCACCGTTTCAAAATTAGGATGAAATTCGTCGATAGATAGGTAATTCGAGAATCTTTCAAGAAGCATTCTGAAATTATCCATGGAAACAGGCTCGCGCGCAAAATTTCGTTGAATATCGATCGCTCTCTGGACATCGTACGAGACTAAATCGAGATGTCCAATGAGATTGCACGATGGAAAACGAAGTTGAGAGCCGTGATATTGTAAAATGTGTCCAACTTTGGCAAAAGTACGATCTTCTGCTCATCTTCTCTTTTTTGGCTGTTTGATTGGATCTCGACTTGTTAGTCGACACCACGTTCTGCTGCTTATTTCCAGCCTTATTTTAAAATCAGTGATAAAAATGGTGGATGAAGAGAAAAAAATTTCAGAATTTTGCTAAGACCCACCGTGGAATTATTCTTGGCAGGACGAAATTTCGTTTAATGTCAAATAGTGGAAATGAATCTATCATTTTCCAATAACCATCGTGGAATTATCCTTGGAACAAACCTCAGACGTGAAACTCGTCCAATATCGATCTCTACGTGGACATAGTGCGACTAAATCGAGCCGACCAATGAGAGCGCACAACGCAGAAACAAGTAGAGGTCCGTGATACTCTCCAGTGTGATTCGAACTGTTTATTTTGAAAACTGTGTAAGTCGATTTTTGTTAAAAAAATGAGATATCGCGTGATTTGTGATTAATTTAGTGTAAACTTTTTATTTGTACGTAGATAATTCTTTGTAAAACAATTTACACAATTTTCAAAATGTATATTACTCTGCAAATTCATCTATAAAAAAAAAAAATTTCGTCAACACAAGCAGAATCATTGTAAAAATCTATAATCTTTTCACCAAATTTCCATATTTTATAGATTTCTTCGAGGACTCGAGGTTATCTTCCAAATCGACTCTATTCGATGTCGACTTTTGTTAAAAAAATGAGATATCGCGTAATTTGAAATTAATTTAGTGTAAACTTTTTATTTGTACGTTGTTAATTCTTTTTAAAACAATGGACTTACACAACTTTCAAAATATATATTACTCTGTAAATTCGTCTATAAACAAAAAATTAAGTTTCGTCAACAGAAGCAGAATCATTGTAAAAATCTATAATCTTTTCACCAAATTTCCCTATTTTATAGATTTCTTCGAGGACTCGAGGTTATCGTCCAAATCGACTCTATTCGATGTCGATTTTTATTAAAAAATGAGACATCGCGTCATTTGTGATTAATTTAGTGTAATCTTTTTATTTGTACGTTGTTAATTCTTTGTAAAACAATGGACTTACACAACTTCAAAATGTATATTACTCTGTAAATTCATCTATAAAAAAAAATCTTTAATCTTTTCACCAAATTTCCATATTTTATAAATTTCTTCGAGGATTATATTCGAAATCGACTCTATTCGATGTCGATTTATTGATTAGTGGTGTACTATTAATTGATGCACAGTGTACTATTGATTACTAGTGTACTATTAATTGATGCACAGTGTACTATTGATTAATAGTGTACTATTAATTGGTGTAATTTGTTAATTACTGATTGCTTTACGTAAGCTCAAACTGATTGAAAATTCAATTGTTCATAACATTCTTCTGGATAAAATGTTCATCGTTGATTTTAATTGTTACTTATTGTTAGTAATTTTATAAGAATCATGTGCTAAATTGCTTTTCTCGTTTTAACAGTTCTCGTTCTCCTCTTGTGAGTATCGCGAATCGTTCGACCGTTTTGCACCTCGTATTTGCACGCAATGGTCCGTCGTTGGGTTCGTGCGAGCGAACCCGCCGACGACACCGGAAGTCGTCGCCTATTCGCTCGACTACTCGCGCCGAGGCCGTAGCAGAACTCGGGAAAAGTTAACGAGCGTGACACGAGCCCGAGAAATTTCTTAGAGAAGGAAAGGCTCGTGGCGAGAGAGTGCAGAGGCGTCGATCTGTTGGCGGGAAATTTAAAAATCCCACCCCCTCAAAAATGGCGATTTTCAAATTAAACGTAGGTATTTTCAGGACTGATCGACTGCTGATATTCGGAAAGTCCGCGGCTCATCTCGCCAAAAAATGGAAAATAAAAATCTACAGCTCATTTTGCCAAAAACCAAAACTAAAAATCCACAGCTCATTTTGCCAAAAGTGAAAACTAAAAATCCACGGCTCATCTCGTCAAAAATAAAAACTAAAGCACAAGCTAAAAAAAGCCTTGTGACGAACGAGTGCGAAGGCGTCGATCTGTTGGCGGGAAATTTAAAAATTCCACCCCTCCAAAAATGACGATTTTCAAATTAAACGCAGGTATTTTCAGGACTGATCGACTACTGATATTCGAAAAGTCCGCGGCTCATCTCGCCAAAAAAATGGAAAATAAAAATCCGCAGCTTAATTCGACCAAAAACCAAAACTAACTAAAAATCCACAGCTCATTTCGCCAAAAATGAAAACTAAAAATCCACGGCTCATCTCGTCAAAAATAAAAACTAAAGCACAAGCTAAAAAAAGCCTTGTGACAAACGAGTGCGAAGGCGTCGATCTGTTGGCGGGAAATTTAAAAATTCCACCCCTCCAAAAATGACGATTTTCAAATTAAACGCAGGTATTTTCAGGACTGATCGACTGCTGATATTCGAAAAATCCATGGCTCATCTTGCCAAAAATGAAATCAAAAACACAAGCTGAAGAAACACTCGTGGCAAGCGAGTGAGGTGGAGTCGATCTGTTGGCGGGAAATTTAAAAATTCCACCCCCTCAAAAATGGCGATTTTCAAATTAAACACAGGTATCTTCAAGGCTGATTGACTACTGATGCTACTGATACTTGAAAAATCCACGGCTAATCTCGTCAAAAATGAAAACAAAAGCGCGAGCTGAAGAGAGACTGGTGATGAGCGAATGCAAAGCCTTCGATCTATTGGCGGAAAATTTAAAAATTCCACCCTCCAAAAATCGCAATTCTCAAAAATTAAACGCAAGTATATCCAGCACTGTCATTCGAAAAATCCACGGCTCATCTTGCCAAAAATGAAACCTAAAACACAAGCTCGTGACGAGAGAGTGCAAAAGCGTCGATCGATTGGCGGGAAATTTAAAAATTCCACCCCCCAAAAATCACGATTCTCAAACTAAACGCAAATATCTCCACGACCTATCAACTTCTGCCATTCGAAAAATCCACCGTTCATTTCACCAAACACGAAAAAAAGCGCAATAGAGAAAAAAAAAACATCCACGTTTCATCTTACAATAATTAAACCCAAAGCCCATAGAACGGTACCACAGAGAAAAAGGAGTGCTTCCGCGAAAGAACAAAAAAACCTAACAAAGACGAGATATGATAACAAGAAGAGAAGCTACTGACTTTACGATGAGGGATGCGCCTCGTAAAAGGAACCGAAAGCATCTCCTACAGAAGTGGTAAGATATATACGTGTAAAGAAAATAAATAAAATCAAGAAAACAAAGATAACAAAGTAGGTGAGAAGCTCGGACATTTTAAGTGGCTAAGAAGACGCGCGCTCAAAGCCAAGACGAAATGCGCCAGAAGCAACAACGAGATGAGAAGAGCAGAAAGGTGAGAGCCAAAGAAAATAAGCAACTGAAGAGAGTTTGCCCAGAGACGGAGAATCATTTTGCGTCTTAAGAGTAATTTTCGAAGATCATCCTAAAGAGAAAGAAAGAGAGAGTGCTCGAAGATAAATTGAATAGAAGAAGATCCAATGAGACGGACACCACCGACGCATTAGCAGGCTCTGAAGGGCTGCAATAATTACGTAATTAAATCGACGGAAGGAAGGATGTTGTAGAAGGAGAAGAGAGAAAAAAAAAACAAGTGAGAAGGCCATTGACGTAGCAGAGGCGCCTTGATCAGTGAGAGGGTTGCGCGTTGCGAGAGGCTGAGACACGATAAGGGAGGAGAATTCTCTCACTCGCTCGCTCGCTCACTCTCTGATTCTTTGAACAAAGCGCCGGTCAAAGGATGAACGTGCAAAGCCAAAGACTAAAGAGGAGGAAGATGAACGGGTACCTGGACGGACAAGAGTCAACGAGGTAAAGCGAGGAGTCAAGAAAAACGCGAGGGATCCAATCTGGTAGGGCTGAAGCTTCTGTGAGACGATCAAAGCAGGAGAGGAGACTCTGAAGAATTCACCGGCAAGAATCATTCATTGATCGAGCTGAGAAGAATTCATTTGTCGCCCTTGAAATGAAAATCGATTTATTTCTCTTTAATACTGTCTAAAGTAGATGGGTACGAGATCGATTTAAACACTTTGGATTAATCGTAAAAGTGGAATCAACACTATTTCTACCAAAGGTGTCAAAAGACACATTCTCAAATTGTATTTCAAAATTATTTTCCAAGTTCTATCGTTCTTCCTTAATTAGTTATCTCACTATTCGTATATTAGTTGTTGAATTAATTTAGAGGTGTAATTTTCCTGCAATTTGTCCTGGGCCCAAAAATACACCTCTTGATCGAAATCGGTATGTAGAAAATCCCGGTAGAAATAATGTTAAGGTCACAGAACATTTTAGGAACCTTGCGAAATAGGATAATTGCAATAATAACGAGGATTGAAAAAGTAAAAGAAGAGAAGGACTTCGGTCTTTTCAGGGACACTGAAAATGAAGCTCGAGAAGAGATAGATAAAAAAAAGAAAAGTTGAGAGCTAACAAGTGGTCTCAGAACCGGAGGTCCTCTCAAAGTATTAAAATGGTAACTTTCAAATAGGTTCTAGATCATTTTTACGTCATCCTAGGGACCTAACCCTTTCGAAGTATCAAAATGGTAACTTTCAAACAGGTTCTAGATCATTTTTACGTCCTCCTAGGGACCTAACCCTTTCAAAATATCAAAATGGTAACTTTCAAATAGGTTCTAGATCATTTTACGTCATCCTAGAGACCTAACTCTTTCGACGTATCAGAATGGTAACTTTCAAACAGTTGCTAGATCATTTTACGTCATCCTAGAGACCTAAATCTTTCGAAGTATCAGAATGGTAACTTTCAAACAGGTTCTAGATCATTTTTACGTCCTCCTAGGGACCTAACCCTTTCAAAATATCAAAATGGTAACTTTCAAATAGGTTCTAGATCATTTTTACGTCATCCTAGGGACCTAACCCTCTCAAAGTATCAAAATGGTAACTTTCAAACAGGTTCTAGATCATTTTTACGTCATCCTAGGGACCTAACCCTTTCAAAGTATCAAAATGGTAACATTCAAACAGGTTCTAGATCATTTTACGTCATCCTAGAGACCTAACTCTTTCGACGTATCAGAATGGTAACTTTCAAACAGGTTCTAGATCATTTTTACGTCATCCTAGGGACTAACCCTTTCAAAATATCAAAATGGTAACTTTCAAACAGGTTCTAGATCATTTTTACGTCATCCTAGGGACCTAACCCTTTCGAAGTATCAAAATGGTAACTTTCGAACAGGTTCTAGATCATTTTTACGTTATTCTAGGGACCTAACTCTTTCGTAGTATCAAAATGGTAACTTTCAATGAGGCTCTAGATCATTTTTAGGTCATCCTATGGACCTAACACCCTTTCAAACTTTCAAACAGGTTCTAGATCATTTTCACGTCATTCTAGAAACAAGAGGGATGAAACCGTACGAAGCAACGATTATTAAAAAAAAATGGACACGAGTACGAGGTGTGCTAAACAGAACGAACAAAAATCGTTGACGAATAAGAGACGAGGAGATTGTCAAAGTCGAAGGTGCCGAATACAAAGCAAGAGTGCGAGTACGAAGAAGAAGAAAGAAAAGAGAGAAAAAGTGATGGTGAACAATGAGAGCGCCGGTCGATGGCGAAGAAGGAAAAAGCTGTGTGAGCGAAAAAGCTGAAGGAAAGCCGATCAAAGAAAATAACTCCGAGAGGAAGGAGGAGGAGAAGCAGAGAAGAAAACTCGACCCGATTCCACGAGGATTGGCAAAGGCCGATTTTGGTCAGTCCACTGAATTCGCTTGAGCTCTTAAGAGTTTTTCATCACTGGGTCGATGACCTCGAAGTAGAAACCACGTGTGTCCAAAGAGCCTACTGTCATTCTCGATAAAAAAAAAAAATCACGCGTGGATCTCGACCCAAAAAATTAATATTCAGCATTTTGGCGCCAAATTCAAATTATCCTGGACCCTTGTGACACATTAACAATAAACTAGAACCTAGAAATGATCTTATTACACGTATCGAGCTCAGAGAACAATTATGAAAGTATTATTAATAAAAAATAAAAAAATATTCAAGGCTCAAAATTCTCAGGCATTCTGCTACTTCTTGTTCTAAAAATCACTGGATTGAGGTAAGCATCGACACAGTGAGGCTCTTGGCACAAGTCAGTACAGAATGAGTGGGAGAAAACAGAGAACGAATAATTGGAATAAAATAAGAAAGAAATAAAGAGAGAAGGAGAAGAAGGAGAGAATAAAAGGGACATGGATAATGAAAATGAGAGAGAGAGAGAGAGACACACACACACACACTACATACACACAATGAGAGAGAGAGAGACTCACGTACACAGAAAGAGAGAAAAAGACACACACACACACACACACACACACACAGAGAGAGAGAGAGAGAGAGAGAGAGAGAGAGAGACACGCTCACATACACACAATGAGAGAGAGAGAGACTCGCATACACAGAAAGAGAGAAAAAGACACAGAGAGACAGAGAGACTCACGTACACAGAAAGAGAGAAAAAGACACACACAAAGAGAAAGAGAGAGACACACACACTCACATACACACAATGAGAGAGAGAGAGAGAGAGACTCGCATACACAGAAAGAGAGAAAAAGACACAGAATGAATGAATGATATTTATTTAGCTTTCTCAGCTATTTTGGTATACATCTTACACACTATCTGTTGGTATAATATACTCTTTCAACATGCGTTTAAATGTTGATAGTCTATCGCACAGAGAGAGAGAGAGAGAGAGAAACTCACGTACACAGAAAGAGAGAAAAAGACACACACACAGAGAGAAAGAGAGAGAGAGAGAGAGAGAGAGAGAGAGAGCAGAAAAAAAAGAAAGAAAGAGAAAGCGTCTCAAAACGACTGTAGAGAAATATGCAACGAATGTAGCGGTAGGTGGATGAAAAGTAGACAAGTGTGGAAGGGTGGGTGGTTGGTGAACGAAAGGGATGACGAGGGGTGGTGAAAAATAAAAGCACTCCCCGAGCGCCTAATTATCTTAATTTACATCGGATAATGAACGCTGCAATTAAAAATAATAAAAAACGAAGAGGTGGAGGAGAAGGTGGAGAGAAGGAGAGAGACTGTGAGCGTCCTCTCTGCTCTCTCCTTTCTCACTCACGCTTTCTCTCCCTCGTTCTCATTGTGGCAGAGCAATTGTAAACACGGTTGAACGACGACGAAGTGCGCGAGGGAAGGAGAGAAAGCAGGGCGCGACGACGAGAGAGGGTAAAATGGAGGGAGATAAATAAATAGAGGGAAAACGGATGGAATGAGAGCGACAGAGAGAGAGAGAGAATGAGACAGAGAGAGAGAGAGAGAGAGACAGAGAGAAAGAGAGGAGAGAAGGGGTTAACGAGTCACCGGGTCAATTAAACTGGCCGGTGGTGGGCTGTGCGTGAAATAAAGGACAGAAAAAAAAACACAGGGATGAGAAGAAGCGACTACGTACAACAGAGAGAGAGAGAGAGAGAGAGAGAGAAGGAAAACAGAGTCGTAGAGAACGAGGAAGAGCATGAATGAAAATTCGCCACGGTTCGCACGTCCCTCCTCCTCCAAGGGTTGAAAGAATGAAAATAAGAGCATCCCTGAAATCATTCGAAGTGAAAATTTCCAGGTGACTTTCTTTAGGAATTATTGTCCAAATTTAAGAACAGATGTACAGAGTGTCTCACCTAATTTGAATAACTACCTTGAATATTTTTCTTATTTTTAATAATAGAAAGAAATGTGACAGACAAGAATTGTTTGTTGTCAGAGGGTGAATACTGTCCTGTAAAAAAAAAACATTTTCACGGTCATGTTTTTTGAGATGTCAAGGTCATCGACATTTTTTTAAACGGAACTAGATATTGTTTTTTATCATTGAGTGATAGTAGAGGTGGAGACCTTTCCAACGACCTATTACACAATATTATACTAATATACAGTATGTCTGATTTAAGTGGAAACAGGTAATTATTTCGTAAAAAAGTAAAGATACAACAAAATTTTTGAAACAAAAGTTGGTCGGTTGGAAAGGGCGCATAATAGGGCGTATTTTGTTTTTTTTGTGATTGGAGGTATAAAGAACATTTCAAGGTCATCAGCGTTTTTTTAAATACAATACAGTATTTTTCTATTCATAGTGTGATAGCGGTTGCCGAGACGAGTACAACGACCTATAATGTTGGTGAATTACGTGCGAGGATTATTGCTGCATGTACAAAAATAAATGATAAGATATTAAAACGCGTCGAAAAAGAATTTTTGAGAAGATTGCAATGTTGTATTCTAAATGACGGAGGACATGTTGAAGGAACGGCCAAATACAAAATATACTGAAAAGTTCTTGTTAGTTCTTGTTGTTGTAACTAAATGCTGTATGAAAAATATAAGTGTGGACATGTTTTTTGTTAATTTACGACTTTTTTAAGACCTCGAATAACCTTTCATTATAGGTCGTTGTACTCGTCTCGGCAACCGCTATCACATTATGAATACAAAAATACTGCATTGTATTTAAAAAAACGCTGATGACCTTGAAATGTTCTTTATACCTCCAATCACAAAAAAACAAAATACGCCCTATTATGCGACCTTTCCAACCGACCAACTTTTGTTTCAAAAATTTTTTTGTATCTTTACTTTTTTACGAAATAATTACCTGTTTCCACTTAAATCAGACATACTGTATACAGGGTGAAACATCGTTTGCTATGCGCAATAATAATGACGTAAACCTAGATGGTAAAATGTGGCGACCCACCCTGTATATTGCAGGATATATTGTATATATAAAATATATTATTGTATATTATTGTATATCGATGTATATTGATATATCAATTGCAATATTTATATATCATATTATTTATAATAATATATATATATCAATTATAATAGGAATAAGAAAAATATTAGTGTAAAATAATAGTGGATAATAGAAAAAAGAATCTCTCCTTTACATTCGACAATGAGAGGGTCTGAAAATAATTCCGAGGGGGTTGGAGATCGTTCGTGCGGTATAATCGATAATCGAATAATAATCGCATTGGGGGCTCGAAGAAGCCTGGATTGGTGATTTTCGCCAGAGTACATCGGTGGGTGAGAGAATATTACGTCTTCTTCCTTGCTGCAATCGTCGACACTGTCTTATTCAATTGGACGAGAAAGTTAAAGGGCAGAAAGGAAGGGGTTGCCTCTTGTGCTTCGATTTCTTTCTCTCTTTGCTTCTTTTGCCTTTGTTTATTTTTTTTATACTTTCTTCTTCGTGGCTTCTTCCATTTCTCTAGACTCTCCAATCCTCTCTTCTTCGTCTTTTTTTTATTTTGTGCTTCTTTTTCCTTGGTGTTTTTCTTCTCTTTACTGTCTCTTCTTCCTTTTTTTCTCTATGCTTCTATTTCGATGGTTGGCTCTTATAAAGTTTCACTTTTCTCGAGCCATCCCCTTCTGCTTCTTTCTCTTCTTCTCTCCGTGCCTCTTCCGCAGTCTTTCCTTTTCTGTTTAGTGTCTCCTTCTTTTTATTTCTTCTTATTCTTTCTCTCTTCATGTGTCCTCCGTACTCTTTCCTCTTTCCTTTTACTGTCTCCTTTTTTTCTTCTTCTTCCTCCTCTTTCTCTCTCTATGGTTCTTCGGTAGTTTTTGTCCTTTCCCTTTACGGTCTCTTTTTCTTTTTCTTCTTCTCTCCATGACTCTCCAGCAATATTTCCTCTTTCTCTATCCCCTCTTTCTCTTTACCATCTCCTTTCTCTTTTTCTTCTTCCTTTTTCTCTCTGCACGACTCTCCAGCAATCTTTCCTCTTTCTCTCTCCATCTCTCTTTCTCTTTACCATCTCCTTTTTCTTCTTATTCTTCTTCCTCTGTCTCTCTCCATCCCTCTTTCTCTTTACCATCTCCTTTTTCCTCTTATTTTTCTTCCTTTTTCTCTCTCCATGACTCTCCAGCAATCTTTCCTCTTTTTCTATCCACCCCTCTTTCTCTTTACCATCTCCTTTTTCCTCTTATTCTTCTTCTTCTTTCTCCTCACCATCCCTCTATCTCTTCACCATCACCTTTTTCCTCTTATTCTTCTTCTTCTTTCTCTCTCCATCTCTCTTTCTCTTCACCATCACCTTTTTCCTCTTATTCTTCTTCTTCTTTCTCTCTCCATCTCTCTTTCTCTTCACCATCACCTTTTTCCTCTTATTCTTCTTCCTTTTTCTCTCTCCATGACTCTCCAGCAATATTTCCTCTTTCTCCTTACCATCACCTTTTTCCTCTTATTCTTCTTCCTTTTTCTCTCCCCATGACTCTCCAGCAATCTTTCCTCTTTCTCTATCCACCCCTCTTTCTCTTTATTCTTCTTATTCTTCTTCTTCTTTCTCTCTCCATCCCTCTTTCTCTTTACCTTTTTCCTTTTATTCTTCTTCTTCTTTCTCCTCACCATCCCTCTATCTCTTCACCATCACCTTTTTCTTCTTATTCTTCTTCCTCTTTCTCTCTCCACCCCTCGTTCTCCTCACCATCTCCTTTTTCTTCTTATTCTTCTTCCCCTTTCTCTCTCCATCCCTCTTTCTCTTCACCATCACCTTTCTCTTATTCTCCTCCCTCCTCTTTATCTCTCTCCATACCTCCCCAACAGTCTTTCCTCTTCACCCTAACCACCCCTCCACGTTTCTCCACCTTTTCCTCCCCCCACTTCCAACCTCGCGACGCTCTTCGCCTTCTCTTGATTTCTCCAGCCCCTTCTCTTGCCTTTCCAACCCCTACGCGAACTCCAGCTCTCATTCCTCTCTCTCACCCCTCTTTTCCAACCCTCCACTCCTCCTCCTTCTCCTCCTTTCTCTTCTCCAACCCTCTGCGCCCTATCTAAGGAGGGAAAATTTTCTCTCCACGGCTTCACTCGACTCTTCTCTCTCACTCTCTTTCCCTCTTCTTACTCCAATACCATCCTCCTCCTCCGACACACGATCTCATGCCTCACCGATATTACGCGCGCGCCGAGAGGGCAGGATGAAATTTCGCGATATTCTTCGCCGCGAGATTTATAGAAAAATTAATTATGCAACGTCGATTCTAGCCACGAGCCAGTACTGTGTTTTATCCAGGTTTTATCCACCTGGAGAGTTAATATCGTTCCTTGGAAAGCGTGCTACGAGGAATATTAGCGATCGAACATTATCGCAGTGTTTATCGTCGTTTATCGTGATCCTTTCACAAAAAAATTTCACAGTCTTGCAACTTAACCCTCGATTTTGATACGAATTATATTAAAGAGTATTACAAACGAGGTATCTGCTTTTTCTTTTGTCTCTATGGTTTTTTTTTTTTTGATATTTTATTTTAATAGATATTTTATGTGCACTGAGAGAAAAGTATATGATATATATAACTATCATGGCATAGTAACAAAATTATAGTTGGAAATATCATATTTATGGTAAATGTTACCATAATGTCGGTAATAATTACGATAGAAGCATAGTGTAACCAAATATATTATGTTTTTACCCAAAATTATAGTTATGTCAACTAAAGATATAGTATGGTTGACCATATATAATAGTAAGAAAAGTAACTATTTTATATAGTTACAATTACCAGAATATTTCATACATAGTAATAGAACTAACTATATTCACATAGCACATTTTACTATACATATGGTAACAAGAATAAAGGTAATGATTAATAACACAGGTCTACAGAAAAAAAAAGTTGTTTTGGTGCCAGGAGTCTTTGAGCTGATTTTTACTATATTTGTGGTACTGAATTCAAATATGAAATCCGTTTTTTTGTATCAGCTCTCCTTTTATAGATATGGCACATCCTGTAATTAGTTATTTTAATATTTGTTATATTGAGGAATAGATTACTCAAAGTAAAATAAATTCACAAAGAAACTACTTCTAACTAATCTTGTTGTTTCTTTTGAAAGTTCATTCAAGAAAATCTCACAAAAGAAGCTTCCGTTGCGTTGAGTGAAGTTTTGTAATTTTGATATTAAATGAGTTTTGTTTTCTCAAAAAATGTTGCATACGTTTAACTGTACTATAAAATTTTATTATGGTTTGATGTCGTTAAATGGCTGTGTAAATATACGTTTTTATTATTTCTTTGATTTTTTATTTTATTACAATGTACCAGCATATTATTGCTTTATCGCGCAAGTACCAACATATCACTTACGTTATCTTGAAAACTAGAGCTGACAGGGGGAAACTAATACCATATTTGGATTCAGCGCCCCCTATATACTTAAAATCAGCTCTAAAAACTTAGGCACCAAAACCACTGTTGGCCTGTGGCCTATTATAATATAACCATTTCTATAAATCGTTCATCCTACTATATTTTGCATGGTAAAGTGAACTATGAAAATATGTTTGACGCCAAATTTAACTATAAAATATAGTGAGATCATAGTCGCTGTGCGCTCATAATCCATCCGAATAGATGGACGCACATTAGCAATCAGACTGTTAACTTAGCTCATCTCGCAAGAATCAGTTCTGAAAATTTTGCCGTACCGAGAGACGCAACATCGTGCTCACGAATGGCGCACGATACCATTAGAATAAACCTGCTTTCCGGAAATTGCGTCGCTCGGAGTGACCATGCGCACAAGAGTGTGGCAGACAATTTGGAGCATCCTGGTGCTCTTTCGCCCTGGTGAGGTCCATCCAGCTGCGAGTCGTCCACGTTTAACGGCCACTTAATTTCGTATTAATTAATTAATCCAGAATCGTTTTGGTCAATTGATCCTGTGAGAAATTACTTCTGGACTTTCATCCCTCGTCGATATTGACCCTTTGCACTCGAGAGGTGACTCTTGCTCAAGGAAAATTACAAAGATCAATGATAAACTTGTAAAGATACAGGAAATGTTAAAACACAAATGTTTTACATATCAAATTGTATGTTATTTTATCATATGTGTTTTATCATTGTATGTGTTTTACATATCAATTTTGTGAAATTGTGCTAATTTTTAGCTAGAGGTAAGAAATTCGTCAAACGTGCTGCAGAACGTCTCGAGTTTCTGTTTGGTCTGTACGAAAAATACCTCGAGTGCAAAGGATTTAACCCTTAAACACACCGAGAGCTATATTTTATAGTTCACTAAACCATACAAAATATAGTAGAATGAACGATTTATACAAATGGTTATATTATTAACCATTACCTTTGTTCTTGTATAGTAAAAAGTATAGTAAAATATGCTATGTGAATATAGTTCTAAATATATTATATTTAGTTTCATTTATATTACAAAGCATAATATAGTTGGTTATACTATGCCTCTATCGTAATTATTACCGACATTATGATAACATTTACCATAAAAATGATATATTTTTCCATAATTATGGAAAATCAATGCAATATCTCCATAAATTATGTTACAAATATAATTACGGTCGTGCCTAAAAAGTAGGGACTTGATCAAGTGATATAGTAGAATGAACGATTTATACAAATGGTTATATTATTAACCATTACCTTTGTTCTTGTTACCATATGTATAGTAAAATGTGCTATGCATGAAATATTCTGGTAATATTAACTATATAAAATAGTTACTTTTCTTACTATTATATATTTTCAACCGTACTACATTTTTAGTTGAAATAATCATAATTTTAGGTAAGAACACAATATACTATACCATTATAGTCAGATATATCATATATTTTTCTCTCAGTGCGCACTTTTGGGTTTACTATAATCTCACTATATTTTATAGTTCACTTAACCATACAAAATATAGTAGAATGAACGATTTATACAAATGGTTTTATTATTAACCATTACCTTTGTTCTTGTATAGTAAAAAATATAGTAAAATATGCTATGTGAATATAGTTCTAAATATATTATATTTATATTATAATATACCATTATACATTTTCAACCATACTATATTTTTAGTTGAAACAACCATAATTTTGGGAAAAAGCATAATATAGTTGGTCACACTAAGCCTCTATCGTAATTATTACCGACATTATGGTAACATTTACCATAAAAATGATATATTTATCCATAATTATGGAAAATCAATGCAATATCTTCATAAATTATGTTCAAAATTATGTTACAAATATAAAAAGTAAGGACACAATCAAGTGCTTCGATGCTTAAATTAATGAAAACTGCAAAAAGTGGAGTAAATAAATTTATCAAGTGAGGCGGCTCATATATCATATACTTTTCTCTCATTGTCAGTGCACGTATGCGTTCGGCAAACCCTTCACCAATTTAATAAAATAACATATACACGAGTCTTCACGTCTACTATACGCAATGCGTTAGAAGCGAAGAAGAAAAAAAAAAAAATAAGTCACTCCCTTTACGGTCGTGCCTAAAAATTAGCTGCAAGCGTAAGGACGGATGAGACACGCGCCAGTTTTCTGAGGTCTCAAGGACGAGGCGGACGACGCCAGGACCTCCCCTAAAAAGCGTCCCTTCAGTCCACGAATACCGAGACGAAGAACTCACCCTCGTGCAATTCTCTTCTCTGTCTTTCTCTCTCTCTCTTCTCTCTCTCTCTCTCTTTCTCTCTTGTTTCTCTCTTCTACTCTCTCTCACGAGGTTTCACCGTGCTCGTCGCAAACTGAAACCCTCTCCACTTCCATTCTCTCCCTTCTCTCTCACTCCAGGTCTTCGTTCGACCCTCCAATCCACCACCACCATCCTGTGCCAGCTTCAAAAAAAGGCAAAGAAGAGCCTCAGAACCCTGGCAACTTCCTGCTAGCTTTCACCATTCTGCTTTCCTGCTTACCATCACCACTATCATGAGCAGAATCACTTGCAAGTTGACTCTTTGGTGAGAATTAGTGCGTTGTAAGAATTCGTTCATGGTGGTTGTTGACGATTGTGGCCTAGGTCGACGATACAATAGGGCACACGTGCGCCTCGGTGCAATCCTGCCAGCGTTGACCTCGCGTCACGAATCATGAATTCCAACGTAATGAGCTACACTAGGTGGAGCAAGGTGGTGCACCGTCGTCGACGTCGTCCTGACCTTGATGTCCAGACGATAAGCTCCGAACGGCATTGGAATTATCAGAGGAATGAGTGGAAATTAATTGGAAAGATCTTTTCTGATCTTTTATCAAGGACTTTGTTGAAATTCTTTGCTGTGGAATTTCTTTTTTTGAGTTTTAATTTTTAGTTTTTATATCGAATGATAAGTGTTTTTTATTGTTCATCATATAAAAATATAAAAGATTTGGATTGACGTTTATTATCATTTAATATTATCATTTAATATCATTCGTTCTAACTTGGAATTTATATGTATAAAAAAAGCTGGGTGGCATTGAAATGATCAGAGGAATGAGTGGAAATTAATTGGAAAGATCTTTCTGATCTTTTATCAAAGACTTTGTTGAAATCCTTTGCTGTAGAATTTCTTTTTTTGTGTTTTAATTTTCAGTTTTTATATCGAATGGTAAGTGTTTTTTTATTGTTCATCATATATAAATATAACAAATTTGGATTGACGTTTATTATCATTTAATATTATCATTTAATATCATTCGTTCTAACTTGGAATTTATATGTATAAAAAAAGCTGGGTGGCATTGAAATGATCAGAGGAATGAGTGGAAATTAATTGGAAAGATCTTTCTGATCTTTTATCAAAGAATTTGTTGAAATCCTTTGCTGTGGAATTTCTTTTTTTGAGTTTTAATTTTTAGTTTTTATATCGAATGGTAAGTGTTTTTTTATTGTTCATCATATAAAAATATAAAAGATTTGGATTGACGTTTATTATCATTTAATATCCTTCGTTCTAACTTGGCACTTATATATGTATAAAAAAAAGAAAGAAATATTCAATGCAATTAAAAGCTGGGTGCCATTGGAATGATCAGAGGAATGAGTGGAAATTAATTGGAAAGATCTTTCTGATCTTTTATCAAAGACTTTGTTGAAATCCTTTGCTGTGGAATTTCTTTTTTTGTGTTTTAATTTTCAGTTTTTATATCGAATGATAAGTGTTTTTTATGGCTCATCATATAAAAATAGAAAAAATTTGGATTGACGTTTATTATCATTTAATATCCTTCGTTCTAACTTGGCACTTATATATGTATAAAAAAAAGAAAGAAATATTCAATGCAATTAAAAGCTGGGTGCCATTGGAATGATCAGAGGAATGAGTGGAAATTAATTGGAAAGATCTTTCTGATCTTTTATCAAAGACTTTGTTGAAATTCTTTGCTGTAGAATTTATTTTTTTCAGTTTTAATTTTTAGTTTTTATATCGAATGATAAGTGTTTTTTATGGCTCATCATATAAAAATAGAAAAAATTTGATTTGACGTTTATTGTCATTTAATATCCTTCGTTCTAACTTAGCACTTATATATGTATAAAAAAAAGAAAGAAATATTCAATGTAATTAAAAGCTGGGTGGCATTGAAATGATCAGAGACATGAGTGGAAATTAATTAGAAAGATCTTTCTGATCTTTTATCAAAGACTTTGTTGAAATTCTTTGCTGTAGAATTTTCTTTTTTTTCAGTTTTAATTTTTAGTTTTTATATCGAATGGTAAGTGTTTTTTATTGTTCATCATATAAAAATATAAAAGATATACTTTCTTTATATATGTATTTCTTGATTCTCAGAGAATTATATAAAAGAAAGAAGAAAGAAAATATTCGGTGCAATTAAGTTTCTGTAACAGACAAAAATCGGCTGGCAAATTCAAAAAGAGTACTAAACTCAGAAGCGTCGCGCGCTCATAAACACATCTCAACACCTACGATTATGTAAGGAAACACGTAGCCGCTACGTAATACGGTGACACGCGTGATTTTTCCCTCTACAACTTGCCTGCCCGAGCGTCCTAGATCACCTGCGGCGCTCTGAAACGGTCGCATGTTTGCCTCGTGATAAGCGGATACGCCGGTGGAATAACTGGGCTAAGGCTTCTCAAACTGAGACGCATCACCCATCCAACAGACTCTCGTGAATGGACGATCAATTTGAAAATTTACTCCACACTGACAATGAGAGAAAAACAATTGTTGGGTTTACTATAGTCTCACTACATTTTATAGTTTGGCGTCAAACATATTTTCATAGTTCACTTAAAACTATTTCTACCAACGATGTAAAAAGACACCTTCTCAAATTGTATTTGAAATTTGTTTTCCAAGTTGAATCATTTTTCCGTAATTAATTCTTTCATTATTCGTATCTTAGTTGTTAAATTAATTTAGCGGTATCATTTTCTTGCAGCTCATGTTGGACCCAAAAAGACACCTCTTGATTGAAATAAGTATATACAAAAGACCGGTAGAAATAGTATTAACCATAGAAAATATAGTAGAATGAACAATTTATACAAATAGTTATATTATTAACTATCACCTTTGTTTTGGTTACTACATGTATAGTAAAATGTGCTATGTGAATATAGTTAGTTCTATCACTATGTATGAAATATTCTGGTAATATTAATTATATAAAATAGTTACTTTTCTTACAATTATATGTTTTCAACCGTACTATATTTTTAGTTGAAATAACCATAATTTTAGGTAAGAACACAATATAGTTGGTTATACTATGCCTCTATCGTAATCATTACTGACATTATGGTAATATTTATCATAAATATGATATTTCCAACTATAATTTTGTTGTTATGCCATTATGGTTAGATATATCATATACTTTTCTCTCAGTGCATTGAAAGAAAAAAATGGTTGGGTTTACTATAATCTCACTATATTTTATAATTAAATTTGGCGTCAAACATATTTTTACAGTTCACTTAACCATACAAAATATAGTAGAATGAATGATTTATACAAATGGTTTTATTATTAACTATTATCTTTGTTCTTGTACAGTAAAATACGATCAGTTGAATCAGTCACAGGCCAAATCGATTATGAACTACATAAATTACATCATAAATTGTGTTACAAATATAAATAGACTCAATAAAGTGTCTCGATGCTTAAATTTGTCAAAGGTGCAATAAATGGATTTAATCCATTTGGCAAACCGTCTCTCAATTCTTAATCTTGTAATCCAATAGAATTAAAATTATCGTGAAACCATTTGCATTGAGTTCGTCCCTTCATTTCAATTAAGCATCACGTAAGGTACTTTCAAAACTAAATTCCACATTTAACTGCTCGACAGAAGGAAAAGGAACAAACGAAACAATAAGATCCACCAACGCGAAAATTCCTTTGGGTCGAAGCTCAGAAAGGGACCAAGGGGTCCTGTAGAATTTCCTAGAATTTCGTGGGTAAGCGGAATTTTGGGGGTCCCATCGAGGATAATGGGCCTGCGCTCCTTTGGCCCACCATCGAACCTGTTTCACTTCCAGTCAAACCTTGTGAAAAATTTCCAAGATACACTGAAAGAAAACTGTATGATATATCAAACTATAATGGTATAGTAACAAAATTATAGTTGGAAATATCATATTTATGGTAAATGTTAGCATAATGTCGGTAATAATTACGATACTGGCATAGTATAAACAACTATATTATATTTTTACCCACAATTATGGTTATTTCAAGTAAAAATATAGTGTGGTTGAAAATATATAATGGTAAGAAAAGTAACTATTTTATATAGTCACTATTACCAGAATATTTCATAAATAGTGATAGAACTAACTATATTCACATAGCACATTTTACTATACATATGGTAACAAGAACAAAGGTAACAGGTAATAATATAACCATTTGTATAAATGGTTCATTCTACTATATTTTGTATGGTCAAGTGAACTATAAAAATATGTTTGACGCTAAATTTAACTATAAAATATAGTGAAATTATAGTAAACCCAACCATTTTTTTCTCTCAGTGTACGTTTAAAAACCGAGAAATAGAGAAAGATAAATCGATTTTCAAATTGTCTCGATTCGTTTTGGTCCTATGACCCACGAATCACACTCTGAACAACGCAAATTTTTAAAATAACCCCATGTGTTGATTTATAAACATACTTTTTATTTATGAATAATTCCACTTATATTAGGTGGACCGAAAAGTGATCAATTAATCGAACCTGGTCCATCTCCAGTCAAACCTTGTGAAAAATTTCCAAGATGCATTTCAAAACCGAGAGAGTTCTGGTGCTATGACCCACGAATCACACTCTGAACCACGCAAATTTTCAAAATAACCCCACGTGTTGATTTACAAACATACATTTTATTTATAAATAAGTCCACTCATACTAGAGAGACCAAAAAGTGATCAATTGACCTAAGAAAGCAAAAATTTCGATCACTTTTCCATAATAAATCCCTCTATTAGAGTTAGTTTTTAATCATGTGACGTCATTTACTCGATGATCCACGAGCTAATACTAAAAAAGAAAGAAAGAAAGAGAAGAAAAAAATATAAATACAAATAACGAAGAAAATTTGACCCAGTTCTGGAAAAGGTTCGCCATCACTGCGCTCCAGTGAAACAATGGCGCGCCGGAAATCGAGGACCAAGCTCGTGCGCGACGGTGGCGGCGAGGCTGGCCAACTTCCGGGAGCGCAAAACCGCGAGAAAGCACGTGGGCCACGTGTCCCGCGAATTCGCGGCTCGGGCCATCTCGCGGCAGACCGCAGCTCAAGCAGTTCGCGCCTACAACGAGCAACTAACGGACCCTCCCCCATGGCGACCCATTCAGCCTCGATGGCTCTTTGCTCTTTCTCTTTTGGGTGAGTGTGATAAGTGAGTGAGTGAGTGAGTGAGTAAATGTGTGTATATGTGAGGACACACACACACAGACAGAGGCAGAGAGAGAGAGAGAGGTGAGATAGAGAGAAAGAGAGAGAGAAAGGAGAGATAGAGAAAAAAGAGAGAGGAGAGAGAGGAGAGGAGAGGAGAGAGAGAGTATGTGAGAGAGAGTGTGAGAGAGAGACAAAGAAAGAGAGAAAGAGAAGGACAGAGAGACAGAAAGAGAGAGAGTATGTTTGAGAGAGTGTGTGAGAGAGAGACAAAGAAAGACAGAAAGAGAAGGACAGAGAGACAGAAAGAGAGAGAGTATGTTTGAGAGAGTGTGTGAGAGAAAGACAGGGAGAGAGAGAGAGAGAGAGAGAGAGAGAGAGAGAGAGAGAGAGAGAGAGAGAGAGAGAGAGAGAGAGAGAGAGAGTGCACACACGAGCACCGTTCGACGATGGAACACACTCGATCAGTGTTGCCAGTATTTTTTAACCTAAAATCGCCGTATTTACTGTCAGAAGACGCGCAAAATCTCCAATTTAAAAAAAAAGGAATAAGCTGTTAGGTGGCGTCATCTCGTGGTTAGGATTAATATGAACTTTTGTAGTCACATTTCATTAGGTCGATTTTATGTACTCTCAAATGGGCTCGACACACTTTGCAATAAGCTTGCGTCAAAATTTTCGAATTTTTTTCTTTTACCAACCATCCTAAAGAGATTATAAAAACGATAATTTGAAATTAAACGTAACTTAACTAAAATAAAAATTGACAGCGTCATCTGGTAATTATTACTGCGAGCTATAAACTTCAAACATTTTAAAGTCGCCCAATTCATCGGCAGTCGCCAATTTTGAAAATAGTGTCGCCAACAACCTACTTCATGTCGCCCAATTGGCGATAAGTCGCCACACCTGGCAACACTGCACTCGATTTAGAAATTTAACCCTTTGTACACGAGGCCTTTTTCGAAAATTCTACTGTGGAGGAAATATATTTTATTATAGTATTTTGGAAAGCTCTCGAGATAAGCTACAAGAATATGATATAGTTTAAATTATTTTCCCTTTTCGCGCCCTTGTCGTGCCTAATCATTGCACCTGCCTAACCAGACATTTTGTGAAATTCTGCACGAAATTTTAAAAACATTCATTTGACCGGTCGTGGTAAGAATAGTGTTAAATTGTACATTCACGAAAACTAAAATCCATTTAACAAAAGGAATACGTATAAAAGATACGTATAATACATTTTTCAATATTTTAGGAAAACTCGTGGAAATTTAAAAGCAATGCAATTACATTGTATATACAGGAAATTCTGCACGAAATTTTAAAAGCCAGTCGTGGTAGAAATAGTCATAAATAGATCTTAGCTTTTGTAAATGTACAATTTATCCCTATAATACATTTTTCAATATTTAAAGAAAAGTCGCAGAAATTTAAAAGCAATGCAATTACATTGTATATACAGGAAGTTCTGCACGAAATTTTAAAAGCCAGTCATGGTAGAAATAGTCATAAATAGATCTTAGCTTTTGTAAATGTACAATTTAACACTATAAATTTTTCAATACTTTAAAAAAAGTCGCAGAAATTATATTGCATATACAGGAAATTCTAATAGAATTTTAAAAAACATTCATTTGACCGGCCGTGGTACGAATAGTGTTAACGGCCAAGCCACATCACAGTTGCGTGCACCAACCACCCTTTCTTTCTACCACCACCCATCCTTGCCCAGGACAATCGGCAGGGGTTGAACGTGCACGTGAATTACCCTTCCTATCCCTTCTTTCCTATGGACTTCATTGTCCAATCCCTACTGGGCGCAAAAATGATCCTGTGAATTTTAATGCGAGAAGAAAAAACAGAGAGAGAGAGAGAGAGAGAGAGAGAGAGATTGGAATTCAAATGTTCCATGGATGGTTCGAAGAAAGCTAGAATTATTAAGAATTATTCATATGGACGTAAATCATCGAGATAAACTTCACAAATCCGCTTGTTTATTCAAAAACAAATGTGTGTTCTAAAATTTGTCTGATTACTATTATTAACACGTTGGCGGACGTGAATGTTATAGCATTAATTTTCATTGTGACGCAGAATGACATGAATCCTGTAGCGTTAAAATTTTAAAGCCAATTATTTTCAATTTAATTTTCTATAACCTTAAGTTTTTGTAATTATTATACCTGTCAAGGTAATGAACAACTGATTCTTTAGGTATTTTCGTATTATCTTATCGTTTCTCTGTGTATTTACAAATTTGTTAAATTTCGGATATCACAACTGTTTTAAAAATAAAATCACTGTCAATTTCTGCACCTCGCTGAAACTTTTACTGTCCGCGAACGTGTTAAAGGTGCAAGCTGCACCTTTATCGATTTCAAATACGAATGAAAAGATTCAATTCGCAGCAAAAAGTTCATTAAGACTTTCTCGTTCCATGAATATTACACGACCGAATTTCATCGAAAATATTAAAAAAAATATCTAAGGCGTGTCAGAGTCGAGAATATTAAATTTCACGCATAAAAGAATCAATATCAACGTCTCAATATCGAAACAGAATTTAATAATCAAGAAATACGACGATATAAATATTATCCTATTTGAATTTCGCGCCTTTTCAATGCTTCGTATGCACGTGACTTCCGGTTGAAGAAACGCGCGCGTGGTGACTTCCTTTTTCACAAAAAACAAAAAAATCGAAATACTTTTAATCTTCTCCTCTTATTTTACCATCTGACGACGATTATTAAAAGAACAATAACAATAACAGCGAAAAAACATTGTAAATATGCTCACACGAGAATTATTTGTTGCATTGTATCATCCACAAAATAATACATATAAGTAGAACGAAGAATTACAGGTAATAATTCCGAGAACATTTTGTCATAAATAATGTTAGGCAATAATAATTTCAATAGTGTCTGTTTTATGCATGAGAAAGATCTCGTACACGAATCCTCTTTGCTGTATGCGCATCGATCTGGTTTGAACTGAAAACGAAATGCGCGCGACCCTCCCAGACGAAAAACACAAAGACGTAACGCCGGATGCTCTCATCCGTATATGCTGGCCGACATTCAACAAGTGACTGACACTGATGTCGCTCGAACGCCATTCTACATCCTTTAAGCCACACAAGGACGAGCGATCGAATTCTATTTTGTATCCTTATCCAAGGATCTCAGTGGCAAAATGTGTCAGATGTTTCACAGAGGAACTGTGATTGGTATAATAAAAATTGGAGGACTTAAAATACCCACAATAGCCAATTAATATACAATAAAGGATAGAACAGCATTAATAAAGTTAATACAATATTCTATTTTGTATCCTTATCCAAGGATCTCAGTGGCAAAATTGTGTCAGATGTTTCACAGAGGAACTGTGATTGGTATAATAAAAATTGGAGGACTTAAAATACCCACAATAGCCAATTAATATACGGTAAAGGATGGAACAGTATTAATAAAGTTAATACAATATTGCAGAATCGCATTGCAAACTGATATAAATAAAAATAAAATACTGGATACTCTTTGTCACACCTTGTCTGAATTAATTTGTACATCAAAATAGTGATGAAGAATAGAAATTTTTGAAGAAAAGTGTAACAGGAAGAAATTAAGAATTTTTCTTAATTCAATCACTGATGCCAGAATTGTCATATGTACACTTGTATTTAAAGCTGTAATCAGAATTTTCTTAATTAAAATTATTCAATACCTACATGAATATAGATGATGTCATTATAACAAATATTTTGTTCATACAAACAATTTGCAGCAGGAACAGCACCAATAAAATAATGCTCCATTCAAAAAAAAGCTTTCAATAATAAAAAATGCAATGACTTACATTGTTGACAACAATATTTTCAGGTTATGTGTAGAATTGCAAATACTCCAGAATGTTTGCCACGAAATTATCTGCCAGCCCTCCATATGCCAAGAGTACACGCAACAATCTGTCGAATTATTAAAAAGCAATATAAACTTCGTAGAATTTAATTTCTCGATTCCGTACGAATACAAGCTACTCCGACGATTTTTCTACACATGTTTCTACGCATGTATTCTACGCATATACAAGTACGAAAACAATCGTAAAATCTTCTCATACCTTCCCAATAATAGCAGGTTCTACGAATATCGTTTGCAAGGAGCAAACGTGACTACAATTCGCACTGAATCTATCACATTCCAAGAGAAATAACGGAGCACGACAAAAGCCACTTATCCGAAAAACGATCTTGCGTCAACTAAATATGGCGGAAAGAATGGTTAAGGGTTCGAAGACGGAAGTGAGCGCGTATTGGACGAATCACATTTTTATTACCACTACTTTCTGGAATTTTTCGACGATTGATACCAGAACTAATAAAACAATGCTCCAATCAAAAAGACTTTAAATAATAAAAAATGCAATCACTTACATTGTTAAAAGAAGTGATTTGAGGTTATATGTAGAATTGCAAACTTCCCAGGATGTTTGCCACGAAACACGCAATAATCTGTCGAATTATTAAAAAGCAATATGAGCTTCGTAGAATTTAATTTCTCGATTCCGTACGAGTAATAAACGACGACAACTCTACCTGCATTCTACACATATAACAAGTACGAAACAATCGTTAATCTTCTCACACCTTTCGAATAATAACAAATTCAACGAATATCATTTGCAATGAGCAAACATGACTATAATTCGCACCGAATCTACTACTCCAATTCCAAGAAAAATACCGAAACACGACAAAAGGCACTTATCCGAAAAACGATCTTGCACCAACTAAATATAACGCGAAGAACTGTTAAGGGTTCGAAGTATTACACGAATGACATTTTACATACATTATTATTACGCGGCGCTACTTTGCGAATTCTTCCGATGATTGATACCTCACGACATCTATGATCAATTTGTATACTTCAGTACACTTTGAAGAAAACAATCTTGCATCAACTAAATATAACACGAAGAACTTACATTATTATTACGCGGCGCTGCTTTGCGAATTCTTCCGATGATTGATACCTCACGACATCTATGATCGATTTGTATACTTCAGTACACTTTAAAGAAAAAGGAAAGCGCGCGCGTACAGGTTATCGAACGATTCGAACTCACGTGCTGAATAAATTAAACACGCGTATTCCAACAATACATCCCACGGAATATTCTCAAATCAAACGCGAATAAATCGTGCAACTAAAATAGATCTGCACTATACTCTAATATCGCATATTAACCGTTTTAATGCCAAGCGGCGCGATCGCGCTTCTTCTGTTCTGTGTCGAAAACTGCAAGCGTATTATGGACATTGACATTACGATGAGATTTAGTGGAATCAGAATCCATGATTAACAACCCCCTAATGTCCCTACACCAGCTCAACGAGATATCAACATAGTACTGAATCGAAAGAAGTAAGATTTACTGCATATATGTTAACCTAAAACAGCGCGATCGAGCTTCTTAGCACCTTTCGACATGGAATGAGACAAGCGCTATCGCGCCGCTTGCCAATTTTTAATTGGCAAAAAATAAAGACCCGTGGCACTCAAACGGTTAATATACAGCTTCACGAACGTCAAATCCAATATCCAAATTCTATTTTTCTTAATTCACACAATTCCTTTATTTTCATCGTAATCCCAATAATGAGAACAGAAAATCAAAATGTCGACTGCTTGTAATCGTTTTGACATCATTTTGTCGACATCTTGACTTTCTGTTCTCCTCGAAAATAATACTCTTCAATCACTAATTATTCCAATAATCTCTCTCGAGAAAAACTCTACGTCCACGATACTATTAACACTAGATTTACCGAAACCAGTGAATTTGACTGGTTCAAATAGGAAATTGTGTTTATAAAAAATGTTCGGTAAATCTAGTGTTAAAGCCCTGGCTCGTGACGCCTCCGCAAACACGGAGAAGAGGAAGAGCTTGCGAGAACCTAACCTCGAAACAGGACGATTTACTTGCGCGCGCTCTCATCATACGATGGCGCTGTTCCGGTGACTCGAAAGCAGGATCTCCGCTCCGCGTGCGAAACTTTCAACTCACCCTCACCCCACCATACTCCACATCAACGTCCACAGAGCCTAGAGAAAAAGTCAGATCCCGATAATTCTCTAAATTAAACCCACCACACCCAACCTACATCCTAACATCAACAAGCTACGCAAGGTGGATGAGCAGAATTTAAAAAAAAAAGGAACAGTCCCGTTGAAATATTGCGCGCATCGTCTTTCAAATGTTTGTGTGGTCTCCATGGCGCGGCGCTCGATGCACGCGAGGCCACAAGCGCGTAAATATCAGCGCGGATGAGCGTCAACGAGCATAGGAAACGAACGTGGAGACCGGTCTTGCCTTCTACTCCTCTCACGAGGGACACGAGAAAAAGTGAGATAGACGGTGGAGACAAGCGTGGTGGGTAGAGGAGAGACGAGAGGTGGAGGAGTGAAAAAGAGAGGGACCGAGAGGCCGTCATAATTCCTTGAATTGAACGCCGGGTTATTCTCCACCAAGGTTACCGACGAGGAGGACGAACGAAGGCAAGCAAGCAAGCAAGTAGGCAGGCTAGCAGGCCGGCTGTGCCGGTCGAGGATGCACGCGAGAAGGAGCGAGACAATCACACGAAGGGGAAGTACGGAGTAGTAGAACGAGAGGAGGACCTGGAGAAGTTAGAGGGGATGGAATCGATAGAACGAGAAGGACGACGTGGAAGAATATAGCGTGGAATGGCAGCATCAGGCGTCGTCTCTACCTCGCCGTTGCACGTAGTGAGGAGAGGGCACATAAGAAGGGAGGGAACGAAGCGTTTTAAGGCGTCTCTGGCTGGCGGCGCCACGGTCGTACCGTTGTAGAAACGTTGATGGCAATGCTGATGCCTAGCGTTGGTGTGCTGGTGGTGGCCCCAGCGTTTGCTAACGTGGTGGTGCCGTAGCACCCCCGTTCGCGCCAGGTGGGGGTAACGTCAGACTGCCAGGCTGGCTGGTGCAACTGGGACACACTCGTAGTCTCAACCAGACGGACTGAGAGAGAGAGAGGTAGAGAGGAGCTAGAACCCAGCCTGGAACCTGGGATTGGTCGAGGCACGGGTGAACGGGGTTGAGGCAGAGGTACCGGCCGACACACGATCGGTTTGGGATGAAGGGAGATGCCTAGCCACGTAGAAGGAGACGCTTAATGGGTTCGCTGGGTTGTGCGAGTAGGACGAGAGCTCATGGTGGAGAGGAGAGACGGTGGTGCTCGCTCGGTAGCAGGGAGGGTAGGGGAGAAGGGAGCAGAGCCGACTTTATGCAGCTGCGGGACGATAACAACGATGGGCTACAGGACTGCCGCTATAGCTGGGGAAATGCCAAATGGGCTACAGGACCGTGCCGGCCTAGCTGTACGTACGTACGTTCGCTCGCTTCGTAGTGGCGTGGCGGACGGGCGGCAGAGAGAAGCACAGGCAGGAAAGGCGGGAAGGAGAGAGGGATTTCAAGCGGTCGTCTCTTCTCGTCTGCCTCTGCGCTCTACCTACGTATACCTACCTACCTAACCGTCCCGGGTGCTCTCTCCGGGTACTCTTCTCTCTGCCGCCTGGAACCCTGCGACCAGCCACTACCTAACCTCGCCTCTCTGTTTTCCGCGACTGGCTGTTCCTGCCGACGTTCGACGTTTCTCGCCCCAGAACGTCCACCACTGAACATTTTCACGTCCATCATGCATTGTCCACCCTAGATTAATCTTCAGTTTTCTTACTGGATTTGTTCAGGTCTCCAGGTTACTATTGAGGAGAGTTTGAAGTTGGTTCCAGGCTGTAGGAGTCTTTTTCCAGGGAAGCTCTCGTGGTAGCTCCCTCGTGGAAACGCGGAGATCCTCTTTAAAACAATCTGGAACGGGGGTTATATGAAATTAGGGGAAATTTCGCACGGAACGTTCCTCCGGGATGTAGAATCGTTTTGGAGTTTTTAGAATTTTTTTTTTGTGGACTTAGTAAAAATAGTGTATCCTTTAGTGTGATGGATTTCGTAGGTTCTGGATGTTGGGTTAATTATTCGTAGAATTGCTAGAACATCCGGTCACGATCTTCTGGCAAAAAGCAAATTGCGATAAAATCTGTACTATAGTCCTTATGATGAATTAATCTTCTGTTTTACAATTAAGTGTGTATTTACTTAATTATCTTTCTCGTCGATACCACCGAACGACATCTTCTCAAATTGTATATGAAATTTATTTTCCAAGTTGAATCATTTCTCCACAATCGCTTCTTTCACTATTCGTATATTAAATTAATTTAGAGGTATCATTTTCCTGCAGCTCATCTTGGACCCAAAATACACCTTAGTGTCGCAATAGTGTTAAATCCTGCTGGAATTGAGACGGAACTTTTTACGAAGATTAACAGCTTGCAAAGTATCTTATAATATCCAATAATTCCGCGTCACCACGCATCACGTGCACGATCCTATATTTGAATTTGCCGCTGATTGCTATGGGTAGATATATAGGTGGAGGAGTAGCGGGCTTTCGACAATCGTCGACGAAGATACGCCGGTCCACGCAATGACGTCAGAGGCCAGTCCAATCCTGTCGGGTTCTCGCTTCTCGCCCGTGGCCCGATCTCACCTCGCTCTGGAGAAAGAGAGAGATGAGAATACACGTAGATATATCTATATATATATATATAGAATATATACAGGAAGAGTGAGAAAGGCGAAGAGAAGCGAGCCAGCAAACGAGAGCGCACCTCTCGACAAATAGAAGGAGAAGACGCTTTGGGATTCCCCTCTCCTACCCGCTTATAAGACGCGTTAATGCACCGTGGCTCAAACCTTACGATATTGTTACAGAATTCTCTACCACTTTGTAGAGAGACTTTACCAAACTGTGCTGCTCTTTGCAGGTATGCATTCGAGCATGATATATTTGTATATTCTTCTCTGTGTTCAACCGGAAGTGGCACCGATCCTCTTGAGACGTGTAAAAAAAAAATCTATAGATTGGTTTAAGGTCGACGAATAAAAATGGAGAAGTGTTGAAAGCGTCTCTTGATTGGAGAGTGGCGTATGGTTTCAGATTGCTGCTTCGTTTGGTCGTAATCGTCTTTGAGGGAGTGCTTATTACCGTACGATGGTAAACTCCACTGTGCGTAGGTACGTAGGATATCTAGACGTTCGTTCGCATGAAATCTTTGAATTATTAATCACGTTTGGAGAAAAGAATGTTCGGTGAATATTATGGATCGATGTGGAATTTTTGATAGAGTTTATGATGTTGCAAGTGATGTTAGTTATAAGTATTGTCTGCAAATACTCTTGTTATTTTTTAATTTTAATTCTGTCATGTTTAAAAATCTCTTTTATCGGTGCTTCTACTCGTTATTTGTAAGTTCGTGCATATACAATATTTATATTCGCATAAAGTAGATACGTTTACGTTATGTAAATTTTAGGTAGAAAGTATGTTTTAATATACTTCATAAATAATTTCAAATAAATGGTTATACTTTGATTCTTTTTTTAACAAATAAATAATTGAATATTGTCTTAAACACAAATCAAGACTGTAAAAAAAAGCGTAACTGATTTTCAATTTCTCATTTTCTTCTAATTAATACCTCGGCATAAACACACAAAAACACTATTAATATCCTATTAACCAATTAAATACCAATGTTCCCATTTGGGACTACTCAAATTTTATCGATTTTTTATGTGTTTATTATCGCGTATATTTTATAAAAAATATATTTAACCCTATAGAAAAGAGTTTGTACTTAATATTTTAAAGATAATACCGATAATTTGTTTTTACAATTTCCAGGAGAATTCTAAGATTCTGTTTTGTTACTTATAAAATCCAAATCTTTTGTAAATTCCGACATTAACTCGATAACAAAATAATATTACTTCAGATTATATAAATCTCACCTATTCATAAATACTTTCTGCCAAGTCCTCTTCAAACCTGTGTTCAAAGTTTCAGACAATGTTTCATAAACAATAACACAAAATAATCCAAACAAAATCTGCCGTTTAAACATCTTCTAAGCGTCTATTGTCGAAAACAAAAATAACATTTCACCATGTACGTGCCATCTAGTGTCGTACACTCGTGTGAAACTTCGTGCTTGTTCATTTACGAATTTATACAGATGGCACCAGTATATCAAGAAACTCAGTTGGTTCCTAGAAAATATAAATACATTAGAATAAACATTATGTCAGTCACTGCAATTAACACATTATAGACAGTAAAAAGAAACTGCAGATCATTTTTCAAATTTACCGTAACCTTACGAGTGTCACGATTATTTTCAAATGTTTCGGGTCACGTGGCGTCATGTGACTCTAGTGGAATATTCCTGATTATTTAACTCTAGCTTTTGCCACTAGGTGACACGATGTGTCCAAAGAAATGTTACAGAAATGTTAGAAGATGTACGAGAAATGTCACGTCGAGAACTAACATAATTTATCGTTTGTTTTTCAATTGATAATTACTTAACCATGGTACAAAGACGTTGCGCTGCAAAGACATGCTTTAATACCACGAATGGATCACCCAACATTAAATTCTTCACATTCCCTCAAACAGATTTCTCGTAAGTGTGTTCCTTGCTTTTACTTACAACCTCAAAGTATTGTTCAGATTATTTGAAAAAGGAACTTTTGCTTTTAATTAACTGCAATCGTTTTATTACTTATGTGCATGTTGTACCGAATTGATTTTTAATATTGAACAGGATAAGAGCATGGGCTGACGCGTGCGGCAGACCAGAATTAATAAAGAAGAGTAAGGAAAGTCTGAAGCGTTATGTTTTGTGCGCCGAACATTTTGAGGATTATTGGTTCGTCGATCCTGAGACAAAGACGACGTTCGTCAAGACCTACGTACCTATTCCTACGTTATTTAAGAATAATTTGAAAGAGTACGTGAAGAGGCATACGAATTTAACAGGAACGAACAAAAGTCTTAAGGACAACGTCGTGAAGGATGTTCCGTTGATCGAACAGCTCGTAAGTCCAAAGGTAGCGCGGAGGAAAGCGAACTCGTCGGATAAAGGATGCAATTCGTTCGATGTACGTGTATAACGTTACGCTGGTTTAATGCTTCTTCCATTATAACTTATATCGTAATCTCTGATATTGCAGATCGATAAGGCATTTAAAGACAGGATAGATAATCCAAGGACCACGCTTATGAAACCGTACAAAAATGATAGTACGTCGTTGAATATGGAAAGAAGTTGTCGCCTGTGCGCGAACTTATTTCCAGCGAAATCTCTATCGTCGATTTACGATGATAATTTGGAAGAGAAACTTAATATGATTTTACCCCTTCAGGTAATAGTTCACCTAATTGAATAAGCTTAATAACGATCGTTCATGTTGTATGATAACTTTTAGTTCGAAGTCTATGAGGATGACGGTTTGCCTAAAGACATTTGTTTTCAATGTGTAAGAAAAGTTACTATATGTTATAACATCATACATCAATTTCTCAGTGCTTATGACAAGTTAAGAAAGCCAACGGCAGATTATGAACAAAGCAACGATATCCTAATACCGACGTTTTCATCACCGACGGCTTTATTGGTAATAACACACAATATAATGGAGGAACTTTGCGGATTAACAAATCAAACATTTTTTATTTTCAAGCTATCAGGTTTCAGAGTCAAAATGTATGCAGAATGGATTCTATGGCGATGAATTGGACGAAGAGAAGAACGCCATACTGGTGGAAGCGCATAACTGTTCCGACAATAATGAATCGGACCCTGACGATACAGGCGGCATGAAGAATGAGTAAATAAAAATATAAGATCGTATAAGATTTTAAATATGTCGATGGAATCTGAAATTATCTTTCTTTTGTAGCTGTAGGGTCACTTCGTCGGTTGTATTTCAACCTGTGAAACAAAATGATAGTATTAGCGAGAGCACAAACTCGTCTACTTATTTAGTTGATCTAGACGGAAATGTAGTCAAAGAGACTTTCGTAAGTAATCTCAGCGCGTGTATAGACCTCAACACGGGGAAAACTCCAGAAACAATCTTTTTAAAAAAGAATTGTAGTAAGAGAAAGATTGTCAAGAAATACAAATGTTCAGATTGTACTTCCGATTTTATTACAAGAAAGGCATATCGCACGCACTTGAAATGGCACATGCCTGGAAGTTACATGTGTAAATATTGTGGTAAATGCTTCTTATCGGAATGTTCATTGGTGACACATAAAAAATTGCACGTTCATGAAACACCGCGCCAATGTAATATTTGTGGCGAATTGTTCATTTTTGCGAATAGTTTCAGACGGCATAAGAAGATCCATATTAACGACAATTGTTTGAAAATATGTAATACATGCGACAAAGTATTTGCTTCCGAGGAAAGATTAAGAACGCACGAAAAGAAGCATCATCAACCGCACAGTGTTTTGTGCACCTTGTGCGGAAAAACATTGGCATCCTTGCAAGGTCTGAAGATACACTTGACGACTCACACGGGTGAGCGCTCTTTTTCATGTAGAATGTGCTCCAAGACTTTTAAAACAAGATCTCAGCTATGTCGACACAATGATACGCATAGAAAGGATCGAATATTCGAATGTGCTCATTGTCCTAAAAAGTTTCGCGTAAAGGCGTTATTAAGGCAACACATGTGCTCACATTCCGGTATGAAACCGTATGTCTGCGATATATGTGGTGCCAGCTACAATAGGCGTGGCAATTTGGGACAGCACAGAAAAGCGCACTTTGATTTACAAAATGGAAAGCCTTTAGCGAACGAAGAAGTTATTAGATGTAATATCTGCAGGAAAAAAGTTAAATCGCTCTTGTTGTTGCAGTATCATATTGCAAAGCATAACGGAGAAAAGAAAGCTTATAAATGTAGCATATGCGATAAACGCTTCTCAACGGGTGCTCAATTGAAGGTTCACGATCTGCAACATACTGGGGAGAGACCGCATATTTGCATCGTATGCAACAAAGGATTTCGAACAGAAGCGACGATGAAACAGCATTATTTATCGCTTCATACGGATGAATATCCTCACGAATGTCCATTCTGCGACAGAAAATTTAAGCGCCTGCAATCGTTAATTGTCCATAAGAGAACTCATACTGGAGAACGACCGTATCCTTGCCCAATATGTGGTCGCGCATTCGCACAAAAAGGTGATATGATGAAGCATACAAATATTCACACGCAAGATAAAAAATATGCAAGACAGAGAGCTAACAATATTCAAAATAAAACTGCGTCGGAGCAAATGACAATTCTTACGGTACACGATAGCGAGGTACCGAACGAATATTTTATTAGAGTATCCGACATTGAATTAACATAGATTGTAACAAAGCAGCAAAATAAATGTGAGAGCCAAATATTTAACAGCTTCCGTGTGCATTCTACAATTTCGTTGGTTGATTATAAAAAGATTCGCTTCGCATATGTCAACTGTGTATTTAATATACAGAAAATATAGAGAGATTAAGAAACTGAAGAAAGACCACAGACACATTTTAAAATTATGTATTTCCAGTACCAAATATTCAATACACCTTGTTCTTAAGATTACGCCAAAAAAAATCAAACACACTTGAATTTAGTTCTTTGCGATTAAACGATCAAATTGCAAGATAAATTTCTTTATTAACTCTGGGATTCGCAAACGATATATGAAATATATTTTAAATCTTCGGCAGACATTGGCCGTCTGTCACCTACATATTGTTATATTGCTTGAGAGATATATAGCTAATGTCTTTTGAATCTATGAATTCAGTTTTCAATTCTCTCGGTAAGCTTAGAGACTAATAGAAACGATAAAAGCAACAATAGTATACAATAAAAGCAATAGTTTACAATATATGTATAATGCTATAGCTATTGTATGATAATACAGTAGATTCTGTAAAATAATAGGCCTGTTAGTACAGACTAGTAGCCCAATAGTTTTGCGGCAAATCATCTTAGGATCCACAATTAACCTGATGTTCTGAATAGTTGCGCTTACATAGAACATTTCGATCGCTTACGATATCAAGAAAAGATTATCCACTTTGATTATTAATTAAGAATTGCCATAAATTGTCGCATAAATTTCTCTACATCCTATGGCGTTACACTATGCATAACTTTATTCTCACCATATGCGCCCCAATAAGTGTTACACCGAAAACAAATACCGAGTAGTCCCAAACACTACGTTATAACTTTTAATATCCTCTGAGACAAGCAGTCGAAGCCTTATTGAGGTGCATACTTAAAACCGAATCGTGTAAGCTAATTTCACCCAGATACAGATTTAACATCAACGTGGCATTCGAATGATTCATAAATATCAAAAGAAATCTCGATTGGTACAATTCGATCGTGGTAAGTGTGATTAACAAACGGTAATAATACAATGTAGCGTACAATTACACAATATAAATTATAGAACCATCAACATATTCGTTCGTACGTCGGAGCATTCGTCTTTAAACACGAAATCGGTGATATTACCGTTTTGAAAATAAATTCTCCTAATCCTACGATCCTTTCGTAATATACGATTCAAAGATTTGAGTTCCTTCGTGAAGTCTTACGCTTAATTACATTTACTACTGTGTGTTCCTTTTTTTTTTCATTTTTTTTTCTTTTCGTGTTTTCCCTTTAAACGACACGCGTACGCGCGAGCCTCTCGGCATTAATCGAAATCTCTCCTCGCGGCGACGAATTTTCGCGGGGGTCCGCGCTCTCTCGTCTATAGAAGCGTTTAAAATTTAAAGAAAAAACCGTTACGCGTCACTGAACCGACCGTTTCGTAATCGACTTTGACATTGAGAAAAATTATTTGGCTTATCGAAGGGCAAGAGAATAGAGAAACGTAGATATATATGTATATATATACAATCCATATAACGCAGTTTGTGTGTGAGGATTATAAGTGGAGCCGCTTCGTTTAATCGACAATAAGAACTAATCCTTTTTGATTTGATTCACCGTTACATCTTAGAAACTACGATTACGGAATGCAACAATTAACGATCCTGCGCGCAAGATCGACACGCCTCCGATGAGAATTCAAATCGCATCATATTGGGAGTAAATGAAATGAAAATAGAACGTCCGGGATAATTTCTAATCGCAAAGATTTTATTTCACTTTTGCACTACCAAATGCAATCTGAAATCCTAGAGAGACAGAGAGAACAGAGTTTATTGATTCCTTCTGTACAGTGTACAATGCTTTTCTTTTTTTTTATTTAATTGGAAGTCTTAATATTTATCCGATAAATTGTATCAGAAAGGGGTGGGGGGTGGGCGTGGTTTAACTCCTTAACAGTGGACCGAAAGTGAGCTTTACTTGCCACCAGTGTGTGAAGAAAAAAGTTTGTTAGATTTCTGTAATGATTTTGGATTATCCATATTTGTGAGGTCGCTGGAATCCGAGTGTGATATCAGAATTTTAAAATTTAATATGGCGGATTCAATATGGCGACCACAAAATAAAAGTTTATTCGATTGTTATGAAACTCAGTATCCGGGAGTATTTTGAATTTTGAAATTCTGGTATGATATTCGTATTCAGCGACTCAAAAAACTCCCGGATACCGAGTTTCATAACGATCGAAGAAAATTCTCATTTTTTCGGTCGCCATTTTGGATCCGCCATTTTGAATTTTGAAATTCCGATATCATACTCGAATTCAGCAACCATAAAAACCGTAGGATACCATAATTCGTACAAATCCTACAAGGGTAAATTGATTTTTTTTCAAATGTGCATATATGCACATCATACTCCAGTGGCACGACTTTTTTTGTGCATATATGCTACATACACTGTTAAGGGGTCAATGATCGTTCCAATACGATATGCCGAAATTCAGTTTTCAAACGAAAGAGTGGGATAGTGAGAGGGAGAGACAGTGAGAGAAATAGAAAAAAAAAGAAAAAACAAACGAGAAGTCTCCTTTTCCACGTGTCACTACTCGCGTAACAACGCGTAAGAAGACACTTACCACCGAATCCGATAATAGTAACTACAACCGTTTCGTTAACAAAGGGCTTGCACGAAGGAAAAACAAGAAAAAAAAGAAAAGCGGGAGGTTAAGAGGGCGGTGGGACGTAATCTCGTAAGAAAGAAAAAAATCATCCTTATGTGGGAGGAGAACGATCACCGTGCAGGAAGATCGTTACTGGAAATATTAATAAAAGTCCTTACATTCTCTCCTACAATTATATATCGACGTTATTACATAAAAATACTCAGCGACGAATTACAAAGTAACGATCACTAAAGCGTTGAAGCAAATTGTCGTATAGCTGCTCGTTTATGCGTTTCAACCGATAAAGAAAACTCGAAGAGCCGTGAGAACTCGTAGACGAAGGTTCTACGTGAGAAAGAAAGTCTTAAAACTTAAATCGGAAACCTATTTGAGCCTTTCTTTCCTCGAGGTGTAGGAACGCGCTCGATTATCTCGTCACGTGACTTCGTGGTGAAGAGTGGGGGGAGAATGATGGAAGGGCGGGAGATTCGAATAAAAAGAAAACGTTCGCGCGCATCTTCGCGCATCCGTCACGATGAGAAACGATTCGAGATGTGACGTGACGCGTCTGTCTTACGAGGATACAGTCTCAGTTTCGTGTGGACCTAATTATTCTCGCGAAATAATTCCACCTGTCGAATTTAATAACGAGGCAGTGGACTGAGAGCGCGCAATTATTACGCCGCTCTCCTTTACCGGAATTCTGTAACTCCGTAACGACAAATATCGATATCGTTATCCATCGATATCGATGATTAACGCAAAAGTTTATTCGTTAACTATACAGGGTGTTCCATTTTAAATGTTCACCCCAAATATCTCTTATTTTTGATTTTAGGGAAAAATGCTTCAGACACGTTTTGCATGGTTTCGAAGGGACCGTAAGATGGTACCATATAATTTGACCTTGAAGAGTCGTTTGAAAGTCACGTGAAGGTTACCACAATTTTTTTAGATGGCACCACCTATTTTTTATTACATATTCCTGTAGCTGACCTCGAGAGCTTCTCAAAACACTATAATCAAATGTGTTTTGGTGAAGTACTTTTCGAGTTATAAAGTTCAAAATTTACACAATTTTGATAAAAGTATTTCGTAAAACATTTACTCTCCGATAGTCTTATCTTACGTGAGATCTTACGGATCTTGCCTTGACTGGCTGGATCATGCGAGATAAGACTATCGAAAAGTAAATGTTTTACGAAATATTTTGTATGTTTATCCAAATTTTGTAAATTCCGAGCTTTATAACTCGAGAAGTAGTTCGTAACGATTTATACCTATATTCATAGTCTTAAGAATGAAGGAAGCCTCCATGAAGGCTCAAGGAAGCACGTGACCACCCTTGAAATAAGGAAGCCAATAAGACTCCTTGGTCGGTCAAGGAAGGTTTATGAAATGTGGAATAAGGAATAAGGGATCCTTATTCCTCGAGGAACGACTATGAATACGGATATTAGATTATCGTTGTTTAAGAGTTGTCGACGACTACTAGTTAGCGAATAACCTTTCGCGATAATCATCGATATCGATGGATAACGATCGGAGGCGGCGCCAAGAGTGGGTCTAGGTGGGTTTTCAGCTTTTTTTTATACGAAGTTATTGTTATAATAAAAATTCTGCAATTAATATCAAACGGAAAAAAAAATTAAAATTAATATCAAAAGAAGAAACAAAAAAAAGAGGTACAAGTTCGACGGTAGAGGTAAATATGGCCCATCCATAAAAACGCTGGCCCATCCTCTGGCCCGCCCTAAAATTTTACAAAATTTTAGCATAATTATGCTGTCCTATTCTCTCTAAGTTCTCAGCTTTTTTTATACGAAGTTATCGTTATAATTAAAATTCCACAATTAATATCAAACGAAAAAAAAAATATCAAAATTAAAACTAAAAGAAAAAACGCTGGCCCACCTGTGGCCCACTCGCACGAATAGTTCTGGCACCGCCCACGATAACGACATCGACATTTGTCGTTACGAAATTACAGAATCTCGGTACCGATATATCGTACGATGAAACTAAGCATAACAAATAAGATTTCGTTCCTTTTATACTCGCGAGCATTAAAAAAGAAAACCAGTCGTGATTGACAACTTATGCGAGTATATTAAATTCGATACACATCATAGTACTATGAGATTGGCGGGGTTCGTTCGAATCGTCCGATGAATACAAAAAGCAGTCGAGGGGGGGCGCGCCACTCTGGGCCCCTCGTAGGTTCCGTGTACGCGAAGTAAACATCATCGAGGATAATTAATTGGGACGTTGAGCAGCATTCGCGCGGCTTTTTATGAATCTGGCGTGAGATTGGCGCGCGTGTGTCACGTGACCTCCCGACTATTTGACGCAGAAGTAGATTATGGATGATATGGAGTGATGATTTCAGGCGATGTCGTGAAAGTCAGCCGGGAGAGTATCAGCGTGTCTCGCACGATCGCAAATCTCACGCTTAATCTCACGCACGCGTGGTCGAACGGTTAGAGTCGAGTTATTTAATGGCAGTAGGAGAAACGGCGCATTTTCAAAAGTAGAGCCGTTCGTTCAGTTCATCTGCACGCGGCTCTGCGCACGCGTAGTATACACAATGCATCGAAATTTACCTCCATCCTTTTCTTCCCTGGCTTACTCAACACTAGAACTACCAAACCGGTCGCAAAACGACTGGAACGACGAAAGATGTTTCCATATGAAAAAAAAAAGAAGGTTTATAGTTCTAGTGATAAAATAAACGCTCTCTCTTAAAATGAGTGATCGACGAAAGAAGTTTCCATATACGAAAAACCAAAATTCGGTAGTTCTAATGTTAAAGAGAGAGATTCTTGCGAAAGATTTACGCACCTGGTCATTTTGACCGGTCGGTATTTCTAATGTTAAATAATAATAACGAGAAACGAGTCGGGTACATGGTGTATCGGAAGATTCCTCTCGATTCTCATATAATACGAAAATTTTTCGAATTTTCAAATTTGCGCTTCTCAACACGACGCACAGCTGCAAATACAACACGGAATCGATCACAATGTTGATTGTAACTGTGCGTGACGGTGTCGGTTGTTAATTAAAATTCGTTCGTACATGTTCAACAAAGACGAGGAATCGATCGACCGCGTTCGATGCTTTCGTGCACTTCTTCTTCCCCCGATTACAATTTCGCAAAATTCGCAAATTATTATCGCACTCACATTTCGGTGTTTTTCTTTTCTCTCTATTTCTTTCTCATTTTTTTTTTTCGGTTTTGTTTTTCTTTTTCCTCTTTCCTTCTTTCCTTCTGTTATCGTCGTCGTCTTTTTTTTTTGTTTTTTTTTTTTCTTTCGGATGGATTTTTGCGTCGCACGAATGACGTTTTCGCGGTTTGTGTAAAAAAATCTCCGCGTTGGCACCTAATAAATAAAGCGTTGCGAGGTCTGTCAAGTATATTCCGTGGAACGTTTTTTCTCTCTCTCTTCGTGTTTTGCTTTCGTTTTACGCGGGTGAATGATTCGCGCGCGGTGATTGGTTAAATTGCTACAGGGCGCGCGCGCGCACTTGCGGATTAGCAAAAGCGCGGGAACGTAATCCTGCTTAATTGTAATGTCGCTCCTTTTTTGTTTCGTGCTCTTGTAGTAAATCGACACGGATTATAATATCCTAACATTAGTCGCCGGCAAGAGAAAGTAAAAAAAAAGAAACAATCGAGACATTCGAATATATAAGAATCGTCGACTCCTTATAGCCTATAATATTGTATACAGCCTTCACAGTGACTTGAATCGGTGGTGTATACTCAATTTCAGTAATAGCGATAATAATAGACGATAATAATATTATAATAATAATAGTTAGCGTACAATAATAATAATAGCGATCATGTTAGCAATGATCTTGCGAAAGTAATCCTCGTCTGTAGGTGGATTCAAATAAAGCGTTTAGTTTTCCTATGTCTATTAATATCGTTAAAATCACAGTCAATTTTGCAGGAATGAGTTAATAAATAAAAAAAAGAGTCCTCGCCAAATTTTCCAAAGTAGTCATAACGTAACACTGAGAATTCTTATATTGTTCATTCGCGAGAGCAGTCCTCGAGGCAAAGATTCATTTGCAGAGGGAATATGCAAGATCTTGTGTCGAGTGAAGTTTAGGAAACTGCGAAAGGAATCGATGTTTGCATGTCGCTTCGAGTATACAGGACTGCATGAATTTTGATCAGAATACATGAATCGTATTGATACTACTTTTCCTTCGATTATACGGTAAAAGCTGTAATATAAGAACTTTTTTTTTTTCTTTTCAGAAAGATCGGATTTAGCCAAGTAATTCAGGATTAAGTACAAAAGTGGCAGAATTAAAACAAGGAAGTCTTACTGAATACGATTTGTCTATATCCGATGTAAAATGATTCAAAGTTCACTGTGTTTGTTACTCCGCAAAAGTTAAGTACACCGTGTGCAAATATGATAATATTATATAATCTAAGGCCAGCGACTGTTCGAGGCATTACCAATTCAGTCTTTCAAGCATTCTTAGTTAGTCTTATGATTGTTGCGATAAAATAAAATATTGACCAGATATCTTTCAACCTGTTTTACGTTTTAACTGTTTGAAGTTGTTTTTAGACTGACGAATTAATTCATTTGGCACAGAGTACATTCGATATTAACAGCATACTTCAACTATGGTGAAATTTCCTATCCTATGAGTTTTCATACCATAACAGTTTTCATCAGGCAGTATAAAAGAATTCAATGCGTATTGTAAATAGCGATAAAAAAAAAAAGGAAAAGAAAAATATATATACTTATACGATAAGCACAGCGAATGTCACATTCGATTATCAGGTGATTCAGTGGAAAATGTGTAAAATGTTCCTTCTTATAAAAGCAATGTGTGAGAAAGTATGAAGTAATATTCGATAGAAAAAAACAAAAAAAAGTTTCCTTTTTTGATTAGAAAAAGTCACGTTTGTATAACTGAACGGTTAAAGCGTTGCTGTACAAGATAATATGAAACTTACATTATTTTTATATATATATATATATGTATATGTATGTATATGAATTAGGTTTACCTTATAATGCATCTTATTTATAGTCGTGTGTAAATACAATAACAAGAAAGTTTTCAAAGAAGTCATAGTACGCACAAACAGTTATAATCATAATGGGATAATTGAATGTGAAATGCGCCATACACTTCGTATCATTCTCTTACGGTATGTTTTTTTTTGTCAGAATAAACAATTATCCTATAAACTGTACCTTAAATTAGTATGTTATATTTCAAACCATGTACGATTTACGTAGGGTGCGGGGGAGCCAACTTCTCAGTTTATACCAGCAGGTCAGTATTCGGGGCTGGGGTTATGTATGAAGGAGTTCCTTAAAACGTATTCAGAACAAGATTAAGACGTCGCAGCTACAACTACTGGGGGGACAACGTCGGGTTCCCCGGCACCGTCGGCTACAGTGGAATCGACAACCTTTTTGACTTTTATAGATTCTGCACTAGCATCTGAGGAACTCTCGGGATCACCATTTTGTGCAGCAGTGTCTTCACCTGCGGTTGTACTAAGTGTTTGTGACGTAGACTCCTCATTAAGTCCATTTCTGTGTAAATTGTCATCGGACACTGGCACATCTGTTTCGCCATTTTGTGCATTCCCATTCAGCTTCTTCTTCTCAGAATCCACCGTATTATTATCTTTCACTTCCTCCACTAAAGTCTCTTCTTTCACCGTTTCCGCGCTGGTATCCCGTTTCGTCTTATCGACACTGCTATCGTGTCCATCAGCCTCAGTGGCGACTGTTGATCCTTCGTTCGGCCCTGCCACCTTCTCTTCCTCTTTCTCTTGACTTGTTTTTACAACACTCTCCCCTGCATCCGTGCCAGATAAGTCCTTCGATTCTTCTTTCGTATCTGGTTTACTATCTACAGTTTGGGCCTCCGTTATCGTTGAAGTTGTTGAATTCTCAGCTTTTTCTACCGGAGCCTTACCATTCTTCGCTGCATTCTCCGAAGGCGTATCCTCCGACTTAATAGCTTCTTGCAATGTCTTCATTATACTGTCATCATTTTCTAAATTCGTTCTCTCGACCGTACTAGAATTAACCTCCGCCTTATCTTCTGTATTGACTTGTTTCGCGTCCAGTTTAGTATTTTCATTTGCTGTCTTAGACTCCGCATTTGCTCCATCGGCTTTTGATACATTCTCCGTCTGTGCGTCGTTCGCAGGTTTTGTTGATTCGTCAGGTTTTTTTTCCGCAGTGGATGAAGTCTTCTCGGGTTCTGCTTTAGGCTCTTTCGGTTCTACGGTCGCACTGTTTGTATCATTTGAACAAGTCTCCATTTCAGATTTTGTCTCTTTCTCAACTGCTACCGCAACTGTCTCCGAAGGTTTCTCCGTGCTCACGGATTTATTAGCTTCAGCTTCTGAAGCACCTTCGGTTGTTTTAGTTACTTCGGCTGCAGCGGGTGATACATTCTCAACATTATCTTCTTGCAGCTGCGATACTTTTTTCAAGGACTTTGAATTCTCTTCCAACAAGACGTTTAATTGCTTGATCAATGCACTCTTAATCGGCGTATCTTTCTGTTCAGTGACCATTGACTCTTCATTCTTTGCCGCTGAAGTCTCCGTGTTTCCACTTTTTTCAGATTCAGTTACTTCCTTCGCTGTAACCGATTCCGTGCTTTTTTTTTCACTAACATCAGTCATTTCAACATCCTCCGAAGTATCCATTGCTTCGGGAACATTTACTGCCGCCTTATCGACTTTCTCCTCTGATTTGCAGTCTTCTAGTTTCTGTCTTTTGGCAGACGTTTGAAAAGTTAAATCTAAGAAGGACTTTATTGTAGGAAAGGCAGCTTTTTCTTCATCCGTGAGAGTAGCATTTCCCTCGCGTAACACTATCATAGCAGACAGGCCTTCTTCTTTTGCAGCCTCAGCCTCTGCCGTACGAAAAGAAACATATTAATCCACATATTTCTGCCTGAAGCAACGAGTTACTTTAACTTTAACTTGTACTTTCAAGAAATATTAAACTGATATTTTATCCTGTACGCACAACTTACAAACTTTACATCCTTCGTGAAGAGCTTAAATACATACCTTACGAACATATCAATGCTGACATTTAAAATTGATTCACACAAAAAGTAAATTCACAAATGTCTATTATAGAAGTACTTAGAACTGGTCAAATTTCTTAGTGACTCACCTTTCACAATATCTGTTAAAAAGAGTACATTCGACGGCTTCGTTTCGATTTTAGTTAAAATGTTTTTGTAACTACTAGGCTCTTGCTTTCCTCCCACTTCTGTATCAAAGAAGCCGCTGAAATACTAAAAGGACAAATATCTGTTTTATAGTGCGCAAAGTGTATACTTTTAATTATAAAAAACTGATTTGCAAGCAATAAGAAAGAAGTGGCAAAAGTCCACCAGTCCTTCGAAAGAATATTTTAACATTTACGTGTATATAATCGATTTTAAAGAACATGATACCTTGAGAAGATCACCGTGCACGGAATGACCAAAAAGTAGCTTTTGTGCCTCTACGCTACCGCTTGAATAAACAAATATTTGTCTACCATCGCTAGTCCAAGATTCCAAGGCTTTCGGAACATCTTCATAAATACTAAAGAAAGTATAAAATAATTTTTCTCATCAATAAAACTAACATACCTGTTTCTAATTACTATGTAATTGATACTATCGCATATCATACATTTGCATATTTTATAATTTATGGAAATTGAAGTGAGCCCATACAAAAAAATCTTCACCTCACTAATTTTGAGTAAGATATCAAAAAGTGTTGTATTGAATATGAAATGGCGAATTATTTATGAACACTGAAAGCGTGTTCAATATCAACTGTTCACTTTCTATAGAATTTCATTTGTACCATTATACAATACGATGGTAATGTCGGAGGAGAATTAATCATTGCGTTTTAAAAAAGCATTCGAAGTAATATTTACATCAATAACTATGATTATTACATTTTCAAACATTACATTGTAGAACGAAATAAGAAAACAGAAATATACTTACTGCCCTTTCACCGCTCCGGAGTTGTAAGCTTCTCTCCACATATGTCCCTGTAACTGTTTCAAAGCACCGGTTTTGCGATCGTGATCCATTTGCCAGAAAACATTTTTCAAAATAGATTCCTTCTCCTCCTCGGTATTGGCACCGCCGATCGGCGCGAAACCATCCAACTTATCCTTCTCATCGTTCTTCGCCTAAAACACAAAATCGCACTTCTGACTACGATAACTCTCGCCAACAACAACAACAACACAATCATAATCGCTCGATTATCGTACCAACGTAACGGCTAATTACTCTCGAGACACTTACTTGCTCCTTCAACTTCTCAATATCCTCTTTGAACTCATTATCCTCCCACTTGGACTGAATGTAGTCTTTCAAGTTATCACGTATGTAAGGAAAAAGAGTCTCCTAAAAACATAAAACAGATCTTCATCGTGTGCAATTCAAACATGATCCAAAAAAAAATCCCAAAAAATCCCCCAACTATCATCGGCATCCAATTAATTAAACACAACAATGCAACTCGACACTATTACTCCAAGAAAGAAACAATAATATTATTACACGGATTTACGCGTGACCCGCGATACGTGCGAATATATACACGCGTACATAAACCTACACATACACACAGATCCACACACACATATACAGATACAGACATATACACACACATACATTTCACCGACGAACCCACGAAGGGAGGTAAAAGAAGTGTTGTTATTAAAAGTAGAGGGATGGGTGAAAAGCATCGACGTAGTCCGCGCGGATACGAAAAACGAGGCAAGGATCGTGAAAATCCACGTAGAAACCACCGTCTCGCGAACTAAACCCGATGGGGGGTCGTGTATCGCGAAATGGCATTGCCACCTTCCATGAGTGGAGATCCGCCGCTTCGTGCGAACACGGTAGAACCTAGAAGTGGGTTTCGTGCCGGCATACCCACCTCTACCGTACAATACGCGCCAAAGTATTCGTTTCTAAGTCTCATAATCTACGAAAAAGGCACTCTTCCACTTTCTCAGTTACCCTAAAAGTGTCCTCGTTCAAAGAAACTCGAGGGAGGAGACACTGTCAGCGGGAGAGACGAGGGAGAGACCGGTGAAGATACGAGGGAGATCCGTAGGGCGCGTTCCGTTTCTACCACGGCCATGGGTCTTTGTTACCTTCACGAAGCTTATGCTCGTCGTGGTGCCCTCGATGTCAACCAGGATCACCGTTTCCGTGAGCAAGCTCTCCTCACGTTCTTGGACGCGCTTCTCACCGGCCATTCTTACGATTGACTCGCCCTACGCACGTAGGATAAATAACAGATATATATCACCCTTGGTACGTTTAACGGCACGGTGTATATGTCGCGCGACGCGTTCCTGTTGAGAGCCGGCGAGTGAATTCGCTGTTGGTCCGTGGGACCGGTGTGTGCGTGCGAACTTGTTTCCCCCCTTAGACCCCGCCGGTGCCCAGTAACCAGGGACGTAGCTAAGATTCGCGAGTACCGAAAGTTCGTTTCTCGATGTTTCAGACTCGTTGGAACTTAATTTCCAGTATTATCGAGCGTAAGTTCTTAGTTAGACACTGATTTCTATTGGAAATTAAAGAAAGTTCTTTGTGTAAAGATATTGTAGGGAGAGATTATTCTTGAGATGTGCTTTGGTCGGAGGAGACCCACGTGGTGGATCTCCCAAGGATCTTTTCTTTATTTCGCTTTCCTTTCCGCTAGTTTTGGTCCATACTCTTTTTAACATGATTATTAAAGCTAAAGAATGTTCCTTTTTGATGTTTATTAAGGTATTATTGTATTTTGGATTGAGAATAAGAAGGAAATTAGTGTTGGAGAAGTTGGAGAGAAGTGGTGTAACTGCTTTGGGTAGTGATAGTTTGATTTTTTTTAAAGACAGTATTGAGTTGTTTGCAGATTCTCGAGAAACTTTGGCACAGTTTTTGGTAAAGATTCTTCTGATTTTTGAAAGGATGTTGAATTTTCATCGCAGACCCAGGGCGATGGATCTTCTTCGCGCGCTACTGTATCGTGTACGAAAATCGTTCGCAATGTTAGTGTGCACGTATTCGCAGAAAAAGTGTGTGTGCGTGTTCGTCTACACCGCTTGGTTCCTTTAGCCAATCAGCAGACCTCGGTACGATTGTGCGCTCAGGGCACGACAGCCATTTCTCTGGAAAAATCATGTAATAAAGAATATACTTCGAGGAGGATCCCACGTGTGAATGTACACGGTCGAAGTAATCATGATAATTCGTTAGGTGGCCGTTAATTACGTGTAGAGGGTAAAATAAACTCGGAATCGTGCTGGAACGACGAAATAAATATCGACTGGTCGAGTAACTTCCCATGTTACTCCGCACAAAAGTAGTCCCGCGTGCACTATTTTTTTCTCTACACTCTCTCGAAAGCAATGCGAATCTTTCCAGTTGATTTCGACTCTTTTCATTATTTTAGATTCGATCACGGATTTTAATTGGAGAGATGCGATTGCACGAATTTCAAGATGTTTTCGGACACTTAGTTCTCTTTTGGAATGTCGTGGAGAGACGCATACCGATAGGGGTGCAACCACCTGATTTTTGCACGAGCGCTGTAACATTCGTCAAGGCGCAACCATTTAAACTTTTGACATCTGTCCAGTATCGCACGTGCACGCAGCGTGTACCCTGACAGTTGCGCGCACGTGACTGTAGGTTAGAGTTAAGTCGAATAAACAAAGCAAGCCGCAAGCACGGTGCACGGTTTACACGAGAAATTGTAAACAGTGTTCTGTAATGAGAGATCAAAATATGCAAACATGTCGCATCATCTTTGTCTCTCCCTCTTTTTTTTTTTTTTAAACAGAAAAAAAAAATAAGGATAGGTGCTAGCGCTTTATTAATATGTACAATCATTTTATTTACAAGAAACTACTTCGAATGTTCTTAGTTTACAAAGTATTAACAGTAAAAAAATTATATTCCTGCCGTTGAGTTCGCGCTCTCCATCGTAGACTGAATTCTCTTAGTAAATCAAGCAGTATTCGTGTAATTTGTTTGTATCATATCATGCTTCGCGATTATAAGTTGTGTAATTTTTTCAACTTTTCGCGCAGATGTTTGTTTAAGTGGAATCTGATGTGCTGGCTGATACATTGTAATCCACATTCGTGGCTCTCCCTTGTAGACTGAATTTTCTTAGTAAATCAAGCGGTATTCGTGTGATTTTTTTGTATTGTATCATGCTTTGCGATTACAAGTTGTGCAATTTCTTCAACTTTTCACCTAGATGTTTGTTTAAATGGAATCTGATCTCCTGTTGGCTGATGCATCGTACTCCACATTCGGGGCACTCCGATTCTCCTTCACCGTGTTCTCGTTTGCGATGCTTCGATCTGGAATTGTAAGTGGAAAAGGATTCGCCACAATCAGGACATTGATACGGTAGCTCGCCAGTGTGCTTTCGTTGATGATGATCCCTCGAGTCTTTCCTCCTGAAGCTCATGTTGCAGAATTCACAGCCGTACGGTTTCTTGCCCGTGTGTAACAGAATGTGATTGTACAATGATTTCGTGTCGTTAAATCCCTTGCCGCACTGCGCACACTTGTATCGTTTCTCGCCGTTGTGCTTGCTCTTTATGTGATTAACCAGAAGCTGTTTCACTCGATACGTGGCCCTACACGTATCGCATTCGTACGCCGGGCTCACCTTTCCTTCGTGCACTCTTTCTCTGTGCGCTTTTAGAGACATTTGATGTTTGAATTTCTCGTGGCACTCGGCGCATTCGTACCACGGTTTCTGCTTAGTCAACATCGGATCTTGGTTACTAAGCTTGTGAGTCTCCGTCATGTGATACTTCAACATGCGATAAGTCGGAAAATCTTCTATGCAAATTGGACACGTGAAGATCTGCGGTAGTAAAACATTTTTATTGTCCTTCCAATGTTTCTCCAAGTGTTCGTTCATGTTCTGTTTTTTACTGAACGACTTGTTGCAAATGTTGCACGTATAGCGATTGCTGGAGAAGTGTATTTTTCTATGAAGTCTTAGAGCGTTGGTAGTCATGCATCTCTGGCCACATACGTCGCACTGATACGGTCGCTCGCCTGTATGAGTACGATGATGCTCCTTTAATCTTGCTTTTAACTGAAACGACTTACCGCACAGCTCGCAGATGTGCGGTCGTGCTCCTTTATGCACGAATAAATAATGCTCGTACAAGGAATTCTCCGCGCTGAAGTCCTTTCCGCAGGTGCTACAGATAAATTCTTTCATATTCTCACTGTGTCTCATCTCGTGAAACTCTAATCTCTCCCTGCGTACAAAATGCTTCGGACATTGGGAGCAATGGTACTGTCGAGGCGATATTACTTTAGCTTCATCTCCGTCCACCATTAACGAAAGAGTGGAATCTTCGCAAGAGGCGCAAGTTACCAGATCATTTATCGCATCCGAGTCCAAGTCTGAAATTAATTTTCCACAAAGACTACAATTCACGGATACTTTGCCACGAACGTCGATTGCGATAGCTCTTTGAATGATATCTTTGTCGATGTTTGGATCGTTACTGTCAGTCTCGATGTTTATTTCCTTTATACCGCAGTGATTATGCCTCTTCTGATGACCGTTCAGTCTTGGACGTTTTGCGAATATTCTTCCGCACTCCATGCAAATATATCTTTGCGAACTCTTGTGCGTATGAAAGTAATGATCCCATAATAGATTTTCGTTGCTCGCTTCTTTGTCGCACAGAGTACACACGTACTTGTCTATCTTGTCCGTTTTATGCCGTTCCATGTGGAACTCGTATTTGACTTGCGAAAGGTATCGTGCGCCGCACAACTCGCATACAATTCTCGGACACGGTTTGCCCGTATCATTTTCATCCGGCTTTGCGTCGACCTTTGGACAATCTTCATCCAAATCTTTTACATTTTCTTTCTTCGTCGTTTCTTTCTCAGCTTTGCCATAATCACCTTCGGTACCGAGCCAATTAAGGTTCTCGTTAACAGGCTCAATTTTTACTAACGCGTCTACGCAATCGTAGGTATAAGTAACAACCTCGGGCTCAGTTTCATACGAGATCACTTCCAGCTTTGGCGTCTTCTTACTCAGAACGGAAGATGCGTCTCGTGTATCCTCTTCTTTCACTTTTCGTTTCATTCTCTTGTGTATATGATTTATCGAATTCTCTTTACCGGATATAGCATGAGCCTTACCGTGACTTTTCGTTACGTGCAATTGTACTAAGCGTCCACTCTCGTCCACTTCCGTCACATACTTGTCCGTATCTTGTACACTCGTGGACTCGGACGCTCTAAGTTTCTCATTCGCGCTCGCGTTATTATTCTTCATGCTATTAAGATATCTGGAATTTTTTGGTATCTGCGTGACATTCTCATTCGTCGAATGGAACTTCTCGATGTTACCTACAACGGCGAGCGAAATTTGGAAATTGTAATCGCAGTTCTGTGGATTGGTCGACAACAAAATCATCAGATCCGCGTTACAATTTGGACACGTGTATATCGTGTCGTTGCGTAGACTCGAAGGATTATTCGTGTCTATCCTTGGATTATTCGAAATATTGTGCAACGATCTAATGTTCTCCAACGTCTTCTCGTATTCTAAAATCTCTCGAATGAATTTGTAATAGTCGACGACCTTGTTGTAACAAGAATAACATATTTTCTTCGATGCATTATCCTCGGGCGATATCTGCAAAAGAAACTCAGATTTAAATTACATTCATTCTTCCGCGTGTGCGATACTTTTATCGTAACTGAAACTCGACGTTCCGATCTTTTACATATACAAACGTACATTAATAGGCAACGTGTTCGAGATCTTCTGGCTTAAATCGGCATCGTCGAATATATCTTTGAATCTCTCCTTTTGCAACACAGCTCCGCACAATCGGCACGATGCACTTTTGGATTTCTCCATAGCTGCGTATCTGAGAAATTGTTTTTTAAATTATTAATAATTTACAACGCATTTTAATGATTCGTGCAACTATTACATTGAAATATCATTCTTAAAAATTATGTTACTTTACGTATCGATATTTGTACTTACACGTATTAATTACTTTCTACCGTTTTGAGGTTAGACTATTTCTCGTAAACTGACAAATGCATCGAGGCTTCTTTCACAGAATGAGTATACTTTCCATGCAATGGTATGCGGTATCTGTAATACGTATAACAATATGTATACATTAATTTTTATACATTCCACAACGCGTACACATTTGTGTAATTGCATTATTCTCGAACGCAATTTATCAAGAGTTTCTATAAAACTTCTACAGGAGTTTCAAGTAAATGTCGTTCATTGGGTAATTTTAGAAGGCGCTGTAGATGCAGGTTTCTTTGCGACATTCGTCATATGTAATCCAGAGGGAGACTTGAATTAGTACTCTATTTTATTCAGAACTGTTATAGATGGCAGCACGTGTTTGAGATCACGGATATGACGATTCTCATAAGTATTTGGCACAAACACAAAAGCGCTGTATTGCATAGACATAACTGGATATTATAAGCAATTAAGTAAATAGTGGAACGTAGTAGACATTAAGTTCGCATAAACATAGTGATACAGTGCATTTCTATATATATTTATATTTGAGCCGCTCACTTGACAAATCGATCAACTCCACTTTTTGCATTTTTTATAAATTTAAGCATCGAACTACTTGATTAAGTCCCTACTTTATATTTTTAACATAATTTTGAACATAATTTATGGAGTTAATCGATTTGTGCACTGAACGGCTCATTTCTATTTATATTTTATATTTATATGTATACAAATACACTGGCGTAGGTTTTCTGCACTTTTCCTACGCCTTGTGCGAATGCGGTGTACAAAATTCTGCAGCCATTATTCGCACAATTTATAATAAAGCATATTAACATTTTATGATTTCTTATCTCTTAAACATCTATATTAAATAATATTAATATTAAAGTTTGGAAAGGTTAGGAAAGCCTCTGTGGTTCTTCCCCCTGCCCCTCTGGTGTAGATCCCCTTCCCTACAAATTTTCTTTTTGTGATGCCATCTATAACAGTTCCGAGATTTATACGAACTAAGATTAGGTCCATAAATTATATATGAGAGTTTGCAATCTCTGAACAAGACATAACAATAAGCAGGTGCTTCTTATCAATTATTGACTGAAAAAAATACCATGGAAATCGTTTTTGAGTTTAATTGCGCGTTGCTGAGCAATATCCTGATAAATACAGATTGCAACGATTACTAAATAAATAAATAGACGTTGCGTAGCAAATAAAACGATTCGTACAGCATCTGAAGATCAACTTCAGATCGTCTTGAAACTCGAGACATATCTATGAATTCCGTCCTTACACGCACGATTTCGTTTATCCAAAGCATGTGGACAACTTTGAGCTTGTTTCAAACTTCCCGCCTTTCATTTCTCAACAACCAATCGCATTCTATGTTTTAAAAGCAAGAATAATCTTTGAGAGTTTCTTCGTATGGATTATAGGTTTACGTAAACTACAGTTTAAAAACACCGTGTGGATCGCGATACGTGTTTAACCATGCCGTTAAATGTAACGGACATTCAGCTAAACTTTAAACTTGATTTTGTAGAACTGAATCCCGGTACTGATGTAAACTGCTGAGATCGGTGCAAATTGCCAGAAGAGTTTCTCCGTACCCTCGTAAGAAAAGAATTCACAAGTTCTCCGACAGATGGCGCCACAATCTCGTTCGAAGGATCTCATTTTCGTATTTCGGTCGTTGCGCCACAGTGCGCCATTTAACTTCACCGAGTGATTGTCAGGAAGTAATAAGTTCCGCATTCGTTTCTAATTATCGAGTTAATATATCGATTAATCTAAACGATGGATCATCAGATTTACAAAATACACAATGAGGAAGACTTCAACAGAATTACAAGAGGGATCAAAGTTGCTCAATGCATGCAATCTCGTTCGTCGACAGGTGAGCAATTTGACACTTCGAAGATATATTTAAATTTTACTATTACCAGTAAGAACAAACTTACGCTTTAGTTACATAAAGCAATGACTCGTATTTTACAAAACGAGCGTACAATTACACCTAACCTGTACTTCGTGCTAAATTTTATTGTCTTTACTGTGCAAATTCGAGCCATCTGTGTCTCACTATTGTGTAATATGTTTTGGTCCTTTGCACTTTTTGTTTTTATATTGGGTCTGTGCATAATTCTATAGCGAAATTCCAACAAGAATATATTCAATTTTCGCTACGGAATTATGCATAGACCCAACACAAAAACAAAAAGTGCAAAGGACCAAAACATAGACCCAATATTTTCATAAACGATTTTAAGTTGAATTACTTTTTGTCCAAGCTCCCGATATGGACGCAGCGCCCAACCTTCTGGAGGATTTGGTAGTATCGAACTCGTTGTCTTGTTCGTTCTGCAACACGATATTCGAGGATAAAGCTCAACAGAGACTGCACTACAAACTCGATTGGCATCGTTACAATTTAAAGCAACGACTGAACGGCCTGAGATCCATCAGCGAAGACACTTTTAGTTTATTGGTGGACAAGGGTAAGCCGTACGCTCTTGTCGCGCGCGAGATTTCAACACTTAGTCGACCACTCGCGTGCACCGAACTGTACGATTTCCACCACACTCGAGCAAGTCAAACTATGCTGTCCACCACGCATGTTTCGCAAATGACGTGGACTGATATTCGGTACATGAAATCAAAGAAGTTTGAGTGATCAATTATATCTTGCTGTAACAATTTCGTTGAACGATTTTACATATCGTTTATACGAAACGCGAAATCAAAAGTATATTAAAATTATTTTTTATGATATTCTGTTAATATTTATAATTTTGACACCGTTAAATCGATGGATTTTATTGTAGAAACAGTTTGTCTGTAGTGAACAACTAGAGATCAAGCGACTAGTATTGGGTCTATGCATAATTCCGTAGCAAAAATTGAGTACATTCCTTACGGAATTATGCATAGACCCAATATGTAGATAGATAAAAGAAAAATGGAAACGCGTTGCTAATGTCAACGTGAAAGATCTCCTCGATCGCTTGGCTACGGACTTACATTGAAATGGGATACCAGATCTACTCGATCGGTCGACTAAGTGTTAATCGTCAGCTATGTAGCAAGATTCTTACGCTTACAGGAGACGTTTCGAGTTTGTCCGGCACGGACACCGAAACTGAGAACGAGGATGAGACTACGACGTCCGAGACGGGCGGTGGTTCTCCGAGTTGTCATCCGAGAAGTAAAGAATGGATTAAGAGTAAGAGGCAAGAGAAGAGGGAAAAGATGGTAATAGAATCCATCTCTGACAGTTCCGACACAGAGTGCAACGAGGAGCTTACCAAAGAGAAAAAGATTCAGGCTCTTCTCACCGTCGCCACCAGGCACCCGAAGGTGTTCTTCGAGAATGACGACGGCAATATATTTAGTATTTATAGATGCCTGTTGCACAACAAGAAGGTCTGTCTACAATACGTTCGTTATTATTGTAAAATACTTACACGTAAAGTGGAACTGGTGTAGCTCGAATCGAGCAAGTTCTTAGCTCGTCGCACGATACGCTTCGTGGCAGTCGCGCGACAGAGTCCTTAGTCGCCGTCTCAGGGGAAATGCACATGCGTTTTAGGAAATTCCTGAGGTAGAGAACGAGATAATCGCGCAGGCACTGAACAGTGGGAAAGAAACTATATGGACGATCGTCATGGTAGGAGGTGGACACTTTGCGGCTGCTGTGTACCAAGGTAGAGCTTCGAAAAGGACTATCTCGCCTCGTTGTAAGTTTTTCTGGCTCATTAAAACAATTTGGACTTTCAGACGGTAAAGCCGTGGTGCACAAGACCTTTCACACTTATACCGTGCGAGCGAGACAAGGTACAGCTCAGTCGACACGCGACATTCGTACCATGGGATCTCATCCTAAAAGCGCAGGGGCCAGTCTGAGGCGTTACAATGACGCAGCTCTCACTCAAGTGAGTTGTTAGTTTCGTTCATTATGATCTCTCTCTATTTTTGCATAAATCTAAATTTGTTCCACTTAGCACGTGCAAGACATATTGATATCGTGGACGACGCATATTGATAACTCATCGCTCATTCTATACAGAGCCGTTGGTCCCCATAATCGCACAGTGCTCTTCGGTGGGAAAAATCCGCCTTTGGATAAAACTGATTCCAGATTGAGACCTATACCGTTTCCAACTCGCAGGGCACGATTCAGCGAAGTACAGCGAGTCTATGATATACTCAGTACTATGGAGATTTACGGTGAGTTGTAGACCTTACTCGTTAATTGTGTATCGGCATGTTTCTCATCTTGGGGCAAATTGTAGGGTCCGCTGCAGACTTTACAGATTGTTTTCCTATTTCTCCTCGCCAGCCTATTCGCAAGAGAGCGTCCAAGTGCGATTCGTTAAATGAAATGGAGGTCAAGACGGAGGATGGTCCGGAAATTACAAATGGGACGGAAGAAGGTAGTGCGACTAGTGTCGCCAAGTTGGAGGATTTGGAAATGTGCGAGGTGCAAGCGCAGGCACCGTTGGAAAGGCAGCAGAGAAATTCTCGAACGAATATTGATAGGGCCAAACCGAGAAAGAGTCCGAAGAGGCCTTTACCTGGTACACTTTTGCATTCTTCATTCCTAAGAAATTGTAAGGCGGAAGATTGGACGAGGATTGGATTAAGATGGCACATTGTTTTAGATATTGTTGCCAGGCTGGCGCAATCCTCCTCAGATTCTGAATCCGATAGTAAGGACGGATCTCCTACCACGGTTGAGGTTTCTCTCGTGGAGCACGAGTGCGAGATAAATTTCAAGGAAACTCTGTCGTGTTTCTGGAGCTCCTCGCCTAGAAATATGAAGAAGAAGAAACCTCTACGACAAAAAAGGAAAAGCAAAGGGCCACACATTGATGGTAATTGAAGATCAAAGATTACTCTTTGGCCGTTGAATTTAAATGTCCAGGATACACGGTATATAATAAAATTTTAGATCCTGTAATGTGGGAGTTGATTTGCAATGCGAAGGCCAGTCTGTGGACTGCGTGTAAATTGGGAGACTGTGAAGCATTGTCGACTGCGCTGAATAGTTTATTGGCAGAAGTCAAGCAGAGTGAGGACGCCGTAAGGAAATCTCAACTAGAAGACTGTAAAGTCGATGGAAATAGTGGGCTCGAAGTGGAATGGATTACTCAGCTCCTAAACGATTGCAACGAGGATGGTAACACAATGTTGCACGTGACAGCGATAGGAGGCTACGCTAAGTTAATCTGGTAAGAATTTATTCGATTGTTCTTAATCATAGAAGGTGCAGCATAGAAATACTTAATTGTACACTCGCAGGACACTATTGGAAGCTGGCGCGAATCCTTGTAACAAGAACAAAAAGTTGCAAACCCCTTACGCAGCAGCAACTGATAAGGAAACAAGAAACACCTTTCGCAGATTCATGGGTGCCAATCCCGACAAGTACAATTACAATAAGGTAAATCGCTTGGTACCACCATCGTAAGAAGTGCTCGATCAATGTCTTATAAAAAATTTCTTTCGACAGTCTCAAATCCCAGGACCGCTTACTGATGAGATAGAGCAAGAGGAGTCTGAGAAGAAGAGGCAGCAAAGGAAGATGAAACGAGAGAAGGAGAAGACGAAGAAGAAGGAATTCGAGTTGAAGAAACGAGAGGAGCAAGCGAAGCAACGGTTTCTGGATCTGAGCGACAAGGAAAAGGTACACGATGGTATTAATTATTCCAATCAATTGCTGCCAACTCATGTTTCACTTTTTCTTTACCAGAGAGCATTGGTGGCGGAGGATCGTTCATCATCAGCAGGAAGTGGCCAAACACCTAGATGCTTCCAGTGTGGCGTAGATATGACCAATAAGGCACCATTCGAATACAATGCCAATCGTTTCTGCACTATGCCATGCTTGAAGGAGCATCGTCTTCGAAACAAATACGCCATCTGATAATGACATCACCATCAAAGGGATCTTTGCTGGATGTTCATCGAACAGTTTGCATCATGGAGGATCGTATATGCGCGGGCGCTTATTAACTTGTGTACCATGTCCCTTCGACAAAGGGCCAATTCGCAAACCTTTATTACTTCAATTCCATTCACAATTTGTGCAAATGCGGTGCATCTGCGATTTTTTCGAAGTAATTTCTCAATCGCGTTAGGACGATACGCAAATAAATAAGAATTGGATTATTGATAAGCGATGCTTTGAATTCTCGACGAAGATGGAGCATGGAGAGAAGCAGGATAGAAAGAATCATAAGAATTCATCGTAATATATTTTTATAATACCGTGGAAGGAGTGAAAGGAAGGTACGCGCGACAATTTACGCGGTACCCCAATTATCACTGGCGTCGATTACACTGGCTGAGAAATTTTTCTTTGCGCGTACATGTTATACCAATGTCAATTCTGTTTTACAGTTTCGCTCGTTATTCGCCAGTATCTTTTACCCTCGTTCCAGAAGCACGTCCAGGGACGCGTTAACACATTGACTGCCACACGAGTTAATTATAACACGCTTGTTTACTCGTGACTCGAGCATAATTCCATTGTACATTTACTTATGAAGCTTACATATCTATAAGGTGACGGCGACAACTTCAAGTATCAACAGGCACTTCCAGATGAAAACTTTATCTCTCACCGATTATTCACGCTCCTTCGATATTCGCAGGCGACGATCGTGGCGGCCAACGTGTTAAACAATTAGGCACAGGACTCGTTCAATCTGTGACGACTGAGATCCTCATGTATCCACTAACGTCAAATACCATGAAAATGATTGACCACGACATGGAACCGACTCAGACGGAAGTGGAGTCGTCGGTTTCGGTATCGTCAGATTCATCGCTTCCATGTACCCGTTTATCCACACGTGAACCACCGTCACCAACAACACCACCAACGTCGTTCCAGTCCTCCTCCACGCTGATCTCGTACCCAACCTTATGCATATCACCAGACGACGGTAGAATCTTCACCATGGTGTTCTTGAGAGCAGGTCCCGAAGAGACCTCCAGGGTCTTCTTCTCAAATCCACTGGCCGACTTGGACCTTGCCTTCTCCACCTTACCATCATCACTGGTCTCGATAGACTCCAACGAACTCTTCCTCCTACTGTTCCTGCGATTGGCCCTGGAAACTCTAGGGCTCTCGCTCTCCAGGTACCTCCTAATCCACTTTGGTGTCTCACTGGAGTACGACTGCCTCTTCACGTACGATTTACCAGTTCCTAGACTGCTACCAGAACTGGCCATGATCAGTGGCACGTCGGTCTCGACAACTGTCGTGATCACTCGCTCGTTCTCGTCGAAGTTACTCTCGAGATACTTCTTTCTAGGGACACCGGTGACCAAGCTGAGAGTGCTGAGGATCGACGAGGAGGTGCCCTCGCTACCAGCTGTCTCATAAGTGTAGGAATAATGACGCTGAATGTGCTTGGGCTCCACGTATCCATTTACTCCAGTGGTCAAACGATCTCCAGACATTCCATCCTGATTCTGATGACGATCCTCGTCCTCCTCACCCCTTCGAGAATTTCCTTCGTCGACCGGATACATCGACGAGTCCACCTCGGTGGACTCCTTTCTGGACCTAGCAGTGGACGTTAGAATGCTCTGCCTGAGGTTACCAGAGATGCTGTGACGTTGCCTGGCTGGTGGATCCAACAGACGTCGTAGACTGGAGTTCCTGATCTCTGGCACGGACATTCTTTCTCTGGCAGGTTTTGGCGAGACCTCGAAGAAGGAGTATCTCTTGGCTGTTGTCGGAGCTGAGCTGGTGGAGGTCGGTGGTGCTGTTGTACTAGTCGCACCGTCCATGCCTCTGTTACCAAAGATCGCTGATGGAAACTCCGATCTCAGAAAGCGTCTTTCACCGGTAGGAAAAATTGGGGACGTGCTAGCCACGATCACTCGTTCCAGAACATCGCAGGTGCGGTTCTTCAGTCTGGTTGCTTTGGTGGGTGCGACGGTTCTCTCGTTACTCTCCATCTTAGTTTGCTGATGCTCAGAGATTGGCGAGCTAGCAATGGGCAGTAACCTGGATCTACCCACGTCCTGGCTCCTGGCTAGTTGACTGTCCAGGCTGAATCTTTGCTTAGGTGTCCCTGCGATTAGACGAAGATCGTTCTGGGTTTCTAGCTCGGGTATGGAGAACCTGTCACGATTGAATTTCACTGCTGAATAGGACAGGTTCTCCTTCAGGTTTCTGTACTTGGATCCTATGTCCAGCTGGGAGAGACGGTCGCGTTGGCTCACGGTAGCAGCTGGAACGAATCTCTTGTGCTTCATCAGCGGATGACCGTGAGTTGGTGGCGGTGGTGAAGGCGACTGGAGGACCATCGAGGGTATCAGAAGGTCTTTGCCTGCGCTGAGGCAGGGCTGAGAGAGCCGCTGATGTCCTCGGACTGGATAAGTGTCGCCAATTACCAGAGTTGGTTGAGATAGTCTGTCTCTTCTTGGTGGCACGTCCTGTCGCATAAGAATCCTCCTGACATCGGGTTGCGAGAGTCTGTTGGACGTTACCGAGTCCCCTGTTGGCACTGCTGGACTATCCGGACCAGGTGTACCTCGCACGTTAGGCGAGGACAGTCTCTCCTCCTCGTTTATGCTGTTCTCGCCAGATGCTGCTCGTAGGCTGGTGTAGGAGAACCTAGAGCCACGATTAATTCCAGCGAAGTTGATCCCAGTGAAGCTGGAGTCGAATGCTAGGGTAGGTTGGGACATTCTTATGCGCCGATCCACCGGTGAACTCCCTTTTCTGCCCTCGTAGGACACCATCAAGGTGGGTAGGTTCGGCTGGGAGTATCTGCTTCGTTGACTGGCTGGTGAGTAGCTTGGAGGGCATGGTGTCGTGGACCGGGTGCCCTCGTAGGTCCCAACCGAATCTTGAGACTCGACACTCGACTGTGATCTAGGTGGGGCAGCCTTTGTCGGAGCTATGTGCAAATTGGGCTGCGACAGTCGATTCTTTCGGGTGTGACCTGGTCGTTTCAGGTGGTCGATGAGATCCGGTTGTGACAGGCGTACGCAAGGATTGGGACGCCTGTCCAGGTACCAGAGATCCCTTCGCGAGTAGGGCTCGCATCAGAGGGTGCCTTCTTCCCTTAAACGGCGCATGAAGACGGGCCGCACGTCCTCGAAGAAGGATGGTAAGTCGAGCTCGGCGGCTCGTGCGATTCCACCGTCCTTGCACTCGAGCCAGTAGGTATCCATGAGGCCCTTGCCCTGGAAGAAAAATTTTAGAAGGGATACTATCTGTCGGAGAAGCTTCAGAGTTTACCTTCACGTCCACCAGGCCTCGGTGCTCAATTCTGAACCCCCCAACCGCGTCCAGGGCTTTCTTCATCTCCAGGCTGATGTGGATTCTCAATGCTGGAAGTTTGTAGACTGCTGTACAAGCTACGTTTAAGCTGAAGATCAGAAAGCTTACCTTCACCAGTGGACTCCATTCTACTTGCGGTGTTTACGGTATCCCCGAAGAGACAGTAACGTGGCATCTTGGTACCAACGATCCCAGCTACCACAGGTCCCGTGTGAGCTCCACTACGAATTTGGAGCCTTTCACCCGGTCGCTTGGGTACTCGAAAGACCGAAGATGCTGCCAAAAGGTCCAAGGCCATCGTGGCAATCTCCGAAACGTGCTTGTCGCCTTGAAACATCCGGCACGATTAGGGCGGTAGGGTATAGAAGCTTAAGGGATGCGTGCTCGAGACGGTCGTACTTTTACCATTTCTGACCGGAAGTCCTGATGCTACCATGTAAGAGTCACCAATGGTCTCGACCTTGTAAACGTCGTAGCACTCGATACGCGCGTCGAACAGCTTGTAGATGGAATTTAGGAACGTGACCACCTGGAAAATGAATCGTGGTAGGTGGAGAACACTTTTGGATGCCAATATTCGAACTTGGTACTAGGAAGAATATTTTTGTTTAGTTTCTCACCTCCAGTGGAGTGTTCTCCGCTGCTATTTCCGTGAAACCCACGATGTCACTGAAGTATACCGTGACCGCATCGTAGTACTCGGCTGGCACCTGTTCGGAAGAACATCACCAATGGTATCCGGGTTCCAACTTGGTCTAAGACTAACCGTACCTGCTGGGTCTGTTTCAGCTGCTGCGCCACGCTCGGCGGTAACATCTGGAAAAGCAGAGTGTCGCTCTTTCTCTTCTCGCGCTTCAGCTCGCGCGCCTTTTGCGCCAGATTGGCAGCGTACATCTAAAATTGGTTAACAATTAATTGAGGTACGTCACGAGAGTCATTGCAATTTCTTTTTCTCTCATCAATAAAACTTTCGTTCACCTGGATAGTGGCCACAGCATTGCGCACCAGGATGATGATAATCGGTGAAACCACCAGGACCAAAACCACTATTGCTATACCAGCGACTTCCTTGTTGCTGGCGTCTTGCAAAGTCGAGTTGACATAGAGTCTGGGAACGAGGTACCAAGAAAACGATCGAATAAAATTCTAATCGTGATAAGTACAATCACTAACCTAATCATGAGCCTCAATTCTCGTTGAAGCTTCCTCAGCTCGTCCACGTAAGTGGCCATGGAATCGTAATAAGCAATGGCATCATCGACATTCGGTTCTCTTCTGCGATTCCGCAGGATCTCGTCTCTCCTAAACCAATCACCAGCAAGCTTCAATTCACCTTGTCCGATTCTTAACCCAGGTGTCCTCTCTACCTCCATCATCGGCACTCACCTGGATTTTATTCTACCATAGTCTGGCAATTCACGAGTGAGTTCTACGTAGAAGCGTTTGAGAGAAGGCACATATGTGAGGGATCCATTTAGAAGATCCCGTCCCAGGGCCTCGTGGCGGACATAGCTGACGTAATTGTCTCCTACAAGGATCCCACGTCCAAAATAATTGATCCCGTAAACCGAAGCTATCCCAAGGCTCTCTATACTCCTCAGCAGATTCTTGAAGGCTATCAAATACCTAAGGTAGAAACGTTAGGCAACGTTAACCCTTGAATGCACGAGTTTCTGTATGAAAATAAAAAAGAAGCATAGAGCCAAAGCAAAAAGGAAGATAGGTTATTTGTAACGGCCTTTGATGCTAGGTCTGGTCTTTTTCCTGCAACCGGTCTTGCACTCTTCAGAAAGTTTGCGTGCGTGTATGCACACCTTGAGTATAAACATGTATTCTGCTATTTCTGGGAAGTTCAGTCCTAACGGAGGAATAAAGAACAGACCTGTGATTGGTATCAAAGTTGATGCCTTGTGCATTTAAGGGATTAAGATAAACGTCATCCCAATTATTCATGGGCAAGCTGACCTCCACACTCCGCTGTTATCAGTCTCCTTTATCTGATTGGTCAGGTGGTCCAGCATGGCAGCATTGACACTGGTGTACCAGGCCATCACCTCGCTAATACTGCTCTCCTCCGAGCTGATCTTTTGTCTGGGAGATGAAAGAATTTCTCGATTAAGTTGTTCACTGGCTCCACGTACCTCTTTCCATCATTCTCATCCCTCTGCCAACCTGTGTCCAACGTCAGCGGTGCAGGCTGGGAGGTTGAGGAGGTGAGGACGAAGGAGACGAAGAGGAGAAGGTCGCGAGAGGGTGCGGTGCGAGGGTATGAGGGGCTGAGGGATGGTGCAGAGGCTAAAAATACCATCCATTGCTCCAAATGGGCGGCCACGCGCTCATGTGTGACAATGTACATCGACGATGGCGTGTTCCAGGCTAGAAGAGCCCAGAGAATGAGGAGAGAGAGGAGGATGAGGACTCTTGAGGACGAGGGATCGATCGATCGAGTCGTGATCCTTCAGCTAGGGTCCTTTGACCGGGCCACCAGTCAATTGACGATTCCTCCTTCTCTTCTCTTCCTGCCCTTCCTCTTTCTAACTCCAGACGCTCTAGCTAAGCAACCGTACCTCACGGTAGGTTCTCGATCGGAATTTTCCATGGCGGACTACCCAACCGATCGATATCTTGCAGGACGATTTACGATCCTGCGAGTTCCCCTGGGTCTCGTTCCGGCCGTAGAGGATGGCAATGTTGGAGGTTTCTTTTTTTTTTTTAAAAGACTCGACTGGCTAGTATGCCTCGAGGAATTCTAACGGATTTGAAAGATTCGTCCCTTTTTTTGGAGGCACTCCAATTTGGTAAGAAGAACAGTTTGGTAAGAAGATCCAGGAAGTCTAGAAGACCTTGAAATATTTTCTCAGGTCAAGTGACATGGTCTCGAGTTTGTCACGTGGTCTTGATAAAATTCTAATCGACTTTTTCATTTGGCTTTTTGTAGGCACTCGGATTGGAACAGTTTCTAAGGAGGACCAGGGCATCCAGAAGTCCTTGAAAAAAATTCTAGTTGATCCTTTGATATGATTTTTTCTACAGACTCGAATTAGATCGGATTCCAAGTGGACCAAGAGATCCAAGAGCTGTCGAAAAATATTCTGAAGTCAAATGAGTTTATCGTGGCCTTGAAAAATTCTAATTTACTTTTTCATTTAGTTTTTTGTAGGAACTCGGATTGGAGCAGTTTCTAAAGAGGACCAGGACATCCAGAAGTCCTTGAAAAATATTCAAGTTAATCCTTGGACACAATTTTCTGAAGGACCTCCACTTGGATCAGCTTCCAATTGCATCAGAAGCCCCAGGACTAATCGCAAAATGTTCTCAGCTCAACCGAGACTCCAACCACATTGCTACCACAGTATAAACGACAACCCAGCAAACAATCATCGACTTCTATCTCGCAAAAAAAAATCGCCGTGGGCCAAGTAGGACTGGTAGCGCCTACCGAAAGCAACAGGTCGACAACCAGTTGCTCAGGCTCGATACGCGCGATACATCTAAGCTCCTTAACCCCGAGCAATTTCCTTCTCGTCACAGCAACTACCACCCTCGTAATTATCTCGCAATCACCAAGCCACCCCCCTCCACAGAGCCCAACGAACAATCACCAACTCTCTCCACGAAGCCAGCTACAAAATAACAAACCCAAAGGACCTTGGACACCTCTCGCCGTCCAACCGGAGTACTCTGTCCATTAAATATCAAGCGAGCACCGTCTCTCCTAGTCACTCACGTCTCGTCGCCCTCGTGCTAATATGGATTGGCCACATTTGGAGTTATCGATAATTTATCGGTAATCGATGGTGCGGTATCTTTGGAGAGACCGCACCGCGCAGCTAAGGGAAGAAGAAGCGGGTCGGGTGGTAAACTGGCCGAGAACGAGTCGCAGAATGAGGAGGTGGTGGTCGAGGAGGTGGAGGTGACGTGAGGGTTGCAAAACTGTGGTGGAGGCCTCGGTGTGAGGAGACATGATGTCGTTCGACGCGACCGTAGCACAGGTGACGGTGAACGAGGGGTGAAAGGAGGATAGCATGAACTGGCATGGTGTAGAAGCCTTCGGTGGCTGGCTCAGGGCCGTATTCGTAATCGATCGTCGATAGGACGACGAGTCAACGCCGATACGCTTTTATAGAGGCGCGTGGCATCCCTCGGCACCCCGTGGTGACGCGCGAGCCTTTTCCCTCTATCGTGAAATTATGCTCCAGGGTGTAAGTGCGTGTTGCAGGATTGGAAATTTGTTTGGCCTACCCACGTGCACGTAATAGGAAAGGGTCCCTCCAAAGTGGATGCTTTTGGAACGTTTTAATTGGGTTCTGCAGCTGCGCTTAATTTTGTTTACCTTTGTTTACTGGGGGTGCTTTTTTGGGCTGAAGAGGTTTTAGTAGGTTGGTTGTTGGATAGTGATGGGTTGTTTGAAGGAGAATATGGTTTTAATTGGGATTACAGCTGCGTTTAATTTTGTTTACTGGGTTTTTTTTTGGTTTGAAGATGTTTTAGTAGGTTGGTTGTTGGATAGTGATGGATTGTTTGAAGGAGAATATGGTTTTAATTGGGTTTACAGCTGTGGCTAATTTTGTTTACCTTTGTTTACTGGGGTTTTTTTTTTTTGAAGATGTTTTATTAGGTTGGTTGTTGGATAGTGATGGGTTGTTTGAAGGAGAATATGGTTTTAATTGGGTTCTGCAGCTGCGCTTAATTTTGTTTACCTTTGTTTAATGGGAGTCTTTTTTGGGCTGAAGATGTTTTAGTAGGTTGGTTGTTGGATAGTGATGGGTTGTTTGAAGGAGAATATGGTTTTAATTGGGTTTGCAGCTGTGGCTAATTTTGTTTAATGGATTTTTTTTTTTGAAAAGGTTTTTGTAGTAGATAGGTTGTTGGATAGTGATGGATTGTTTGAAGGAGAATATTGTATCAGGGAGGTTTTTTAAATTAAGTAGTAGTTTTGCAAGATTGGAAAATTGTTTGGATAACACACGTGCAGGTAATAGGAAAGGGTCCCCCCAAAGTGTATTGGATATTTAGTAGATAGGTATTGGATAGTGATGGATTCTTTGAAGGAGCATATTGTATCAGAGAGTTTTTTTAATTAATTACTAGATTTGCAGGATTAGAAAATTGTTTAGAAAACCCAAGAGCAGATAATAATGCTCTTGGAACGTTTTAATTATATTTGAAACTTTGTTTTAATGTACTTCTTGTTTTTTCTTTTTAAAAATATTTGAGTAAATAGGTATTAAATCATGATGAATTCTTTGAAAGAGTTATCAGATTCTTATAAGCTAAAATTCATGTTCTACTACATCCTTTGTTGAGAATATGCATCAGATAGTTTCTCAATTAATTTATTTTTTTAATTACTTTCTCATTATCTTTCCAAACCTTGCAGTTGTAAGAAAATCAAATAACCAATATCCAACCCCCTAGTGTGTACATCAAACAACCCTAAAATTTCTCAAAAACAACTATAAACATCAAAAAATACTATCCACACCGGTACTTTCAACAATAACAATACTTCTTATTCAAAACTCAGCAGAACCTGACACACATTAACAGAAAAATCCCAACAAACAAAATCACAGTCTCTCCATTATACTCTCCATCATTAACTTTTTTCAAATTTCTCCACACCTTACCTGAAGTCCTCTAGGCGCGCCTGGAAGGCCTCTTTGCTGACTACATCGTAGACACGCGTTTTGCTCTCGTCACGGGGCACGGAGACCAGTGGCCAAGTGGTCATATTTCTAAGTGCCTGATCGGTCACTGCGAATCTTTGAGTGAGATTGGACCTGCGGTAATTAACGTGAATAAAAATTAGAGAAGCAGCTAGAAACGGTGGATGAGTGGTTTTGCAGCTTACGTTGGAGAAGAGAATCGGAGCGTAAGGGTCGTGCGGGTCGATAAGGTCACGCTTCGACGGTCGATCGGTGACAAACGATATATATCGAAGCGCGAGGATCCTCGTTTATACCAAGAGAACACCGAGAACACTTTACCTGAGCGTGTTGCCGTTCGTGTAGATGAAAAAGGCCACCTCTGAGCGCTCCAACTGCATTCTGGTCACAACCTTTCCCAGATCGGTGGCTATGGTCACCTGTGGACGAGGGTGCGGGTGGAGAATGTAAGAGAGACGATTAATCGATCGGTGAAATTTATTTGTTTCTGTTCGATGGTGATGAAGGAACTGAGAAGTTGCGAGGAATGAAATGTAAATTGTTTATTCTTTGTGAAGGAATATGAGATGGTTATTTTTGATGGATTTAATTGGAGAGGGATGTTTAGGTAGTTCTTTTTTTTTTTTTTTTTTTTGATTGTACAGTTAAAGTTTGTTGTTGAAGATAATTGTTTTGTTGTCGTAACGTTTTGGAAAATGGAAAGAGCTTTTCTGAATTTTATCCTTGGGAAATTTTTAAGCGCATTGTAAGATTTTGGTTTTGAAGATAATTGTTTTTGTTGTTCTAACGTTTTGGAAACTGGAAAGAGAAGATTTTGTAAATTTTATCCTTGGGATTTTTTTAAATGCACAGTAAAATTTCGTTTTTGAAGATAATAATTGTATTACTGTGTCGTTTGAAAAAATGGAAAGAGAATCTTTTCTGAATTTTATCCTTGGGGAATTTTTAAGTGCATTGTAAGATTTTGGTTTTGAAGATAATTGTTTTTGTTGTTGTAACGTTTTGGAAAATGGAAAGAGAAGATTTTGTAAATTTTATCCTTGGGATTTTTTTAAATGCACAGTAAAATTTCGTTTCTGAAGATAATAATTGTACTACTGTGTCGTTTGGGAAAATGGAAAGAGAATCTTTTCTGAATTTTATCCTTGGGGAATTTTTAAGTGCATTGTAAGATTTTGGATTTGAAGATAATAATTGTATTATCGTGTCGTTTGAGAAACTGGAAAGAGAATCTTTTCTAAATTTCTTCCTAGGTCACTTTTAATCACACAATAAACTTTCATTCCCCAAAAACAATTACATCCTCGCATCGTCCAACAAAATAAAAACATCCTCTTTTCTAAATCACATGTAACCCACTTTTAATTGCAGAGTAAAAGTTCGTTCTCAAAAATAATAATTATATTATCGTATAGTTCAACAAACCAAAAAAAATGCTTTTTTCCAAATATCACATCTAAGCCATTTTCAATTGCAGAGTAAAATATCATTCTCAAAAACAACAATCACATTATCCCATCATCCAACAAACCCAAAAAATTCTCTTTTCCAAATTACACCTAGATCACTTTCAATTACAGAGTAAAATATCATTTTCAAAAACAACAATCACATTATCTCATCATCCAACAAACCAAAAAAAATCATCTTTCTCAAAAATCACACTTCAAACCCCTTTCAATCACTCAACAAACTCTCACTTCCAAAAACAACAATCACATCATCCAACAAACCAAAAAAAAATCCTCTTTTCCAAAAATCACACTCTCCACCCCTTTTAAATCAGCCAACAAACTTTCACTTCCAAAAACCTACACAAAATACATCCAATCCATCAACTTTTCACCAAACAAACCACCAAATCCCTCACCAAACCTCCATCTGCATCCACAAAACCATCATACAATAAAACCACCCCAAACCATCCATCCATCCATCCAAACAAACAATCCAATAAACAATTAATTACCTGACTCTCGATATCCGACACCTCCTGTCTATAAATCAAAATGTCATGAAGCGTGTTTGCAGTCTGCACAATGAGCGCGAGGATTGGAATGAACGGAAGGACCAACATCTGCAGCAACTGCATCCTTCGTCCACGACGATTGGCCGGATCCGTGGCACGGGCCCAGCACGATCTCTCCTTATTATTCTTCACTGCCGAAACATCGTCCGACGACAGACTCCTGACCGATCCAACGTCCGCCACACAGGCTCCATTTTTCGGTGACATGCTGGAAAACTTTCGAGCGACTCTTCTTATCAAATCGCCATACATATCCAGATCGGATTAAAATTCACGAATTTACCAATGGACAGCAAAAGTTAAGGAAAAAAAAAAAAAAAACGTAAAAGGAAGCGTCTCTTTAAAAAGTAATTTTTTTTTGCAAAATTCGTTCGATTCTCTCTTTCACTCTCTCTATTCTTTTTCTTTTCTTTGTTTTTTTTCAAAATTCGTCCACTTCGCTCTTTCACTCTCTCTATATCTTTTTTGTTTTGATTTCAGTAAACAGAAATTCGACTGATGATATTTAATTCCACCTCTCTCTTTCACTCTCTCTCTATTTTTTTTTTTTTTTTTTTTTTTTTTTTTTTTATTTCAGTGAACAGAAACTCGACTGACGAGGTTTAATTCCACCTCTCTCTCACTCTCTCTCTCCATATTTTTCTTTCGATTTCAGTGAACAGAAATTCGACCGATGAGATTTAATTCCTCTTCTCTCTCTCACTCTCTTTCTCTATATATTTTTTTTTTTATTTCAGTGAACAGATATTCGACCGACAAGATTTAATTCCACCACTCTCTCTCTCTCTCTCAATTTTTTTTTTTTTTTGCTTTCAGTGAATAGAAATTCGACTGACGAGATTTAATTCCACCTCTCTCTCCTCGCTCTTTCTATTTTTTTTTTTTTATTTCAGCACGCAGAAATTCGACTGACGATATTTAATTCCACCTCTCTCTCTCTCTCTCTCTATTTTTTTTTTTTTTATTTCAGCACGCAGAAATTCAACTGACGATATTTAATTCCACCTCTCTCTCTATTTTTGTTTTTTGATTTCAACACACAGAAATTCGACTGACGATATTTAATTCCACCTCTCTCTCTCTCTATATATATATATTTTTTTTTGCTTTCAGCACGCAGAAATTCGACTGACGAGATTTAATTCAACAAGAGATTTCTTATCACCCGACAAGAGTCAATTTCTTCTGCCTTGATCCGTCTGCACACTTTTATCTTTCTCTCTCTCTCTCTCTCTCTCTCTCTCTCTCTCTCTCTCTCTCTGTTGAGAAGAAGAGGGAGAGATTCTTCGAGTATCTCTCCAACGCGCCAATTCTTCTTTCCAGTTTGAGTTTTGTTTGCAGTGGAACGCACTAAGAACCTCGTTTGCACGGATACGCGCGATTGTGTGTTGGAATTATTTTAGGATTCTCTTGGGAGAAAGGAGCGGAATATTCGAGGGGTGTCTCTCGAGTGAATAGATGCCCTGATTGCGTCACGGATCGGATCGCGCGCCGAGGAAATTAGTAGGCCCGATCCTCCTTGGGTTGTTCTCTCGTGCGCAGGCGCGCGCACATGCTGGAGGGAGGGTATGCGCTTGTTAAAGGTGACTCTTGAGTGGCGCGAAACCTTGAGGGTGAGGAGAAGAGAGAGAAGATGTGGTATGCATAGATGCATTTTTTTCTTTTTTTTTTTTTATAACGTTGTTCATTTTCTTTTTGAATGTTTCAGGTGGTGCTCTTGGAATTCAATAAATAAATTTGACGGATTCAAATAGAAAATAGTGCTTGTAAGAACCTGTCGTTGAAAGTGTGCCTATTGAGAGGTGTGAAACCTTGAGGGTGAGGAGAGAGAAGATGTGCAATGGACAGATGAATTATTTTCTAAGCTTGTTCCTTATTTTTATATTTTATGCGGTGCTCTTGACGGTGAAGGAAGGTACAAGCTGGTTGATACTAGGTAAATTTGATGGTGGACTCTTTCACTATCCCTTCTTCTTCTTCCTTTTCCAAAATATATTTTAACCCTAGAATTACTACTATCAAAATTACTGTTTAGCAAAACAAAAATCCAAATAGAACAGAAATTAGTAATTGCACTGTTAAAGATCCCAAGAGGAGGACATTCTTCCACTGTCCCTTCTTCTTGCTCTTCCAAAATATATTTTAACCCCAGAACTACTAAATCTTTGGAAGAATCCTCTTCCAAAATATATTTAAACCCTAGAACTACTAAACCAATGGAAGAATCCTCTTCGAAAATATACTTTAACCCTAGAACTATTAAACCTATGGAAGAATCCTCTTCCAAAATATATTTAAACCCTAGAACTACTAAATCTATGGAAGAATCCTCTTCCAAAATATATTTAAACCCTAGAACTACTAAATCTATGGAAGAATCCTCTTCCAAAATATATTTTAACCCTAGAACTACTAAACTTATGGAAGAATCCTCTTCCAAAAAATATTTTAACCCTAGAACTACTAAACGTATGCAAGAATCCTCTTCCAAAATATATTTAACCCTAGAACTACTAAACCTATGGAAGAATCCCCTTCCAAAATATATTTTAACCCTAGAACTACTAAACCTGTGGAAGAATCCTCTTCCAAAATATATTTAAACCCTAGAACTACTAAACCAATGGAAGAATCCTCTTCCAAAATATATTTAAACCCTAGAACTACTAAACCTATGGAAGAATCCTCTTCCAAAATATATTTAAACCCTAGAATTACTAAACCTATGGAAGAATCCTCTTCTAAAATATATTTTAACCCTAGAACTACTAAACCTATGGAAGAATCCTCTTCCAAAATATATTTAAACCCTAGAACTACTAAACCTATGGAAGAATCCTCTTCCAAAATATATGTAAACCCTAGAATTACTAAACCTATGGAAGAATCCTCTTCTAAAATATATTTTAACCCTAGAACTACTAAACCTATGGAAGAATCCCCTTCCAAAATATATTTTAACCCTAGAACTACTAAATCTATGGAAGAATCCCCTTCCAAAATATATTTTAACCCTAGAACTACTAAATCTATGGAAGAATCCTCTTCTAAAATATATTTTAACCCTAGAATTACTATTTAAAATTACTATTTACTTATTTAACCCAAAATCGATTTTACTTTTGGTAAACCGCGCGCTTCTTTCACACTAGAGGAGGGCACGCGCTCTTTAAAGGCCCTTGATAAGCACGTAGAGAAGATCCTCTCCTCTCCAGTAGATCCTCCTCTTACGTTTCACTCTTAGAAGCGCTCTTACGCTCTAAAACGCGCAAGAAGGCACGAGCTATTATCTCATAGACGTGCGTTCCCTCCTCTCTCCTCTCCTTCTCTCGTCACGTCTACTTCTAGCTCCACACATTCGTCCACAATGGCCCTTGGACGAGGAAGGAGACTCGGTGAAATAGAAACGATCACGAGCTCCACGAGACTTCGTTTATCGTGAATGGATGTGATCCTAGGCGTTAATACGACTCTTCTTCTCTTGGTGTTTCGTAAGAGAAAAATGAAAGAGAGAGAGCGAGAGAGAGAGATATGAAGAAACTGAGAAAAATTGTTCCTCGAGAATCTTCTTTTGTTTACTATCACACTTTCTTCCTAGTCTCAGCTAGGCATATCTCTATATTTTTATCTTTATAATTTTCTATATTTTTTTTTAGAAAAAAAAAATAACACAACAACAGAAAAAGAGAAGAGTGAATGGATGCGATCCTAGGTGTTAATGCTACTCTTCTTCTCTTGGTGTTTCGTAAGAGAAAAATAAAAGAGAGAGAGAGAGAGAGATATGAAGAAACCGAGAAAAATTCTTCCTCAAGTATCTTTCCAAAAAAAACCTCGCACTCTTATTTCCTTTTTTTTATTTACTATCACACTTTCTTCCTAGTCTCAGCTAGGGATATCTCTATATTTTTATCTTTATAATTTTCAATATTTTTTTTTAGAAAAAAAAAATAACAGAACAACAGAAAAAGAGAAGAGTGAATGGATGCGATCCTAGGTGTTAATGCTACTCTTCTTCTCTTGGTGTTTCGTAAGAGAAAAATAAGAGAGAGAGAGAGAGAGATATGAACAAACTGAGAAAAATTCTTCCTCGAGAATCTTTCCAAAAAAAACCTCGCACTCTTATTTCCCTTCTTTTTATTTACTATCACACTTTCTTTCTATTCTCACCACTCTTTTCTCAGCTCCTGATACTCTTCTGAATTTTCTATATATATTTTTTTTTAGGAAACTGAAACTATATATTTTTTTTTAGGAACACTGAACAACAGAGAAAAACAAGAGTGAAAGAGAGAATTTTCAAAATCTGTTCGTACAAAAACTGAAGGATGAGACCTCTTTTTTGTGCCGAGTGTTTTTCACAGATTATCTTACGTACTCGATCTACCAAGCACACTGCTTCTTGAGATACTCTTTCTGTTTATTTAGTTTTTGGCGCGTGTGTCACTTGTCTATGTTCGAGAGCCGAATTACGAGAGAGAGGAGCACGCGATCAAGTGGCAAGGAGCAAACAGGTGTTCTCGCGTGGAAGGCGCGCGACGGCAGACTACTGGTCGACCACGACTTATTCTGTGAGCACGGTGTGGTACAGAACGGCGTCGAGCCGGTGGGAGGACGCTTGGGTGAGGCCAATGCGCATCCACGAATTTTGTTGGGGAGAAGAAACGCGTGATGGACTTTCAATACTCTTCTGTTTTATTTTCTAATGTGTTTTTTGATTTTGTAATTTTTTTTTTTGCAGTAGATTTTGATTTATTAAATTGTTTGTTAATTTAGAGAGCAAAAGCAGTGTTGTTGGATTTATATTTGTTTTTTATCGTGTTTTCTGATTTTTTTTTGCAGTAGATTTTAATTAATTAAAGTGTTTGTTAATTTAGAGAGCAAAAGCAGTGTTGTTGGATTTTTATATTTATTTTCTATCGTGTTTTCTGATTTCGTGAATTTTTGTTTTGCAGTAGATTTTAATTAATTAAATTGTTTGTTAATTTAGAGAGCAAAAGCAGTGTTGTTGGATTTATAAATGGTGCAAGAGTTCACGTAGTATCAGGAGGTGCAAAAGAGTTTCAAGTGTATAGAAGTTTCCTCAAATTTCGTCGAAAATCCTTGATTCCAAGAGCACTGTGCTTTGGTAAGTTTTATAGTAATTAACTGCTATCTTTATAATTAATTGGTACCTTTTGGTAATTTTAATTACATTTTTTCTTGTCTTATTTTTACAGTGTCAACCACCAGCAATTGGCAGATAGGATGCTTAGTCCTGGAATACTTCGTGGGAAATCTTTGATGGCACATTGTACATCTCACGTCATGTTGGAGAGTCTATCAGTGCATCGGGAGTGACATAGTGAATGTGTGAAATTATCGTGTGAATATCTTATGTGAAATAAATAAGTGTGTTATATAATGTAAAATCGAAAGTTGGTGAAATAAACGAAGAAAGAAGGTAAACTGTACAATAGTCATTTCACAACCTGAAAATATATCCGAATATCCTAATACTCGTGTCACGAATACCTCCTCGGTTGTCATGTGCTCCTGATACTTTGCCAGATTTATGGTGAAAAACTTGTTGAAACATCTAAGACGTGCCTGATCATACACGAGGACCTACCACTTAAGAGGTGGCACGAATGCCTCCTCGGTTCTCATGTTCTCCTGATACTTTTTCGCAAATTTCAGATTTTCGAGAAAAATTTTCGAAGCGTCGAAAAATTGTCTGACCATACACGAGGACCTACCACTTAAGAGGTGGCACGAATACCTCCTCGGTTCTCATGTTCTCCTGATACTTCTTCGCAAATTTCAGATTTCCGAGAAAAATTTTCGAAGCGTCGAAAAATTGTCTGACCATACACGAGGACCTACCACTTAAGAGGTGGCACGAATACCTCCTCGGTTCTCATGTTCTCCTGATACTTCTTCGCAAATTTCAGATTTTCGAGAAAAATTTTCGAAGCGTCGAAAAATTGTCTGACCATACACGAGGACCTACCACTTAAGAGGTGGCACGAATACCTCCTCGGTTCTCATGTTCTCCTGATACTTCTTCGCAAATTTCAGATTTTCGAGAAAAATTTTCGAAGCGTCGAAAAATTGTCTGACCATACACGAGGACCTACCACTTAAGAGGTGGCACGAATACCTCCTCGGTTCTCATGTTCTCCTGATACTTTTCCAGATTTTTCGAGTTTCGAGAAAAATATTCGAAGCCTTCAAGAGGTGGCACGCATACCTCCTCGGTTCTCATGTTCTCCTGATACTTTTTCCAGATTTTTCGGGTTCCGAAGAATTTTCGAAACCTTCAAGAGGTGGCACGAATACCTCTTCGGTTCTCATGTTCTCCTGATACTTTTCTCAGTTTTCGATTTTCGGAATTCTCGAATTTTTGAAACGTTCAAGAGGTGGCACGAATACCTCTTCGGCTTTCATGTTCTCCTGATACTTTTCTCCTTTTTCCATGAATCGAGAAAAGTATCAGGAGCACATGACAACCGAGGAGGTACAAGTGATACTGGAATAAGTATGTTTGGATACATATCTTCAGGTTTTGAAATGACTACGGACATATAGTTTTCCTTCTTTCTTCGTTTATTTCACCAACTTTTGATTTTACATTATATACAAACTTATTTATTTCACATAAGATATTCACACGATAATTTCATACATGCGCCATGTCACTCGCGATGCACTGATAAAGTCTTCAATGTGATGTAGGTTGGATGTGCGATGTTCCAGCAAAGGTTTCCCCTATCTGCCAATTGCTGGTGGTTGACACTTTAAACAGAAGACAAGAAAAGATGTAATTAAAATTACCAAAAGGTACTAATTAATTATAAAGCTAGCAGTTCATTAATATAAAACTTACCAAAGCACAGTGCTCTTGGATTCGGGACTTTCAATAAAATTTGACGAAATTTCCATATAATCTCTCCAAGTATTCTGTCATTTGAAAATTGTTGGCACCTCCTGGCACATAAACTCTTCCACCATCCTATCCTATCTCCCAAATGCTGGTGATGCTAGTGATGTCATCCGATGTTTTTCTAAACACACAACGCACAGAAATTAATATACATTTTTGCAAACTTTCCATAAGGCTATAAATGTCGAAGTTTCGGACAATAAACTGCAATTGTGTTGAAATATTCGCAGTAATACACCTACGATAAATCTACAATCATTTACCAAGTCTCAATTATGCCGAAACATTCGCAGTAATACACCTACGATAAATCTACAATCATTTAGTGATGTCATCCGATGCTTTTCTAAACACACAACGCACAGAAATTACTATACATTTTTACAAACTTTCCATAAAACTATAATTGTCCAAGTTTCAGACAATAAACTGCAATCGTGTCGAAATATTCGCAGTAACACACTTACGATAAATCTACGATCATTTACCAAGTCTCATTTATGCCGAAACATTCGCAGTAATACACCTACGATAAATCTACAATCATTTATCAAGTCTCACCGCATGAAATTAGTTGCTTTAAAACTTTGCTTCGCAGGATTAAAAACTAAACTACTCTACTATATAGCCTTGTATAAGTTGAATCGAACATAGAATTAACTATCCACGTGAAATATATTTGCACTACTTTATAAAAAAGTCGTCCAAACATAAATCAAATGGACGATGTAAAAGTTAAAGAAATTGTTAATGTAAACAATTTTTGGAAGATCGATGCGATACATAATATTCGACATTCAAACTTGTTTAAATACTCACTATAAACAATACGGGTATAATTTCAAATCCTGCAGTATAACTTTCTCTAAAAGATTCAAAACATATTCTTTTGTTTGCATCTTCATCTTCTTCGTTTCGTACCGGTAAACAATCACCTAAAAAACATTTATTTCACATAAGAAATTGTTAATGTAAACAATTTTTGAAACATCAATGCGATACATAATATTCGACAATCAAACTTGTTTAAATACTCACTATAAACAATACGAGTATAATTTCAAATCCTGCCAGTACAACTTCTTCTAAAAAATCCAAAACATATTCCTTTGTTTACATCGCTTCATCTTCTTCGTTTCGTACCGGTAAACAATGACCTAAAAAAACATACATACAATAATCATCCATAAATAATCACAGTTTATAATATTAAAATCTGCCGCATTTCTCCATAAAAATCAGTACAGTCAAGTCAAAAACTATCAAAAATCCTGCCTTTAACATTTCTCTTGTGTTTCTCTCCAGTATCAATTTATCCGAAAGGTTATCTCACATTCCAGACAATCTGCAATTGTTTACTTCGTCGTTCGATTTTGGTCCACTGCAATCGACTCTCGAAACTCCACTTCTACACTCGTAAAAAAAATTTCCAGGATAAACCAAACACAATACTCACGCTCATCGAGCGACAGTTGCCATCTCATTCCTTTCCTTTCGTTTCCCTAGGTTCTCTGCGGCATTCATCCATGCGCGGACCGGATTCGCACATTATTAAAATACATTTCGAGTAGGGTGTCACGGGGTTGGAACAATGAGGCAAACACCAAGGATCTGCGAATTGGTACGAGACTGATGCGATATTCCGGCTAAAGTGCGCCATTTCCAAAGCTTCAGACACGCGAATCATCGTGTATTGACACAGTGGTTGGTTAAGGAACGAGGTTACCTCTCGTCGAACACAGTACTTCGATATCAACGCACCACCCTCGTATTCGTCGCGTAGAACGTTAGAAATAATTCCAACAGATGATGGAAGAGTTGATGCACCACTTGGACAAGATAAAAGTGCCGCAAAAGAACGACAAAGTATACAAGGATGAGTGCGTTTACTCGTTCGACACTCCAGTAAGCGATTTTCCATACCTTCATGGCCCAAGAAATTTCCATTTTCTTCATTATCCTTCTATATTTCTTATAGGACACACCTACCGGTTTGTACGTGTGTCTCACGACATTTCTGGGAATCGGACAGGATCACATCCAACGATACTATCAGCGCACGCACCATCCTGTTTATCTTCACATAAAACGCACTAAGAAAGAGGTAAGTTATGATTCGCGAAGCACTGCGTTCGAGCGACGAATTGGAATCTCTGTATCGTATGCGCTTATTTATAGATTGCAAATCTGCAACAGGGCGACGGACCCGAGAAAAAGATAACGCGCTTGGCCATAGGAACGTCAGACGGTTTCACTCCGGATCATCAAAAGTATACTTACGAGGAGTCTTACAAAGTGGTCGTTCTGCCGAGTTTCGCCGAGATCCCTTATCCGACTGCTGATTTACCGGAAAAGGTAGGTACACTCGCGAAGAACGAACGAGTACGAAAGACGGCGTCTCCATAACATTGTCGGTAGCTGGAAATTGCAGTTAAAGCGGTATTGGAAGCTGAGTCGGCGTCCAAAGTAGCAGAGATCGAAGCTTTAGCTGGTACTTGGGACGGCGAAGCGAAAGCAGTCTCACGGTAATCGTAACGCCACTTATTCTACGATCTATTTATCAACTGTGTTATTAATATAGACATCGATGTGACACAGACACGCGAGTAATCTCAAACAATTGGACAATGGAAGAAAGATACCCGCCAGTGGATGGAAGTGCGAACAATGTGATCTCACGCAAAACTTGTGGCTCAACTTAACGGACGGTAGTATCCTCTGCGGACGTAAATTCTACGATGGATCCGGAGGAAATGACCACGCCGTGATACACTACAAAACGACGAGCTATCCTCTCGCCGTAAAGTTAGGAACTATTACAAAAGAAGGAAAGGCTGATGTCTACTCGTACGACGAGGACGAGATGGTGGAGGATCCTAATCTGATTCAGCATTTGTCGCACTGGGGTATCAACATCATGCAAATGGAAAAGACGGAGAAGTCGATGATCGAGCTGGAGTTGGATCTCAATCAGAAATTTGGCGAGTGGGTCGCTCTTCAGGAAGCGGCCAGCAAGCTGACGCCATTGTACGGAGCCGAATACACGGGTCTTACAAATCTGGGAAATTCTTGCTACTTGAGCAGCGTCATGCAAACTCTATTCATAGTGCCAGATTTTGTGGAAAGGTTCGCATTGGATTAGTGGATTCCGTAATAATAGAATACCTTTGTGATTGTAGCGGTATAAATGTGCTGAAATTTCCAGATACGTGCAGGGAGCACCGAGAATATTCGAGCAGAATTATGTCGACCCTGCCAACGACTTCAATGTACAAATGTAAGTGCACGTGAATCAATCCTCTAGCTCATAGAAACTTCTCAAAGTCTCATTTACCAGGGCTAAACTTGGCGTCGGTTTGTTGAGTGGAAAGTATTCGGTACAACCTAAGAAAAATACGGACGATGACTCTCGACAAGGTATTCCTCCACGAATGTTCAAAATATTAGTCGGACGTGGTCATTCTGGATTCTCGTCCAGTAGGCAGCAAGACGCTCAGGAATTTTTACTGCATTTGATTAATCTCATCGATGTAATTATCGTCAAATATGTATTAAGAATGGTGTATTATGTGAGAACTCGCGCGTTAATGTCATTGTTTCAATTAAACAGCGTCATAGTCGGCATCAAGTGAATCCTACGGAGTGCTTCAAGTTCAAAGTGGAGGAGAGATATCAGTGCAGTCAATCCAAGAAAGTAAAGTACACACACAGGCCAGAATACTTACTGCCACTGCCTATACCTCTTAACATGGCTGTGAATAAGGTATGATTAAATGTATCGTTAGTGTTCGCTATACTTGCGACGCTGCAACTACGCAATATTAATTTCTCTTACGCGTAGGAGGAAGTGGCTGCGTACGAGGCTCTTAAAGCAGAGGTCGAAGCGAAGGGACAAAAAATGGATGCCAACTCTCTCGTACGACCTCGCATAAAGCTTTCGTCTTGCTTGGACACCTTCATCCGGTCTGAAACGGTGGAACAGTTTTACAGTTCGGCGTTGAACGAAAAGACGATAGCGTACAAGTAAATTTCACTACGTTAATTCTCATATCGCAGATCGTTGTCACTCCTGAATTCTCTCTTTCAACAATGTTTCTGCATAGAACGACCAGGCTGGCCACTTTTCCAGATTACTTGCTAATTCACCTGAAGAAATTTACGGTGAAAGAGTGGACGCCGATCAAATTGGACGTAGCTGTTGAGATGCCGGACATATTGGATCTTGCTCCATTACGTGGATTCGGTTTGCAAGACGGAGAGGAGTTGTTGCCAGAAACTTCTGATTCGGAACCACCTCCTCCTGTCTACGATGCAGCAATTATGGCGGAACTGAAAGATTTGGGCTTTCCGCTCAACGCTTGCAAAAGAGCTCTCTACTTTACAGAAAATCGGAGCATAGAAGCAGCTACGAATTGGGCGCTGGAACACATGGCGGACACGGACTTCGAAGAGCCATTTGTTCCACCTGGTGTGGATTCGAAACCAGGTATTGGAGAATAGATTCCTCGAGTCCCTAAAAAGAAACACGTATTTACTGTAAAAAAAATTCTAGAGAAGGAATTCATAGTGAACGAAGCTGCGGTAGAAACAGTAATGGCAATGGGCTTCGCGAGGAAGCAAGCCGTAAAAGCTTTAAGAGCTACGGACAACGATTTAGAGCGTGCCGCAGACTGGATATTCTCTCATCAGTCTGAATTTGATCCAGATTTTGAAGCGGAGGATGAATCGGCACAACCGAAAACTCTGTTCAGAGATGGAAGCAGTCGTGAGTTATTAGTTTCTCTCCTTTCGTCCTCGATATTATCTGATTAACATCCTAGCAGTCTAATAACTTACGTTTCCACGCAAGGTTACAAATTGGTGGGTTTTATATCGCATATGGGCACGTCGACAATGGTTGGACATTATGTTTGTCATTTGCTAAAAGAGAATCGATGGGTAATATATAACGATGACAAGGTACGATTGCTTTCGCTGTGCTTTTCGATTACTTTACAAATAAACAAAGATTACTAAGACTCTACTTACAGGTCGCTCTATCAGAAAATCCACCAAAGGAACTGGGATACATATACCTCTATCAACGCATCGACTAGCTGATTTTCTATGAAACAATGAAAAGAGATGTGCGAGAGAAAGAAAGAATTGTGACGTTTTACAAATTAAAAATGGAATGCAAGTAAGATTTAGCTTGGTCTTCTTTACTCGGGCACCCTGTGATTAGCGTGAGTGAAAATATTGCTTTATTTTCAATTTAACAATGGCACAAGTTTCAACACGACACTGACCGTACTCTCACATCACGATGATCGTTAGTCACAGCAATTTCGCTTGGTTGCTTCCGAACTAACAGACGGACAGACAAGAATAAACTTTGTCGTTCAATCCCTTCGACAATCCAGTCCTGTGTAAATAAATACAATATATATGGGCAGTGAGGAGGACAGTCTTAGAACATCGCGTTGTGTTAGATGTGCCTCAAGCTCAACGAGCATAATTCGTTATAAGTACAGCCGTGTAAATTACAATATAGCTTTGTTCTTAATAAAAAAGAAGAAGGTTGCAAATATTAAGGCATCCTGCAAGGCACAATGTTTCGCATAGGCAGTACGTGTCTGGCACCCACGTTGAAAGAGAAAAACCTCAGAAACTTGACCAATCGTGGACCTCGAAGGCGCAAATAAAATTCAATTTCTATTGCAGCTCTCCCGTTTTGGTCCTCTCGTACGAGTGCCTTAGAATAAAAGAGGCGAGGTTCTATATCCACCTGGGACATATCGTCGCCAGTTTAACCATTATGTTTCGCACGTACACAATGGAAGTCCGATATTGTGAATAGTTCGAAGTAAACTTCACGTACTCCAGGATAACTTGACCCTATATCCTTTACAATAACAAATTCACATCGTACGTCTCCCAGTAATTGTGAAAAAGCTTGGTCTCCACGTGTCAACGGACTCGTCAACAGGTTTAGCGCCAGATCCATCTTATCGAACTTCCACGAAGCTACCACGGTTAATTCAGCAAGACAATTTCGTATCGTCACTCCAATTGCTAACGATGGAAACTTGTCGATCTTGTACTTCCTCCGAGTAGTGCCTAGACACGGCTTAACTCACTGTTCTAATCTGTACTCGTGGGTTAGCATTTCCAGCGATTATCTCTACGGATGGTGGTAGGGCGTAAATAATGTTGTCTCCGTCCTTTCTGAACGTGGGCTCTGTTACGTCTGGCATCACTTGTATCTGCAGTAGCTTGCTCTTATTTCCTAACATGCATTTGAACTTGACGTCCACCGTCACTTGCAAATCTGCTCCGCGCAATCTGGAAATTTACATGTGTCACTGTTTCATAAACTGAGTTCTGTAGACTACAATAATTGAAGGATGCAATTCTGAAAAGCGTGTAGTTCTCAAAGCTATGTATACTTGTGTGTTTTGATACGCCGATTACCAATATGATAGATTTTCAAATATGAAAAATTAAGGCTTTTCCTATGTGTTTCAGTGGGTTTATGAAATATTGAAAAATATTTCAAACGAAAGTTGCACGTCTCGTCGAAATACACATTATATGTTTTATGTACTTTTAATATAGGAGCGATAGTTTCTGAGAAAAGCTGATCGGAAGATAAAGAAAGTAATGACAAGGTCAAGGTACAACTTTTGTTTGAAGCACTTTGCAATATTTTACAAACCTACGGAAATAACTTGAAAGAAAACTTTCATGGCCACATTCGTAATCAGCATATCGAAATGCATCAGTATACGTAGTTTTAAGAAAATCGAAGGTCTCTGCTTATCGGAACTCTTTATCCAAATTGAGATTCCAAATGATTTCAACTTACTGATGATATCTATTCGTTAAAATTCCAACGAGCTCTCCCACTCTATCCTCCTTAGCCATAATTGACATTATAAAGTCGTTTCCACGATTACAATGAATGGTGATCAGATGATCCTTTCCAGGTGACAAACTCAAGCCGGTAATCTCAGCGATTGGCATGCCCTTTTTCATGGATTTGAATTTCAAACTTTCCAATTTGTACACCGCATGCTCCGTCACTATCAGAACTCGATCCGCTTGTTTATTAAACCTGCGAGAAAGATCGCATCGTTATTACCAGAAGCAAAGAGACTTTAAGATATCGTTGCTCGCATCCTATCACCTGTTGGTCTTTCTAATGAAGGCGCTGAATAGCACAGCTTTGAAATGATCTGTATTTCGAAGATTGTTTATCGAGGAATTAAATATGTCACTATTGTCATTCTCGTCCGGTTTCGACAAATAATTTCCTTCCCATCGTCTGTCCTGTCCCCAATAAGATCTCTTCGACCACAATACTGCTGCTGCTGCGATCTGGAGAATATAGAAAAATTTTAATAAATCTCGTGATGCCCAAATTACATTATAATTGCATTTAAATGCACTCGTCTACCTTCAGACGAAGTTGAGGCCAATCTTCTCGTGGAATGACCCTGAGAATCATCCATGCTCGCCATCTAGCATATATGGCTTCCAATGTGGGTACAATACTGCGCACTGCGTAATTAGGATGTGGCCAGACCAATCGTTTGCCAAAGTCTCGCAAGGACTTTGCGTTACGAAATAGTCTCTCCAACTCAACTATGTATGCACGACACTTGTATCGCCTGTAGTGTGCCATTATAGCGAGCATAGCTTTCATCTTTTTATAATTACGCCGACACACGTAACCTCTCCACTGTTTTTGCAACAACGTTACTATTCCTGGTATGAGCTCGTCTCGTGCCTGAAAGAACAAGGATTCATGTTAAAAGAAGACGAAAGAAAACCAAGAATCCTGTCCTATCTCTTCGTGGTACGTGCTTATTACTCGTGTACCTTTTCCAAAGCGAACAATGTCTGAGGCGAGCGAATGAATATCTTTGTATGACCGTATTTCACGTCGTGACTAAATCCTTTCTCGTCCATCAGTGTTCGTACACCGTCCTTATCACTTCCGTCTCTGAAGTTTGGCCACGTGTACTGTGATATCATTTTGTACCTGCGAATAGAGATTTCAAGCTCAAATGTAAGTCTACGTTCACCGCTGAGCGCAGATCAGAATACCTTTTCAAGAATTTGTCGTAACGTTGTCGATAAACGAAGCCTGCTCGTCTAACCAATATGTTCTCCAGAAGGCCCAGATACCTTACTTGATGAGTCACTCTCTCTTGGTCGAACACGACTGGTGACTTCACCTCGTTAGGCTTGATACATCTAACATAGAATGGTTCTTTGCTTGTTAGATTTTTCACAAGGGCTACCATAGAATTACGAAAGAGCGTGCCTGCGGTTAAAGGTCTCTTCGTCGTCTAAACCACACGTACAAGACAACATGATAAGATACAAACAGTGTCATGCAACGAATTACAACATTACCCTACGATATAATCATACGAGATATCTCTACGTTCGACTAACAGCGTGCATCCATCAGCACAAGACCAGCGTTCGTAGTTCCTACTACGGACGTACCTTTAATATGTTCTGCGCTCCTTCGGGCCACATATTGCTGATCATAGTGTTACTACTGTTATAAAGTAATCGTTTGAAGTCCTGAAACAGGCTGTCCGTGTTTTTATCCATGAAACCGGTAATACTGTACACCACGTCGCCGGCGTAATGTTTTATTCTGAATTGTACTCTGTGCTGAAGCTCTTTGTCCGTTGCCTTTAATTGTCTGGACGTGTAGTGTTCGTGCCCTGCCAGCTTTTGATCCATCGCAACGAGTAGCATCTGGAAATAGGAGGTAAGTACGAATGCTGAATGTGTTTTAAATATTTTTCTCAAGCGTTCTCACCTCGTCCGTAATGTTACCAACACTCAGACAAGCCTCATCCATAATCGCAAGTATTCCTTTGTGCGGTTGCTCCACCAAATCGCAGATCACTTGATTGTTGAAATAATCAATGTTTTGCCAAGCTATTCCCTCTTTCTGATATTCCTCCTGCTCGCGTTTTAGCACCAATTCTGTAACAAACGTGTTCCAACTCTTGTATGAGAGATCTCTGCGCCAATAATAATCCACCGCTGTATGAATGCAAAATTATACAATTACCGATGAAGAGCTGCTGCAACTTCTCATTACAATAATTAATGCAAAATTGTTCGAAGCTGTTAGTGTCGAAGATTTCAAATCCATATATATCAAGAACTCCTATAAGCGTACTGTACTGCTTGTAAGCACCGGTATCTTCAATGTTAATTGTATCGTTAACACGAGACACGATCCAGGAGAACAATCTCTCGTAGACGGCCTGAAAAATAAGACCATGAGACTTCACGTCGTGGAATGTACTTGGCAAGATCCAAGCTCTGTACGTTGCTTAAAACAGTTTACCTTGGCCAACGCATCCCTACCATATTCCGCTTCGACCAGTGTATGAGTTTTTTGCACGACTTCACCGCCAGCAGCTATCACTCTTTGAGACAGTGATTTGCTGAGATCGTTGGAATCGATGGAGAACAACTTGGCTGTTTGAGACAAAGCAGCATTTTTTCCTACTATTAGCTTCTCCTCCTGGACGCTAAATGCGACGTTACCCTGTTAATAGAAAAACGCATGTCGAGATTGGATGACTCATAGTGCAGTAAAGCATGCATGATTCTAATTTCATTAGAGCCATTACTAACCAGATGTAAAATACCAGCTACGACCTTCCACACGCTGCGCATCTCATCTTGGGAGAAGCCAAGGGTGGACATTGCACTATTCACTGCTTTATAATCAGTACGATCAGTCGCATTTGACCTGCTTGTATCTTCGTGACTCACGTAATAGTAAATGGTGGAGTCACGTTGCAAGCGTAACTCATTCAATTCAGATTCGCTGCATCCGTTTAGTAACTGAAATTTGGATATGCAATATTAAATGACGTACGTGTTTCTCCACTTGCAAAGTGTTTAGAACGATGTACGTACTTGATAGAAACAATGGAAATTACGTTCTCCTTTTTGCTGGTAAACTACTCGTGATTTTTCCAGAAGGTAATTGGTGACGTGTCCGCCGATAGGATCTCCCTTGAAGTCGAAATTAATGTCCATGTACTTTCCAAACCTCGAGGAATTGTCATTTCTATTCGTTTTTGCATTTCCGAAAGACTCCAATATAGCGTTAGATTGGATCAAGACGTTCTTCACCCTGAAAAATTATTATTTCGTTAGAAGGTTACTTACAAGGACACTAAGGATTGCATTCTCTTGTATCTTAATGTAAAACTACATAATGACTCTTTGTACAAGACTATTTCAAATAAAAGATCTAGATAACGCCGCTAGACTACAGGTTACCATCGAAAGAACGCGCCAATTAGATTAGATTATATCAGATACCCTTATCCCTTATCATCGTACCGACCTTTCTATCTCTTGCTGTCCACTTAAATTGGTGACAGCGGCGATGTATTTCATAATTATTTTACTCGCTTCGGTTTTACCCGAACCGGATTCTCCGCTGATCACGATGCAAGTATCACGTCGTTGCTGCTTCATCTCACGATGCACCGCATCCGCAACAGCAAAAATATGAGGAGGATTCTCGAAGAGCTCCCTCCCTAATAAAAAGAAATACGAAAAGATTAAAACAGTGTCCTCCAAAAATCTTATACTCTTCTTCGCCCTTACTTTTTCTACATTACCTTTATACTTATTAATTTGCTCGACATCGTAAATATTTGTACTCCTGTAAGGATTAACGCTTACGCACACTTCACCGATGTATGTGTAAATCTTTCCACCGGTGAATCTGTAAAAACAAAAGAGATGTTAGTCTAAGAAGTACGCAACGACTGAGAAGTTCCAATTGAAAGTAACAATCGGAAAGAAATTTCAGAGGAGATCGCAGAGACTGGAAAGACCAATTTCATTTACGCCGACTGGAAAGTTCCAATTAAAACTAACAATCGTCAAAAAATTTCAGAGTAGATCGCATATCCTGGAAAAACCAATTTCATCTGCGCCGACAGAATTACCTCCTAGGTACAATCACGAATTGATGTAGTACCGGCTTGTAAAAACAAAAGAGACGTCACTGTAAAAAGTACGCAACGACTGAAAAATTCCAATTAAAAGTAACAATCGAAAAGAAATTTTAGAGAGGAGATCGCATATCCTGGAAAGCCCCAATTTCATCTGCGCCGACACAATTACAAACCCCAATTGAGGTCGTACCAACTTACACCAACTCCAACTATAGTTATCATGTAAAGTTAACGTTCTCCACTCACACTCTCACACACACAAACCCAACTGCGGAAGAAAACACCGAAGGCATAATGCTATCTTATCAGTTAGTACTAAATTGATCGTCGTTCCAAGTTAAAATACATACGCGTCATTGAAAGATATAGCATACACCTAGCACGGATCCCTGCACGACGTTACTAAACCGATATATGAGTCATGCACTTGTAATTCTGGAGGAGATCCTACGCCTTACCGGAAAGGCGTGTGCTCCACCGAAAACAAAGCAGTCGAACCTGCACTCAAATCCATCTCTACACAAATCTACAATTACTAACGATCAAAACCAAACATCAACTCTTCCTAAAAATCATTCATAATACAAAAAAAATGCAGGAGAGACATTAGAAAATCCGATAACGTATTCATTCGTGCCTTATCAGACCGTCATGATCTCAATTTAAATCTGAGGTGTCCACAACCACCTGCTGATACGACAGACCACGCCCTCTCGGTGGAGAATCACCGAATCATCGAAAGACGTTGTGAACGCGCGAGGAGGTCTCCTCCTGGCTCCTCCTTGTCACTCGTCCGAATGGAATAAAAATAGAGTAAATGAGAAATTGAATTCGATGGATTAAAGTGTGTCCTACCTTATGCGCAGATTTTCCACAACCTTCTCGAGGCTGATCTCGTCGAGTAGAACGAAATCGCTTATCCCGATCTCGTTTCGGTTGGCCATGCCAGTTTCTCCTCGCTCGCGTGCGTTTCCACACACCAAAGGAAATAAATAAAAAGCACCACCGTGCACACTGTTGAATATCGAGGAGATAACGTGTGGAGAAAGGTTGAGAGAAGCACCGTTGGTATAAGAGAGTACAGTGATAAGTTAAATGGCACCTTTTTTAGCTTCCGCTCTTCTGGTGCTGTTCGCAGAGCGAGCGGCGAATGACAACTGGCGAATGGCGAGCTACTACGAACGCGATCCAGGTTCTACGCGCTTTGGACTACTGTTCTAGGTGTTCTCGACGCCCCTCCACGAGTCTCTCGACTATGCGCGCTGACTAGGACGCGATTTCCGAGAATTCCGAGGATTAGAGTGGATTAGAGGACAATCAGTTTTGTGGTGAGCACCTTTTTTCCACAGTTCGGTTTACTTTTCTGATGTTTTGGAAATTCGTTCGAAATGGTGGTATTTTCACAATGTCGGACGTTGCGTAAATGAATTTTGAGGCTGTTTTTATTTTGTGGATTTTCGTGTTTTGCAGTTGAATTATTTTTCAGGTAAAGAGGTATTCTAACCTAAATTCGAGTGGAGTCACAGTGTTGGAGCTCTTGGATTAGGTAGTAACAAGATCTTTCATGTCCTTAATCTTTGGTATATAGATTTTGATGAATGTCTGAAACTGATAACTCAAACGGCACCCTTTTTATCCTCGTGTCCTTCATTGCTGTTCGCAGAGCGAGCAGCGAATGACAACTGGCGAATGGCAAGCTATTACGAGTGCGATCCAGGTTCTATGTGCTTTGGACTACTGTTCTAGGTGTTCTCGACCTCCCTCCACGAGTCTCTCAACTATGCGCGCTGACTAGGACGGGATTTCCGAGAATTCCGAGGAGTAGAGGGTACGCTTTGTTTTGAATAAATCAATTTTGTGGTACGCACCTTTTTTTCCACACTTCGGTTTACTTTTCCAATGTTTTGGAAATGCGTTCACAATGGTGGTAATGTCGGGCGTTGTGTAAATGAATTTTGAAACTGTTTTTATTTTGTGATTTGTAGTTGAATTGTTTTTCAGGTGAAGTGTAATTCTAACCTAGACTCAGGTGGAGTCACAGTATTGGAGCTCTTGGATTAGGTAGTAACAAGATCTTTCATGTCCTCAACCTTCGGTACACAGATTTTGATGAATGTCTGAAAGTGATTACGAGTCGGCTGACGAGTACACGAGCCTGATGGACGGTCACATTGCAAAGGCTCGCACGGAGGACCTGGGCTTGGTACCTGAACGCCGTAAAAGACGCTCAAGAATTCTTCCCGATGAGGTAATTCGACGATCTTGAAGCTTGAAGTAGAATAAAAGTGATGTACACGACGTGGATGTGTTCTAGGTGCAAAATGATATGCCCGAGGTGCATATAGAAGCACCTGGGACCTCGAATCTGGTGGGTTTGAACACGAGAGGCCAACTGTGTCCGAGTAATCAAGCGAGAGCGAGACAATATAGGGATAAGGAAGAGGAGGAATTAAAATATGGCGCGGCTCATGTTATTAAGCTCTTCGTCCCGGTGTCTCTTTGTATGTTGGTGGTAGTGGCTACGATTAGCTCCGTTCATTTTTATACGACTAAAGGAATGTATCTGTAAGTTATCTTGCGAGCATCTTTGTTCACAGGATGTTGCGTCAAACGTAAAGACAAATGATGTACATCATTTGTGTTTTCTAGATTGTACACTCCGTTTCACGAAGAGAGCAATGACAATAGCACAAAAGCTTGGCAAGCCGTTGCCAATTCCTTGATACTGATGAGCGTCATTGTATGCATGACTGTAATACTTATCATCCTTTACAAGTATAAGTTTTACAAAGTTATACACGTCTGGCTGTTTCTAAGCTCCTTGATGTTACTCTCCATATTTTCCATATTGTATTGCGAGTAAGTTTCTTCTGGATATATATCAATGTATCTTTATTGGAATTTCTAGTAAAAGTGTATTCATTGCAGACAAGTGCTGAAAGCTTACAACATTCCAATGGACATGTTCACATTAGCAATAGGTTTATGGAATTTTGGAATGGTCGGCATGATATGCATACATTGGCAAGGACCGTTACAACTTCAGCAAGCATATCTTATATTCATATCTGCGCTGATGGCTCTAGTATTTATAAAACATTTACCAGAATGGACCACGTGGGTTGTACTTGCTGTGATCAGTATTTGGGGTAGCGCACCTTATAAGATTGTATTCTTTCCAATAAGTAGACCAACATGATTCACTTTGTTCATTTACAGATCTGATCGCGGTTCTATCACCGAAAGGACCGTTGAGAGTACTAGTTGAAACTGCACAGGAACGTAACGAGTCGATCTTTCCTGCTTTGATTTACTCTTCCACTATTCTTTATAGTTTTACCATGACCTATGCAGGATACATACAAGCAGCGACCACTGTTAGCAGTGACGACACAGCTGCTAATGACACTGCAATATCGCCAACGCGTCTTCAGCCAGATAATGAAAATAATCCTCCACCGGCGGCTGGTGGTGGTGGTGGTGACACCGAAGGTGGTTTTACTCGAGAATGGATAGAAACCCATGGTAGGAAAATTAAAAATGTAGATAGGTTAAACGAATATGTTACGTCATGTTATGTACGAGTTATTCAAATATTCTTGTAATTTAGGATACCGTACTGCAAGGAGAGCTCTCGAAATGCGAGAAAACACAGTGTCCTTAACAGATGGTGCGAGACCGCAGGAGGTTCATGTACCGGAGCCTCAGAGTCATCAAGTTGCAATTGTAGAGGAAGAACGTGGCGTTAAATTAGGTCTTGGAGATTTTATATTCTACAGTGTGTTGGTCGGAAAGGCTTCCAGTTACGGAGACTGGAATACAACCTTAGCTTGCTTCGTCGCCATCCTCATAGTAAGTATTTATCTATCATTTATACAAAAGAAGAGAAAGAGGTGAATTGGAGCAGAAACACTAAAATAATGTATTTTATATTGTGTCTATAGGGACTGTGCTTAACGTTACTACTATTGGCAATATTCAAGAAGGCATTACCCGCTCTACCGATATCCATTACATTCGGATTAATATTCTATTTTGCCACGAGAGTATTTATTGCACCATTCGCGGACAGTTTAGCAAGCGAGCAAGTGTTCATTTAGTGAATTTTCATATATTTTTCATACCTATTTATGCAATCTCATAAATTAAGCGATACATTTGATAATTTGTAAATCGACGTCTGTCCATGATTATTTAAATGAAGGTAAGATTTAACAGTAAAACATTGATCCATGCATTGTTTGTGATGTATTAAATATATTTGTAAAGCCATAAATTTAAACAATGTCACAGTACGATATTATTTTGTCACATAATTGCGGGAAGTACATGTGCCACTTTAATTTTGCTCTGCATTCGTATATGCGGTTTATTCGTTCATTAGAATTTATTGGTACCTTACATCGATGGAAGATAAACTTTATGGATAACGTATAAAACAAGCAATCGCGGTATCTGTTATGCGAGTCGCATTGGACACGAGGTAACGTTTAACTAAGTATAGATTCTACTAATGCATAACCAATTCGGCTCGACTTTACTATGATTGTTAGCGATTTAGGATGTGTTTATCGAAGCGTAAAGTTTACGTTTACACAGCCATGATACTGTTTTTACCCATCTTACTCGTCAGCCTAATGTCATCCATAATGTTACCTATCTCTATAATTTTATTCTTAAACATTAACCTTATAACAATACATGTGTTTGACTACAAGGTATAGCAGTCTAATTATTATAAATATTTGAAAACTTTATATAACACATCTGCGAAAAGTTTCACCTCTAGAGCGTACACCGTGTACCGTTTATACGTTTTATTCTAATGTACAGACTATAATATCGAACAAACGGGTGACGAAGAACTTTAATAAACATACAAAACAGGAAATATCAATCTCATAACAACATTAATTTGGTACCTACCAACTTTTCCATCGTTAATATATATTGATGCACAGAATTGCACGTGTTCGATAACAAAGACTGAGCCTAGCACTGTGAAATAGATCGGTCATCTGAATTTCATACAATTAGAATAATCTTTAGGATCTTGTGATTTACACCCTGGAAGGGAATTAGTTACAAATACAAATAATCCGCACCCAATTATATATACAAAGCACGGGTCTTGTAAAAAAATAAATCTACTTATTTTCGATATCGATAAATATTTCACAATTTATCGATATTTTCCTTTGCAAGTGAACGTTGGCTTATTTCTCGTCTCACGTACACTCTTTATAAGAATACTGATTTCACCACTTTACTAGAATGAGATTCAAATTAGAAAACACATTTGAACTATGCGCAAGGAGAACTGAGATGCGACATTTTATACAATATACAAACTCTACTCGACGAAGAAACATTATAAAAATATCTGCGATAGTAGAGGTGACATATACATACATACGCATTGATATATATCAATCAAATTAAATTTCTTAATGCAGTCTTTTAATTTTAGTACATCACCGAATATTATTTTGGCGACACAGCAATACCACTTCAATCGCTGATATTATCTTGAGAACTACACTTCCCTGCCTTAGATAGACGACCTATGATCTTTTTATGAAAAATACAACAGGTCGTACACAGCGAATAGTCCATTTAGACTTCCACGTATTAGACGATCAAAGTAAATGAGATTATTTTCAAAAATCTACTCTAACTAGTTCCATACTTGCTGCTTTCAAACGTTCCCCGTCTGAAGAACGAACTGAATTCCAAAAGCGATTGCTTATCTATATTACCTAAATTTCCATTGTATTTGTACAAAGGTTTGCAGTTTGGTAATTCTGAGCATACCTGAATCAACTGTCGGAGATATTCTTCCAATCGTTTTCTGCGCTGTCGTGCTACAATCTCATACCTTGGAAAAGCTTGACGTGGCGGGAAACGTATCGCTGCGACCTGCTCAAAGCATATAATGCAAAATAAATTTCAATGTGCTAATGATTCCTATTTAAATCATTCAATCGACACAACTTAGTCATTACCCCAGTCTAATACTCATATACTATTACGTAGAATTTTAATTCATACCTTGCGACCGTATTTTTGTTTCATACACATATACAATTCCCGGAACCTCCTATATCTACGCAGCAATGTCCAGGTATCATCCTGCGTAACCACCTTCACTTCATATTCGTAATGACTTAATGCACCAGCACCTCGTATCACATATGAAGGCACACTCACAATCATACTAATCGTACTATCGGAGTCACCATCATTCGCAATCAAAGACGGTAGAGATCTGGTGATTGTTAATGAGTATGGGCTACCTAAACGATCACCACGATTTTGACTCTGTATGGGAGAGAATATTGTCTTAATGTTTGCACCGAATATGATTTATGCTCTATGAATTGTACAGAGGGCACTCAAAATGTAACGGACTCTTTTTATGTGACTTCAAATTTGAAGGCTACTTGCGTTTTTCAAATGGAAATTTCTATTTTTCACTCCGTTACTTTTTGAATACTCTTTGTGTATTAATACTAACTTATTTATAAAGCACACACCGTTAAGTAAACCATAGAATAACCGTGTCCAGACGTTCTTCTGGTCGAAGATTCCATTTGAGAATCTTCATTGTTTAAATTAGGTCGATTCGTCTTAAACACGTAGGAGCTTGTTTCAGAGTGAGTTAATAAAGTTGCGGAACTATTGTGCGAAGTTTCCAGCGTAGAACATGATTTTGATTCGGGAGATATGTAATCGTCTGTGCCCATTGTACTTAATCTATGCTCTGCGAGAGACGGTTGCCCTAAGGTTCTTCGTTCGTCTTCCAACAAGGACACTTCCAATTCGATCTGTTGTTTCTGAAGGTCCTGCAAAATTGCTATTTGTCGATTAAGTTCTTCCTTCGAGGGTGTATTCGCTTCGAGACATCGCATAACCATTGTACGCTGATGAGCGATTCTTTCATTCAAACCCTTCATCGCTGGATTTTGCTGCGCAGGAGATTCAAGCGAATCGCAGACTATATCTTTTGCCAAAGACTCTACGTCTGATTTATCAATATCGACACTAGCTTTACACGTTTCGTCGTCAGCAGTGCTTTCCGGAGAAGCTCTTTTTACAGTGATCACATTCTGGAAATCTTCGCAAGATTTTAGATCATGATTTGCCGCAGTAGATTCATAATTTGGACATTGTACTGAAACTTCCTCTTCGCTCTTTTCTTGTTTATCCGGTGCCTTTCTTATTTGCAACATGTCATTAGATGCAGCAAAGGCAGCGTCGCATCTTGGAGAATCTCCCGTTGCTGTGTGAAATGTGTCTGCGGTATCGATAGAGCTTGGAATGTTGTTAGGCAAAAGGCTCAACGCAAATGCTATCTGTAGCTTTCTGTTACAAGCATCTTGGATTGATTTTAGTTCAAGATTTGGAGCCATGTCATCGCTATACGAACATCGATTGTTCAATGACGTAGGTACTACTGGCTTTAAATCTAACGACAAACCTTGCTTTCGTCGAAATATTTCTTGAAGTTGTTCTTGGCTGCGCTTGGCAAGTAATAATTTTTTTTCCGTGATGCCTTCGTCTTCGAGCTACAACATATCGAGGCATACCATAAATGAAAACTGTACTTTCTAAAATATAATATAATATACAAACAATATACGACGTGTACTCACTTCCAAGTTCAGCATATGCTTCTGTTTCTTAGCAATTTCCATAAGTTCTTCCTCCATTTTATCAACCTTGTTCTGATGCTCATTCAGAGATTTAACTTTATTTTGCAATTCAGTTTCCAAGACGGCTAATTCTTTCTTCTGTTTAAAAAGGAAGATTGTTAAAAGAAAGCGCTCTCGTCAACTTTAATGCTTATATCACTGTGTCAATATTTACATGATGATTAACAAGTTCTCTGACTGCATCGACACACTCTTCGTCATTAAAACTTGACCACGATTCAGGGAGGCTTCCGTCACTACCTGCACCATCATCCGTCTGAAATAAAATATACTCGTGAATACATTTGTGCTTTCCTCTCGACGCTATTTACAATTGTACTTTTTTCTATAATACACTACACAAATAGTAGAGGACTATTACAAATGCGTATCTAATAAAGCAACTGTATATGTAATTTGATATCGATAAGGTTGCGCGTTTGCTTCATTGATCGTGCATTTCTTCGATGCTTTGCATTCGCTAAATAGTGTCTCCTGTGTTTTTTTTCTCTGACTCTCACCTTCTCCCAGCGATGATGGTACTTTTGCGAGCGTTCTCGAGAATTGGCAATTTCTTGGAACTGACGATGCTTGGATTGTAATGCTGTACGGAGAGAGGCGACTTCTCTATACAAACTCTCTACCTGGTACCACACACACACACACCGATGCATTAACAAAAGATAACTGAAAGAAACATATGTAAATCGCTGCCTGACACGAGGCATACAAATAAAAAAACGTGGTAGCGTCGATTTAAAAAAAAAACACCTAAATAATGTACACCGATGTTACGTAGACGATCTAGAACTACGATTATGTTACTACTTCCTAAAATTGCGCAAACACATAATGAATTAAGATGAAGTGAAAATTACGCTCCTCCGATATATTAACAAACTAGCAATGTAAGGTAATGTTAGAAACTAATGGGACCCACCTTCATTAGTGCAACTTTACAGCGACTAACAGTTAAGAGACATTTCTTCCATTTCATTATTGACAACGGCGTATTTCGCATCTTATTATTGTGGACAAATGTATGAGTCTGATCATGAGATATAACAATCAGAATTATATATTTGCTTATACTTTACCTTACACGTCAACTAATCAATGTGCTTGTCCAGTGTTATCGCTTTTCACGGTGCTTATTGTGCAGATGGATCCAACAGACGGTGAAATTTACAAACACATTGGGTTTGTTAATAGGGAGCGTGATATCAGTTCGATATTACGTATAATATCGGATAAAAAAGAAACACAAAATAACGCAATGCTGCAAGATATTCTGCGGAAGATCGTAGGCCAATTTATCCGTGATAAATTTATTAATGAACAATATCGTATAACAATGGTTTCTCATTTTCCTTCTCGTATAACAAACCCATAAACATTCTACAAATAAGCCCAAATATATACATAGTGCATTTCTTTCAACAGCGTCTCTCCATACTTATCTATAACATTCCACGAAAAACCTACTCGTCTAGCAATATATCGTTTGTACTTACACACTTTGTAGTCTATATTTACAGAATTACGTTCTACTTACTATTTATATGGACCGAGTTCTAAATTAACAATGAGTCGGTTAAATTGGTAAAAAAAGAGATGGTTCGTGATACTCGTACCGAAGTGAGTATGTCTGGTCCACGGACTTTGCGTCGATGGTATTAGAAGTTTCACGAGTGCAGCCATGAGAGGTCGAAGAAAGATTTTCTCTACGAAAACTCACGACTACAGGTCTACGAGAGGTGAACTTAACACGTTCGACTATAAAGAGGCTACATATTCAAGGGGCATACGTGCGAATAAATAATGATGTTGCCAGACAAGCAAATAAGGACACCAAGAGCAACGAGAATGAGATAGAATTGATACTTGACTACGATTACGCTTAAGTCCGGAGTCGACGTATCCAAGTCACTTACTTGAGTCATCTCGTCCCGACGTTCTTGCTCCAATAGATGCCGTCGTGCACGTAATTCTCGTTGTCGTAACTCAAGAGCAGCTATCGCGTCTGCCCATTCTTTCCACTGTGCACCCCACTCTCTCTCTAACTCTCGTTGAGCACCCTCTAAAGCTTCTCTTCTCGCAGCCCATCGTTCTTCCCGTTCTTCTTGCTCACGCTACAATGATAGAACAACGTGGTACACGAGTACATTCACTCAACACGTCAATACGATTATCGATTCGATTAACTGACTTTAAAGTCCTCCTTTTCCTTAATAAGCGCAGCCTTCTGTTGCTCCAATTCCTCAAGCGCCCTGAGATCCTCGTTGGAATTCAAGAGATTGTCACTGGACGATGACACATGGAGATCTGAGACACTCCAACTCAAAAGAGACAGTCTCGACAAGTTCACTACTGTGGATTGTAGAGTGCCGTTACCAGTTCCACCCTCCTTACGCAGCTTGGCTGCTTCCACCGGATCGTTGTATCGAAACATGTTATTTCTACCCAAGAGAATTATACATCCCTGGGAGAGTCTCGTTGGTTTATCGACTTGAGCTGTATTAATCCAACAATGAGGTGATAAAGGATGAAGCGTCGCTACGCCACTATTTAATTCCACCACGCAGTGTTCCGGCTCAACATCTGTGCCGTTCAATGCGATATCCTGTTCGCGGTGCAGAACATCACTAAATTAATTTGGCTCGAAGTGCACGCTAGTACATAAGCGTAAATCTATATTCTAGGGTAGATCGCTCTTCGCTCTGTTACCTGTGGAACAGATGCTTCCTCCGTACCCACTAAAGTCCTGCCTTCCTTCAGATGATAAAGCGTCACACCAGTACTGAGAAGATCATCGTCAATCCCTACCAAATGTGGCATCTCCGAATCGAGAACAACCCCCACTCCGCTCTTCCTAAGACCCAGCGCCTTCTGTTCCTGCAGGATTTGTTGTGTTTCGCGCCACTTCTCAGCCCACTCCTCGGTCAACACTTTTTCCTGTTCTTGTTTCTCGTGTATCTGTGCCAGTAATATCTGCGGTGGTCTCTCCACGTTCTACAAGTAAATCCACAATACGTCGCTTAACATATTTCAATGCCAGGTGGTAAATCAGTCCAATAACTGGCCACGGATCGATTCTACTTGCCATATCTTTGCCAAGAAGCGACTTGAGCTTTTGTATCTCCTCCCTCAGCTCCCTGATTAACTTTACATTCGGATCCTCGTTGATGGTAGGCTTGTTGATGATGTTCTTAGCACGATTTGCGTATCTGAGAGTGCTGAGGGTCTCGCCATAATTGCAATCCGCAGGACTGATTGCTGCTATCATGATAGTCTTCGAGTTGCCACCTAGAGAATCCTTCAGGAGCCAGGTCAAGACACTGTCTCGATAGGGAATGAAAACGTTTCGCTTCGAGGAGGACACGTCATTCGTGGAACTGAGCTCTGCTAGGGCTGATATTACGGAACCCAAAGTGACAAGGGATTTGTTGATGTGTGCGCCTTCCTTCAGCCGTTGGCCAGTAGCTCCACTCGCATTTGCACGCTCGCTAAAAAAGATAAAGAAATTGAATGGAATTTGGACAAGGTAATATTTATGGACGTGGAGATTTTTTTAATGGTTATTTCACATTAATCTAGTCAGGCAAATGGAGTCCAGTCACGTCACATCCCTCAATTTTAAACACATCGAGCAAATGCAGAGGCTGTAAAAGTTCGAAAAGACTTAACGAGAAATAATAAATGTCGTCATGTTAATTAACATATATAAACTTAACATTTCACAGTTAATATCATTTTGATAGTACATAAATATAAAATTTACATATCGCTTGTATTTCATTCTTTTGCTATATCTTCCCAAACATTAGCAATAAAATGTAGATCGCAGTGTTTGGGATGTTTCTACTTGTAGATTCTCGCTTTCTTCCAGACTGAACAAGACTGACACAAAAATTCAATCAGCTTAGTCATAGGAAGTGACTTGTCGTCATTTATACATTGTGCGACCAATTATCATATTTATATTGTAAAACAATCATACGACTTGATTGGACTGGACTATACTAGTGTGAAAGGTACCATAAGAGTCTCAAACGTTCTGAATTCTCTACTCTTTGATTACCTTCCGGCCAAATCGACGAGATGAACCTTGGAGACCGTCTCAGAAGGCATGTTGCCTTCCGAGAAGCCTGCTTGCACGAAGGTTATAGTGAAGATTGCATGACTCCTACTACTAACGTCGTTCATATTGGTGCTGGCTGTAGTTCTGTGCGTATTGCCTCTCAGCATGCATTCCTGAAAACGACAAAGCGTTGAACGACAAAACCAATCGAAACTTAATACACGCATTGCAAGGAGAGTTTCTTCATGCACCTGAATGTCCGTGTAATCGTACACGAGGTGACTGGATAAATCTTGAACGTATGGCCCCCTTTTTGGATGCTCCCTCACCCTCAGCGAATAGGATTGGCTCTGATCCAACCTGAGTAGATCCTTCACTCGCTCGTTGTGTATCTCTAAAAAAGATACTTCGGTTCTGTAAGAAGCGCCGCTCTCCTTTCCAGCAGCCATCCTGGCGAAGAGTATCTTACAGATCCGTGGTATCAGCCCCTGGGATTCCTGGATCAATGCGACAATATTAATGGAGATAAAGATGGTAGTGAGAAGGTGAAGAGCGATCTCAATGGAAATTCTATTATCGTTTACCGGTGAACCCATCATGGTAAAGGTCTTCCCAGATCCAGTTTGGCCGTAGGCAAAGACGCAGGCATTGTAGCCCTCAAAGGCACTTTCTATTACGTCCATACCAAGATCGTAGAAAACCTAAAACATTAATTGTCATTAACTCTCGCTTTTTCTTCCGTGAAAAATTCAGAAAATTCTGAAACTTTGCGAAGACCTAGAGTAAATCATCCTGAATGCGACACTATTTTTTTATTGTGCCTCAATAATAGTTTGAATCGGTGAAATCACCACTTAAAGAAAGGTCCATTATTTCTTTCGCACCATTTATCTTCGAAACATTAACACTATTTCTACCGGGAGTTCGTATATACCTATTTCGACTGTAAATAATACCTCCAAATTAATTGAACAACTAATCTACGAATTGTGAAAGAAGTATTTGAGGAGAAATTATTCAACTTGGAAAATAAATTTAAAATACAATATGAGGAGGTGTCTTTTGACACCTTTGGTAGAAATAGTGTTAAAAGATATCGGAAAAAAGTCAAATAATGTTTAAAACAATTTTACGAGCACTATAATACAGAGTCAAAGTTAATTGCAAAATTGTAATTGCTACAAACAATTGTAATTACAAGTTTCAGAGTTTTCTGAAACTTAAGTTATTATATATATTATTTATTTCTTTTGATATAAAAGATATCGGAAAAAAATCAAATAATGTTTAAAACGACTTTACGAGTATCATAATACAGAGTCAAAGTTAATTGTAAAATTGTAATTGTTGTAAACAATTGTAATTACAAATTTCAGAAAAGTTTCTTCTGAATTCTCCTTGTTACCGACGATCAGTAAAGTTAATCAAAAATTTTCATCTCAAGATAATTGTTTATTTCGATACTCGACAGCTGTATAAATAAATCTGTTCTCACCTCTTCCTGCGACGCGTAGTTCTCGTCATTTGCGTCGAAGGACCAATAGGAATGATCAAAAGTGAAGTCCTTATATTTCTCTCTGTCTGTGTCCCTGCAGCTACCGGGTGTCTGTAAAGTAAAGCGAGATATTATTCACAGTAACAGAACGGAAGTAACCGCTAGCTCGGTTCTTGCAGTCGAGTTCAATGACAGTAATTAATATGTCAGAGGTGACTGTGATGTTCACGTGGGATTCGCGAGGTAAACTCAACGAGCTCGTGCCAATCAGGAGGTACCATAAATGACTTACAATTGTTAGACCAATTTAGACGAGTTAAACTTAAAAATTAAATCTTACTTAATTAAATCTGAATTGTTTATCGACAGTCTCCACATTCTTAACACTATTCCTACTGACCGGCAAAATGACAGTTTTTAAAATTTCGGTTAGACTTTCCTGTATGCATCGCTTTTAAATTTCAAGACTGTTACTAAAACATACGTATAATACATTTTTCAATATTTTAGAAAAAGTGAGATTTAAAAGCGATGCAATTACGTTGTATATAGGAAATTCCAAACGAAATTTTAAAAACTGTCATTTGACCGGAAGTGAGACTTAACACTATTTCTACTAATGGTCAATGACCATTTTTAACATTTCGGTTAGAATTTCCTATATACAACGTAATTGCATCGCTTTTAAATTTCACGACTTTTCCTAAAATATTGAAAAGTGTATTATACGTATATTTTAGAAAAAGTCATGAAATTTAAAGGCGATGCAATTAGGTTGTATATAGGAAATTTTAATCGAAATGTTAAAAATGATCATTTGACCGGTCGGTAGGAATAGTGTTAGGTCCGATTGCAAGGTTTAAACCCTGGTTTAAACTTAAAAATTAAATCTTACTTAAATCTGAATTGTTTATAGACAGTCTACACATTCTTAAAATAAAGGAAATAAAAGTGAAATTATTATTGAGTATTTTATTAATGTCAAGAAGTATCGAAATTATTCGATTCTTATTTTTGCAATTAGAAATTTTTTAAGCTCGTCTCCTCGAGAAGAAACTAGATTAGAAAAATAAATATTAAATAATTTTGATACTTCTTGACATTAATAAAATACGCGACAATAATTTTTCTTCCTTATCTTCTTTTTTAAGAAGGTGGAGGCTGCCGATAAACATCGCCAATCGACGTATCAGATGAGCATGACCGATGTGCGAGAAAGATGTGATAATTGCTACCAATATTCGTGTAGTCAGGCTTTTAGAACCTCGGATCTCGGATTGAGACAGAACTCAATTACAAAAATAAAAATTAAATAATTCTGATCCCTTCTTGAAATTAACAAATAAAATACACGTAGATACTTTATCCTTTTCTTCTTTTCTTTTTCCTTTCAAAAAAAGTCAGAAGCCATCGATAAACATCGTCAACTAACAGCCTCATCAGCTGAGCATCAAAGGCATGATAATTGCTACCAAACTCGTCCAGTCAGTCCTTTAGAACCTCGAGTCTCAACACAAAACTCCATTACAAAAATAAAAATCAAATAATTCTGATCCCTTCTCGAAATTAACAAAACACACAATCGTAATTTCTCTTCTTTTTCCTTTTTTTTTTGAAAACAGTCAGAAGCTACCGATAAACATCGTCAACCAACAGCTTCATCAGCTGAGCATCAAAGGCATGATAATTGCTACCAAACTCGTCCAGTCAGTCCTTTAGAACCTCGAGTCTCAATACAAAACTCCATTACAAAAACAAAAATCAAACAATTCCGCTTCCTTCTCGAAATTAATAAAATACACGAGAATACTTTGGTTTTTCTTATATTTTTTTTAAGAAAGTGGATGCTGCCGATAAACAGAAATAAAAATCGAAATTAACAAACAAAACAAAATCATAATTTTTCTTCTTTCTCCTTTTTCTTCGGAAAAAAAAAAAATAATAAAATAAAATAAAAAAAAAAGCTTAGAATCTACCAACAGCTTCACCAACAGATCGTGACGATTATCCAACAAAGGGCGTCGGTAATTCCAACCGATTGCGAAACCAACGATCAATCCTCTGCGAATTATTACACCAACTGTTTTCAACGAATGAAATCAGCGAAGCGAGAAAGTAACGGTTTCAGCTTATACGACAAGGGCGCGGCAATATCGTACGAGGTAAGTGTGTAGGTGTTCGGGGTCGTAGAAAATCCTTTTCCTATTTCGGCGATCTTTCCAATTACCAGACAGATCGCGGACAATAATTACCTCCCCCCACAAATCTTGCACACTTTCACTCGATCGATAACACGCTCTCCTCGTCTCGTAACAAGAAACGAGACTCTTTTCTTACTTCGACTTCTTTCTAAAGATTCTTGTTTTAAAAAGTTAACTGCGGAATTTTTTTTTTTTTAATTTTAATTTTTATTAGTTTTTATATCGAATAGTAAGTGTTTTTTTATTGTTCACGATCAAGAATATAAACAAATTTCTGTGGACGTGTATACACGTCGTACGCAGTTAACTGGTTAATAAGTTTCCATCTGTAAGAAACGAGACTCTTTTCTTACTTTTTCTTCCTAAAGATTCTTTTTTTAACTAGCTAACTGCGGAATTATTTTTTTTCAGTTTTAATTTTTAGTTTTTATATCGAATGGTAAGTGTTTTTTATTGTTCAAAAATTTGTATAGACGTGTATATACGTCTAACGCAGTTAACTGGGTAATGAATTTCCATCTCTAAGAAACGAGACTCTTTTCTTACTTCACCTTCTTCCTAAAGATTCTTTTTTTACTCAGTTAACAGCGGAATTTCTTTTTTGAGTTTTAATTTTTATTAGTTTTCATATCGAATGGTAAGTGTTTTCTATTGTTCACGATCAAGAATATAAAAAAATTTGTATGGACGTGTATAGACGTCGAAAGCAGTTAACAGCAGAATTTTTTTTTTTCAATTATAATTTTTACTTTTTATATCGAATGGTAAGTGTTTTTTACTGTTCAAAAATTTCTATGGACATGTACATACACGTCGAACCGAATTAACACGATTTATCCATCTCTTTTCTTACATCTATCTCCTTCTTCCTAAAGATCCTTTTTTCACTAACTTTCCATCTACAAGGAGCGACACGCGAGTCGGCAGCAAATCACTATCCAATGTCGTAACCCTAACAATATGCGTCACGCCTGAGAATTAACATGCAAACGTAATTGTCGAGTGTTTGTAGGTGGCGTATATAAAGCCTGGATGAAACTTCGCAATTTTCCACGTCCTACGAATTTTGCGCGCCTTTGACCCTCTTCCACGCTTCTCACTTCAACACTCGATGACTCATAGGATCGAGCAATGCTCTGGATCTATCCTTAAAAATCCTACTACCTTGAACGACCCAAAAAAACCAAAGTAAAAAACAACCTACCTTCGTGTTGAATATACGCGTCCGCTTGCCATCCATCTGCACGATCATATTTGCGTTCATCGCGATCTCCCTGCAAGAAACATCCAATACTTAAATTTTTCACCTCGCACATTCTCGTGCTTTGCCCTTTTCCTTTACCGATTCGCGCGCTAACACGCGCCCAGGGACGAGAGATATTAATTGTGAGGAAAGGCACGCGGTGGCGCACGAAGACGAGGAGGAGTAAAGAGAGCAGGTGGTGGAAAGAATTCGTCGTACTTGCCAATTAAGTCAACATTGTGACACGCGAAATGAAAACGAATAAGTCCGAAGATGATCTCGTAGTTGGTAGTTACTCGCAATTCCATGGCGTATGTGCATCGTGAATTATCAAGAATATTCTTCCACGTAAAAGAAATCACTTTCCGTTCCGTCGTAGTTTACACATCGATCGTATTTACAAAGGCTTACGATTCGCAATAGAGACACTCACCTTTTGTTAAAGGGACGTACCCTCACAGCTACCTTCACCGAAGCCATGATTATCTCGGGCTCATCAGCTGAAGATCACACTCGGAGTCTCCTCTCACGATATATCTCTCGCCTTTGTCCACTAGACGTGTCTGTGTTACGCCGAGATGGAGTGCCTCGAGAGGCTGGTTATACCAGCCATCGTCACGGATACGCGAAACTTCCGTGCTTCGTTTCGTGGTCGTTCACGTAGTCGGCCCTCGCACTGGAGGACCGTCATTCTCGACACTCTCTCACCTAACGAACGAACAACACTCGAGCCACAGACGATTGCCACTGAACTGTGCTGAACTGTCGTGGGGCGACGACGAGAAACCGTGTCTCCATCGTGACTGCGCATGCGCGTTGCTTCTACCCCCACTTCGTACGCTTCAATTTCGTGTGCGCTGGTGTGCGCTTGATCGTCGAGAGGGTCGAGAGGTAAATGCAGAATTCGGAGTGTACTCTGTTTTGGAGCATGGATTGCTTTTGTTCTTGGTTAGATTGGGATGGATTCTTCTTAATTTTTCCAACGTGGATTATTTGTGTTGTGTAATGAAGGAAATTTTAAGAAGTTTCTTTTTAGGTAGGTGTGTGCGAATTTTGTAGAAAGGACATTGCTCCGTTTTCAGGTGACTGTGCTTGGGGTGCTTGTTTTTGATGTTACGGGACTCTTGGTTTAGTGGTTGAGTTATTGTCGCCATCTGTGTGCGAAGGATTGTACTTGTGTGGTAAACAAACAATGGTGCAATGTCGTTGCATGTGACCATCGATTAATGAAGTATAAATAAAAATGTGCGTGTTAATTTTCTCGTTGGAAGTTTTGTTGTGGTTGTGTGGCGGAATGTTTGTTCTATTTGGTCATCTGTGAGTAGGAGTTGGTACTGGTGCTGTAAACGAACAATGGTTTGATTGTTGTTCGTGCGACGATAAGTAAAATATAAATAAAAATGTGCTTGCTAATTTACCCGTTAAATGTTTGTCTTCGTTGGGACAGAACCTTTTCTAGTTTTCGAATGTCTCGTTCGTTTTAAAATGTAACGATAGGGGTGAAGGGCGTTAAATGAGTTTGTGTACATCTTGATTTCTCTGTATTTACATATTGTACAGCCATGCACCGTCTACTAAAATTAGACAGTAATATAGGCAACAGCACATATGTATTTCCTCGTAAACAACGGATAACAAATTTATCTTCTTTATTTCAATATTTGTTTCTATCTATTATACTTCGTCCTTATGCGCCTTTCGCCTTTCTTCACCTAATTAAATATTGTCGTCTGCGCTCGTCGGAAAATAAACTCTCTAAATAGAAAAGAATTGCGTCGCTGTGGAGGATTGTATTTCAATTTGTCCCATTTTAAATTGCAATCGATGCAACCACCTCAGAAGTACGGCGTTGGATTCACGCCGGGTGGATCCAAAATGTTCGGATATCTTAGTCGGTGGAAAGTCTCGACAGTTTTGTAAACGCACTTGAAGGTGACCGGGTAACTATGCAAAATTAGAAAATCTGTAATTTGTTCGTAGATGGATAAATTAAGAGTATGCGAAGATTTGCTACTTACTTGCACATGGTGAGAAAATAAGATAGGACTCCAAAGCGGTAAGAGTTTACTCAATAATATCGAACCGCATTCGAGTAATGCTTCCAGTAAGCTCAGAAAATGCAGATTTACCATCTCGGCGAGCTATTAATGTGTAGAACGTAATAAAAATTATAAACGATAACTATATGATAATTAAAAGAAAAGTTTCTCTTATAGAAAAATAATTTGCCTACCACTTTCGAGTATGAAACAAGTTGCAGAATGCAAGGTGTTATTTTGCCCCAAAATTCTAATAAAATATTCATTGTGATATTATGACCCTCGCTGTTCGATGGATTATTCCTCGATAATTCTTCCAAGTACATTGTCCAAAGCTGTGAGTTGAACGTTACAATTATTATTTATGTAGAGATACTCTAAGCTGTAAGTATGACTTATACCTGGCAAAGAATGAATGCGTGTAACAGAGAGGACATATGCAATACCGATGCCTTAGACTGTTCAGGAAATCCTGAGAAAATCACTTGCACGTGATCTGCTACGTGGCACGACACCTCTTGTGGAACAGGCTGAGCGGTTGGTATTGGTAATCCGTGGGTATGAGTATTATTACTACCTGCGTACATTGCAGTATGCGTCAACGAACCTAACAAGACCCACGATAATAATCGAATGTGTCCTATACAATCGACATATTCACGTGCGCTGGAAAAATTAGCAGAAATTATAGAGCGACGAATTAATTGCATAAGCTTCCTTAACTATGAGTTTCATTAATATTAACTAACCCTTGTTGTATCATCGGTGGTGCGGTATACAACCAGGGTAAGTAACGTGCGACCGCTCTGTTCTCTCTGTTATTTCCTCTTGTAATTTCCAAAGCGACATATTGAGCTAATCCACACTTAAGCATGCCTCCTATAGTGTCTTCGTTTAATCCAGCTTGCATACCCTTACTGTAACTCTGAAAGAATATATAAATTCAGTAGTCTGAAGATTTTTTATTATTAACAAGTGCACGAGATGTGTCATTACTTTGACTTTACTCAGAGTATGAAAATCTGCCAAGAAATCAAGTACATCGGACAATTGTGTTCTCAACGATTCTGATGCATTTGTGTTGTAAATAGGGGAAACGTCTGTCTGTATACACTCCATTGCAATAGTATTAGGTAGCGATCCACCAATATCCTACGTAATAACAATATACAGTTAGCTTTGTTTCTTAATAATATTTTGAAAAGTTATATCAATTGTAATCACTTGTAATACAAAATGAAGAAGTAATAGGAAATTAGAATCTGGGATGGTAGTTTTGAATTTTATGGCCTGAATTAATTCGAATACTATCGTTCTTCCTAAGAAATGTTTATCCCTATCGCGTGTAAATCCTTTATGACACAGATAGCATAGATCCGTTAAATAGCTATATTTCAACGTAGAGTTCTGTATGGCATAGCTTAATACTTTCGAAAATGGATCCAGCAAGCCCTTAAAAAACAGAAACAATTATCAGTAATTCAATTTTGAGTGTTAAATAAGAAACGAATAATAGTACTGATGAAGGAACGATACTTTTGACTGCTGAATTCCTGGCACTTTCAGTACGGATATCATAATACGTAGTAATGGCGTTGAATCCTCAATTGAAGTTAGCATTAGTACAAGTCGTCGAAAAAGACCATCAAATTGTATTAATAGTCCGCTCCATGTAACTGCTCCAGGTCCTAAACCTACTTCCAATGGCAAACAATCGAGGTAGCATGCTATGTTATGCAAGATGATCGGTAAACGTTCTAACGGCAGTGTTTTCTTCGTATTTAACGTCTGCAATAACAACATGACATTAATAAAAATAAAATTCATGTTAGACACGGTACTACAAATATTAATTACCTCCAATAACATTTGCAATGGCGCAACAGGATTTAATTCATTGAAATCTACCAGCGCTTGGGTCACGCTTTTAAAAAATTGCATTCTTGTAGTTTCTGTAGAGAATTATCGAACATGTATAAATTTAATATTGTTAATATGTACCAGATAATGTTATGTACCGTTTAGATGCGTTTGAAACATTTGCATGAAGACACCATTAGGTGCTAACTGGTGAAGAACGCATCTTAAAAATTGATGAGCCACGCTGATTGCTCCTCCCGGCAGATGCATGTTCGTTTCACTTTGCCATGGATACATTGCATGAAGTGCTATTCTATAAGCATAATTTCATATTGTAGCAACTGTAATTTAAGTATGTTGATATTTAATATGGAATTGTGGCGCTGGTGCCTTGTGCATACTTTGTAACTACACTGAGAATTTCTGGTAGAAGTGGCGCTGCTAGGGATGGTTCTCGATGGATAAAGGTACCTAAAGTAATAATACAGAGTCCCAATTCTTCATCGGAATATTCTTCCTTAATGGTTCCACACTCAGAGCATCTGCAAGAGGGTTTTTGAAGTCTTGTATAAATTTGAATGCAACAGTTAAGAATTTATTTTGGTGCGCAGAAAAGTACCTGTCGTAAATGCAGTCATCTCCTATACGAAACAAACTTTGTTTTAGACTGAAGTCTGCATGATAAGCTTGCTGCGATACCCCGTCTAAATTTGGCTGAATGTGCGAACTTGACCTACGTGAGAATCATAAAAATTAAGGAATCTTGCAAATGTTTACCATGTGATTAACTACAAATATACCGTGAATCTGTGCACCTCGATGAAACAATAACATCTTGTCCAACGGTCATTGCAATTTTTCGTGCTCTGTCTCGTTGGTTGCGCATCTGTTCTTTGATCTTGATTTTCCGGTCATGTTCCAGTATTCTATAAGTGAATTCCACAGACTCAATCGCCGGAGGTGGTGACTCCAGTGCCACTTGCTTAATTAATCTTCTTGGACTTGCAGATCTACTGGATTGCACTTCGTTGAATATTGGTGCGAGAGAGGTTGACTATAAAAATATACAATCATTAATTATCTTACACATTGAATGTTAAAAAGATAATATAAAATACAAACTACTTACTACATTTTCTGATGTAACACTGTCCTGTTTCACAGGCGCAGTGTCTTTATTCACATCATTGTCAGATCTGTTGCTATCTAAAAATAAAGAATGTTATACGTAAAGGGAATACTCCGAAACAAATTTCAATGATTTTTTAAGTACCGTCCATTTCTGGAACTCCAAGCGCTTGACGAACTCGTTCGGCCAAACCAGAGATATCTCTTTGTGGACCAATCGGTAGTAATCGTTCAGGCATTGGGAATTCTAATTGAGAAATACTTCGAGGGCTAGTAATATCACTGGATATACAGGTTTCACTATCCTGGTCAAACGATGAACCTATAAATGCGTTCAATGAGCAGTTTCTCTCGAAAGCATTAATGTGTTACTTTCTCCATAAAAGATATACTTACTCACTGTCAGTATGTCCATTTTTGACAGTGGCGATTCTGGCGATCCATACGCATCTTCGCATTTTAGTACTCGTTGCGCAGCTCTAGGTCCTGTAGGTCTTATCATCGTGCCAATTGGTAATAATCGTTCAACCGTTGGAGTAGCCATAGGCGGTTGAGGACTTGTCGTCCAGCCAGGATGTTGTCCATTTTCCGTACTCGTTATTTGAGACGAAATGGAACTAACTGCAGGTGAACTGGATTGATCACTGCTTGTAACTGTAACAGCTTGACAGGGTGAGACTGGTGAAGCTAGTGTCGTTACTTGCTCCACGTGCTTCTGGCGCCCTAAGTGTTTAGAGCTTGGAGAATCGGAATTACTGCCTCCCACTGGAGGTGGTTTCTCTTTGAGTGGCTCGTATCTAAGATAACGACATAAAAAAGATACAGTAATGGATATAATAATCGACGCAGTGATAACACTTACAAATGAACACAAGTTCTTTTTAATCTCTAATTTTACTTACCGTTGAATGTGCGATATACTGGTAGCGACAGCGAGAGCACTGGATATGCCAAATGGCTTGGAAGATGCGGCATCTCCATTAAAGGGTAATTGCACTCCTGCTTTTTCAGACGTCAATGCAGTTTTTGGAGTAACAGGAAACCGATTAGATTCCTGCGTACCACTCAAAAATGTACTTGCTACCATCATTTTTACCCCTTCGTGAACGCTCCATTTCTTTTGCGGTATTACTTTGGCTACCTTTACATGTGAATTTTACGAACAATGTATTACTAACTGTTTCGAAAATATTGTACATTGGTTTATGATTTCTTTGAGACTTAATTACCTGATGAGAATCGTCTTCGCTTCCCAAAAACCAAGTGGGTCTAGGCATAGATGTCTCTTGTAGCTTGGGACGAAAGGCACTCGAATTGTTCGCTTCCATTCTTCCATCGGTTTCGATGATTCCTGATGTTCGAGCAGCCTGCATGGACGTACTTCGCGTGACAATGGCAGTGCTTTCGTCCAACTGCCCCAGAGATCCACCACTGCTGCCATGTAACGTGCTGTCAGATTTTGGGCTCTCAGGTATTGCAGCCAGCTCGGACTCCGTATCATCCGCATTGATCGAGTAGCTTTGCAAAGGCATTCACAATAGCGAAAATTGTAACAAGCAACTACCGATTCAAGCACAAGCGACGTGTGATAAATTATCGGTTGCAGAATACTACTAACAGCAAATGATATTTTACTCTACAAATTCATGATATCGTTTTATGCATGAGATGACGCTATCTGTAATTACGTGACTTTCGATGCACGTGTACTGCACGTATGGACATTTCATTATTGACACGTCGTACGCTACTGATGGATTTAGAAATGATTTAAAGACGATTGTAAAAACAAAACATAAGTGGTGCGTGATTGGAGCAGATATACTATATCGTATTAAAGTGAGATCATTCCAAAGTAATGAATACCTGCATACGCTATAGTGTCTCATGTAAATGGTATTGTTCAAGATGCAAGGAAAATAGCTGATGCTAAGTAAAAGGACCTGGAATGCTTATTCATATAACGTGATGTCGGTCCTGTCTCTTCCCAGTGAGTTTCCATAGCATGAGTTTGATGCAGCGCGCTCGGGCTTCGTTGATGTACTGATACCATCGGTGTCCGCATAGGAGGACTTTCACTGTCTATTTCTCCTACTGCGGATGTAACTAAATCATGATCTATTCCAAGAGAAGGTTGAGAGACATCTGTAATTTATTGGTAAATCTTAATGCAGAGACTTATCTCGAACTTTCCGTAAGTATAACAATGTAGCACAAACCGCGTGATCTAGACGGTGGGCCACCCATGACTACCGTGGCTGGAATTCTTTTGCACTGGTGATGCTGCGTATCGAGCGTATTCAAGACTATTTTTACCAAAGCTTGGAGTTGACTGCACCAAGGCTGTTGTCCGTACTGACACTGAGCAGAATTTATTTGTCGATAAAGAAATTTGTACATATTGGTACAGCACGGTAATCAGTATATTTTACCTTGTAAAGAATAACCAGAAGAGACATTAACCATGAGCGCCTGAGATGAGGTTCCAAGTACCAAAGACTATAAGTTGGTGGCTGATGATCGGTGGGTGGGACACCTTGAGGTGGACACGGAGAATGCTGTAGTATCGCTAAAACTGGTGGTGTCATTACCCAACCCATTATATGATTTTGATCGAGTAGTTGCGGTAAGTTTGCAATGAAAACATTGAACACTGGAGATAGTCTGCAATAATTTATATTCGATTAATTCGTACGATCGTCCATGAAATGGAGCCTGAATGCGTACCTCAAACGTTGGGGAGAGGTGTGAAACGTGCGTTCGATCTGATTGTATCCTAGAAGAAGATAAAGATGGCGCAATACAATTCCTTGCGTTTTTGACAGTGGCTTCTCATCTGTAGGATAAGCCTGCATATTTAAGAATTTCAGATTGGCATATATTGTGAAACGTATCTTTGTTTAATCGTCGAGATTTATCCTTATTACTCACTTGATCTTGTCTAGAGAGAAATTGCATTAGAAGGAAGACCAATAAATGCATTGTTTCTTTATCAGCTTCTTCCAAGTCCACTATTTTGTGCGTATATCCTGGTAATACTCCTCCTTCATCCACCATATTTAAGGAATGTACATGGCCATCTGTAATAGGTAAATTTGTTAATATACAGGATTCATTAATGTCCGATTAAAAAGAGTCGAGGTTTATATTATTAAGAAAAATTAGGTCACTCTAGTGAATGGGATAAGAGATTGAGATTAATCAAGTATTTACAAATTTACTGAAATATACGTATGCAGATACATATATTTATATATATAATATATACATTTTTAATTCTGTGATAATACTATATGTGCAATTGAGATTAAATATGCTTAGTATCTATATTCTAAAAAAAGAAACTTTCGTTTCGTATTTCTAAATAAACATGCAACAGCGGTGTTATGCATGCGCCAATCTAACTATATATTATTAAACAGGTGATTGCTTAGCAATGGACGACATAATTTTAGTGAATAGATTTTCATAAAGTGACGCGTTCCCAGATGTGCTGATTTTCTACGTGCAAAGGCATGCGGCAGATCATGTTACAGGTTGACAACCGCACGAAATGTAAAGTCGTTTCAATAGTTCAACCTTTGACTAAGTATACGTAATACAAAGATTCGATAAAACTGCTTTTATGATACTCTGTGACTACGGCAGTTATTCGTTTCGTCACTATACTGTTTAATCTGTCGGTCTTTAAACTTACCAACTGATCCACATTCAATATTCGTACATCGCCTAAAATTCTCAAACATTTTATGATCGCGTACATAAAGTGACAACATTTACGCGTAACACACATATTTGACACTATCTAGAGCTACAGCAGACGCACTACTCTACCTGGTATACTGTTATTAGGTGGGGTAGACCCCAACAACTGACCCAGTCCAAATCTGGAGCTCTTGCGTTTCAGGATTGGGGCCGAATATTGTCGACTATACACCTTTTCCTTGTCTGAGAAGGAGAAAGAGAACGGAGATTCTGTTATTACACATTATATGCTGCTGATTAAATAGCGAGAGCTTATCACTGTTTCTGAACCTTGCTTGGTGTCTTGTCGAGGAATCATCGAAGCTGGCGCTGACATAGTGCGTTTGTATGGCCACTTTGTACCAAAACTAGCGCTGAGTGTCTTTACAGAGCTCGTGCCGCTTCCATCGGACTGCGAAAGTGCTTCGTGCGCTCTATGTAGCTTCTTCATAAAAATTTCACTGTTTGAATCTGTATTTCTAAGATCTAAGAGAAGCAACGAATGTCGTTTGGAATAAGATGAATGCACGTATACCTTTTTACGTTACAGAATAAAGATTATACTAAGTTCTGGAATTTTTTCACTTACCACGTAAATGCGCAATGTCACCAGATTTCTCTAAATTTATCTGTGCCTCCAAGAAAAGGGTGTCGAAGCGATTCAGAAAGAACTCCCAAGTCAGGATGCGCCGATCACTTAAACTGTTGTGTAGTTGATAAAGTGATTGTAATACCATCGGACGGTCCACTATGACCGTGTCAAATTGTGTCTCCAAACAGAGAATCAATGACTGAAAATACCGTATAAATTTTGTTAAATCAACATTCTTGCCACGCAATTGCTGTTTACTTACTCTAACCGCTGTGTCGTGAATGGTACCAAGATATAAAGTGGCTCGTTGTGCGACGTACACGTTGCTGTCGTCCATGCTGGTAATCAAATAGCAGAAAGCATTCGCCAATGCTGCTTGAAGACTGGCAACATTTCGTAATGGAGTGGAATCCATAAATCTCGCTATAAGCGTAACTCTTTCAACTGCAAAATTTATAAATCGGTTATAAGTGTCATTCTCATGGATCTGACGGAGCCCTACCTGCGACAAATCTAACACGCCAATCAGCATTGTGAAACTCCTCCTGAATAAGTCGCCAAAACGTATCTGTACCGCATGACAATGTCACGCAATGCAATAACAATGGTACTGTTACTTGCGCTATGTGCGAGTGCTCTGCATTTAGGAGTTCCCACAGGCTGCAACATAAACACACGTGTCCTGTACACGCACTTGCAAACTTTACCAAAAACAATAGCGATTATTTGCTCAAGACTTACTTTTTTATGAGTAAATTCTCCTGACACCAAATGAAGAAACCTTTATGATCTTTAACCGCAGTATTAAATGCATCACCATAGAGACACATTACATTCAAGCATTGCAGCATGTAATACAATATATCGGGCTTGTCAATGGTCATAATTTCCTGCGAAGAATAAAAAACAATAATTGTCAATGTGAGATTACGCGTTACAGAAACAGGAGAGGATTGGATTTAGCACCTTAAGCAGCTTGTGGATGTACTGTAACTGTTCCGGAAGGTCCTCTATGGTGAATCGAAACTTTCCTACGGAGGTGTGCCAGAAGTCATCCAATTCGTTCTCCGGGCTGAGGTTCAGAGGTTGATCGTTCTCCCCTATGAGACGCGCCTTGGCTACAGTCACCGTCGCCGTTGCTTAAAAAAAAAAGCCAAAAAAAAAGGAAGCAGCACATGCATCTTTGCACAATTGATTTTCAATTTGGCCGCGTACAAGTGGTAATGGGACATCTCGCAAGAAACCTACCAACGTCTGAATCGGAAAGAGTAACAGCGCGTGCCACAGCAGACATCACCTTCTCCGCCGGCATGATAGCTGCAAGGTCCAATTGCTCCGAAACTGTCTCTACTGTCGCTGTCATGATCTGTTCGAAGAACTGATATAAACGATCAAAATACTCATTCTTGTAACATAGATTAGCCTACCGTGTCTTATCGCCACACACACGCCAGTTTTGTAGAAGATCAGATATAGAGGAGAGATAGAGTGAGAGACACAAATGGTGGTAATCCACACAGACAGTTAGACGGGCAGCATGCTGCGTTAGGTGTTTTACACACAGCGAAAGTCAAGAGTGTTTTTTTGTCAGTTGTGTCAGATCTTGCGTGAGAGAATTAAGAATTTGTGAAACATACGTGTGGCATGTGGACAAGTACACCACCAACCGAGTGCAACTCTGGCACTGGCATATTGATGACCACGTCTGGTTTGGACTCGCTCTTCCTCGTTGATTCAGGAGAACCCTTGCGTCCATGATCCTCCAAGGTCTCGTCGATTATGGTCTAAGAAGCGTAGGAAGATTTTATTTAACGAATCTCATGTTTCATTCGACGATCAAAGGTATCAGTGACTTACATCAGGCGGATGAGCAGGATTTTCTGGGGCCATGTACGTCACCAGTTGAAGACACAACTGATGCCAAATCACTCTCGATTCGCAGTACGTACACTCAACGTCTGCATTGCACACGTGACAATTGTTCCAGCTTGAAGCGACGATTGATTTCATGAGGTGGCACGCATCTCTGCACACACTCGTATTAATTCCAGTGTGCTTGTCCACTTCCTGAAGTTCCATCTGAAGTAGAGAGAGGGACTATCGTTAGAAAATGTACACTGTTATACGACAATGTCTACCTCGTGGCTAACCTGTTTCAGTAATATGTCCAGCATGAGAATGCAACACGATAAATTCAATTCGGCATTGGTTGTAAATTCCATGTGTCTTGGAGTGGGGACTATGTCGTCGGAAAGTGGTGTAGACTTTCCAGACTCGTTCTCGACCACAGGACCTGAGAAAAGAAAGACAAAAATTAATGTCCAAAACAATCATACATCAAAATGTTCTTGCAAAAAGCTTATGTACGTACATATTCCATTGGTGCCATCGGTTTTCGTTGATTTACTCGGTTTCTGTTCAGATTCTGCGGAATTCATGGTACCCATCACAGCAACACCGTCACTGAACATTGAGAAAAGTTGACAGAGAGGAATCATGATCTCCAACATGGTTAAAGTTTGCAACCAGTTTAAAGCTTGCTCCTGCACCTTCGCGCTTGTATTCACAAATCGTTTAGCAACGAAGTTGTACATTTTCTTTGCGTCAAATCCTAAAGGACTCATTTCTGGATCCAAAATTTTACTGGAAAGAAGGAAAGCGAGTTTTTTAAAATTGTTCAACTCGAGTGGAGAAGATTCTTTTTGTAAAAATGTTTTAACGGACACGTCCAAGATTTTGTTTTAATTAATATAATATTGTTAGGGTGTATACTAAAGGGTACTTCAGAACCTTGTTTTTTAAAATACAACAAATGAAAGTTGGAAATTTTCAACAATTGTCTATAAACATTATGAAGTGATTTGGGATATTATTGTGTGCTAAAAATTCCTTCCTAGTTCCTTAATATGAACCCTAACAATATACCGTTTATTTTGAAAGTGGAGTGCGTCCATTAAAATAAAACAAATAACTCGTTATAAATGATGAATTATGCGATATCTCATTTTTTTTAAAAATGGACTTACACCATTTTTTAAATAAATGGTTCATATATTATTAGAGTTCATAGCAAGGTGTAATGTGAAACAAAAAATTAAGTGAGGGACAATCTTCTTTTTTAAAATATATAACAAATGAAAGTTTGAAAATTTTCAACAATCGTCTATAAACATCATAGAGGCATTTTGCAACTATATCTTTCCAATAAAATTTCAATAAGAAGTATAAAAGGTGTACTTATTATGCAAAAAGTCCCATTGTTACAGTTTGTTTATTAGCTCCGAAAAAAATTCATGAAAGATGCTTTTTTTTCGGAGCTCCAAACGTATGTACCCTCTTAAGTGCTTTGGGATAATCGGTCCGTTCTAAATATTGTAACAGTGTTTTTTTTTACATTACTCCATACTATGAACTCTAATAATATGTAAATATTGTATTGAATATTTTATTAGGCTTCATAGTAAGGAGTGATGTGGAAAAAAACACTGAGACAATAATATATACACATAAAATATAACATATAATTAATTAATTAATATCAATAATAATTAGAACTTTGTTAATAATAAATAAAAAATATATATATTATATATTATTATTATATTTATATATTAATATTAATTAATTCATTAATTATATATAATATATCATTGTAAGAATTATATACCAATTAAAACAAAATCCGTGACATGTCCGTTAAAAAAAAAAAAATTTTGAAAATTCCACTCACCACAGGATCATTTTCAATTCGTGAAGTTCGTGTTCAGGGACGTCATTGACCATAGCCTCCATCCAATGAGGCATCACGTAATCCCAAACATCAGTTGTGATCACTTCGTAGGGTACCAAACAGAAGAGTCGGTTCAAACCGTCCTTCAGGTGCGACGTCCTAGACGCGAGTGTCTCCCTATTTCAAAAAATGCAAATACAGTCAGTCACGAAAGTTTTCATACGTCTATTACTAGTCCGACAATCAAGAAATATACATATATACTAAGCGATACAATCAAAGTATCACATATTTCTCGATTGCCAACTCTTTCTAGGTGTATGACAACTTTCGTGACTGACTGATTGAGTGTATACCAGTGCCAGAAAATTATTTACCAATGGCCACCAATTCTCACGTAGTCCGCCGGATGTGGCAGAAGACAGGAAATGAAGACGTCGTAGTGCGTCTTCATCACGTCTGACAACCAACCGCAGACGTATTCAGTTTTTAATTTCTCAAGTGCACTCTCTGCTTGACCTACAAGAATTTACAAGATCTGAGAATCATCTCTGGAACGTATTGCTCGCGTAATAAGAATGTTTATAGTATTTATGCGACCGACGAGTGAGGTTAGATTTGCGAATTGTTCGTGTAAGAAGTCGTGAACGTTTTTTTCTTTCTTTTCTTCTTTTTTTTAACCCGTTAACAGTGTATGTAACATATATGAACATTTAAAAAAAAGCGATTTACCCACGTACGAATAGTATGAATTATAGTATCCTACGGCTGAATCTGAATATGATATCAGAATTTCAAAATTCAAAATGGCGGATTCAAAATGGCGACCGAAAAGATAAAAATTTCATCGATTGTTGCGAAACTCGGTATCCGGAGGTTTTTCGAGTCGCTGAGTACGAATATGATATCAGAATTTCAAAATTCAAAATGGCGGATTCAATATGGCGACCGAAAAAATAAAAATTTCATCGATTGTTATGAAACTCGGTATCCGGAGGTTTTTCGAGTCGTTGAATACGAATATGAAACCAGAATTTCAAAATTAAAAATGACGGATCCAATTTGTTTAATAAAATTTTGAAAAATAATTGGATTATTATAAAAATGATTATCCAAAACTTTTCGAGATCGTTGAATCCAAATATGACAATTGTTGGATCCAAACACCGATACTAAAATCATTACAAAAATTTAACAAACTTTTCTTTGCTCACACTGGTGGCAACTAAAGCTCACTTTCGCTACACTGTTAAGGGGTTAAGCACGTTTCGAGCACTCGAATCAATTCGAGAATTATTCGAAGGACATGTGTGCATTCGAAGTGATTCGAAAGTACTCGAGAAATTAATGTTATGAATATAATTGTGCACGGATTGCAGATTTACAAAGTGTTTTACAATCGAGTGAACTCCCGAACAAATCGCTAGTACCGTTCACGAGATATTTTCTAAACCCATTAGGGGTTCACTACTTTCTCCTTGCATAGAACTAAGCTGTGTATCGATTTTATTTTATCTCGTACATCGATGTTACATTATAGAGCTGAATTGAAACGTTACACAGTGATCTAGAACGTGATCGCAGGGAGAATTAATTATAAGAACTTGTGATATTTTTTTAATTGATTGTAAATTTTTTTTAAAGTAAAGTTTAGTAGTAAGAAAATAAGTAAGATATTTTTTGTGTGTAATTTGTTTGTATTTTGCAAGAGAATTGTAAATGGAAAAACTTCTATTGGATAATATATAAGTTTTTGATCCGTCAAACTAAAAAATTTTATTTTTGAGTTGAATAATAATTTTTGTTATTCAATAAAGTCCATATTGGTATTTTTCCATTATTTTTCTATCCTTTCCAGATATGTTAGGTACGCAAAAAAATGAAGTACACGAAGACCCAAGTGTTTAAGTCAAAACTATAAATTAAAATATTGTTTACTAAGTTAATCTTATTTTTCTGGATATTATCCATATTGCGAATTACACGAAAATAATTTTATTCGACGTATCATCAATTTTATCATATTTCTATGCATTTTTAATTGTATTATTACAAGACAGTATTGACTTTAATTTAAGAGAATATTAAAAATTGTGTTTTTTTAATTTATTCGTCTTACGATTGCGATTTAGATCATTGTGATTTATTTATGAGACTCTTTTTGCATCTCGAAACTCATCCTTAGTTCTACGCATCGAGCACTAAATTCGTTGTTAGCCGCGACGCAGACGCACTCTCGTAATCCCGTGGACTCTCGTCCACGTTGAAACAACTTGTACATAGAGGCTGAGACTCGTGTGTGTACATGCAAAATACGCAAAAGGCAATGTTCCTTCGAGAGTATACACCGAGGCGCATTGGCGCGGATTTCACACAGGGTTAAGGTGACGAATAATAATTTTTTTTGTAAGAGCAAGAGCTTAACATTATTCTTAAAAAGGACCAGTCAAATATGAACGTTTTTAAAAATTTCCTTTAGAATTTTCTGTATATGATGTGCAATTGCATGGCCTTTAAGTTTCCAAGACTTTTTCTAAAATATTGACAAATTTATTATGTATGTATATTTTTGGATGAGTCATGAATTTTAAAAGCGATGTAGTTACGTTGTATATAGGAAATTCTAATAGAAAATTTTCAAATTTTCAAATGAACGCTTTTAAAAATTTCTTTTAGAATTTTCTGTATATGACGTGTAATTGCATGGCCTTTAAATTTCCACGACTTTTTCTGAAATATTGACAAATTTAATATGTATGTATATTTTGAGAAAAGTTGTGGAAATTTAAAAGCAATACAATTACGTTGTATATAGGAAATTCTAATGGAAAATTTTCAAATTTTCAAATGAACGCTTTTAAAAATTTCCTTTACAATTTTCTGTATATGACGTGTAATTGCATGGCCTTTAAATTTCCAAGACTTTTTCTGAAATATTGACAAATTTATTATGTATGCATATTTTGAGAAAAGTTGTGGAAATTTAAAAGCAATGCAATTACGTTGTGTATAGGAAATTCTAATAGAAAATTTTCAAATTTTCAAATGAACACTTTTAAAAATTTCTTTTACAATTTTCTGTATACGATGTAATTGCATGGCCTTTAAATTTCCAAGACTTTTTCTGAAATATTGACAAATTTATTATGTATGTATATTTTGGGAAAAGTTGTGGAAATTTAAAAGCGATGCAATTACATTGTATATAGGAAATTGTAAACGAAAATGTTAAAAACGATCATTTGACCGATCGTGGCAGGAATAGTGTTAAATTGTACATTTACAAAAACTAAAATCCATCTAATACTATTTCTGGCACGACCAGTCAAATATGAACGTTTTTAAAATTTTCTATTAGAATTTTCTGTATACGACGTAATTGCATGGCCTTTAAATTTGCACGACTTTTTCTAAAATATTGAAAAATGTATTACACACTATGTATTTTAGAAAGAGTTGTGTATTTTAAACGCAATGCAATTACGTTGTATACCTATACAATGTGGATGTTTTATCTCGAAACCACTATTTAAATATCTCGAAGGAATTGAAGACAATAACTCGAGACAATGGAATATTTCGAAAAAAAATGCATTGTACAAGAAAAAGTTCAAGATAAAAAGTTAACAATTTCAAAGATCCGTGTGTGTTAAAATTATCTACACTTGGACCTAACTTTTGAAATTTTTAATGGGACTTTTTCTTGTACAATGCATACTTTTCCAGATATTCAATTGTCTCCAGTTAAAACATCCACTCTGTCGAAAAAATTAAAATAAAAATTTCAAAATTCCTAATTCGCTCATTTCCTCACAAAAACAAATATCAATCCATGAATGATCTCACCCCGGAATCCACGCCCATGCAAGATGTGGGTTTCCAGCAAAGGAGGATGCACCAGCGTGCCACCATTTACAAATTTACATAGAACACATTCGCTTGGCGTTTACAGCTCACAGATGACACATCGAAAACGATTACATATAATTATACAGACACTCTTGATTACCGAAGACAGTGGAGGTAGGGAAAGAGCGGTTGAACTTCCGTATCAGACTCTTGTCCGATTTTAATAAAATTTTACAGGTAATTAGAATTTACTAAATCTAGTCGAACGCCATAATTGCGAATTTAAGGAAACGTCTGCTTTCAGAGATATTTAATTTTCAATTACGTTTAATCTTTTAGATTTTTACGTAAAAACAAAGACTAAAATTCAAAAATGTTCTGCTTTATTAATATCCTGCAAGATTGTAAATACTAATTTATCAAAATATCATGAAAATGCATATTAAAAACAAGAAATATAGAAAACAATTTTGTTTTTTTTTGGTAATTATTCACTTATGGCAGTGTTTGCCAAAGTTTCGACATCTGTATACCCCTTCTATAATTTTTATAACGCTGAGTACCCCCCGTTATATATATAAAAAAAAGAAGAAAAATTGCATATATTTTAATATCAATCAAAATATATTTATTTCCTCCTTTTTTAGTGCGCAAACAAAATAATGATAAACGAAAAATAAAATTCGTTCATAAAAAAATATAAATAAAATAAATGAAAGTTATATTGTAAATAAGATTCGTTAAGTAGAGAATTTGCTATTAACCCTGCGATTTTTGGAAAGGTTTCTATTAATTCTCGTGTTAATTTTTGCTGGATTTTTATCGTATTCCAAAATGATGATCGCTCGATATTTGAAAAAGTTTTTGCAGAAATAACTTTTTCCTCTGAAAAAATTTGCGGTCTCCTCTCCAAAAAAAGATATTCAATGTTAAAGTTAAATTATAAATGTGATAAATGGAGATTGATCTAACCAGAAAGACCTACCACGCTCGCAAGTTTAAATTATTTTTTTAATACGTGCCGTGCCTAACCATTGCACCTGTCTAACCTGATATTTTCTGAAATTTCAGTCATCCACTTACGTGAAAAATTTCCAAGAATTCTTGATTTAATCGTGTAATTTTAAAATTCAATATCTCGGAAACGATTGACGGATCCGATTTTTTAAATTCGAATTTTAAACAAAATGGCGGATCTTCAAAGTTGAAGGTCGATTTTTGCTCAAAATTTCATTTCTCTTTGTTAAAAAGAAAATAGAAAGAATTGAAATTTAAAAAATCGGATCCTTCAACGACAATAAAAAACACTCTTCTTTAAGATGATGTTTGATGTTTGTGCTTCAGATGAACGAGCAAGGAGAAATCATTGTTACCGCGTAATCGTACTTCACGACGGTAAAGACGAGGCATTATAACGATGAAATTTCAAAAATGCAACGTCACAGCATTTTGCAACTGTATCGTTCCAATCAAATTTTAATAAGCAGTATAAAAGGTGTACTTTATTATGCAAAAGGTTCCATTGTTATAGTTTGTCTCTTGGCTCCGAAAAAAATTCATGAAAAATGCCTTTTATAATATTAATTTAAAATACCTGCGAGAATATTTTGGAATTTTGAAAGTTTCCAAAATTCTCGATTCAATCCTAACAATTTGCAAACTCAACATCCCAAAAACCCAAGCGTTTCCTTAAATTCACTTTAATATCGTTCGACTGCATTTAACAAGTGCAACCAACAAAATTTCATTAAAATCTAACGAACCACGGAATACGGAAGTCTCACCGAAAGATCAACTATCCTTACAGTGTTCATCTGGTGGATGAGAAGCTTCGTACAGGTAAGACACCGAGGTTACGATAAGCGAACAGGGTAACAAACGAGGTATCAATCTTAACACGGACCCCAGTGAACGTTTATCTCACACGATCCAAAAGTGTACAGATATACAACGAGTGACAGATATATAAACACAAAGTAAAACCAAGTACTGAGGATATAATATCCATTGATACTGTTTCACAATTATAGAGAGAGAGAGAGAGACAGATAAACAAATTGTGTGTGTGTGTGTATGTGTGTGTGCGTGTGAGCGTGAATACAACAAGGAGTACATTACCGTATATGAATAGGTATAATCGGTCGCGCGTCCGAATGTGTGCCTACGATCGCGGCCAAAACACAAGCTACTTCTTATCTCTTTATCCAATTCTACGTACTACTTAAACAATAGTGTATATATATGCTGAAGTGTTAAATTACCAACAGAAAAGATAAGGTGCATAAGGCTTTTTTTAGTACCATCGAAAGAGTAGGCAGTGACATGAAACCAATGAAATAGCATTGACAATAAACGGCCCAGTATTTCAACCGGGGTATCTTGGTTAGGGGTACAAAGTCCCACGAGGAGCCAGACGCCGTATCGTCCGAGCAATTGTCGTTCCTCAAGTGTCGATGGATCGCACGGACCAATTCCACTTGTACCACTGCTACCACCGGTCCCTAATGCACTTCCGGTTCCACCACCACCGCCACTTCCGCCGCCTGGGAATCCTGTGCTGCCCTTATTAGTACTTATTTCCGAGTTCTCTCGATTACTATCCATACTTAGCGGTTCAGCCTCCTTAAGCAGGCTGGAAAATTTGAGAAATGGAAATTATGTAGGGATTGTGTCGTGAGAATGCGGGATCCGATGCCACGTCTGGTTGTCGTCGGTTATCATGGCGTGTAATTTACGCCTGCAAATCTGATGGTTGGTATTTAGAAGGTGTGTTTTAGGTAAGTGAGGATTTGGGAATTTTTGAAATTTTTTTCGGGTAACTCGTTCTGAGGCACGACTTTAATGGCAGTGATTTGTTAATGTGAGAGTATTTTTTCTTTTTTTTTTTTGAGGGTGGAAAAATGGGTCGAAGAGTGAAATTGTTTATATTAGTTCGATTATTAAGGGATTGATTTTAAATTATGTAAATTGGGTATTTTGGAAGTGTGATTAGTGTTTTTGATTGTTAAATAAATAGTTGGAGAAAATTTAAGGCATTAAGTGTTGACACTGGAATTACTAAGGCTCTTGATATTAGTTGTCAATAAAAGATGTTTTCATATGAATAAAAATCACAGTTCTAATGATAAAATAAAAGTTCTCTTTCTGTTAAAATGAGTAATCAACAAAAGAAGCTTCCATATGAAAAAAAAAAAAAGAAGAAAATTGATAGTTCTAGTGATAAAATAAAAACTCTCTTTCTGTCAAAATGAGTGGTCAACAAAAGAAGTTTCCATATAAAAGAAAAATCACAGTTCTAGTGATAAAATAAAAGCTCTCTTTCTGTCAAAATGAGTGGTCAACAAAAGAAGTTTCCATATGAAAAAAAAATCACAGTTCTAGTGATAAAATAAAAGCTGTCTTTCTGTCAAAATAAGTGATCAACAAAAGAAGTTTCCATATGAAAAAAATCACAGTTCTAGTGATAAAATAAAAGTTCTCTTTCTGTTAAAATGAGTGATCAACAAAAGAAGTTTCCATATGAAAAAAAAAACAAAATTACTAGTTCTAGTGTTAAAGAGAAATTCTTGTAAAAAATTGATGCAACCGGTCATTTTGATATAAAGAGACATCAGAAAAAAAACCAAAAAACGTTTAAAACGATTTTAAAATCCTTACAACATAGCATCAAAGTTACTTTGCAAAAATGTAATTGTCACATATAATTATTAAAAACAAACTTCAACTCTTTTTTGGTCTCCACAAAAAATAGTGTCGCATTCCAAACGAGTTACTCCACATTGTGCGCAAAGTTTCACAATTTTTCCAAATCTCTCTCCCTTCACAAACCTTCCTTCTCAGTTCTCAATTAAACAGAATCTTCTTATTTTCCAATAATATCGACATTCTCAGAAATCGCATCGGTCCAAAACGGAGCTCAAACTAATTCCATCAATTTTTATAAAAACTACACATATACATCTTCTACCATTACGTTTTGCACCGAAGTGAAATGTACTGAGGAGCCGAACGTCGAAGAATCTCAGCTTCCACGTTCAGAACTTCGTTAACACTATTTCTACCAGAATTCTCAAAACACACTCTCTCAAAATTCTATTTCAAAACAATTTTCCAAGTTTCTCAATTATTTCATTCACTATTCTTATATTAATTGTTAAATTAATTTAACAATATAATTTTTCTGCAAACTCATCCTGGACCCAAGAAGACACCTTTTGGTTGAAATAGGTATATACAAAATTGCGGTAGAAATAGTGTTAATCGATCGAGTTTTACGAAATGAAAAATAATGAGAATGTCGATTATATCTCGTAACATACCACACGAATTTAATTTAACAATAATCACAACTGACTACGTCGACCACAACTATTTCAGATCCATCAGACGCGACAAGGGATCACGCGAGAGCGCGCACAACGAAACAATATACTATAATAGTGAGAATTCCATAGGAGACGGTAACGTGAAAAATCAATTGTATCTAATCGACCACAGAGAGATATATGCATCGTTTTGGAAATCTATCGGTAGAGATCGGGTAGCAATACTGTGTTTCTCGATATTTTTCCATTTTTTTTTCTTTTTTTTTTTATACTTTCAAAAAGTATTAGGACCCAGCTTCTTTCAGAGAGAGAGCTCGTGTCTCAACGATCCTCGAAGAAGCATGCAGACTACGCAATTTTTTTCGTGAGGTGCATCGCAAGGTGACGACTAAAAAGAAAAAAAAACAAAGGGAAAGAGAAAAGAAAGAAAAAAGAGATAAACCACAAAAATTAACAAGGAATAAAGAATTGAGCCGTTTATTTTGAAAGTGGCCTAAGTCTATTTTTTAAAAAAAATATAATATCACATAACATTAAATTATTCACGAATTATGTGATATTTTATTTTTTTTTGAAAAAAATTGACTTGGGCCATTTTCAAAAAATGATATTATCACATAACATTAAATTATTCACGAATTATGTGATATTTTATTTTTTTTTGAAAAAAATTGACTTGGGCCATTTTCAAAATAAACGGCTCGATTATTCTACGTGATGTTATTATTATGCAGTACGCGATATTATTACTCATGCAGCATACCAGTGTGTCATCGACAAGCTAGCTTGTCCCTTTAATTACACTACGTTGTACCAGTTAGAAACACGTCTGTATTCGTTTACGTGGTCTACCAGGTGGGCTGGTGTGTGGCATCCAGTATGTTCTAAGCCGAGGTGGTGTTTTCCTCGATAAGGCATTGAGTATCGAGTATCAAGGTGCAGTTTCCTATGCTCTACGGTGGGGTGAAATGCTTCACAGTCACATGTTGTCATTGTTGCTGTTGTAAAACTTTAGTTTTGCTACTTGAGATGGGAGATACGTGGGAGGAGATGGGTCGAGACTCGGTAGCAGATATGGTTTAGACTTCTGTATCCGACCCTCTTTCGATTTTAATAAAATTTTGTTTTTTCGCTAAATCCGAATATAATATCAGAATTTTAAAATTTAAAATGGCGGATCCAATATGGCGACCGCAAAATAAAAGTTTATTCGATTGTTATGAAACTTGGTATCCTGGGGTATTTTGAATTTTGAGATTCTGATATCACGTTCGTATTCAGGGACTCGAAAAACCTCCGGATACCGAGTTTCATAACAATCGATGAAATTTTTATTTTTTCCGTCGCCATATTGAATCCGCCATTTTAAATTTTGAAATTTTGATATATTCGTATTCAGAGACTCGAAAAACTCCTGGATACCGAGTATCATAACAATCGAAGAAAATTCTTATTTTTTTCGCTCGCCATTTTGAATCTGCCATTTTGAATTTTGAAATTCCGATATCATATTCGAATTCAGCGAGCTCAAAAACCATAGGACACCATAATTCATAAAAAATCCTACAAGGGTAAATCGGTTTTTTTTCAGATGTGCGTATATGCACATCACACTCCAGTGGCACGACTTTTTTTCTGCATGTATGCTGCATACACTGTTAAGGGGTTAAATTCGCACTTATGGCGTTCGACTGCATTTAGTAAATCCTACTTATCTATAAAATTTAATTTAAATCGAACAAGGATCGAATACGTAAGTTCAGCCTCAGATAATTAAGGATTGTTGTGCATGTTGTGGGGAGCAAATTGTCTTGTGCAGAGAGATGTGAGAGAGGAGAGAAATACGTTTAGATCGTGGTGCAAAATTGTGGAGATGCGCTAGTCGCACGATCCCAATCCTAGATTTATACACATTCAAGGAGAATAGAGGATTGTCTTTGTGCCACGTTCGAGGAAGAATCTCATTCTTGATACATTCAAACTGTGAATCGAGTTTGTCTACTCCTCAGATAATAATAAATAATTTAATTGAATTCCTCGAGCGTGGTATTTTGCATCATGTCTTACCAAGCAGGTTGGACCAGCACGGACAAAACACGCAAAGCGACAATGATCATCCTGCGATCGGTTAATTAGTAACACGACGTTCAGTGGTGGTGGATTCTTTTCCAGTTGCAGTTTTTCGGTGTCGAGAATTGTCAATCTCTTATTTACTCATTCGTTATTCGTATTCAATAAAACACCAAGTGGTTCTGTACTCGAGCATACACGAATTAACCCTTTGACTGCTAAATGCGTGTATTGTAATTTTTTACTATAACACCTTTATTACTGTAAGTATATTGGTAATTAAATATGAAGGTGTTATACTTTTACTTTTATTTTTTACTATAACACCTTTATGACTGTAAGTATGTCGGTAATTAAATATGAAGGTGTTATACTTTTATTTTTTACTATAACACCTCTATTACTTACAGTAAAAAACGAAGTAAAAAATATAACACCTTCATATTTAATTACCGATATATTACTTACAGTAATAAAGGTGTTATAGTAAAAAATAAAAGTAAAAGTATAACACCTTCATATTTAATTACCGATTATTATTGAAGGAATGCAGAAATTAAGTGAAGTAAATTAAAACAACTTAAAAAGTTACGTAAGACAAATAAAAAGAAATGGATATTTTTAATTTATTTACCATTATTATTTTTTAAACCTGACATGCCAAAAATGTTCATATTGATGGATTCGTCCGAGAGCGCGTCGCAGTCAAAGGGTTAAATATGAAATACTCGTTTGTCCACGTTGGAAAATAATGAAAAATAAATCACTTTCTAGAGATCTTCTAATTAATACGATGAACGGTGTGAAGATATATCTTGGACAAACGGACACCACTTTTATAATTAATCTAGAGATCTATTCTCGCCTGGTGAATTCGTCGTTTACCGAGATACGTGCAAATTATAGCGCCTTGTAGTGTCTTTAATCATTATCCTTCCCAGACTTTTCCAAGTGGTAAGCATTAAATAATAATCGTCGAGCAAATGGGATCCAAGCGTGTGAGAAATTGTTGTCTCACCTAACGATGGCCTGTACCATGTAAGTTTGAGTTTGCGCGTCCAATTGTGAGACGTGTGGTAGTGCCATGTGATAAACGTGATCACCACCGCGACGATTGTTGTGACGAATGTTGTGACACTGCTGGCAATATCTTATTGGATGATTGCCGTTGTAACTGGCGCACTCGGTGGAGAAGCAAACGCTGATCGCTGATTTGTCCGTTGCTCGACAGTTCTGTGTAAGAAAAATGCTTGATGTTAATTATAATTGAGATTAGCATTAGTAGACCTGTAAAAATTAATGGTTAATAAAGGAAGTTTCTATGTGGAAATAAAAATTGGTAGTTTTAGTGATAAAATAAACGCTCTACTTGTTAAAATGTGTCTTCAATAAAAGAACCATATGGATATAAATGTTAAAAGTTAAAACATATAAAAGTTTCCATATGGAAATAAAAATTGGTAGTTTTAGTGATAAAATAAATGTTCTATTTGTTAAAACGTGTGGTTAACAAAAGAAGTTTCCATATGGAAATAAAAATTGATAGTTTTAGTGATAAATTAAACGCTCCATTTGTTAAATTGGTCAACAAAAGAAGTGTCCATATGGAAATAAAAATTGGTAGTTTTAGTTATAAAATAAACGCTCTCTTTGTTAAAATGAATGGTTAGCAAAAGAAGTTTCCATATGGAAATAAAAATTGGTGGTTTTAGTGATAAAATAAACGCTCTGTTTGTTAAAATGAGTGGTCAACAAAAGAACCTTTCATACGAAAAAAATAACTGGTAGTTCTGGTGATAAAATAAATGTTCTCTCTATCGAAATGATTACAGTTAACAAAAGAAGCTTCCATATGAAAAAAAAGAAAATACATAATTCTAGTTGGAAAATAACCATTCTTCTTGTAAAAATGATTGGTCAATAAAAGAATCTTCCATATGAAAAAAAAAAAAGAGAACATTCATAATTCTAATGATAAAACAAACGCTCATACGCAATTATAAGCAAGTATTCAGTGAAGAAACAAAAATTACCTTGTTCTCGCATACCATAGACACTTGCTGCATCGGATGCAGGATGTCGTAAAACATTTGGTTAGGATGCTCCCGGTGTATCTCGTTTGCACATTCGATGCATAGATACAGGGGCGGAGGAGACTCTGTGGCGAATGTGATTGATATTCTGTGATCGTAGCACACCTTACCAGCTTCTGCGTTTCCAGCATTTGGACAAGAATCTCGTTGACAAACGAAAGGCGATAGATCATCTAAAATAATAAAAATATATAAACAAAAAGTCTTTGATCAACTTCGAGTATGAGACACGTACTCGCGAATTTCATCAGAACTGCACGACGGTCGAATAAATTGGGATTAAAAGATGGCCAGTAGTAAAACAATAATTTTGCTGCTGATGCTCTTGCTGGAGCTGTACCATATGCAACCACACAGAGAATATCTTTGACTACACCTGGCTTCAGAGCCATGAGACACTCCAGCAATTGGCAATGATGAGCTGGAAAAATATTTCATTTATTATCTTATCTATTTATCCAGCTTACACACTGAGAGAAAAGTATATGATATATCTAACTATAATGGCATAGTAACAAAATTATAGTTGGAAATATTATATTTATGATAAATGTTACCATAATGTCGGTAATAATTACGATAGAGGCATAATATAAGCAACTATATTATGTTTTTACCCAAAATTATGGTTATTTCAACTAAAAATATAGTATGGTGAGAAAAGTAACTATTTTATATAGTTAATATTACCAGAATGTTTCATACATAGTGATAGAACTAACTATATTCACATATATAGCACATTTTACTATAGATATGATAACAAGAACAAAGATAATAGTTCTACTATATTTTGTACGGTTAAGTGAACTATAAAAATATGTTCGACGCCAAATTTAACTATAAAATATAGTGAGATTATAGTAAACCCAACCATTTTTTTCTCTCAGTGAACTGAGAGAGAGTTGCAAACTCTCTGAAATTACTGATGCATTTTACCTGGATTACTGGAGTACTGAAAGATCATCATGATCACTGCTGCTATAGACTGGCTGGCAGCATTCTCATTGCTGTCCTCAGTTTTTCTCGCTACAAAATTACTATGTTAGATACTTTTTTGTATGAGAAAGTAGTGAGAGAGAACTTACGGATGGTGAATGGTAAGATGTAGAAGCAAAGGTAATTGACAATCTCTTGGTGAAGTTCCACAGGCAGAACAGAGATTGCACTGGCTGCCAGGTAGGGCATATTATCGATTAGGTCATGATCCAGAAATGGTAACAAGCAGGCCAAGCATTGCAGCAGAGCTTGTCCAAATGCTGAGTATGAAATTAATGGAGTTTTAATTATTTTTCTCCGTGTCATTGACCTCTCACAATAGACTCTTACCATGTAGGCCGATGTGTATCAACGGGACCACGTCCATCAGCTGTGTCAACTCGTTGTACAATTGTTTGTAATCCAAATTTGGATAGACACCTATGCGCTCGCTGTCCAATTTCTGGGTCTTGATCATCTCGAGAGGTGATTCTCGCACTTCCTTCAAAAGAGCTGAAATACGAGTTACATTGTTTATGACATGTTCATGGCGGCGCTGATTTTTGCGTTTCTGTCCGTACGGCGGCGCACGTATTCATGTTTTACTCCATATGACGGCGCGTGGTACACGGTATCCAGTAGGAGAATGGAGCGTGAGCCACCGCCGTCAGATGAGAGACTCGACTGTGAATCACCGGTGGTACGCGCCGTCCAATGGCAGACTCAAGTGCGAGCCACCGGTGATGCACGCCGGCGTTGACATATTAACATAAAAATAACGTGATCTACCACTAATAATACATCTTACAAAGCAACGTCTGGGAGAAATATTTCACGGTATTGGCCATGTCCAATCCAGATGGGACCGGTTGGCTTCCATGAAGGAGCCGATGATAATAATCATGGAGACTGGTCAACTTCAATGTGTCTAAAATTAAAAAAATCATATTATTAATTAACAAACAATCTGTATGAGTAATACAAGCCCATAGGGTACTCACATGCTGCAAATCTGGTGCCCATTGTGATGTGCCTGCCTCAGCAGTAACCGGCGCATGTCTTGTACAAAAAAAAAATATTCTTCAGTTGTGATACATCAAATCCTCTCACCTTTATTCTCCTCACGTGTAAAGTTAGTGGAAACAGATTTATGGTGAAACTTACAATGTAATCTCACGATATTTTGTTACATAATTAATTAAACACAGTTGTCTGCCGGTCCAAGTGAACGATCAGCACTCGTTCTCATTTCCAAACTTCTCTGGAGCCCATGTCGGAACAGAATCATCGCGAGGGGTCCATCTCGAAGCGACGCTCGAGAGTGAATGAGCGCGCATGCAGTATCGACCTGCTTCGAAAATGGGGAGGATAGGGTGGTTACTACGCCCTCGGATCACTCTTCCTTGGTCTCCTCGCGCACGAATCGACGAAATGGACAGGGGAGAGCTCGAAGACGATGAAGAAGGGCCATCGACACGGAGAATTTTTTACTAAAGAGAAAGAAATTTTAAATAAATACTCCTTCCTTTTGATTTGAAGCATTAACCTCTTAACAGTGTGGTGAAAGTGAGCTTTACTCGCCACCAGTGTGTGAAAAAAAGTTTGTTACATTTCTGTAATGATTTTCGTATCGATGCTTTTGAAATCGCTCAATTTGAATATAATATCGGAATTTCAAAATTCAAAATGGCGGATTCAATATGGCGACGGAAAAAATGAAAATTTCATCGATTGTTATGAAACTCGGTATCCGGGGGTTTTTCGAATCGCTGAATACGAATATAATATCGAACTTTCAAAATTTAAAAGACGCATCTGAAACAGAGGACTGAAATTGGAAAAAGCTCGAAATTAATATGTGAGATTCCAAGCTCGCTGAACGAAAATCTTATATTAGAATATCAAAAGCGTGGAATAACAATCCAGAATAGTTCGAGGTAAAAATACAGTATATGACTATCAATCCAACTATTTTTTTCAAATGTAAAGTCGCCATTTTGCATTTTGAAATCCTGACGTCATATTTGGATCCAACGATCTCGAAAACTTTAGGATAATTTTTATAACGATCCAATTATTAGTTCAAATTCTTGTTCGTCATATTGGATCCGTTATTTTGAATTTTGAAATTCTGATATCATATTCGGATTCAAGGACCTCAAAAATCGTAGGATGCTACATACATTGTTAAGATGAATGAAAGGAAATATTCTGTGGATCTGTGGATCGTCTCTGAAGGCTTCTTAGAGCTTTTAGGTTTGATTTACGGAGGATCTTGTCCTTTTACTTTTCGTTTAAGAACGGAACCAAGAAGCGTGCTCAGGTATCGTATTAAGTGTGTCACGAGGGGTCGCTTGTAGGTCGACCTATGACGTGAAACGGGGATCGATGTAATCTAAATGCGATGTACAGCTGCAAGCGGTGAAGTCATTCTCTTGGAATAAAAGCTGCACCACCAAATACGGAGGCGGCTTCGATCGCACGAAGTGGAGAATAGGAAGCGTATTTCCCGCTGTTTCGACGGTCACGCGACGGTTGCTCCGTGATCCTCGTGGAACTCCTGAACAGCTCGTCCTCGAGCTTTTAATAATTGAATAATTCTGCAAAAGAAAGGAACATATAAATAAATCAAGATCTTACGTACTACGGCTCATATACTCTCTGTGTAAAAGAAAAATCCAACATATACAAAAAAAAAGGAAATATGAACAAACAATGATGATAGCCAACAAAGAATCACCTCAAAAAATTTTACCGTGATCCTTTTGAAACTCATGAACAGCTCGTTCTCGAGCTTTTAATAAAAGATTCATCCTGAATAATTCTGCAAAAGAAAGAAGCAAATAAATAAATAACAATCATGCATACTCCGGTTCATATATTCTCTATGTAAAATAAAAATCAAAGAAAGGATCAGCTCAGGAAATTTCACCATGATCCTCTTGAAACTTATAAACAGCTCTCATCCTCAAACTTTTAATAAACGTCTTCAATAATTCTACAAAACAAAGAAACAAAACCAAATAAACAACAATCAATCATATATACCACAGCTCCTACAATACTCTCTCTCTTTCCATACAAACTAAAAATCCCACATATACAAAAAAAAAAAAAGAAACATGAACAAAGATAATACCCACCAAAGGATCACCTCAGAAAATTTCATCATGATTTTCTTGAAACTCGTGAACAACTCGTCCTGGCGCTTTCAATAAACAATTCATGCTGTATAAACCTATAAAAGAAAAAAACAAAAATAAATAAACAACAATCAATCATATATACCAAATCTCCTACAATACTCTCTCTCTCTCTCTCTCTCTCTCTCTCTCTCTCTCTCTCTCTCTCTCTCTCTCTCTATACACACATATATATATATATATATACAAAACAAAAATCCCACATATACAAAAAAAAAAGGAAACACGAACAAACAATGATCACATCCCCATCAAAAAACCCCTTCCTCATCTGTCCCATCAACCATCCCTTCTTTCAATCCATCTATCCATCTCACGTGAATTCTGTCGAACGCAAGAGTCCAGGACGAGAAGACCTCAGAGGCCTGGTGGGCAGGTGAGCCGATCGATCGGAAAGGTGCGCGCGCGTACTCCAACGAAGAGGAGTCGATGTTCTGCGTGGAGAATCCTCGTGTCGAGGCTTAATACAGCGTCGGGGGTTGCCTAGGACACCACACGTACTCGTCTGGCCTCGGTGTCGTCGTCGTACTACGTCATCGTGTTCGTTCGTGGAGGGGTAGGACGCCGAGTTTCAGGCAATCTGCGGCACAATACCGTGTCACGGAAAACAGTACACACGGGGCTCTCTACGGCGAAGGCTGCGCCCTCGCGCGTTACACGCTACTCTTCGTGGTCTTCTGTCGTTGTTGTCGGACGGTTGTCAACTCATCAGGGATTCTCTACCCTCGCGCACTACCTTGTACAGTGGTTCTGTGGATCCTGGAACGTGCATAAAGAATTTTCACGGGTAAATATCATGTTTTTCTGGTTTCTTTTACTTATAAAAGTTGTAGTCATTTATTTTTGTTTCTCCTGTAAGGAGATTTTGGAATTTTTTTTGGCAAAATTCAAATTTTTTTTTTTGGTTTGTTAGAAATGGTTGGAGAGTATACACGAGCTTGGAGAGGAGATATTTGTGGAATCTGTGGACAGATTTTGAAAGTTGAAATGGTGCATTCAATATGGCGATTTTTTAATAGGATAGTTTATATAGTGAGTTCTGGATTCTTTTGTTGGGTTTGAGTTGAAAATTTTTAGTTGGGGATTTTTGAGGACGATTTTGAATGCAGAGTTTGAAAGTAGTTGGAGTTTCTAGATGGATTCTGAGTACCTTTTGAGCAGATTTAAGAATGAGACATTGGACAATTATTATATGAATTTTCTGGTTTTGGGTTTTTTTTTCGGTTATCAATCCAATTGTGCAAAATTTGAGAGCGCAACTCGATCCATTTTAAGGCATCAGTTTTAAGCTTTAGTTTGTTTAAGTGATTTTGTTTAGGAATTAACAAAGAAAATGTTTGGATGAGTATACTTGTTATCATGCATAGGGTAGCAAACTCCATTTGGACGAATATGCTCAGGATAATGAGTAGGAGGGTTAAAAACAATTATTCTGATTTTTTTATACCTATTAAAGAACATTTTTGGAGCTGTTGGAGGATGCGTGTTCATTTACTTAATAGACTCTCGAAAATTCCTTCAGTCTTTCCAAACAGGATGATACATCCTGAAATAACAAAGGTTTATAAGAATTTTCTATATATTAATTCTCCGCTTGAAAATTTTCTACAGCTACTTTCTGTTTGTCAATTTTTAATACCTATTAAAAAATGTTTCTAGTGGGCTCTCGACACTTCCTTCAGTTTCTCCAAGCAGAACGATACTTCCTGAAATAATAAAAGTTTATAAGAATCTTCTACATCAATTCTCCACTTGAAAATTTTCTACAGCTATTTACTGTTTGTCAATTTTTTAATACCTATTAAAAAATCTTTTTGGAACTGTTGAGGGCTGTGTGTTCATTTGCTTAATGGACTTTCGAAAATTCCTTCAGCCTTTCTAAACAGGACGATACTTCCTGGGTGTGATACTTTCTGAAATAACAAAGGTTTATAAGAATTTTCTACAACAATTCTATGCTTGAAAATTTTCTACACCTACTTTCTCTTTGACAATTTTTTAATACCTATTAAAAAATCTTTTTGGGACTCTTGAAGGCTGCGTGTTCATTTCCTTAATTTATAAGGATGATTTATAAGAATTTTCTATATGTATATTAATTCTCCACTTGAAAATTTCCTACACCTATTTTCTACACTTGACAATTTTCTACACCTACTTTCTGTTTGACAATTTTTTAATACCTATTAAAAAATCTTTTTGGGACTGTTGAAGGCTGCGTGTGCATTTCCTTAATTTATAAGGATGATTTATAAGAATTTTCTATATATTAATTCTCCACTTGAAAATTTCCTACACCTATTTTCTACACTTGACAATTTTCTACACCTACTTTCTGTTTGACAATTTTTTAATACCTATTAAAAAATCTTTTTGGGACTGTTGAAGGCTGCGTGTGCATTTCCTTAATTTATAAGGATGATTTATAAGAATTTTCTATATATTAATTCTCCACTTGAAAATTTCCTATACCTATTTTCTACGCTTGACAATTTTCTACGAGCCTATATACTGAACCTTCGCGAGGCTCCATGGGATTCGATTAGGTCGATAACGCGCTCCGTATGTTGCGCCCCTAGAATTGTCGCGAGGATGGGCTTCTTAAGGGTGAACCGAAGAGGGAATTGAATTTGAGAAAGGGGCGCGAATGCTACGCAGGAAAGAGCCGAAGTGGAACACACCAGAGAGCACGATCCCTTCTTGGCGCCACGCGCGCGCGCGCGTCTCGACGCGCCGCAAATTGCACTCGGACGATTCGTGAATTAATAATGCTGAAATTGATTGACCCCTGGACTATCTTGGGGCCAGCATGCGCCACCTATGCACCTGGACGGTACACGTGCTGTCACGGAAATAATACCACGGATGAGCATTCATCCAGACGAGTAACATTCGTGAAGTAAGAAATTTGAAAAATTCTGAAACTTTTTGCAAAATGTAGAGTAACACGTGATGTCATGGAAAATTCTGAAACTTTTTGTAAAACACGTAGAGTAACACGTGGTGTCACGGAAACTTTTTGCAAAACACGAAGAGTAACATTCGTGAAGTGAGAAATTTGGAAAATTCTGAAACTTTTTGCAAAATGTAGAGTAACACGTGCTGTCACGGAAATAATACCACGGATGAGCATTCATCCAGACGAGTAACATTCGTGAAGTGAGAAATTTGAAAAATTCTGAAACTTTTTGAAAAATGTAGAGTAACACGTGATGTCATGGAAAATTGTGAAACTTTTTGCAAAACACATAGAGTAACATTCGTGAAGTGAAAAATTTGGAAAATTGTGAAGCGTTTTGCAAAATGTAGAGTAACACGTGTTGTCACGGAAATGATACCACGGATGAGCATTCATCCAGACGAGTAACATTGCTGAAGTGAGAAATTTGAAAAATTCTGAAACTTTTTGTAAAATGTAGAGTGACACGTGGTGTAACGGAAAATTCTGAAACTTTTTGTAAAACACGTAGAGTAACACGTGGTGTCATGGAAAATTCTGAAACTTTTTGCAAATCACGTAGAGTAACACGTGGGTGTCACGGAAACTTTTTGCAAAACACGAAGAGTAACATTCGTGAAGTGAGAAATTTGGAAAATTCTGAAACTTTTTGTAAAATGTAGAGTGACACGCGCTGTCACGGAAACTTTTTACAAAACGTAGAGTAACTCGTCCTGAAAGTGATACTAGTTTTTGTTGGAGGTCTACGAACATTTTGAAGGGGTGAATTTACTCTACATTCTACACGAACTTTCCAAACTCTCTGAATTTCTCACTTAACAAATGTCGTACAAATGAAATTTCACGCGCTTCGCGCCTCATTAGGCAACGATTCTAATCACACGGATTGGCGTAACGCGAGCGAAAAGCCTCGTGAACGAAACGGAGACTCGAGACGAGTGTGTAATAATAACAGGCGAAGTAATAGCTCGTTACAGACTCGACACTCGCAGTAGGACAGGTTGCGGACGCGGTAGTGTTTGGTGCACGCGTCCACGTGGAAGGAGAGAATGAGGAGTGACGTTTTAACAGTGTGTGTGTGTGTGTGTGTGTGTGTGTGTGTGTGTGTGTGTGTGTGTGTGTGTGTGTGTGTGTGTGTGATTTGTGTGTGCGAGTGAGTGAGTGAGTGAGTGAGTGAGTGAATAAGTGAGTGAGTGAGTAAATGAGTGAGAAAATGAGTGAGTAAATGAGTGAGTAAATGAGTGACTGAATGAGAGAATGAATGTGTGAGTGAGTGAGTGAGTAAGTGAGTAAGTGAGTGAGTGAGTGAGTGACTGAGTGAATAAGTGAGTGAGTGAGTAAATGAGTGAGTAAATGAGTGAGTAAATGAGTGAGTAAATGAGTGAGTAAATGAGTGACTGAATGAGAGAATGAATGTGTGAGTGAGTGAGTGAGTGAGTGAGTGAGTGAGTGAGTGTGCGAGTGAGTAAGTGAGTGTGTGAGTGTATGAGTGAGTGAGTGAGTAAGAGTAAGAGAGACTGTGTGAAAAAGAGGGAAAGAGAAAGATGGAGTGTGTGAGAGACTGTGTGAAAAAGAGAGAAAGAAAAAGATGGAGTGTGTGAGAGACTGTATAGAAAAGAGAGAAAGAAAAAGATAGAGTGTGTGTGTGTGTGTGTCTGTGAGACTGAGAGACTGAGTGTGTGAGACTATGTGAGACTGTGTGAAAACGAGAGAGAGAGAGAGAAAGAGAGAGCTGGTGAGTCGTACGGCATAAAACAGGCAGGAGTCCTTGCCGCAGCCTTGCGTTTTCTCCTTGAGGCGGAATTCTATTTAAATGTACAAGCGTGCGGTGCCTCGAGAGTATCGGCGAGAGAATGGTGAGAGAGAGCGAAGGAGAGAAACGATGAAGAGAGAAAAGGTCGATGGTGGAGAGAAAGGAAGGTACGACCACTTTGTCGTTCTCTCCTTTAGTTTCTTCACACCTCGGAGCCAATGACTTCTCTCTTCTCCACTCACATCTGAACTTAACACTAGAAGTATCCAATCCGGTCAAAATGACCAGTTGCATTGATGTTTGACAATAATTTCTCTTTAAGCCTAGAACTACCGATTTCTTCTTTTCGTATTGAAACTTATTTTGTTGATCGTTCATTTTTACAGAGAGAGAGAGAGAGAGAGAGAGAGAGAGAGAGAGAGAGAGAGAGAGAGAGTGTTTAATTTGTCAGTAGAAGTAACCAGGTTTTTTCAAATGGAAAGTTATTTTGTTGATCATTGATTTTTACAGAGAGAGAGTGTTTAGTTTATCAGTAGAATTACCAATTTTGTTTTTCATATAGAAACTTCTTTTGTTAACCACTCAGTTTTACAGAGAGAGTGTTTAGTTTATCAGTACAATTACCAATTTTGTTTTTCATATGGAAACTTCTTTTGTTAACCACTCATTTTTACAGAGAGAGTGTTTAGTTTATCAGTAGAACTACCAGTTATTTTTTTCACATAGAAGCTTCTTTTGTTGACCACTAATATTCATAGATTTACTAGTTCTAGTGTTAATACATACTCTACCTATAAAGAATTGATTCTGCTCTTAAATAATCATTTCATTCCAATTGTTCCATGTTTCCTTCTCTATTAAAACTATCCTAGCTCATCACAGTACACATAATCATTTTTGGTAATTCTAGTGGTAAACTAGTGCAATTTTCAATTTTCTCTCTCTCTCTCTCTCTCTTTGTCATGGACCATGGAAGAATTTACAGACGAATTTTACTGTTAGTTACGCGTGATAAAAAGCGAAAACGAGTCTCGATGACGATCTCGTTAGCGGCACGGACGAACGAGACTCCTCCTCGCTTAATCTGATAATTGGACCGATTATTTATCGGTCGTTTAACCGTGTTACGTCATCTCGTTTACGCTCATGCATCCAGGTGCCTCTCTTCTTCATCTTCATCTTCTTCTTTTCACTTGATTCTTTTTTCTCACGCGTTACTTTATTTGTTTCTTCCTTTCGATTCTTCATCTTCATCTTCATCTTTCCACTTGATTCTTCTTTTCTCACGTGTTGCTTTATTTCTTTCTTCCTTTCGATTCTTCATCTTCTTCATCTTCATCTTCATCTTCTTCTTCATCTTCATCTTGTTCTTCATCTTCATTTTCATTTTCTTCTTTTCACTTGATTCTTCTTTTCTCACGCGTTGCTTTATTTGTTTCTTCCTTTCGATTCTTCTTCATCTTCTTCATCTTCTTCTTTCCACTTGATTCATCTTTTCTCACGAGTTACTTTGTTTGTTTCTTCCTTTCGATTCTTCATCATCTTCTTCATCTTCTTCTTTCCACTTGATTCATCTTTTCTCACGAGTTACTTTGTTTGTTTCTTCCTTTCGATTCTTCTTCATCTTCTTCATCTTCTTCTTTCCACTTGATTCATCTTTTCTCACGAGTTACTTTGTTTGTTTCTTCCTCTCGATTCTCGTCGGAAATCCGCGAGATTTTCGAAAGGGCGCTTCGAATGCAGCACAGGCGAATGCTCGGACAAAGGAATGGGAATATTCTCGCTCGCCTTGGCGCGGCCACCGTAAAATTTCCTGTTCTCTCTTTCAAGGTTCTTTGGCATGAGTCAAAAGAGTCAACGCGCTCCGGGGGCCGTTCGTCTGTCTCGCGTGGTGCTCGTGTGTCATCGTCCATGTTCCTTTTTTTCTTCTCTCTTCATTTTCCAGGGTTCGGTAGCTCTTGTTGCTTCTGTCTCGTAATCGGAGCGGCTTGTAGGTTGACTAGAGAAATCTGAAAATTTTTTTAAAGGATTTTGAAAGCTCGTTGGAATTTTTTTTGAGGTATGAGGAAAAAAATGAAAACTTCTTACTGACTTTTTGAGTATATCTGAAGTGGTTATTTTGTTTCTGGTCTTCTTATTTTAAATTGTGTGTCAGTTCGCGTTGCTTCTCTCTAGGAGAACTTGTAGGTTGACTAGAGAAATCTGAAAATTTTTTTTAAGGATTTTGAAAGATCGTTGGAATTTTTTTGGGGTATGAAGAAAAAAATAAAAACTTCTTACTGACTTTTTGAGGATATCTGAAGTGGTTATTTTGTTTCTGGTCTTCTTATTTTAAATTGTGTGTCAGTTCGCGTTGCTTCTCTCTAGGAGCACTTGTAGGTTGACTAGAGAAATATGACAAATTTTTTTAAAGGATTTTGAAAGCTCGTTGGAATTTTTTTTGGGGTATGAGGAAAAAAATAAAAACTTCTTACTGACTTTTTGAGTATATCTGAAGTGGTTATTTTGTTTCTGGTCTTCTTATTTTAAATTGTGTGTCAGTTGCGTTGCTTCTCTCTAGGAGAACTTGTAGGTTGACTAGAGAAATCTGAAAATTTTTTTTAAGGATTTTGAAAGCTCGTTGGAATTTTTTTTGGGGTATGAGGAAAAAAATAAAAACTTCTTACTGACTTTTTGAGTATATCTGAAGTGGTTATTTTGTTTCTGGTCTTCTTATTTTAAATTGTGTGTCAGTTCGCGTTGCTTCTCTCTAGGAGTACTTGTAGGTTGACTAGAGAAATATGAAAAATTTTTTTAAAGGATTTTGAAAGCTCATTGGAATTTTTTTTGGGGTATGAGGAAAAAAATAAAAACTTCTTACTGACTTTTTGAGTATATCTGAAGTGGTTATTTTGTTTCTGGTCTTCTTATTTTAAATTGTGTGTCAGTTCGCGTTGCTTCTCTCTAGGAGCACTTGTAGGTTGACTAGAGAAATATGAAAAATTTGTTTAAAGGATTTTGAAAGCTCGTTGGAATTTTTTTTGGGGTACAAGGAAAAAAATAAAAGCTTCTTACTAATTTTCTAAGGATACTTGACGTGATCATTCTGTCTCTGTTCTCTTCTTTTTCTGTCGTTCGCCAATTCTTGTAAAGTTCCTTAGGATTGAGTGACCTAAAAAAATATTAAAAATTGTTAAACCTTTTTAACACTAGATTTACCGAAACCAGTAAATTTAACTGGTTCAAATATGAAATCCTGTTTATAAATAATGTTCGGTAAATCTAGTGTTAAAGGCTAATCATAATTTTTTCTAGGCACAAGGAAAGAAATGAAACCTTCTTACTAATTTTCTAAGGACACCTGACGTGGTCATTATTTCTCTGTCCTCTTCTTTTTCCATCGTGTTTTAGCTTACTAGCAGCATTTATAAATCGACCTAAAAAATATGAAAAATTTTTTAAACCCTTTTAAAAATGAATTCTTCTAAAATTCCTTAGGATTAAGTGACCTAAAAAATATAAAAAATTTCTTAAACCCTTTTAAAAAGTAATTCTTCTAAAATTCCTTAGGGTCGAGTGACCCAAAAAAAACATTAAAAAATGTTTTAAACCCTTTTAAAAATCAATTCTTCTAAAATTCCTTAGGGTCGAGTGACCCAAAAAAACATTAAAAAATGTTTTAAATCCTTTTAAAAATCAATTCTTCTAAAATTCCTTAGGATTAAGTGACCTAAAAAATATACAAAATTTCTTAAACCCTTTTAAAAACTAATTCTTCTAAAATTCCTTAGGGTCGAGTGACCCAAAAAAAACATTAAAAAATGTTTTAAACCCTTTTAAAAATCGATTCTTCTAAAATTCCTTAGAATCAAGTGACCCAAAAAAACATTAAAAATTTCTTAAACCCATTAAACGCCCATTGGACGCGTCTGGAAAACTCGTGAATGACTCTAGTTATAAATTTTCCAACGACGCACGACATCGTCATCGCGATAAACGCCTCACGCGAGGACATCGATGCTTTATCATCGACGCGCGTACGTCACGCGTCGTTGTCAATTTTCAGGATAAGCTACGGCTCGCCTGAATTTTCTTTATCACCGTGAAAATTGTCCGAGAGTAAAACGAAACGCGAAACAGTGAAGTAATTAGTCGTTGAAAATTTGTAATTCATACCTTAAGAACCCAAGACGACTTTTCTCCAAGATATTATTTAAAAAAAAAAAAAAAATTCTTCGACATTTCGCTCTCTTTCCAAGCAGGAGTAAACAACTTGCCAATCAGGAAGCGTCTGGCTCCTTTCGTTCAGGGTTAATAGCACGGACTATTATTTAAATCAGAAATCAAGTCCTCGAAGTCATTTGGAATAAAATAAAAATCTGTGAAAATTAACACGTGGATTAATTAAAATCTTTTCAACAATTCCAGGGTTAATTGCATGAACTATTAATTAAATTAGAAATTAAGTCGTCTGCTTATTGAGCAATCTGTAGTGCGATGAAAATCCATGAAAATTAACACGAGAATTAATAAAAATCTTTTGAACAATTCCAGTGTTAATTGCATGAACTATTATTTAAATCAGAAATTAACTGTGGAGTTAATTAATTAATAAATGGTGGCACTTAATGAGCAATCAGCTGCAACGTAATAAAAAAATCCATGAAAATTAACGTGAGAATTAATAAAAAAAATTTTCCAATAACCGAGCGATCATCATTTCGGAATCCACTAAAAAAAATCCACCAGAAATCAACACGAGAATTACCAAAAAAAAAAACTCCTTCGAACCCTAAAGAACCAAAACGAACTCCTAGAGTACCATCCCGATTACGCGCCTGGACTTGGAGAAACCCAGGGCCACCGTTGGCGCCAATCAAGTGGCCGCAGACTTTTTCGCGCTTTTCAAAAATAGTCTTATGGAAAAATAATTCAAATTTTCGTTGAATTTTTTTCGCTAGAATAATACTGGAAAAATAATTCAATTTTTCGTTGAATTTTTTTGCTTGAACAATAGTGAAAAGGGAATTAAATTTCCTTTGCAATTACACAGCGAAGATCCTTATACTTCCATTTTTATATTCCCTGTTGCGGACGAATTTGAAAAAGAGGCGATTTTTGCAAATCATTTCGGAATCCACTAAAAAAAAAAAAATCCCTCAGAAATCAACACACGAGAATTACCAAACAAAAAAATTTCCAAACCTTAAGAAACTCAAAACGAACGGTAAGACTTCCGTATCCGGCGCTCGTCCAATTTTAATAAAATTTGACCTGCAATTAAATTGATTTTATTAAAATCGGACGAGGGTCGGATACGGAAGTTCAGCCAAAAAAAAATCCTCTTTCGAACCCTAAGAAACTCGAAACGAACCCGTGGTGTACCATCCCGAATACGCGCCTGTGCCTGGAGGCGGCCACGGCCACCGTTGGCGCTAATCATGTGGTCGCAGACTTTTTTTACGCTTTTCAAAAATAGTCTTATGGAAAGATAATTCAATTTTTCATCGAATTTTTTTGCTTGAACAATAGTGAAAAGAGAATTCAATTTCCTCTGCAATTACACAGCGAAGATCCTTATACATTCCATTTTTATATTCCCTGTTGCGGACGAATTTGAAAAAGTGGCGATTTTTGCAAATCATTACGGAATCCACTAAAAAAAAATCTACTAAAAATCAACACACCAGAATTACCAAAAAAAAAAAAAAATCTCCTTCCACCCCTAAGAAACTCAAAACGAACGGTAAGACTTCCGTATCCGACCCTCGTCCGATCTTAATAAAATTTTACCTGTAACGTAAAACCTGTAATGTAAAAAAATTTATTGGACGAGTATCGGATACGGAAGTTCAGCCAAAAAAAAATCCTCTTTCGAACCCTAAGAAACTCGAAACGAACCCCTGGTGTACCATCCCGAATACGCGCCTGTGCCTGGAGGCGGCCAGGGCCACCGTTGGCGCTAATCATGTGGTCGCAGACTTTTTTCGCGCTTTCCAAAAATAGTCTTATGGAAAAATAATTCAATTTTTCGTTGAATTTTTTTGCTTGAACAATAGTGAAAAGAGAATTCGATTCCCTTTGCAATTACACAGCGAAGATCCTTATACTTTCATTTTCATATTCCCTGTTGTGGACGAATTTGAAAAAGAGGCGATTTTTGCAAATCATTTCCAAATCCACTAAAAAAAAAAAAATCCCTGAGAAATCAACACACGAGAATTACCAAACCAAAAAAATGTCTAAACCCTAAGAAACTCAAAACGAACGGTAAGATTTCCGTATCCGGCGCTCGTCCAATTTTAATAAAATCAATTTAATTCCAGGTCAAATTTTATTAAAATCGGACGAGGGTCGGATACGGAAGTTCAGCCAAAAAAAAATCCTCTTTCGAACCCTAAGAAACTCGAAACGAACCCCTGGTGTACCATCCCGAATACGCGCCTGTGCCTGGAGGCGGCCAGGGCCACCGTTGGCGCTAATCATGTGGTAGCAGACTTTTTTCGCGCTTTCCAAAAATAGTCTTATGGAAAGATAATTCAATTTTTCATCCAATTTTTTTGCTTGAACAATAGTGAAAAGAGAATTCAATTTCCTCTGCAATTACACAGCGAAGATCCTTATACATTCCATTTTTATATTCCCTGTTGCGGACGAATTTGAAAAAGTGGCGATTTTTGCAAATCATTTCGGAATCCACTAAAAAAAAATCTACTAAAAATCAACACACCAGAATTACCAAAAAAAAAAAAAAAAAAAATCTCCTTCCACCCCTAAGAAACTCAAAACGAACGGTAAGACTTCCGTATCCGACCCTCGTCCGATCTTAATAAAATTTTACCTGTAACGTAAAACCTGTAATGTAAAAAAATTTATTGGACGAGTATCGGATACGGAAGTTCAGCCAAAAAAAAATCCTCTTTCGAACCCTAAGAAACTCGAAACGAACCCCTGGTGTACCATCCCGAATACGCGCCTGTGCCTGGAGGCGGCCAGGGCCACCGTTGGCGCTAATCATGTGGTCGCAGACTTTTTTCGCGCTTTCCAAAAATAGTCTTATGGAAAAATAATTCAATTTTTCGTTGAATTTTTTTGCTTGAACAATAGTGAAAAGAGAATTCGATTCCCTTTGCAATTACACAGCGAAGATCCTTATACTTTCATTTTCATATTCCCTGTTGTGGACGAATTTGAAAAAGAGGCGATTTTTGCAAATCATTTCCAAATCCACTAAAAAAAAAAAAATCCCTGAGAAATCAACACACGAGAATTACCAAACCAAAAAAATGTCTAAACCCTAAGAAACTCAAAACGAACGGTAAGATTTCCGTATCCGGCGCTCGTCCAATTTTAATAAAATCAATTTAATTCCAGGTCAAATTTTATTAAAATCGGACGAGGGTCGGATACGGAAGTTCAGCCAAAAAAAAATCCTCTTTCGAACCCTAAGAAACTCGAAACGAACCCCTGGTGTACCATCCCGAATACGCGCCTGTGCCTGGAGGCGGCCAGGGCCACCGTTGGCGCTAATCATGTGGTAGCAGACTTTTTTCGCGCTTTCCAAAAATAGTCTTATGGAAAGATAATTCAATTTTTCATCCAATTTTTTTGCTTGAACAATAGTGAAAAGAGAATTCAATTTCCTCTGCAATTACACAGCGAAGATCCTTATACATTCCATTTTTATATTCCCTGTTGCGGACGAATTTGAAAAAGTGGCGATTTTTGCAAATCATTTCGGAATCCACTAAAAAAAAATCTACTAAAAATCAACACACCAGAATTACCAAAAAAAAAAAAAAAAAAAATCTCCTTCCACCCCTAAGAAACTCAAAACGAACGGTAAGACTTCCGTATCCGACCCTCGTCCGATCTTAATAAAATTTTACCTGTAACGTAAAACCTGTAATGTAAGAAAATTTATTGGACGAGTATCGGATACGGAAGTTCAGCCAAAAAAAAATCCTCTTTCGAACCCTAAGAAACTCGAAACGAACCCCTGGTGTACCATCCCGAATACGCGCCTGTGCCTGGAGGCGGCCAGGGCCACCGTTGGCGCTAATCATGTGGTAGCAGACTTTTTTCGCGCTTTCCAAAAATAGTCTTATCGCATTGGCGCCGCGCGTGCGATTAACATGTTAAAAGGCCAGGAACGTTCTCGTACCTGCTGTGAGCGTGTACGCGCGTCCTAGATTTCTCGACGTGCTCCGGCCACGAAGTTAAATGCGCTCGGCACTGGCGCAGCAGCAGCAGCTCTCCGTGACTTCTTTTTTTTTTTTTCCACCGTCGACGGCACGCGAGCCGTGCTAATGCCGCACCGACCTGGTAACTTCCAGGTTCACGTCAACGAACTTGCTAAACGGCCGTGATTCAAGGCGTCGATGACGCGTGTGCCTCGTAAGGCCTCCCTGAGCATTGATTTGAAGACAGACACGAGTGTGCGTCAGAGAGCACGCCGATAATGTGGTACCGTGACGAGCTAGGATGCTTTTAATAGAAAGGTAAAAATGAAAACGATCGTGACGAGAGAGCTGAGCGCAGGGGGAGAATCGCTCGTAGGTAGAGTATGTGTAAGTAGATATTTGAAGAGTGTGTTAGCTAGTGTGATTATAATGTGCCCTATGACGAGTAATCCTAATAATCCTAGTTTTAAATAGGATTGGTTTAGTAGAGAAATAAAGATGAAATGATCAGTTTAGAGTAGAGTCCCCAGTTGGTTGAGTATGTGTAAATAGATATTTGAAGAGTGTGTTAGCTAGTGTGATTATAATGTGCACTATGACGAGTAATCCTAACAATCCTAGTTTTAGTAGAGAAATAATAATGAAATGATCACTTTAGAGGAGAGTCGGAAGAACGTGTCAGAAGGAATTCACGGAGTGTGTTAGCTAGTGTGCATATAATGTGCACTATGACGAATTAGGATTGATTTAATAGAGAAATAAAGATGAAATGATCAGTTTAGAGTAGAATCCCCAGTTGGTTGAGTATGTGTAAGTAGATATTTGAAGAGTGTGTTAGCTAGTGTGATTATAATGTGCACTATGACGAGTAATCCTAACAATCCTAGTTTTAGTGGAGAAATAAAAATGAAATAATCAGTTTGGAGCAGAATTACTTGTAGGTAGAGTATGTGTAAGTAGATATTTGAGGAATGTGTTGGCTAGTGTGATTATAATGTATGTCGTGACGAGCTAGGATACTTACAATAAAAAAAATAAAAAAATGAAACGATTGAAACGAAGTAACCACTTCCAAGCATTGTCACTACTAGATAAAACACATATCAATAAAAATTCACTGAGTGCGTCAATAATCTGTACTTATAATAAAAAAAAAAGAAATGAAAATGAAACGAACAAAATGCAGTAACCACCTCCAAGCGTCGTCATTATCAGATAAAACACATATCAATAAGAATCCACCGAGTGCGTCGATTATACGTACAGTGACGAATTAACTTACTCACAATAAAAATAAAAACAAATCTTCAAAAAATGAAACAACCACCACGAAGCAGAATTTAAAAAAAAAACCGTCTAGTGTGTTAATGACATCTATCACGACTTACAACAAAAATAAAAAAAAAGGAAATCAGAATGAAAAAGAAACCATCAAAACGAAGTTAACCACCTCGAACCATGCTAGCCTACCCGATAACACTAAAACTGCCCACGTGACCGCACACGTCTGATTTTTAGTATTTCTTAAAATCGTACATTCTGAAAAAAACTCAGAAACTTCCATCTTCCTGTGAAAATAATTAGAAAAGAGAGAGAGAGATGTTTAAATTTTGAAATGAGCGTGGGTGGTTCTAGTGATAAAAAAACACGTATAAACTAAAAAAAAAACCAACAAGTGCTAGAAAACTAAAAATTCCCTCGGTTTCACTTTTCTAATTATTTTCATGGTAAGATGGAACTTTCTGACTTTTAATATTTCTTAAGATCGTACATTTTTGAAAAAAACTCAGAAACCCCTATCTTCCCATGAAAATAATTAGAATTAGGTTCTAGTGACAAAAAAACACGTATAAACGAAAAAAAAATCCAACGAGTTCTAGAAAACTAAAAATTTCCTCGCTTTCACTTTTCTAATTATTTTCATGGTAAGACGGAACTTTCTGACTTTTAATATTTCTCAAAATCGTACATTTTAAAAAAAACTCAGAAACTCCCATGAAAATAATTAGAAAAGAGAGAGGGAGACAGAAATTACTGACAAAAAGACGCGTATAAACAAAAAAAAAATCCAACGAGTTCTAGAAAACTAAAAATTTCCTCGCTTTCACTTTTCTAATTATTTTCATGGTAAGACGGAACTTTCTGACTTTTAATATTTCTCAAAATCGTACATTTTAAAAAAAACTCAGAAACTCCCATGAAAATAATTAGAAAAGAGAGAGAGAGAGACAGAAATTACTGACAAAAAGACGCGTATAAACAAAAAAAAATCCAACGAGTTCTAGAAAACTAAAAATTTCCTCGCTTTCACTTTTCTAATTATTTTCATGGTAAAACGGAACTTTCTGACTTTTAATATTTCTCAAAATCGTACATTTAAAAAAAAACTCAGAAACTCCCATGAAAATAATTAGAAAACAGAGAGAGAGACAGAAATTAGTGACAAAAAGACACGTATAAACAAAAAAACATCCAACGAGTTCCAGAAAATGAAAAATTCCCTCGTCTTTCAGGACTCGCGCCGATTCGTCGTGGAGAATCAGGAAGCCCGTGGACCAGGAAGGGAAGGACAAGCCCATACCGGTTCAGGGTTAATTCGCAGTGCGAGTATGGGACTGGTGGAAGCGGAGAGCTCGAGTTGCTCGCGTTCACGCGCACAAGGTGGGCCATGATTTAGCGGCCCGGTATGCTCCGGGACGACCTCCAGGCACCGAGAGACTTCCCGGTACGTGAGTCAGGATCGTAGGAAGAACCTCGAGCAGCCTCGAGGATGAGCGCAAAGATATCGTTGCGCGCCCGTAGTGGCGCACAGTCAACGGTGAACAGTCATCGTGGTAAAACATCGTCTGGCCTGCTACTCGCAAGTCCGTCCGCTAAGAGGCCTTCGTCGTCAAGTAAGTCGTGCCCATCCGAGAATCTTCGGATAACTTCGCGTTTCTACCGCGCATGCGTGAAGAAGATTTCTTCTGCTCGAGAGGAGGGGCGAAAGAGAAAGAGAAAAAGGCGGGAAAATTTGAATTTTTCTTATAGTTTAGTTTTTTGTCTTTGTCGTGGGTCTTCCTTCTTTTTTTTTTGGTTTTTTTTTTGGGAGTCGTTTGGTATTTGGTGAAGTGGGTATTAGTTGATGGAGGTGGAGAAAGTATTTTTGTTGGTTTTGGGTTCTTTTCTGGTGTGTGTGAGTGTGTGATTTTTTCAGTAGACTCGTTTGGTATTTGGTGAAGAGAGTTTTATAGTTGATGGAATTGGTGAAAGTATTTTTTTAGTTTAATTTTCGTTTCTGGGGTGTGTATGTGTGTTTTTGGAGTCATGTTTGCTTTTTTATGTAGGCTCGTTTAATATTAAATGAATCGAATATTAATCGATGGAATTGGAGAAAGTATTTTTTTAGTTTTGTGTTCTTTTCTGGTGTGTGTAGTGTGTGATTTTTGAGTAGACTCGTTTGATATTAAGAGAATCGAATATTAGTAGATGGAATTGGAAAAAGTTATTTTTTAATTTTAGGTTCTTGTCTGGTGTGTGTTGGTTTTTTTTGGAGTCGTGTTTGTTTTTTTATGTAAACTCGTTTAGTATTAGGAGAATAGAATATTAATCGATGGAATTGGAGAAAGTAATTTTTTAATTTTACGTTCTTTTCTAATGTGTGCTGGTTTTTTTTTTAGAAATCGTGTTTGTTTTTTTTGTGTAAGCTCATTTGATATTAGGCGAGTCGAAGATTAATCGATGGAATTAGAGAAAGTAATTTTTAGCCACGACCATAAAGAGAGTGACTTATTTAATTTTATATTCTTCTCTGGTATGTGTGTGTTTTTTTTATGTAGACTCATTTGATATTAGATGAATCGAATATTAATCGATGGAATTCAAACAAGAAATTTTTGAATTTTTCATTCTTCCCTAGTGCATGCTGACTTTTTTTTGTTAGAATCCATGTTTGTTTTTTAAACGATTCGAATGAAACCATCTCCTTTAATATTATGAGAATCAAAAATTAATCGATGGAATTAAAGAAAGTCATTTTTTAATTTTTCATTCTTCTCTAGTGTGTGCTGTTTTTTTTCAATCATTCTTATTTAACATTACACGAGAACCGATTATCACTCGACAGACTCAAACAAACCACTTCTCAAATTTCACAAAACCCTATGGAAAAATTCAAAACTTCAATATCTCAACTTCTCAACTCTTCTTCTCTCCTCCTCTTATTTTCTCATTTCTCCCAAGAAGAACAGAAAGTCAAAATGATGTCAAAATCACGACAAAATGATAAGAAAATCACTGTTTGCAATCATTCTGACATCATTTTGACTTTCTGTTCTCCTTGGCTCTCTTCCCTCAAAATTAAAACGCTCGTCTCACAATATCGACCACCTTGCTCAATATTACGCGAGCCTGCTGACTCGAGTGACCAAAGAAAAAAAGAACAATTTTCTGCCGCGCGAGCGGATTCCAACGCGCCTCCGTCGCTCGCACGAGGTCCGATAAAATTCGATTTCAGATAACACACCGATTTCAGGCTCGCACTTCCGGGCTCCGATTTAAAACAATAATAATAATAATAATACCATCGAATTCTCGAACCGGATGTCGTCGAAATACGGTACGAGCGCGCTCGTACGAGGAAAAAAAAAAAAATTTGGCAATCGAGCACAGCACAGTTGGTCGTTCGACGAATTTCATGAGGTAGAGTGGTCGAGCAGGGATTTATTTCCACGTGAGCGTGCTCGTATCATGACACACCGCGGTGATGCACGTCGTACGATTGCGCAAGCTGAGAGAAGAATTGTTGGTCGATTAGTCGCAGAGGTGAGTGCCATAGAGGAGGATAGGAGCCTGACAAAGCGCAGCAAAGCCCTCCGACAAGTGGAAACATCCTCGACGAGATCGTCGGACGTACTAGCGCCACTGGATAGGGACTGCGAGGAGATGCCAGCCTTGACACGTGCCTGCACTACTGCCACCCTACCGAGGATCAAGAGATTCCGGTTCGGCTCGCCTATCGGTGAGTTTTTGATTTTTTTGGGAATTTTCTTTGGTGGGGTATTTGTGAAAGGATTTGATTTTGATTTGGAATCTTTTTGGTTGAGTAATAGGGGAAGGAAATGGTGTTGCTTGGATTTTTTGGTTGGGTAATTGTGGAAGGAATTTGAATTTGATTTGGAATTTTTTTGGTTAAGTAATAGGGGAAGGAAATGGTGTTGCTTGGTTTTTTTGGTTGGGTAATTGTGGAAGGAATTTGATTTTTTGGGAATTTTTTTTGGTGGGGTATTTGTGGAAGGATTTGATTTTGATTTGGAATCTTTTTGGTTGAGTAATAGCGGAAGGAAATGGTGTTGCTTGGATTTTTTGGTTGGGTAATTGTGGAAGGAATTTGATTTTTTTGGGGATTTTTTTTGGTTGAGTAATTGTGGAAGGGAATTTGATTTTTTGGGAGACTTTTTTTGGTTGGGTAACTGTGGAAGAGAATTTGATTTTTTTTTTGGTGAGTAATCGTGGAAGGGAATTTGATATTTTTTGTTGAGTAATTGTGGAAGGGAATTTTATTTTTTGGGAGACTTTTTTAGGTTGGGTAATTGTGGAAGAGAATTTAATTTTTAGTTGGAATTTTTTTGGTTGGGTAATTGTGGAAGGAATTTGATTTTTTTGGAGGTTTTTCTTGGTTGAGTAATTGTGGAAGGAAATCTGATTTTTTTTTTGTTGAATAATTGTGAAAGGGAATTTGATTTTGCTTTGGATTCTTTGGTTGGGTAATTGTAAAAGGGAATTTAATTTTTCTTTGGATTTTTTGGTTGGGTAATTGTGGAAGGAATTTGATTTTTTGGGTTTTTTTTTCGGTTGGGTAATTGTGGAAGGAATTTGATTTTTTTGGAGGATATTTTTTGGTTGAGTAATTGTGGAAGGAATTTGATTTTTTGGGGGATTTTTTTGGTTGGGTAATTATGGAAGGGAATTTAATTTTGATTTGGAATCTTTTGGTTCAGTAATAGTGAAAAGAGAATTCGATTTTTCGTTGAATTTTTCCCGCTACAATAATAGTGGAAAAAGAATTCAATTTTTCGTCGAAAATTTTCGCTCGAACAATAGTGAAACGAAAATTCAATTTCCTTTGCAAATAGTCGTAAAGACCCTTACACTTTCATTTCTATATTCCCTGTCGCTGATAAATTTGAAACAGAGGCGAAGAAATACGATTAAGACATTTTCAACCTTGAGAATATTAAGAACACAATTTTTGATTTTTGCTTTTCTTTCTATCGGGGTGAAGAGGATCTTTGCGATTCTTTTTTGCAAATCAATCTCTCGCTTCTGTGAAAAAATTACGCGGAAATGGTGAAGTGAGTGTATTGCCTGCGGCGCCCAACTCTGCTCGATGGCATAAATGTAAATACGTCCTGTACTCCGGTCGTAAGTAAGTCAAGCGGTGAAGGCAGAAAATCGGTGAGGTCGAGCGAGCCGATCCTCGTGACGGCACTTCTCGCAGGGCAGCAAGCGCGAAGGAACCACTTTCTATCCACAGTCAGAAAGAGAGAGAGATATAGAGAGAAAGAGAGAGAGAAAAAGGGAGAGAGGAGAGAGAGAGAGAAGCGTTCTCGACATTCCATCGTCTTCTGGTACCGGTGGTACCCATCGATTTCTTCTCTCCAAATAAATCTCTCGGTTGCTCGAGAATTGGAGCAATGAAAAGAGAGATGTTTTTCGTTGCTTGATAAAGAAAGCAACGAAATGAAATCCTTTCATTGCTTGATAAAGAAAGCAACGAAAAGAAATCCTTTGGTTGCTCGAGAAATGGAGCAACGAAACGAAATCCTTTCGTTGCTAGTAAAAGAGAGCAACGGAACTACAACCTTTTCGTTGCTTGAGAAAGAGAGCAATGAAAAAAGAGATGCTTTTCGTTGTTTAATAAAGAGAGCAATGAAAAGAGAGATATTTTTCGTTGCTTGATAAAAAAAAGCAACGAAACGAAGGATTTCGTTGCCGGTAAAAAAAAAGCAACGAAAAGAAATCCTTTGGTTGCTAGTAAAAGAGAGCAACGAAACTAGAGCCTTTTCGTTGATTGAGAAAGAGAGCAATGAAAAAAGAGATGCTTTTCGTTGTTTAATAAAGAGAGCAATGAAAAGAGAGATATTTTTCGTTGCTTGATAAAAAAAGCAACGAAACGAAATCCTTTCGTTGCTAGTAAAAAAAAGCAACAAAAAGAAATCCTTTGGTTGCTAGTAAAAGAGAGCAACGAAACTAGAGCCTTTTCGTTGCTTGATAAATAAAGCAATAAAGGAAATCCTTTGGTTGCTAGTAAAAGAAAGCAACGACAAGAAATCCTTTCGTTGCTTGATAAAGAAAACAATGAAAAGAAATCCTTTGGTTACTATTAAAAAAGAGCAACGAAACAAGATTTTGTTAGTTGCTTAACACTAAATTTCACCGGTCCAAGTGGAAAATCGTATTTACAAAAAATCTTCGCTAAATCTAGTATTAAAAAAGATAGCAATGAAAACAGATGCTTTCCAGTGCTTCATTATTCCATTCTCCAATTTTTTCTCTCGATTCCTCAAAAAAAAAAAAAAAGCAAAAAAATCCTTTTATTCCACCAATGGAACAACTTCATGCCATTCTCTCGACGAACCTCCACGGAAATTTTCCACCTTCGGAAAATCGTCCGGGGATTCACCGTCGCGTGAACTAAGCCACTTACTATCTCATTCGCTCCCTTTTACGCACGAGCATCACACGAACACCACACATAGAACTTGGGTGCCGTATTCTTTTATTGTCGACTCCGAGTGACGTCAGACTGATAAGCGTGGAGACGTGTGTTTACACGCGTGGAATGATGCTTTATCTGTAACGCAGCAAGTGTAATGAGCTACTACGAGACCTTTTAGTATTCGTGGTGCTCTTCATGTAAAACGCGTCATAACCCTAACCTAATGGAGATCCATGGGTCGAGTATTTTCGAGAAACTTCATTGGCAGATCATTTTTATCGGCTTATCGGTATGGAAGAAGAACGACCACTTGGGAAATCAAAAGCCAATTCCAACCGTGGCCTACTTCCTGAATCGGCCAGACGTTCTCAGGGTGCAACCGGTTACTCGTGTAAACAACGTTTCGCAGTTTTATTCCACACGTTCCTTCATTGATGATGGCTCGAATAAGTCTGCATTGCTGTAAAATGAGAAGAGTGATTTTTTGAAAGGTTTATTGAGGATTGTTTTTTATAAATTTTATCTACTTCCTGATTCATTAGAGGGTTAAAGTGAATTTACTCCAGTTTTTTTATTGTTCTTTGGAATAAGTCTGCATTGCTGTAAAATGAGAAAGATCATTTTTTTTAAGGGTTTATTGATGGTTATTGAGAATTGTTTTTTTGTAAATTTTGTCGTGATCCACAAAACTTTCATACTTCCTGAATCATTAGAGGTTTAAAATGAGTGTACTCCAATGCTTTATTGTTTCTTCGAATAAGACTGCATTGCTGTAAAATATAGAACAAAAAATTTCTTAAAGAATTATTAATAATTATTGAGTAGTGTTTTTTGTAAATTTCACCATGGTCTACTTCCTGATTCATCAGAGGTTTAAAACGAGTTTACTCTAATGTTTTTTATTGTTTCTTCGAATAAGTCTGCATTGCTGTAAAATGAGAATACAAATTTTATTGAGACACTATCGATAGTTGGATCGTGTATTTCGAAAGTGGTATAAATCCATTAAAAAAAAAAAATATTAATTAGCTACAAATAAAAAGTTTACACTGAATTCATCACAAATTATGTGATATCTCACTTTTTTTAAAAAAATAAACTTACACCACTTTTTTTAAAAAAAAGGTCCAGTTATTGAGTATTCTTCCTTCTAAATTTTACAATGGTCTACTTCCTACTCCATCAAACATTCAAGACGATTTTACTCCAATGCATCATCGTTCTCTAAATTAAGTCTGCAATGTTTTAAAACAAGAACAAAAATTTTCTTAAGAGATTATGAATAATTATTGAGTATTGTTTCTTATAAACTCCACCATGATCTACTCTTCCTACTCCACCAAACATTCAAAAAATCAACTCTACTCCAAAATCCATCATCCTTCCCTCAACTAAATCTGCATTGCTCTAAAACAAGAACGACAATTTTCTTAAGAGATTATTAATAATTATTGAGGATTGTTTCTAATAAATTTCACCATGGTCCACTCTTCATACTCCACCAAACATTCAAAAAATCAACTCTACTCCAAAATCCATCATCCTTCCCTCGAATAAATCTGCATTACTCTAAAACAAGAATGAAAATTTTCTTAAACAATTATCAATAATTACTAACTATCATTCCATATAAACTCCACAATAATCCACTTCCTACTCCACCAAGCATCCAAATCAACTCTACTCCAACACATCATCCTCAACTACCTCCACCCTACTCCAAAACAAGACCACAAGTTTTCTTAACTCTCCATTAATACTCCTTCACAACTCATCCACATAAATTCCACCATATCTCCAAAAGAACTCCAAATTACTCATGTAAACACGACCAATACTTCATCGACTTCTCGAATAAATCTGCACTCTCCTGAAACAAGAACTAAACCTCTCTCATTGTCAATAAACTATCAACATTTCTCCTCTTAAATCTACCTCTCTACTAAATCTCCTCGCAAAATCTTCTGGATCCGTGCTCAGTGACGATGGTCAAGACGTCAATTGAGACAGTTCTCTCTAACAGCCTAGCATAAACTACGGCTCGTGAATTCCTCCATGGTCCGTGTGTATCACTCGGACACGGACAACACACATTCAAACTCACAAATTCACTCTCACTTTTGTCACACACGAGCGTGCGTTTATCTCGAGCGATGCCTGTGTGTATGATGTCAGCCTCTATCTTTGGAAGCGGAGTAGATGACCACTCGCGGAGCACACACGCGTATTTTCGTCAAGTGCCGAATTACCTCGGCCATAACCCCACGAGTGGACGACACCAACGATAAAGTCGAATTGAAAAAGTAAATCTGAGAGAATGGTAAACGCGAGTCGGTGGAGATATTTGAGATATTTGTCGCAGGCACCGTGTTGAAAAATGGCACTAACAAGGGGAGGCCCACAATGGGTTGTTTCCAATTTCGCTGAATTTGAAATATGTCATAGTTCAGCACCCCTAGATGCTCATGGTACCCGGTTTTATATGAAGATGGCCCGTAGTTTTCGAGAAAATTGCAGTTAAATATTGCGATTTTTCGGGCTAAATTGAGGATGTGGCAGCGCAGCGCCCGAGAACGAGAGACAGGAAAAAACAACAGAGAATCAAATGTCTTTGTCTCGTCGATACGCGTGTCTCGCTGCGCTGCCACATCCTCAATTTAGGCCGAAAAATCGCAATATTTAATTGCAATTTTCTCGAAAACTACGGGCCATCTTCATATAAAACCGGGTACCATGAGCATCTAGGGGTGCTGAACTATGACATATTTCAAATTCAGCGAAATTGGAAACAACCCATTGTGGGCCTCCCCTTGTAAGTGTAATTGATCTTATCGCATCATATCTAAAATTAAATCGTACCGGCGCGCGGATCTAAGCGAACGAGAGGCCTCACGCCCGAAGAATTCTCAGCTCGGGCTAAGTGAGAGAGCATGTCGAAGCGGCGGGGTTGGTATCTTATCTCGGTGGATTACGTTTGGATCGTGGAGTGCATCGTAGGGTAGAAAGAGTAAGATTGAGTGTGTTTGTGTTTGTGTGTGTGTGAGAGACTGTGTGCGAGAGTGTGTGTGTGAGACTGTGTGAAAGAGAGAGTGAGAGAGAGAGTGTGTATTTGTGTGTATGAGAGACTGTGTGAAAAAGAGAGAGAGAGAAATGGAAAGTGTGTATTTGTGTGTATGAGAAACTGTGAGAGGCTGTGTGTGAGAGAGAGAGAGAGAGAGAGAGAATTATTCAGATGAGAATTACTCAGCAGAGAGAAAGAGAGAAAGAGAAAGATGGAGTGTGTGTCTGTGAGAGAGAGTGTGAAAACGAGAGAGAGAGAGAGAGAGAGAGAGAGAGAGAGAGAGAGAGAGAGAGAGAGAGAGGGAGAGTATGTGAGAGACTGTGTGAAAAAGAGAGAAAGAGAGAAAGATGGAGTGTGTATATGTGTGTGTCCGTGAAGAATAGTGCGTGAGAGAGACTATGCGAAAAAGAGAGAAAGAGAGAGAGAAAGAGAGAGAAAAGTGTGATGAAGAGAGGCACCCGTCATCGTCGAATTAAACGAGCCACGATACCTACTCGGTTGTAAGCGCGACACAATCGGAGTAAGCAAACAAGCTGTCTATCGTAAAAGTTCATTTGGATCAAGGCGACACGTCAGACTCCTGCCACTGTTTTGGCAGTTCTTTTTCTTTTTCGAAGACACTTTACAATCAGTGTGTTGTAAAGTGCCTAGCATGTTTTTACGTGTGCTTGTTTCAAATCACTGTAGTAAAAAAAAAAAGAGATAAGACAGAGATCAACATGATTCACTCTACTTGATTTTATTATGCACCATTTAAATTATGAATTGCACGTGTAATAATCGTAAAAGTTCATTTGGATCATGAAGACACTTTATGACAAAACTAGTAACAATTTGGAACAACCAACGTAAAAAAAAAGGAGACAAGAAAAAAATCTTCATGATTCATTCCACCTGATCCACCTATGAAGAAACTTTACAACGAAACTAGTAGCAATTCGAAACAACCAACATAAAGAAAAAAGGAGACAAGAAAAAAATATTCATGATTCATTCCACCTGATCCACCTATGAAGAAATTTTACAACGAAACTAGTAGCAATTCGAAACAACCAACATAAAAAAAAAGGAGAGAAGAAAAAAATCTTCATGATTCAATCCACCTGATCCACCTATGAAGAAATTTTACAACGAAACTAGTAGCAATTCGAAACAACCAACATAAAAAAAAAAGGAGACAAGAAAAAAATCTTCATGATTCATTCCACCTGATCCACCTATGAAGAAATTTTACAACGAAACTAGTAGCAATTCGAAACAACCAACATAAAGAAAAAGGAGACAAGAAAAAAATCTCCATGATTCATTCCACCTGATCCACCTTTGAAGAAACTTTACAACGAAACTAGTAGCAATTCGAAACAACCAACATAAAAAAAAAGGAGAGAAGAAAAAAATCTTCATGATTCAATCCACCTGATCCACCTATGAAGAAATTTTACAACGAAACTAGTAGCAATTCGAAACAACCAACATAAAAAAAAAAGGAGACAAGAAAAAAATCTTCATGATTCATTTCACCTGATCCACCTATGAAGAAACTTTACAACGAAACTAGTAGCAATTCGAAACAACCAACATAAAAAAAAAAGGAGACAAGAAAAAAATCTCCATGATTCATTTCACCTGATCCACCTATGAAGAAACTTTACAACGAAACTAGTAGCAATTCGAAACAACCAACATAAAGAAAAAAGGAGACAAGAAAAAAATCTTCATGATTCATTCCACCTGATCCACCTATGAAGAAACTTTACAACGAAACTAGTAGCAATTCGAAACAACCAACATAAAGAAAAAAGAGACAAGAAAAAAATCTCCATGATTCATTCCACCTGATCCACCTTAAATTTCTGCAACCACCAAAGGCCTGCAAAACTGACGCCTTAAATTACGAATTTGCGCGTGTAATGAGCCGCGTGCGTCGTTTCTTTCTCCTCCTCTTCTCTTCTCTTGCGTGCGTGCGTGCACGCGCGTTGCCATCTGGTCAGTTCTCTGTCGTGAGAGGCGAAACCTTCCTCTCGATTATGTAAACCAGTACGAGAGAGAGAAAGAAATAATGAGAAAGAGAGACAAAAAGAAAAGAGAAAAAGAAACAAAAAGAGAGACACAAAGAGAGAGAAAGAGAAAAGGAAAGAGAGAAAGAGCGACACAAAGAAAGAGAAAGAGAGACAGAAAGACAGAGAGAGAGAGAAAGAGACACAAAGAAAGAGAAATATAGACAGAAAGAAAGAGAAAAGAGATGTCTCACGACTCGAAGATGAAGAGACTCGACGTGAAGATGATGTGAAGACGAAAAGCGAATAACATTTAATAAATATTAAATAAAATATTGGTGGTGGAAGACCAAGCGTATCTTGGACACCCAAACTAAAATAGACGTAAGTCAGTCGTGCGTGGAAATTATCGGCGAATCAAGCGCGACTTGTGGATTCACCTGAGAAAATACTCGCGCGAGAATTCAGGAGCGTAACACCTGAATTTCTCAGCGATGTCTCATCGGCTCGTACGCGATAATCGTGGATCGTTCTCGATAACGAAAATCCACGCGCAATTTTGTGTACTCTATCACATGTGTACGCGACCAAAAACACGAAAGACTGAAAATGATGGAACGATAGACTGAAAAAAGCAATTAGAATTTTTTCTGGAAGATTTAACTGGAAGATTAGGCATTTTTCAATTAGGTATTTCTGTGGAATTTTTCTTTGATGGAGCTGAGATCCATCAGAGTTCCAAGATATTTCCAAAAAAGATAGAATAAGACAAAAACAAAAGACAAAAAAAGAATAAAAAGAAGATAGCACGAGGTGAGTAATCACCTGACTGGTGATTATAGAAAATGATCATTGTGGAAGTAATGTGAATGATAAGAGAAGAGAGAAAAATTATATCGATTTTCATAATTATAGTATGGATAGTTTTGAAAATGAGAATGATTTAATTAACACTAGAATAATGATTGGTTGCAACAATTTTTTATAAGAATTTCTTTTTAACAATAGAAGTACCAATTTTTCTTTTTCCATATAGAAACTTCTTTTGTTGAAGTTTTTTACAGGTTTGGTAGTTCCTAGTGTTAACAGAAAATAAGCAGACTTGAATTTTAAAAAAACGCATTTACTTTGCTTTTAGAAAGCAGAAAGACTATTCCACGAGTATTCGTCGGGTATACAAATGAATTGAGTTTAATGCTAATTATTGTGGTGGACTATCGAATAATACTGGGCAGTGAGTTTCAAAGAGAGAAAGAGAGAAAGAGAAAGAGAGAGAGAAAGAGAGAGAGGTTTATCGCAGGTGATAAGATTCAGGGTACGATACCAAATATCCAATTTACGAGACCAGCTACCTGATATTTACAATTTCGATGGACGATAAGCTCGGTACGATCTTAATTCGAGTATGTATCGAGGATCGTGGAATCGATCTCAGGGATGAGATTCCAGTCGTCGAGAAATTTACGAGCGACATTGAGCACCGTATAATAAAAAGAAAATTCTTTGGTCTTCTCCAATGTAGAAGACACTTCATTCTTCACACGCTTGTTTCTCGTAGAATTTATACGTAGACAATTTTTTCACTTAATAAAGAAACTCGTTGTCTTTCTAAGAAAATTATCATCGATGGATTTTCTCAAAGAGAACGAAAAGAAATTTAAAAAAAAAACGCGAGAAAAGAATGACGCCCTGTTATCAATTAAAAAGGCTCAATTTCTAATTTTCCATTCACAAGATAAAAGGCCACTGGTCTTCATACAAAAATCGTCAACGATGATTCTCTCAAAGAGAACGAAAAGAAATTTCAAAACAACGCGAGAAAAGAAGGCCTTGTTAACAATTAAAAACGCTCAATTTCTAATTTTCCATTCACACGATAATCGTCCTCCTACGAAACTCATCATCGATGATTCTGTCAAAAAGAACGAGAACAAATAAAATAAAAAAAAACGCGAGAAAAGAATGAAGCCCTGTTAACGATTAAGAAGGCTCAATTCCTAATTTTCCATTCACACGATAATCGTCCTCCTACGAAAATCATCATCGATGATTCTGTCAAAAAGAACGAGAACAAATGAAATAAAAAAAAAAACGCGAGAAAACAATGAAGCCCTGTTAACAATTAAGAAGGCTCAATTTCTAATTTTCCATTCACACGATAATTGTCTCTCTACGAAAATCATCATCGATGATTCTCTCAGTGAGAACAGAAACAAATTAAGAGAAGAAGAAGAAAACAAAAAGGAAAACTAAAGCCCTACGTCGAAGCGGCGGAAACGATTAAAGGGCCAACTCGCAATTTTCCATTCACGCGATAAGGCCGCTCGTTATCTCTCCGACGATATTCGTCATCATTCTCTCAAAGAGAGAGAGAAGGAGAAAAGAATTGAAACCCTACGGTGAAGCAGTGACGATGACATCGTCGTCGGCTGCTCGGTGGTGACTCATCGAGCCAGCTCCCCTCACGCGCGCGTGCGCACGGCCGTGTGTTTGTGAGGCACTCCAATGCGTTTAAACACAATCTTACGAGTACACGCCAATCCGCAGTGCCGTAAGCCAAGGGAGCACAAGACTTGCCACGAGAAAATCGAATCTCGAGCTGATTTCACTCGATTCCATTTTGATTCACCTCATCAACCGCTGAGTACCTGTCAGAGAATCGAAAAGCGCGGGAAAAATGGAAATTCGAATATTTAGGCGGGAAATTCAAAAAGGTTTCATGGTGAAAGCTTGAGAATGGTTGTCGAATCATCCAAAGATCACTTTCTATGCTCGTGGCAGTTCCTTGTATTTATCAAGTATCATGCGATTGATCTTCATGGTGAAAGGTTGAGAATGGTTGTCGAATCATCCAAAGATCATTTTCTATGCTCTTTGCCAAACCCTCTTATATACCAGTCCTCGTATACACCAAGTGATCCACTCGATAGAAATCCAAATATTCAGAGGAAGATTCAAACAGCAGTTCTTCAACAAATCTTCATGGTGAAAGCTTAAAAATCATTGTCGAATCATCTACAGATCATGTTCTATACTCTTTGCCAATCCTTCTTATATACCAAGAGTTCCATTCGCAAGAAATCCGAATTTTCAGGAAAAAATTCATCAAACAGCGGTTCTTCAACAAATCTTCATGGTGGAAGCCTAAAAAATCATTTTGCGAATCATCCAAAGATCATTTTCTACAGTCTTCACCAGACCAGACCCTCGTATTTACCAAGAGTTCCACGCGATGACTCGGATGAACATACGTCGCGAAGTCTCCTCCACCTCCTCCTCTTTCCTCCACCTTCTTACCTCTCACCTCCTCCAACCATCCAAGTACTAACCAGCCAGCTCTCGCTGCGAGCAGCTCGCGGCGAACCTTTCCGCACGAGCGTTGCTCAGTCTCTGCTCGTCAGCCGTCCTGGACGGATCCTCGAGAGCGTGTGCGTGCGTGCGTGCGTGTGTGTGTGTGTGTGCGTGCGCGCGCGCCGCGGTCGGCCACACGTTTCGCGTGTTTACTTCGAGCCGAAGGTGGAAGAGCAAGGAAGAAGCCACTCGTCGTTGAGCCCACCTTCGCTCGTTGACCCGGTCGCGCGCTACTATCAGCCGCACGAGGTGCAGGAAAAAGAGAGAGAGAGAAAGAGTTCGACTCTATCGAAGGAAAAAGAGATCCTTGATAAAGGAGAAATGTCGATGGCAGGACGAGATCGACGACGAAGGGTCCGACGGAGCCGCGTCCCGACGCTCTCTTGAACCTTCCAAGGACCCAGAGGTCCTGGCTTCTTGGCTTGCAATCGGGGCTCGGAGAAGAGTGGCCCAATAATTCTCTTCAGATTTCATCCAAATCTTCCTCTTCGACCACCTTCCAAGCACGAGCTTCGAGAATCCTTCGAGGGTTGTGATAATCCTCTTCAGAGTTCCCTTTTGGCCTTCATCCAAACACGAACTTCGTCTGAATCCTTCCAAGGTTGTAAGAATCCTCATCAGGTTCATTCCGAATCTTCCTGTCCAACCACCTAAACACGAATCTTCAGATTCTCTTCTGAACCCTCCAAGGGTCCAGGTGTCCTCTTCCTTCGAGGCTTGAAAATCTGGATACTTTTCTTCAGATTTATTCCAAATTCTTCTGATTATCCTCTTCGACCTCCTGAACCTTGCCTGAACCCTTCATGGGCCCAGGGGTCCTCTTCCTTCGAGGCTTGAAAATCTGGTCTCGGAGGTGACTGGTTCGATAATCCTCTTCAAGGCTTGTAATAATCCTCCTCAGATTTCCTCCAAATCGTCCTCTTGGACCTCCCAGGACCAAGGATCCAGAGTGTCCTCTCTTCGTGGCTTAAAATCAGGTCTCGAGGAGAAACTGTCTCTTCAAACTTAGTCCAAACCTTCCAAATTCTCCTAATCTTTCTCCTCGACCTCCTTATAAACCTGAACCACCGGAAGAAGGTGGCAGAAGTTCCCTTATCCTGGCTACCGGGGCACGATAATAATATGCGGAGCACGACGAGCCCCGTGCGCTCGCACGTGGATTGCGATACTGGTAGTTTATCAGGGATACGCAGAGTGCGCCTCGTGAACCGGGCTTAACGACGGCGGTGCGTCATCGGGCGTCCGCGAGGTGGCCGCGCTCGTGAAGGCGAGAAACCGGTTCGAGAGATCGGCAAAGGTAGGTGGCTCTGACAGAGCGCTCTCTGTTTTCCATTCTCTTCAACCTTTACCGTCTGCTCCATCCAACGATCTTTCTCTCTCGCTTCATCTCAGACTTCCTTCACCTACCCCCTTCAAGGTTCTCTTCCGCTTCCTCTGCTTTCTTCCGGCCTTGCCTTCTTCTTTCTCTTTTTTTTGACCGATCGTTGGTTCCTTCCGAGTGGTCGCACGTGCGATTGGGTTCAGGGTTTGGAAACACTTGAAAGTATCCCAGTTGTTGGTGAAAGATCGAAAGTAGCTAGATCTACGGATATTCAAAAGAAGGTACTGCCTTGGATCCGTAACTTTCATTGGAGATTCGGAAGATGATCAATATCACAAGGAAATTTCATTGGCCAGGACTAGTGTTTGTACTAGACCAGAGGACAATTCGTGAGACGAAGTTACGGATGATCTAAGAGCCAGTTGAAGGTGTCTCGGAACACGTGAGAAGGTGATCGATCCTCTGGATTTATCCACGACCGAAAGGATGCTCGGTTGGAGAATCGGCTGGTTCCAAGGGCCGACACAAAGATGCAACTGGAACTGGCTGCATCGTCAGTGGCACCGGCAGCGGGCCGCAGCAGAGCAGGTGCTGGCGCTACACCTGTCTTGAGGATAAAAGCCTCTCGGTCTGGTCCGGTGTGTGCCGCGGTCCGCTCGAAGCGTCGAATTCCACGGCGTTTACTCATACGAAACAACGAACCCCGAGACTTCTCTCTTTCTCGGTGTCCACCGAGAGAGAGAAACTATGAAGCGGTGGTGGCGCTCGCGTACGCGGATTCTCTCGATGGATGAAGAGAGTCGGAGCGAGCCAGAACACTCGAGAGTTAGAAGAAGAGACTAAGAGAGAGAGAGAGAAAGAGATGGAGGGCTCGTGGAGAAGAGAAAGAGGGACGAGAGAGACCAGGCCAGAGCAGCCTCCTCACCTTCTAATATTAGTCGGCTGAGTCACTCCGATCCGATCCTGCAGCGTAGCCTGAACGAATAGTATGAAGTCCGTTGGCACGGCATTGACACAAAAGCCAGGCCCTGATGGTGTCTCAGGGGTCACCCACGAAGTGTCCAAGTTCGCGGATGGAAGGGTCCAAGGAGTGTCTTCGTGTCCTGCGAGGATCCTAGCGAATCCAAGATCTAAACGAGAGAACACAAAAGTGTTCTTCAATTAGGAGTTTCTCCTAGAAATCACTCCTCCTATCGTCTAGCCCGATTGCCGTTTCCTCTCGCAGAGCGCGTAGAGTAAACCCGATAGCAATTTCCTTCCGCAAGATGCCTGCCGCGTGTCGGGTAAATTTAGCAAAGTAAACATTGCAGTTGTTTCAGCGTGCAATCTCATTCTGGTGAAGCTTATCTCTCGCCTCTTTTCATTTCCGTTACCAAGAGAGCTGGCGATTGGAAGTCTTGGATATGCCTGAGAAACACGTGTAAAGGTAGAATCAAATTAGCAGAATGTTCGTTAGGTGTCCTATAAGGTTCAGCAACGAGGTTTCACGCGGAAGCGTCCAAGATAGGCACCAGAAGATCCCTTGACGTGGATATTGGGCATGAGAAAGACGTGTAAATCTAGAACCAAATTACCAGAATGTTCGTTGGATGTCCTATGAGATTCAGCAACGAGGTTCCATGCAAAAACTTCCAAGATAGGCTCGAGAAAATTCCACTCACGTGAATATTGGGCATGAGAAACATGTGTAAGTCTAGAACCAAATGATCAGAATGTTCATTAGATGTCCTATGAGGTTCAGCACTGAGATTCTACGCGGAAGCTTCCAAGATAGGCTCCAGAAGATTCCATTGACGTGGATATTGACCGTCTTTGTCTCTTATTGCGATGGTCCTGCACAGTTTCCTATGGTCTACCCTGGATGCATAATAAGAGACCGCGTCGCGTAATTTCTAAGTTAGGACATCGTCCGCGCTACTTCCGAGGTACTCTTTCATAAGAGGTCCGACGGAGTGAGCGAGAGACCTGGTCGCGTCCCAACTTCCAAATTAGACTCATCCGCGTCGAATCTTCACAAAGATGACGACGCAGTAGCCGGCCTCTTATCCTCGTTATCTGCAAGAAAACATTTATTTACGGTTACGACATTGCATTATTCCATGCGCTTATCACTCGGGCCGTGCACGATCGCCGGGATCCATCGATGATTTATCATCGTCGCATCTCGTGGTCTCTTTCCAACCGTTGCGAATATTCAAAGTGTTGTAAATCCATTTAAAAAAATAAGATTAACTAGTTACAAACAAAAAGTTTGCACCAAGTTAATCACCAAATTATGTGATATTTCATTTTCTTAAGATGGACTTACACCACTTTCAAAATCAACAGTCCAATTCATGTTCTGTACCAATATATTCGTGAACTTAAATAGCACAGATGAACGAGTGAACAAGCGTTTCGAATTATTTCTCCATCACACCTCTAGCCTGTTGCTCTTTCCGACGAACAACAAAACGTTCATCGGACAAAGGAATCTTCCGCGTCGTCTATCAGCAATGTTATCAGACCTCTCAGATAGGGAACGTAATGTCGTCGTTGCGGAATTCCAAGCGTTCTCGTGCACTCTCGTCGATGCGCGGTGCACTGGCGCCTGAAAAGAAGGGAAGAAAAAGAAATATAGAACGAGACCAATGAATAGAATTGTGCAAGTCGTCTTGTCTCGTCCCGGCAAGCCGAGAAATTAGAAAAGGTGGTGGCCAGTTGACTCGCTAAATCAATCCGGAGAGCCCAACCGGCGCTGAGACACGAATTGAAAATTCTAAATTTCCAACCACGATAGGCAACTGTCACAGGCAAATGGATCTGACGCGAGCAAGTGCTTCCAACCAAGAGAGCCAGACACCACGGTGACAACGTAAATTAGCAGGCACGCGATCCTGAAATGAATTTCTCGCGATAGGCCAATGTGCATGTTGAGCCGTGGTGATTTGGTTCCGCGTAGAAGAAGGCGCACGAATTCGTATGGCAAAAGAGCAGCGCCAGTGCTCAGGCAAGGCGCTTTAAATTGCTAACAGCTGGTCCCGTTTGACGTAATAGTACCTTGAAGCCGAGCACCATCGTAGATCCTCACGACCCCCTCTCCAACTGTCCCTGCCACACGATAGATCACCGAGATCATTCCAGTTCAACCCACTCGAGAACTATTTGAAAGACTGCCGAGCCACGAGATGGTGATGATCTCTCGGTGAAAAAAGAGAGAACGGAGTCTCTTGCCAGAGAATTTTTCGAGACCCAATCCTTCTTCCGTAGTCCGCTGTCTCTTGTGGCCACGATGCTTATCGACGTACGTGAGATCTTTTATTCAGCCGAAAATAAAGCTTATGTCATTGTTTGTCAGGAGGATGAGCTTGACGCGGAATTCACGCGCAGTTTCCAACCGAAACCGCGCTAGGATAGGACCCGAGAAACCAATGAGAGAGAACGGAAGGAATCGTGTTCCAAAAGTCCCTACCCTACCCTCTTCTGCTAAATTGTTCTCGCGCGTTGTACGGAAGCGTTTGATATTTAGAGATGTGCCTTCCTCTCTGACAGCTTAGTTCATTATTCAAATGCGATAAAATTGCTACACTTCCATGTGCCTCTTTTACTTTGTTCAGATTTTTCGTAATCCAAAGGAGCCACCCGTTTAAACAAATAAATAAATTCCTAAATAAGTTCGAACTACATCGACTCAGACTCAGATTATGTGGATTCGAATCGAGTTTGAGGATTCTCGACTCGATTCGAATCCACATAATTCGAACATCTCCACTGACATCTGACGATTGCTCCGCTGCTTTTTCAGCGTCGGGGTCGCGTCTCGATATAACCGGGGCTGACGTCAAGCATCAGCAGCACCGGGACGAGCATCAGGCGAAGCATCAACTAAACAACCACCACCACCACCACCTATATCATCATCATCGCCAAGAGCTACCAACGCCAGCAGGAGCACCGATGTCTACCCTGGTCTGTTGCGAGCCCGTGACGGCCGCACGGCCGCGCGACAATCTCAAGCTCGTGCTAAACCGTAGCCTGAGCGAGCCAGGTCCGCCACCCACGTCAGCGTCTTTCCTCTCGTCGCCAACCTCGCCAGTCTCACCGAGTTCGTCCACCACCAGCAGCGTCGACAGCTGCATCACCGACGTAAGCAGCATCACCGACACCAGCAACTCCAGCAGCAACTGTCCGACCACCAGCAGCAACATCAGCATCGGGATTTGCCCTAGTGGATCCAGCGACAGCGACGTGGCGAGCCTAGGTGACGTTCATCGCCACTATCATCACCACCATCACCATCACCAGTACCACCATCACCACTGCCATCAGCTGCATCCGTCGTCGGTGGCCTCCAAGCGCTGCAAGCTGGAGACCGTAAGTCTACCGTCGAGTCCGTGCTCAGAGAGTAGCAGCCTACAAAGGCAATTGGTTCTGCAAAGAACCAGGACGATCACGGGCGGCGAGGTTGCTGCGAGGATTCTCGAGAATCAGTCCGCGGTGCCAGTGCTCTTGGACTGCAGGCCTTTCATTCTCTACAATGTGAACCACGTGAGAGGAGCGATCAACGTCAACTGCTCGGACAGGTTCAACCGCAGGAGGCTGCAACTTGGTAAGGCCAGTCTTGCGGACCTGGCGACTACGAGGGAGGGCAAGGAGATACTTAGGAGGAGAAATTATCGAGAAGTCATCCTCTACGATGATTGCACCGCTGATCTCGAGCACTTGCCCATTCAGCATCCACTTTTTCTGGTCCTGGCTGCCTTGGTCGAGGACAATCGTGAACCAGCGCTTCTTCTCGGTGAGTGAATCTTCCTTTTTCGATTTGTTCCTTGTGTTCTTTTGGGGGGTTAGACAGCGAATGCCTGGTCCGATCAGCGAGTTTAATTCGACGAACCACGTCCGCGGATCTTAGAGTAGAGGCTTGTTATTTGGAGGAGTGGTACGTGGGTGCTCTTCTCTGATCATTCGAAAATAACGATGATGCCAGTGAGGATATTCCTGCCTGGCCGGTGGTGGGTGCGCGTGCCGAAAACTTTTGCATCAGCTTTTGCGACTCCTCTTTTTCTCCAACTCTCTCTCTCTCTCTCTCTCTCTCTCTCTCTCTCTCTCTCTCTCTCTCTCTCTCTCTCTCTCTCTCTCTCTCTCTCTCTCTCTCTCTTCGTCTCTGGTGTCTGCTAATTTACACATTATTCCCTATCTTCGTTCTACTCCCTCTCCGTCCATCTCCTTTCATCCACGCTACTTGCCAAGAGTTCTAAATTCGCATTGCTCAACGTCGCGCGCTCTCGTGTCACTCGCTCGAAGAGCGAGTAGACGTCGGTGAAGAATTGGGTCTGATAGTTTCTCGATGGAATCGATGAGAACAGAAATCGGTGGAACTGAGCCTGGTCGAGAGAGGCTCGACGCACTCCAAGTGGAACGGATGATCCTTCGGTGCGCAGAATGGAAGAGACACGCGGAAGCGTGGGTGAACGGGCAGGAAGGATAAAAGCTTCTAGGGACTTTTTCGTCCCGCCCAGTGGGTCACGCGCTATTGGTGCACGATTAACCCTTTAACAGTGGACCGAAAGTGAGCTTTACTTGCCACCAGTGTGTGAAAAAAAAAGTTTGTTAGATTTCTGTAATGATTTTGGTATCCATATTTGCGAGGTCGCTGAATCCGAATATGATATCAGAATTTTTAAATTTAAAATGGCGGATCCAATATGGCGACCGTAAAATAAAAGTTTATTCGATTGTTATGAAACTCGGTATCCGGGAGTTTTTCGAGTCCCCGATAATAAAATACTCCCGGATACCGAGTTTCATAACAATCGAAGAAAATTCTCATTTTTTCGGTCGCCATTTTGGATCTGCCATTTTGAATTTTGAAATTCTGATATCACATTCGAATTCAGCAACCACAAAAACCGTAGGATACCATAATTCATACAAATCGTACAAGGGTAAATTGGTTTTTTTCAAATGTACATATATGCACATCACACTCTTAAGGGGTTAAGGGTACAGTCTAGTTTGTGGTCAGGAAAAAAAGTCATTCGTATATTATTCTGTGAGAACTATTAATTATATCGGAGTCAGTTATTGAAGAGTGAAAGGAAGGGTGGAAATTGCAGAGAAAGAAATGTTAATGTTAGATGAACGACGCATGGATGGAAACACGTGGATGGAAACTGTTCTAAGAAGAGCTTGCCCTCTGCCACCTGCAGACCTCGGGCAGAACTTACTCTCTGGAATATGATTTATGCGATTTTCCTGCTCGCACACACTCCGCTTCGAAAAGGTGACTCATTCGAAGTGTGTGCGCGCGCGGCGCGTGAACGAACGTCACGACGCGGATTCTAAAGATGAATGCGCCCGCGGTGCGCAGAAGAGGTGCGTGAAATGCGACGTAAAATATTTACAACGCTCCTCACGCAGCCTCCGCCACGGCTCGTGACGTGGAAACGTGGAGCAGAACGTGAGAGTGTCACCGAAAACTGTAAACATGGCCCCTCTGGTTAAGAGCTTCCATTTTAATGATGAGGTTCTATTTTAACGGGGAACTTCCGGTTTAACATTAGATTTGCCAAACATTTTTTATAAATACGATTTCCAATTTGGACCAGTGAAATTTACTGGTTTCGGTAAATCTAGTGTTAATGATGAGTTTCCATTTTAATGATGAGCTTCTATTTTAATGATGAGCTTCTATTTTAATGATGAGCTTCCATCTCAATGATGAGCTTCCGTTTTAATGATGAGCTTCTATTTAAATGATGAGCTTCCATTTTAATGATGAGCTTCCATCTCAATGATAAGCTTCCATTTTAATGATGAGCTTCTATTTAAATGATGAGCTTCCATTTTAATGATGAGCTTCCATTTTAATGATGAGCTTCCATCTCAATGATGGGCTTCCATTTTAATAATGAACTTCCATCTTAATGATGAGCTTCTATTTCAATGATGAGCTTCCATCTCAATGATGGGCTTCCATTTTAATAATGAACTTCCATCTTAATGATGAGCTTCTATTTCAATGATGAGCTTCTATTTAAATGATGAGCTTCCATCTCAACGATCAGCTTCCATTTCAATTGCCCATTTCACATCTGTCTCTCCTCATCCTCCACTATTGAATGGAGCACGTGATAATTCAGAATGACGGTAATTTACACGAGATTCGCAATGACCGTTTGAGATGTTTCAATGAGTAGATTGGATAAGAGTAAATAGCAGTATCTTCAGGATTAGGTGGTGCGTTTGAGACAGCAGGGTGGCGGAAAGGATGAAATGAAGAGGAGCAGACGAAGCGGAAGCGGGTGGAAGGCAAAAGAGCGATATGGCAAACAAAGTGAGAGTGTGAGAGAAAGAAAGACAGAAAGAGAGAGAGAGAGAGAATGAAAGAGCAAAGGAGAGAAGTTGAGAACGGTACCACGCGCGCGTCGTGGGCAAAAGGTGGGGATCTATTCATAGGAGTGACTCACGACGGAGATGACGCCGCGAATAGTCTCGCCAGAATTTGCGCACCAGGACGGCACCGCTGGTTCTCTCACCCTGTGGGTCCTGGGGATGAAAGCTCTCGCCTGGAAGAATCGAAGAGTCGATTAAAAAAAATTGTCGTTTGAGGTCCTTCGACTTTCTGACGATCGAAGTCCTATTTGCAAAATTCTCTTGGCTTTCTTAGAGAATAAAGTCTTTGCATGGAAGAATCGAAGAGTCGATTGAGGTCCTTCGACTTTCTGACGAACGAAGTACTTTAATTTGGAGAAATCTTTTGGGATTCTGAGACTTTTCTCTTGACTTTCTTAGAGAACGAACTCCTTATATGGAAGAACAAAAAGACTAAACAAAAAATCGATTGACCTCTTCTACTTCCTGCTCATCAGAATCTCCTATTACAAAAACCAAAAAGTCGAAAAGAACAACAATCGATTGACCTCTTCGACTTTCTGTCCATCAGAATCTCCTATTACAAAAACCAAAAACTCGATAAAAAAAAACAAAAATCGATTGACCTCTTCGACTTCCTACCCATCAGAATCTCTTATTACAAAAACCAAAAAGTCGAAAAGAATAAAAATCGATTGACTTTTCGACTCCCTGCCCACCAAAATCTCATATTACAAAAACCAAAAAGTCGAAAAGAACAAAAATCGATTGACCTCTTCGACTTTCTGCCCATCAGAATCTCCTATTACAAAAACCAAAAACTCGATAAAAAAAAACAAAAATCGATTGACCTTTTCGACTTCCTGTCTATCAGAATATCCTATTACAAAAACCAAAAAATCGAAAGGAACAAAAATCGATTGACCTCTTCGACTTTTCCTTCAACCTCCTATCAATCTAAACCTCCACTAAGAAAAACCAAAACCTGAACGAAACAAAAAAACTAAAAATCAATTAGCACGTCGACTTTTATATCTCTCAACAACCATCCTGACAATCAAGATCTTCGCGTGAGAGAACCAGAAGCGTCAAGAGAGGAAAAGATCGACGACCCTCGCGACAATAATTCCTTTCCCTTTTTCCTCCAGTCACTTAAACGAACCCTGGCGTCGTGTGCCCACCTTTCCTCGTAGACGACCTCTCAAGGTATCCTCCAACTCCGTGTAATTGGCACGTGGGCTTTCTCGAAGCTAAGACCGAGTGTAGAAAAATGATAGGAAATAATACGTCGAGAGACTCGTCGACGACTCGTGGGACGTTAGAATGGGGACCTGAAGAGGGTATATGGGCGTCGATTGCTTTGGTATTATATCGTGCTAGAGGCAAACGAGAGGATTGAATTATTGTGAGGCTAATTGCGCGTTGGCAGGAACACATCCTTGCATATCTTTGAGTAATAGAGACGTGAGCGCCCTCGAGGTTATCGACTCCGTGCGAACTTGAAGAGGTGGACATACGTGATGATGATGAAGAAGAGGAAGGAAGAATGTTCGAGAATGTTCTCCATTTTTCTGGATTGAGAACTTGAAGAGGTGGATGAATATGAAGAAGAAAAAGAGGAAGGAAGAATGTTCGAGAACGGTCTCCATTTTTCTGGAATGAGAACTTGAAGAGGTGGATGAATATGAAGAAGAAGAAGAGGATGGAAGAATGTTCGAGAATGTTCTCCATTTTTCTGGAATGAGAACTTGAAGAGGTGGATGAATATGAAGAAGAAGAAGAGGAAGGAAGAATGTTCGAGAACGTTCTCCATTTTTCTGGAATGAGAACTTGAAGAGGTGGATGAATATGAAGAAGAAGAAGAGGAAGGAAGAATGTTCGAGAATGTTTTTCAGTTTTCTGGAATGAGAACTTGAAGAGATGGATGAATATGAAGAAGAAGAAGAAGGAAGAATGTTCGAGAACGTTCTCGATTTTTCTGGAATGAGAACTTGAAGAGATGGATGAATATGAAGAAGAAGAAGAGGAAGGAAGAATGTTCGAGAATGTTCTCCATTTTTCTGGAATGAGAACTTGAAGAGATGGACCAACATGAAAAAGAAGAAGAAGGAAGTATGTTCAAGAACCTTCTCCATTCTTCTTGAGTACAAACTTGAAGAGGTGAATGAAAAAGAAGAAGAAATAAAGAGCGAAAGACAGAACATTCGAGAACCTTCTCGATTCTTCTGGAGTACAAACTCGAAGAGATGTACAAAGAAGAAGGAGAAAAAGAAAGAGAATATCCAGAAAACGTTCCCCATTCAATCTTCTGGAGTACAACCTCGAAGAGCAAACCAAAAAAGAAGAAAAAAATAAAAAGAGAGAGAGAGAATATTCAAAAACCTTCTTCATTCTTCCGAAATACAAACTAGAAGGAGCTAACCAAAAAAAAAAAAGAGATAAAGAGAGAAAGACACAGAACATTCGAAAACGTTCTCCACTCTTCTATAGAACGACGACGGTGGCGTCGATCGTATGCGTCGCGACGCGGCGCTTATCATCACGACCGTTCGCATTTTATTTTTTTTCTCCCCCTCTCTCTCTCTCTCTCTCTCCCTGACGTCCGTCGGCACGGTTAAATTCACCGATGAACTAAGCGCCATCCAACGCGATATCGTCTGGTCTGATAAGGACGCACCGATTCGAATCGCTCGCTCGCTCGCACCGGGCGTCTCTGCACTTCACGCTCGACACCACCAATTCAAACCTTGCGCCTCTCTTCCACGCGTCTCTCTACTCACACACACGTGAACACTGTCGTGCGTGAGAAGAGCTCGCGCGTCACGCGTGCTCGCGCGCGTGTTATGCAAGTGGCGCACGTGGAGAGGCGCAGAGACGAAGAGTGTGCGCAGTTTCGCGAAGCTACCGATCGTGCTCGAAGCGGGCCCTCCCGCGAACGTTTAAGATATCGTCCGAACGTCAAAGGAAAAAAATTGCCCCGCTTGTAAACGATCGAGTCATCGTGGAAAATCGCGCGCGATTGCGAAACGCGGCGCGCTCGCGCGCGCCGCGTGCTCCAGAGGCATTCCTCGGATCATGCTGACAAATTGGAACGATTTTTACACGTGAGATTGGTGAGAGTGTTTGCAGCATTTATGAGATTACCTGGAAAATCTTGTTTGTTTGTTTGTTTGTTTAAATGGGTGGCACCTTTTAGATTGCAAACAATTTGAGTGGAATTTCTAGGATCGTGGTGACAAATTTCATTTGTGAGATTGGTGAGAATGTTTGCAGCATTTAGGAGATTACCTGGAAAGGATTGTTTGTTTGTTTGTTTCTTTTCGTTTGTTTCTTTAAGTGGGTGGCTTCTTTTAGATTGCAAATAATTTGAGAGGATTTTGTGGGATCATGGTGTACAAATTGGAGCGATTCTTACACGTGAGATTGGTGAGAGTGTTTGCAGTATTTAGGAGATTACCTGGAAAGGATTGTTTGTTTGTTTAAATGGGTGGGTTATGGTCCTTTTAGATTGCAAACAATTTGAATGGAATTTCTCGGATCATGGTGTACAAATTGCTAAGAGTGTTTGCAGCATTTAGGAGATTACCTGGAAAAGATTGTTTGTTTGTTCGTTTGTTTAAATGGGTGGCACCTTTTAGATTGCAAACAATTTGAGAGAATTTTTTGGCATCATGGTGTACAAATTGGAACGATTTTTTTTACTCGTGAGGTTTTACTCATGAAAAGATTGTTTATTTGTTTGTTTGTTTGTTTAAATGGAGGACTCCTTTTAGTTTGCAAACAGTTTAAGAGGATTTCTCGGATCGTGCTGACAATTTTCATTTGTAAGATTGGTGAGAGTGTTTGCAAAATTTACGAGATTCGCTAGATAAGATTGTTTGTTTGTTTATTTATTTATTTGTTTATTTAAATTGGTAGCCCTTTTAGACTACAAAGAATCCCAACCTAGTAGAGGACACGCATAACAGTACATCATTTATAGCGCATTTAACTAATCTAGCCAATACGACCGAATAAAAGAACCGTGATTATAAATCTACATAAATAAATACAACAAAAAGAACGAAGTAAACAACAAAAACCTCGCCAAAAAAAGAACGCAGTAAGTAACAAACAAATTTTCAAAAAAGAACCCTAAAAAAAACATAAATTCCCATAAGCATCACAGATACAACCAACAAAGAACAAAACAACCTAACAAGAAAACAGAATGGAAAATGCAAGACCTCAAAATTCTAAACGTGACATCTCATTCTTTCCAAAAAAAAAAGCTCGACTTGCACCACTTTCAAAATAAACGATCCATATTTCAGCGCGTGTTGGCGCCCCGCTCGAAAGCTTCGCCGATTATCAGCAAAGTTCGCCAAGGATTAGGGAGGATTCACACCTTGGCAGAAAAACAGAAAGCAGAAAAGTAGAAACCAATAAAAAGTCGCGCTGGTACTGAGCAGTCATTTTGCTTTTCTGTTTCTGTGAAAAGCAGAAACTGTCGATTACCAGCGCGAGTTTTGATTGGTCGCTGCTTTTCTGCTTTCTGTTTTTCTGCCGAGGTGTGAATCCTCCCTTACCGAAAATAAAGTCGCTTCTACCTTAATGTCAAAGTAACAACTCGAGCGTGCCACTAACTGACTCACGTCTAAATAGCCCGTACCACGAGAATCGAGACGAGCAGGACGGTGAGGAGGCCCAAAGCGGAATTTGAGGGGTTGTCGACGAGGGAAGTGGGAAAAGGGGAACTTATGCAACGGAGATTTTCGACATACGGCGCACGTTCGTCCATCCGTGTGCGCTTAGGCAGCGTAAACATCGGCGTAGCTCGCGGGGTTCAACATACAAAGCGATGAATCATCGCGCACGCGCGACTCCGGTGAAAAGAGCGCGCGCTCGCGCGCGCGCGAGTTGACGATGAGACGCGCCGAGGACGTCCCCGACGTTGTTGCCAAAGTCGGAACGAAAAAGCGTGTGCTCGTGATGATCTCAGCTGGGGCCACCTGCGATACCAATCGACGAGACGTAGAATACTACTGCTCATCTGCTAACTAATACTAGTAGTTGTTAGTAGTCTTGTGTTAATTCGTATTGGTGTTCTTGTAGTAACTGATACTGGTACTGCTGTGCTAGCTAATATTAGTAAAATTGTAGGGATTAATACTGGTACTCTTGTGCTAATATTAGTAGTCTTGTAGGAATTAGTACTAGTACTCTTGTGCTAATATTAGTAGTCTTGTAGGAATTAATACTAGTACTCTTGTGCTAACTAATATTAGTACTCTTGTAGGAATTAATACTGGTACTCTTGTGCTAATATTAGTACTGTTGTAGGAATTAATACTAGTACTCTTATGCTAATTAATATTAGTACTCTTGTAGGAATTAATACTAGTACTCTTGTGCTAACTAATATTAGTACTCTTGTAGGAATTAATACTGGTACTCTTGTGCTAATATTAGTACTCTTGTAGGAATTAATACTAGTACTCTTATGCTAATTAATATTAGTACTCTTGTAGGAATTAATACTACTGCTCTTGTGCTAACTAATACTAGTACTGCTCTTCTAATACTAAAATTAGCTTCTAAAACTAAAACTAGTACTATTGTAGTAACTAATACTACTGCTCTTGTACTAACTAATATCAGTACTCTTGTAGTAACTAATACTACTGCTCTTGTGCTGACTAATACTAGTACTCTTGTAGTAAGTAATACTAGTACGCTTGTAGCAACTAATACTACTACTCTTGTAGTAACTGATACTACTACTCTTTGGGACGATGCTCCAAATTCGATTCCGTGCCATGACACGCGTCAATGCTATTTACATGCTGCAAATACAACTGATTCAAAAGATCGATTCTTTACCATGAAGGACATTTGAAAATTTACAAGGAAATTTACAAGGAAATTTACAAGAAAATTTACAAGAAAATTCACAAGAAAATTCACAAGAAAATTCACAAGAAAATTCACAAGAAAATTCACCCCATTTGCTCCAAATCGAGCTGCTTTGATTCCAAGCCGCGACACATTTATACACTGTTACATATAGACCGTATATTTTAAAAGTGGTCCAACTCCATTTTTAAGAAAAAATGAGACATCACATAATTTGTGATTAACCTAGTGTAAACTTTTTATTTATAACAAGTTGATTTTTTGGATTAAAAATGGACTTACACCACTTTCAAAATAAACAGTCCATACTCTGTAAATTCATCTGACAAATAAAATTTCGTCACCACAAGCAGAACCACTGTAAAAATCTACAAGACCCCTTTCCACCAAACTTCTCCATTTTATAAATTTTTTCGCTGGCTCAATGTTATCTTTCAAATCAGCTCTATTAGAAGTGGAACTAGATAGTTTATATAGCTAAACAGTGCTTGTTTTCTTTACATTCACTTGCATTAACTAAATTCGTGAAATTCGACACGATGAAATTCGAAATCCGTGCAATCGAAAAAGGGGGTCGCGTCCGTTTAAATAAATAAGTAAATCAATATTTTATCTTGGCCTCGAAAGAAGTCACGCGTGTCCGTTCACCGACTGTGCTCAGAATTGCGCGCGCGTTGGTTGGACGAGGCGAATCGTCGTGATGAGAAAAGAGAATGACGGAGTGAGGAACGTTCCGCGTCTGTAATTCATGCAAATTGCATTACAAGCGCCGAGCGAAGCTGACCGTCGGTTCGCGCCAGACCGAAACCTTTCATTCAGCCAGATCCCAAGCTGGCCATTCATTTATTCCACGGAAGATTTCACCTCGTACTTTTCCAAAATACCACCAACAAAGAACCCGGACTGAATTCTCGATCCACGAGCGAGATAATCCTTTCTCGATGAAACTTTGTCTATTAAGAGCTCACCTCGACAATTTTATTCCAATTGATACACACATGGAAAAGAAATTTATTTTGGAAGTGACCCAAGTCGATTGTTTTAAAAAAAAATGGCATATCGCATAATTTATGAATAATTTAGTTTTAATTTAGTGTAATTATTTAATTTTATGTGATATCTCATTAAAGAAAAAAATTAACTTGGGCCACTTTCAAAATAAACGGCTCAAATACATTCTTAAGATTCGTAGTAAGGAGTAATGTGGCCAGAAAACAAAAATTAAGTGGAACACGGCATTAATTTTCCAGTTGCCAACCCTTAAATGCACAAAGTATCAATTTCTTTGCTGATTTCCAGTGATGCAAGATGCGTCCATTTTATTTTCCAAAATCCATTCCCAATTGACCCAAAGAGTTAAACCAAAGCTTCGCGGATTTCTCCATTCACCGTGAGAATTAATGATCCCAAAGCGTCAAGAAAAACGTCCAGATTACCACGATCGTCCCTACAACCCCTTATATTCGTCGTCCCTCGTCCCTGGGGCCGTGCGTCAAATTGAAAGTCGGAAAAGCGCCACCGTCGTGGCGGGCGGCTCTCTCCATGGTCCGCGTAGAAAGCGAACTTAATGAATTAGTCATCGTTTCGAAGGGCGAAGCGACTGTGTGCGTCTTTCTTGCGACGTTTTAAGAGAGCCCTGGAAAATAGGAGGGTGTTCTCACTAGCCACCCCTAAAAATAAGTCCATCCATTTCCAGAAGGAAACCAAATGGGGGTGAGAGAGCCACCCTGGACACGCTGGAACACATCTGGATCAGCTGTCGATGACGATTATTATATATGAGTCACCGGCTCTGGTGCTCGGTTTAAAGTGTATCAATGACTAACGGTGTCCAGTACACGCGTTGCTCACCCTCCTTACGCCAGGCTCTCATGGTGCCCCATGCCACGAGGGTGTTCCCTTTGATTTCTACAAAACACAGTCTCTCTCTCCGCTTCTCTCTCTCTCTCTCTTCAAATTTCTATCTCTCTCACTCTCTCTCTCTCCTTCTCGTCCTACTCATCGACACAACCCTCCCTCCACCCCTAAATACAACCCCTAATTCAAGGGCTTATTCATCGTGGGCCGATCTCTCAATGCCTATGACGCGTCTGCAGGTTCTCTCTCCTCTTCTCACTCTTTTTTTTTTCTTTCTCTCTCTCTTCAAACATCCCTACTACCTTCTCTCGTGAATGAATGGCCAGCCAAACCCGTATCCGAGGGCGTACAACGGGGACCGCTGCAAATATGGACCACTCGAATGAACGGTGGTCCTGGGTCTCTCTCTGTGTTCTGTGTTTCTCTGTGGATGTAAGTGTGTCTGGTCCAGTCAGGAGCAGACACCATCCGACACATATGGTCGGATGGATGATGCATGGCCTTGCAAATTCGGAAGCTTCTCTCTCTCTCTCTTTCTCTCTCTCGGATTGTGTTCGATCTCTCTTATCTTTTTTTTCTTTCTTTCTCTTCTTTTTTTCTTCTTTCTCTCCCTTCGGTCCTCTCGTCACGCGTGACGCATCAGTGTTTTTCACGGGGTGGCTGGAGAGAAGAGGGTGTGTGTCGTGACTACGAGATGATTCGACGACTCGAAGAGGGGTGGTGTGTGTGTGTGTGTAACAATCGGATTTCCAGGGCGTAGAATTTTCCTCGTGCGTGCGAGAATTTTATTGTTACCAAGAAAGTTCCAGTTTGTTGGTGAGAGAGTCGATCGCGGGTAGAGTGAGTCACGCGTAGTTATTGGTGTGCCGCGCGCACGCCGTAGTCGCAATTATCTCTTGCCACAGCCTCACCGACGTGCGCGCACGCTGGTGTACCCTTCGAGATATTTTCGATTGGCCTCAGGCTCTACTCGCGGATCCTTTTGTTTCTCGGCGTGGAGGAGTGGGGAAAGAAATTATTAGAGATCCTTGGAGAAATTATTGCCGATTATAGAGATATATGGATGAATATTAAAAAAAAAAAAAGAAACAGAGTAAGCAGAGAAAGAAATTTTCAAAAAAAGAAAGATAAAAGAAAAAACAAATTTTCATAAGCATTCTGATTGGATTTCTAATAAAACCAAATTAACTGAAATTAATTAGAGTTATTTTCGATTGGTATCAGGCTCTACTCGCGGATCCTTTTGTTTCTCAGTGTGAAAGAGTAAGGAAAGAAATTATTCGAGATCCTTGGAGAAATTATTGCCGATTATGGAGATATATGAATGAATATTAAATAAAAAAAAAAAAGAAACGGAGTAAGCAGAGAAAGAAATTTTCAAAAAAAGAAAGATAAAAGAAAAAACAAATTTTCATAAGCATTCTGATTGGATTTCTAATAAAACCAAATTAACTGAAATTAATTAGAGTTATTTTCGATTGGTATCAGGCTCTACTCGCGGATCCTTTTGTTTCTCAGTGTGAAAGAGTAAGGAAAGAAATTATTCGAGATCCTTGGAGAAATTATTGCCGATTATGGAGATATATGAATGAATATTAAATAAAAAAAAAAAAGAAACGGAGTAAGCAGAGAAAGAAATTTTCAAAGAAAGAAAGATAAAAGAAAATATAAATTTTCATAAGCGATCTAATTGGACTTCTAATAAAAGCCAATTAACAAATAATTCTGAGCCTCCAAAGAAATTTATACACTTTCATAATTTCTTAGCTAGTCGAGATATCCTGGAAATTCCGTTTTTATTTATTTATTTAAACGAGTAGTCCCTTTTAAACTACAAAGAATCCAAGCATAGCACCGTATATGCATAAGAGTACAGCATTTATAGCGCTATATGAATAAACAAAATAAAAAAAAAGAGTGACGAAACAAACTAAATTTTAAAAAAAGATAAAAGAGAAAATAAATTTTCAAAACCCATCTAATCGGACCTCTAATAAACCTAGCTTAAAATATCATTTTAACCCACCAAAGAAGCTACCACAATTCAATAATTCCTTAACTAACTCAGGCTACCTGGAAATCACGTTGTTACATCCGAATTGAGACATGAACGACGTTCTGTTTCTCACACGTGAGAAAAAGAAAAAATATTCCAGATCCTCGGAAGAGTGTATCAACAAACGAAGAAAATTCGACAGACCAGCCTAATTATCACAGTTACAGGAAATTAATTTCCCCATTGGAGAAAGGAAAGCGCGGGAGGTGATAGTGCTCACGAGAGGTCATTGACCCCGCGAGTGGCAGGAATCGCGTTTTCTAATCCTTTCCGAGTCTGCGCCGTTCCTCTGGGTCGTCAAAAGCGTCGAATCACGAATGCCTCGTTCCTTACTTTCTCTCTGACTCACCCGGCCTCGACGCGTCGCGTCGTCGCGGTCGTCGCACGCTTTGATACACTTGTTGAAACATCGAGAACCTATCGGAGAAGGCCAGGTTATCGTAACCGGTGAGGCTCTCATCGTCTCGAGTGGATCGACGTAAATTCAAGACTCTCCAATGTAGATCCCACCTGGAGACTCGAATTTCGAGTGTAAGAAAATTCCTCAAGGACGATTGAAGGAAAAAGATTGTCGAGTGAGACCAGTTCTGTGGTAGGGTGTAGCAGGTTGCAGGTGGAAAATTGATTATAATTTAATTGGGATGCCTTTCACTCGCGCTCGATTAACGCGCTCGAACGTTCCACGTCCTTCCCAACAATTTGAGAGCGGCATCGATTCCACGCCGGCGCTCGCAGGAGACTTTTAAAAATCCATGTCGAGGGAAAGTACGAGAATCAGAGCGGAACGGAAATGTTTCCATCGAATGATCTCTCGCGCTAGCTCGAAAATCCAAGCGGTCTTGCTCAGCAAGTACAAGGCTAATTGTATGAGTCGGTAGGATCGATTGGTGATTGGAGAATCCTTCGTGAGATGGGTCCATTTGATTGTTTGGTAATAGTAGATGCAAGGACTATTGCAGGTTAGGTTTAGATTGGGTTGGGTAGGTAGAAGACTGAAGGTGCTCTTCTTTTATCACTGTGAGCAGATTGTATCACATCAGTTCAAAGGTGGATGAGAGTGTGATTGGATGAAGTTAAACGGAACTGGTCTGAATATTTCGCTTTTGGTGTAAGAAGAGAGTGGTTTAGATTGGTCAGATTTGTGAGTGGAGAATCTCATATCCGATTAGACCAATGGCTCCATCCAAACTCCAATAAAATTAGGCTCAAGGCCTGCTACAGATACAAGTACAAGCTTAGATCAGCAGGATTCACGAATGGCGAATAGTTCATCCAATAGATCCATGCAAACTCCAACAAAATTAGGCTCAAGGCCTGCTGATGGAACAAATACAAGCCTAAATCATCAGGATTCACGAACGAAGAGTCTTTCATCCATTGAGTCTATCCAAACCTTCAGCAATAACAGTCACAAGGCCTGCTCCAGGAGAAAGTACAAGCCTAAATCAACAGGATTTACAAGTGGAGAGAAGTATCTCATCCAATAGATCCATGCAAACTCCAACAAAATTAGGCTCAACGCCTGCTGATGAAACAAATACAAGCTTAAATCGACAGGATTCACGAATAAAGAATCGTTCATCCAATAGATCCATACAAACTCCAATAAAATTAGGCTCAATGCCTGCTGCAGGAACAAATACAAGCCTAAATCATCAGCATTCACGAACGAAGAGTGTCTCATCCAATGAGTCTATCCAAACCATCAGCAATAGCAGTCACAAGGCCTGCTCCAGGAGCAAGTACAAGCCTAAATCAACAGGATTTACAAGTGGAGAGAAGTATCTCATCCGATGGGTCCATCCAAACCCCAACAATAGCAGACGCAAGGCCTCGTGGGAGTTTTATTTTTCGTGGCAATTACGCGGAATTCGGCCATTCGTCTCGTTGCCAGATTCGTCACCGGTCCCCTCTTCCTCCTGCTCCTCCCTAGAGAGGGATTCTGTTCTGGTGCACATTGACGAGGAGTGAGGTCATCGGCTCTGCACGCTGCCAAACAAAGACTGTACCACCGACACTAACGTCTCACACCGTCCGTGTTAGAGTGCCACGCACTGTCAGAGAGACCTCGCGGCTCTATCCTCGTTCGGCTCATCTGCGCCACCGGAGCAGGTCGCGGATTTGACGAGCACTTTATTTATAGAGGTTCAGACACTCGCGAAAAATCTTGTTCCTTGCTCCGTCGTGCGCTGGGAATCTCCGAGAATCGCTTTGGATATTTTTTTAAGGTCTGCAAAGTCGACGAGGAGTCATCATTCGGAGTCGAATGAGATGGCGATGAATCGTTCTGTTGGTTGGTACCACCACTCTTCCAAGTTGTCAGAAAATCCTTCTTCCAAGTCTACAGAGTACTTGGACGATGAATCCTTCTGTTGGTTGGCTCATCAATCTTCCAGTTTGTCCGAAAATCCTTCTTCCATGTCTGCAGAGTACTTTGTCGAGGATTTTATTTATAGAGGTTTTGGTTCTCAACAAATCTTGTTCCTAGGTCTAATGCTTTGGATATTTTTTTCCACGTTTGGAAATTCCACCAGGTGTCATCATCCACTAATCTTCCAGCTTATCCAAAAATCGTTCTTCATCCAACTCTGCCAACAACAACCTTGACAATTATTCTATTCACAGAACCTTCAAAAAAAACTCCTAGCTCCACTACTTTGGACATTTCTCAACATCACAAAATTCAACAAAGAGTCATCATGAACTATCCAACAAAATCACAACGACTCCTCCTATAAATTACCTCATCACTCTTCCAAAACCCATCCAAAAAATCCTCAAAGATTCTCCACAAACCACATACAAGAATCTCAAAAAAATCTCTCTTTCCAACTCTGCCATCTACTCGAACGAGAAGACAAATGAGTCATCCCGTACGAGACGGATGGGACGATCGCGAGGAGTCGACGTCCTCTTCCTCCTAGTCGAACATGTGTGACGTAGTCCGCGCACCACCCGGTCGACGAACTTGGTCTACACACCAATCTGGCTAGAGCACGTTCCTCGTTCCTTCGCAGGATTATTTTGGATATCGCTGCTCCCCGGAGAATGAGTCTTCTAGCCTCGTGGTCTAGAAGCTCGTTTTATTTTAGATTACCAGAGGTCGACGAACTTTGGCTCTAGAAGAGCTATTAGGAAGAACTCCACGTTCTTTCCATCGAAGTTTTCTCAACTAAGACGATCTCCACCTTGATCCAAGTGATTTTCTTGCTCTTCATCAGAACTCAGACTCCAATTGTGTCCACGCAGAGAGAAGCCTCGATCGAATCCAATACTCGCTAATGCCTTTAGGGTTTAATCATAGGGCGTGAGTCATCGTGAGAGATCCGAGGTAGGACTGACGGATGAAAAGAGCGATGTGTTCATCCAAGCCCTGTGTCAGCTGTTATGCGAGGCCGATGAATGGCGTCTTGTTTCTGCCAACTTTTCTGCTCGACCAAGCGAACCTTCTTCTTCTGGTCTCTGCGTTCTTAGAGTCGAACACTTGGTTTCGTTGATCCTGAACTCTTCGAACAGTCCTTGCGTGTTTTCTGTTCAATTTGGACCTTAGATGGTATGGATTTTCTATTGGAAAGTAAGGTAAAAGGAAAGATAGGTTGTTTGTCATGGTTGTTTGTAAAAGTTTCAGTGTGGAGTGTTTAGAAATTACATGGACCTATCGTGGTCGAATAGACAGCAATAGTGTAGTTGCAATCTGATCAGAAGGTTGATTTCTTGACCTAGATTAGTTGATTTCCTTTGTTTGATTAAGTTTGATGATGATCTCTGATGATCCTGCGATGATTAATCTAAGATTAATTAGATTCTCAAATGGTTTGCATCAAAATTGAGTGACTAACTGAGGATCATTTCAGCACCTACAGGCACTGTCCACAGACAAAGTGTTAATATAATCGTACGACGCAATGATCAATTATCAATTTAACTCTCTCATAAGGAAAATCCAAAGATTAATGAGATTCTCGAAAACTTTACATCAAAATTGAGTGACTAACAATCCCAACAAACTTACAAATTTAAGGGTCAATTATCCATTTAATTCACTAATAAGGAAAATCCCAAGATTAATCAGATTCTCGAAAACTTTACATTAAACTTGAGTGACTAACAATCCCAACAGTCTCCTTTCCAAACAAACTATCAATCTACTGAGCACCTACAGACACTGTTCACAGACAAACTTTCAATACAATCATACAACACAAGGGTCAATTATCCATTTAACTCTCTCGTACGGAAAATCCAAAGATTAATGAGATTCCGGAAAGCTTTACACCCAACCTAAGTGACTAATGATTCCAGCAGTCTCTCCTTTCCAAACAAAGATCACCTCGAGGAGTCACGAGGATTCGCATCGACTCATCTTGCAGTCAGTGATTCGATTTCCACGAATCGATCACTGATGAGCCGATGGCGCCTTGATCAGATGCGGGCTCGCAGGTGAGAGCCCACACTGAACAAATTGTATTCTGATCTTAAGAATTTACCACTTAAGTTTAGAATATTTCGCATATATTGACACTAGGATTCACAGAATTGCTGAAAAGTAATCATGGTCATCAATAAAAATGATCTAATTTTCATACTAATGTACGGTATAAACTAAAGCAACTCCATAAATTATGTTGAAAATTATATTAGAAAAATAAAAAGTGTTTTAAAATTACTGTAAGTCCATTTTTGAAGAAAAAATTAACTGTTTATACTAAGTTAATCACAAATTATGTGACTACTCATTTCTTTTGTTTTTTTACTTTAAAGAATGGACTTGTACCACTTTCAAAATAAACTTCGCATATATTGACACTAGGATTCACAGAATTGATGAAAAGTCTTATCTATTAAGGGGTTATATACACCTAGGTTTCGAAAAGAAGTCGTTTTTCCGCATTTTTTTTTTAAAAATGTAAAGCGTGTATTTATTTGGGCATTTGCTAACAGAATGTACATTATTTTTACTATAAAAAAAATTAAACTTGGATTGAAAATATTAATAAATAGCGAAGATATGGCAATCAACGCAAGACCTTATTTTGCAAAAGACGGTTTTACGGTGCCAACTGCAGATCATAGAGGAGTTATCTGAAACAGACGGGACAAGAAATTTGTTAAAGTTAATGAAATTATCTAGTCTTTGTCGTAGCCGATTTTTAAAATATCGATTTTTAACAAAATGGCGGACAATTGAACTGAAAAGTGCGATTTTTGAGGAAAAATCATTCCTTTCTTCATCGCACTTTTCAGTTCAATTGTCCGCCATTTTGTTAAAAATCGATATTTTAAAAATCGGCTACGACAAAGACTAGATAATTTCATTAACTTTAACAAATTTCTTGTCCCGTCTGTTTCAGATAACTCCTCTATGATCTGCAGTTGGCACCGTAAAACGTCTTTTGCAAAATAAGGTCTTGCGTTGATTGCCATATCTTCGCTATTTATTAATATTTTCAATCCAAGTTTAATTTTTTTTATAGTAAAAATAATGTACATTCTGTTAGCAAATGCCCAAATAAATACACGCTTTACATTTCTTTAAAAAAAATGCGGAAAAAGGACTTCTTTTCGAAGCCTCTAGGTGTATATAACCACTTAAGAATGTCTATTAATATAAAAATTGATAAACTAAAGCAACTCCATAAATTATGTTGAAAATTATGTTAGAAATTATAAAAAGTAGGGAAGAATCTTTTCAGCGCAGATCCAGGTAAGGCGAGAGGCTCGAAACTACCAAAGTGTGCGGCTCGCGTAAATCAAAGGAGGGTCGTGGGGTTGTTAAACGTGAAATGAATCACGCGCCGTTCCTCGGCCACCATTAGCAGCTCGGCCTGGCTCACTCGCGGATTTTTAAGCCCCGTTGGCATCCACGGCGCGTCCTTCGAAAACGCAAAGAATTTCCTTGAGAGGGCCGTCGCGCGGTGCCGGCCACCACTCCTACGGTTTCCTACTCGACGATGCGGGATGATGAGTCAGAGACGAGCGCGGCATGATTCCGTCAGTTATTCGTGGCACGAGCCGAGACAGCATGGACCGAGAGTGGTGGTGCGAGTCGTGGAATAGTAGGTGCCCAGGGACGCGCCAAGGGCGGTTTTATACCGGGTTAGATTGTCCCTTAAATGGTTAGGGTTAGTGTTAGGGTTAGGGTTCATTTTGATTGAAGATTCGCGAGAGTTTTAATTTGAATGTTCAGAGAATCTTAATTTGAATGTTCAAAGAATCTTAATTTGAATGTTCGAAGAATCTTAATTTGAAAGTTCGAAGAGTCTTTGTGGATGAGGAGGAAGCTTTGTTGGAAAAAGAGTAGTTTGGTTAAGTAAATAAATTGGCATGGTTAAATTTGATTGGAGATTCGCGAGAGTTTTAATTTGAGAGTCTTTGTGGATGAGGAGAAAGCTTCGTTGAAAAAAGAGTAGCTTGGTTGGATAAATAAATTGTTGGGGTTGAATTTGATTAGAGATTCGTAAGAGACATTTAATTTGAAAGTTCAAAGAATGTTAATTTGAAAGTTCGAAGAGTATTTGTGGATGAGGAGGAGAAGCTTTGTTGGAAAAAGAGTAATTTGGTTAAGTAAATAAATTGGCATGGTTAAATTTGATTGGAGATTCGCGAGAGTTTTAATTTGAGAGTTTTTGTGGATGAGGAGAAAGCTTCGTTGAAAAAAGAGTAGCTTAGTTGGATAAATAAACTGTCGTGGTTCAATTTGATTAGAGATTCGTAAGAGACTTTTAATTTGAAAGTTCAGAGAATCTTAATTTGCATGTTCAAAGAATCTTAATTTGAAAGTTCGAAGAGTCTTTGTGAATAAATTGGCATAGTTAAATTTGATTGCAGATTCGCGAGAGTTTTAATTTGAAAGTTCGAAGAGTCTTTGTGGATGTGGAGGAAGCTTTGTTGGAAAAAGAGTAGCTTGGTTGGATAAATAAATTGTTGGGGTTGAATTTGATTGGAGGAGATTCGCGAGAGTTTTAATTTGAACGTTCGTAGAGTTTTTTATGAACGAGAGCGAAACTTTCGAAAAGATGAATTTTGCAGGTTACTTCATAAACGATTGTTACTGTATTCGAAATAAAAAAAAGCCAAGTCGTTTAAATAAATAAATACATACTCCTGGTTAAATTTGCTTGTAGATTCACGAGATTTTCAATTTGATGATGTCTCATGGACGAAAGCGACAAGCAAAACTTCCGAAAAATCTAAATTTCCAAATTCTCCCTCAAATAATATTCCACCATATTGAAAATATATAAAAAAAAAAGGTAACCAGTTCTCTAAATACTCTCATACTAAAATTCCTCCTATTCAATCCACTTGGAAGATTCGCAAAACCTAAAGAAAACCCAAAATCCAAAATGTCAAATTTCAAAATGAAAACTTACCAAACTCAAAAATCAAGAAAAAAAAATTTCAAAAATTCCCAACTTTCAAACGAAGTTTTATCACGTGTCGCTTGTCGACTCTAACCAGACACGACGTTTCACGGCAGTATTATTGCCAACGACGAAAATTTCGCAAAAAATCAAAAAAGTAGAAAAAAGAAATGCTCACTGGACGGAGACACCCCGATGAGTAGGCGTCGATAAACACCGCGTCATCTGCCACTTACGTGTCCTCCTTCTTCTCAGAATTTCAACAAGATTCTCCTAAACTGGGATCCAATCGTCCTCGCCTCGCTTTATCTCTTATCGTCCCCGATGAGAGGACACCTTATCAAATCGCTCGACCTATTCTTATCACACGCGACCGGTACTTCCGTCCTTCACTCTCGACACGAAATGACTAAAGCTCGGTCCTATCGAAAATTCGGTACCTGGACGATAAGTGGGGTGATAAAGTGTGAAACGAACCGTTCGAAAAAAAAAAAAAAAAGGAAAAAGAAAACAAAGTTTCGTCGGTTAGAAGAGAGAGAATGTTTTTCTTTTTTTTTTTATCGTTTTCAACTGATAGCTGACTCTTGGTGGAATCTATTTACTTCTAGATTTTTAACCCCACTATGAACACGATGAGTTTGGTATGATCTAGCAGACTCGGTCATAAAATTGCAGATAAATATCTTCTATATGGACCGTTTATTTTAAAAGTGGCGTAAGTCAATTTTTAAATGAAGCAAATTACCTAGTTACAAATAAAAAGTTTACAGTAAATTATGTGACATGTCATTTGTTTTTAAAAAATCGACTTACACCACTTTCAAAATAAACGGTCTATATATTATTTAACGATCAATCATTAGAATCAAAATAATGTAGAATTATTTGACAATTTATCTGGCCTTTGAGAAACCCCACCAGACTAGTGATGTTATATTATGGAAATTTTCCCCTAGATTTTGTCTTTATCTCTTTACTCCTCAGCCTGTAAAATCGTGCAAAATACATGAGATATAACATATACAAAAAGTATATAAACTGCACTATCATTTTAGACGATTTTCCAAACTGAGGATTAAAAAAAATAGAGAAGTGCAAAGAAAAGAAAAAGAAAATAGAGAAGTGCAAGGAAAAGAAAGAAAGAAAATAGAGAAATGCAAGGGAAAAAAAGAAAGAAGATAGAGAAATGCAAGGAAAAGAAAGAAAGAAAATAGAGAAGTGCAAGGAAAAGAAAGAAAGAAACTAGAGAAGTACAAAGAAAAGAAAGGAAATACAGAAATGCGAGGAAAAGAAAGAAAGAAACTAGAGAAATGCAAGGAAAAGAAAGAAAGAAAATAGAGAAGTGCAAAGAAAAGAAAGAAAGAAACTAGAAAAATCCAAAGAAAAAAAAGAAAGAAAATAGAGAAGAGCAAAGAAAAAAAAGAAAAAGAAAATAAAGAAGTGCAAGGGAAAAAAGAAAGAAAATAGAGAAGTGCAAAGAAAAGAAAGAGACTAGAGAAGTGCAAGGAAAAAAAAGAAAGAAAGAAGTGCATCTAGTGGAAATCCGAGACATTACCAAGAGAAAGATAAAGTTCGTAAAAACGAGGGGGCACGCGTTTGGTTATCAATGATAAGTCAGTGAGTGAGTCATGGTGCGAATGGTTCGGCTGCCAGCTCATGGTATTCTTTTCTAACCCCCTCCTACGAGCCAGTCGCCCCTGGGTACTTTGATTTCCAAGCCCCCTTCTTGCCTCTCGAGCCCCAATAATTCTTCATACGATCATCGTCGCTCTTTTGTGCGAGGCCTGCGAAAGCTGAGATCGAGCCGGACCGAATCAAATGATTTACTTTGCACGCTATTGTCACCCCACCGTGGGGTCCAGAGAAGGCTCGTCATTGGTTCGGAGATCGGTGTGAGAATTGAGATTATGAGGAGATCCTTGATTTTGATAAGAGAAAATTTTTAGATGGTGTTAAGGTTAGGGTTCCTTCTAAACAATTAACACAGTGTTAATTTGTACTTTCGCAGGGTTCAGAGAAATTTTTGTTAACTGTTTAAAGATCGGTGTGAGAATCCAGATTATGAAGAGATCCTTGATTTTGATAAGAGAAAATTTTTAGATGGTGTTAAGGTTAGGGTTCCTTCTAAACAATTAACACAGTGTTAATTTGTACTTTCGCAGGGTTCAGAGAAATTTTTGTTAATTGTTTAAAGATCGGTGTGAGAATCCAGATTATGAAGAGATCCTTCATTTTGATAAGAGAAGATTTTTAGATGGAGTTAAGGAGCAATGTTTCGTAGGGTCCAGAAAAATTTGTGTTAATTGTTTGGAGATCGATGTGAGAATCCAGATTATGAAGAGATCCTTGATTTTGATAGAAGATTTTTAGATGGAGTTAACACTAGAAGTACCGACCAGTAAAAATGACCGAGTGCGTGAATTTTTCACAAGAATTTCTCTTTAACATTAGAACTACCAATTTTCGTTTTCATATGGAAACTTCTTTCGTTGACCACTTATTTTAACAGAGAGAGCGTTTATTTTATCACTGAGCTGCCATTTACTTTTGTTTTTATATGGAAGCTTCTTTTGTTGACAAGTCATTTTGACCCCCTTGGTAGTTCTAGTGTTAAGGAGCAATGTTTCGTAGGGTCCAGAGAAATTTTTGTTAATTGTTTGGAGATCGGTGTGAGAATCCAGATTGTGAAGAGATCCTTGATTTTGATAAGAGAAGATTTTTAAATGAAGTTAAGGTTAGGGTTATTTTGCAGGGTTGAGAGAAATTTTTGTTAACTGTTTGGAGATCGGTGTGAAAATCCAGATTATGAAGAGATCCTTGATTTTGATAAGAGACGATTTTTAGATGGAGTTAACACTACATTTACCGAAACCAGTCAATTTGACTGGTTCAAATGGGAAATCATGTTTATAAAAAATGTTCGGTAAATCTAGTGTTAAAGAACGATGTTTTGTAGGGTCAAGTGAAATTTTCGTTAATTGTTTGGAGATTGGTCTGAAAATAGCGATTATGAGAAGATCCTTGATTTTCATAAGAGCAGATTTTTAGATGGAGTTAAGGAGCAATGTTTCGTAGGGTTCAGAGAAATTTTTGTTAATTGTTTGCAGATCGGTGTGAGAATCCAGATTATGAGAAGATCCTTCATTTTGATAAGAGAAGTTTTTTAAATCGAGTTAAAAAGCGATTTTTCATAAAGTCCAAAGAAATTTTCGTTAATTATTTCTATCTTATTTTGACTGAAAGTCGCAATTACAAAAAGATCCTCCATATCGATAAGAAAAAAATTGTATATCCAGTTAAAAGCAATCCTTCAGATCTTTCAGACATTCATAGGCTCCAGAGAATTTTCCATTAATTATTTACCTCTGTGAGAGAATCACGATTCGATAAGAAAAAAATCAGACTTTCGTAGGGTCCAGAGAATTTTCCATTAATTTATTCACGTCTGTGTGAGAATGACAATTACAAAACGACCCCTCACTTCGATAACAGCAGATTTTATATCGAGTCAAGAGGAATTAAATCTTTCAGTTTGGACTTTGTCACGAGGCTTCCCTGACGGTACATCTGGTGGAAAAAAAAAAAAAACCAGAAAAAAATGCGATCGAATGAGTGGTCGCGATATGCATTGTTTGGAAACAGACAATGGAAAGGTTCTCGCGTGTGACACGCGTGACTCACGCTTACACGGTTGCAAATCGTTACGCAAAAGCTATGAAACTTCTTCCTGCCTTTGATATTCTTGATCGAGACTCGAAGTTTTTTTTAATTCGATGCAAATCCATCCAAAAGTGTTCTTCCTACTTTCACTCTTTTCTCGTCTAGTCTTGCAATGGAAATTCACTAGTGAGATTAACACTGGAAGTACCGACTGGTCAAAATGATAGGATGCATCGATTTTTCACAAGAATTTCTCTTTAACATTAGAACTACCAATTTTGGTTTTCATATGGAAGGTTCTTATGTTGACCAATCATTTTGACAGAGAGAACATTTATTTTATTACTAGAACTATCAATTGTTTTTTTTTCACATGGAAATTTCTTTTGTCGACCAATCATTTTGACAGAAAGAGAGCGTTTATTTTATCACTGGAACTGTAATTTTTTTTTTTCATATGGAAATTTCTTTTGTTGACCAATCATTTTGACAAAAAGAGAGCGTTTTTTTTATCACTAGAACTGTGATTTTTATTTTTCATATGAAAACTTCTTTTGTCGACCACTCATTCTGACAGGCTTGGTATTTCTAGTGCTAAAGGGAGAGACAATTATTACGTATGCCCAACGCGCCCGACTGTTCTTCGTTAAGTGATTCATTCATGTGAGATACTCTTCGTGACACGACACTAGGTCGAATTCTCGAATGCGTTGGAACGGTGCACGCTTCTATGTTGCTTACTTAGTGCACACACCCTAGTGTGTTTAAAAGAGGTGAGAAGCGCGTCGGTTGCCACATTTTTATCGTGGATGAAATAACACGGTACATTAACCCTATGTTAGGATCCTAATTATTTTTTTTTTCGATCTAAAAATCAATTTTTGTTTCAATTTCCTATTTGAACGAATCAAATTGAATCGTATCCATAAATCTAGTGTTAAAAGTGGTTCTTAAACGTGTCGGTTACCATGTTAATCAATTTTCACCACAGTTGAGATAACACGGTACATTAACCTTATGATATAATTCTAATTTATTTTTTTTTCTATCTAAAAATAAATCTTCATCCCAATTTTTTTTATTTGAGCGAATTAAATTGACTCGTATCTGTAAATCTAGTGTTAAAAGAGGTGGTTAAACGTATGGGTTGCCAAGTTAATTAATTTTCACCACAGATGAGATAACACGGTACATGAACCCCCTATGATAGGATTCTTTTTTTTCTATCTAAAAATAAATCTTATCAAATTGTGTTCTTGTTAAGTGACAAAGTGCACTCTCGTGTGTTTAACACTATATTCAAGGGAACATTTTTTTATAAACTCCAATTTTGACTTGTATTCGTAAATCTAGTATTAAAAGAGGTTGTTAAACGTGTCGGTTACCACGTTAATCTATTATCCGCCAATGTCCATTTTTGGGACACATTTTCAAATTTCTTTACCTAATTGCAACTTCTAAATAAAATACAACCATTAAAATAATGAGATAAATTTTGTTTTCAATTTTTGAATTGAAGCGGGTAATGGGTTAATCCATTTTCACCGTGGATGAGATAAACGGTACATTAACCCTATGATAGGATCCTAATTAATCTTTTTTCTATCTATGTATAAATAAATCTTCATCTCGATTTCCTATTTAAACGAGCCAAATTCACTCGTACCCATAAATCTAGTGTTAAAAGAGGTTCTTAAACGTGTAGGTTACCACGTTAATTAATTTCCACCACAGATGAGTTAACACAGTACATTAACCCTATGACAAAATCCTTCTCTTCTTGTGAATCTAAAAATAAATCATCATCACATCGATTTCTATGCAAACAATCAAACAGCTTCTAATCAATAAAAAAAAACTGCATTCCAATGCATTCAAAAGAAATAACAACCTCTTTGTTAATCCAATTCCACCATGAACGAGTTAACACGGTACACTAACCCTCCGCCAGAATTCTTTTCTTCATTTCGAATCTAAAAATAAGTCGTCGTCACGTCGATTATCACGCAAACAATCGAATTACCTCTAATCGACCGAAAAAAAGCTGCATGTCCAAGGAATGAGGAAACTACATCGGAGATTTCTCCCCGCGAATTTAGGATCGTTGCCGGGAGACACTTGACGAGGATTAGTCAGCGCGCGAGAAAATGTATAAGGCCTGCTTATAAACTCGTGAAAGTAAACGTACGCGAACTATGCTCCTGTCTTTCCGTGCCAACTAAGCATCGCGCGCCAGTAGAGTTTATTATTACTCGCGGAAAAAGGACGATCTTGTCGAATTTTGGCTGAATGAAGACACGCGGTAATGGAACTTGGACGAAATAATCGTGAGATTGAATTAAAGCGCGGATTAAATCCACCTCGGTGCGACGAGATGAATAATCCGCGAGTGAAACGCGGAAAAGGAACTGGTCATATACGTGGACCCACGTAAACAGTGTGCAGCAGCGTAAATGATGAGAATACAAACGGCAGTAATTCAGGGTCGTGCGCTGGCCACTAGACGCGATGAGTCACCGGTAGACCGCACTAAGCATCGATATCAACAACTCCTTACGTTTCGACACCCAGTACCTCCACAACTGAGAATAATCGTGGCGAGACTCACCCTTCGTAAATAATTCTCATCGAATTATTATCGACGTTTAAAACAATATTGTCACGATCGATTAATTCTCACTTTAATAATCGTCAGTGACGCAGATGGCTTCGCTCTATTACCTCGTGTTGATACTTTCGTGTTTATCGTCTGATTCATCTATGTGCGTAGTGTGCTTGCGCGCGAGCACCGATTCCGCTTTTTACCTCGCCCACGTGCACGCACTTCGCGCTAGAATCCACCCGCTCCGTGATTTCTGCGTAATTAAAGTCTGATCGAACTTCCAAACGAAGTCTCGCTTCAAACGGTACTTCCGTTACGCGTGCGGCTGCACTACGAAGGAAGAGACACTCGTGTAAGGGAATTTCGAGTTTCAGACACTCGTGAGCCAATAAGACGGCTCGATTGATTAATCCAATAAAAATGCGCGTACCAATTATAAGTCAACTGGCCAATGATTAATCGCCTATTAGACACTTCGAAGATACGCGACTTCTCATTGGTCCTCTTCTTTATTCCTGCACCAATGTCTGAATTCGGTAGAAAGTGCAGAAAATGTATGTGTGGTATAAATATGTACTTTTCAAGAAGTTCACACAATGATGCAGAAATAACATGCTTATTAATTCGTATAAAAACAAAAACAATGACAGAAAAATCTAGAGATCGATCTTACGAATATCTTTCGATATATTACTCTATTCGCAAAGTTCCTCCTATTCTAAGAACCAAAGAGATACGTAAATACGTTTCTACCATGCAATTTGAGGTTACTTCGCACTTAGGAAAAAACACGTTTCTCGAAAACGCATTAGGCTCACATCCTGTGACGATGTTTCTTTACCGGTGGAGGTTACGAACGATTGGTTTCGTAGGCTTTCAGGAATTTTTCTCGACCACCCGTGTGATGACGTCATTCGATTAAAATACACCACATAGACGCGTCATTGCACCTTTGATCGAGAAATTCATAGGATGACTGATGATCAGGGGGTGGTGTTCTCCGAGAATTTCTTTTATTGCGCGCGATCTGTCGCGAATCACTTCGCAACGAGTGCATAAATCGCACGCGACCTTGAGATCCGGAGAAGGAACCGGTCGACGGTTTAACATAAGCGTAATAAACTGTTTCTCTTTAAAACATTAGTCATTGGCCTTGAAGGGATTCCCATTCGTCCTGAATCACAAGGCATCGCTTCTCGAAACAGATGAGCGAACCTTCTCACAAACATCCGCGATGTAAACATTGTGTTAGGGTTATGACGACGGATTTCATGTACCTAATGACTCGACCATCTCGAGCTTATTTCCAAGTTGAATTCGCGAATGGTGCAAAAACGAGGGATCGAGAAACGTTGTATTAGAACGATAAATTTGAATGTAGATGATGAGACGAGTATCTCGAGGTTATTTTTGCGTCGAATTCTCGAATGATGCAGCAACGAGGGATCGAGAAACATTGTATTAGAACGATAAATTTAAAGTAGATAATGAGTCGAGTATCTTGAACTTACTTTTGCGTCGAATTCGTGAATCGAATAATCAAAAAATCGAAGAACATTCTATTATGACGAAAGGTTTAAAGTACTTAATAATTCGACCCTCTCGAGGCCATTTCTACATCAAATTCAACAATCGTGCACTCGAGAGATCAAGGAACATCGTATTATAATGATAAATTCAAAGTAGATAATGACTCGAGCATCTGAAGCTTACTTCGTAAATCGAATAATCAAGAGATCGAAAAACATTCTATTATGACGAAAGATTTAAAGTACCTTATAATTCGACCCTTCAAGGCCATTTCTCCATCAAATTCACCAATCGTATACTCGAGAGATCAAAAAACATTATATTAGAATTATTCTCGATCTTATTTCCACATCAAATTCACCATCTTACAATCAACACGTCAACAAACATTCTACTACCACACGCATTAAAATTACCCAACAATTCAACCCTCTCGAGCCTATTTTTACATCAAACTCACCAATCATATACTCAAGAAATCAACTAACCTTGACACGATGCATCCAACGCGATTGCAAGGCTTCTCATTCTACCAGCAATTATCAAATTCTCCCAAGCAAATGATATCCACATCACAATCCACACGAAACACAATTAAACATCAAAAAACATTCTCTCCTATCGTAACAACAATAACCAAGACTCGAAAATCTTTTTCGAAACTCCATACGAATATTCCAAGACCTGTGTATCGATTTTCCTTCATATCGATCATCGACAATCGCACGACTCGATCTTCCTACCCTCGCAACGAGCCTCTGGCGTGGGTACGTTCGTCGCTTTATTTACGAGGCCGAGTGTTGCGACAAGGTCGTTATGGGACGTCTATGGACTGTTGCGTGTTTGGCCCAATGCATTTACGTAGCTTCGTGAACTAGGAAGCGAGACGGAGTGGTAGGTAATGGAACGTGTGCGAGCAAGACATGAAATGTGTACACATACCGCGTGTACTCGCCGCCATTTCTACGTCTTCGCTCGCGATTCGTGGGACGTCACCGTCCGATGAGCCAATCAGCGTCGAGCTTGGTGACTCATCCGGCCGAGCCTCATGTAAACTCTCTCGTGCCGCCTAGCAGGCAGTCTCCCGCCAACAAGCAAAAGGGAGAAGCGTACTTTTCTTACCGAGCGCAACTTCGTTCACTCTACTACTTGTCATCGACTTGTATTTCCAAAGAACAGTGTTTTTCATTAACAGTAAAAGAACAATTCAAACTCGTGCTTCGACATAGATATACCTGGAACTGAAAAAAAAAATCCAAGGATTGATCGATTGTTGACAAACACAAATGGTGAAGTGAGACAGTTTATAGAGTGTGTGTTTGAAAAAAAAAAGATACTTGTGGATACTTTTTGTGGAGAATCTCGAGACGAGATGAGGATCAAGAAGGAGGCACCGTGCCTCGTCCTGAGGCTCGTACCCTTGGACAATCTTGAACCATGGGGTAGGCAGGATTTTTCTTTTTTTTTTTCCTGGAAATTGTATTGATAATATTGTTTATGAGTTGTTCGATTTAGTTCTGAATTTTGATTGGTATTGGAAACGTGAGATTTGTTATTACATGCGAGTCTCGTGTGCTTTGGGCTTGGAAACGCGTATTTACACGGTGTCGTCGGTGTTTACGCTCGTTAGAAATTCCATGGGCATTCTTTTCTATCATCGAGCATTTGTAGCTCGAGATGCTTAGATCTCGAGGGAATATTAACGTCTTCGGTACGTGAGAGAGTCGTTCGAGTATTATACAAGGCATGCTTCACCGATACAATCTCCTCGGTGGTGAATCACTCGCGACATATTCCACATATTTGGGTCTGTAATGCAAGCTCGATGAGTCGTTACATGTAAATCCCCTCGAGAGAGTGATGGAATGTGTCGCGTAGTCTCACGTTACCAGATAAAGATAATTAAAAGCAAGACTAAACAAGGTTTCGTGTATCGTGTGGGGTATTTTTTATCCCGCCTGAATTTTTCACCAATCAAATTCAAGTTTTTTAGAACTTTGTTCGAACTAGTGACAAAATTCGGTCTAGTTCCTAGTAAATAAATCCAGACGCAACTAGTAACGATAACACGCAGGATCGTAATTATTTCGTCATAATTTTCCACCAATCAAATTCAAGTTTTTTAGAACTTTGTTCGAACTAGTGACAAAATTCAGTCTAGTTCCTAGTAAATAAATCCAGACGCAACTAGTAACGATAATACGCAGGATCGTAATTATTTCGTCCTAATTTTGCATCAATCAAATTCAAGTTTTTTAGAACTTTGTTCGAACTAGTGACAAAATGCAGTCTAGTTCCTAGTAAATAAATCCAGACGCAACTAGTAACAATAATACGCAGGATCGTAATTATTTCGTCGTAATTTTCCACCAATCAAATTCAAATTTTTTAGAACTTTGTTCGATCTAGTGATAAAATGCAATCTAATTCCTACTAAATAAATCCAGATGCAACTAGGGTAACGATAACACGCAGGATCGTAATTATTCAGTCATAATTTTCCACCAATCAAATTCAAATTTTGTAGAACTTTGTTCGAACTAGTGACAAAATTCGGTCTAGTTCCTAGTAAATAAATCCAGACGCAACTAGTAAAACAATAATACGCAGGATCGTGCGTGGCATGAGTCATCGTCTGGGCTTCACGCGACACACGCTCGGTCCCCGATGGATTTATTTCGAGAAAACTCGTAGAGTCTCGTACGATTGATAGGCGGAGTACGTACGGATTCTAAGCATTACGATACCGAAAAGCGTGTACACGCTACTGATAAATCTCCATGCGGTACTTAAAATTATAATATCAAACGACGAGATACGAGAACGGGATAAGAGAACGATGGAAAGAGCACGCCCTCTGCGTGACATCGTGAACTAAAATATTCGTTAAAAGGGACCGATTTACCGTTCGTTACGCGACATTTCGTGCTCCGTGGCTTTGTAAACGGGAGAAAGGGGTCAGAGTACCCGCACGGTGTGCGTTCACGAAAAAAAGAAAAGGATCGTGGCGCCGGGCTTACTCATCGCCACAGTTTCTCGATTTATTTCACGAGGCACGAGAGAATATCGACGATTGTTATTATTGGCTTGGCGCATTTCGATCGCGGATAACGGCTACGGACGTGACGTCACGTGACACTCCACGGCCCGGGAGTATGTTGTAACATGAGTCAAAGTGCAATTACGATCGTTCCAACGGACGAATCTGCGCGCGCACGCGCATGCGCACTAAGAACCACGCTTCTCGGAAAATGAGCTCTGCTTCCCTTTCGAAAAATCCTTGCGCGTCCAGTAACGGTGCTCGCTCTATCCAGTCCCGAGAAGTCTCTCCAGGGAGTAGGAGAAAGCTGGAGAAGGATGGAAAACAATGCGAGACGCGTGTGAGAGAGCACCGTTATGCACGACAGGATCTCCAGACGATGACGCGCGCAAACGTCCGACATCATCCTACATTATTCATTAATGATTTATCGCTAACGCATCCGCGCCGATATTTTTCCCCGTGATTCTCACACATCGACGATTTCTTTCATCTCGAATTTCGTGAGGAACTAGGGAGGGGTTCGCGTACTTTCCACACGTATTTTTACGAAATCGTCAAGATTTCGCTTAATCTCGGTTAAGCGCTTTCCGGTAGGAGGTTAGGAAAATTTCTAAGCCACCGGAAGTCTCGTTTTAATGATAAGTACTCTATATAGAGGTACTCGGAGATTAAGAAGTTGAGTCTTGTGATAATGTACGAGTATTCGAGAAAAGTATTTTTGTATATGATTCTTAGTTTTGTTTTTCTGATCTTCAAGACTTATGTAGACTCGACTTTTTCGCATATTTCATAAATTTAAGCATCCAAGCACTTGATTAAGTACCTTACTTTTTATATTTGTAACATAATTTATGGAGTTAATCGATTTGCGCACTGAACGGCTCATATATAAAATAATAATACTTTTCTGGAAGATTCGCGTGTAATGACAAAACTTAATAATGGAGAGTTTATATTTTGAAAGGCGTGTTAGTCGATTTTATTAAAAAAAAAAAAAAAATAAAAATGAGATCATATAGTTTGTGATTAATTTAGTGTACAATGTTTATTTGTAACTAGCTAATTCTATTGGTAACTAGTTAATTAATTAGTTTTTTTCAAAATGGACTTAATACACTTTCAAAATAAACGGTCCATATTTATTTAAAAACATTTATAAATAAAATTTCGATACTTACAAGCGCTCTCGAACGTCACTGATAAAAGTAATCGTCGGGTCAGTTTGGGGTTGGTGGCCGGATTGTAGAGTCACCTTAGGGGTGGGGATGATGTGGTGGTGGGGCGAAGGACGCTCGGTGCCGGTGAGCGAGACTGGGTGGGGATGGAAGAACGAACGAATGACTCATCGCGCCAGGCCAGGCCTTACGAGCTGCAGGTCAGGAGAGGAAGACACTTTTAGCCCACATTTCTTCCCCTCTCCTTCCACACCCTCGTTTCTTCTCACACTCTAGCACTCGATGCTCCTTTATTTTTTCCTTGTAACTTCTCTCTTTCTCTTTCTCTTTCCCTCTCTTTCTCTTTCTCTCCTGGGACCTGCGCAAAAGAGAACTATGTTAGTGGTGTCCTGAAGGAATTTAATCAATTTTAACACTATTCCTACTGAGCGGTCACATGACCATTTTTAACACTAGATTTAAAATGGGATTTTCCTCTCTCTCTTTCCCTCTCTCTTTCTCTCCTGGGACCAGCGCAAAAGAGAACTATGTTAGTGGTGTCCTGAAGGAATTTAATCAATTTTAACACTATTCCCACTGAGCAGTCACATGACCATTTTTAACACTAGGTTTAAAATGGGATTTTCCTCTCTCTCTCTTCCTCTCTTCCTCCACTCTCCTTGGACCTGCACAAAAGAGAACTATGTTAGTGGTGGCCTGAAGGAATTTAATCAATTTTAACACTATTCCTACTGACCGGTCACATGACCATTTTGTACATTAGGTTTAAAATGGGATTTTCCTCTCTCTCTTTCTCTTTCTCTCTTCCTAGACTCTCTAGGGACCTGCGCAAAAGAGAACTATGTTAGTGATGTCCTGAAAGAATTTAATCAATTTTAACAGTATTCCTACTGAACGGTCACATGACCATTTTTAAGCACGACCGTAAAGGGAGTGACTTATTATTACTAGGTTTACGGAAATCCGTCAATTTTACGGATTTAAATGGAAAATTGCGTTTATAAAAAAAGGCCCGTAAACTACTGTTAAAATTTCGATTAGAATATACAAAGTAATTGCATCGCCTTTAAATTTTCTTTTTTTTAAATTTTGATAAATGTGTTATGAGTATATTTTAGGAAAATTCGTTAAATTTAAAGGCGATGCAATTGCGTTGTATATAAGAAATTTTAATTTACAAGCTGTTGCAAAGTGTAAGGCGACCAGTACACTCGTTAAAAACAGTTATAATATAGAATTAAGTTATAATAAAATTACTGCTTTATATTTCGATTTTGCATTTCTTTGTTCATATAACTCAAACGTATACAACAAATTGGAACTACTGTTTACGTATTTCGAGATTGTCTCGTCGTAACACAAAATCTCGGCATTTCTTCGTGACGAGTAAATTCATCAAACACAGCTAAGCTGGGTAAACAAAGAATTTGAAACAATTTCAAATCCTACCCAGAATACCTCTTACCGATAAACTTAATTTTGTTAACTCTTAAATACACGAATTTCTATTTGACAATAAAAAAAGAACCATAGATGCAAAGCAAAAAGATTGGTATTAAAATTGATACCTTTTACATTTAAGAATTAACACTTTGACTGCCACGTTAATTTTCCACGAACGACCCGTGGCGCCACACTTTACATTTTCTTCTACTTTTTTTTTTTTGTTAACATACGATCCTTTAAAATGCTGTAAATTGCAATTAAAATAACCATTTTCTTGATGATTTTTCTGAAGGTCACCCAGTATATGACCATCATAGCAGTCAATGTGTTAATAATAACCTAAGTCGAAGTTAATATAAAAAAAAAATTCCCTTTGTTAATGGACGTCTTTCATTTTACAGGTGGACACAAAGAGTTCCACAGGCGGCACCGAGAACTCTGCGAGGACACTCTGCTGCCACCAACTGGCGCTGGCTCATCAGCAGTTAGCGGTTGTTCCAGTCCTGGACCAGGTTGTCCGGTGTTGAGTCTCTCCGGGCCACCGACGCCACAACCGGCCGACATCGACACTCATCCAGCCTCCAGAGTCTTACCCTTCCTTTACCTCGGCAACGGTAGAGACGCCGCTGACCTTCAGCTTCTTCGCGCCCTGGGCGTCACGAGGGTGCTCAATGTTACCTCACAATTGCCTGGATACCACGAAGAACGTGGCATCACCTACAGACAGATACCAGCCTCGGATTCTGGCCATCAGAACCTCAAACAGTACTTCGAGGAAGCGTTCGACTTCATTGGTAGGGTCAATGAACAAAAGACACCACGATATTGTCTCTCTTGTCCTTTCAACTTGAGAATGTTACCATTTGGCGCATCTCAAATGAGCCGATTGGCCACGTGGAGCGGTCACGTGACTACACAACCAATAGAATATCTGCTAGTGTAGGGATATGCGCAGAACGGATGAAAACTCGTCCACTTCCGGATACATTCTTAAGTTCAAAGGACAATAGCAACACTCTGCTTAGCCTTACTTTACGCTGTGAACTTTTCTGGAAGATCTGGAGTATTGTTAGGCACGCTTTAGTACGTAAGATTCATAAAAGTCTATGTAAAGGTACGTGTACTCTGTAGATCATTCAAGATGTATCGGAGACTTTCATGTTCAGAGTACACGTACCTAAGATCCACTGACTAGGAACAAGGAGACATTTGGGAAGTGGGGTAGTAAAAAAATTCTGAAACTTTGTGGAAAGTTAGAGTAACTCGTCCAGAGTGCAACACAATTTTTGTTTGGGCTCAACAATGTTTTGAAGCAATGTTTTAGCAAATAATGCTATATTATAGCGCTCATAAAATCGGTTTTAAACATCCTTTAATTTTTGTCCAGTATCTCTTATCATTTGGAACATAAAGAGCACGAAAGAAACAATCGACGTTGCTTCAAGAAAATAATTTCACCTTCTTCAAACAATTTTTGAGTCTCCAAACAAAAAATAGTACGAGTTACACCAAGTTTTGCAGAAGGTTCCACAATCTTTTCCCAAACTTTCTCACCCTGGTGCATCCCGTACGTTGCTACTGCGCCACTCTCCAAACAATCGTGTACCCTAGGCTCCAAGTTAGGGCGAGAATGTTCCTGGAGCGTGGCGGATTTCAACGGTGGCCTTTATTTAAGGCCACGGGGTAAAATCAAATGCAGCAGGGGTCTCTAGCTTTGACGGTTGGCCAGGTACGGCATTCCACCAGTTGCACACTGTAAACTGGTGTAGGGGCCCAGAGGCATCACCCTTATGTCAGCGCGTACCCTTACGACCACAGTTGTGCAACCAGACGATTGTTACACGCACGCACACGTGTCCAAGTGCGAGGAGAGACTCGCCCTCGATGGACGAGTGCGTATCTCTCCTCCACTAATAAGATCAGTGTGCGTGTGTTCCTGCGTCTGGTGAAACGTCCATATAGAGACCAACCGCTTGTAGGATATTCGCAGGGACACGCACGAGAAGATTCAGTTACTGGCACATTCAAACCGATGCACACTCCTCTCCTACGTGCACGCACGAACCCCCTTCTGGGTTCCAGAAGTGTGCACGCATGTTGTGACTCATGGTTTCATGAATGGAAGCCTTTCGTCTTCGGCTCTCTCCGCATGGTGAATGGTCCACCGGAAACGGCTGGTTACACCCTGTTTCCGTTACACCAAACTGCGTCGCGTAATGCGATCGAGGCCTGCCGAGCCATGTGGCTGGAAAAAGAGAGAGAGAGAGAAGAAAATAATAATGCGCGATGAATCGAGGATTAGACAAATTTTGAGAGTTTTGTGTTTACGTTAGTGGGTTCTGCAAATTTTTTTGAAAGTCTTCTGTGTTTTGTCTCTTTGTCTTGACTTTTTTTTTAATTTTTCAACCGTGCTCATGGATGTGGCTGGTAAAAAAAGAGAAGAATTGAAAAAAAAATTATAATTTTTGAATTGAAAATTAGGAAAATTTAGAGAATTCTATATTTACATTAGTCACTTCTCTCAATTTTTTTTTAATTTTCCAAGTGTGCTCGAGGATGTGGCTGGAAAAAAAGAGAAAAAGAAGAATTAGAAGAATAAAAAAATATTGATTTTTGAATTGAAAATTAGAAGAATTTAGAGAATTCTATTAGTCGCTTCTCTGTACTCTTCTCTCTCTTTGTCTTAAGCCCTTACAAATTTTCCAAGCGTGCTCGAGGATGCATAAAATTGCATTTGCAAACGGCCCACAGTGGTCTCTTTTAACCCGCGACTGGCAACGCGCATAGGATCCGGGCGTGTTGGCAGTGACTCACTGCAGCGATACGATAGCGTGTGTCCCCCATGTTACGTAATCGAATCGCTTGTTTGGGTTACGCGATTGGCCGCTTTGGTCGTATGGACCGTTTATTTTGAATGTGATGTGAGTCGATTTTCTTAACACTATTCCTACCGAAGATTTTTTCCTTATGGGGATTTCCCTTGAAAACGGTCATTTGACCTGCGTTTGGTAGGAATAGTGTTAAAAGAACGAGATATCACGTAATTTGCGATTAACACTATTCTTACCGTTCAAATAACCGTATTTAAAATTTATACACAACATAATTACAAAAACATCAAAAAATATCTCACACATATATTTTAGAAAAAGTGACTAGTCGCATAGAAAAAATCCTAATCGTATTTTTAAATACGGTCATTTAACCGGTCGTGCTAGAAATAACAATCAATTTGTTATTTCCAACTAATTAATTCTTTTTTTCTAAATGAACTTACACCATATTTAAAATAAATGTTCCATAGTATGCGAATGGCCCCAAAGTAACTATCCCGTACTTTACATAAATCTTCCATCTGTTCTATCGTTAATTTAATTCTACAAATTTCCAGAAGAGGCACGGAAAGCAGGTAGCAGCGTCCTGGTACACTGTCAAGCAGGAGTGTCACGTAGCGCGACCATTGCAATTGCCTACATAATGCGACACAAGGGTCTGTCAATGGTGGAGGCGTACAAGCTCGTGAAGAACGCGAGGCCAATCATCAGTCCCAATTTGAACTTCATGGGCCAGTTGTTGGAGCTTGAGCAGGGCCTGAGGGCGGCCGGTGGTGTTGCAGCGCCTGCTGAAGAGCCCAAAGGTTGTCACCAGTGTCGCTGGAGTCATCAGCAGAACAACGAGGAGGTGACATCTGGTTGCAGCGTTTGAGAAACTCTTGGAACCTCCTTGTGCGGAGGTTGTTTTTTTCTCTCTCACCGTTGTCGATAAGGTAGAGAGTGAAGAGATGATAAGGGGAATCCTACGTCGATGCCTGTCTTCGCGTGGACCCAAGAGAAGGACGAGGTGATGGAACAGAAGATTAAGAAGAATGAGAGAGAGAGAGAGAGAGAGAGAGAGAAAGGGAGAATAATGCTACATATCTTGTATAATCGTGCGAATTCACCGTTTCTTCCCTCGATCGCGAAAGAAACACGATTACCTTTGCTAACGTGCCTTGGCGATCGCGTCTTACACACCGTACAAAACACACACACATACACCACCACCACCACTCCTCCTCGAGCTGGGAAAGGCTGATTTACAGACGTTTAATAATTATGTTTACGACTAACTTATTGTGTACGAGAACCCGTAAGAGGACGAGAAGACGGAAGGGAAAACAAGTGGCGGACTCGATCGACGGTAGAGAGAACGAGAGAGAGAGAGAGAGAGGTGGAATGAAAACGTGAGAAGGAAGAAGGAGCACGCGAGAAGATCGTAAATCTTCTGAGAATTGTGAACTACGAATATACACCGTGCCTTCTTTCCGACTACTGCGTCGCTCCTCGCGCCCTTTTTTTTTTTATTTATTGTGAAATAACGTCCATTGAGAGCGCGACAATAGTGTACTTTCGATCGCTGAACTATAAGCGAACGTACTTACTAGCGGGCAAGGTTTCGATATTTCACTTTGGTACAAACGGAATTTACTCGTGTGCGATTCTCTCCCTCGTCGAGAGGCTTGGAACGATGTTTTTTCTTTTTTTTTTTTATTCTCGTGCATCTTGTATCTCGCGAAGAACAGTGCACCCTTCTTTATTCTTTAAAAGCTTGTCCCGCGTGAGAATGTAATTTTCAGGACGCTGATTCTCTGCAAGGTCCGCGCTGGAAAAAAAGAGGTTAGAATGGTTTCTCGTGTATATCTCGTAAAGGGGGTATCGTACCCTTTAAATGTCGATTGAAAAAGAACAAAACGTGTTCGAGACGAGTCGTTGGTCACTCGTTGATAAATAAATTGCAAGAACCATTGGATCTCAAATTGACAAGATTCGCGGGAGGAGCTGTAAAGAGGGTGACGGAGAAGATTTAAAAAAAAGCAGAAAGAAGAGGGCGAGATAAAGTGCGCGTGCGAGGAATAAAAAAAAGAAAACAAGAAAAAGGAGCAGAAGTGAGGAAGCGTATTGTTTTGCGTTTTTGCGTTTTGCCTATTTGTATCCGTATTCGTATGCTACGTAATTTGATAGAGCGAGGTGGTTTATATTTGATAAATAATATATCGTTAAACTGAGAAGATAGTTAGACGTTTAAGCTCCCTAGCATTTAAGGATCTGGTTGAGATCCAACCATCGTGATCTAGTCGTTTGTTGGGATAATGATAAGAGTGATAATGATGAAGAGAAAAAGTGAGAGAGAGAGAGAGTCATTGGATGCGAATTTTCGTGCCTGGTGGAGTCTTGATGCGAAGTAATCGTCCTTCGTCTTACGGAACGACACGATTTAATCTCGTGTTCTTAAATGTCAACATCGAATGGAGTTTTTCGAAAAAGGAAAGAACACGTTAAATTAAATATCTAAACTTTTTGAAAGTGAAAAAAAAGCGCGCGTGGACTCGCATCTTCTTTTCTTCACGCTAACATTATTTCTCGCTTGCGAATAGTAATAAAGAACTCTTTTTCAGAATACGAAGTCGAATTACTCCGCATCGCTTCGTTCCTTTCGAGACCAATGCTCGTGTTCATAGTCGTTTCTTATTTTAAAGATGAAGGAAGCCGCCATGATGGCTCAAGGAATCACGTGACCACCCTTGAAACAAGCAAGCCAATAAGGCTCCTTATTCAAGGAAGGTTTATGAAATGTGAAATAAGGAATAAGGGATCCTTATTTGTCAATTAACGACTATGAATACGGGTATAAAGCTACGTCCTCACTGAAAACATCAAGGAGAAACTTTTTGTGGATGTTGCAAATTTCTAAAAAATTTTGGAAAACAAATCGGAAACGGAACAAACGATTTTCCAATATGAACGCTTTTTTGCACAATTTTTTCTGGTCGCCATTAAAATCGGCACGTGAACACAAATATCACTGAGGTTATGTTACTTTGGTGTATTCAAATATTTCTACTGGAAATACTTTGTAACAATCGACAAGACAAGAAATCAGCAAAAAGTTTCCTCATTGTTGCCCTCAACAGAGTAAAGGACGTAGTTTAACAGACGCGTAAAATGAAATACCTAAAGTTCTAGTTAAAAACGCGCCCTAAGTCTTAACGATTAACCGTTAGATCTTCTCTCCTTGTCGACGAAATTGTTTCTCACTCGCGGATCCCAATGCGCTGTACTGTAAGAATGAAAGAAAAAAAAAACAAATCGAGAAGATAAAATGTAAGAGAGGGGATGAGAGAAAGAAAGAATGTGTAATTTCCCCTTCGCACGAACTGCCTTGCTTCGATCGGTCGATAAATACATATTATATTCTACATTATAAATAACGTAAACGCCTTCGATGAGCGGCCTATTATAAAAAAAAAAAACCCACGACCAACGCGTGACGAAATAACAAAGGTCCGGTTGCACGAGTCGAATTTCAAAACTTAACACTATTTCTACCGTGATTTTGTATATATTGTGTCTATGCATAATTCCGTAACGAAAATTGAGTCAATTTCTATTGGAATTTCGCTACGGAATTATGCATAGACCCAATTCATATTTCGACCAAGAGGCGTTTTTTTGTGTCCAGGACGAGCTGCAGAAAAATTATACCTCTAAATTAATTTAACAACTAATATACGAATAGTGAAAGAAGTAATTAAGGAAAAATGATTCAACTTGGAAAATAAATTTCAAATACAATTTGAGAAGGTGTCTTTTGATACCTTTGGTAGAAATAGTGTTAACTCTCACTTCCGGTCAAGTGACCGTTTTTAAAATTTCGTTTAGTATCTCCTACATACAACGTGATTCACTTTTAAATTTCACGACTTTTTCCTAAAATATTGAAAAATGTATTATACGTGTATTTTGGAAAAAGTAATGAAATTTAAAGGCGATGCAATTACGTTGTACATATAGGAAATTCTAATCGAAATGTTAATAATGCTCATTTACCATTAATAAAAATATTGTTAAAGTCGAAATTCCATTACACGAGTCATCTACAACGAAAATTCAAATTTAACCACGACTTCATTTCTGAATTGAACTCTTGCAACCGGTGCCTAATAAGAGGGTCGTACGCGCCTTCTCTCAACAAGAAGAAGAAGAGAGCATAACCGCGAATTTTCAAACACTTTTCGTGCCATTGTTCACACGAGCTTGAACGACGTGTTTAGAAACACACGCGCCACGATAAATCACGTTCCTACAAACCAGGAAGAAATGACGAATGTCGAAGAGACGAGTAATGAAGCCTTGGCACGATTGACTCAATTGCTGACAATAAAATCGACAAAAAGTGCGCATGCGTTTTACGAAGTTTCTCTTCGCACTGTACGAGGATAGTTCCTTTTATTTCGCCTCGAATTCTTCTCTCTCGTTGGAAAGGTATCAACGAAACAATGAGAAAGTGAGAACCGGTACATATCAAGGGAGTTTTGTCGGCCTCTACGTCGTGAGAACGACTTCGTGATGGAAGAAAGGCATATCAATTGCGAATCGAGTCGACACGAATCTTCATATCTCATGCGCGTTGGGCATAGTGACGAAAAAAGGCATGCGAATTCTCGTAATGGCCGCTGTAAATAAGAATTACGTGGGACTTGGAAGTGCCGTGTGCGTTCGTGAGATGAACTAATGATTCTCTAAATGAGAATAATGAGAGAGAGAGAGAGAGAAATCGTAAATATATTTTGACAAATGCCGACGGAAAGAAAGAAAAAAAAAAAAGAGAAGATTGAGTGTAGTACCTGTTGCATTGTAAAGATATACGTAGAAGTGTTTAACGAGCTGTGGGAATTATGTTAACAATAAAATTTATGTCGACCTGCGATAAATCACACTCGCTGTAGCAATAACAAACTTATCCTTGTTGCTTCTCGAACTAATGCCCTCCCCCTCTTGATCCTTATCTGGAGACGATTTGGCAGCATTCTTCTTTTTTTCTGTTGTCTTTTCTTTTTCTTTTTTTTAATTATTATTATTGTACGTTGATATATCTCTTTATTGCTAGTATCTTTCTCCGCGTCTGTATGCACATGTTGAAAATTTGCTTGCACCCGTATTATGTCGTTAACATACTATTCCTACTATTGGTCAAATGACCATTTTTTAAATTTCGATTAGAATTTTCTGTATACAACGTAATCGTATTGTTTTTAAATTTCACGACTTTTTCTCAAATATACGTATAATACATTTTGAAATTATTTGGGGAAAAGTCGTGAGATTTAAAAATGATGCAACCACGATATAAAAGGAAACTTCCTATTGACGGTCAAATGACCATTTTTAACATTTCAATTAAAACTTCCTATATACAACAACGTAATTGCATCGTCTTTAAATTTCACGAATTTTTCTCAAATATACGTGTAATATTTTTTACATTTTTCAATATTTTAGGAAAAGTCATGAAATTTAAAAGTAAATCACGTTGTATGTAGGAAATTCTAAACGAAATTTTAAAAACGATCATGTGACCGGTCGTGGTAGGAATAGTGTTAAACTTCACGACTTTTTCTAAAATATATGTATAATACAGTTTTCAATATTTTAGGAAAAGTCGCGAAATTTAAAAGTGATGCGATCACGTTGTATGTAGGAAATTCTAAACGAAATTTTAAAAACGGTCAAGCGACCGGTCGTGGTAGGAATAGTGTTAAAATAGGGCGTGCGCCCGATGCGCGACACGCAAAGTCTTTTACAGTAAGTATACACACACACGTACACACCGTGGGCGAGAAATAAAGAAAGAGAATGGTATATAAGTGTCTGTATGATATCGGATCCCAACGATTTTGTATTGTACAGCTAATTTGTCTAGCGGATAATAAAAGATAGCGTACAGTATAGATATTGCGTAGGTGCGTGCAAAACTTCTGTATGATATCAAAATTTATTTAGTTATTTTATGAATAAAACTGCAAATTCCAAGTTCCATCGTTGACTTCTTCTTGGCAATGTTGAATTAAGTTACACACGTATGACTTTTGCGATGAATCACAATCTGATATTCTGGATATTTGTACTTTTCTTCTAGTTTATAATCTGGTAGTTTCCACATTGCTCTTTAGCGGGATGCTAATTTTTTAAATTAAGTTTTGCAAATTTAAATCGATGAATTTTTTGCACAGACTTGATGTGGCTACGTGAGAAAATTAATTACTAACATTTATATATGATACATGCGCACTGCTCGTCTTGGGAAAAGCGTATACAAGTAAATACATCATAATTCTTGACACTTTAATTCCTGGCGAATCAAATGTTGAAAATGCACGATGATAAGAAGGATTACATTGTTTGAGATTGGGCGTAAAATTACTTTTCGTACGCGTGTCTTTATACATTTGCGTTGTTTTCGTATTAATTTTGCCTCACCGTGATATACAATTGTCCGAACTGTGTATATTTTTTTTTTTCACTTTTTCAAAGTGAATTAAGTAAATGAAATTTCTGTATCTTGCGCACAGGCATATGTAGACACATTTAAATCACTTAAAAGTATCTAGAGAACTTGTTTGTTTTGTGCCTTCGTATTTACACACGCTCATGTGCAAGACACATAGCTTTCGTTTATTTAATACGCTTTGAAAAGATCTTATCTCATAATAATTTGAGAAACACGTTTTTTACACAGGTAAAAACTTACACGAAACAATATATCTCATTTCTTACCCAGTATTTTTTACAGTATAAAACAGATATACCTCGTTACAATCGGAACCTCCTGTCAATCTCAGGATTTCTGCATCACAAAGAACGTAAAATTGAATTATCTTTTTTCGCTGAGCGCTTACTGCGTCTAATTGTAGAGTGTTTTTCCTTCGCTGTTCCCGAACTATTGAATCTCTTTGCTAAAAAAAATATGTCTTGCGTTTACTGGTCAAACGTTAAACTTAAACCGGAGAATGTATACGATAATTGCTGCCAGCCCTACAAAAGATCAGAGTGCACTGTATATTAACTAGAAACTCCGACGCTACAAGTTTATAGTTTCCGTAAGCGATAAACGCACACTAACTGTGCGATGTTTAAACCTTCTCTCGTGAATTAGGAGAATACAAATTGTAAGTAACGATTAAAGATCACTGACTTTCTGTTCAGCTAAGATTATACGACAGTTTTGCGATCGATGTAAATCAATGTTATATGTAGCTTATCGATCGTTAATTTATAACTTTTATAATGGTCGACAGGATAATTACAATCTAGGGCGCTATGTAAAGTTAAGATCTAATTGCTTGCCAAAGCAGCCATAGCCCGAATTAATGCAGCATTCTCTTCTCGAAGTCGATCCCGCTCTATGGCCATCTCGTGCTGTTGCTGTAACAGTCGTGCTTCAAGTGCCATTATTTTGTGATCACGATCCTCCAACAAGGATAGCAATCTCCTATTTTCTTCCTGCGCACGTTCAATTAACTGTGAATTACACCCTTGTTTATATCGTATAAGATTAACAATATCGTTGCAATCTCGAGCGTGACTTACCTCGTGCGGATTGTCACCTGTAGGCGTAGGCAGTCTTGGTCTACTCGTAGTATTTAAAGAAGGCTGAGACTCGTGGTTGCCATGATCCGATTGATTGATACTGTCGGACTGATTAAGGGAGTCGAATTCCTCGTCGTCTGCTTCCAAATCGGAATGACTAAAAGAAGGATGTCACTGCGTATTTTGCACGAGTACAGACAATGATCTACGACGAAGTATTCTAACGTATGTTAGGCACGACCCTTAACAATAACGACATAGGAATGTCTATTTCTTTTATGCTCTAGAGTCTCCTTCTCGTACGCCGCCGATAAGGATACGACCAATATAGGTTCACTAAGGAATGGAATTATATAAACACTTACACAGTGAGCACATATCGCAGACACATTTCTGACAGAAAAGTCTACTAGCATTACCGTACTTCGTACAGGTCGTGCCTAATTGTACCTTTTCAAGTACACTAGCACTTACCAACTATGATTAATGATACATGACCCGTATGAAGTACGGTAGTGCCTAAAAAAGCAGTAGCAATTTATTATACTTGACTACTGATATTTGACAGTACAGTGTACGGATTTAAATAGATGAAATTTACCTTTTGTTTCGCCTTTGAGTATACGTTTTTGATGTCCGTTCCTAAAGCATATGAAAAATTAGTGCGTGTAACGCGCTCGTTCGATATCTGCGATACGAATTATTACAGTAACGAACTTATCCTTATATCGCTTAATATACAAGTATGACGACGATCGTTCCTTCACAGTACATACTTCTATAAGTTCATGATCAAGGAACTCATTGTGATGTGTATTGTGCTTAGTTTCCAGGCAAGTTCCGCTGAGTTCCTCTTCGTCTTCTCCAGTGCTTCCACCTGTACTCTGTAGCGTTAAGTGTTTAAGTTAAATATATTTCTACATTATTGAATACATAATTGGCTATATCCTAACAAGTGGAACATGAAGAACTCCGTCCACAGAATTTGACCTGCAAGAAATATGTTGTACTTTGGTACCTCAAAAAACACTTGGTAAAATAGTTCAACGCAATAGTCAGAATTTTTCGAGAAACTTAAAATAAAAGTTCGATGTTCATAAGCATTCGAACCCATGATGAGAAGTTAGTTCTACGAGATACAGCAATTTTTCTCAATGTCGATGAGATGTTTTCCAGCGCACGTGTCGCAAACAAAATGCGCATGTACAAAAATTACATTAATTCATTGTGCTTGCTGCCAACAAAATTTATGTTTTTCCTATTTTTAGGATCAATATCAACCAAGCATATGTCACTTGATGCATGATGATTGATGCTAATTGTATGCACAGTTTTTCAAATAAAAAACAAGTTTCACGCATTCTAATAGAAATATAATATTATTAACACATGCATGCTGCGAACTTTGCATTTCTTGCATACGTTTTACCTTTCCATGATACGATATAATAATCAACCATTAATACTTTTGTTGTAAAACATTTTCTACGTCCAAAATCCTTTGAAAAGAAAAATCAAAACGTAGATTCGAACCACATGAGTACAGAATCGTAACACAGCAGCTTATCAACTTGACCGTGCATCATTTTGTAGAATGCATGTTACACAAACTATATAAGCGAGTCGCAACATTTTTCTACAACTTGTATTTTAGTTTTCTCTGAGAATCCTGACTATTGCGTTAAACTATTTTACCAAAGATTTCTCTAGGTACCAAACCACGACATATTTCTTGCAGATCAAATTTTAAGGAGAGAGTTTCTAGTGTTCTCCTTGTAAGCCAATACCGATCAGAATTTGGGCTCTAAACACACCTCTGTAGACGGCAAGTGCACAACACCCGTACTACGTCTTTTCTCTCTAAGTTTTCGTCTATCGCGTTGCTGCTTGCCCTTGTTTATATGTGTTGGCCTGTGCAAACAGGAGACGACACTAAAGACACTAGAACCAAATGCAGAAAGCATTAGAACACAATTACACAAAACTTTACACAGAATCAACTCCATTGCAATCACGATCGATCTTTGCATTCGCAAAATGATCGAAACAACGCACGATATAAATACAACTCACCGTCCAGTGATGCGCTTATCCTGTTTCCGCATTATCGGTTTGTTCTGCTGATTCTCGTGATCGGTGGGAAGCACATTGTTCGAGCTAGAGTCGCACACTCCTTGCGACTCTTCCACGTCGGGCGCGCTTTCTGAAAAAACTCAATTATCAAAACGCGCGACAAGAGAACGCATCAACGTACAAAGAACAACATCGAACAACGAACTTTGAAAGCTTATGGAAGACGCGTCTCCAGGTCTAGGCGGTCCGACTCGAGCTCTAGCGGTACGAATCCTGGATCTCCTCGACGTGAGCTCGAAGTCATTGTCGAAGTCTTCTTGGCTGACTGAACTTGAGGCCATGCCGGTTATATCGCTGGAAATCAAAGTCGGTTCCGTGAGTTCGTTCACGAATTCATGAACGAGCGATAAGTGAATTGTGCGAACAAAGTAAAAAAAGAGCCCTTACAAAAAATACCTCGACATCTGAACAAAGGGGTGGGTTGGATGGTGTGCGATACCTGTGGTTGGACCGGCACAAAGCACGAGTGGCCAAAAAGCGTGTGTGCTTGATTAGGATTTCTCTATAAAGGAGAGTAAGAGAAGCACGAAAAACGTTTTAGCTACGAATGTGTCCGTGCGTGTGCGAAGAGAAAGAGAGATGAAAGAAATCAATTCTACGAGAAACAATAGGTGTAAGATATCGTTGGTATTCACCTGACGCGTTTTAAGTACTCTTCACCTACTTCCGCCTCTAGTCTGCTGTGACTCACTCTCTACCAGTCTATGTTGGACTGACAGCTGTCAACCATTGGAACATTCATAAACACGTATGTATGATCTGCAAACGGCCACACACTACAAAGAAAGAAAGGTGTATTGATCGTCGGTGCACGCGGCCTAAAGCACTGTTTGTTAAAAAGAGGTTTTGCAAGATTAATCGATTCTAAGCCACGTCGATTGTCGAACCACGATCGATCTTACGGATCGTTCGAGATATTTCGATAAATTTAAAACAACATGAAGACATGCAGGATTCTATAAATTAAGGTTCATTATTTTTTTTATTAATTATAATAGCATGATGTTTATACGTAAAGGAATGTTATTTATTTTTAGGATTGTTTAATGATTATATAGTTAATCATGGAAGAGATTAATGTTCCAAATGAAGAAACTTTAAGACAGGTTATTTTAAATTTCGACGAACCTGTGGTTTTTAAAAAATTGTTGCAAGATACCAGAGAAAATTTTAGATGGAGATTATTTGAGTGGACCTTGTCAGAACTCTCGGAGAAATTTGGTAATAATGTAGAATTACCTTTTCGAGTTGGTTATAATGCTAGGACCACGGTAATTTTGTTATGGTCTTGGAGAGAGTAAAGTAAATTTTAAACTATTTTTTCTTGCGTTAAATTTTGCTTAATGTGTTTCAGAGTCCTCAATGGGATCTACGATGTGAAACCAAAATGATGAGCTTAGAAGATTTTATTCGTGTCGTTAACTCAAATGTAAATAACGAAACGTGGTACTATTTTGATTATAAATACATGGCGGAATGGTTCAAAAATAAACCAGATATATTAGAGTCTTTAAATTGGAGGAGATTCGGATTCGATCACACCGGAGAAGATTCTACTCTTTGGATCGGAAGTAAAGGAGCTCATACTAATTGTCATCAAGATTCTTACGGCTGTAATCTGGTAGCGCAAATACACGGACGGTTATAGACTGTTTTCTTTTACGCTTTTTAACACTTTATCGACCGGTAGCCTATTAATAGGCTTTTCGATTGGCAATGCTTATCGACAGGTAGCCTATTAATCGGCTTTTTGATTGCCAATGCATATTCTCGATAGCCATTTGGTTATCGACGGTTTTCGTCCAATAGGATTTACTGTTTTGTTAGTAGCTGTATACTAACCTCTCCATATCCTTCTGAATTATAATATTCTTCACCGTTTACAATGGATAAAGATCGTGCGGATGAAGAGTACAACACAATGAACAGCGAAAATTTAGCCGGTACTGGAAACAAATACTCGCACAACCACTACCGGTAGATAAAGTGTTAATATCTTAATTGAGATTCTTTATCTTTTGTTTTTCTTTATTTTTGTTTAGAAAGGAATGGTTGTTATTTCCACCGAATTCAACAGACTTTCTGGAACCGACTAGAATTCCGTACGAAGAATCGACAGTGTACAGTAGATTTAATATGTTTTGTCCAACGGAAGAGGAAAAAAGACGTTTGTCAAATGTCTCGTTAAAACCGAAATTAGTTACGTTAAATCGAGGAGACGTATTATTCGTGCCAGCAGGCTGGTGGCATTATGTAGAATCTTTGGATCTTAGCGTAAGCGTTAACACTTGGATACCGATTAAGACGGACAATCGAGCGAGGCTTAAAGAAGCTCTCGTTAAGTTAATAGTGAGTAAGATTAAAGAAGAATGTACTCTGTCCGCGGAAGCACCCAGCACGTTCACCTATTGCGTGAATCTGGTAAGTTTAATGTCTCTATTTCTACTCATTTAACGATAAGACAAATGATACTAAAAACAGTAGAAATAACCCATAAATACGGTTCTTCAATTAGACGTGGCACAAACTCACCCCGACTATTTGCACGTGCACCCCAACTCATTCTAATTTCCCCCTTAAAATTCTCCACAATGCTGAGAAAATCAACCAAAGAGGAAAATCATTCTAAGGTCAATGTCCTTATTTCTACTCATTTAAGACAAATCATACTAAAAACAGTGATTTAAATTATTATTTTAAGTAACAATTAGCGAACAAATTGGTGTCGCTTATCACGTCAGGAGTGGTACTCCATATAAAATAAAAAAAATATTTTAATGTCTTTTATTATGAATAATTGTTAATTAAATGCAATGCAAGAAACGAACGTATTTCTTCTCTGCAAAAATCACACTGTCCGTATATCTACTCACAACGTGTCCCTATTTCTGCGCGTACAAGTGTAACAGATTCAGTTTCGGTTTATCGATATCAATAAGTTCCATGTCTTCTACTTCAACTCATTTAAGACTACAACGACTGCTCCGATTATGAATATTTATTTTTAACAACGAGCTGTTACCTAGCATTCAATGAGCCGATGGAACTTATGCCGGAGTATCTAAATAATCAATAGGTAATTAATTTTTCCATAACTGATTTTATCAACCGAATATTAATGTTAAGAAGAATAGTTCATAGCGAGTAGAAATTAGGGCTTGAGTAGAAACTGGGACATTGACCTTATCTATACTTTAGCGAAAGGAATTAAAACAAAGTATAAACGTTAGGTTCGAATTACCTTTCACCTGTTTCAGATAGAAGCCACTATCGAGGAGTGTAAAAAAAATATGGATACTAGTCAATGTTATAAAGAGAAAGAAAATCAATCCGAATGGTCTATTGACTACTTAGTCTCGCAGTACCCAAAATACGTGGAGTCTCCACGCAGTCTAGATCAATCTGAGTTTATGAAAATTGTTGCATTAAAACATACACGGTTTTCACCAGATGTTTCTGCACCGCAGAGATTGGATACATCCGAGCAAGTCGATTCTAACTCTCAAGCATTATCAGACTCGATAATCAATGCATTGTGCCATCCGGATGTTATCGAAAAAGTTTCAGGATTGCTTCTTAACGAGTGTCTACCAACATAAAACTCATATCCGATGAAATATGCGCATATACATCTATTTTTTACAAACAATTTATTACTTAATAAGGATAATATATTGGAAAAGAACTATGCATTCTTTCACTTATGCTTATATTTATTTATTAATTGTTGCGACGGAAGTCATCAAACTTGAAAATTTAATAAAAATATTCACAGTGAGCATTCTTTCTCTCTTTCTTTCTAACGTGCGTTCGTAAACGTTCTCTCTCTCTCTTGCATTCCTATCTGTCACGCGCACGATCATAGTAAAGTTTTGTCAGCCGATGCACGTTTATAATGAGCCAATTTTACGAATGTAAAGGGTCCACGCCCCAGCAGTTTATGGACAGGATGTCTTGCGTTGCTTGGGTATGTGTGTATGAATGTGTTTGTGGTATGATGTATATGTACACTCAATTATTAATAATTATTATTAATAACAACAATAATTAATTAATACGAATAGAAAATCATGTTTCACGTTGAATGACTTGTTTTTTTTTTCTTTTTTTTTCTTTTTTTCCCTTTTCGCTTTTTTTAAGTTCAATGAACATTAAATTCAAGAGTAGCCGCTCTCGTTCACATATATATATATGAAGTGTTTCTTTCGCAGCAGTTCAGTAACATACAGGTTTTTGGCTAAGCGAGGCCTTGAATTTCGGCGAGTGCTGTCCCCTCTTTTTAAAAGTGTCTTCTAGAAAAAATTCAAACAGCGACTAACTCTTGCCTGATGTCACCGGTTTACTGTCAACGCGCAGAGCTGCATCTCATCCCAACGAACACTCTGGTATTGAGATACAATAACAGCAAAGGATTCTCTTTCGGCGGACTGTCTTGTGTGTCGCACTGATTGTATTACCCCGTTCAGTCGAGAATGACAACCATGTCATCGCCACGTACCGTTCTCTGCGGATGTGCTGGATGTAATGGTACAGGCAACCGGCGCCATGGCTTACGTGCTGCTCTTCGCAATTCCACAGAGGAGAGCGTTCTCCTAAGTCTTCTGCGAATTAATAGTTCTCGTGTGATAATCCTTACTTTAATCTGAATCGTAAGTTAAAGAAGCTACGATATACGTATGTAATAAGCACTCTCACAAAACTTCCTGTAGACTACTAACTTCGTTTGATCCGAAGCACGGAAGTAAACGTCATCAGGTGCGTCCATCCACGAAATCACTTGTTTTCGTGCATTACTTCTGGATAGTGGTGGTCCGTGTGGCAAGGTGTGAGGATGAGCAGCTCTACCGTTGAGTGGCGGTGCTAGTGGAAGAACAGTAGGCGCAGTGTGCTCCAAAGCGTGCTTCGGATGTAATTGCTGAGAGTGGTGAGCTCGTTTAGCCGGAGGTCCACCAGGCAGCCCTGCGCTCAGGGCAATCCCTGTTCCAGATACGAATTACATTATTATTGTTGTACCGTGTGTGTGAATAAAGGTTTCGCTGCATAGACAGCTTGTTAAATCATCGATACAATGTAAAGCGCTTAATTCTAAGGTATACACATTTATGGAATACACATTTTACCTTCATCCCAATCCACGTCCGAGTAGAAGCCAATAAACAGAGACAACATTCACTACTAGGACTCAGATTTTTGCCATCAACAATTGCGGAAGGGAAATGTTCGGTTATCTAACTTACCATCAGAACCATTTATCTCGTCGAACGGAGGCCTTGTGCGTTTCAAGATCGTTTGCTGCGCTTGAACTGCGGATTGTGGCTGTGGTGGTGTTAATGTGAGTCTGTCGACTTCTGGTTTATTCGGCACTCTCTCGTACAGTAAGCTACCGTCTAGAATAAAAGTTACAGTGTACGGTGATTATAACGATTTTCATGATCATATGTTGTAACGTGCAATGTGTACGTTAGGGTGGACCTTATTTTTCAAGTATGAAATTTTTTTTGCGACGCCCTCTAGAATTATGTTGTTTGGTGAAACAGCAACGCATACAAAAGTTGAGGTCTTTTGTGTACAAAACTTTTGTGCGCTTTTTCCTTTACTAAACTTCCTGACTAAAATGTTGGGTTCTAGCCGGTACGGCTCCCTCTTAATACTAAACGAAAGTATGTATTTTGCTCTACAAAACCCATGAAAGGCAAAATAATTTTCAATTAACATGATCGTTTACCAGAATTAGAAACATTGACCAACGAACAGTGTCGCTGGACGCAGTAGTGACTACAGTTATTTGTATATATATTATCTCATTTAACAAATTTTCTTTGGTAAATCGGCCTTTATTTAATGATCTGTAGGACTTCGGACACCTAAGCAAACTTTAAAATTAAGCAGAAAACAATTATCAAAATTTTAATTTTTTATTAGCTAGATTGGCGTTTGGAACCATTGTGTGTGGCAACAAAAAATTGAGAAATATAAATTTCATCAAATATATGCATAAAAATCTTTGATAAAAGCGCTACAAACTTATTCCTCAACCTAATATAACTAAGGTCCACCCTAGTGTACGTATGTGTATTAGTACCTGGAGCTTTCGGTGGTCGTGGGAATGAGACACGATCAGGCTGCTTGCGCTGTGCTGGTGCTGTCAGGGCGAGCCAGTCCCAGTCACCGGGTTGTCGAGGAGAGGGATGATCTCCTAAACGGGTAGCTATATCAGTAACTCGTGGACGTGGTCGGGGGCGTACTGCACGTGCCAAAATCCTTAATTCTGACGGTGTTTTTGAAGTTAGCTGTGGTGACGCGCACAAATGACGTAATGGAGTTGCGTTTACAGGCTGATGTGGTGCACGCGCAGCGTGACGCGTGCGTAATTGTGCTGCACATAATCGACGTGCAGCTCGGGCTAACGCTGAAGTACGTAGATAAAATGCAGATCTAGTTTTCATAACGGGACGCGGAGATCCACCACCTCCTCCGCCACTTGCCCCGCTACCACGTAAGTCAACTCCATGTGCGCTGGCATAATGTCGACTAAGGTGTGCCTTAAGTTTGAATTCTTTACCGCATGATGGAATACTACAACGATGAGGTCTATGTGCACCACCCATCCCTTTAGTCTCTTCGTCAGATCCAGCACCGCTTCTCTTGCGCTCAATATCCACATCATCGATGCGCGATGGTACCTATTTTGCAAGTAAACGATTCAATTACTATCACTGCGCATCAATCATCGAGTTAAGTAAATAGGTGGATTTAGGAATCACTTGTACACTACTACCTTCAAGCCACCATATTTTTTCCAATACGTCCAACAGGATTGACAAAGGCGACACTGCATGTGAGATGGTCCCCAAGCGTACCATTGCGGACTTTGCATAACTTGGCAGCTTTCGCATGGCTTACCGCCAACACCAACCATGAGTATGCCAGTATTATCTCCTGGAATGCTTCCGTTACTGTTACCGTTGAGAACGTTGGTTGGTTTGCCATTGGTGTTGCTGTTATTGTTGCCCAGTGGCACGATTGTGGCTGCAGAGGGACCGGTAGTGGGTGCGGGTGTTTTGTTATAATTTGGTATGTACACCTGTTTCAATTTACTCTCTGCTTCGACAGCTTTTACTCGTTTCTGTTGTACGTAACGATCTGTTGTCTTCCACATGTAATAATATTCGATAACGTTCTTCAATGTCTTCCAAGGCAACTGAAACGAATTCGTGTACATTTGTAGACATCGGATTGTGTGAAAATTGTGATAATCGGAGGTAGAGAATTGAATTCTGTGTACTTACAAAATCTTGACGTATATCGGAGAAATCCTTGCCGTATTTGTCGAGTGCTTCTTCAAAAAGATTCGCCTCCGAAGCACTCCATTCTTCCATTTCATCTCTGCATAATACCGGTCCAGAACTAGGTACTAATGATGACATAGCTTTTGCGACATCATAGTTATGCCGGTGCAAAGTGTCCATCGCGTGAAACTAATATTGTAAGATAAGAAAAGGTGATTTATTAATAACGCGCAATACCATGAATTTTAAAACAATTTTAAAACATCAGCGACAATTTTACTCACAAGTGTAATATCTCTAGAAGCTGCTGCTGCAGACATATGCAATGACGGTTGCTTCACAGAGGACGAACAGTCCAGAGCTCTTGCAAATGTTCCTACGGATCTACTGACAACCAGAAATTGATCAATTTGTCGATCGGTCAATGAATGTCTTGGCGTCCATACTAATGTTTCTAAGTCTTGCAATCTTCGAGGATCTGACTCTTTCTCAGCAGTCGTCAATGGCAATGGAGCAATACCATCGGCTTGATATCTACTTCCTACTCTAATTTCACCTGGAAGGAATTATAATTTTATTACTAAATGCGATATATTTTATGCTTCGTCGAACATGATAATTTATTTCGAATATAATTACCCTTATCGGCAAGCAAAGTACGTTGCGCAGGGTCAAATACCAAGCAATAAAAAAAAGAATCTTCCTTGTTTAGGTAACTTAATAAGGATTCGGTTTCGTTTAATAATGTGACGCAACATTTGCCTCGTATATGCGTTGCTGGCATTGTTTCGACTTGCCGGGACAGAAAGAGCTCTCTGTGCTTCATTTGATGACGTTGCTTAGTACTTAACTCTGTAACGCCACCAGCACCGACTACGCTTTCTTCCATCCCTGCATTTAAGAAAAATACTGAAATAAATAATATCATCTAAAGTAGTCATTAGTTGAGAGATTAAGACTATAAAAAGTGTAAACTAAATCATGGTTTTATTGAAAGATTATAGCAAATAACATTTGATCTGAGCATTCATAAATTATATCTCTTATAACGTTTCTTTTATGATCAGCTAATAATAATCCTATACCGTATGCCGCACATACTGTTAACAATTGGTCAAACATTATGACAGTGCTTTAACTTGAAAAATTTCACCGTACTACGTATACAAATATGTTTCTTAAGATATTTTTTTTTTTGGAAAAATCATCGTTAGTGCCCTTTCGATGCGTTTAAAAGTATCTTGCGTTATCCGATAAACACTGTCAGAGGTTTGAGAATGTACGCTTCTTGACAAAACAATGCATTATTATGATAAAATAAATACAAACGAAACGCAGGGATATGGAAAAGTCAATTAATACGTGAAAACTGAAAGTAATAGCAAGAGTGGGTAATAGAATAGAAAGAAAAAAAACGACAATAATTTAATACATACATAACTGAAAATATATCTCCTTTCAAGAGGGTACAAAATGTTTAAAGAAGCCTCAGATTACTAAAGAATCAACACTAGATGCGGCGGGATTCCATTCTGCTATACATAAGTGCAAATTGACTATGCGACGCGTATCGCATGTATCTGTGGAATAAATGTATTCGCATACGATTACTTCACAGTTACATGTGTCGGTGAATATTTACCGTCTCAAGGTGTCTGCGAACACGAATGGAAAAAGAAACTCAACTGTAACGCATCCTTAGGTAATAGCAGTTAAAAAAAAAGTACCGGTATAAAAGACTATTCAAAAATGATAACAGCGAACTATTAGCATCAGTGAACGTAACTTTTCGACCGGACAAATGTACGAGCAAGCACCACAGATCTGACTCGTGAATTACATCGAGAGAGATTTATGAGCCTCTTTACCATACACTTGAAGAAAAGAGTTGCGGACAGCTCGACATGATGTCTCTTTGGCCTTACAGTGAATTTTACCTAAGCGCATGGCATCCACCAAGATTACAAAGAATTTTATAAATCCCGCCGCTGCATCTGTAGCCTTATATCATCACTGGCTTCTATATCTGACTAATGAGATAATCAAAAGGTGCAAACTTTTTACCGGTCACTGACGAATCTGTATATCCTGCATAGGGTGATACCGACGGACAAATTTAATTCTTACGACTACTTGTGCATTGTACATGAACCAACGTGTGTTCGGTTTCGTCTTTCCTTTACGTATCGTTAACCTTATCTGCGAGGTGATCGCGACAACAGGATCAAATTATTATATATATCAATCACCAAATACTCTTTGATTATTCTTACGCAAACGAAACTTTACGATGGGAATGAATTGTCTAATCGTAGCAAGTCACAGCCTGGGCGTTTGTACCAAAAGTCATGCGAATGATAGCAGGTCTACTGTAATTAGATTCATCAGTAACGGTCACCTTTTGATCAACTGCTCACTCACCATGGGGCTCTTGGGCCTCCGATAGTGGGGCCTTCAGCCAGCCCCCCTTCCCGCCCCCTTTGTTCATCACTTTGGGCCCGATCCCATCTTTATTAGTCATTTCCTTAGTGGAATCTGGATTCTCGAGTTTCTGAGTCTGTGTGCTTGCAGGGGAATCTGACCTCTGCTGCTCCGCGCTTGCCACTGGAATTTTCATCACAACACCCACTCTACTATTTTCTGATTTCTTAGCAATGAGTACAATTTGCCTTAAGACGCACCGCGGCGCGATTGATCTTATAATCGTACGATAGAATACAACAATCCATATCCTCTGCTATTTATTTACCGACTTTGGAAAAGCTACTTCTATGAATGCATATGAGACAGATGTTATAACTAGTATACAGGCCAATTCCTCCTTTTCGTCTTTTCTCTCTGTGTATTAATTTCAGTGTAAAATTTATCACAGCTATGTATTCGTGTACGTGTAAATACTCCACAGTTTCAAGAATGCATATGAGACAGATGTTATAAGTAGTATACAGGCCAATTCCTCCTTCTTGTCTTTTCTCTCTGTGTATTAATTTCAGTGTACAATTTATCACAGCTGTGTATTGGTGTACGTCTAAATACTCCACAATTTTAGGAATGCATATGAGACAGATGTTATAAATAGTATACCGGCCAATTCCTCCTACTCGTCTTTTCCCTCCGTGTATTAATTTCAATGTAAAATTTATCACAGCTGTGTATTTGTGTACGTGTAAATATTCTACAATAGACACATGCATCTATAAATCTAGTCCCTATATTTTTATTCACCAACTAACATATATAAAAAAAAGAAACATCCGATCCATAGATCCTGGCGACGTTTTAAGAAACATTTAAAGGAAATCTGCCCAGATCAATACCGCCCAGAAAATCATGAATCATCAATAATAAATAGGACCGACATAATAAAAAAAAAAAAAGAAGACTTCTCACTTTTCCCCCAAGTAGTAATTTCAATATAAAATTTATCATAGCTGTGTCTTCATGTATGTGTAAATATTCCACAATTAAAAAAATACATACATGCATCTATAAATCTAGTCCGTATATTTTTATCCCGACGACGTTTTAAGAAACATTTAAAACAAATCTTAAATTTATCCCAAGAACAAAATGAATCAATACCGTCCAGGAGATCATAAATCATCAATCATCAATCATCAATAACAAATAAGACTGACATTGTAAAAAAATAAAAAGAAGACTTCTCACGTTTCCTCTGAGTAGTAATTTCACTATAAAATTTATCCCAGCTGTATATTCGTGTACGTGTAAATACCCCACAATTAAAAAAAAAATACATGCATCTATAAATCTGGTCCCCATATTTTTATTCATCAACTACCATAAACATAAACAAAAAAAAAAAAAACGTCCGATCCATAGATCCTGACGACGTTCTAAAAAAACATTTAAAACAACCCTTAAATTTATTTAACCCAAGAAGAAAACGAATCAATACCTTCCAGAAAATCATCAATCATCAACAAAAAAAAAAAAAAAAAAAAAAAAAGAAGAAGAAGAATCGTGTACTCTTCCATGAATTCCAACATAAAAAAAAATCCCACCCTTCAACAATACTAAAAAAAACAAGAATCCAACATCTAATATAAATTAGAGAAAAATCTTCTACATGTAAAAATTGGCGAACACAGTCGTGCACCGGTATCGAGAGAATGCCACCGCAACGGTGCTCCAACGTACATATATATATATACATATCCACATATATACACATAAAAGTTACGCGTGTGAGAGCACACAAGCGTGGCGGAGAAGAAGGTGGGGTAGTGAGAATGTAGGAGAAGCTCGTTGAGCAGTAAGAGGAGGGAGAGACTGTTTAAAACAAAGATCGCCAGTGGGCCCATCGTTACGCTTAGACTCGAAAGATACATGCTGGATACGCTTGTGTGTGTGTCTCTACGTACGTATATATATATGTGTTCTCTCTCTCTCTCGCCGTCACTCTGTGTCAAGTATAGGTAACGAGTACCCAACCAACCCTTGCGTCAGTCATTCATTTAGTTGAGGGTGGACGAGGAAGATGGGAGGGCCGGGCGAAACGAAGGTGTGTTGGATGAGGAGAGACTGGTGAGTGTGAGGAGAGCATACGCGGAGTGTAGGAGGAGGATGGAGTGTACGGGTGCACCTACTCAGTCCCCTACCTTCTCTACCAGCAGATCGATACAACTCCCATTCCACCTCGTCACCACCCCCGACTTTACTTATTATACATTCCCATCCCAAAATCCCCGCGTCTCATTATCTTTGCCATTTCAAGAGGAGAGAGAGAGAGAGAGAGAGAGAAACCTATAGGTTTTTTTCTCTATCTCTATCTCTCTGTCTTTTCTCTTCTTCTTCTTCTTTTTTTTTTTTTGTGTGTGGATGCGCATCGATATTTTAAATCGCGTTATAGTGGGATTATTTTGGTGGATGAGGTTTGTAAGAGGGTGTTTTTGGATGTTGGAATTGTGAGAAGGGTTTTTTGAGATGGTTTGGTTGATTTTGTGTATGTTAATAGTATTGTTGGTGTGATTGATTGAATGAATGTTTTTTAATGTTTTGGTTAAAATGTACATGTAAATGTAACATGGAATGTTTTTAAATCACTTTATAGTGGGATTATTTTGGTGGATGAGGTTTGTAAGAGGGTTTTTGGATATTGTTGGGATTGTGAGAAGGGTTTTTTGAGATGGTTTGGTTGATTTTGTGTATGTTAATAGTATTGTTGGTGTGATTGATTGAATGAATGTTTTTTAATGTTTTGGTTAAAATGTACATGTAAATGTAACATGGAATGTTTTTAAATTACTTTATAGTGGGATTATTTTGGTGGATGAGGTTTGTAAGAGGGTTTTTGGATAATGTTGGGATTGTGAGAAGGGTGGGTGATTTTTTGAGATGTTGGATTTTGTGTCTAGGATGATGGTAAGGAGAGGAATTTGTTGATGGTTTGGTTGATTTTGTGTATGTTAATATTATTATTGCTGTGATTGGTTGAATGAAGGTTTTTTGATATTTTGATTAGAATGTATGTAACATGTACTGTTTTTAAATCACGTTATAGTGGAATAATTTTGTTGGATGAGATTTGTAAGAGGGTTTTTGGATATTGTTGGGATTGTGAGAAGGGTGGGTGATTTTTTGAGATGTTGGATTTTGTGTCTAGGATGATGGTAAGGACAGAAATTTGTTTATGGTTTGGTTGATTTTGTGTATGTTAATATTATTATTGCTGTGATTGGTTGAATGAACATTTTTTGATATTTTAATTAAAATGTAGGTATAATAGATTTGTTAATATTTTGTGAAATTTAAAGATGATGAAATTATGTTGTATAGAGGAAATTTTAATAAAAACTGTCGTGGTAGGAATAGTGTTAAGTGTATGCAAATATAAATTTATGTATCTCTTTGAGATGTTACTCTGTCTCTAAGATGAAGGCACGGAGAAGAAGAATATGAATCATGGTTTGGTAGATTTGTAAATACTCTGAGTGCTATGCGGATATATAAATTTGATACGTGTATAATGCGTATTTAAGATGTTACTGTCTAGCATAGAAGCAGAAAGAAGAAGAGTAGATTTGTATGCGTAAAGTGTATGCAGATATAAATTTATGTGTCTCTTTGAGATGTTACTCTGTCTCTAGGATGAAGGCACGGAGAAGAAGAATATGATCATGGTTTGGTAGATTTGTAAGTACTCCGAGTGCTGTGCGGATATAAATTTGATACGTGTATAATGCATATTTGAAATGTTACTCTGTCCCTAGGATAGAAGCAAGGAGAAGAAGAATATATTAATGGTCTGCTAGATTTATGTACGTAAAGTGTATGCAGATATAAATTGATAAACATGTGATAGTGTCGCGCGTGTATACACACGCGTGTATAAAAGTCTTTCGCTAGAGAATTATCGTATTCGCATTTGCCTGTAGACATGTGCTACAATCACTTTGTAATATCTATGTAGAATTGCTTTTACTCATTGCATCAGTCGTAAATAAATAACAGTCTATACTCACACTGATGTTTATCCGCTAGCATAATTAACGTCGAAGGTAAATCCCTCCGTCTGAAGAAGCACATGACTTTTGCTTCAACATTTCCACTCGCGGTCTGAAACATTGTATTACAATATTAAATTATTGAATTAAAACTACGCCACTTCCCAAGACCATAATAACTGTACTTCATTCTTTGAATTAAAAATTTCTCATCGAGACCTTTATTATAAAGAGTCGCGCAGTACCTTATTTAATTCTTCTATCCTTCTTATCTGATAGGGAGATGTAGAAGACGTTTCAAAATATACATAATCTGAAAAATAAAGTATAAAATGTTATTCCTTCGTAACTGTGGTCGGTGAAGAATTTTTCATTGTATAGATATGCATTTCTACAAAGTTACTACTAGTAATAACAATAATAATAATAATAATAATAATAATAATAATAATAACAATAATAAAAAAATGTATTTTTCTCAAAAACTTTTCCTTTACCTAAGAAACTCACCGTACACGACATTATTCTTGTTAAAATACGAAACTCTTTATTGATCATAAATGTAGACGTTTCTTATCCACCGCTAGATTTTTATATGAGCGCGCTCGCGCGCACAGTTCGCGCATGCGCGACAAATAACGCATGTATCGCTCGACAAATTCCAAATGCAAAAATATTAACGAGCCTTGCGACGCAATTAGCACCCCATCTCCACGAAAACGTAAGATTCTCTTAAACCGGACTCACGTAAATTCTCCTTAACCCAAACACAAAACTACTATTAACCAAGATAATTCTGTACACATACCACAGAATTACCATGTCATAAATTAAATACCAAAAAAGAAGCTTATACCCTCGTGTACCTTTCTAACCGGTAGTGAGACCCAAAAAAAATAAAAAATAGTACGCTCTATCGTGGAAAAATAAGACTGCTAGAGCACGTGTGATATTCGATGACTAATAAATCGATTCTAAAAACTATAAAGGAATAAATAATCTCGAATAAAGAATCATTACTGAAAGGAAGGAAAAATAGTGGAAAAATAAATCTGTTAAAGTACGAGTGATATTCAACCACCAATAAACCGATCCTAAAAATTATCAACGAACAAATAATCACGAATAAAGAATCATTACTGAAAGCAAGGAAGAATCGTGGAAAAATAAATCTGGTAAAGCACGTGTGATATTCGATCACGAATAAACCGATCCTAAAAACTATCAACGAATAAATAATCTCGAATAAAGAATCATTGCTAAAAGGAAGAAAAAATCGTGGAAAAGTAAACAAAAAGGTTAAAAGGTTTAAATCTGTTAAAGCACGTTTGATATTCCACCACCAATAAACCGATCTTAAAAACTATCAACGAATAAATAATCTCGAAAAGAATCATTGCTAAAAGGAAGGAAAAATCGTGGAAAAATAAATAAAAGGGTTAAATTAAAAGATTACAAGATTTAAATCTGTTAAAGCACGTGTGATATTCGACCACCATAAAACGGATCCTAAAAACTATCAACGAATAAATAATCTCGAATAACTAATCTCGAAAAGAATCATTGCTGAAAGGAAGGAAAAAGTCGTGAAAAAAATAATTCACCTAGAGCACGTGTGATATTCAACCACCAATAAACCAATCCCAAAATCTACTACCGAACAATCAATCTCGAAAAAATAATCATTACTAAAAGCAAGAAAAAATCGTGAAAAAATAAATAAAAAGATCAAAAAATTCAAATCTATTAAAGCACGTGTGATATCCAACCACGAATAAACCAATCCCAAAACCTACCACCGAACAAACAATCTCGAAAAAATAATCATTACTAAAAGCAAGAAAAAATCGTGGAAAAATAAATAAAAAGGTTAAATTACAAGACCGAAAAATTCAAATCTATTAAAGCACGTGCGATATCCAACCAACAAATCAATCTCAAAATCTACAAACGAACAAACAATCCCGAAAAAAGAACCATTCCTAAAAGCAAGAAAAAATCGTGGAAAACTAAATAAAAAGGTTACAATATTCAAATCTATTAAAGCACGCGTAATATCCAACCAACAATGAATCAATCCCAAAATCTACCACCGAACAAACAATCCCCAAAAAAAAGAATCATTACTCTAAGCAAGAAAAAATCATGAAAAAGCTAAATGACAAGGTTAAATAAAAAGATCAAAAAATTCAGATCTATTAAAGCACGTGTAATATCCAACCAACAAATAAACCAATCCCAAAACCTACTAACAAACAAACAACCCCAAAAAACCAGAACCATTCCTAAAAGGGTTGGTGGCGGGCGAAAGATCGTTTGGAATGGTGGAGAGGGATGAACTAAAGTAAATGTACGTGCAGGACGCTAGAGCGGAACGACGAAGAAGCAAGACTAGGACGGACGATCTAAGGAGTAAGGAGTAACAAGCAAAACTCGCAAAAGTGGGGGATATATAGACACTCGGTACACCGTACCTACAACGTATGCAATGCCATTATTGTTTACCAATGCTAATCTCTCGCACAGAAATTTCAACTGGAAGAAAAAAAACCAAAAAAAAAAAAAAAACAACAACAACAAAAAACCAAAAAAAAAACTCTCTCATATAGAGTTTCATTACCTCCCACTCGGTACATATTGGCCGTCATGTTGCTGGCGTCCTGCGTGGCCCCGAGAGCGAAATTGGCGTTCTCGTGGTTGCTGGCGTGATTATCGTGATACTCCGCCGGCATCGGCATGAAGAATAAATTCCTCGTGCTTCAGACACTTATTCCGAGCGACCAGTTTTCCATCTAAGCGTACGTAACGTCGATCAGGATCACGCGTTCTCGCACCATCGTGTTTGTTTGTCCCTCATCTAGCGCAATCCTCTCTCTCTTTCTCCTGACGTGCAAGAATCTCCGTGCGGCACGGAGTAGAGCCTTCACGTCTACTGGATATATTCTTGCACGGTAAATTGGACCTCGTGTAAATGCGACGTAACGTGTTCTACGAAAGTTGCACGATGGAGTCACGGTGTAGATTTTCTACGTTGCTTTCGCGTACGGCTCACGTGTACGTTGTCGCGAGTGGCATCGTCTCAGTGAGCGTTGCCTCGCACATAAGGGAGCACCGCCATTTTCATTTTTCAGACAAACGGCCGACTACCTATCCACGCACAATCGTGTGGTAGAGAACCACCACCACTAGCCGCTGCCCTCTACCAATTCGACGTAACACTTTTAGTTTGGGAACGTGTGTGCGGATGGGTTTGCATTCGTGGATTGGGTTTCTTTTTTTTCGTTTGGTTTTTCGTTCTCACCTGAGTTCTGAGAGGTCGTGTAGATTACGAGGCCGGTGGTTTTTAGTCCACACTGTTTTTTCGTGGAGGGCTCCGAGACACCGGTAGAGGAAAATCCGCGAAGGAAAACGCGCGATTCTCGGAAGCGGCACCTCGGCGGTCAACGGCAGTCAGCGAACATTACAAAACAAAAACGTGGGTTGAGTATTGACAAGAGCCACGTACGTGAGGTAGTGGGAGAGTACCTTTATTCTGGTGGTAATGTGGCGCTGGAGTGCAGATGATGGAGCGGTGGAAAGAGCGCGAAATTTGAAGTTATGCTGTGGCTGTGGAGGAATTTTTGTTAATTGGTTAATTGAGTTTGAGGAGTATACTTGTTATGGGGAAGTGGCAGGATTTTGTGGCATGACTAGTTGTGACCATTGGTTATATTTAAATTGTAATCTTTGTGAAAAATTAAAGGTATTATAGTTTAGAATATTTTGAGGCCAGGCCGGAATAAAACGAATAATACTCGTCATAAGTAAAAAGTAGTGAATTTAAATCGTAATTTTTGTGAAAAATGAAAGGTATTATCAAATTTGAAGATGTTTAGAATATTTTGAGGCCAGACCGGAATAAAATTATCCTGGTGTAATGTGGCGCTGGGGTGCGATGGTTTCTGGTGATGATGGCGGAGTGGTGGAGAGCGCGCGAATTTTAAAGTTGTGTTGTGCTGTTGGCAAATGAAAGATTTTTTGTTAATTGGTTAATTGAGTTTGAGGAGTATACTCGTAATGGGGAAGAAGTAGTGAGCATTGGCTATTTAACACTAGATTTACCGAACATTTTTTATAAACACGATTTCCCATTTGAACCAGTCAAAATGACTGGTTTCGGTAAATCTAGTGTTAAATTGTAATTTTTGGGAAAACCGAAACATATTATCAAATTTCAAGATGGTTAGAATATTTTGAGGCCAGACAGGAATAAAATTATCCTGGTTGTAACGTGGCGCTGGGGTGCGACGTTTCTGGTGGCTCTGCCGGAGAGGCAGAAAGCCCGCGAAATTTAAAGTTGTATTGTGCTGTTGGCAAATGAAAGATTTTCTGTTAATCTGTTAACTAAGTTTGAGTTAAATTAGTTTTTATGGATATTGTGTGTTGTACCCTGTTTCAGTGAATACCACTCCACAAGAGGAATTTAAATTTTTAACATTATATGTATTATTCTTGCGCTTTTTGTTAATTATGTAATATATGTTAAATAAATAAATAAATATTAGTAATAAAATTGAAAATTTTATAAAATAAACCTATCTTTTTGATGCAATATTTTAACAGTGGCATTTACTCTGTGCTTGACAACTATACTCGTTATCGATCGATTTTCGCGACACACAGAGGCGCGCATTTTCAAAACGGAGCGCCACAGTTAACTGTAAGGGGGCATATACATTTGGAGCTCCGAAAAAAAAGGCATTTTTCATGAATTTTTTTCGGAGCCAAGAGACAAACTATAAGAATGAGGATTTTTGCATGATAAAGTACACCTTTTATACTTCTTATCCAAATTTTATTGGAAAGATATAGTTGCAAAATGCCTCCTCTTTACCATCGTGAAGTACGATACGCGTGATTCCGCGGTAACAATGATAACTTGAAGACGGATCGATCGATCTGCTTTATTTTTTTTTTCGCTGAAAGCTGATACAAATCGCTCGCCGTTGACGTATCCAATTTTTAAAAATCCAATTCTTTCTATTTTTTTTTTTAACAAAGAGAACTGAAATTTCGAGCGAAAATCGATCCTGGACTTCGAAGATCCGCCATTTTGTTTAAGACTCGAATTTAAAAAATCGGATCCGTCAACGACGATGAAAAACACTCTTCTTTGAGATAATGTTTGATATTTGCACTTCAGATGAACGAGCAAGGAGAAATCATTGTTACCGTGGAATCATGTCGTATGTGGTTGACTTCACGACGGTAAAGAGGAGGCATTTTGCAACTATACCTTTCCAATAAAATTTGAATAAAAAGTATAAAAGGTGTACTTTATTATGCAAAAAGCCCCATTGTTATAGTTCGTCTCTTGGCTCTGAAAAAAATTCATGAAAAATGCCTTTTTTGGGCGCTCCAAACGTATGTTCCCTTAATAAAATGTTTTGGTATTGTTTACGAATTGTTGTACAAGAAAGATTGAATAGAGAAATTTCAAGATTAGTATAACTGTCTTCTAATTGCACCGAAACTCTATTTTTAAATATCGCAGGTCGTGCTTTCTTTCGTTATAAGTATAGTCGAAAGAGAATTTGATTTCTTTCTCGCAGCTACAGAGTAAAGTAAAGGCGTCGATAGATGAAATATTTATATTTACGAAATTAGTCTTTCGATACAATTGCCACTACGCAATTCGGATTTTTCTTTAATCGATACAAAATTTATGTAAATATATAATGTTGCTCGTCCAACTTATAAAGCTTATGTGAGCTTGCATTTCCTTCTCAAATGTTCTCTAATATGATCAACTAACAATAAATACAATGACGAATACATTGATTCCATGAAAATACATAATAGAAGTTATATTCATATGTACAGAATAATTATTGTACTAATTATGATGAGAATGACAATAATCGTGGTAATGGTATTTTTAATGGTGCTGATGACAATGTTAATGATAATGATTAATAATTATGATAATAATTAATAATAATAATCATCAATATTAATAATGACAATAATAATAATAATTAAGGATAATAATAATAATAGTGATGACAGCAGCGATGAGAATGATAATGATGACGATGACGAAAATGATGGTCATGATGGAGTACTATGTTATAATAATAGTAATAATAAAAAATAAGTATTTGTATATACGCAAAGCGTATACCTAATTTATGTTGACAGATTTTATATTACCCTTTAAGGCACACCGCTCGATACTTGCCGAAAAGATTTTGGTCTGTTTTGTAATATCGTTCTAAATCAATGACACCTGTTAACGATTCAAGTCGTTTGGTTGCACGAATGCATTCTACTATGCGCGGTAATCGAGTACGGGGAATATAGGCAGCAATGTCTTTTATACGGAATCCAATGTTTTCTTGACTACCCCTTTTTTCTAAATCGGATAATCGTCCCATTCGGTAATGGTAATGATAGTAATGTTAATAGAAGTAACAAGATAATACACGATACAAAGAGATACACAGGCTGAGTGTGTGCTTTCTATTATTTAATAATAGCATGGAAAACATGGGTAATAATGCTAAAGGTAAAATGGCAAATGAGAGAACACATTTGTTTATGATTCCGTCATTATGCCTTTGTAAAACGATTGGATATATATCCAATCGATATCTAGATATAAAAACCTCAAGGCGGAATAGAAAATAGTTGTAGCGGAACGATAAATGATTTTCGCTTGACTGTAAATAAAAAAAAAATCCATAGGCATTCCTTGACATTTTACCTATAACAATTGTGTCTAACATTACTCATAAGTAGGTTGAGTAACGTCGTTATAAAATATCTTCGGTGAAAGGACAATTCTCATATTTATATTTACAAGTATGGTATAATAGGCGTGTTTTGGCAACAGGATGGCATCCTATCGAAATATACCAAAAGCTGAGACGATTTCTGGTACACACCTTTGGCGGCATGTCTCACTAAGTTCGCTAGAATAAAACATACCACTCTCTAAATGCCAACTATAACTTTCTATCCGCAGTATGCTTTGGTTCGGACCATGGTAACCTGCTCTAGCGCGCCATTCTCGTTGCCAAAAGATGTCTAATATCTTATTTTGCATACCACACGTCGCTACTTACTATGTTACGCTCTATGATTAAAAAAAATACTACTATATCGCATTGTCGTTGCATGGGCAGTGTTGCATAGTTTATCCATGGATAAGGCACCAACTTTCAGGATCCTGAGATTCAACCCGCATGCTTTGACAAATTAAGTGGCATATCTAAGAAGAAAATACATAATTAAAGGTACACCAACCAGTATTCGTAAAACCAATTTCAACGATCGTTTATAATCACATTTAGAAGTAGAACTTTGTACGACGTACCTGAAGGAGGTGTAAGAGTTTGTTCCCTGTAATCTTTATAATGATGCACAGGTGGAGACGGAGGATGAGGAGGAGGTGGTGCATAGAGCGGAATAGGAGGTGGATAATGGACGGTAGATGGATAATGCATCCATAATTGGGGCCTGTATGATCCAGGAGGCAGCATCGGAATGCTGTAAAGCGGATGATGGATAGATGCATTGGGTGCACCGACATACGGATCCACTTGTAATCTCGGATAAGAGTTATTCGTCGAGACCTTTACGTGCCCCCTGTCGTCCGGCTTCAACAAGTTTCTCAAGAACCCGGGCTCCGGATTTGGCTTATCCTCTCCCAGAATACTGGTTATGCTATACGACGACAGTTGCTTTGGAGAAGTCGTTGGCGCGTTAGTTATGCTCACCGGCTGCGGTGTCGCGCGTCTCTTGGATGCCTGATCTTCCAGCGATACCCTCTCGAATTCTCTCAGAATACGTTTGCGCGGCGAGACAACATTCGGATCCAAAAGTCTGGCGAGCTTGTCCACGATTAGATTCAACATCTTCCCAGGCGACGTGCCATTCGTCCTGCGAAGTGACTTCGCGCACGTCGACGCAGACTCTGGAATAACTCCCAGAATAGTAGGATCCAACGGACGCCTTCTCTTTCGTGCCATCAAGCGTGGATGCGCGCACAGATGTAATTTTGGATTTCTGCGATAATAAAAGTTAAATTCTGTGGATACTCGGCGCCTCGGATTGGTCTGTTTCCAACAGTGATCCCTCTGCCAAGGACTGGACTGTACCGACGAATTGTCATCCGAAACTGCAACAAGAATTGAACCTCTACTTAGTAAAGGTTCTAACTTAACAATTTCAAAAACCTAGCGACAATTAAAACTACAAAATCTCCGAAGAGTCTCCTGAAACTTCAGAGACGTATGGAAGAAGTTTAAATACCGCTAAGGGAAGTCGAACTTTCTTGTCTATTCGGAGTGGTACTAGCGGGCGGCCAGAATGTCTTTTTTGGCACCGGAAACCACGTAGTGCGTTCTCCATCTCGGCGATGCGAGAGCTCCAAGATAAACTTGCCGTCCTTAAAGAACTTCAAACGTCCTCCAGGAGTTGGAAGCAGATTGGTCTCGATGCGCGCCTCTGCATGCTGAGCTGGCTGGGGACTCAGATTTTTACCGTTAGCCTTGGTAAGGGTCGCGTGCAATGCAGGAGGATCGCGCGAGCACATCTCTGTCGTGCACCTCACGTGACTTGTGTGGGCATGACATTCTGCTGACTTCTCGCGCATGCTGGTAATTTACCGATATCCATTTTTGCCTGCTCGACCTCTCATGCTTTAGCCTCTCGATATTACATACAAGAAAGAGACGTGATCTAATCGCGATGCACCACACGAAATCCACAAAGAGACAACCTCGACAATATCGAAACTCTAATACAACGGTAGCATAAACTTTAACAGAGACATTTCTCTAATCGCTACTACTACAATCCACGTACAATCGAACAATACCGACTAATCCTAGATACACCGCCTAGAATAAATAATTTCGCACGAAGACTAAACTGCGCGCGTGCGTTTCTCTCTCACCGTTTACCGAACTATTACCAAAGAAGAATATTCGAGTATCGTAGACTCTGTCTTTCGTACAAGTGTAACGGAACCACTGCGACGAGGAGGATCTCCTCTGTTGGTACTTTGAGATATTGATGGAGTGCCTTTTTTTTCTCAAGATACACAGTGTGGAGTACTGTGGACCGATTTTACTGCCGTATGTCAACCACGTGAAATAATACTGCGTGACAAGATCGTTTATGCTCCGATAATACTTTATACAGAAATTCTATGTGGAATTTGGTATAACACCAGTGGTATATCGGCCAGATACCCACCCACCCACGCACTGCCGCCTTTCGTAACTAGACCCGTATTATCTCGGCGAGACGGCACACCAAAGTGCGGACTTCACTCCACGACAATTGTCGCGTATTCTTATTGAAGACTCTTGACTAGAAACACGACGTTTCACCAGGTGATCACCGTAATTCTCGTGGATCAAACTACGGTGTGGCACTCCGTACTTAAAAGAGCCACCGTTCGTGGACCGACACATGTGTTTCACTTCACCTGCTTAAGATTCACGTGCTCGCGGTGAACAGCGTCGCACGTACGTCGAATTGTCAGCGCGCGTATTCTACGTGCTTTTTTCCAAGCAAATTTTCAATCCACCAGCGCGGCCGTTCGAGGGGGGGCGAAAAAAAAAAAAAAACAAGAAATTTTCCTCGTCTTCGTGTACCCCACTCGTCGACAACACTGTGGCGGTTCGCGATCCGCGCGTTCCTCTCTGTCCCCGAGGGATTCCACACTCCCACCATTAATCTTTGAAATCTCGAAGCCCGCGAAGTTACGACGAACGCGATATCGGGGGTGTATCGAAATGTTTGAGATTGTGTTTCGTGTGTTAAGTGCGTGAACCTGCAGTTTGTGGATTGTGTTGGGGCTTGTGGTGTTGGAGAGATGTTTAATTGTGTGTTGATGATTTGAAAAGTGGAGTGTTTTATGGGGTTGAAAGAAATGGGTGGTTTGTGATTGCACGCGTATCCTTCTGCATTGTGGTGATTGGAAAGATTTGGAACGTGTTGTAAAAGTATGGGTAGTTTCCCATTATGTACTTGTGTTTACATCTTATTATATATTAAAGTGGTCTCTTGAGATTTTTATTGATTAACAATGCATTGTTATTATGAATCTTTGCGAGATTAAGAATTAAGTTCGTGCGCTAAGTAACAATTATTGTGGAAAATATTTGTAATTATTTTGTTATGTAAGAAATAATTTTGTGTGCTTATGTATATTGTTGAATTATCCATGTGCATGAACCTGCAGTTTGAGGATCGTGTTGGGGCTTGTGGTGTTGGAGAGATGTTTAATTGTGTGTTGATGATTTGAAAAGTCGAGTGTTTTATGGGGTAGTCGAAAGAAATGGGTGGTTTGTGATTGCACGCGTATTCTTCTGCATTGTGATGATTGGAAAGATTTGGAACGTGTTGTAAAAGTATGGGTAATTTCCCATTATGTACTATTGTGTTTACTTCTTATTGCAATATATTAAAGTGGTCTCTTGAGATTTTTATTAATAATCCAAACAATGCATTGTTATAATGAATCTTTGCGAGATTAAGAATTAAGTTCATGTGCTTAAATGACAATTATTGTGCAAAATATTCGTAATTATTTTGTTATTTAATTATGTGTTGATGATTTAAAAAGTGGAGTGTTTCATGGTGCAATCGAAAGGAATACGCCGGTTAATTTTCCATCATTTACTTGTGTTTACATTTTATTGCAATATATTAAAGTGATCTCTTGAAATTTTTATTGATAATCCAAACAATGTTATAATGAATTTTTGCGAGATTAAAAATTAAGTTCATGTGCTAAGTAACAATTATTGTATTAATGTATTTGTTATGTAAGAAATAATTTTGTGTGCTTATGTATATTGTTAAATTATCCACGTGCGTGAACCTGCTTTCAAGCATCGTACAGGTGCTCATGGTACAGGAGAGATATTTAATTATGTATTGATATTTTAAAAACTGCAGTGTTCCACGGTGCAATAGAAAGAAATAGCTAGTTAATGATTGCACGCGTATTCTTCTTCATTAAGATGATTGGAAAGATTTAGAGCACGCCGTAAAAATATGTGTAATTTCTCATCATTTACTCGTGTTTACATCTTATTAGAATATATTAAAGTGATCTCTTAAGATTTTTATTGACAACCCAAACAATCCATTATTATAATAGATCTTTGCGAGATTAAGAACTAAGTTCATACGCTAAGTAACAATTATTGTGCGAAATATTCGTAATTATCTTGTTATGTAACGAATAATTTTGTGTTCTTATGTATATTGTTAAATTGACTCAGTTTCACTGCAAATTCTTTGGTACATTGTAAATAAAATATTCTGGGCGTAACTCTTGTGCTATTGGATAAAGTATGTAGTACAATATTTTCCTCGAGCTGTATCGATTCAATGAGAAAATCTGCTAGCCATATTTGCGTCCCTGTAAACGTTTCTACCTCGTAATACAAGGCCTTGACACGGAGATTTGTGAACGTCCTGAGTTGGTTCGTCATCGGCAGCTCTTACTTGCATAAGAAACATCCGTCGAGATCGTGTGGATAAATTTAGGTAGGATCCGTGAAGAAGTAGGTAGGAGAATACGATTATTTCACCTTTCTTCGCTGTTACAGGCGTAGCTCCTGACAAAGGGAACCGATCTGGATCGACGTAATGATATTGTTCGCCCTTCTCGTCCTTCAATCCGAAATCCTCTAAAGGTCCGAGCTTATGACTGCCCGGATAAACCGCTAATCCACCATTCTCTGGTGTCGTATCGTCGAGGTGCAAAAATACAGCTAGCATAGTATGTTTCTTATGAGGAAAATAAGGATAATCCTGGTGCATTAAATACGGCGCTCCCTTTTCCGGTGGTTTAATATGCGCCTTTGTATGATGTAGCAAGATGTCTTTAGTATTCATAATGTCTTCTAAAGCATCTAACAACTTAGGATGTGTAATAACGCTAGTAAAAGTCGCGCTATGCATCTGCAGATTATGAATCGACTTTACCTAATCCAAAGAAAAGCACGAGCGTATTAGAATTAACGTGTAATAAATGACTGTTTCGTTATATACTAACGGTGTAATCGATGTAACCAGCAGCCTTCTTCATGTCGTCTCCTGCCCAAGCCGATTCTAATCCATGATAATTCTCTTTATGCTTTCGTTCAAATAATTCGTTGTAAGCGTCCGATATGTGATTCATTTCCTTTTGCGAAAAGATACCGGTCAGCTTAATATATCCATTCTCTTTCCAAAATTGCCTTTGCTCGGGTGTCAGAAATTTTAGAGCCATGGTCTACGAAACTCCAGCTACAATCGACTTAGAAAGCAATGACTTTCTCGAAAGATGGACAAAGTTAAAATACATCTCCTCCCACCACGAGGACTGCTTTTGTGTAGTAGTGCTGATATCTTCCAATTTGCTTACTCAATCAGTTGTAAACACAGACTGTGCTGACAGTGTAAAAATTCTGTTACATAAGTCTGCGCGTTATAATCTGTTTATTGACAAGTTTCGAATAGACTGAATAATAAATGGTTTTATACAACCTATTGTACATTCTCCTTTATATAACAACACATACATTCTCCTTTATATATATATATATATTCAAGAAATGCCCAACAAAATTGTTTGTTGATGCTGTATATACACGGATAGATCAATTTGTACTTGTATCATACGGTTTATTAGAAAATACAGTCCCTTATACTAACTTCAGTACTTTGAGCATAAATTCAATATATAACATAAGTACTTATCGTGTTTCTAAGATGAAAACTTTAGTCATTTGTATTAAAGATTATAAAAGATCTCTTAATTTGTACATAACAAATTGTATATGCGTGGAATACTGAATGTACCAATACCTTTTACGTAATTTTACTACATAAAACTAAAGGTCAACTTGTGAACTTGAATCCTTTTATCACCGCTTTAGCTTGATACCACTGATAACGACTCAAGTCGATTTGATGACATTCCAGAAACTGCACGCTGGGGTCACTCTTAATACTACTGATCTGATCGCGATATACGTTCACTAAACTGGAGCAGGTGCAGTTCGTTTCGACGTGATTACTATAATGCAACTTAATACGATAACAACAATTGATAAACGACTGAGAAATCTGAAACTGTGGCTTAGGCAGGAAAAATTGTGATCCTGAATCACTACTGTTGGTTTGTAATATAAAAATAAACGTGTTGGTAGGATTCAAGGGCAACACAATGGCGTCTTGAAATGCGGAACATTCCGTGACCGATCTGTAAACAGAAAGAGCCTTTTCCTTAAAAGAACATTACAATCTGAATTTTATCGTCCAATGTCAAACAGTTAACACTATTCAAGACCGGTCAAATGACCGTTTTTAAAAGTTAGTTTAGAATTTCCTATATACAATGTAATTGCATCGCTTTTAAATCTCAAATGTACCTGAAAACCAGTTAAGATACTATGTTTTGTAACTAGATACAGATACAAATACTCAAGTTCGGATGCACCTCAGATACAGGCTTAGATACACAAAATGTATCTAGATACTACCCAACACTGGTTGTATATAGGAAATTCTAAGCGAAATTTTAAAAACGGTCAACTGTTTTTAAAATTGTAATTACAAACGACTGTTTTTAAAATTGCAATCAAAATTTCCTCTAGACAACATAATTACATCTCCTTTAAATTCCACGAGTTTTCCTAAAATATACGTATAATACATTTTTCAATATTTCAGGCAAACTCGTGGAAATTTAAAAGCGATGCAATTACATTGTATATAGGAAATTCTAAACGAAATTTTAGAAACGTTCATTTTACCGGTCGTGGTAGAAATAGTGTTAAACTTCACGACTTTTCCTAAAATATACGTATAATACATTTTTCATATAGGAAACATATATTACTTTATATGTATTATATGCATTATAATATGTATTATAGACATTATAATACATTTTTCATATAGAAAACATTTACACATTTCATAAAGGAAATTCTGCACAAATTTTTAAAAGCCAGTGTTAAGGGTCATCGATAAATAATAATCGAAGATCTATCTTCCGGACCTGTACTGACCTCATGAGCTTTAAAAGAGGTTTTCGCGAAGAATGTTGACACTCCAAGTGCGTTTGACTATTTAAAACGTACGACGGTAGTTCCACTTTAATGTGCAATTTCGGTGATACTATTGTCGAACCGATTATTATCGCAATTTCCTTCACTCTACATCCTTCCGTAAGAAATTGCGAGGACAAATGATCCGAGATACTTTTCAAAGAGTTCAATACTCCTGTGATCGACGATGAACTCCTCGGTCTTCCATTTCCATTTCCATTTAGGTTAACTCTCGCTTGCCACTGTGCCAAAGAATCATACGCCAGTGGTATTTGCTGCTTTTGATATAAAATATACTTTATAAGTTCGACGATTAATTTCACGCATGAATCACTTGTCAGAACCTCGTCCAGACATACATCGATAGATTCATTAGGTTTGTGCGTTGTCATTTTTGTTATGTGCCTTATCACTATTTCGAATTTTGTATACCACGAAGTCCACTTCGAAATGAACTGAGTGATGATTATTTTAGGCAGTTTGTGAAACCTTCGAGAGATTCTGAAGAATTTCAGAGAGGTTTAGAACAGTTGGTAACAGTGTTATTCGTATGTGTTCGTATGTCAGGAACTACGGATTAACCTCACTAACCAACGCTGAATTATTGAGAACATTGGTAAACAGGTAAGCTGTAATCATATTTGAGTTGTATGGATTTTTGGAATGTGTGGTGACTCGTAAGGACTGCCCATTTGGAGACGATTGTCACACGTTTGGAACACGAAGTAATTCAGTAGGTACATTATTAAAGTTTTCTCGATGTGCATTCATATTATGATTATCGTAGCAAAGCATAACAAATTGATTGTATTTTAGTACACAGAGAAATTTACTTATACGTTCTTTGTAAAATAGTACTTTTGGTAAACTTAAGCGTACTGTATTTAATCTGCGTTAGCATAGTTGGTTTGTGTCGTAGAATAATATTTTTGTTGCGCACAGATTTTACAAATTCACATTTAAAGTAAACGCAGTTCTTGCACAGACTGCAGTTTTTGTATACTGATATCTTCTGTGTTCTTTGTTAAATACTGAAGATATTTTCAAGTAATATTTACGATTGCGATTGCTTCGTGTTCGTGCGCAATTCCGTGTGAAACAAGGTCAGTTTTCTATAGTTTTTATGTTATTATAATGTATAGAACACTTGTAAAGCTTTTATCTTTCACCGATGCTTTTTCTCAAAATACATTACACGTTTCTGTTTCGTTACTGCAAACAGAGTCAGCCGCATGGGATGGATAATTCGCAGCTGCCGCATTCACTTTCGCCCATGATGAATCTACCGCAAGCAGTTAATCACGATCAACCAAAGACGCTACCGAGTTTGTTAAGTATAAAAGTAACTCCGCCGAGTGAACTACACAATCAAAACTCTTCCGACGACGGACCGAGAGGAGGAGAAGGAGATTTAGTAAAACTACCAGCTGCATTGGAACAAGCGCTAGCTTTTAAAACAGAGCGTGCTAAGGAACTAGGTGGCGATCCAAATGACATAGTTTCTTTGGGAAAGTCGTTAAGCGAAGACGCTGCGGGAGAAGATGTTCCTCCGTTAGAAGAGATTGTAACGGAGGTAGAAACAACGAGCGAGAAGGTAGACTCGAAAGCGAATAAGTTGATGAAGAAGAAGAAAAAGAAGAAGAGGAAGAAGCACAGTATGGAGAAGAATGATTATAGTAGAAAGACCGACAATTCGGAGGATGGAAAGTCGAAGGAAGGTATGCCGGAGCTCGAATACATTCAAGAAATTCCAACTATAAATGATTTGGAGCCGATGTATCGTCAGTTCGCCAGAGTTTTCGAGGCGTTTAAGTTAACCGAACCGGAGCCTCGTGTGAGTGACGCGAGCGAAAAGGGAGAACCTATTGGACAATATCCGCCAATAATGAGTATGCAAACTGTAGGGAATGTGCCCAGTAAAGTTCCGCCGTTGGATGATTTTGACGATGACGCTGGACAAACGCAACAACAACAGGGCACCGGAGAGAACGGTACTCCTCGTTTATCGAAACGAAAGTTGAAACGTCTGACAAGATTAAGTGTCGCCGAATTGAAACAACTCGTAGGACGTCCTGACGTTGTAGAAATGCACGACGTCACCGCTAGGGATCCAAAACTACTCGTTCAGCTGAAAGCTCATAGGAATACAGTGCCCGTACCTAGACACTGGTGTTTCAAACGAAAGTATTTACAAGGAAAGCGAGGTATCGAGAAGCCACCCTTCGATTTGCCAGATTTTATCAAACGTACTGGCATAACAGAAATGAGAGCGAGTCTACAGGAGCGCGACGACACGCGTACTCTCAAAGCAAAAATGAGAGAAAGAGCGAGACCAAAGTTGGGCAAAATTGATATCGATTACCAAAAGTTGCACGACGCGTTCTTCAAATGGCAGACCAAACCGCGCATGACCATCCACGGAGATCTGTATTACGAAGGCAAAGAATTTGAGACAAGGTTAAAGGAAAAGAAACCTGGAGAATTGTCGGATGAGTTGCGCACGTCTCTTGGAATGCCCGTAGGACCCAATTGTCAAAAAGTGCCACCTCCGTGGTTAATTGCCATGCAACGTTATGGTCCACCGCCGAGTTATCCCAATCTTAAAATTCCAGGCTTAAATGCGCCGATTCCAGAAGGATGTGCTTTCGGATATCACGCCGGCGGTTGGGGCAAGCCACCTGTCGACGAAACTGGTAGACCGTTGTACGGAGACGTGTTTGGCATATCTCGTGCACCTGGCGGAGATGCTATGGACGAAGAAGTCGATAGAGGCATGTGGGGTGAACCTGAATCAGAATCGTCTGGCGACGAGGACGAAGATGATGATGTTGAGGATGGTGCGGATGGTGACATCGATGGTAAAGACGGAGATGGCGATGCGAGTGGATTAGTTACACCTGGTGCCGAGGGACTTATTACGCCGAGTGGTATTACTTCTATTCCTGCTGGCCTCGAGACACCTGAAACTATCGAGTTAAGGAAAAAGAAGATCGAGAGTGAAATGGAAGGTGGAGACACACCGGCGTTATACACAGTTCTGCAGGAGCGTAGAAATGAGGGACTTGGGGCTAGTATGATGGGCAGTACGCACGTCTACGATATGACAGGTGCAGTTGGAGGTCAAGCACCTCCCTCCGTAATTGCTGCTCGCCGAGGCATAAGCGGAACTGCATCGGATGGCAGAACGGAGAAAGATGGAGCTGTCGAATTAGCTTTAGATCCAAGCGAGTTGGACCTTGATTCTGAAGCAATGGCATCGCGTTATGAAGAAACTATGAGATCGCGGCAAGCACACTTAAGGCGAGAAGATCTATCGGATATGCTTCAAGATCACGTACAACGACAGAAAGTATGTAAATGCACATAGTGCATCTCTAATATTCATGTAGACTACAATCTTATAATACGTACGACTATTAACTTTCTTCTCCATTTTTCAGAGTAAACGAAAGCGCCAGCAAACTCAAGAGACAAAGACTTCTAAGAAATATAAGGAGTTCAAATTTTAAATATATTTCACAAGTATGTATAATAAAAAATATCAAAGATATTTTATATGAATCCATGCTTAAAAGAATCAAAGTATTTGCGCCGTTTGTAATGTAATTCTTTACTTTTGTTTTCCAGATGCATCCTAAAGGACTTAAATTGAAGAGGCACATTAATATGTTCAATACCACAATGGTTATTGATGATTATTTTAAGTATAATAACATAGCAGAATGACACAGTTAAAAATAAACAATGTTTATAAAAAAAATCATTACTATTGTATCAATGGAAGAAATATGCAGTTTTCAAATTGGAAACAAAAATGAGTTCTGTAAGCGCAATATATGTATAAACAATAATTCTTTTATCAGATATATGAAATCGTTACTTTATAAAGCCCATAATCTAATGTATACAAATTTTGCGTTTATTTATTGATTGCGCATTTCTGAATTTATATGCGTTTTGCACACACCTACCGGCGTACAATGTGTGCAGGTGTACATAAATGTTCTATTTACACAATATGTCTCTTTTCATAGTTCATGTAATGTTGAAACTTTTTTACGTTTAACCATAGCAAGGGCTGCGAAATATAATACAGTGACATTAATAAACATGGAAGGACAATAGCAATAAGAAATCTGCTAATTGCACTACCGATATCCAACCAACTTCCTTGCGGCGTAACTAGACATGCAAGAGGTAGCGTCAAACAATCTCCTAATAAGAGAACAGCTAGAAACATTTTGGGTGATGCGACGGTTTGACTCGTGCAGCCCAGTAGTATCAAAGGAATACTGATCTTAAATAGTATCAACGAAAACATTAGAAATGGAGAAAATACTGTTATAAAGTGACGTGTCCACGAAGGATCGAATGAGCTGATGCTTGCCATATTTCCTGTTCCAAAAAAACATAACAATGTGTAGAGCATCTGTGATACGTGTTAAGGATATATAACAATATTTAAATTTCTTCGTTAATTGCAATCAAGCTTTTCTGCATTATTATATATACCTCGAAGCAACAATTTGTTTTTTGCTGAATAAGTTTAGAAGCAATCAAAAGGATACAAAGTATGCTGCTTTACACAGATCGTCAGTACTCAGGAAATTAGTTTCGGGTTTCTTCAAAGCATCCAAAATGCACTGAGGCCAGCATCTTAAGTGTAGAGTGAGCATTAAAAAGAATATCGGCTCGTAAGATGCTGATAATAAAGCAAGCGGACAGAAAAGACCAAAAACGATAGCATTTATCCTTTCGTTCAACGATTGAGAGTAACAACTGACGTATAATGGTACAGATATTAAAATTAACCACGATACTCCGGAGCGACCGTCTATGATACCCGAGTATACAATCCCTGTGACTATTAAACGTATAATTTCAAGTATTTTTAACCATTTCGACTTGATTGTCACTTGCACCATGTATACTGTGAAACATACGCTTGTCAATCTAAAACAGCAATAAGATAATTAAACAAATGAACTTTAAATAAATGTCATGTAAAATACGTGCAAGCACTTACACTATGTAAGTTCGTGGATATGGCTCGACAACTGGTAACAGTGGAAACACACTTAATACCAATCCTGTCCAGAATAATAAACGATTGTCGCTTTTAATAAGTAATTTTTGGAGTACAGCAGTAGCGAGCATTCCTATACTTAGAACAAATCTGTGCGTCAATCCTAGAAGCATCGTCGTTAACAGAAAAGTTGTGCCAAATATTTCCAGATAGGACTGCTTTGTGTGCGTCACCAGTAATTTTGGCGACAGTGTAATTAGACTTCTACTACCAATCCACAAGGAGCTTAATGCAGCAAGACCGTAAAATGACAGTCTCCAATCACTGCATCCTAAAAACATTCACTAAATAATGATCCATAAATTACCCCGAATCAATTTGATCTACATGTAGGAAGTCAATTCATTACCTTTTTGTTTAATAAACAAGATGATCAACAAAAATCCAAATCCGATGTTGATAAGTGTATACAAAATTTTGTTTGAATTTTGTCTGTGCACCCCAGATATTCTAAGAAATAACAGCATTATCCACCCAATCCACATGAGAGACAAATACGTTAAAAACTGGATTCTTTGGTATTGTTGATAATACGATAGAGAACGTTTGATTAATTTGATCGCTTTCACACCTTCTCTTATACAAGCATCCACATTTCTGTTTTGCGAATGACGGTCAATATTACCAACTGCAACATCTATTTCAATCTCTTGCCAGGCTGTGTCATTGCCACTACAGCTCATGGTTCGATGCGCTTTAACTTGATGTAACAACTGTTGAACATTATTATATAACGCACGACATCTATAAATCTCGTTGTCACTCTTTAGATATTGTATCGGTAACTCACCCTGTATGTATCGAGATTGAAATTGTAAATATAACACAATGAAACTGCACAGATATGCGGTATTAAATACCACGACGATAATAAATTTACATTAGAGTTCACTATTTATCTCCTTCATTCTTACTTCATTGTTAATAGGTGTCGAAATACCGATAAGAGCCGATATCAGAGGTGCTATGTTTCTTTGATCAACGTCCTCTTGAGAATTCAATTTAGCTACTCCTGCACCCCACGCGATTAAAGGTGTCTCAGTCTCGTCTTTGGATCCGCTACCGTGCGACCCCCAATCGGTCATTCCGTGATCCGCAGTAAATACATACGCCGTGCTACCAGCGCCAAAAGTGCTTTCTGTGATTTGCACGATTTCTTTTATTCGTCCATCGACGTAGTTCATATTTTCCTTGTATTCTCTAAAGTACAATACAGCTTCAGAACAAACATTTAAATATTTACAGTGTCCTGTTAAACATCGGACTTCTTTTGAGAACAAATGTATAATGCTTACGTAGACATCGGTTTACTCGAATGTCCTGCGGTGTCACAGCCCAATAGATGTAAAAATAATATTATTCCATCCGAGTCCTTGACCATTTGTGCGTCTGTTTTGAGCCATTCTAAATATTTGTCGAATACCCATGCATCTAAGCGTATAGTTCGTCCTGGCAGCGAGTCGAAATTTTGCCAATCCGATGGATACGATTGTCCATACACCGTTCTCTTTTTACCTAAGTTATTCATAAGTTTAATAGCAGCGAATAATCGTCATCAGTACAGCTCTATTTACCTTTCGTGAACATTGGAATGATATCTGGGCTGCCCCAAGCCCAAGTAGAACGGCTCTGATTGAAAACAAAATCGAAGTCAACAGGATTCTCTTTCCATCCTTTAAATATGGCGCTAGGGTCTTCGTAAAAACCTGATACTATCGCTACAATTCCTGGTCTACTTTCAGTCGGCACTCTGGTATGCGCGATACCCCAACTTCCTTCGTTATTCATTACATACCTAAAAGACACACGATTTTCATTAATTTAACGTTAAGATATATATTCTACCTTCGAAGTCCTTCGTCGCATTCATATAATTACTTAAGATAAGCCGGTGGGTCTTCGATGAAGGTACGAAATCTTAGTCCATCGGCTACGAATAATAACAGTCTTTTAGCTGGCGCATCTTTTAATGCTGGAACTACTTCTAATCCTGGTATAATCGGTGAGTGGAAATTAATGTCGAGTACGCCCCAGAGTAATATAATGTGCATCGCTGCGCTCCACAACCAGAATACGTAATCATGTTTTCTTTTGTCAAAACATTTAATCCACGTGATTAAGATATCCATTATAAATAAAATTACGTTTTTGTCGTGAATAAATGCATGATCAGTAACCAATTCAAGCAGTTCTGCTTAAATATTCATTATTGTTTTGGTTCCATGTAATCACGATTTAAATTTTCAGGTGTATTTGTGTCCTAAGAGCAGCTGCTTCTGAAAGCAGAAACGCTCATTATAGCGGATGTGACGTCACAATCAGCTGTTTACGGTGTAGTTGTGACTGGTTGTGACAAGGAGTGTTTTCATTCATGAATGGTCGAGTTGAGAGCCAATAGGAATCGTCCGATTTTTCATTCATGTAAAAATGATCTTTTTGTAGTGTATTATTTTTCAGTAAAATAATAATTTAGTGGAAGGCAGAAGGTTAATAGAGTAGATAAAAAATCTCACGGTAACAAATAAACGAACGAGTTCTGTTGAAACAAGAATTATCGGCTTTTGCCGCGATGAATGAAAATCCAAGATGGCTACCCGCGATAATTTGAATTTCATTAAATTCGACTTTTATCAACCTCGTAATAGTATTCACTCTGCGAATAAAATACAATCTACAAGTTAGATTACAATGTAGGTTCTTATTTAATTTACATTCTCCATCTTTAAAAATATGTACAAAATATATTAACTAACGTTCAGTTTAGTCCACTTTTCGCTAACTGTCCACAACCATTTTGCAAGTTTCTCATTGTTCGCGTCTTCAGAAGTCTCAGCCGGTTTGAATTTGCTAAGAATCAGAATTAATGCACGTGTATTAAAGATATGACACTGTATTTCGCAGAAAATATTTAGGATTTAGATCGTGTTTACCTAATGTAAGTTCCAGAAGTAAACTTCAAACTAGGGTCTAATGCAGCATACAAAACAGACTGTGCACCTTGTTTAGCGGACTTTGCAAATAAGGACATGAACGGTCTAGTGATGTATTTGGCATAAATACCGGTGAATCCACGCAAGTGCCTAGTAATATTCGTATTAACTAGTCCAGGATGAACTGCGAGTACGGTGACTCCAGAGTCTGAAAAATGTTCGATACTTTGTATTTAATATACAACTCGTTTTGCGCTTCATAGCAAAACACATACCTTTTAATCGATTCGCCAACTCTTTTGTAAATAAAATGTTAGCCAATTTACTCTGATTGTAAGCTTTAATAGGATGATAGTCTTTAGCGCTATTCAAGTCTTCTACATTAATTTTGCCATGAACATGAGCCGCACTGGCAAGATTTATAATTCTCGATGGAGCAGATTTTTTTAGAACGTCCAATAGTAAATTCGTGAGCAGAAAATGTCCCATGTGATTAACACCTAGTTGTAGTTCGATGCCTTCGTGTGTTACATCGTGTTTGCACCTCATTACACCTCCATTGTTGACGAGTAAATGAAGTTCCGAATGTTCTGCAATCGAGTATTGTTAAATATTTGATACTTTGACGTACTCGTATATTAATCAATCACCTGATTTAAATTTCTTAACGAATTTTCTGATACTGTCCTGCGATGCTAAATCACAATCCCTACAGTAAATGTATTTGTTTTTCGTACTGAGAACGATTTCTCGCCGTGCCTAAATAAAAGAAAACAATAATAACTTGTACTACATTTAAAACTGTTTTAAATTGCTAAGCAATCTGACCGGTACCTTTTCGCATTCCTCCTTATTTCTACAAGCCATTACAATTTTAGCACCTCGTGCTGCAAGCGCGCGTGTAGTCTCTTTACCAATTCCAGAGTTCGCTCCTGTGACAATTGCAACTTTATCGGTCAACATTTGCTTGCCTTCGTATTCTTCATTAAGGAAATAATTTCTGTTGAAAGCGAAACACGCATGTAAAATAAATCTACATTGACAAATTTGAAAACATATTGACACTACAAATATACGTGAGAGAAGTGCGAGGTTTATAAATTTACTTTGGTTTGCTTGAAGCTGTAAAATGTGAAAATAAGGTAACTTTAAAATAATGATTTACCTCACAACATATGCAGTGCCAGTGACTCCTGCCACTGCACCGAAAAACAGATATCGTTTTGGCAGAAAAGAAGCCATTTTCACTGTTTATTAATAAAATAATAACCCTTCAATAATGTTTTTCATTCTCCTATATTAAGTGCCAAGGAGAACCTAACCTATAATTGGACACCGCAAATGCAGGAACTGTGCACGTGCGTCGCTGCTGTGCACCAGGGAGTGCAAACTCCCATATATAATTTGCGGACTAATTTTAGTTCGTATGAATCTCGGAACTGTTATAGATAGCAGCACAAAAAGAAAATTTGTAGGGAAGGGGGGTTACAGCAGAGGGCAGGGGGGGAAGAACCACAGGGGCTTTACTAACCTGCCCAAACTTTAATATTAATATCATTTAATATGGATGTTTAAGAGATAAGACATTATAAAGTGTTAATATCCTTTATTATAAATTGTGCGAATAATGGCTGCAGAATTTTATACATCGCATTCGCACAAGGCGTAGGAAAAGTGCAGAAAGCCTACGCCCGTGTATCGCGTAAATATAAATATAAAATATAAAATATAAATAGAAATATAAATATAAAATATAAATAAAAATAGAAATATATATAGAAATGCACTATGTTTATGCAAATGTTCTCAGTTCCGACCCGACTAAATAGAGTATTATTCCGAGTCCAAATTCCTATATGAGTTGTCTCCCCCTGGTGGTAACGTGGCTCTACCCATACAAATCGGAGGGATGAAGAACTAATTTTAAAAAGGATAGGGAGTCAAATAGTAGAGGCTGAGTATGCCAATTCAAATTTTTACCAAAAGATCACAGATTCTATTAACTACAAACTATCGCTAAGCGCGTGCAGCTCTTGGCCTGAGGTGATCCTCGATGCAAAAGCATACAATTTTGTATCGAGGATAACCTGAGTTACCAGGTCTCACCACGCGGAGGTGGCGCTTTGAGACCCGACCCGGTGGTCCCTGCTTGGCAGGATTAAAAAGTAAACTACTCTAAAGCCTTGTATAGGCTCAATCAAACAAAGAATTGAATATCCACGTGAAATATATTTAGACGACTTTATGAAAAAATCGTCCAAACATAAATCAAATGGATGATGAAGCTACCTTCCCGAAAGGAGAATAGACAGAATAAGAAGTCTGTCGATTCACCTCTGTACAATATTTTACATCGATCTTTACAGTGTCGCTTGGCGCCAAGCGTATGACTTTAACTAAGCTTAAAACTAATCTTAACTAATCTTCAGTGTTGATTCTTAATGTGTCCCACGATGAAACGTTATCCTTATAACTAATCTTAACTTATCTTAATTATTAATTACAACTAATCTTAATAGCTAAAGCTTATTTAATTACAACTATAATCTTAACTATAATCTTAACTAATCTTCAGTGTTGATTCTTAATGTGTTCCACAATGAAACCTTTCTTATATTACATAAAGAAACCAACAGAAATTGTGAAACATTTGAATTGATATTTTAAAAAAATAATTGACTTGTAAAAGAGAAAGTGAAATGAAACTGGAACAAAAGACCGTAAAATTAGGAAACTGAAAAGAAAATCAAAACATCATTTGATGTTCAATAAAATTTAAAAATATGCAAAGTGTTGTGTGATTGAAAACAAGAGTTTTAAAAATAAATTTTAAGCGGAACATGCGAAAATTTGATGTAGCAGTGTCATAATATAGCATGCAATATGTATGTACGATACATAACCGGCTCACCAGTGTTGCACCATTTCTGAAAAAAGAAGAAAAAAAAAAATATTAACATAAATAATTTTTGGGAGATCAACGCGATAATATTCGATATTCAAATTTGTTTAAACACTCACTGTAAATGGCGTTGTCGAATGCCCGACAACCGGAACCCCCGGATCCCCCTCAATAGTAATAGATTGGGTTGACACTTTAAACACAAGGCAAAAAGAAATGTAATCCAAATTAACGAAACGTAATAATTAATCGTAGAAGTTATCAAAACACTTACTGTAAACGATGTAGTCCTGCGCATGAAATCGCGAACACTGGACCCCCCATGGTAGGATAGGGCACACACACACACACTTGATACAAACACTGAAAATCAAAAAGAAAAGAATATGTAACCGACTGTTTCAATTGGTAGAAGGTAGTAATACAGTGTAGAAAATATCGAAATACTCACTGGAAATGTTTGTATGTAGTGCTATAACACTTGGGACCCACACGTGTGGTAGCCCATGGTAAGTAACAGTGCCCGCGACCTCGGATGACCGAGGAGTTTACACACGCGACCTATTCGCTCGACACCCGAAAGCGAAGTGATTAAATGTCGCGCGCCGCGTGCGTGTGACCCCCCACCACTCATCGCTCAGTCCGATTAGTCCCGATCAGTTCCGATGTTAAGTTCGGGCGCGCTCGGCTGTAAGCTCGAGTGCTCTCGGCAGCTCTCTGTACGCAACGACCGGAGAACTGTTTATATTGACTATAACACATAATTATACGCTTCTTAACTGTTTCTTTCAAATTAACGCCGAAACTTCTATTTTTTAAAGGTACGTTTATTATTCTCTGTCTTCTCTATCGGATCTATATTTACTGTATTATCTATCTCGAAATGAGAAGTCTAATAGATTTTATATTTCATATTACGTGATGAGGATATTTTGTATCTATGCCAAATATACCCGCTTTACAATTATCGGGAAGTCCGATAATTATCCACTTTTTAAAATGTCTCCTCCAGGGATTGCAAACTCTCGTATATAATTTGCAGACCTAATTTTATGTGTATGTATAAACGTAAAATATAAATATAAATAGAAATATGTATCAAAATATACATATAAAATATAAAAAATATAAATAGAAATAGAAATCGAAATATATATAGAAATGCACTGTATCACTATGTTTATGCGAATTTTGTGCCTATATACGTTGCACTGTTTAATTTAACTGCTTATAGTTATGCTATGCCACAGTACTTTGTGCCTGTGTGATGTGCACACTTACGGCAACCGCCATGCTGTGAACTCGTCTACGTGCTGCCATCTATAATAATTCCGAGTTAAAAGAGTACTATTACGGGTCCAAATTCCTACATAAGAGTTGTCTCCCTCTGCTGTGCACGTTGGGTCTCCCCACTTCTGATCATTTCTGATGCTATAGGTGTAGTTTCTCGCGCCTGCGCATGTGCACCGCGCTGTCGGACTCAGCTATGGCGTGTGAGATTATATACAGGGTGTGCCGCAATAGGTGTAATCCTCGCGAAAGGGTTGTAGCTGAAATAATTCTAAACAACATTTTCCTTTGCGAAAAAGTTGGATGAGGCTTCACTTTTGAATTATTAAGGAAAAACATAGGCAAATGAGCGCGCCCGTAGAGCCCGCCACTCACCACGGTTGTGGACGCATGGAAAGTATATTTTGGTAAACTGCTTATTCAGTATACTTCAGCACACTTTTAATGTCTGCAATTCAAAAATGATTTAAAGTAATATGTGATCAGTGATTTAAGATAATTCTATTAAAGATTCGCGGCTTTGATTTTAGTTGGGATTCCCGTATGTGAAGGGAGAGATGATACCTGCAGTTTTTCAGTCCGCTTACGGCATTTAAATCTGTAGCCAATGAAACACACTTGAACGAATGCGCATGCGCCAGAAATCCCACAGCGCCTGGCAGCACTGCGTGTAATATGGATAAGAAAACGTGAGTCCAGAAACCAAAAGAAAAAGCGTGTATTATACAAGTTTTTGGATTTTTCCATAATTGTTTAACATGAGCGACGAAGAAAGTGATTTTCAGAATGATGACAAAGATCGCGTAAGTCAGTATTTATAATCTACACCAATAATATGTTTATACGAAGTAATGGAGGTTACGATCATTTGTAATCAACTTCAGAAATAATTACCTCGATTCAATAATTAATCTTATAAAATATATATTTGTAATGTATATATGCTTTATATATTCAGGAAGATATTCGAAGTGAGCTCTCTCAAATGAGTTTCGAAGATTTGCAAAAGCTAAAGGAGAGGTTAGGCACTAAAGTGTATAACGAAGCAGCATTTGGCGTAGAAAAGAGGAGAAAGGTTCCTGTTAAACAAACGAATAACAAAAATGGACCTGTCGAAATGTCAGCAAAGAAACCCGTTAGACAATTAAGAGAAGTGATTCAAGTGAAGAAGCATGTCGCACGAGATCCTCGCTTTGACAGCTTGTGCGGATCGTTTAATCAAAAAGCTTTCAATAATTCTTACAAATTCGTTAATAGACTAAAAGAGAACGATCTCGGCGCCTTAAGGGTGGAATTGGAGAAAACGGATGAGCCCGAAAGAGTGAAACAAATAAAGTACTTGATACAAAGGTTAGAGAATCAATTGAGAGAACAGAGAAAACACGAGCAACAGGAGGAGAAGCTATTCGAAGAGAAGAAGCAACGACTGGAGGCAATTAAACGCGGCGACAAGCCTATCTTTAAAAAGAAATGTGAGTTTTATTATTAATTAACCTTTTGCTCCACACGTGCGCTTAAAAAATAATCTAATACCCCACATTCTTTTCACCACAGCCGAAAAGAAGATATTGGATCTAGTAAGCCAGTACGAGGACCTGAAAAATTCCGGAAGAGTAAAGAAGCACATACAGAGGCTACAGAAGAAGAACACACGCAAGGACAGAAGAAACTACGAAGGATCAAAGACGTAGGACTGGAATTCTTAAGCTCGACGTCAAATCTACTGTAAGAACTGTACAAACTGGGTAATAAACGCTCTCACAGACCAGACAACGAGCTTCAATCCAAAAAGAAACTACCACCCCAAATTAATTATGTATTTTTTATTTAACATCAAAAGTAATGACACTTGGGTTGGACAATGTCTCTCGTTTTTTTCCTTAATGTATTCTCATGTGTGAAATCAGAACTTATAGAATAATCAATACGAAAGGAATCGTCAATTAGAAGAGATAGTGTGACAAGAGCGGTGTAATACGTGTCGATTCTGGGCGTGTAATTAATTAATACCAAGGTGGGGTATTAATTCCTCGTTTTTTTGCTTTTTTTTTTTTGTTTCCATTAATCCTTATTGCTCGCATGCATATCCATGTGCACGTATGTATGCGCGCGCGCGTGTCATGTGTAATGGTGTTTCTTGGCGTGACAATGTTTCTCGGTATGTTTATTCCTCTCTCTTTCTCTCTCTCTCTCTCTCGTATCTCACGACTATGTATGTACGCCTGTGTGCACGTAATGCGCGTAAATGTACGGTGTACGTGGGTGGCGCTAAATCAGGGGCCAGAAAGCCACACGTCCAGTTGACTTATCACCTCTCACAGATGAAGAGCACGCTTCAATTTGACCCAAACGAATTTTTTTCTCACTCTCTCGTCCACGCAAACTACACATTCTCTTTTTTTTTTAATTTTCTCCATTCTCTCGTCTCTCCTCCTCCTTCTCATTTTTCCAAGATCCATAAGAAGGTGAGGAGGAGAAAGAGAAGTGAGATAGCAAGATCTTTTCTTCTTTTTTTTTATATTCGTTTCCACGTTCGTGCAAAGTCCTTCCTTCTTTTTTTCTTTCTCTCTTTCGTTCTGTCTTTTTATATTTCCGTCAACGGGCATCGCTTAGCTTTCTTCTGCGCCTGTTTCGAATATATATATATACTTTTTTTTCTCTCTTTCTCTCTCTCTCTCTTTTTTTCCTCGCGAACTTTACTCTCTGTCTCTCGAAACGAAAAACGGAAAAATGTGTGTTACAAGGTTGAGGAGTGGGGGGTGAGGGGTGAGGGGTGGGGAGGACCCGTACCCAATAGGCGATACACTCTTGTGGAGGTGGAACCGCCTACGACGTCCGGGGGTCTTTTCACAGATCGCGCGTCGGTCTGCTTCTCTTGTCCGTTTTCAATTATTTAAAATATTTACAATATTAATAATAAAACATCGTTTCATCAGTGGTTTTATCCTCCTCGTTTTCTCATGTCTCTCTTTCTCTCACGGTCCATTATCCTCTCTCTCATTCTCATTCTCATTCTCTCAGATCTTTTTTTATTTTTTCTTCTTCTTCTCACAAGACACTCTTTTTTCTTTTTTCTTCTTCTTCTACCTCGAAGGATCTTTGGGTCCACGATGTGGAGAGCTGCGGTGGGGCTTTCTCGTTTTTTGGCTCACCATTTACGGGTTTACAAAGTCGCGTTTATCTCGTAATTAATATATATTCGTGATAACGGAGAGAAAAAAAAAAAAAAACAGGAGTCTCGAGCCCGAAGACGAAACGTATGCTTGGTAAAAAAAAAGGAAGAGCGCCCCGGTTCAGTCCACCACAACGGATCCTGGAAATGGAGTTCTCTTTCACGCTTCTTTACCTCTCTCAGACATTCCTTCTAATTTCCAATTCCGTATCTCTTCGTGTCTCTTTCTCTTTCATCGTGTCTCTCTCTCTCTCTCTCTCTCGTTCTTTCTCTCACTCTCTCACACACGCATTCTCTCTTTCTCTCGTCGTCATCGTCGTCATAATTCAAAATCTGTTTGTCCTCGTTTGTTTGTTTGTTTGTTTCTTTTTTTGTTCTCTCTCTTTTTTTTGTGTTCGCTTATTTACGTACTTTGTTTTTGTGATTTTTTTCTTCAACAACACGATTCTAAACTAAACCATATATAATAATTACATCTAATAATATCTTATTGTAACATGTATTATATTATCGTTAATATTACTTTATCGTTATTCCATTTTATTCATTTACCTTTTAGTTCTCATTATATTATTTCATTATTTAAATTATTAGCCTAGAGTAAAGAGGCGGCGCACGACGGCAAAGCATTTATTTTATTTTTTATTTCTTTTTTTTTTTGGTGTGGTTTTTTTTTTACTTTTTTGTCTTGGGCTCCTACGCACCCCGGGCACGGAACACCCTGTCGACAAACCGCAGGCAGATTCTTCCTCATTCTCACGTTCTCTCTTTCTTTCTTTCTTTCTCTCTCTCTCACTCTCTCTTTCTTTCTCTCTCTCTTTTTTCTTCCGTTTTTTTTCTTGCCACACTTCTTCTTCTTCTTCTTCTCTGAATTTTCTGCTACCAAATCACCGTCCTCGATACCGACACGACAATTAACGACAAACACGGGGTTCTGAAGTTGACACGAGGTCAAAGTGGAGGAATTAAGGAAATTAAGGGGCAAAAGATCGGTGGAAGAAAAGAAGAAAAAAGAAATTATGGTTCGTTTAAGGATTAAAAATTGAGAGTGGCTCCTACTCCAATCGACATTTTTCTTGTTTCTTTTATTCTCCGTGACTTTTTCTGGTACTCTCTCTCTTGTCCATTTATCTTTTTAATTTTTTTCTTTCTTTCTCTACCACGCCTTTTTTTTATCCTTCACGAATTTTCCACTTCCAAATTTCCATCCTCGACACCGACACGATAATTAATGACAAACACGGGGTTCTGATGTTGACACGAGGTCAGAAATTGTGGAAATTAAGGGAAAAAGATCGGTGGAAGAAAAGTAAAAAAAAAAATTATGGCGAAGAACCGTTCGTTGTCGCGAGAAGATCGATATTAACTTAAGAATCGATAAAACTCCGTGGATCATTTTTCAAGGCTTAAAAATTGGGAGTGGCTCCTGCTCCAATCGACATTTTGTCCTTTTTTCGTTTTATTCTCGGTGACTTTTTCCCCTACTCTCTTCTTTTATTTATCCTTCTTTCTCTCATCAAAGTTCTTCTTCTTCAGGAATTTTCTAGGTCCAAATCCTCGTCCTCGATACCGACACGACAATTAATAATAAACACGAGGTTCTGAAGTTGACACTAGGTCAGAAATTGAGGAAAAAAGTATGGTGGAAGAAAAAGAAAAGAAAAAAAATTATGGCGAAGAACCGTTCGTTGTCGCGAGAAGATCGAGACTAACTTAAGAATCGACAAAGTCCACGGATCATCCCAACGATCCGATCCAGCAAAAGCTTAATGCTTCGAAATTATTATTGGCTCCTCCTCCGATCAACATTCTCCTTAACCTTTTATTCTCAATCCATTCTACTCTCTTCTCCATTTTATCCTTCTCAAACTTTCTCATCCCCACGTTGCATCTCGAGCCACCAACCGATTCGTCCGTCCACCATCGCTCCATCTCCTTTCTCGCTCAAGACGAGAGAAACCTCGAGCACCTAACTTCGCCGATCTCCCCCCTTCTCACACGGTTACAAAGAAGCAAACAACAACAACAAACAAATTTACCAATTAAGAGCAGAATTAAATTTGTCCATTGAGCCTTTGGATCGCAAGACATCAGTGGGTTGGACCAAGATCTGATCCGATGATGGTGCAACCCCGTGGAAAAGAAAGGACTCTCATCGAGGATAATCATACGTGGACGAAGGATCGTTCAAGGGGAGATTGGCGAAGGAAGAACAGCGTGTTTACACGTGTAAACGGCACCTCGAGAGAACACCTCGATTATTGAACACTTAGGGTAGTTTTGGGGCATGGGCCGCCGAGCGAGCGTCACCTCCACCACCTCCATCATGCCAGAATCTCAAGAAGCATCTTTCTTCTCTCTCTAATCTTCTCTATACTCTCTCTTCCACATCACTCTCTCATTAATCATTCATCATCACATCCTCGTGTACCTGGACCATCTTCATCATCATCTTCCTGTCTCTTAATTGCAATTAGATATCGCGGCAAACTATAGAAAAATCGTTCTACGTGCCTCAACCACTTCTCTCGTCCCGAAGGTGTGTGTGTGTGTGACTCTTGCGAAGCGAGACGCGTTTATTTCGAGAGCACGCAGCTGTGCCGAAGCAGGATTTCTGTGCAATCTTAGACGCTCTACGAACTGCGCGGAGAGAGACCTCGAAGAAGACCCTATTGGATAAGCTCTGGACGCGAGCGCACCGCCTCGGCACGTCCCAGCCCAAAAAGTCGCGTGGCAGGCATTTTAAGTCACCTCCGTTCTGCATCTTCGTCTTCGTCTTCGTCGTCTATTTTTTTTTCTTTTTTTTAATGCTTTTTTTTTCGTGTGTCTGTTCGTTTTGGAAGGGCCGCTTTGCCTCTCTACATTCGCGCAACACAATCTCTCCCTCTCTCTCTCTCTCTCTCTCTCAGATTCTTCATTCTCTCTCCCTGTCTCTCCTCTCATCATCCACTCACATACAACATACACACGCACGCACACACACGTGCAAATATTTAATTGTCCGCGAGTCGGTGGAACAGGGCGTTCTGCGTGTTCGGGGGTGGGTCATTGTGATTTATAGCGGGCTGTCCCGCTGGCGTTTCTTTAAACCTATGAAAAAACTAAGAGAATGAGTTTAATACGACGCTTTTTTTTTTTTTCTTATCCCTTTCTCGTTTACTCATTTAGTCTCACCTAAGTAAAGAATGTTTTACCACGTTTATCCTCTCGCCTCATTCCACGCACCTTTACCTTCTTCATATCTCGCTTTTCTCTCTCTCTCTCACACACTCTCTCACTCTCTTTTTCAAAGATGCCTCTCATCAAGCCCACGCTCGCTCGTATCGTACACAATCAAACCGTGTGGATCACGGTGGCGCCACCATTATTTAATTATTCTTTGTTTCATTTTTTTACTTTTTCTTAAACTCTCGTATTTCTCTATTATCATTTAATCGGTATAACATTTCTTATAATTCATTTGTTCCTCTCTCACAATTCTCCATCGCAACCGCATCATCCATTACGGCTTGTCAAAAGCCACCGCGTGTCTACCGCGTTTAACTTCCGCTCATCACACTCTTCTCTCTCTTCTATCTCTCTATCGTTCTCTCTCTCGTTCTCTCTCACCCTTTCGCGCAATAATTAAATAACATGTTCATTAGTTTATGCATCTTCGTCAGCTGGTAGTGATTTAGTTGGTAATTATTTATAATATACTGTCCATCTCGCCCGGCCACCGTCCTCTTCGTCCAAATTCCATGTATACCCATCGAGATATCTCGTCTCTTCTCATCCCAGGTTCCTCTAATCCGTCACTCTCTAGCAATCGAAGAGGCACGAGATCGATGCCTATAGGATCATCAATGCCGATTAACAATGGATCTTCCACCTTATCAGGGGCCCACTCTCCAATTAATCACCTCTATCGCCTGACGATCACTCTCAAACTACAGCGAATCTATGCGCGATACGATTCCGAACCCCGCTGGATTAGCTCTACACGGACTTAAGACTCGAAGAACCGAACGTTATCGTTTTATAATTAATCTGTGAATACTGCGAACGCGCATCTCATATTTAGTTTCCTTTAATTAATAATCATCATTTAGTTAATTATCGTAACCTCCTCATCATCACCGCGTGGATAAACTAGGGCGTGCCGATCTAGCGTACTTGGTATCATCGTTGAACAATAATATTCGGACCATTGAATTCGTCCATCTCCCTACGAGGAGATCCGCCTCATCAGCGGAATTTGACACGGACCCATAGAATAGATTGGCGCGCGTCAAGGTCTCCTCATTATTCTCTATTTCATATATTAGTCTTTCAAGTGTCCCAGGTCATCTAGTCTCTCTCTCATCAGCAGTCCACGTGTTTTGTCCACCTTGTCTCACCTACGGTGTCCCTTGTCGAGTTTAGTATTCCTTCAACGAGGACGTGCCAATTGAGCTTACCGAACGAAGTTGTTCCTTTATAAGCGGTGATTTAGCGCGCGCTATGTCTACGGAACGTCTTCTTCATTTATGACAAAAAACATCTACGGTAATGTGTACATCGATAAAATCTCCTCGGCATGCTTAAAAATTGGTTACTGCCACCTCGGTGCTCCGTCAACCCACGTGTGTCCTCCTCATGGTTCTACTCGTTTTCTCTCTCTCTCTCATCAGAACTCTTCTTCTTCATTCACAATGATACCATCTTCTTCTTCTTCTTTTAGGCCCTTCTTTTGTTCCCTACTCCTCGTCCTACCACCAATAACTCCTTTTCACCTTCCACCTGAGATAGACGCAGGCTCTGCTGATCCTCACAGGTTAAAAAGGAACGATCGACCGATTGGATTCCTCAGCAAACTCTGCAATGCTTCATCCCACCACGAGAGACCTACGGTGTCTCACTGATCATCTCTGGGTATCTTGCAGGCCTAGAACTAGGGATCTTCTGATTCTTTTCTCTTCCAAAGCTCGTTCAAAAGGAACGCCCAACCCAATTGGATCCCTGCGCAAACTTTGGAAAGGTTCGTCTCTCCTGCACGATGACACATGGCTCACTGATACCTGGGTATCTTGCAGGCCTGGAACTAAGGATCTTCTGATTCTCTTCTCTTCCAAAGCTCGTTCAAAATTGGATCCCTGCGCAAACTTTGGAAAGCTTCATTTCTCCTGCACGATGACACATGACTCACTGATACCTGAGCATCTTGCAGGCCTAGAACTAAGGATCTTCTGATTCTCTTCTCTTCCAAAGCTCGTTCAAAAGGAACGTCCAACCCAATTGGATCCCTGCGCAAACTTTGGAAAGCTTCATTTCTCCTGCACGATGAGACATGGCTCACAGATACCTGGGCATCTTGCAGGTCTAGAACTAGGGATCTTCTGATTTTCTTCTCTGCCAAAGCTCGTTCAAAAGGAACGCCCAACCCAATTGGATTCCTGCGCAAACTTTGGAAAGCTTCATTTCTCCTGCACGATGAGACATGGCTCACTGATACCTGGGCATCTTGCAGGCCTAGAACTAGGGATCTTCTGATTTTCTTCTCTTCCAAAGTTCGTTCAAAAGGAACGCCCAACCCAATTGGATCCCTCAGCAAACTTTGGAAAGGTTCGTCTCTCCTGCACGATGAGATATGGCTCATTGATACCTGGACATCTTGCAGGCTTAGAACTAAGGATCTTCTGATACTCTTCTCTACCAAACCTCGTTCAAAATTGGATCCCTCAGCAAACTTTGGAAAGCTTCTTCTCTCCTGCACGATGAGACCTACAGTGATCACCGATTCTTGGCCACCTCGCAGGGACTGGAACAAGGAATCTCTTCTATTCTTCTTCTTCGTCTTCCTCTTCTCAACCTCCTCTCGAACCCTCTTTGTACTTCACACTTTATACAAACGGTGTCCGCAGTCTCTACGCACGCACGCACACACCGTTCTTAGATTTCTCTCTCCCTCTTTCTCTCTCTCTCTCTGTTCTTTTCCCAAGCACTCACGTGTGTGTGTGTATCATATATATATATATATATATTGCAGAATCGAGAAAATGAATCTTGCTCGAGAGGCTAAACCCGAAGCGTTCTCCATCTCCAATTGTCGTCTGCTTTGTTAGCCATTTCGTGTCGCACGTCCAGTACGGTTAGACTCGGTAGCACGCCCCGTGTAAAATGTGTGTGTCCAACGTGAGTGATTAAACTTTTGTTAGGTGTATTTCTGCGTGGGTATGCATCTCACATGCACACACTCTTTTTCTCTTTCTCACACGCACGCACTTCTCATTCGTTCCATACTCTCTCACTCTCTTTCTCTCACTCTCTTTCTCTCGTATTCTGACACGGATACTCTCTTTCATTCATTCAATTATTTCTCACACACTCACACACACACGCACACACAAACACACTCGTTTCCTCTCGCTCGCTCTTCTCTCTTGCGCGCGCGTTATCTGCGTGTCTCCTTCGAGTTTAATAGTAAGTTTCTTGCTCGAGCCAGCCGCCTGGATTCCGGCGAAGGTAAAATCGTCTCGTCTCATCGTAGATGAAGATGGCGAACATGAACGGTAGAGCGGGCAGCCACCAGACGAATCTGTGGGATTGGTAGAGAATGTGTTTTTAGAATGTGTTTTTGGAATATGTTTTTGGAATATATTTTTAGAATATATTTGCGGATTGTATTTTTAGAATATATTTCTAGAATATATTTTCAGGATATATTTTCAGAATATATTTTCAGAATATATTTTTAGAATATATTTTCAAAATATGTTTCTAGAATATATTTCTGGAATATATTTCTGGAATATATTTTCAGAATATATTTTTAGAATATATTTTCAGAATATATTTTCAGGATATATTTTCAGAATATATTTTTAGAATATAAGAGAGGCAATTTGAATTGTTTAAGACCCTTTTTGGATTTGGACCTGACCCTAATCCTTTGACTGAGGACAGTTTAGAAATTAAATGGATATATCGTGCAGCTGTTACAGATTGGACCAGTGGTTTTTAAAGTTTTCAAAGTTACAGAGAACATTTTTGATTGGAAGGATAATTTATGGAGCATCAAAATTATTAAGAGGATTGAAATGGTATTTTAGTAAAAATTATGGTATTTTTCTGTGTATATTTAGTAATTAGATGTGATATACGTTGATGCTTTTATAATTTTTGAACATTTGTAATTAGTTGACACAGTGGAACAACGGTTAAGAAACACTGGTCCAGACAATTTATAATCAAAAGCTGCCACCAAAATTAGTTCATTTGATTTATTTGATTAATTTTGACTTATTTCATTAATTTTCATTGATTTGATTAATTTTCATTACAAAAACAGCAGTTTTTCGTTACAACTGACAATCTCAAACATTGACCCGCCTAAGGTGCTGTTTGTTCAGAGACAAACACTCTTTTTGAGCGTCCATGGTCATCGTTCACAGTCAAAGGATTAAAGTAATTTTTTTTTCTCTCTCACAAAGGGTTAAACAAATTTTTTTTCTTCTCTCACAAAGAGTTAAACAATTTTTTTTTTTTTCATCTGAATGATTAAGAGTAGAAGTACCGACCAGTCAAAATGACCGGATGCGTGAATTTTTCACGAGAATTTCTCTTCAACATTAAAACTACCAATTTTGGTTCTCGTATGGAAACTTCGTTTATTGACCACTCATTTTGACAGAGAGAGAGCGTTTATTTTATTTGCATTTGTTTTCATATGGAAACTTCTTTTGTTGACCAGTCATTTTGACCGGCTTGGTAGTTCTAGTGTTAAGAATATGGTGACTGTACTCACTTGAGTGGAAACATGCGAAGACCCTTGTCCATGCCGGGCGTGTAACTCAGGAAAGCGGCCAGCGCGGTCTCGAAAATGAGACCGAAATTGAGGGCCCAATTTCGCATTCCCTGGTGGACGATGGAGTTGCGCCGTGTCTTGCAAACGATCAGATCGGCCCACTGTACGATCACGATCGAAACGAAGAAGGCTGTGTGGCAGGTGAACTCGAGTGTCTTGCGGTCCCTGTAGGTCTGTGGAGAGAAAGGTGAGAAGTGAAGGATGAGATGATCTGTTGTGGTTCATCCGAACGATTACAGTTTATCGACGACTGGGTTTGTCCATGCCACGTGGAAACTTGGAAGACAATGATTAAATTGCAAAAGCGATTACCAAGTTGTTAATCTAGGGATTGGACAGTTGGATTGTTGCAGAAGCTGAGGAATTTTAATTGAAATTAATTTTTGAGAGGATTTTTTGACTAATGAGGATTCTTTTATATGGAAAATATTCATTTTTACAGTTTCAGAGAAGAATGTTAAAAAAAATGGAGAGGAGAATCTGAGAACAACGTCTCAGAAAAGAAAGTTAACAGTTCAACATACAGTCTCAGAGAAGAATGTTTAAAAAAAATTAAAAATATGAGGACGAAAATTAGTCGACTCGCAAAATTATTCTTTTACATGTTTGTAGATTTTAATAATGAATTTTGCGAATCCATCGACTACCAGATATAAAGTTGTTAATCACAGATTGGCCAGCAGGATTGGATCAGAGGTTGAGAAATTTTAATTTAAATTTATTTTTGAGTGGATTTTTTGTCTAATGAGGATTCTTTTATATGGAAAATATTCATTTTTACAGTTTCAGAGAAGAATGTTAAAAAAAATGGAGAGGAGAATCTGAGAACAACGTCTCAGAAAAGAAAGTTAACAGTTCAATGTACAATCTCAGAGAAGAATGTTTAAAAAAAATTAAAAATATGAGGACGAAAATTGGTCGACTCGCAAAATTATTCTTTTAGATGTTTGTAGATTTTAACAATGAATTTTGCGAATCCATCGACTACCAGATATAAAGTACCAAGTTGTTAATTAGGATTGGGTTAGGGGTTGAGGATTTTTAATTGAAATTAATTTTGGAGCGGATTCCTTGTCTTGCAAGAATTCTCTTACATTAATTTTTACACTCTCAGAGAAGAAAGTTAAAAAAAAAGGAGAGGAGAATCTGAGAGCAATGTCTCAGAAAAGAAAGTTAAAAAAGATTCAACACACAAGAATCCAAAAAATCAATAGACCCGCAAAATCATTCTTTTAAATCTTTACAAACTCAACAATGAATTTTGCGAATCCAGTGGATTCTTCTCTTACATGGAAAACATTAATTTTTACACTCTCACAGAAGAAAATGAAAAAAAAAAAACGAAAGAAAAATGTGAAGAGCAATGTCTCAGAAAACAAAGTTAAAAAAAGTTCCAACACATGAGAATCCAAAAAATCAATGGACCCGCAAAATCATTCTTTTAAATCTTTACAAACTCAACCACCAGAAATGATCCATCGACCACCAGAAAGAAACGACCAAGTTATTAATCAAGAATGGGACAGCAGAATTGGGTCAGAAGCTGAGAATTTTCAAAGAAAATTAATTTTGGAGTGGATTCTTCTCTTACATGGAAAACATTAATTTTTACATTCTTACAGAAGAAAGTTAAAAAAAAAACGAAAGAAAAATCTGAGGAGCAACGTCTCAGAAAACAAAGTTAAAAAAAGTTCCAACACACAAGAATCCAAAAAATCAATGAACTCACAAAATCATTCTTTTAAATCTTTCCAAACTCAACAATGAATTTTGCGAATCCATCGACTACAAGATATAAACGACTAACTTATTAATTAGAAATGGAACAGTAGAATTGGATCAGAACGTCTCAGAAGAGAAAGTTAAAAAAGATCCAACACACAAGACTCCAAAAACTCAATGAACTCGCAAAATCATTCTTTCAAATCTTTCCAAACTCAACAAATCTTCTCAACAAAGAACTTCGCGAATCCACTAACCACCAGACACAAACAACACCCAACTACCACACAGACAGAAAAAAACCAAAACACCGATTCGAATCCATTTACCCATTCCTGTCCATAGCTGTCGGTAAGATCATTAATGGCCTTGGAGTCCCATTGCTTTCGTATACCAAAGAGATGCATCGGCAGAAATCCATTCTCAGCCATGATCACGAAGTACACGAAGAATCCTGCAGCAGCTTGTATCATTCCAATTTGTCCATACGCCATCGAGATAAGCCTAAATTAAATAAAACCAAAAAAAAAAGAAATCCATTAATCACACCATCTTTTAAATCCACCAACATTTTGTTTGCATCTAAGGTCGATCATCGAGAAATTCTCCACCAAAGAATCAACCCCTAAAAGGATCAATATCTCACCGAAGAATTTCTCGTCGATCGACTAAAAAAGCGTCAGTGTGTATTTAAGAGCAGCTTCTAACGTTGACTCGAAGAAAGAAAGAAAAAAAAAAATACAATAAAAAAAAAGAAACACACAATAATAATTTCTCAACCCGAACTACTAATTGTCAGTACTCTATGGTGGGTGGTTAGTACGTGAAGCATTTGATAGGTAACAAAGAACACTCCGAGAGAACAGATAATGCAATACTTACTTCGCCAAAGACTTACTGTACTTTTATTCGTGGCTTATCGTCTTAATTCGTACCCGAATTCTCGAAGGTTGCATGCTGGTCGCGTAGAGACATTCACAAACTAAACAGGCACATGTTAAGAGGTAAGAAAGGCTTTGTGAGTGTGTTCATGCTGTGTTCAGGCAAGAGTTTTGTCATTCGACGAAGACAGTCGAGATTCATGCGTGTGGCAAGCAAAGTTTTGGAACGAGGCTGCAAGGTCGTACGAAAGTTGATTTAGAAAAGTAATAATAACACAGGCCCACGAAAAAAAAAAGAAAGTACCCTGTGCTGGCGATCTGACTAGGCTAGTCTTATGTATTTTGTCCCGCTGAATTCGAATCTGACGTCAGAATTTCTCCATCACGTCACAGTTTTTTTTTAAATCGCAAAAATAGACGAAATTTCATAAAAATCGACATTCTAAGGCAATAAGATTGCGCTTCTTAAACAAGAAGTTATCAAAATCATATTTTAATGTATTTTCACACGTTATAAATTCAAATTCATCCTAGAATGCGTTGTGCTCGATTTATGATTCGAGCTGGACCGAACGTCCGTATAATGTCACTTACGATCGTCTGCGCTTACGTACTCTTTTATATCTTCAAATGATCTGTGAAGCGGATTTCTTTTACGTGTTTTTCTTTTTGTTGGATGCTTAAAAGAGAAAATATAACAAAAGGAAAAACACGTAACAGAAATCCGCTTCACAGATCATTTCAAGATAAAAGAGTGCGTAAGCGCAGACGATCGTAAGTGATATTATTCGGACGTTAGATCCAGCTCGAATCATAAATCGAGCACAACGCATTCTAGGTTGAATTTGAATTTATAACGTTTGAAAATACATTAAAATATGATTTTGGTAACTTCTTGTTTAAGAAGCGCAATCTTATTGCCCTTAGAATGTCGAATTTTATGAAATTTCGTCTATTTTTGCGATTTAAACAAAACTGTGACGCGATGGAGGAATTCTGACGTCAGATTCGAATTCAGCGGGAAAAAATACATAAGACCAGCACAGAGTACTTTTTTTTTTGTGGGCCTGTGTAATTAAAAAAAAAAAAGAAGAAAAGATGCGTTAAATGTCGAGAGAGAAGCTTCGAGGAGAGTATCGAGAAATTGTTTCTGCGAGCTCCATGCAAGCGAGTCGCCTTGTTTCATCGGTCTAGTTTTTGGTGCGTGTTTTCGTTAGTTCACACTCAGGCACTTGGGCGCTTTTTTTGACTAGTTAATTGCTAAGTGGTGGTTTTTTTTTCTTGTTTTTTTTTTCATTGATTTGTTATTGGTACCTAAACATGCGCGCGTGTAAATCAACTCGATCGATCGTGACTGGTAGATTGAAGATTGTGAAAATTTGTGAAGGAATGTGGAAGATAAATAAGAGAAGCCTGGATTCGAAAATTCTACTTTTACTTTCAAAAGAAATCAATTAACCTCTTAGTCACGGCACACTGAAAAAAACAAGTTGTTGATTCAATAAAAAAATGCGTTGATTCAATCATACGTGTGTGCCACGGGCTGCCATAAACATTTGTAATTGATTCAACATTGTATGTCATTGATTCTAATAAAGTATAGTGTGAAACAATGATGAGGCCATCGTTAATTCAATAATACATAATGTTGTATCAAAAGCATATTTGAATTGAAACAATATTATTACATATTATGTAATTGGGACAATCCTCGTTATATGATTGAGATAACTAGATATGCAATTGAATCAATGAAGTTTGTAATCAGTGCTGTATTATTCAAATAAATAATAAATATAATTGAAACAAAGATTTGTTTCATTGAAGTAATTAAATATATGATTGGTTCAATCAAATTTCTTCAATTATGCTATATTATTGTACCAAGTACTTCTGTAATTTACACAACGGTGTACCATATTTGTTTCAATCGCATTATAATTGAATCAACGAAATTAATTCCAATCATACGGATATCATTGAATCAACACTTTTCTTTTCTCAGTGCATGCTTGTCCGCGATTCTGTCTCTCTTACATGAAACGTATGGCACAAAAATCGTTCATGACGATCTCCATTACGACGTTGCATCACAAAATCATGATACACACGAAAGACACTATAGTGTCGCATCGTTCAAATTCATGGTATTTCTTTTGAAAGTCACTATAGTGGCGCATCGTGTCTAAGAGGTTGAACTGGATAATGCTGTTGAGAGATTCTCGAGGGTGGTTCTCGAAAATGAAAAGTGACGAGAAAAGAAAGTCTGCAAATCATTTCTCGCGCCAGGTCACGATCGATTTGAAATTTCGTCACACCGACTGATAATAAAGAAGAAACAAAAAAGAAATGCTAAAATTCGATAGATGAATTAGAATCGTTTCGAGAGCGAGTGATATCTAGGAGAGCGATTAGTAGGATAATGGAGACTAAAAAAGAAAAAAAAATATGTTTAAATAGTCTTCGTTCATGAAGCTAACACGTGTTTAGGCAAACAATGGCGACATCTTCTTTGCTAATGTATTTTCTAAAGTTGCTGAGGAAAAAAAAAAAAAGAAGGCCCAAGCCCGAGGCCCGTGCATGTCTCGGGCCGTTTGTCAAACACGTAAACACGGGATGTTCGATTCTGAATCGATCTTCGGAGAAATCGATTTTCTTTCTATCAGACAATTCTCGATTTTTCGTATCGATTTTCTAACGTTCGATTTTTTTTTTAGGTTCGAATCGATCTTTTTCTTTGTGCTTTCAATCGAAGACTGGTTAATCAGTCGATAAAGAAAAGTGAAAAAGATTAATGCGTTATTTAAGTATCGATTTTGTAACGTTCGATTTTGAAGCGAATCGATTTTTTTCAGGTTCGAATCGATCTTTTTCTTTGTGCTTTCAATCGAAGACTGGCTAATCAGACGATAAAGAAACGTGAAAAAGATTAATGAGTTATTTAAGTATCGATTTTGTAACGTTCGATTTTGAAGCGAATCGATTTTTTTCAGGTTCGAATCGATCTTTTTTTTTGTGCTTTCAATCGAAGACTGGCTAATCAGACGATAAAGAAACGTGAAAAAGATTAATGCGTTATTTAAGTATCGATTTTGAAGCGAATCGATTTTTTTTAGGTTCGAATCGATATTTTTTTTCTTCTCTTTTTCTTGCGCTTTTAATCAAAGACGGGCTCAAATCAGTAGATAAAGAAAAGTGAAAAAGATTAATGCGTTATTTAAGATACTTCTTATCCTTGTGTTCGAGCTATCGAAAGCTTCCTAACTCCTATTTTAAATTAATGGTCGTCGATTTTTCAACGTTTGTGGCTTTTGCTAAAATTTTATCTTAGTTCGAGTACGGAACTGCACTTTAATTCATTTATGATTAATAAAAATAATAAAACCCGTTAAATTAATGAATAATAAAAAATTATTATTAATTTAAGTTTTTATACTGTGGGTTACTTCGATGAAACTCCGATTAATTTAATCGTCGATTAACTTGCGGTGCGATTAACATAAACAATTTCTAATAATATAATTCTCGTAGTTTTATGTTAGTCGCCTTATATATTAATCAACGATTAAATTAATCAGAGTTTGGACGAAGTGGCCCTATAAAAAGATCGATTTTTACAAGATCGATTTTTTCCACTTCGATTTTAGAGAGAATCGATTTTCATACCGACGATTCGAAATCGATTCAGAAATCGATTTTTATCACAAGAATGCACATCCCTAGTGTGAGTCTATCCGATCTGGCATTTCGTTAGTAAAAATCTAGATTCTCGCTTTTCTATTTTCTATAATCTAATTTCTATTTTCTTGTTTGTTTGTTGTTATTTTCTTTTCCACTGTCTTCTCTTCATCCGGCACACGCATACACATACACATGGCGCATAGTGAGACACACGGCTAATTTGACAGAAATAAATCAACGATACACGTAAACTGTGATTAAAAGATCTAATGCAATAGTAATGTACGAGGATATGTAAAAGATGTAAAGATAATCAAGTCAAGCTAAATACGATCAGGGTGTGTCGGCGTCCAAGTGAATTGAAAAGGGTTCTGAACTTCCGTATCAGACTCTTGTCCAATTTTAATAAAATTTTACAGGTAAGTAGCATTTACTAAATCTAGTCGAACACCATAAATGCGAATTTAAGAAAACGCCTGGTTTCCAAAATATTGAATTTTTAATTACGTTTAATCTTTTAGATTTTTACTTAAAAAAAAAGACTAAAATACAAAAATATTTTGCTGAAATGTTTGATTTTATTAATATCTTGCAAGATTATAAATACTGATGTATCAAAATGTCATTAGATTACATATTAAAAACAAGAAATATAGAAAATAATTTTATGTTTTTTTGATAATTATTCATTTATGGAGAGCCACCTCGGATTTCAATGTCCTTCACATATGTTATCAAGCTAATCACTCTGAGTAAGGCTGTGAAGGTTTTAAGCTCGGCCCGTCATTTATTAAAAAGTTATTAACAGAAAAAAGTTTTTCCAAAAATAACTTTTTCCTCTGACAAAATTGCTGGTCTCCTCTCCAAAAAAAGATATTCAATGTTAAAGTTGAAATATAAATGTGACAAATGGAGATTGATCTAACCAGAAAGGCGTACCACGCTCTCAAGTTCAAATTATTTTTTTATTACCGTGCCTAATCTGACATTTTGTGGAATTTCAGAAATTTCCAAAATTCTTGATTGAATCGTGCAATTTGAAAATTTAATATCTCGGAAAGCAGACGTTTTCTTAAATTCACACTTATGACGTTCGACTGCATTTACTAAGTGCTACGTACCAGTAAAATTTTATTAAGGTCGGACGAAGCTTGGATACGGAAGTCTTACCTTGAAAAGTTCTCTGTGCTCGTGTGCGCTATGTGAAAAATGTGTGTGTGTGTGTGTGTGTGTTTGGTGGTGTTCACGCAAATCTGTTTTGCGAACAATGTGAGATATCTAAATGTATTTCGCTAAAAGCATTCAGCATTCCCAACATCGTAACCCTATAGGAAACTTGCTGCTGTGCTGTGTTAACTAAGTAGTTAGATTTCTTTAGTGTGTACGTGTGTGTCTGTGTGACTTCGTGGATGTGTGTGTGTGCGCGTGTTTGCTTATATGCCATCGTGGAGTGCCTGGTTCAATTAAAGGGATTATGTACACCAGTCAGCTTCAAAAAATGGATTTTTTAATTTTCGGATAATCTGAGGGTGCAACACCTCAAGATTATTTTTTTACAATGTTAAATTCATCCGAGGAAAAACTAACAAAATTATGCGAATTTAAAGAGTACAGTTTTAACAATAAGTAGGAATCTTTGTAAATTATTTCTACTGTGATTTTGTATATGTATATCTGTTTGGACCAAGAGGTGTCTTTTTTGGTTCCAGGATGAGCTGCAGGAAAATGACAACACTAAATAAATTTAACAATTGATACAAGAAGAATAGTGAAAGCAGTGATGGAGGAAAAATTATTCAACTTGAAAAAGAAATTTAAAAAACAATTTGAGACCTTTCGTAGAAATAGTGTTGAATGTATCTTTTTCAAAAGAACATTTTTTGTGTGGTAACCACGATTTTTAGGAACACAGAGACTTAGTTCTCATTTTTCTCTAATACAAAATACAAAAATTCATACAGACTGTTGAAAATATCCATTAAAAGTAGTCTACATGCTTGCATCAAAATATTTTCAAAGAAAACTAAAAAAAAAAACTTCCAAATTTGAAGCCTTGCAGGTGTATACAACCCCTTAAAATCTCGAGTACTTCATTGAAACAATTCTCATTCTACTTTATCCACAAAAAATTCTTTTCTGACTAGATCATGTTGAAAAGCAACTTTGAAGTAAAATTGAATATTCTCAAGAATATCGGCACTCCACTCGGGCACGCGTCATTATCCTGTGCACAGATTCTCGTTAATTTCTCGTTAAAGACTTTACGTGTGGGGAGAGATAAAGAGAGGAGAGACCAAACGTGCTTATAATACCGAATAAAAAGATCAAGAAGCGAATTGTCGAGTGTCGTGAATAATCGATTGAGGAAAAAAAAGAGAGAAAGCTCGAAAGCCCGGGTGGTTCGACCAATTGTTATCGATGTCTCGAGGAGGACAATAGTATTAACAAAAAAAAAAAAAAAAAAGATGAAAAAAATAACGAAACCGTATCTTTTCTGGCCAAATGGCAAGAATCTTCGATTCTAATCGATATTCTAAAGACAAATTCAAATATCCATGCAGGTTAAATTGAAGAAAAAAAAAAACCAAACAATTAATTCTCGTATTTTGTTAAAACAAAGAAGAATATTTTTTCACGATTTTTAACCAGTTAACTGTGGAATTTAATTATAAACGTTTTAACAGTAATTCAAATCAAGGAACGATTGATCAAAATGAATAATCAATTTTACGAGAAGATCAGAGTAAAATGTGAGAAATTAAATTTTCATTGGATAAAAGAAGATTTAATAATTAATTGTTGAATATCATAGCAGATTCACCGACGAAGTATACAATTGAATGAAATTGTGCACTGCGTATTACAGAATTTATCCATTAATTACTGAGATACTTCATTATTAATTAATTACTAAAATTTCAAGTTTTCATATCGAATGCTAACTTTCTTTAATTATTCACGAAATTTATACACGAAAACCACGCCCAAATAAAATAAAATTTAAAAAAGAAATAAATAAAATTAATATTAAAAAAATAAATATTTAAATCGACGTCATATGCAGTTAACTGGTTAAATCTTAAATCATCCAATAACACGCGAAATCTAAGAATCTTTCCACACAACAAACAACTTAAATCACAAAAAAGAATCAGCACACGATTATCAGAAAAATAACGAAATAGAGAGAAATAGACAGGGGACAGAAAAAGTTAGTGATCAATTGTTACACGTGTACGAGCATAATTACTCGTCGGTCTCGAGTTAGTAAAATATTCTTGGAGTGAAGTGCACAGAGAATTGTCGCTTTAAGAGGGTCACGTATTATTGTTCTCAGTATTACGGATAGATCTCATGTGGATATATATAAATATACATGAGCCGTCTATTTTAAAACTGGCCTAAGTCAATTTTCTCAAAAAAAAATAAGATATCACATAAATTCGTGAATAATTCAATGTCACGTGATATCTAATTTTTTTTTTTTTTTTTTTTTTTTTTTATAAAAATAAGATATCACATAATTTGTGAATAATTCAATGTCACGTGATATCTCAAATTTTGTTTAAAAAAAAAAAAAATAAGATATCACATAATTTGTGAATAATTCAATGTCACGTGATATCTCAATTTTTGTTAAAAAAAAAAAAAAAAAAATAAGATATCACATAATTTGTGAATAATTCAATGTCACGTGATATCTGATTTTTTTTCAAAAAACCCCAAAAAAATAAACTTGGACCACTTTCCAAATGAACGACTCACGTATATACATGTTGTCTGGTTAATTGATCTTTCTTTTTTGCACGTGGGAGGGTGGGTAGGCTATTGGACCCACCTTCGGTTGACAAGATTGTCTCTGTAAGGATCGCGCGGCTGCCGTTTCATAATGTCCGACTCCGGCGCCTCGTAGGCTAGCGAGATGGCCGGCACCTACCATCGACCATTGATTAAAAACAAAGTGTGAGACAGTGGACCCCCAACAAATGCAGAAGAGAGTGAAGAAAATCTTTCGTGCGCGCCCGTTGCTCCGCCCCTTTTCCACCGTTGGTCCTTCTCTCCATTTGGAAAATCATTTTTCAAGAGAGAACTTCTGATGCGATAATTTTTTTTTAACCACGATTTTTAACAATAACGACGATGGTGTGTTGAAACGAAAAAAAAAAAAAACTGACAGAGATAGAGAGATAAATAGAGAGATTTAAAAAATTTAGAATGATGAAAGAAAGAGAGAAAGAGAGCGGGGAGGAGAGGCGTAACCGGTGCGCGCATTTATACAGAAATTGATTGATGAGAAACAGTGCAAGTGTACAAATACATTTTTTTTATGCATCGTTGTTGCATGTATTTGCATACTTATTTCTTTTTTTTTTTTTTTTTCTCTCTAAGTTGTTTATATATGCACACGTGTAAACGCGCGTATAAGTAAGCATATGTGGTACGGACAGTTTGTTTTGGAAGGTGGTGTAACTAGATTTTTGACACTGGACTTTTTTTTATAAATACGATTTTCCATTTGACACCAGTCAAATTGACTGGTTTCGGTAAATCTAGTGTTAAAGTGGAAATTAATTAGGTTATTGATAAATAGTTTGGATTGAATTGATGAGAAATTGTGTAATTGTTGGTTTGAGAAAAATCGATTTACACCACTTGCAAAATAAACGGTTCGGATATAAGAGCGAAGGTTACGGGCCAGATTGCGAGATCACAGATTCGAATTCGGGCTGCGAGCGAAAGAGAAATGAGACTTTTGGATTTGGCGTTAACCCTTATCGGACGCTTAGCTTTTTATACATGATTCTCAGAAGGTTAGAAATAATTTATATTCTCATTAGATTGCAGTTGAGATAATACACGATGAATGTTCAGTATCATAAGAACGATATTCTTGTTAGAAATTATGAACGTTTAATAAATCATCATTTGCTATTTTTCTTTAACCCTTAAAGAACCCTAGTTTGAATTTTAAATGAAGTGAAAAAACATGATTTTTAAGATTCTCTTATCTCAAGAATTTTTTTCAAATAGTTCAATTTGTATTAACTTAGTAGAAAATTGATTATATTTTCTACATTGACTGAAGATAATTTATAAATTTCTTCAGTCAGAAAAATTGAGTTCTTTTTATTTGGAAGTTGTTTAAAAACTTTATGGAATTATTTCGAGGTGTGTCTTTTAAGGGTTAATTAAAATACAGGATAAATTTTTCTTTAACCCTTAAAGGACCCTAGTTTGAATTTTAAATTAAGTGAAAAAATATTATTCATAAGATTCTTTTGTCTCAAGATTTTTTTTCGAATACTTCAATTTGTATTAACTTAGCAGAAAATTTATTATATTTTCTACATTGACTAAATGAATTTTTCCAGCTACAAATATTGAGTTCTTTTTATCTGGCAGTTGTTTAAAAACTTTATGGAATTATTTCGAGGTGTGTCCTTTCAGGGTTAATCAAAATACCGTATAAATTTTTCTTTAACCCTTAAAGGACCCTAGTTCGAATTTTAAATTAAGTGAAAAAACATGATTCTTAACATTCCTTTATCTCAAGAATTTTTTTCGAATAGTTAATTTTTTCAGCCAGAAGTATCGAGTTCTTTTTATTTGAAAGTTGTTTAAAAACTTTATGGAATTATTTCAAGGTACCTATGTCCTTCAAGAGTTAATAAAAACACACTACAAATTTTTTGTACACACCCTCATCTAACATAAAAAAAAAAACATCCTATACACAATGAAATTCGCCTTGTCACCTCCCACGTGACACAAAACCTCATCGACAAAATCCTCCAACCACGTGAGAGGTGACACACGACCGTTAAGGGTTAATAAAATCACAGAAGGTTAATAAAAACGCGTAGAACTCTAGCGTTTTCGAAATGAGAAATTCCGACAAAAGTAGTTATCCTGCCGAAAAAGGATTCTCCAATGCACTCATCAACAGTGTCACCTTTTTGCTTTTTTTCCCACAGTGGGTCTCAGTGGAACAGTTTTCAAGCGGCTTCGCAGCGCGAGAGAAAAGAATAAGCGAGAATGTACGTGATCGAGAGTGATGCTGAGAGTGATCTCCACTAGAAATCCACGGCCCAACGTCCTTGCGTGTGCGAGAACTCGTCGTGATGAGATTCGACGATAAAATAGTGCGATCCTTACGTGCAAGGAAGTCGGAGCAGGCGAAGCCACAAGGTACCTCCTTTCGACCTAATTTTTTTTCTTTTCAAAAACAACATTTTTTTTTCTCTTTCGTGCGCTTTCGATTGGAAAACTGAAGCGTCGCTACGGCAAATTTTTTCGGACCGACTTTGCCAACCACCGCGTCCGAATTAACCAGAGTTAGCTGTGGAATCTTTTTTTTCAATTTTAATTTTTAATTTTTTCATTGTTCATGATCAAGAATATAAAAAATCTCTATGGACTGGTTAAATGACTGATGTAAAATTTCACAAACGAATTTTTCGAATTGAATTTTCGAATGAGAAAATTAATTTAATTTATTGCTCGAAGGTTGTTGATCGTACGCGAGGGTTGACAATGCCGGACCATGCACCCCTTTAGATCTTCTCCCAAAGTTATCGTGCAAAATCGTCAAGTTCCACTGTTAATCGTAATACGTTTTGGGCCTCTCGTCACCGAGCGAACCACTTTTCCCACATTTCTTTTTTTTTTAGAGCTAATACCACCCAAGTCGTGTGATTAATCGGTCGTATCGGCGCCCATTAGAAAGTTGCCAGTCGCAGAGGGGTGGTAGAAGGCAGCGGCGGTAGGCAGCGCATTACAAGAATTACAAAATTCGTGAGAAGAGACTGTAAAGAATAAAAACACTGGAAGAAAAGGTATCATGAGAGAAAAAACTGCCGATAGAGGTGATCTCGCTTTTATCAATGGTGTGTATAGTGTGTGTGGACTGTGCTATAACTTCTCTTTGATTCTTTTTTTCTGTCTTTCTCTCGTTTCAGGTTTTCTTTTTTTGCTTTCTTTTTTTTTTTTGCGGTAAAAGTATTAGCAGAGACGATTTCAGTGATGTTGTGGGTAAGTGGTAGTTGGTAAGTGGTGGTAAGTGGTGGTGATAAGAGAGAAACATTTCTTGTAAATAATATGTACATATACATAATATATATGCCTCGTTGGATACGCAAGTAGTAAATAGTAAAGTAGTAATAAATGTACAGGGAGGATAGGCAACAGTATTAGCAGCAGCGGCTGTGACGAATGGGATAAAGTAGTAAGATAAAAAACTGGCAGATGATAGAGGAACTTTTCCTAGTGACTGGTGAACAGTGTAATATGGATTCTGGATCGTTTCTCTTTTTTTTTTCTTTTCTTTTCTTTTTTGTGGTTGTGGATGGTGATGATGGTGATAAGAGAGAAACCTTTTGTTGTAAATAATATGTACGTGCACTTAATATATATGTCTCGTTGGATACGTAAGTAAGATAAAAATTGTTAGATGAAAGGAAACTTTCCTATTGATTCGTAAACAGTATAATAAGGATTCTGGATAGTTTCTCCTTTTTTTCTTTTTGTTTTTCTTTTGTGCTTGTACATGGCGATGGTGACACGATAATGACAATGGTGATGATGGTGATGGTGATAAAAGAGAAACCTTTTCTTGTAAATATTATAAGGAAAAGTTATTAGGTATAAGAACTTTCCCTTATACCTAATAATATATACGTGTACAAAATATATATGTCTTGTTCGATACACAAGTAGCAATAAATGTACAGATGGAGATAGGCACAGTTTTAGCAGCAGTGGCTCTGACAAATAGAATCTTTATTTTATACTATTTTTAGTAAGATAAAAACTGTCAGATGAAAAAAAATAAAATTTTCTATTAACTCGTAAACAGTATAATACAGATTCTAGTTAGTTTCTCTTTTCTTTTTTTGGTGGTTGTTGGTGGTGATGCTAATGGTGATGGTGATAAAAGAGAAACATTTCTTGGAAATAATACGTACATATATAAAATATATATGTCTCATTGAATACACTAGTAGTAAATAGTAAAGTAGTAATAAATATATACAAGGAGGTAGTCACAGTTATAGCAGCAGTGGCTCTGACAAAAAGAACCTTTATTCCATACTACTTTTAGTAAAATAAAAACTGTCAGACGAAACAAAGAAAATTTCTATTAACTTGTAAACAGTACAATACAAATTCTGGCTAGTTTCTCTTTTCATTTTTCCTTTTCTTTCTTTTTTGTGTTTGCGAGTGGTGATAATGGTGGTGATGGTGATTAGAGAGAAACCCTTTGTTGTAAATAATATGTACATATACGTAATATATATGTCTTGTTGGATACACAAGTAGTAATAAATGCACAGTTTTAGCAGCAGTGGCTCTGACAAAAAGAACCTTTATTCTATACTGCTTTTAGTAAGATAGAAACTATCAGATGAAAAAAAAAAGTTTGCTATTAACTCGTAAACAGTACAATACAAATTCTGGCTAGTTTCTCTTTTCATTTTTTTTGGTCTATTCTTTTGTTTTTGTGCTTGTGGACGGTGATGGTGACACGATAATGACGATGACGATGACGATGGTGGTGATGACGACGTTGAAAGTGGTGTGACAATGAATAATTACAAGAACATGATCGAATGAAAAATATCGAGAGGTGTATTATTTCTCTTTAAGAGGGCCTTGTCTGGCAGACCCATACATTTCTCTGCTACTACCCTCTCAAAGATAATATCCGACGAAGCTTGCCCTCCTAGAAAAAAAAAACTTTCCTAGGAATTCACGATCCGGTGCGGGATCTTGGACAGAGAAAGTGAGATAATAAAAGAGAGATAGAGATATAATGATAGGGAGAGATAAATTCTCGATGGTATAATCGAGACTCTGGTATCGCAATTTGCATCTCGATGAAGATGAGGACACGGAGAAGTTTGATGTGAGGTAAAAAAATGTGACGAAAAAGAAAATGGCATCGTGTCGAAGGTGAGATACAAAAGAGAGAGAGAGAGAGAGAGAGAAAATGAAAATGTGACCTGCGGCGTGATAGGCAGCCAGGAAAGTGGAATATTTCGAGAGCATAAAAGAGAGAGAGAGAGACACAGAAAAAAGATAGGTGGAGGAATCGACAAAGTGGGAGAATAACGATTTTTGCCAAAAAGAAGAAAGTAATTTGCAGAAATTTCCAATGCCAGTGCCAATCTCGCAAAACGCTCCGGGGTCCATCGTCTCTGGTGGTATGGAAAAAAGCGTGAAAGCTCTCGACGTATTTACAGGAGGACGAACTTGCAGTCGTTCCACGACGACGACGACGAGCCCCCTTCGTGCGGTTTGCGAGTGAAAAAAAAAATGAAAAAAGATGGTAAGATTTCTGTATCCGACCTTCGTTCGATTTAAATAAAATTTTACTGCTACGTAGCACTTACTAAATGCAGTCGGACGCCATAAGTGTGAATTTAAGGAAACGCCTGCTTTTCGAGATATTAAATTTTCAAATTGCACGATTAAATCAAGAATTTTTGAAATTTCTGAAATTCCACAAAATATCAGGTTAGGCACGGTAATGAAAAAATAATTTAAACTCGAGAGCGTGGTATGCCTTTCTGGTTAGATCAATCTACATTTGTCACATTTATATTTCAACTTTAACATTGAATATCTTTTTTTGGAGAGTAGACCAGCAATTTTGTCAGAGGAAAAAGTTATTTTTGGAAATACTTTTTTCTGTTAGTAACTTCTTAATAAATGACGAGCGGAGCTTGAAACCTTCACAACGTTACTCAGGGTGATTACCTTGATAACATATGTGAAGGACATTGAAATCCGAGGTGGCTCTCCATAAGTGAATAATTACCAAAAAAAAACATAAAATTCTTTTCTATATTTCTTGTTTTTAGTATGCATTCTAATGATATTTTGATAAATTAGTATTTATAATCTTGCAAGCTATTAATAAAATAAAACAATTCAGCAAAACATTTTTGAATTTCAGTCTTTTTTTCAGGCATTTTTCATGAAGGGGCATTTTTCTTTAAGAGGGTCTAAAACATAAAATTCTTTTCTATATTTCTTGTTTTTAATATGTCTTCCAATAATATTTTGATAAATCAGTATTTATAATCTTGCAAGATATTAATAAAATAAAACATTTCAACAAAACATTTTTGAATCTCAGTCTTTTTTTTACGTAAAAATCCAAAAGATTAAACGATATGAAAATTTCAATATCTCAGAAAGCAGGCGTTTCCTTAAATTCCCACTTATGGCGTTCGACTAGATTTAGTAAATGCTACTTACCTGTAAAATTTGATTAAAATCGAACAATGGTCTGATACGGAAGTTCAGCCAAAAAGATAGACGGCAAATTTCGAAAGAATGACGTAGAAACTAGGAGAATCGACGAAAAAATTCGAGAAAAAATCGAGAGATCGGTAATAGGCGAGTGGAACAGAGTTAGGCCAGTTGGTGGAGGGGGTAGGATAAGGCGGTAAAAGAAGAAATAAAAGTAAACTTGCTCAAATTTAATACTCAACGATCATGCGACTCGTAACGATGTCTTCCATATGCCTGTCCCATAGAGCTCAGCAACCCATTACACCCTTAAAGCCTTTCAAAGGTAATAGAACGCCAACCGATGGACCACAACCACAGGAGGAGAATTCAGATAGAGAGAGCAGCTTTTTGTTTTGTTTTTTTCTTACGAAGCCAATATACGCTCAAGGAGAGAATAAAAATCGAAGAGTAATTGAGAAATATAGGCAGACAGATTTCTTTAAAAAGGAGTAAAGAAGAGTGTGTGCGAGAGAGAGAGAGAGAGAGAGAGAGAGAGAGAGAGAGAGAGAAGATAAAGATGGATAAATAGAAAGAGAAAGATAGTGGGACAGAGAAACTGGTGGAAAGTTGAGAGAGCAAGTGAGAAAGAATCGGCTTACCTTTAACAATACCAAAATTAATCAAGTGAATCATCACGATTCATTGTTCAATGCCAATTTAAAGAGAGAAGCGAGTAAAAACTGACGATAGAAGACTGCTACTATACGATAGCTCGTTAATCATGACAAATAACAATTAGCACTCAAATTTTAATTATGTAAAATCTAACCAATACTCGAATTTACTTTTTTTATACAAATAACGATCAACGAGCTTTCGTTGGTAATTTGAATATTTTTTTTTTCTCCAGGTAAGACACCACGGTCGACTTTCACAAGAGAACAGAAACCAGGGAAGAAAGAAGAAGAGAAGAGCGAAATTGAAGGATAGAGAGATAGAGAGAGAGAAAAAGGATGAGCTCGAGAGAAGCTCCTTTGAACCCAGAGACCAGAAGTACCTTGGCTTGTACCACGTGCAAAGACCTGGTTACCTTGTTACACATTCTCCTAGCGCGTTTCACAACCACGAGCGAGAGCCCGAGCAAATTAAATTCCAATTCTCATAATCTGTTCTCCACCATACACCAATAATAATTATTTTCAATACAAATTTCCACGGTGAACAATAATTATCCAGTTAATTTGCTCGCGTCTCGTTGTCACCCCGTTCACAGACCCTGTACATGGGTATCGGACAACGGGTTATCAGGAATGAGGTGTCCGTCTCACGCCTGTTATACAATCTAGTCGAGAAGAGCTAGTACATAATTACACGGAATAGAAACTGCCTATCTACAAGAGTAACGATAGAATTTAATCAGTAGTGTAACGGCCAAGAGAGATGTCTCGTAATAAGAGGAGAAAAGAGATAGATAAAGAGAGAATGAAGGAAAAAGAAGTATCGGGAGAGAGAGAAAGGAGAGAGCTGATCGTGACATTGATCCTGATCAGATACTCGAAGCTGCACGTGTGATAGGAGCAGACAAAGAGATAAAAAATCAGACGAACGGTCCAGCAAACGTGTTCATTCACGTGATCTTTCCCAATGTTTCATTCACGTGCAGAAGAGGTAGGTATCAAGGCTCGATATGTCGCAGTAGAGAATCCACGGGCTACGAGAATCGAATCGATCCAGTCATCGACTAGCTCTCGGACCCCAGCAATCAAAAAATAATAGATAGATAGAGAAACAAAGAGAGAGAGAGAGTGAGAGAGATAGAGAATGACGTGTAGTTTCGTCAAGGCTCGGCTCTTATGTTGCTTTCGTGTGTTTTTACCTTTCGTTAACTAGCTTGTCAGTGAAGGGGTTTCGTGGCTGTCGCTTCATAATATCGCTCTCTGCCTCCTCGTAGGCTAGCGAGATGGCGGGTACCTGACGTCACATTATCAAGAAGCTCAGTAATCACGTCAACAATAGTTTAAATCATGAGTACACGTCTTTCGATGGCCTCGCGCGAAAGGATGCTGACTGTTTACATCATTGAATAATTCCAAGTTACTCCAACTTTATATCACTCTGACATTTTCCATCAGATTGTCTCTTGGAACAGTCAGTATACTTCCGAGAGTATCTCACGGATGAAGCGCAGAAGATAAGCAAAACTAACTGAGAAAACCAAATTGATGGGGAGGATGAGGGGTTCTGGGATAGAGAAGGACCTGGTGAAGTGATTCTGTGGGATCCTGGTGTCTTTTGGAGTTTGGATTCGCCGTACGATGTGCCACCGAGTCAGTGTCCTGGATACTCCTGCGTCGTTTCTGTTGAATCAATAAAGTTAAAACGGATCTGCTGTGGAGAACAAGTGGAGCAATGGAATCGCATCTTGACCCAGAAGGATTGGATCATGCTTACTAGAAACTCCGTCAATTATAACCGAACTAAGACCTCTTCTGGATCAGATTATGGGATTCCAATGCTCGGAAGAGTCCAGTGTGTCCAAGACGCGCATCACACCTGTCACCTAAATGGAAAACGAGAATGGATAATCAGTGAAGAAACATGTCTCAATCTTCCTAAGCATCCGAGGGTTCTAGTAACCCTGGACGTACTTAGCGGTACCGGAGAATTACAGGAGCTCTATCTGGCAATAGTTACGCCCACGACCTGGACGACAAAGATAAAGAGACACAAGAGAAGCTCATGTGGATAGGTGTGTGATTAATTCAGAGTGGAACCTTTCATTGACGAGATTGTCTCGGTAAGGATCACGTGGACGCCTCTTCATAATGTCCGACTCGGCCAGCTCGTAGGCCAGTGATATCGCTGGTACCTAACAATAATTACTGTACAAACATCTCAGTTCCAGGTGCGCGACGATCGCTCTTTCCAATTAATCCGATTAATTATATCGTGGCTTGATTACGAAGGCTATCGAGCGACAACCCTTCAGAGAAGATCTACCCAGGATCAATGATAATCCAGGGTAATACCCTGGACGAGAGTGTTCCAGGCACATGGCCCGCAACTGAACTCTCAGAGAGTTGGCCGTTGGCTCTAACGTTACCACTCACCATGTCAGTTCCCAAATCGATGCAGAGAATGGTGACTGTACCAAGTGGCAGGGGTATGTCGCAGAGGATGAAAGCCAGGAAAGGTGAGATCTCCGGTATGTTCGAGGTAAGGGTGTAGGCGATTGACTTCTTCAGGTTGTCGAAGATCAGCCGGCCCTCCTCCACACCGGTGACGATCGAAGCGAAGTTGTCGTCGAGCAGGATCATGTCGGCAGCTTGCTTCGAGACGTCCGAGCCAGCTATGCCCATGGCCACGCCGATGTCGGCTTTCTTCAAGGCTGGAGAGTCGTTCACACCGTCGCCTGGAAGAAAGTATGCGGTTCTTGTAACACGGTGGAACGAAGTTTGAGATTTTCTAACCCTCGAGGACTTTTTGCACTTTGCTCGCATTTTGATCTTCATGAGAATGCTAAAACAGGAGCTGCAGCTCTCGTAGCTGATTGTTCTTTTGATCAGTCCTCGTGGTAATGGAAATGTTTGGTTATTTTTTGGATAGTCCTAACAGATCAGTTTAAAGACAATTGATTTTAAGAAACTAGTGTGGCCTGAGGGTATTTTTAGGCACGACCGTAAAGGGAGTGACTTATGCAATCGCCATCCTGAAAACCGTTCGTGTGTGTGTGTGTCCGTGTATATCCTCGATTTCGGAAAAACGGCTGAACCGATCGGGACGAAATTTGGCACAAAAATCAAGTACATTACTGTGAGTTCACAATAAGTTTCGTGAGCCGCCATCTTGAACCGGTACTCGAAAAATTCATATCTTTGGTACTATTCGTTGGATCCCGATAAAATTTTACACATACATGTATACGTATACACTGACAATTACTGGAAATTTTCAAATTCTTTGATTGGCCGAATCAAAAATGGCGGCTAATTCAAATCTTTAGTTCAGTATTCCGGCAAAACGACTGAACGGATCCGAACAAAATTTGCCATGTACATCGAGTATATACCCATTTGGTGCCATGAAACTTTATGTACCGCCATCTTCGACCGTTTCGAAATTGTGGGAAATTCAAGTATGGAAACGCGAGTTACGCGGTCGTGCCGACCACTAACCACCACTAGTTTCAAAATATCCGCGCCAGTCAACGTGCTAAAATTTGATCAGCTATTTATCCTAGTGTAACTCTTGAGAACAACTCTCTGTAACTAGTTTTGGAGCACGCGTGTCCTCGTGGGTTGAGCTTCCATGATTGAAATTAGTTTTCGTACCAGTTACAGCGACGATAGCACCCATTCGTTGGCAGCCTTCGACGATAATGAGCTTCTGCTGGGGCGAGGTACGCGCGAACACAATTTCGGTGTGGTACCTGAGAATCTCGTCCAGTTGGTCGGAGTTCAGTTCCCTGAGTTCAGTTCCGTGAATGACCGCGGCCTTGGCCTCACGAGGATTCACCTCCGAGACGGGAATATTCAGCCGCTGAGCAATGTCCTCGATGGTCTCGTTACCTGTGGAGGATGAAAGATCAGTTAGAAGATAGTTCATAGGATAATAGGCAAGTGCGATGGATTATTTATGAAAATAATTAGCACAGTTGGCCTTCCGGATTTTAGCACGATCTGGGATCTGCTACGATGTGCGGTAAAATTGATGTGGATTCAATTCATTTCGCTACAAGGTCGAGTCGAACGCGTCGGAAAATGGTAGGCGATGATAAATGCAAGAACGATCGCGTGCTCGTCTTCTCGATCGTCGATCGATCCTTAGGCTCGAGAGGAAAGTGAGCCACGACTTGGGTTACGTAAATCGTCTCTTCGTGGAAACGTCGTTTTTTCCGTCACGAGTGCGCACGTGACACCTACCCACAGCATTATTTTCTCACTTCTCGCAGTCCGTCCGATTCGTTAAATTACGGATGCAATGGATGAAATTACTGAAGTGAATAAGGACACTAACGCGTGAAGTTGCCTAACCGTTATTCACCAATTTTCGTGAAACTTTGTCCACTTATGGAGCTACGAAAAATAGTTTCTAATAAAGTAAATTTCTAAAAAACAAAGATCTAATCAAATGTGTTCCGTGACTTCGGAATTGATTTAAGCTGGAATCAAGTCAGCATCGATTGTTAATTTATTCACTTGCAATGGCGATTCGTCGACAACGTTAACAATGATCGGAGAACAAAGCAGGAATGGAAAACTTGCGGAAAGAATAATGCCCACGCGTGTTACCGTAGAAAAGATATGGTTTAACGAGAAGCTAAATGTCCAGATATGTGGCCAAGGGCGTCAAGAGGTTAAGAACCGGTGGGTTAAAGCCATCGATGCTAGAAAAGACCATGTTTAGACTGACCTTCGGAGATGATGCCGACGGATTTGGCAATGGCTTTGGCAGTGATCGGATGGTCACCGGTGACCATGATGACCTTGATGCCGGCCGAGCGGCATTTGGCTACCGCGTCGGGCACCGCAGCCCTGGGCGGGTCGATCATGGACATGAGACCCACAAAGCGGAGCCCATCCACGGGGAAGTTGGGATCGTCGGAGTTGAATTTGAAGCCGATGGGGAACTTGTCGGACGGCAGTATGTAGTCGCAAAAGCCGAGTACACGTTCACCAAGGCCACCAAGCTCGAGGTAAGCATTATTGAACGCCTCCTTCATCTCCTCGTCGAGAACCTTCTCCTTACCGCCGATGAATATGGTCGAGCACCTGTCCAAGATCCTCTCGGGTGCGCCCTTCATCACTAGCAAGTGTCGAGGATCGTTCGGATCGTCGGACTCGTGAACCGAGACCTGGTACTTATTGGTAGAATTAAACGGCACCTCGCAGACCTTCTTATTGCGCTTCCTGATGCCCATCACGTCTCCCAGAGCCAACTCCATGCACTTCAAGAGCGCGGCCTCGGACGCGTCTCCGTTAACCTCGCGCTTCAAAATCGACAAGTTCTCCTGACCCGGCTTGAACTCGGCCCTGTTGCAAAGCGTCGCGATCTTGGCCAATGCCTTGAATCCCGGACTGGTCCTGTCGTACTGTAATCCGGACTGATCCTCCGTAGTGTCAGCCTCGATGATCTGATTGTCGAACCACATGTGCGCCACGGTCATTCGGTTCTGGGTGAGTGTGCCGGTTTTGTCTGAACAGATGGTGGACGTAGAGCCTAGGGTCTCGACAGCCTCGAGATTCTTCACGAGACAGTTCTTGGACGCCATCCTCTTTGCTGTTAGAGTCAGGCATACGGTCACAGTGGCCAGTAGACCCTCCGGCACGTTCGCCACGATGATACCAATTAGGAAGATCACGGCGTCTAGCCAGTGGTAGCCGAGGATGAACGCGATCACGAAGAATGTCACGCCGAGGAAGACGGCGACGCCGGTTATAAGGTGGATAAAGTGATGGATCTCTTTGGCGATTGGCGTCTCACCGGTATCGAGACCGGACGCCAATCCAGCGATCCTACCCATCACGGTCTGATCACCGCAACATATCACGACGCCCTTGGCCGTGCCTTCTACCGCGTTGGTAGAGAAGAATGCCAGGTTCTTCGTCTCAAGTGGATTCTCGTTCGTGAACTCGGGCGACCTCGACTGCGGCTCGGATTCTCCTGTGAGCGAGCTGTTGTCCACCTTAAAGCCTCGCGACTCGATGATCCTTACGTCAGCTGGGATACGATCGCCGAACTTAACCTCGACCACGTCACCAAGCACGAGATCCTCCGCTCTTAGGGTGAGCTTCTCGCCCTCTCTGATCACCGTTGCGAACTGGGGCACCATGTTCTTGAACGACTCCATGATCTTGCTGGACTTGCTCTCCTGGTAGTACGAGAATATGCCCGTGACTATCACCACCGCCGCCAAGACGATGCCCAGGTAGAGATTGTCGTCGTTAGGGTCCTCGCTAGTCGAGGCTTGGATCGAGTACGCGATGAAGCAGAGGATCGCGCCAATCCAGAGCAGCAGGGCGAAGCCGCCGAACAGGTTCTTGCAGAACTTTACCCATTCTGGGGTCTGCTTCGGTGGGGTCAGGGCGTTTGGCCCATCCCTCTCGAGGTTCTCCTTCGCTTTCGCGTGGCTAAGGCCCTGTTTCATGAGAAGGTTAGTGTTGGGTTGGTGGTTTGAATTGTTTCGGAGGGGTCTGGTTAGAGACCTCTAGGACACAAACTCGGATGATATAACTTGTGGTATAAGAAATGTTAAAACCCTTTGCACTCGGAGTTTTTAAGAAACTCGTTGAACAATGAATTATTTGTATTGTATCCAAAGTCACAAGGAGAACATAAAGTCAAGATGTCGTCAAAATGATGTCAAAATGACGAGAAAATGGATTCCGGCGAAACATTTGCGCGGCTTCAAACAAAATTCGGCATGTAGTTTGAAAATTTCAAATTTAATTTTGTAACAAATTAATGGGCATCTGAGACTAATGAAAAAATTATCTTTTGGTTGTAAGGAATGTCTGTAACAGTTGCACCATGTGTTTCAGGTCTTGCAAATGCTTCAGCTGATCATTTTGTCGTGATTTTGACATCATTTTAACGACATCTTGACTTTCTGTCCTCCTTGGGCTGGAGCCCTTGAGTTTAAAAGGAAATTTTAAATTGCTCCGCTCCGGTGTCCACGAGTGTAAAGGGTTAATTATCGTACGAAGAAAAGAAAGAATTGCCTTTTTCTTTTTTCATTAGTTTTTTTATGTTTGCCTGCATCAGCTGAGTTAGTTAAATTTGATAAGATGCTGTGGTTTTATTTATTTTTTTGTTTAAACGGATGGCTTCTTTTGGAGTATAAGAAATCTGAACATAGTAGAGGAGACGCATAAGAGTACGGCATTTGACTAATCTAGCGAATATGAATTAATTAATCTACAGTAATTATAGAGCTATATGAATGAAATCTTAATTGTTTAATTTTTTTTTAATGTATATAAAAAATAAAGTAAGCTAAACAAAAATAAATTTTCATTATCCATCTAATTGGACTTTTAATAAAACCGATTTGAAAGACAATGTCGAGTTACAATTTGATAATTTCTTGACTAACTAAGATACCCTTTTGTTTATTTGTCGTCTCCTCTACTGTGCTTCGAAATCTTTGTAATAAAAAAAGGAGCCACTCGTTTAATTAAATAAATAAATAAACACGTGAATAAATTTGCCATAATACCTTGGCCAACAATTTAGATTTGAACATTCCATTGATTTAGTGAAAGAGCTCGAGACCAATGGCAATTTATCTTTTTTTCCTAATTGAGAGAGGCATTCTCGTGTCAATTATTTTACTCGAGCTTTAAATAGCTGCAAGTACGAGACACACAGCGTTTCTATGTACGACGTGTTCACGTAAATGCGAGGAATTTAATCGAGAATCGAGATTTCTCAACGAGTGCTGGAGTCTCACAATCGAATTCTTCTCTGAACCATATGATACTCGGTACGAGAATACTCACGTTTTCGGGGTGCGTCTGAAATCTCTGATAAAGTTCCTCAGGTGAGATTTTGTGGAAGTCAATGTCCAACTCCTGCTTCAAATCGTCTAAGTTGTCCCCCTTCCGCTTTGGGTTCTTCCGCCGCGACTGTTCGTGGAAAGAGAACAAATCAATTAGTCAAAGTATCAAGAATAGTCGTGCCAGCAGATGTTGATTAATTATTGCGAGAAAATTAAAAACACAAGCCCCCATTAATTTGCAAAAAGTGCGCCCATTAGTCATTGAACCGTCTACCTTGTTAAAGTCACTTGTTAAATACCGTCCGAGAACTTTTCACCACCCCCGTGAAGAATCTCCTCGCGGAGAAACGAGAAGTGGAAGAAGTTTAATTTGTCAATGGTGTGTTGTTAATAATTATCGTGGATTATTTCAACGTGTGCAACCCTACGTGTGTCAAATGATGAAAGGATAATTAGATAATGCGATAAGATTGAATCAACGAGGTGCAGCCCACCGTAAGAAGAAAAAAAAAAAGAAGATGAAGAACCAAAGTGGGTTAGAGGTGTTGTTAGACCAGATTAGCTTGTTAATGGCCCCAGAGATAACGAACTTCTAGCTGAGAAGTCGAAAGCGAGATTACAAGAGAAAGAGTGTACGAGTAAGTCGGAAAAAAGAGCAGAAAGTAGTGAGAGTGTGTCCATGGACCGAGATCGGAAAATTCTCAACGAACTTCTACGAAAAAAGCAGTCTGAGAAGGTCCTTGCAGAGACTGGAGTCGCACACCACCAAGATGAAGCAGCTTCTACAAGTAAAGAGTCCAAGAAGTAGTGTGTTCACAGCGAAAGAGATAAACACCTGGTGAAGATCGAAGAGGAAAGAGAAAGAGGAACTCGTAATCCTCTGGATTAAGACAAAAGTGTGAGCAAAGTTGAGTCGTTGCTGATAAGTGGTAGATCGAACAACCTGAGAGATTCTTATTGTTAGCAAGAATAGAGAAGAAGAAGATTAAAAGAGAAAATAGAAAAAGAAACCACACAAGATAATCAGAGCGAGTGATACACAGCATAGGTAGAAAACAGCATCAGTGTGAGAGAAACGATTGAGAGTATGCGCTTAGAAGGTCCTCTCGTTTCCGAAAAAAAAGGATTCGGACGAGAGGAAGCGAAGATAAAGCGAATTTCCTTCACGTCCACTTGAGAATATTTGACTTTCTCTCCGTGAAGTGTTTTTTTTCCGTGCTCTCCTCGATGGTAGTACCTTGTACATCCCGTCTGCCGTTTTGTTGTCGTCGCGAATGTTGGGTAACGTGGCGACTCTGTATGAATCTGAGCGGCCATGCTGCTGTAAAAAATGATATGGCATCGTAGTGACGAAAGAGGCGAGGTAAGAAAGACAAAAAAATATCACAAATAAATCAAAGTAAATGGTAAATGGTAAAAGTATCGTGTAGATTAATGGCGGACGTTCGAGATGGTTCTTAATAAATAGTTGAGAGTACAAATTTAAGGCTTGAGGAAAACTTAAGGTTTAGCATTAAGGTATTTGTACGTGATCATTTTGGAAGAACTGTTAATGATACGGAGACAGTTCCTTTTTTTTTGTTTTAGTTGTTGTACTCTGTAGCATAAGTGTGAATCTTTTTTATAATAAAAAAAAAAAGATTCCTTGCGCAAAACCAGTAGTTTCATAAGATTGTTCTTTTGAAAAGAACTCGAGAGATATAGTGGAAATGTTGAGAATTTCTGACACAGTCTCTCCGTTTAATAAAGGATCTTTGAACCTTTTGAGTTTTCTGTAAAATTGACCGATCACACGTGCCACAATTTCAATGGAGAAATTTTTGAATTCTTCCACCAATTTTACCTTAAATCCTAATGTCTCATAAAAGCATTAATACACAAATAGTAGAAGCAATTTCTTAATCTGCACGAATATCATTATCATCAATCCTAAAATCAGACTTTCAGCGACAATATTTATTTTTTAGATCAGATAATAAACAAAACAAAAAGAAATCATGAATGAAAAAATCGATTCTTTCTTCCACAGCTACCCTGGAACCTGCGCCACGGAAAAATTTCCAGGCGCAAATTGGACGATCGGTGAACATAAACAATTAATTACACACGATCCTCGTTCACATCTCGTCCTGATCTCGCGTCTCACGCGAGCGTCGTCTCCGTACTAGTTGGGCCAGTAACGAGCGGCCAGTTTAGTTTGTTAATTCGTGGCCACAACGTCACGGTCCCTTTTAATTTTTTCCCACAGGCTACGCGCTCGCACGGCAGAGCCCAGGGCCGTACCGAAAGTGCGGCACACGCTTGGCTCCCCCAACTTCCTCGCTCGCTGCTCGCTTCCGCGCCTCCTTCGACCTTCTCGGCCGCTTGGACGCACGCGGACCGTCCACGTGACGCCAGAGACGCTTCTCATTCTCATTCTCATTCACGTTTCGGTCTCGCTCGCGCGAGCGGTTGCGTGGACGTCGCGCGGCGCGAAGAGAGCAGCCCAATTTTCAAGAGCGACCTCGAGGAGCGTCTAGTCTCGGCCACGGACGTGTTTGGATAACGACCACTTCCGGCGCGTAGTCAATGCGTGCCGTCGCCTCCTATCCAGAGAGGCTGCGCCACGAGATTTCGTAATCGTTGTGTTCTCTCTCTCTATTTTTCTTTGTCTCTCTCTCTCTCTCTCTCTCTCTCTCTGTTTCTCTTGTCTACTCCGTTTCCGCGTCAATCGAATCGATGCCACTCAATCGCTCGAAAAGATTACAAAACCTTTTATGCATTCTCTCTTCCGGTTGCGAGGATACGTTGGTAACAATGTGCTGGAGTTGAATTGCAAAATTATCCGGGTTATACTAGGTTAAGGATTTTATCGAGATTTTCTTAGTATTTTTTTTGTTATTCATGTATTATTTATTTTTTGGATGAAGAAAGACAGAAGGTAGAATTTAATAAGGAGATTCGATTTTATTTTCTTATTGTAGAATTTGAATTTCGTTGATTTCCCGCGCTTTAGTGGCTAACAACCTTCGCGCATGCGCGCCTATTGAAATTCTCTCGCGCAGGTGCATCATTCGAAAAGATTACGAAACGTTTTATGTATTCTCTATTCCGGTGCGAGGATACGATAGTAACAATGCACTAGACTCGAATTACGAAAATTTCCGGGTAACATCAACTTAAGAATTTTATCGAGATTTTCCAATTACCTCTCATACTATGCACATATTACTCACTTTCTCGAATACGAACAATCAGAAGCTAGAATTAACCACGAAGGGAACACGCTAATTCGACTATATCTTCTGATTACACAATTTGAATTTCCTCGATTTCCCGCGCTTTTAACACCGCATCCACGCGCATGCGCGCCAATTGAGATACCTCCGCGCAGGCCCATCTCGTCCAGTTAGTTTCTCACCGCTCTATTATCAACGCGCGAGATTTCTCGCCGCCTAATCGTTCACTTCGTCTCAAGGTCACGATTAGGAGAGGCCTACGAGTTCACTCGCATTCGTCACGCGCGTCCTGTCGCATTAATCTCCGCACCTGGCCATTCGTATAATTCCGCCCTACGTTACGAGTCTCGCCGTATGGTCTGCTCACGCGCATGCGCGGTCACGTGGTACGCGCGCATGCGCACAAGCACCCACGAGTGATCCGCGCATGCGCACGAGCACGGAGAGCTGCGCGCGCATGCGCCACATACGAAACTCGTTCATCGAGACTCGTATTATACGCGACGAAATTGCATAATCGTGCTTCCTCAATGACAACTACCGTGCGACGACGTGAGAACACTAGAGCACTATTCGCGCGATAATGTCACCATATGATACGCTTAGGCACGCCCACGAGGCGAATCTGCCTTCGTCAGAAGATTCTTCTACTACCAATGATTCTCGTGCGTGCCACGCTCTCGAGGTGAAGTTCCTTAGCGTGGATGACGCACAGAAATTGCCAATGCTCGTGTCTCGTCTAATGATAAGGGGAAGTCGCGATGCAGTGCAGCTGATAAGAACACTCGAGGATGTTAAATCGGCGCGACGCACGAGTAAGGAAATACGATTATTCGATTGATTCGTGGAATTTCTATTGTCAATGCTCCTTTGCTCTTAGTTTCCAGTTGTCCCAGATTCGTCCGGGATTTTTCTGTGTCAAGTTCGACGATCACGTAAGCGAGCGAGTATATCGAATCTCGTGAGAGCAGATTCGAATAATTAACTCTGTGTTAAGAAAAGTCCAAAACTCGTTGAATGAGTACTTAATTTTTTTGTTTCGGTTTTGTATATGTTATAGAAGTATTCTTGATTGTTCTTTTAGTTTTCCATTGAGGAGTATTAGATTTTTATCCGTGACGTTTTTTTCTATGGCGCACTATCCGAGATTATCGAAATCTCGATCGATATCCAAGGCCGCGTGTCACTCGCGACGACACGGGGCCTCGCCATTAATTCAATAAGACCGTCTGTAATAAAGCCCGCAGGATGAATACGATCTGCGTTATGCAAATTTCCACGGTGTGCGATCTACCGTTGTGGGATGGTAACCCAATCCACTCTCGGCGGGTAGCATCCTTGACGAATACGATAAACGTGTGCGGTAAACTTTCACGCGTGCCTTTTCACGTTTCGTGTTTACACGAGAGTGTCTCGCGATCTTTCGTAATCTTCGATAATCACGTGGGGTATCTCTGGTGACTTGTATTAGAATCTTGACGAGTTTTTGAAAACACGAGCGTGAATAATAAAAGGAGTTTGGATACAGCAGTTTGTTACAGAGTTGCAAAAGTAATTGCAGTGAATATTCGATAATCATGTGAGGCATCCTTGGTGCTTTGTATTAGAATTTTGATGTGTTTTTGAAAACACGAGCGTGGAAAATAAAAGAGGGTTGTTACAGAGTTGCAAAATTAATTGCAGTAAATTCTGGATAATCACGTGAAGCATCTTTGGTGCCTTGTATTAGAATCTTGATGAGTTTCTGTAAACACGTGCGTGGAAAATAAAAGAGGATTGTTACAGAGTTGCAAAATGAATTGGACGAATATGGTTTGTATGCGATGGTCTGGACGCAATCGGAGTACAGGCGTCGTAAGTCTCTGGACTACTTGAGAGAACCGGAAGTGGCCGAGCGACGTTGACGGGCGGAAGCTGTGCGGATAAGATCGCGTCTCGCCTCGATACGTCTGCGATATACGCGAGAGGACGCGAGCTGACTGGACAATTGCAATTTTCCAAACGAATTGACCTCACGGATTTTCGTGTCACGTGATTTTTTACTTGTAGAAATAGTCGTGAACGCTTTGTAAAATTACTGCAGACACTTCTTGAATAAATAAAATTAATCGTTCGACTGGTCAATAGAAACTTTCCAAATGAATTGACCTCACGGATTTTCGTGTCACGTGACTTTTTACTTGTAGAAACAGTCGTGAACCCTTTGTAAAATTACTGCAGACACTTCTTGAATAAATAAAATTAATCGTTCGACTGGCCAATAGAAACTTTCCAAACGAATTGACCTCACGGATTTTCGTGTCACGTGATTTTTTACTTGTAGAAATAGTCGTGAACGCTTTGTAAAATTACTGCAGACACTTCTTGAATAAATAAAATTAATCGTTCGACTGGTCAATAGAAACTTTCCAAACGAATTGACCTCACGGATTTTCGTGTCACGTGATTTTTTACTTGTAGAAATAGTCGTGAACGCTTTGTAAAATTACTGCAGACACTTCTTGAATAAATAAAATTAATCGTTCGACTGGTCAATAGAAACTTTCCAAACGAATTGACCTCACGAATTTTCGTGTCACGTGACTTTTTACTTGTAGAAACAGTCGTGAACCCTTTATAAAATTACTGCAGACACTTTATGAGTAAATGAAATTAGTCGTACGACTGGACAATTGCAATTTTCCAAACGAATTGACCTCACGGATTTTCGTGTCACGTGATTTTTTACTTTCAGAAACAGCGGTGAACCCTTTGTAAAATCACTACAGGCACTTTCTGCATAAATAAAATCAATCATTAGACAAGGAACAATCCCCAGAAACGACTTAACAATGTTTCAGTGGCCTGCAGAAGTTCGTGCTTCTCCACTTAAAAAACACAAGACATCAGAGGAGTCCTCCACCTGCACCATTTTTACCTCTTCGACATCGACTCGCGGACAAATGACTGCGCGACCAGAGAGAAGCCGTGCCTGTCCCAAAGAGGCATCTCATTTTAATGACGATTCTCGAGGAGGAGAGCCCAGAGAAGAAACGTTGCGAGAGGATGAGAAGAGAGAGAAGGTTGGAACGGTTAAAGGCAAACGCGTGCTCTCGCGCGAGTACCGAAGAGAGAGAGGATGTAGAACGAGGCGCCTGCATTCAGATCGATAATTCTTCCTTGCTGACGATGCCGGAGCGAAAGGTCAAAGAGCACGCGAGCGAGCATCTTCGGCATCGTCCATGAAGAAACGTCAAACCAAATGCAAAAGCAACCAAATTCGCAATTTTATCGACAAAATCGACCGAGGCATTCAGAAGATCCAAGGAACGTCCGGTGAACCGAGCACAAGAACAACAAACTCCACGATAAACTAATCAGCAACACATTCCCAATCCACTGGATAAACCAAAGATAAGAGAGAGCGAGAGAGAATCGTGTCAATGACGAATTTCAAATCATTGGAAATCGGTTAGTTTGGAATGGACTGGTTCTCCTGAAGGTGAACACCGTGGACACACTCACTTTTAAACAGGGTAGTAAAAAAGTCCAGTATCCAGTAACAACTGCATTGTACCGACCGATCGTGAACGTCGAGAACAACAGGACCAAACTTCACCTGGTCCGTTCCTGTTAAGTGAAGAGCCCTAATTCCAAAGATACCTTATCCTTTAAGAGGAGCAAATCCTTTGAAACTTTGAAAAAATCGAGAAACAGCAAAAAATGGAAGAAAGTCAGCTTTTCGAGGGTTGTTATATGGGCCTGCAATCGCTGATTGGTAAGTCACTAAAATTTATATTTTTATCGTATTGAAACTTTAAACGCGATTATCTCCAAACTACATTTTCAAAAACTGATCACACTGCAGCTCAAGAAGTTATCGATCGATCTCACTGAAATTTACAGAGCTTTTTGTCTATGATATACCGGTAGGACAAACCTAAAGTTTGAAGGATTTCACGTAGATAAATAATTTTTTGTGGGGTAAGAACTGTTGAAGAAATGGTCGAAAATTAGAATTTTTTTCTTACAAAGCCTGCATAATTTTCAATTTCATACTTTCTCATGATTTTCTAAGTATATTCTACTCTTGAATGTGTCAATAAACGAAACAAATTGTTGCTTCCTGTTTCGGATTAGCAGTAAAAATGTGAGGAGTGGAGCAGTTTCTGATGGCACGAGAAAGACGCCTGGTGGAGAAGGGCTGTTACGTCGCCATTTTGTTTTGTGAAAGAAAACAAAAAATGTTTCCAAGGTCTTCGAACATACGTTGAAATCATCTTAAAGTTAAAAAACGATGCGATTATTTCATCACCCTAAAAAAAATTAACGAAGAATGGCTCATTTTCGGGCATCTGAAGGATTTGCTCCCCTTCCGGGAGCCAGAGACTGGCGCGAGGCGTGACAAACCGATTTTAATCGAGTTGCGTAACTACCCCCACTAGCTTCCATCGAGAGAATCGTGGCCCGGGTTGGAAGACGGGGTGGCAGCAGCAGCAGCAGCAGGGTCGGGTAAATCGAAGGGGGTAGGCCAGAAGGGGTGGTAGCAATGGTCTAATTTTGAATTCTAACAAAGTCAGCCCGCTTAACCCAATTCGGCGCCGAATGCTGGTCCGCGATTCACGAGGCCTTCGCACGGCGCGTTCAAGGTGGCCGGATGAGAATTTCTCTCCAGCGGAAATTCTCGAGGGAGTCAGCTGGGAGATTCAGCTCTACGGATTTACCGGGTTGCGCGAGCCCTGTAGGTTATTAGGCCAGTAGTTGGATCAGCGGTGGACCAAAGGGATCTCGACGAATCCCGGAGAAGAAAATACTTTAAGAACCTAATCCGCTGGCCCGTTACCACCGTGAGAATCACCGTGCTGACAAGAAGTGAGATAGGACGAAGAGAGAACCTTTTACGAGCTCTGTTCCCTTCGTCCCTTTTGCTTTTATCAAGGCTTTGTCAGTTCTCAATGGTGTAACCGTCGACGATGCACCATTTGGCGCCAGGCGTGTTCCTTCATCGTGACACCGTGTCTCTTGTCCTTCTCTTGTCCGAGTCTCTTCTCTTTGCATTTTGCTTTCCATTTCTCTCTCTTCCTCGGCCCCTCCGTTGCCTGTTTGGGTCGATGAGGACGGTGCCGTGCGCGGAAGCGCGCATGCGACCTACAGCTCTAACCACCTAACAACCCCTCCCCACTATCACGGATCAATACCCAACCAGGCCACCTACTACTCTCGTCCTCGACGTTTGCAGAGCACGCGGCAGCCTATCGACAGACCAAGAGACAGACAGACAGACAGACAGACACCCACGAGAGGATGCGCGTTGGGAGAGCAGTCGGCTCCTAGGGTTTATGGGCAACATTGCAGTTTTGGTTAACCCGATGACGCCTGGGTTCGATCTCCTGGGACAGTGGTGCTTTAAGAGGCAGCTGATACATCCTCTAGTGTATTAGGGACTTGCTCATTGGGTTAGCGTGGAATTCGTGAACCATCAGCACTGATCCTAGGACCCTGATCGTTGTTCAGTTAGACGTAGACACTTTTGGGTCTAATATGATTTGCATTCTGAGTCTTGGACAGCTGATCCTTCTACTTTGTATTGCAGACGATTCATTGTGTCAGTATGGAATTCGTGTGCTCGCAGCAATTATCCTAGGACCCTGAACCATTGTTCAGTTCGATATGGTCACTCGTGTGTCCAAAGTAGCAATGTAATTACGATTGATCCACGAGTCCTGGCAGGTGCCTCTAAATATCCTTTGAATTCGAATTCAGCCGCGCCTCTTCAGTCAGCGATTCAAGAGACGCCCGATGTTTCTTATGAATTATGGATGGCTTCTACAGAAGCCGTAGTGGGTCACTGGGCCTGTCTCCTCTTGTGCCCGAAGAATCTCGAGATCTTTGCGACATCGGTAGGGTGCATGAACGTTGCTTTTTTATGAAGGTAGAAGGCTGGTTTGACGGTGACCTTGATACCGACAGACGATTTCAATTTGAGCTTCGTTCTTCCAGGCTACTAGACTCCACCTGATATTTCACGGTGGCGTGGGAGGAGCCACCATCAGACTCCAGCTCCTTGCTGTCACGTGCACCCTGGAGACCCTCTCGCGCTTCGCCAGCTGGCAACAGCACCGAACCACTGACCCATTAATGGGACATAGCAAGCTTCGAATACGAGAGTTCCACAACCAATGTTCCAAGCTTCACTCTGTACGAATTTCAATTGGAAATAAAGACTAATTTTCTCACGAGAATGAGGAGAACACACTTGATGTCCAAAAATCAATACCTATCCTAACTTCACTCTGAACGAATTTCCAATTGGATATAAAGAATCATTTTCTGGCGAGACGGAGAGTACAATTGATTACCAAACACCCTGAAAAATCAATACCTATCCAAGCTTAACTCCGTACAAATTTGCAATTGGATACAAAGAACGATTGTCCCTGTTGAAAGAGTAGAAAGCACAATCGATTTCCAAGCACCCTGAAAAATCAATGCCACGATATCGAGCGACGACACCGAGGCACCCGAGCCAGTCTATTCTTACGCCTCGAGCGCCGACGATAGTACGACGTTGTGAAAACATAATTAGGCGAATTAAAAATGCCCATACCCGCAGCGCGTAGCCCGAGTTAATCGCAGCTCGATCGGTTCCGCGCCAGTCCTCGTTAGATGGCAAATATTTGCGGCAAAGTGCGATAGACCCGGTCGCTCTACTCACGCGCGCGCGTGCTCCTACGCCAGATAAAAGGCCGCGATAAAAGCTTGCTCCCCCTTGAACGTGGTCGATATAACGACGAGAGAAGGCAGAAGAGGACTTTGGAGGGGGTATACACGTGCGACGACTTAACACGTGTTTTTCAATCTCGCGCTCTTTTACAAAGCACGCATCAGCACTTGGACTCAAACTACACCAACAGTGCACAACCAGAAAAGTTGCCTAACATCAAGAAAATCTTCCTGGATCATGAGAGAATCCCTCTTGGACCTGGTAGTGTCCGAGGACACTTGCTGATCAGCTGATCAGCTGCTCCGGGTGTCTCCGGTGAATAAGAAGGAGGTGGAAAGAGATAGAGAGACTGCTTGGTGCAGTGGCTGGCCTTGCACGCACCCTCGCGCATTACTCACTTGGTAGCAAAGTGTACGCAGTTGGTGGAGGGGAGCTCTATCTTGCTGAAGAAGCAAGAGAGAAGGTTCAACGCGAGCAACGTCGATGGGAGAACAAGAGACGAGGTTGGAGAGAACAAGTGCCTGTGATCCAGTATCACATGCACACGGCGCATGCACACCACACTCTGGTGGACCCTTTGGAGGGTAGGTGGGGCGCCGCGTGACGTCACGCGTGCGTGGCACAGGACGTTTTACGAATTGGGTCAAGAGGGAGAGATTGGCCGTTTAACTTGAGAGTGCTCTCCACGCCGCTCCAATGCAAACACACTCTTACCAACGGCCTGTGTCTGGTGTTCTCGCGACCGTGTGTGTGCTCGCTCGCGCGTAGACACCTGTGTGTATGCGTGAGATCATCAATGAGCACGCGAGGAACTCGGTGATCGATTCTCGATCAAAGAGAAACTATTTGGAGTAGCTCGGTGTGCAGAGCAAATTGACAAATTATTTCTCTGCTCGTTTGATAATCTGCTTGTCGTGCTCCATTCAGCTTGAGGTAAATCCAGGAGGTAAGCTGTGACAAATTGTTCGTGTTTGATCCGATTTGGTGATTCCACAGCTGTTGTTGTTGCTGCTTTTTTGGTTGGACTACGGCTGAAGAGGTTTGATCATCAGTTTTATCCATGTGTGCTGGTTTATGGTCTTTGGTTCTCTGATCTACTCTGGTCCATGCGCCTATGGCCTTGTTTCTTCTGGTTTGAGAATGTCTTGTTGGGTCTAGAATCACTTGGTGCAGACTAGACTAGGTTGGAGGTTGTAGAGCAAGTTATACCTAGTAATATGTTCATGTTTGGCTCAAATCTGGTCCCAGAAGTCTGATCACCAGATGTTCGTGCTCGAATTTGATTCCACGAGTTTCATGTCTTGTTGTTGCTATTACTTTTTTGGTTGTACTACAGCTGAAGAGGTTTGATCATCAGTTTTATCCATGTGTGCTGGTTTACTCCCTTTCGTTTTCTGATCTACTCCAGTTCAGACTTCTTTCGATTTGAGATGCGCCTATGGCCTTGATTTTTCTGGTTTGAGAACGTCTACTACTTGGGTCTAGAATCACTTGATGCAGTCTAGGCTAGGCTGAAGGTTCTAGACCAAGTCACACCTAGCAATATGCTCATGTTTGGCCCAAATCTGATCCCAGAAGTCTGACCACCAGATGTTCATACTCGAATTTGATTCCACGAATCGGACTCGATATTCACGTCTGACCCCAAAATTGTCATCACCAGTGAACCTCGTCAAAGTACATTGACGGACAAACTTCGCAGAGACAGATCACTAAAAGTCTACTTGATCATCATCTCGATCCAGTAGCCCGACGATTAGACAACAACAGCATCGGAATTGGGTTTAGAAATAGGACATGTGGCTCCGTTGCGGTTTAGCATGCTCCAGTTTCGCGGTTGGTGCCCCGGATTCTTTTTAACCTGGATCTTCTCGCGGATCCGCTCGTGGAGAGCCTCGTGCGTCTGTCTCCGCTTTTCTTGTTTGCTCGCTCGCTCTTGATCCGAGTCAGGCGGAAGGCAAAAGGAGAAGCGAAAGATCAGAGAGTAGAAGGATGAAGATGAGGAAGGATGGGAGGCGGCACGAGGGTGAAGATGACGCGGGTCGAGGTTCCGCGATTAATTTTGGATTTTCGTCTATTCTCGTCCGGCCGGCCCTGAAAGTCTTCGAGACATTGAGCGTATTTATGTCACATCTACTGGCTCCTCCTCCACCCACCCTCTTGCTCTTCTCGTCCTTCTATCCACCACAGGGGTTCTCATGCGTAGGTTCCATTTTTGATCAACTTCCTTGCGATTCTCCATACTTTCTACCACATTCCTCCGGATCAACCTGGATAAATACGATCCTCTCGAGATCCTCTCGAGTCTTTCACGGATTACTGAGTGGACAACAAAAAGTGGAAGGAAGAAGAGAAGATGAATGGAAGTGTCCAGAGGATTCTTTGAATCGGTGGGCTCTGCAATTCTTCCTGCCAGGTCCAAGAGAGCCTAGGTTCTGATTCGCCTAGTTGGTCTTGACCGATCTAATTACCGGAGACCGGTCGTCGTCGTCGTCGTAGACGTACTCCGAACGATCGAACCGACAAATTAATCCAATGAACCTTAACCTTTAAATTGACGTGCGCCTCGTACGTAGCGCGAACGACGTGTGCACCCGCCGATTATCAACATCAAGTAGAACTTTGCAAAACGCGTCATCGCTCCTACACTTGTTTGCACACGTGGTGTGTGTGTGTGTGTGTATTGTGAGTATATTGTTGCGTGGCTCGAATGGAACTAAATTAATGCGCCCTCCCAAGCTATTGTTTAGCCGGTCGGTTGGCTCTGCCTTGCTCGGCCCTAAAACGCATCGTTAAATAAACAATGGGAGGATCCAACAATCTCCCCCTACGCAGAAAGTTAGATTCTTTTTTTTTCTTTCTATCCTCGTTAAATTCCATTTTCTTCTGTTTCTTGACTTATCTTTTGATTAATCGTGAGATGCATTACTGAGGAAATAGTAATTAGCGTTATTTGAAAGATTTGTATAGAAATTAGTATTTTAAATAAATTTCTGAATATGAACTACATTATTGTTTAATGTTTATAAGTAATGTTTATTGTTCTGATCTCTTTGGGTTTCTTTAATTGTTAGCTATTTATTTTTAAGGTTATTACAAAAGCAAGTTTACAATTTTAACAAATTAAAGTTAGTTTCTCAGATAATAAATTCTTCACTTCTTTATTTTCCCGATTAATTTACGTCAACTAAAATACAACTTTACGCCAATTGAAATACATTACTTCTTAAAAAGTAATTAGCATTATTTGAAAGATTTGTATACAAATTAGTATTTCAAATGAATTTCATAATAAGAATTACATTATTATCTAATGCTCTTCGAATTTCTTTAATTATTAGCTACTTATTTTGAAGATTATTTCAAACACAAGTTTAGAATTCACAAATAAAAGCTATTTTCTCAAATAATTAATTCTTCGCTTGATTATTTTCCCAATTAGTCACCTGACCTCAAATTCCTTCCATTGTTCAACTGACAAACTTTACTCTCGATTGAAACATATTACTCATAAAATACTAATTAGTCTTATTTAAAAAACTTATATACAAATTAGTATCTCAAATCAATTTCTGCTCTCACTACGTGTGGATATTTTTCTACCGTCTTTCGAAAAGGTGTTTAAGCCGATAAACACGAGGATCATCACTATTTTCAAAGGAAATCGCACACATCTGTCTACACAGGGATTCTCCAACACTTGCACGCTCATTCACCAGTTTCAATTCTTGACCTAATCTCAAATTCCTTAAATTGACCAACTTAAAAATTTGTTAAACTTTACTTTAAATTGAAACACATTACTCATAAAATACTAATTATCCTTATTTAAAATACTTATATACAAATTAGTATACATTACTTCATTATTTTCCTGATTATCCGTCTGACCTCAAATTCCTTTAATTGTCCAACTGACAAACTTTACTTTAAATCGAAACACATTACTCATAAAATACTAATTATCCATATTTAAAATACTTATATACAAATTAGTATACATTACTTCATTATTTTCCTGATTATCCGTCTGACCTCAAATTCCTTTAATTGTCCAACTGACAAACTTTACTTTAAATCGAAACACATTACTCATAAAATACTAATTATCCTTATTTAAAATACTCATATACAAAATTAGTATATCAAATTAATTTCTGCTCTCACTACGTGCCGACATTTTTCTGCAGTCTTTCGAAAAGGTGTTTACGTCGATAAACCCGAGTAATTTCAAAGGAAATCGCACATCGTCGAGCCAGTTTATACAGGAATTCTCCAACACTTGTACGCTCATTCATCAGTTTCAATTCTTGACCTAATCTCAAATTCCTTTAATTGTCCAACTGACAAACTTTACTTTAAATCGAAACACATTATTCATAAAATACTAATTATCCTTATTTAAAATACTCATATACAAAATTAGTATTTCAAATTAATTTCTGCTCTCACTACGTGCCGACATTTTTCTGCAGTCTTTCGAAAAGGTGTTTACGTCGATAAATCCGAGTAATTTCAAAGGAACTCGCACATCGTCGAGCCAGTTTATACAGGGATTCCCCCACACTTGCACGAGCGTTCACCAGTGCCGTAGCTGGTTCACGGTCTCCCCTTGGGTGCGTCACAGAGAGAAGAGAGGGGCCGCAGGATGGCCTCGTACAATTGCATAATGAATCGAGGCACAAAGGAGCTGGCTCTGGGATAAGAGATAGGGAGCTACGGGACGTTCCACGAGAATCTGAGCGGCCAGACTGAGCCAGTGAGAAAAGATTGAAGCTTAGAGAGAAAACACTCGACCGAAAGAGAATTCCGTGCACGATAGAGCATTAGGTTTAACACTAGAAGTACCGACCAGTCAAAATGACCGAGTGCGTGAATTTTTCACAAGAATTTATTTTTAACATTAGAACTACCAATTTTCGTTTTCGTATGGAAACTTCTTTTGTCGACCACTCATTTTAACAGAGAGAGCGTTTATTTTATCACTGAGCTGCCATTTACTTTTGTTTTTATATGGAAGCTACTTTTGTTGACCAGTCATTTTGACCCCTTTGGTAGTTCTAGTGTTAACCAGTCAACTGTAGAATTCTTTTCTTTTTTTTTGAGTTTCAATTTTCGATCTTTATATCGAATGGTAAAGTTGTTTTTATTGTTCACCATTAGAAATATAAAAACTTTGAATTCACGTGCATACACGTCGAGCGCACTTAACTGGTTAATATGCGAATTTTTTGCGAAGAAACTGTTTTATATCAGTAAGACACACACGCTCTACTTGAACCTAAACTTCCTTGAAAATTATGAAAAGAAACTACTTTTTCACTAAGAAACAGAGTAAAAATGTTATGAAAAATCGAAACTTTGTTTTTAAACATGGTGCCATTTTTCGAATTCTCATTTTTCTTTAGATTTTTTAGGTTCAAGTAGAGCGTGTGGATATTACAAATACAAAACTTTTCTCTTTGATGTTTCAGACCAATAGAGCAGACGCTAGGTTGTACACCGTGGAACAACGTCTCTGGAATGAGTGCCGCCATTTTGAAGTATTTTTGAAAAACAACATTTTTTTCTTCAAGTTAAAAAATACAATAATGTGTATATTAGATTTTGATTGTGTAGACTAAGCAGTTTCTTCGCAAAAAATTCGCTTGTTTTTAGCTTCCTAAATTGATGTTCTCTCTTATGCCTGCCCTAGACGATCAATATTTTCGTCAATATATTGCACAATGTATTGCATGATATTTTACTTAGGAGGACCCACACGGTGCAATATTATTGCCCAATAAGTTAGTTTACAGCCGACACTTTTGCCGTCAACACGTGGAATAAAAAGAAAACAAGTTGTGTGGTGATTGTTTTAATTATAAGTTTAAAAAAAAAGAGAGAGAAAAAGAAGCGTAGAGACATTCAAACTAAATCGATATTGTACAATATTGCCTACAGATGACGCAATATTTACCAGATTGCACAATAAATATCAAACTGTTTTTGATTGACTCAATATATTGCACGAACTTTCAATATGATCTACAGACGGTCAATATTATTGTACAATATCAATTATTGTGCGATATATTGACGAAAATATTGATCGTCTAGGGTCCGCTTTAAGGATTAGGTTTAAGGTATGATTTGAGAGTGGAATTCGAGCTAATGCGATCTCGAGGATCGATAAGAATCGACTCGATCGATTTTTCGATCCTCCTTGGTCGTGAGCTTCTCTCTTTGTACAATGAGCGTGAAGAGGACTGCTAATGAGTCACGAGCTTGTGAATCAGTTTCGTGTGTGTAACACGGGATGCGATAACGTGCCGACTGGGCCTCTCGAGCGAGCAGAGCCTTCAATCATGTTCTGTGACGGTGTTTGCGTGCGTCATAAGAAACAGAGTATTCCCCCTCCCCGAAATTATGTCCTTATCGTATGAGAAAAATCTCACGTCATTTTAATTGTTGTAATGAGAATTGTTGCAATGAGAGTGGAGAAAATTTTTTTTGAATTATTTAAGTGTTAATTAGTTGTAGGATTTAATTATTTAGTCATGTGTGTGCCAGGCTTTAATATCTTCGTGGAAAGAATTTTATATTTTTGTGAGATCTTCTTGTAGGTTGTTGAGAATATGAGGATTATTGTGAATTCGGTGTGGAGAGTGGAGAATATTTTTTTAATTCTTTAATCGTTAATTAGTCAATCGTTTTAATTATTTAATGTGTGCGTTATGCATTAATATTTTCACGCGAAGAATTTTACATTTTTGTGTGATCTTGCTGTAGGATGTTGAGAGTGGAGAATATTTTTTTAATTATTTAATCATTCATTATTCAATCGTTTTAATTATTTAACACTATTGTGAAATCAGGTTGAGAGTGGAGAATATTTTTTTAATTATTTAATCATTCATTATTCAATCGTTTTAATTATTTAACACGTGCGTCACGTCTTAATATTTCCATGGTAAGAATTTTACATTTTTGTGTGATCTTGTTGTAGAATGTAGAGAATATGAGAATTATTGTGAATTCTGGATTGAGAATATTTTTCTTAATTATTTAATCCCTTAATCATTAATTATTAAATCGTTTTAATTATTTAACACATGTGTCACGTCTTAATATTTCCACGGTAAGAATTTTACATTTTTGTGTGATCTTGTTGTAGAATGTCGAGAATATGAGAATTATTGTGAATTCTGGGTTGAGAATATTTTTCTTAATTATTTAATCCCTTAATAATTAATTAATAAATCGTTTTAATCATTTAACACGTGCGTCACGCTTTAATATTTCTACGGTAAGAATTTTACATTTTTGTGCAAATCTTGTTATAAGATGTCAAGAATACGAGAATTATTGTGAAATCAGGTTGAGAGTGGAGAATATTTTGGTCAATTAATTTAATCATACGTGCGTCACACCTCAGAATCTTCATGGCAAGAATTTCACATTTTTGTGCAATCTTATTATAAGATATCAAGAATACGAGAATTATTGTGAATTCGGGGTGAAGACTGGAGAACACTTTGTCAATTATTTAATCACGCGTGCGTCACTCTTTAATATCTCTACGTTCCTCAAGAATTTCACGTTCCTCTACAATCTTCCTTTCGGACGATCAAGTTCAACAAGAAATGAGAAAGATTTTGCAAATTATCATAGAAAAAAGTTCGAACTCTCTTCGTTTTGTTTTTTACAGTGGTTACAAGGGTTGAAGAGGGCCAACGACCGTGGATCGTGCTTACTTCGTTAGAGGAAAAGCATCGGTTCAACCGAAGACCCACAAATGTCTTAAGCGGAAGTCTTTGAAGGGGCAATTCGAGGTAGCCAGTGTTCACTTCGAATTCTCCACTCTCCTTAACATTCCACAACACTTCTCTTCATCCCAATCCCCTACGAATTCGCAGCTTAAGAGCTGCGCGTGAAGTGATCGTTGAGTAATTGAGAATTCTCAAAGGAGAATTCGTTATCTCAATTCGTGTCTGGTAAAATGCACGCTATGATGCTTGATTAAAGAGTTCAATTAATTTGGCTTACACGCTTCAGTTGCTTTGAATTTTTCTAATCATGATCAGTGAAATTCAAAAGCTAAAGACGAGAATTAAAATTAAGTGGCCAGATTAAAAATGTCAATTAATTTTGCTTACACGCTTTTCCTTTGCTTAGAATTTTTCTAATAATGAGCAGTGAAATTTAAAAGCCAAAGACAACAATTAAAATTGTGTGGACAAAATTTCGATAAAATTCGATCTCGAATGCAAGACGCACGTGCACGACTTAGAATTATTCTAATGATGATCAGTGAGATTCAAAAACCAAAGAAAAGAATTTGAATTGAGTGGTCAGAAGAATTTCGATAAAATTCGATCTTGAATGCAATACACACGTGCGCGATTTGAAATTTAAATTAATTTCGCTTATACGCTTTTCCTTTGCTTAGAATTTTTCTAATGATGATGATCAGTGAAATTGAAAAACTAAAGACGACAATTAGAATTGAGTGCTTAGAAGAATTTCGACAAAATTCGATCTTGAATGCAACACACACGTGCGCGATTTGAAATTTAAATATTGAAAAACTAAAGACGACAATTAGAATTCAGTGCTTAGAAGAATTTCGACAAAATTCGATGTCGAATGCAAAACACACGTGCGCGATTGAAAATTTCAATTAATTTTGCTTACACGATTTTCCTTTGCTTAGAATTTTTCTAATAATGATCAGTGAAATTCAATAACCAAAGACGATAATTAGAATTGTGTGGTTAGAAGAATTTCTCGAATGTAAGACGCACATGCGCGACTTAGAATTCTTAATAATGATAATCAGTGGAATTCAAAAACCAAGGACGACAATTAAAATTGTGTGATCAGATGAATTTCGATAACTCAATTCTCTCTGACAAAATCCATGTCGCAGGTGCACGATTAACACATTGGTTGCCGCGCGAATTTTACATGTATTCCCCGTGCCGCCACGCCATTGATTTTCCTTTTTTTTTTTTAACTTAAAATAGTATGTTCTACAGGTAAATTGAGGGGCACAACCATTTTTTAATTATTTTACTGGAGGCCACCGGTGACCCCCACGGCGCTGTCGGCAAATTGAATACCAGTCACAGTGTTAATGATACCAACTACTAATTTGATTCATACGTTTCTTTTGCTTAGAACCATTTTTTCTAATGGTGCACGGTGAAAATTCAAAAACCAAAGACGACAATTAACATTGTCTAATCAAGTTAAATGGATTGTCTATTTTGAAAGCGGTGCAAGTTCATTTTAAGAAAAAGAATTAAACAGTCATAAATAAAAAGTTTACACAAAATGAAGGACAAATTATGTGATATCTGATTGTTTAAAAAAAATCGACTTACACCACTTTCAAAATAAACAGTCCAAATATCTCAACAACTAACTAGTCACAAATAAAAAGTTTTTCGCAAAATGAATGACAAATTCCATGATATCTCATTCTTCTAAAAAAATCGACTTACACCACTATCAAAATAGACGGTCCAAATATCCCAACAATTAACCACACTGAGAGAAAAGTATATGATATATCTAACTATAATGGCATAGTAACAAAATTATAGTTGGAAATATCATATTTATGGTAAATGTTACCTAAATGTTACCAATTATATTATGTTTTTACCCAAAATTACGGTTATTTCAACTAAAAATACAATCTAGTTGAAAATATATAATGGTAAGAAAAGTAACTATTTCATATAGCTAATATTACCAGAATATTTCATACACAGTGATAAAACTAACTATATTTACATATCACATTCTATTATACATATAGTAACCAAAACAAAGGTGATAGTTAATAATATAACCATTTGTATAAATTATTCATTCTACTACATTTTCTATGATTAAGTGAACTATAAAAATATGTTTGACGTCAAAATTTAACTATAAAACACAGTGACATTATAGTAAACCTAACCATTTTTTTCTCTCAGTGCAGTCACAAATCAAAAATCTCGACAAAACAAATCACAAATGCCATGATACCTCATTATTCTAAAAAAAATCCACTTTCAAAACAAACGATCCAAATATCTCAATTAATTTCCCTCTCACGCACCTTCCTCATTCAGAACCCTCCATACATAATCTACTCGATGAAATTCAAAAACCAAGGAGGCCAACTATCCAAAGAATTACTCTCCATTAGAAATTTTTCCACTTACCACGAAGTTCACCCCCCGATAAAACGACCCGAGGAAGTTTAACGCGCGAAAGAGGTCTGCTCCGCTCGAAATAACTCGTCCTCTAGGAACTATGTGATGCCGCGACGGACGCGGAGCAGAGATCTCAGGAAATGATACTTAAACTTTCATGAAGCACGATGAATTACAAATGAACTCGTTGCGTACCTGTGTGCGGCCTGCGGTTACATGCATGCGCGCCGATTCGCCTCGTACTCCGCTCGTAAAGCTTAATGCGATACGGCCGCACGAGTGCCCCGCGCAAAATCTCGTCGTTAAATATTAAGTAATACCCGTGCGGTGGCCCGTGTAACAGTAACCGATTACGCGATCCGGATATGAAGAGACAACGAGAAACTCCTCCTTCGAATTTATTTCCATCGTACAAGAGGCTCTATGAATTATTTATTTATTTATTTGAGCGTGTGGATCGTTTCAGACTACAAATCTAGGCATTTATAGCGGATTTAACACTATTTCTACCAAAGGTGTTTCAAAAGACACCTTCTCAAATTGTATTTTGAAATTACACAGATGTGCGAATAATGGGGTTGCGATTGTTGTTGGGCAGCTGAGGGTCATTTTCGAAGTAATTTTTCAAGTAGAATCCGAATCCGAGCTCAGAATTGGCACATCGCGTCAGGATTTTGAGATATTTGAGGTTATGTACGCGAAAGATGGCTGTTTTGGCCTGTTTTTGAGGTTAGAGACAGGGTGTAGAAAATTTTTTGGATTTTTTTTACTAATTCCGTTATTTAGTACTATCCTTCCTCTTTAAAACGAGCTCTAGAATGGTGTAGTACGATGTTTCTTTCGAAAGTTATGGCCAATTTAAAATGACACGTCCGCCATATTTAATTCGTAGTAAGAGGATTTTTGAAAATCAACCAATCCGCCGTTTTGGACTACAAAGCCTGGCATTTATAGCGCATTTAACACTATTTCTACCAAAGGTGTCGAAAAAAACCTTCTCAAATTGTATTTCAAAATTATTTTCCAAGTTGAATAATTTTTCCTCAATTACTTCTTTTACTATTCATATATTACTTGTTAAATTAATTTAGCGGTATCATTTTCCTGCAGCTCATCCTGAACCCAAAAAGACACCTCCTGGTCAAAATGGGTATACACAAAAAGTGTTAATACTAGGTCAACATGAACGGTTGCATCAATTTTTCATACAAATTTTTCTTTAACACTAGACTAGGAATTTTTCTTATAGAATATATGAGCCATTTATTTTGAAAGTAGCCCAAGTCCATTTTTTTAAAAAAATAAGATATCACATAATTCGTGAATAATTCAGTGCAATAATTTAATGCGATGTGATATCTCATTATTTTAAAAAAAATGGACTTAGGCCACTTTAAAAATAAAAGGCTCACATATAAAAAAAAAACAGAGTGAGCAAAAGAATAAATTTTCAAAAAGAGCAAAAAAAGAATCAGTTTTCATAAGCCATCTGATTGGACTTTTAGGAAAATCAACTTGAAAGATAATGCCAAAGAAGTTAACATAATTGTGATATAATTCGTTGTCTAACTGGGATTTTCATTTAATCATTATAATAAATTGATCATTCCTTCGTAAAGCACAAAAATTTCTATCTAAATTTCTGTATCAAATTTACACGCGTGCCTCGAGTTTCTCGATGAGATTAAACGAAGAGGATAGGCGGAAGGAAGCAGTACGCTTCTGGATCTTCCTCGAGTGGCCTCAACGCGTTCGACTTCGTCACGTGCGACGAGCCTCTAAGTCTCTTAGGCCTCTCGATAATAATAGTGGTGAACTCTAGTTGTTATCGTTCGAGCGTACTCGCGAGGCATCGCGCGGCATGAGCTGGAGAACGATTTCAGCACGATCGATCATTTCCAAGAAAAGAAGGCGGAATGTGGAGCTTCTTGACGGAAATAGACGCCCGGCGTCGATGCCAGGCTCTGTCTGCCCTTTTTTTCTGCAAAACGCGCGCCAGAGCAGAAATTTGGGAGGGAGAAATTCGAAAAGTGTGCTTTCGATTTTTGAAAGTGTGCTTTTGATTTTTGAAAGTGTGATGCAAGCTGCTGTCGTAGAGTAAGAACGTAGAGTGTCTACTTAGGACCGAATGGAAATTTTTGTCGTGAGAATTCTGTTCTGCAGACGCATTATTGACACTAGATTCACTGAAACCAGTCAGTTTAACAGGTTCAAATGATAAATCGTGTTTATAACATTATAAAATGTTATAACATTGTAAAGAATGTTCGGTAAATCTAGTGTTAAGAGCAATCATAAATGTAGACACTGAGTCTGGTTAGGTCTGAATAAAGATTTTTGTCACGAGCTTGTAGGTGCATTATTAAAACCTATCATGAAGCGAGACACAGTGTCTCCTTAGGCTTGAATAAAAAATTCTCGTGAGACGTGACACATGCGTTAATTTGCTCGCGAAGCAAGCGCATCATTGAAACCTATTCCTGAAAAAAGACCCACAGTCTCCTTAGACCCAAAACAAATTATCTCACAAGACTTGGTCTATGATGTAAACTCATCATTGAAACATATCCTCAAAAAAGACCCCCAATCTCCTTAGACCCAAAAAAAAAATGATTTCGCGAAATTCAGTCCACGATGTAAACTCATCATCGAAACCTATCCTCAAAAAAGACCTACAGTCTTCTATGATCGAAACAAACAATTCTCTCCAACCATGACACACAGGATGCAAACTCATCATTGAAACCTATCCTCAAAAAAGACCCATTGTCTCCTTAGACACCCCCAAAAAAAATTATCTCACAAGATTCGGTCCACGATGCAAAACTCATCATCGAAATCTATCCTCAAAAAAGACCCACAGTCTCCTATGATCCAAACAAACAATTCTGTCCAACCATGGCACACAGGATGCAAACTCAAAATTGAAACCTATCCTCAAAAAAGACCCACAGCCCTTAGACGCAAAAAAAAAATTTGTCTCGCAAATTTCGGTCCACGATGCAAAACTCATCATCGAAACCTATCCTCAAAAAAGACCCACAGTCTCCTATAATCCAAACAAACAATTCTGTCCAACCATGACACACAGGATGCAAACTCAAAATTGAAACCTATCCTCAAAAAAGATCCAGTCTCTTTAGATCCCAAAAAAAAATTTGTCTCGTAAATTTCAGTCTACGATGCAAAACTCATCATCGAAGCCTATTCTCAAAAAAGACCCACAGTCTCCTATGATCCAAACAAACAATTCTGTCCAATCATGGCACACAGGATGCAAACTCAAAATTGAAACCTATCCTCAAAAAAGATCCACAGTCTCTATAGATCCAAACAAACAATTCCGTCCAACCATGACACACAAGATACAACCACATCATTAAAACCTCTACCCCTCAAAAAAGACCCACAGTCTCCATAGATCCAAAACAAAAAAAATTTGTCTCTCAAAATTGAAACCTATACCCCAAAAAAACCCACAATCTCCTTAAAATCAAACAAACAACTCCATCTAACCATGACACACAGATAATACAACCACATCATTAAACTCAATCATCAACCAAGAGACCCTCAGTCTCTTTAGGACCGAACAAACCAAAAAAATTCTCATCAGGCGTGGCAGACGCTCTTGTATTCCTTCCGCGTGCTCGCCGTAGTCATTCGCGTCGCGCGATGACGTCACGAGCGTCGGCGCCAGGTAAATTTCCACGCGAGAAAGAGAGCCCGCATATCTGCGAGGTTAAAGTACGCAGGGTAAAGCCTACGTATACCCTCAATAAAAACATTAAGGGCGCTCGCTCGTTCTCTCGTATCGAGTGCTACGTGAAAGCAAAACGCGACACACTCGTTCAACAATGAAGGAGAAACTTTTCGCGGACAACGCGCGCGTGCGCGTGCTCTCAATGGAAATAGGTAGAGACCAGATACGTGGGTGGAACGAAGATAGCACCTGGAAGAACGGAAAAACGGAGAATGGATGGACGCGGCAAGTGACCATCTAAAAGGAGAGAGAGAGAGAGAGAGAGAAAAGAAGAAGAGGAGCTTCTATCGGCGTGGGTGGTGAGAATCAAAGGGAAGTTAAACGGCTGAGGGTACAATGAGACGAAACGAGAGTGGAGAGATTGTTGGTGGACATTAAGGAGGTGGATCGATGCACAGTTTTTGAATTTACACCGAAAAGGAAAGAAGAGATGGTTTTACAGATTTGTTAATATTAATGGTAATTCTGAAGGAAGTATGGTTGTTTCCACGTTGCACGAAACTTCTTTGGTCTTCTTTTGTCGTGGTAGAAAGTAAGTAGGTTGAGGTTGGAAAAGGAGAATTAGATGGTGTTTCGTTGAAAGGAAGAAATCTTCCACCGTCCAATCAAAAACAAATGACAATCCTCAACCAACAGACAAATTCTTCTATCACCCTTCATATCACAGTCAAAAATACCCTGAACCAGAAAAACAACAATCGAACAACGTTCCGTCTCAAAAAAAAAAAAAAAAAAAAAAAATCAATCTTCCACCGTCCAATCAAAAACAAACGACAATCCTCAACCAACAAACAAATTCTTCTATCACCCTTCATATCACAGTCAAAAATACCCTGAGCTCGGAAAACAAGAATTATACATAAAAAGAACAAAAAATTTTCCATTGATTCATCAGAATCAATGACAATCCTCAAACCAAGGGACAAATTCTTCTGTCGTCTTTCATATCACAGTCAAAAATACCTTGAACCAGAAAAACAACAATCGAACAACGTTCCATCTCAGAAAAAAAAAAAAAATCAATCTTCCACCGTCCAATAAAAATCAATGACAATCCTCAAAACCAAGGGACAAATTCATCGAACAACCCCCATCTTCACGAGACTCCCTACGCGCAGTGGTCGAAAGTAGCCTGAGCACGGAGAGCACGAGAATTAGATGGCGTTTCATTGAAAAAAAAGAGATCTTCCACGGTCTCATCAAAATCGATGACAATCCTTAAACAAGAAACAAATTTTGTCGCCTTTCATATCACAGTCAAAAATACCCTGAACCAGAAAAACAACAATCGAACAACGTTCCATCTCAGAAAAAAAAATAAATCAATCTTTCACCGTCCAATGAAAATCAATGACAATCCTCAAAACCAAGTGACAAATTCATCGAACAACCCCCGTCACCACGAGACTACCTAAGCGCAGTGGTCGAAAGTAGCCTGAGCACGGAGAGCACGAGAATTGGACGGCGTTTCATCGTACCGAATCGAAATGTCAGATGAATTATAAATAGGTTGGGATCGATAGGCACCCCCCAGAAGGAAGGCAACCCCTGCCTTTGGCGCCATCTAGTCTACCCTATCCCTTCCACGTACAACAGTCGTCGTGTGCTCGTGGTCGTCGTATGTCTTCAGGCGGTTACCAAGCCCCCGTTTCACTCTCATGCCAACCCCCTCGGACCTCGATTCGAAGACAGAGAAAATCGGCAAAAGGGGGTAGTAGACACCATGACGCACCACCCTTCGCGTCCAACGATCAATCGTTCTCCCTTTTCGTCTTCTTGCGCTCTCTCTTCTACTCGTCCACGGAGCTCTTCAATCCATTTCTCCACCTTCCACGCACGATTCTATTTCACCGAGCTAAGCCGAAGACATTTCTCCTTGCCACGAGCCCTCCACCCACTTATACGCGTGTCCGTGAAGTTAGCACGAAATTTTGCAAATAACAATGAAAACAACAATAGTTCCAGTAACACTTCTCATAGTTCCAGACTCTCTGATAGAAAATCGAAAGAGTTCCGCAAGTTTTAATATTGAAAAATTGCCGTGCTAACTTCGCGAATCTAGGCACGGCACTGCCTCTCTAAAGTATAAGAAATTCGTAAGTAGAACTACTTTTAGCAAGAGTTCGCGTTAGTGATGGTTGAGTTTCATTGATGAGAGTAATTGAGAAAGAACATTTTAATATTTAAGCTTTTTTCATCGACTTTTGTTAGGACAATCGACGAGGCGAAACACTCAAGAGAGAAGAAGAAGAAAAAAAAAAGCTACACCGTCCTCGGCCTCGTTCCTCGGGAGCTGTCCTCTCGGCACGTTCCAGGTGAGAGAAGAACGAGAGAGGTGCGAGGGAAGAGTTCATTTTCTAGGGTGTAAGGGTGCAAGGGTGTTGAATCTTGCACACCTCGAATTGTCCTCTTAGTTTTCTCCTTTAACCCTCGAATGTATAGAGTATCGAATCTGATGTCGATAGTATTTACACTAGAAATATCGATTGGTCAAAATTACTGGTAGTATCGATTTTTGTAGAAGAATTTTTCTTTAACTGTAAAGTAGGAATTTTTCTTTTTTTTTTGTATGGAAAGTTCTTTTGTTCTCCAGTTATTTTTATAAGTTTGGTAGTTCTAGTGTTAAGTAATCTAGGTAATAGGGTTAATTAAGGTACAGTGAGGTATAGAGGTATGTTAATGAATTTAGAGAATAAGTATTTATAGCGCATTTAATACTAGAAGTACCGAACGGTCTATTTTTCACAAGAATTTCTTTTTAACATTAAACTAGCAATTTTCTTTTTTTTATATAGAAACTTCTTTTGTTCATTAGTCATTTTGACAGAAAGAGTGTTTTATTTTATCACTAGAACTACCATTTTATTTTTTCATATAGAAACTTCTTTTGTTGACTACTTATTTTGACAAATCTACTAGATCTAGTGTTAAAGCCCATTTCAAACAACCTATCTTTTTCTCTTAATTTACCTCCATACTTTATACTAAAATCTCAACTGCAACTACCAATTTCTTTTTTTTATATAGAAACTTCTTTTGTTGACTACTCATTTTAACAAATTTCCTAGATCCAGTGTTAAAACCCAATTCAAACAACCTATCTTTTTCTCTTGATTTACCTCCATGCTTTATACTAAAATCTCAAATAAAAATTCATGCATTCAAGCTTTAATATATCCTCATATTACACAATGCCTCGCATTAGAAGCAAGGTTACACACTATCAAAGAGATAACGATAAAATTAAATCTCCAAAAAAGTCTGATAAGAAGAACTAGCTTCACGAATAATTCCCACAGAACAATCTCAAAGTGGTTCTAACAATAAAAAAGAAATCTTAAAGCATCTTTTCCAAAGCCACTATTTTGATGATCAAACGACAAAGAGGTTGGCGCAGCCCGAAAATAATTTCCATGGCGGAAAGAAGAGAGGAAACCGGAACAAACCGGGATGATTCCGGTGGCTTAAGTTCCCAACGGTCTCCTCCCATCGATTCGCCGATATTCCAGCAGCGCCGGCGTTGGTGAATGGACGAGACGGAGCGCGTCACCGCATTATGTAACCTGCCCTCCGCGGAGCTTTCGAAGGGCGCAAGTCCACCACATTGTCCCGAATACGCCCACGGCTTGCTGCCACCTGCCGTTAAACCAAATTTCCTTCACTCGGTGGAAATAAGCGTGAAATGCGAGGCACTTGGGATTCAAACGAGCAAACTTCCTCCAGAAGAGAAACAAAAGATGACTTCTCAACCTTATCAAAAGCCTAGTCCTCCTTGAGCTCGTAGTTTGCGATTGAAAATCGAAGAAGAGCCTAGGTCCAAGGTGGATTTCAATGAACAATGGATGTTGAGCCTGGTTAAGAGATTTACGGTCCACAGATTTCATCAGATCTACAGTCTAAGGGCCTAGATTCTTCCGGATTCTCTTTCAAGGTCGAGAGAGATATTCTCTGGATACTTCTCACAAGGTTTTGGATTTAGTTCACCAGGATACCTGGAGGTAAGGAGGATGAAGGATGATCCAAGTGAGAATTCGTTGGATGGACGAAGGGCGTGTCGCTCAAGCTGGTGTACCCTGTCGAAGAGAATCTAAACGCTTCCTTCCATCGACCAATCCTGGAATGGTCCATTCAAGGACTCTTCCAGTGCCTTCAAACCTGTCCGAGACAATCGACAAACTAATTCGAACAAAGCTTCAGAACTTCGAGTACTTCTTCCTTCAAATTTCACTCAAAATCTCCACATCCAGGCATCAGCAAAATTCCACGAGTGAGGGTAGAAAATGGATCCTTCGCTCCTGCAGATTTTGCTCTGACAATGTCCAGATCAAAAGTTTCGAGGATGAGCCTCGTTCGAGTATAACAAGAACAACAATTAGCAAAAGATCCTGCGAAAATGAGAAGCACATTGGGCCAATCTCTTTTCTCAGCTGGTAGAGCAAAAATCCTGTCGGAGCTCGGAGAGCTCGTCGGCGCGCAGTGATACTGGTGCGCAGAATCGGCGCGCTCCGCGTAAAGAAAATCACTAGATGCATTTGCATCGAGAATCGTGTAACGAGGTGGGGGTCGGTGGATTTTTGGCAAACCTCGAGCTCGTCCCATTCGAAAGAGACTCAGCCGTCGTTCGATAGAGAAAACTCCTGCCAAGAGATTCTCCAAGCAGCGCTTTCCATCGTCCGCGACATCGTCCAAGAATCGAAAGATTCACGAGACTTTAGCACAACGAATAAAAGGATGATCCGCAGCTGGTCCTGAGACGCATGCGCGATCGACAACTACTCCGCACGTAGAGAAGATTCCTCACTGACAATCGGAAAGTAACTATCTTTGCCGATAGCGTTGCAAAGGGCCACGAAAATAATCGTCCTTTCTTTCGCTGGTCCTCTCTGTCGCGCGCGCGCGCGCGCGGAAGCCCAAAGTGGCACAATCGGGTCAGGAAACCACATATAATCTACGAACTCTCGCGAGCACTCGTCGTCACAATTACAAGTTTCATGTTCGATTTTCTTTTTTTTGTAACAGCAAAAATCCACGAGAGCTCTCGCGCTCTTAGTGGACCAAACTAGACCGAAGGTACGGACCGATGATCCTTGCAGGTTTGGGGCAACGATTACGTAAACGAGGTTCCGGCCGAGAGAAGCCACCCTCTCCCGTAAAAAGGCAAAAAAAAACGAGAATATTCACTGAAAGCAGCATCTAAGGCGAAATAGAGCTTTGTTTAAAAACTTTACCATGGTCCTTCGCGCTGGTCCGCGGAAAGAGAAGGAGAAAGAGAGAGAACGAGAGGGGAGAAGCTCCCTGGACGAAAGAAGTTCCTCACTTTTCTGCAACTGACACTGACAGATCCGGTCACTGGGAAGAACTACGGTTCGTGCGGATTCCGCATAAACTCTGCTGGAGAAAGGAGAGAGAGAGAGAAAGAGAGAGAGTACGGAAGGGAGGTAGATAGAGAGAGAGTGAGAGAAGGATCGAAGGGAGGGCAGGAGAGATAGAACGAGAGAGAGAGAGAGAAAGAGAAAGAGAGAGAGGTACCTCCTCGTCCCTCTCTCACTCTCTCTCCCACCCTTCTCTCCATTTCTCTCCCTCTCTCCCTCTCCCGATCGAAGCTCCACTTTAGCAGTGGTTGCACCAGACTCTCCTCTCCCTCTTACTCTTCCACCGTCTACCTCGCAGTCCTCTCCTCCGTCAACGTCGTCGCTCCAATCCTCCGGCAGGTATCAGCCGCGAGGAAAAAAAGCCCAGGGTTCACAGGATCCAATGTGCATCGTGCACCAGGGAGAGCCCTAGGCCTTCCGTCTCTTCCACCTTGGCTCACGGCGTGTCACACTCAGACGTAGCGCGAGGTTCTCGGCTCCACCAAAGCCTCGGCACTCCTCGTTCTCTCTCCTTCTTCCATTCTCAATCTAACGATCCAATCTAACGGTCCAGGTGAAGCTTAGGGTAGCAACCACTAATCTGTATATATCTCTCTGTCTCTCTTGTCGATGGATTGAGTCGGGCGTGTGTTTTTTCGTTAAGAGCACAAACCTTGTCACCCATGGCTGCGGCAAGCGGTGTTCGATGAACTAGAAGGTAAGCAGCGCGGCTTCGGGTGGACCAGAGACTGACTGGCGTTTCGTGTCGTCGAGGACCGCCGGCATCATCGACCCATCGGCCCCCCACCACCTGGACGCGACGTTCTACCCCCACTCTAGCCTCACCTATGCGTCCTCCGCGCGTCCCCACGTACGCAACTCGGTGCCTCCCACCCCGACGCCCGGCGTCGTTCTCCCACGTCGTGACTTTTCCTCCCTACCCTCGGCCCCCTGGCATGCCCACAAAGCGGCACGAGCATTTCCGAGCCGATACGAGGCGGCGAGGTTGGTCTCCTTCACTTGCCTAGAAACTCCGGACTCGTCCGCTTCCCACTCTCGTTAGAATCTTCCCCTACTAGAAGCTCTACCTCCCTCTCCACGCGCCACCATTTCCCCTTCTTCGTCGTCAGGACGCTTCCCCTACGCCCGCGAGAGACTCAACGTGGTGGTACCGCGCGACAGCCCGCGCCCCCAAAAGACAAGAGCGCAAGCTCAGAGAGGAGCTTCAGTGGTGCTCATGCTCCGGAGGGATGCTTCCTTCCGGGAGGTGGACACCAAGGGGTGGTAGGACGTGGCATAAGGATTTTCATCTAGCCCGTGCCTGGGCTGCTCGTGGAATTTTCAATTAAATTCTCCGAGCGAATCTTCTTCGCTCTTGCTTCCAGGACTTTCGATCCGTGATGGAGACGGTGTTCAAGAGTATGAGACACACTTTTCTTGATTGTCCGGGTTCCGAGTGACGTAGAATTGGGATCATTCGATCAGACCAGGTTGGAACTCGAAGTTCTCGGCATCGCCGATGCTTTTTGGAAGCTACTGAAAACCACTGGGTCGCGATCTGTGCTACTGGGCTACGCGCCACACGGCGCTTGGGTCGAGCGACCCGCCAGCCCAAGTCTCCACTCGCACGGACCTCCTTCTCTCGTTCTCCTTCACCCTTCCTTCGTAGTCTCTCTTCCACCCTTTCGATCCTTTGCTCGCTCTATCCCATCTTCTGCCAGACTCCTTGCCCCATTTTTCTCTCTCTGTCTGCTCTATGCACACCTTCCGCCTCTACGCTCGCGGTTCGCTCCAATCTACGCCTAAGTTACACTCTACACCCTTCGTCTTCTTTTAAAACTCCGCTTGGTCTACGCTCACTTCCCAGAGTGCTTGTCCGAGATTCTAAAGGGACGAGGAGAGCGATCGAGTCCACGAGTTAATCGAACGGGCTGCTCCGACGCTTTTCTCCAACTCCATTTTATTTCCTTCAACCGGGGCGGATATCTGTCTGGCGAAAGATTTTCACGCTCTCGTCCGTGGAGTCCTGCCACCGGCGGACGGGCAGTGGTTTAATTTATTACGTCGAGCATCCAGCCGCGGAAAGGGAGAATTTAGTGAGGAAGATGCGAGAGGAAGAGAGAGAGAGAGAGACTCGAGTAATAGTGTAAATGGGACGTGGACGTCGTGCCATTCCGGTGAGTCAGGTCATCACTGGAAATTACCGGATAATTACTTCTTGCTGTGCTCTCTCTCTCTCTCTCTCTCTCTCTCTCTCTTTCTTCGTCGAGCTTGCACTCTCGTCCTATCCACTCCTTCTCCACTCCGTTTATCATCTTTCGTTTTACTCCTAGCCTTACCTCGGACCCAGAGAAGAAAAATCGGAGCGACGAATTAGCACACGAATGAAAAACCTGACTAGGGTGTCCTTTTTCTCACGCACGAAGGAACAGTGCGTGAGAAAAGGAGGCGAGTGATCAGAGGCTGAAGATTAGGGGCAGAGGAGCAAAAGCTCAAAGCCATTCGCTCGTCGATAATCCAATGTTCTTCCGCGTCAAAGAGGGCCGCGAGTTCTCTTCACTTGATTCCTTCCTTCGTCACGTGAATAAACGAGGGATCATCCGCGAAAATTTGGCTTGTCAAGAGAAAGGGGACACGTGATGAGAATATTAATAAATAATGTCGAGACTCTAATCATTGATTCTTTTTTATGGTTTCCAGAAAATTCTTTGTTCTTGTTAAGAGAAAGAGAGCACGTGGAGAATATTAATAAATAATGTCGAGACTCCAATCATTGATTCTTTTCTATGGTATCCGGAAAATTCTTTGTTCTTGCTGAGAGAAAGAGAACACGTGATGAGAATATTAATAAATAATGTTGAGACTTCAATTATTGATTCTTTTCTTGACGGTTTCCGGAAAATTCTTTAGGATAATCGTAGACTCGAAAAACGAGGCAAGAGTGATATCGAGAAATTCTCTAAAGTTTTTTTTTTATTAAATCGAGGATGCTGATTTTAAAAATCGAATCCGTTTGCTCGAATTGGCTCGAATTTTCGAGATATTCTCAGTTTTGTGTTTTACTGGTAAATAAAATGTGCGTAATAACGTTATTTTTTCGTTTAACCCATTAAGTACCAAAATTTTTTCTATAGGATTGAATATATTTTTTACAAAATACACGCAATAATAAACATGTAAAAACGATAAAATTTGAGTAGTCCCAAATGGGCACATTGGTACTTAATAGGTCAATATTAATTGCTTTGCTTTTCTTGATTTAGTTATACATTACGAACAGCATATTTATGCACATAACAATCTGATTAAGTATTTTAGAATTAAAAATCATATTTAAGAACTGACAACGAAGCTCAAAAGGAAGTACAACACTACTTTAAGATATTCGAACCCAAGTACACCAAATTGTCATTATGTGAGCAAAAATATTATTTGTAACATAAGGACCATTTATTTTAAAAATTATATAAGTCGATCAATTAAAAAAAATCAAATATCACATAATTTGCAATTAATTAAATATAAACTCCTTCTTTATAACTAATTAATTCTTTAATTCAAAATAAAAGTGTCCACACAACTCAATGATAAAAAAAACAAAGTAATGAATATTCGAACAAACTCCTTCGATTTTTGGAATCAGCATCCTCGATTTATTAAAGAACAAGTCTCGTTTTCAGGACAACAAAAAAGAAACTTTTTTTCAACTTTTTTTTTGTTGACCTGTGTTAGAGATAGAAGCGGATTGGCGCCGACAACACGTTCCTCTCCGTACCAGCAAGAGCGTGCCTGGTCTAGCATCGAAGCGTGCCCATTCATAATTTACTTTCTCACCAGAACATCCAGTCCTATTCGTGATTGGAAAATCACGATCAAGAGAACCGGCTTTACCTTCTTCCTACCGAGCACGCTCGTGCTCCGCTCGAAAAATCCACAAGACCCAAAGAGTAAAAGGTCTCCGATTACTCCGTGCGCGTAAACATTTACTCTCAAACACTCTCGCCGTCACTCTTACTCCTTTTCTCTCTGCTTGACGACTCTTGCTCTCATCCTTTCTTTTCACCACGGTGGTGGACGATCGGCCATGCGAATTCGCAACGAGCTCGAGCGCGTGTTATGCAATCGAGTGGCCTTGCGCCAATCTGGACGTATCGTGCGAGCAGCATAGAAGAGGCAGAGGGAAGAGAGAAAAGAAAAGAATAAGAGAGAGAAAGAGAGAGAGAGAGAGAGAGAGAGAGAGAGAGAGAGAGAGGAAGAAGGAAAAAAAACAAAGATTTGATACTGTCCAGATGCGCGCACATGCGTGGCGCAGATTAACGAGCAAGATGATACAAATGAGACGAAGTACAAATGGGTCGAGATAAAAGAATTAGTCTCGCGGATAGATTAAGATTCCTTTTTAACACCGCAATCGAATTTTCTTTTTTTTTTTTTCTTTCATGCGAGAACGAATCATTTCTTTATTCGAGTATGGGGTTGAGAGCATGGAAGAAATGGAAACATTCTGAAGACAGGAGAAAAATAGTCTTCTATTTTCCATAGATGCAACATATTTTTTTTACAGAAATCTATGATGTAAAAACAAAATCAAGTGTATTTGAGAATTCATTTAAATGAAGCAGAGCACGGAAAGATTCTAAAAAAAAACGAGAAAAATGGAGTCTTCTATTTTTCCATAGATGCAACACATTTTTTTACACGAATCCATCGTGTGAAAATAAAATCAGGTGTATTCAAAAATGCATTTGAATGAAGCAGAGCACGGCAAAAATGAACACGACCCTAAGGAAAGATTCTGAAAAATCGAGGAATAGAGTCTTCTATTTTTCCATAAATGGAATCTATTTTTTTATACGAATCTATTATGTACAAATAAAATCAGGTGTATTCAAAAATGCATTCAAATGAAGCAGAGCACAGCAAAAATGAACACGACCCTAAGGAAACATTCTGAAAACACAAGAAAAATAGAGTCTTCTATTTTTCCATAGATGCAACATATTTTTTTATACGAATCCACCATGTAAAAATAAAATCAGGTGTATTCAAAAATTCATTAAAATGAAGCAGAGCACAGCAAAAATAAACACGACCCTAAGGAAAGATTCTGAAAAATCGAGGAATAGAGTCTTCTATTTTTCCATAAATGCAATCTATTTTTTTATACGAATCTATTATGTACAAATAAAATCAGGTGCATTAAAAAATGCATTCAAATGAAGCAGAGCACAGCAAAAATGAACACGACCCTAAGTAAAGATTCTGAAAAATCGAGGAAAATAGAGTCTTCTGTTTTTCCATAAATGCAACACATTTTTTTACACGAATCCATCGTGTAAAAACAAAATCAGGTGTATTCGAAAATGCATTCGAATGGACAAAAGGACGGAAGAAATGGGCGCGACCCTAAGGAAAGATTCTGAAAACACGAGAATGCTTCCGGTCGCTTTCGGCACCGGCGTGTCCTCGCTTCTGCTCGTATCGAACGATCTACAGGGGCCGCGCCGTCTCTTCTCGCGAATGCCGTCGCGACGCCTCGTGTCGCGTCGCTGAGAGGTCCCTCGGGTCGCGCGCAGGGCCTCCCAGTGCAGTTGCACCGATTGCACCGGTACTGTTACGTCACTGGTTCGATCCAATGGCGTTTCCAAGAGTGAGCACACCGCCAGGAGGACCCTTCCTTCTTCTCCATTCGCAAATTGGGAATTTAATTCTCTTTAACTCAGGATACCACCTTTGACTGCAATTTTGGAGTTGTTTTCCATGAATTTTTTTTTTCTCCAAAGAATGTGCAGAAACAAAATCGGCTTTGGTCATTTATTAATGTAATATTAATCTGTAATTACACATTTTTTGAAACTGAAAAAGTCAAAAAGAATCTGTTGTAAGTGGCGCCAAAATACATTCCATTGGAGAAACACCGTTAGACGGCGTGTCACATACCGCTCTGTACGTGGCTCCTAGAAAAAAAAACCAAAGAGTGTTCCTATGAACAACAGTATTTTTTAATGCTGTACGTAGGGATTTTGCGAAATTTTGATTTTTAAGAAAATTGTGGTCATTTTAACAAAAAGGTCATTTTTTAGGATTAAAATGTTTATAAAATTGTGCACCGAAAAAAAAAAATAACGCTATAGCAAAAGTCCTACGTACATCGTTAGATTATATTGTTGTTAATAGGAACATTCTTTGGTTTTTTTTTTGCACGATAAAAGTTGGTACTTAATGGGTTAAAATCGATTTCAGTTGTGCCTCGTAGGCGAGCAAATCTCGCGCGAGATTATAATTGCTCGTGGAGAATCATTTTCAATATGCTGACAGCACCTGGTGTCTACCACTGTTATTTTATTTATCGATTATCCTCGCCGTAAATTAACGTTTCTAATTGCGTGCTGGCGAGTTATCGGTAGCCCGTGCTTTGCAGTTGATTATGCAACCGAAATTCGGAAACTGAATGAATCAAAGGATTAATATTTTATTAAGGTACTGGACCTAAGGTTCTATATAAGTTTGTGAAAATTGCAGAATAGATAAGAAAAGTGTGAGAACGAGAAAAAAGAGAAATCATTCGATTGTTTTTCGAGCAAAAAAGAAGGTAGTATTTTTAAATTTATCAATGGTAGCTCTCAGAGAGAGGGAGGGAGAGAGAGAGAGAGAGAAAGAGAATAGTTATTATATATTTCCACATTTTATCTGCAAAAGTGTGAGAGAACAATAGAAAGAACGACAAAAGAGAAATAATTCGATTGTTCCTCAAGTAAAAAAGAAGGTAGCATTTTTAAATCCACCAATGGTAGCTCTCAGAGAGAAAGAGAGAGAGAGAGAGAGATAAAATAGTTGCTATATATTTCACGTTTTATCTGCAAAAGTGTGAGAGAACAATAGAAAGAACGACAAAAGAGAAATAATTCGATTGTTCCTCAAGTAAAAAAGAAGGTAGCATTTTTAAATCCACCAATGGTAGCTCCCAGATGGAAAGACAGAGAGAGAGAGAGAGAGAGAGAGAGAGAATAGTTACTATATAATTCCACGTTTTATCTGCAAAAATGTGAGAGAACAATAGTTCAAAATAGAACAAAATTCAATTGTTTCTCAAGCAAAAGGAAAAAACAAGATTTTTAAATTCACCAATGGTAGCTCTCAGAAGGAAAGACAGAAAGAGACAGAGAGAAAGACAGACAGAGGAAGAGAGAGAGAGAGAATACTTTTATATAATTCCACGTTTTATCTGCATTCGTCGATTCTCGCTACTCCTCTTGCGACAAATCCTGCGAAAGAGAACCGGCCTCATCCGTCTGTCCTTCTTCTTCTCTACACCTTATCTCACGCGGCGCGTCACGCTTCTCCGTAGCAAATCGATTGCGTAAGCACCGGGCCGTAAAAAAGTGGGAGCTGCAATCGTAAACACAGATCAACGCCCACGCCCGATCTCACGGGATGTTCCAACGAGGATTCCAAGTGGAAATAGATATGCACTCGTGGTAGAAGAACGTGCCAAAAAATGATTCGTCCGTGGTGCGAGTGCATCTTCCTGAGAAAGTTGTAAAGGATTTTCAAAGGTTCAAGAAACTGTGCTCGAGAGGAATTTTTGAATCAGTGGAAGATCCCTGTGAAGGCATGACGAATGTTTTATCGCGTCAGAAAGTTTATTTGACGTGAGTAAATCTCTGGAGGACGAATAAATTTTAAGGATTTTTCTAGGACCTTGGAAAAACGAGTTTCTTCTGTGGAGGATCCTGTATGAATCTGACAAGAAAATGATCGTCCTACTAATTTTTATTTCACACGTGCGAATTAATTTCTTGAGGATAAATGAATTTTAAGGAATTTTCTAGGATCCTGGAAAAGCGATTTTCCTTAGTGGAGGATCCTGTATAAATCTGACAAGAAAATTATCGTCCTACTAATTTTTATTTCACACGTGCGAATTAATTTCTTGAGGATAAATGAATTTTAAGGAATTTTCTAGGATCCTGGAAAAATGATTTTCCTTAGTGGAAGATCCTTCATAACCATGCCACAATTTTTTTTATTTCACGCGTGCAAATCAATCTCTCGAGGATAAACGAATTTTAAGGAATTTTCTAGGACCGTGAAAAAGCGATTTTCCTAGTAAAAGATCCTTCATAAGCATGATAAGCAAATTTCCTAGCTATACATTTTTTATTTTACGCGTGCATATCAATCTCTCTAGAATAAACAAATTTTAAAAAATTTTCTAGGACCCTCGAGAAAAACGATTTTCCTTAGTAAAAGATCCTTCACAAGCTTAACCAACAAATTACCATGCCACACATTTTTTATTTCACACCTGCAAATCAATCTCGCGAGAATAAACAAATTCTAAAAAATTTCCTAGGACCTTCAAGAAACACAATTCTCCTCGGTGACAAGAAAATTATCATCCTAGTAATCTTTTTTCACGCGTGCAAATCAATCTCTCGAGTATAAACAAATTCTAAAAAATTTCGTAGGACCTTCAAGAAAAACAATTCTCCTTGGTGACAAGAAAATTATCATCCTACTAATCTTTTTTCACGCGTGCAAATCAATCTCTCGAGTATAAACAAATTCTAAAAAATTTCCTAGGACCTTCGAGAAACACAATTCCCCACGATGAAAAATCCTGCGCGACTATCCGAACGAACATCTGGCCCGATAAACAAATTATCTCGTAATCTCCACGCAAACGCAGCTGTAGTCGCGACTAGCCATAACACGAGAGATAACTTATCACGCACGGTAGAGTGGAGCAATGGAATTTTATCGTGATCCGCGTGCGGCTTGGTCCAAGACTCACGAATACCTTAAAGAGAGTACGAGAAGATCGTGTGACACTAATCCAAATATTTTCATCTTCACTCAAAACCAGAGTGGGTCTCTACGTATTGCGAGAGAGCTTTAAAAGGATCATACACCGAGAGAAAAAAATGGTTGGGTTTACTATAATCTCACTATATTTTACAGTTAGATTTGGCGTCAAACATATTTTTATAGTTCACTTAACCATACAAAATATAGTAGAACTATTATCTTTGTTCTTGTTACGATATGTATAGTAAAATGTGCTATGTGAATATAGTTAGTTCTATCATTACGTATGAAATATTCTGGTAATATTAACAATATAAAATAGTTACTTTTCTTACCATCATATATTTTCAACCATACTACATTTTTAGTTGAAATAACCATAATTTTGGGTAAAAAAATAATATAGTTAGTTATTCTATGCCTCTACAGTAATTTAATTTCCAACTATAATTTTGTTACTATGCCATCATAGTTAGATATATCATATTCTTTTCTCTCAGTGTGCACTGAGAGAAAAGAATGGTTGGGTTTATTATAATCTCACTATATTTTATAGTTAGATTTGGCGTCAAACATATTTTTATAGTTCACTTAACCATACAAAATATAGTAGAATGAACGATTTGTACAAATGGTTATATTATTAACTGTTACCTTTGTTCTTGTTACCATATGCATAGTAAAATGTGCTATGTGACTATAGTTAGTTCTATCACTATGTATGAAATATTCTGGTAATATTAACAATATAAAATAGTTACTTTTCTTACCATCATATATTTTCAACCATACTACATTTTTAGTTGAAATAACCATAATTTTGGGTAAAAAAATAATATAGTTAGTTATTCTATGCCTCTACAGTAATTTAATTTCCAACTATAATTTTGTTACTATGCCATCATAGTTAGATATATCATATTCTTTTCTCTCAGTGTGCACTGTGAGAAAAGAATGGTTGGGTTTATTATAATCTCACTATATTTTATAGTTAGATTTGGCGTCAAACATATTTTTATAGTTCACTTAACCATACAAAATATAGTAGAATGAACGATTTGTACAAATGGTTATATTATTAACTGTTACCTTTGTTCTTGTTACCATATGCATAGTAAAATGTGCTATGTGAATATAGTTAGTTTTATCACTATGTATGAAATATTCTGGTAATATTAACTATATAAAATAGTTACTTTTCTTACCATTATATATTTTCAACCATACTATATTTTTAGTTGAAATAACCATAATTTTGGATAAAAACATAATATAGTTGGTTATACTATGCCTCTATCGTAATTATTACCGACATCATGGTAACATTTACCATAAATATGATATTTCCAACTATAATTTTGTTACTATGCCATTATAGTTAGATATATCATATACTTTTCTCTCAGTGTACTTTAAATCACAAAGATCTCGGTATATTAATCTCGGTAAAGATCTCACTTGCAATTTCACTCTCTTTTCCACGAGAGAGAATAATCTTTTCTCTCGGTTTCCGGCAACTGTCGAATTATTCGGCGCACCTGGTGTGCCTCCCGGTGACGGCATCGATCCTTTAAATAAATCCGCGCCGCGACGCTCGCACGTCAGAATGACGAGGCGCGACGTCGTGACGTCATGGACGAGCGTCGCGGGCTAATAATCGTAAAATTAGCGATGCCGCTCGAGCCCGCAAAAATTGCGCAATCTTGCGTCTCGAAATTCCCTACCGTGTTTTCGACGATTTTTCAGGTGGAATTGAACCTGTGTGAACCTGGCACCCGACTTTAAGATATCGAAATTTCTCTTTTTGCAATCGAAAGGGCATCGTTTGTACCCGTTTGGACCTCTTTTCTTTTCGTTTGTACCTCAAAGGATCCGGAGATAGAGATACTTCAAAAATTCATAAGAAATTCTCCCTTAACCCATTAATCAGTTAACTGTGGAATTTTTTTGTTGAGTTTTAATTTATAGTTTTTATATCGAATGGTAAATGTCTTTTATTGTTCAGGATCAAAAATATAAAAAACTTGGATTGACGTGTATACACTGGTTAACTACCAATGTTCTACTAATTAATTTCGGACTACACAAATTTTATCAATTTTTTATGCGTTTATCATTGCGTATATTTTGTAAACAATATATTTAACCCTATAGAATAAAGTTATGGGTTAATAATCGAAAATGTTAGATGCTACACGCTTCCTATTACGCGCTCCAAAACACCTTTCTCTCTCGTGAACAAGAGTGAAACATTTCGGAGCAGATCCACGATTAACATAACACCTGGCAATTAAAATGTGAGCGCGCGACTCTGCTCGTCCAGGTACAAATGGCGTTTGCTTGTACAACTGCTAGTTGTGCTCGAGTTTCACGATTATTTCTAGCGATAAAGCATCGGCAAACGATCGACGACAAAGAGAAATCGTGGTTTGATCCAACGAATACCGTGATCTTTTTTTATTCACCTCAGTGTGAATTCGGAGTTGGTCATAGAGACCTTTTGAAAAGAGAAGTAGTCGGACAGTGACACATCTACGAATCGACATCGTCATCGGAGTCATTTGCAAACCTCGCGAGTGATTGACTAAATAAAATCGGACCTGCATATTTTACACGCTGGAATTACAACACAATCGTTTGCTGCTTCTCCAGTACCGTGAGCCTCTTCGTAAAACAATTCTATATCGAGCCAGTCCTCGTGGTAGGTATCGATTCGCGATACATTTCAATCCTCGATACTTCGATTTCGTGCAGCCGATGGCGTGTGCGCGAATTTGTAGCAGCATCAAGTATGAACGATATTTTTAATGTCAATAATATATTTGGATTGTTTATTTTAAAAGTGGTGTAAGTCCATTTTTTAAAAACATAATTAAGTGGTTGTAAATAAAAGATTTACACTAAATTAAACTGTAAAAGGGGTTTACCAGACGATTGCTAGAATTTCCGGTTATTATTTAATATTCGATTTTTATATTTAAAAATATATACTATTTTTTGTTTTTATATATTTTTTCATTAAAAACTGTTCCACGCGCCTGTAGCCCCAAATATGAGTAATATTTTTAATGTGAATAATATATTTGGATTATTTATTTTAAAAGTGATGGAAGACAATGTTTAAAAAAAAATTAACTGATTGTAAATAAAAGGTTTATATTAAATTAATTTGTAGGTGAAACCAGTGAAGGGGTGGGTGTCTCGATATAAAAGGGTTTAGAACACGATTACTAGAATTTCCGGTTATTTTTTAATATTCGAGACTATTTTTTGTTTTTATATAAGTCTTGATTAAAAACTGTTCCGGGCACCTGTAGCCCCAAATATGAGTAATGTTTTTAATGTGAATAATATATGTGGATTATTTATTTTAAAAGTGATGGAAGACAATGTTTAAAAAAAAATTAACCGACTGTAAATAAAAGGTTTATATTAAATTAATTTGTAGATGTAAATTAACTAGTAGGTAAAACCAATGAAGGGGTGGGTGTCTCGAAATAAAAGACGTTGACCCTACGATCACTAGAATTTCCGGTTATTTTTTAATATTCCAAATTACTTCTCATTTTTATCTATTTCTTAATAAAAAAAACTATTCCGGAGAGTACGAGCGTCACAATGAACGATTTACGTCATAGAAAGAAAATATTGCGCAAAGGCTCGAAGAAGCTAATCGAATTATCTCCGTGGATCATAATCGAGAGCTGATAATCGATCGACGACCCTCGATCGTGCAAAGCTCTTTAAAAGTAACGTGTAATTAAAGGTGCCTCTATTATTGTCCTTACAGTTCCTCTGAAACTCGCGAATCGATCTGGCTCGTTATCGAGTTTATCATTCGTTTGAGTTAAATTCGACTGCCGAGGCGAACTGGAAAGATTATTTCTGGGACAGAACAATTCAAAGGAGCAGCCCCAGCGGGACGTGAAGCTTGAAACGAGCATCGCCCAGCAGCGTGGGCAGGACGGTTTGGCCGTTTTAGGGTCGCTTGCAAATTCTCTTACTCCGACACCTTACGAGTTTCCCAGGGTTGTAAATCGAGCAGACGACAAACCTAGAGACCATCCAGAAGATAACAGGACACGTCGATGCAAACAGTTGATTTAATTCGAACGCAAATTCTCTTACCCTGACACCTTAGCCCTTAACACCCTCAAAATGACCGGCTCCATAACACTAGAACCAGGACTAGAACACTATCTCTTTAACACTAGAACAACCAAGTTATTTTCTCATATGGAAACTTCTTTTGTTGTCCACTTATTTTTACAGGTTTGGTAATTCTAGTGTTAAATGTATAAAGTATCAATTTTTATACCAATCGTATGAAAGCCAATTACAAACAATCTAAATTCTTCTTGCTTGGACTCTATGGTTTCTTTTATTTTCAAATAGAAATTCGTGTATTTAAGGATCAAGAGTTTCAGGGTGCAAGAGTGCAAGTAGATCACACGACAACCCTAGAAACCATCCAGAAGACAAGACCAACCAACAGCTGATTCGACAAAATTCAACACCCTGTCTTTCGGCTGGACCCTCATCATCCAACAAAACAAACTAGAAAGTAAGTCTCCGGACCTAGCTCATGCGAATCCGCGCGATTAGACAATCTCCACGGAGAGATTTCCACCGGTTCGCACCGGTCACATCGAACGAGGGAGTGGAGAGGTTTGTTTCTACAGGTTGGAACTGGTAAGCCGGCGACCGGCAGTCTCGTGTCGTTGAAAACGAATTCGAGAGTTTGCTAGGAGTTCTCTCCTCGTGACTCTCGCGCGCGATAAGCCGAGCCTCTATTTTCTCGGCAGCTCGTCACGCGATGTCCAGTAATCTTTTCTTTCTCCGTGCTCCACTCGATCCCGAGACCAACACAAGAAGAAGAAGAACAGTAAAGGAGAGATTCGACGCGCGAGAGCAAAACTCTTTATCCAGATTCAATTACGATTCCTCTCATCCCTGGCCGGTAACGCGTTCGCCTGGGTGCTTCCTTTAGGTTCGCTCCGCGAGCAGAGCGGGTCCAGTTTAACGACAGGATGAACGCATCCAGGACGATCGATGTCGAGGAAACTGCGCGCAAGGGATGCCGAGAGAGGTAGCACAAGAGGTGGTGCTGGAGGAGGGTCGCGGCAAGAGGAGGACCATTATCGCGGGGAGCCTGGAAGCTGCTTCCGGTAACGGGGTCCGCTGGTTTGGAAAACCAATGGCCTTAATCGCGCGCACCACCCGATATGCTTCGTCTTCGATCTGCCAGGGAAGGCAGTCCCTTGGAAACGTCGTCAGACCAGGAAGGATCAATCTTGCTTGGCCTTTCCACTCGAAGAGATTTGGAAACGAGACGGAGAGACATTTTCTAAGACGGACCCGGAACAAGGATCTAGAGGGGTTGAATATCGAGTCTGACCCTGAAGAAGAGTCCAGAGGCAAGAAAAAATTCTATGCTCTCGTTAAGAACCCTGGCTTCACTTTAAAAAAGCCCATAATCCCAAGGATGCTGAGAAAGGTAGCACAAGTGGAGGTACTTCCGGCAACGGAGTCTGCTGGTTTGGAAAACCAATGGCCTTAATCGCGCGCACCAGCCGATATACTTCGTCTTCGATCTGCCAGCCAAGGTAGTCCCTTGGAAACGACGTCAGACCAGAAAGGACCTAAAAACGATTTAGAAACGGGATGAGACAATTTCTAAGACGAACCTGGAACATGGATCTAGAGACATTCCATATTGAGTCTGATCCTGAAGAAATAATCCAGGGCAAAGAGGAAATTCTATGCTCTTGTTAAGAACTCTCCCTTCAGTTTAAACAAGTGCACAATCCTGAGGATGCTGAGAGAGGTAGCACAAGTGGAGGTGCTGAAGAAGGACCATCATCGAGGAGAACCTGGAAGCTGCTTCCGGTAACGGAGCCCACTGGCTTGGAAAACCAATGGCCTTAATCGCGTGCACCACCCGATATACTTCGTCTTCGATCTACCAGCGGAGGCAGTCCCTTGGAAACGTCGTCAGACCACGAAGGATCAATCCCGTTTGCTCTTTCTACTTGAGGAGATTTAGAAACGGTACGGCAGACATTTTCTAAGACGAACCCGGAACATGGATCTAGAGACGTTGAATATTGAGTCTGACCCTGAAGGAGAGTCCAGCGCGAAGAGGAAATCCTATGCTCTCGTTAAGAACCCTCGCCTCACTTTACACAAGTTCACAATCTCAACACGCTCGCGCGTGCTTCTATCGTCCGCGTCACGGTGACCGTGACTGTATCTGCGTCGGAGGAAGAGGCACATTACGCTCAATCTACCTCTGACTCCGCGCTACCTCCTCTTCCTCCTCCTCTCGACTGGTCGCGGCTAGTCCACTCCTCGCGTCTCACGTGTGCGAGCCAAAGAGAAAGACGAGGGTGCCCAGGTGGCACGTGATCAAAGCTTCTCTTCCAGAGAGAGAGAGAGAGAGAGAGAGAGAGAGAGAGAGAGAGAGAGAGAGGCCAGACTAAGCACGAGAACCAAGATCAACTTCTGGCATCGGTGGGGACGGAATCTCTTTCAGCATTCTTCAGACCCAGACGACAATCGTTCTCATCGCCAAAATCTTCTTCCACAGACCGCGGAGGAAGTTTGAGGCGTGGGCAGGTGGTGTGGGCGAGCGCGTCGCCAGTTTCGACACAGGAACACTCAGTTAACCAGTTGAACGTTAAACGTGTCCCGCAAACGTTGGTGGAAACATTAGGCCAGGAGGTTAGAAGAACGTTCTAACGTATCAGAGGTAGGTAGGTCTACGTGAGAACGAGGCGAGGGGAGCTTGCTCGTGACTGCTCCCACGACGACGACTAAATTACCGGCTGGTGGTCCGCGTCATTACGCGTCATTAGGCCCGCGTTAAATGGTTCCAGCCTTCTGCGAGCCGGTGCGCCTTAAGGTGAGCTGCTAACTTGACGAGAAGGGGTGCAGGTATCCAACCTAGGACTCCAGGTGCTTCAACATCTATCCTAGAACCTGCGAGTCTGCTCCTGCATAACTACTCTTGAGTTTCTCAGTATCCATAAGAAACTTTCATTATCCTTTCTTACTACCAGCTACAAGCAAAGGTACCCTGGATAACTTTGCTAGGTTCCAGAAGTTGATGAAGTCATTACGCGTCATTAGACCCGCCTTAAATAATAACAGCCTTGAAGACAACGAGTGCAGGTAACGAAGCTACGACTCCAGGTGCTCCATCTCGCATAGCTACTCTTGAGTTTCTCAGTATCCACAAGAAACTTTCATTATCCTTTCTTGCTACCAAGCTCCAGCAAAGGCACTCTGGTGAATTTTGCCAGGTGCCAGGAGGTCGACGAGAATCGATCTCGCACCCGATCGTCTCAGTGACCTTTATAATCGACACCTTGAGAATCAGGCATGGATGCCAATGGGGGATCTCGAAAGTGCAGGGTAAAGGACACCTTCGGATAAGGACAGCATTACTTATTGGACAAGTGTGAAGAAGAGGCACGAGCGCAAAAAGGTAATGAAACTGAGAACAGAGAGAGAGAGAGAGAGAGAGAGAGAGAGAGAGAATGAGAGAAGGAGAACGGTACGACGAAGTCAGGGACGAGTGAGTGAGAGAAGGGGTGGAACGAGGGGTGAAATAAGGGGTGGTGGAAAAAGGGTCGAGGGGAAGAGTAAGCGCGCGCGTCCGCGCGGGGGTGGGGGTTGTATCGACCGCGCCGCACTGCGGGGCTTTATCCCCTCCCGCGCGCCCGTTTCGTTACCCCTACGACGCACCCCCTTCCTCTTCTCTTTCTTCACCCTCTCTCCTGGCTGTTTCCATACCATCTTCCTCTTCTCTTTCTTCACCCTCTCTCCTGGCTGTTTCCATACCATCTTTCTCTTCTCTTTCTTCACCCTCTCTCCTGGCTGTTTCCATACTATCTTTCTCTCCTCTTTCTTTACCCTCTCCTTCAGGTTTTCCTTCACGTTCTAACGTGGCCGTTTTCGTATCATCTCTTTCGCCTCTTCCTTCACCCTCTCGCATTCGTTTCGCTAACCCTTTTCTCTTCTCTTTCTTCACCCTCTCTCGTGGCCATTTCCATATCCTCTTTCTCTTCTCTTGTAACTGATTTCATATCATCTTTCTCTTCTTTTCCTTCACATTTTCTCGCTCTCGTTTCCATATCCTCTTCCTCTTCTCTTCCTTCACCCTCTCTCTCTCTCTTGTGCCCATTTCCATATCCTCTTTCTCTTCTCTTGTAACTGGTTTCATATTATCTCTCTCCAGTTTTTGTTTACTGTCTCTCTTGTGCCTGTTTCCACGTCCTCCTCTCTTTCTCTTCTTTTCCTTCACCCTCTCTCGTGACTGATTCCACATCATCTTTCTCTTCTCTTTCTTCACCCTCTCTCGCGCCAGGTTCCATATCATCTTTCTCTTCTTTTCCTTCACATTTTCTCGCTCTCATTTCCATATCCTCTACCTCTTCTCTCTTGTGCCCATTTCCACATCCTCCTCCACTTCTCTTCCTTCACCCTCACTCGCTCCCGTTCTCAATACCCCTACGACGCACCCCCTTCCTCTTCTCCTTCCATCACCCTCTCTCTCACCCTCTCCACATGGATTCACCTTCCACCCCCGGCCACCCCCTCCGCCACTCCCTTTCTGCTGTTCAGCAGTCGTTGTCGGTGCTGGTGCTGCTGCTGCTGGCTCTGCCTTCTCCTACTGCCCCCAACTACCGTCCTCTCGGTCACTAACCCCCCATCTCGTGGAACCGCGCGGGCCCTAGAAACGGCAAGCTTCGTTTGCTGGCGAACGCTACCATTCTCGATTCTCACCCTTCACCTCGTCCGTCGAGGGGTGCATGTGAGAACTAACTCGACAGTCACCAGCCGTGTCGATCAACATGACAAAAAAGGGACACAAATGAGCTGCCACCACCCCCGAAAAGATCTCACCTTTCACGCGTCGACGTTCTGATTTTTCAGTACTCGTCGAGGGTGCAAGTAGTTGGAGACAGGGTTGTAAGAGCTCACAACGTGGAATGACCGACAGTAATCAAATATTTGGAGTACCTTCTTGCTCCTGGTGAATCGATAAGGGACTGAAACTAGAAAATTAATTTTCAAGTGGAATCTTCTTTTTATTCTTCTCCACTTTTTTTTCCAACCCCTTTAAGAGACCTGTTAAACACTGTTAATTTATTTGTCGAGCACGAGTAGGAGGTATCAAAGGTAGGACATCTAACCTAGTTTACCGATAATGTGTAGAACTTGGAGTCAAGAGTTCTCGTGAACGTGCATCCTGCTCTGGGGTTAATAAAAAGAGAAGATTCGAGAGCTCGTGAGAAGGATGCATTTGGAAAATCTCTCTGTAGTAAAGTATGCCCTTCGGTTCTTTTTTTCTCTACATTTCTCCCTTGTTTCTTCTCATTCACATGCAAACAGGGTGTGCTTGCTGGAAAAGGGAGGAAATTTGTAGTAAATCTTTCCGTGAGCATCCTCGTAAAAGAAAGGATTACACGAGTGGAAGGTGAGCGAGACCAGGCTCGTTTCCTAAGTGTCGGACAGAAGAAAGCGTGGAATCCAGAGAGAACCAGAGAGAACCGGACCTTGCAGGTTCGTACCACTCCTAACGTAGATGGGGTATTGCTCTTTCTTTTTTTTTCGTTTACTCTCTCTCTCTCTCTCTCTCTCTCTCTCTTTCATTCTCGTTATTATGAATGGACAAACCCGCGCAAGAGTGGCTAGTGGCCGGACCATGAAACTTCCGGTGATGCATCGAACGTTCAATGTCTCATTCATAAGCATAAGCTCAATTAATTTCATTCGTATTAATCATATTAATAAATTCATATTGATAATTTTATAAGTGCGTGAGGATTTTTATTTGTGAATAAACTAACACCATAAAGGCAAAGCAAAAAGAAAGATAGATTGCTCGTGACGATTGGTAGTATGATTAACACGATTGGAATCAAACTTGATATTTTCTGCACTTAAGGGTATTTTTAGATGGAGCATTTTCGGAGCCCATGCTTCACTCTTTAGACTCTTCCTTTTCAAACCTTTCAATGGAACCAGAGAAATGCAGGTGAAGCAATCGAGAAGCGAGTTCTCCAAGAGAGACTGATTATGATTTTACCTTCTTGGAAATTTATCGAGAAAATTCCTTCCTCCACCTTGCAAGCTTTTCATTTCCTTGTAAATTACTGGGATCCTTGAATTTTCTAGGGGCCAACTGGGAGTATCGACCAAGTGGAAGGAGAAGGATGATTAGAGAATAGAGAACGACTCATCACCCCTAGAACCTGTGTGAACATGAAACCAACTTTAAGAAAATGGATTTTCTTTTGTCTCAACCGAAAGAGCTTCTTTTCTCTACACGTTTGCACCTCGAAGACTGAGCTTCTCGTAAAACTTTTAGGTTTCTCTATCTCCGAACCATTTGAGGTACAAATGGATACAAACGAAGCTCTTTCGATGGAGACAGAAAAAAATTCGTTCTCTTAAAGTTGAGTGCCAGGTTCTCACAGGTGCCCCGAAAAGCGACGCCACTGGACGCGCGGACGTCGGCGTCAGGTACGTAGACGGGCGCATGATTCGCCCCGAGACTACCAGCGCCACCAATCGATCAGGCTGAATTCATTGTTCGTGGGGTTGCCCGGTGGCCCACTAAAGCATTCCTTCCAATTACTGCTCCACCTCACCAGTCTCTCTCCCTTCCACCCACCTCTCTCTTTCTTTCTCCTTACTCACTCGACATAATTATCATCATATATTCATCACGGTGTTGGGATAATTATAATCATATAATCATCACAGTCTCGAGATAATTATCATCGTACAATCATCGCAGTCTCGAGATAATTATCATCATATAATCATCAGAGTCTCAAGATAATTATTATCATACAATCATCACAGTCTCGAGATAATTATAATCATATAATCATCACACTCTTGAGATAATCATCATTATATAATCAGCACAGTCTCGAGATAATTATAATCATATAATCATCAGAGTCTCGAGATAATTATCATCATATAATCATCAGAGTCTCGACATAATTATCATCGTATAATCACGACAGTCTCGACATAATTATCATCATATAATCATCACAGTCTGAACATAATTATCATCATATAATCATCACAGTTTCGTGATAATCATTATCATATAATCATCAGAGTCTCGACATAATTATCATCGTATAATCACGACAGTCTCGACATAATTATCATCATATAATCATCATAGTATCAACACAATTGTCATGATATAATCATTATAATCTGAAGATAATTCTCATCATCATATAATCATCACAGTCTCGACATAATTATCATCATCATATAATTATCACAGCCATAAAAACAGCATTATCGAGTTCAAATGTTATTTCCGGTCGTGTTCGACCGTCGAAGCGAAAGAGAAGGAAACTGGTGCACGAGGGCGAAAAGAGGGTCGTTCGAGAGAGAGAGAGAGAGAGAGAGAGAGAGAGAAGGGCTCGATTTAAGCCCGGCGCGTGCTCCTATCTATCGAATTTCACGAGCCACCGTGTTCGAGCCCGACGATATCACGGATCATCATATTTTAAGGCAAGCTCGAGCGGTGCTCTCGCACGCAGGCCCTTCCACCTGCTTTACAGGGGGTTGTACGCTTTCCAGAAACGACCTTAAATCCGGACGAGAGCGACGAGTGGGGTGCGTGTCGAAGAACCGCCTGACCGTGTCACGATTTGAATAATATTCGAGTGGAAAGATTCTCGAAGATTTATCCTCGATTCGTGGATGATACTCAGGAGAGAGAGAAAGTGGTGGATTGAAAAATATGCCTCGGTAGGGTGAGATTAATTGCTGAATAGAAAGGGTTGAGGGTGAAAAAATAAATGAAGAAGAATTCTCTCTCTTTTTCTCTCTAATTCTGTGAAAGTAGAAGCACGCAAAGAAGCATGTACTATGAAGATGCAAAATTATATATAGTGTTACCGACTGAAATTAGAAGATACGAAAGAATTTATATGTTTAAATGATTTTTAAAATTAATTTCTGTAGCACAAAAGTAGCTGAGAAAGCTAAATAAACTTCATTAAATTATTTTCACTTTCTCTTCCTCTTCTTTATAGATCCTTTCTTTTCTTATTTTATTAATTGAATTATAGTCACAGTTTTCTATTGCACAGTTAATTTTATACTTTATATATTATACTGAACAAATGTACACGGAATTATTAGAAAAAGTTTCTAATTTTGGTTTATTGTCTTTTCTTCACTATGAAATATTTTTCGTTGGGACCCTAGAGATCTATCTATCTATTTATCTATCTCAAGAGAAGGTTCCAGGACAATTTCACAGCTTCTCATAAATAAAATGAAGAGCCAAGAAGGGCGAGAACGATTTCGAGAGAAAATTAAGAAATTTCTGGAGGAAAGAGGGCCTCCAATGTAAATTGCATTATCCAACCAAGTAACCTTGACCCTTTTCCACCACATCCCTCGACTCTTCTCGCTCGAAAGAGCACCTAACCCCTTGAATAAACTTGCAAGAAACAGAAAATGCCTTCCACCAGCGCAGCATCGGCGCTCCATACGCGTAGGGTGAGCCCGAATCGTTACACGGACAATTCTCTAGTGGCTCTTAATTAGAGTTAAATCCATTAGCAGCACACGTACCCACCCCCGTCGGTGATCGCGTGTCGCGCACGTTACGTAATTTTATCGACGGATAAGCGCGTTATCTTCTGCCTGGTCTGGCTTGGTTGAGAGGAGGGTGAGTGGTGAAGAAGATAGAAGAGGTGGACTGGAGCTATCTCGAAGAATAACGAGAATTTTTCTGGACGAATAAATGATGCTGGAGAAAAAAGAAGGGTTGGACACCTCTTCTTTCGACAAATATTTCTAACAAATATCACGATGCGTAATTTCATCGACTAATAAGCACGTTATCTTTTACGTGCTTATTAGTCGATAAAATTCTATATATAGACATATATGTAGATAGACATATATATATATATATAATATAATTCTATATTGTCTTTCTAACTGGTCTAGCTTGGTTATGATGAGATGATGAAAAGGGTGAGTGCTGAAGAAGGACTGGAGACACCTCGAAGAATAACGAGAATTTCTCAGGAGGAATAAATGAGGCTGGAAAAAGAAAAAGAAGTGGGCCTCTTCCTTCGACAAATATTTCTAATAAATAACACGGTTCGTAATTTTATCGACTAATAAGCACGTTATTATCTTCTGGCTGGTCTGGTTTGGTTGTGAGGAGGCGATAAAATGGATGAGTGCTGAAGAAGGTGGAAGTGATGGACTGGAACCACCTCGAAGAGTAACGAGAATTTCTCTGAAGGAATAAACGAGGCTGGAGAAAGGAGAGCCTACTACTCCTTCGGCAAATGCTTTTAATAAAATATAAAAAAAATAAAGATAAAATTACATAATTTTATCAACTAATAAGCACGTTGTCTTTCTAATTGGTCTAGCTTGGTTATGAGGAAGTGACGAAAAGGGTGAGTGCTGAAGAAAGTGGAAGATGTGGACTGGAACCACCTCGAAGAATAACGAGAATTTCTCTGGAGCAATAAATCGGGCTGAAAGAATGAGAAGGGGTGGAATAGAGAGCTCATTCCTTCGACAAATGTTTTTAATAAAATATAAAACAAATAAAGATAAAATTACATAATTTTATCAACTAATAGGCATGTTGTCTTTCTAATTGGTCTAGCTTGGTTATGAGGAAGTGACGAAAAGGGTGAGTGCTGAAGAAGGTGGAAGATGTGGACTGGAACCACCTTGAAGAATAACGAGAATTTCTCTGGAGCAATAAATCAGGCTGAAAGAATGAGAAGGGGTTGAATAGAAGGTCTATTCCTTCGGCAAATGTTTTTAATAAAATATAAAAAAATAAAGATAAAATTACATAATTTTATCAACTAATAAGCACGTTGTCTTTCTAATTGGTCTAGCTTGGTTATGAGGAAGTGACGAAAAGGGTGAGTGCTGAAGAAAGTGGAAGATGTGGACTGGAACCACCTCGAAGAATAACGAGAATTTCTCTGGAGGAATAAATCAGGCTGAAAGAATGAGAAGGGGTGGAATAGAGAGCTCATTCCTTCGACAAATGTTTTTAATAAAATATAAAAAAATAAAGATAAAATTACATAATTTTATCAACTAATAAGCACGATGTCTTTCTAACTAATCTAGCTTGGTTATGAGGAAGTGACGAAAAGGGTGAGTGCTGAAGAAGGTGGAAGATGTGGACTGGAACCACCTCGAAGAATAACGAGAATTTCTCTGGAGAAATAAATGAGGCTGGATAGAAGAGAAGGGGTGGAATAGAGGGCCTATTCCTTTGGCAAATATTTTCCAGCCACCATCGGAATTCGATGAAGCCTCGCTTAATGAAGAAAGAGGCCACAGGAGAGAACGATACGTCGAATAAAATCGACGGCTGAAGGATGATCGTGATGAATTGAAGGAGAGACGCAAGGGTCGTCGCCCTTTGTCTACTCGCGTGGGTCGACCCCTTTTTCTCGAGCCGCGAGGAAGTCCACGGTTAAGACCAGTGTACCACGAAAAATGTCTCCTGAAAGTTCGCGATTTGGACACCCACGCCAAAAGTTTCAAGAGCCTTCGAATTGATTAATTCGTTCGAGAGACGAAATGCAAATGAGATCGATCAGAGCTTCTTGTGAAATTGAGAAATTATCAAATTGCATTAACTTCCTTGGCGACTCGACATTATCTTTTAAGTTGGATTTATTACAAGTCCAATTAGACGGCGTGTGAAGATTTATTTTTTCTTTTATTTATCTCTCTTTGGAAATTTATTTTTTTGCTTACTCTCTTCTTTTTTTATTTATTCATTCATATAATTTGTAATCACTGTATTTTAAATAATTCGTATTGGTTAGATTAGTTAAATGCGCTATAAATGTTGTACTCTTATGCGTCTCCTTTACTGCGTTTGGATTTTTTGCGGGCTAAAAGGGGTTATCCAGTTTAAATAAATAAATTCGTTTAAAAGATGAAATGCAAATGAGAGTTCTTGCGAATTTGACTGTGAGAGGCCTCGTTGTGATTTTCATATCCGTTGTGGTTTTCATGATTTTTTCTTTTTAATGTTTCTTCTGTCAACTCAATGTCTCAGTAGAGCCACTGTTAACCCTTAAATACACGAATTTCGATTTTAAAATAAAAAAAAAAACATAGAACCAAAGCAGAAAGGACAATTGCTTATTTATAATGGCATTTAATACGATTAGCATAAAAAATCACGGTTTATGCATTTGAAGAGGATCAAAACTCATAAAAAAAAAAAAAATTCTCTACGTGACAAGAACGATGAATTAATCCGAGAAAGCAAAATGCAAATACCTAGGATCAGTTACCGAGAGAAAGATCGGTTGAAAGGGAACTTTTACTAGTTTAACTGGATGTGTTCTTAAAAGTCCCTTAAATACACGAATTTCCATTTAAAAATAAAAAAAACCATAGTAGTCCAAAAAAAAAAAAAAATTCTCTGTGTGACTAGAACGACGAATTAATTCGAGAAAGCAAAATGCAAATACCGAGAATCAGTTACCGAGAGAAAGATCGGTTGAAAGGGAACTTTTACTAGTTTAACTGGATGTGTTCTTAAAAGTCCCTTAAATACACGAATTTCCTTTTAAAAATAAAAAAAAACCATAGTAGTCCAAAAAAAAAAAATTCTCTGTGTGACTAGAACGATGAATTAATTCGAGAAAGCAAAATGCAAATACCGAGGACCAGTTACCGAGAGAAAGATCGGTTGAAAGGGAAGTTTTACTAGTTTAACTGAGGGTGTTCTTAAAAGTCCCTTAAATACACGAATTTCCATTTAAAAATAAAAAAAATCCAGAGTCATCCAAAAAAAAAATTCTCTGTGTGACTAGAACGATGAATTAATTCGAGAAAGCAAAATGCAAATACCTAGGATCAGTTACCGAGAGAAATATCGGTTGAAAGGGAAGTTTTACTAGTTTGGCCGGAGGTGGCCTTATCGCACCTTAACGACCGCCCTGACCCCCATAGAAGTTACTCTTGGTGGTGAACACGGCGCCTCGGTGGAGAAGCGTGGTGGCCCGGTATAGATTCGTGGCAGAAGGCGTGGCAGTCCGACGCCGACGTCGTCTTGGTCGTAATGTCCTTTCGCATGATTCACCCGAGGCAGATCCACCCCTGTCCCCCATTTCATCCCCTTTTAGAGCACCAGTTACGTCATCTCCACGAGTTTCTCTCGTCACCCTGTTTTCTCGTCCCTCTTATCATCGTCTCCTTCTCACTCTGTCTCTCTCTCTCTATCTCTCTCTCTCTCTCTTACAATTCGTTGCTCATTTCACTTGGTCGCTGCTATATCGTCCCAGGGTCTCGATCAATGCACCGTTTCAACCAACTTCCTCCTGCTTCTATATTTCTGCTATATTTTCGAAAATAAGAGAATTCGTTCTCTGAATTGTGGATTGAGATTCTGCTGGGTTTTTGGATTGTTTTATGGTGTTTTGGGAATTGTGGTGTGGAGAAAAGGAAGAAGGATGAGGTTTGATAAGAATGGTGGGATTGAATGGTGTAGAGAATTTTCTGTTGAGATAGTTTTAAATTTTGTGTTCGTTAGGTTTTTTGGGTTGTTTCGATTTTTGTCGATGATTCTTGAATTGTTTTTCGAATTGTTGATAGAGATTCTGCTGGGTTTTTGGATTGTTTTATGGTGTTTTGGAAATGTGGAGTGGAGGAGAGGAAGAAGGATGAGGTTTGATAAGAAGGGTGGGGTTGAATGGTGTATAAATGTAAAGAGTGTTTCTGTTGAGATGGTTTTTAAATTTTGTTTTTGTTATTGGGGTGTTTTAGTTAGGTTTCTTGATTTGTTTGGATTTTTATCGATGCTTCTCGAATGGTTTCTTGAAAATTTTATTGGTCAAAATGTTTGTCATGTTTGTTGTATAGTTTTGAATTTTATCGATGTTTCTTAAATGGTTCCTGAGTGGACGAAAACGAGGATGACGAGAATGTGGAAGGATCTAAAAGCAGAGCCAGAAGCCGAGAATATTTCTGTTTCGATCCTTTTCAATTTTATCTTTCTAATATCATAATATATTATGTTTCTTACATTATCTTGAATTTTATCGACGATCCTTTCGAATTTTATCTTTCTAATATTATAATATATTATGTTTCTTACATTATCTTGAATTTTATCGACGATCCTTTCGAATTTTATCTTTCTAATATTATAATATATTATGTTTCACATATTATCTTGAATTTAATCAACGATCCTTTCCAATTTTATTTTCCACATATCATATTATATTATGTTTCTTACATTATCGTGAATTTTATCGATGTTTCTTAAATGGTTCGCGAGTGAACGAAAGCGAGGACGACGAGAATTTAGAAGAGTATCCTTGCGGAAGGATCTAAAAGCACAGCCGGAGGCCGAGAATATTCCTGTCTCGATCCTTTCCAATTTTACCAAACCCCCCCATTACGTATTCCGTCCGAGCTCGCGTGGAGAAGGCCCGTGACGCAATCTACCATCCGCCTATCGATTGGTATATACACACATTTAACAAATATCCAACGACCAAGACGAAGAAGCTCTAATGAAGTTTGTGGTCCGATTGTGGATACTAAAGGGGGAGCACGACAATAGAATAAAAATCGTACGAAAGTGCAAACTACGAGAGGCCAATTTACCCTAAGTGTCCGAAGGTAGGGTGTAAAAAAATTAAATTCAAAGTGAAAAGCAATTTTGAGAGGCGTGAAAAATTAAAACAAACAACGTTGAACGATATAGAAAATTCAAGAAAGAAATATACAATGCTTTTATTCTGTAGAGTGGTCACAAAGGAAGAGAAGAAAGAAAGGAGAAGAGAATTTACAGTCAGAATGGTACAATTAAATTCAAAGCAATTTTGAGAAACGTAAGAAATTAAAACGAGCAACCTTGGACGATGTGGAAAATTCAAGAAAGAAAAATATACGAGAAGGCTCGTGGCTTTGATTCTCCAGAAAGGTCACAAAGAAAGAGAAAAAAGAAAAAGGAAAAGGAAAAGTGACGAGAGAAGAAGGATCGAAGCAGCACAACGGTGTCAGCACCCCTGAATCTTACCGTGACTTTGGTCAATGCTGTTGGCACGCAAACGACGTCTTATAAATTAGAAGAACAGAATCACATAAATCAAGTCTAATTAAAATTTTTATTTGTTGCTCAAAAGTTAATAAAAAGAAAATTCTTTTCCTCCATTAGCTTTTTTTAAAATGAAACCTATATATACGTATATGGTTCTCAAGTATCAAAAATAAATAAAAAAACACACAAACACCAATACATAAATTCACCATCTTAACAAAATCTTCCCTTAATGGAACATCGAATTTAAAAAAAAAAGAAACTAATGGAGCAACAAATTTTTCTCTTTAGTAACTTTCGAGCAACAAATGATGAGCAACAAATAAAAATATTAATTAGAATTGTTTCCCTTGATTCTGTTCCACCAACTTATAAGACGTGCGCAAACGTGCGCCTACAACATGCCGCCACCGCTTCCACAGGGAAGCGTACGCGCGCCGGCCCCCTGACACACATTGACTCGTTAAAATAACGACGTAATGGCTAATTTAGAGATAATAAGCGCGAACCGTATCGTTCAAATTAGCGTCGAAGGTGAGACGAGTGCGAGCGGGGCGGAGGCAGGGGATCCCTCAATGGGAGAAACGAAGACAGAAATAATGTCGAGAGTAAAAAAGGATCACTGAAATTCAGACAATTTTCCTGCTCTTCTTCAGGACTCTTCATTTTAAATTATCTATAACTCCTTATTTAAATCATACGGTTCATCTATAAAAAAAAAAATGATCTGTACAAGTTACTCCTCCTCTTTGGACTGTTTTTTTTTTCAAAAAATGTTTAACATTGAGATAAGTAGTGCTGAAACATTTTTCTGTTCTTCTTCAGGACTCTTAATTTTAAATTATATATGTCTCGTTATTTAAATCACACGGTTCATCTAAAAAAGAAATAATCAATATAAGTTACTCCTCTTTGGACGTTTTTTTAAAAAATGATTAACATTGAGATAAGTGGTGCTGAAGTATTTTTCAAATGAAGATCAAACATTTTTCTGTTCTTCTTCAGCATTCTTCATTTTAAATTACCCATAACTCGTTATTTAAACTACACAGTACACCTAAAAAAGAAATAATCAATATAAGTTACTCCTGTTTATACATTCTTTTTCTAAAATATTTAACATTGAGATAAGTGACCCTGAAATATTTTTTCAAATGAAGATCAAACATTTTTCTGTTCTTCTTCAGGACTCTTCATTTTAAATTACCCATAACTCGTTATTTAAATCACACGGTACATCTAAAAAAAAAAAAAAATCTATATAAGTTACTTCTCTTTGGACTTTTTTTTCTCTACAATGTTTAATGTTCCTTACAAAAAGAAATAACGAAAAAATAAATGGAATCATTCTACTCGAAAACGTAAGACCGCACGCGCGGGCATCCTAATCTGAACTGGCATCGACCGACTCTTTTACGGTACAGGCTTCGCCATCTGGCGGAAGAATTGGCAACTATTCGAGGCGGGCCAGGGCCGTGCCCATCAATCGAGCGCCGACCACCAATTGGGAGAGGTCGATGATAATTTATTACAAATTTTATTTCTCTTTCTTTTAACCTAACAATTACCACTATCATTCTATCAGCACAAAGACAAGCATGTCTAGAACAAAAATTCTTTCACTCAGAAATTACTGTCTCATCCTAGACCTAAAAAAAGAAAAAGAAAAAAATAAATATAACATTCTGAGAAATGTTTCCCCATATCAAAATAAAAACAACAGCATCTTAGAATAAATGAACATATAGAAGTACTATTGAGAAGAAATATCTAGATATAGAAATTATAATTGAGTTTAACGACCTCTCTTTGAAGAAAATATGAGAGTTCTTTTTAAGATTGCGGATCAATTTTAATTTCCACCGAAAAATCCTCGCACGAATTTCCGCATTTCACGAGGAGCTAGTACTCGTTCACTCGAGTTCGTCGATAACGCGCGAACCGTCAACGATTTTCGTCGTCCGCGCGCCGTGGACGAGCGTCCGCCCGGGTCGACCAATTATGGACCCTCGAAATTCGGGTCGAACCTTCCGGTACACGCGAATAAGGCTGTTTCCGCTTTCCGCGAATGGCAATTCGCCAAAGAGACGTAGACAGGCTGGGTGAACGAAGGAGGAGGTAACCTATCACCTCCAACGACCCAATTTCGTACGATAATCCCTCAAGACGCCCTTCGTGAACTAATTTCTTCTCTGAAAACAGTCTGCAGACGGCAGAAAGCAAGGCCAGGAGAAAGTAACATAATTCGTAGGTGGTGCTGCGATTTTAATGGTACGGAATTTTTTTCTGCTTCTCTATTGCACATGTAAGAAGTATCCTGAAGGATATCAGGTGTAGGGTTAGTGTTGAAGTAATTCCAGTTTCTAAATACAATTTTCAGCCGTTAGAAGACAGCAACGAAAGGAGAAAGTAAAATAATCCGTTGGTGGTGCTGGTGCGAGCTTCGCGACAAACCCTACACATTTTTTCTGGTTCTGTTTTCACGTGTGCAAAAGAGAAGCAGAAAAAAAATCTGTACGATTAAAATCGTGAAGCTGCCCAACACCGACGATCTCTCAAGACGCTCTTAACACTATTCCTAACGATGACCGTTCATAAAATTTCCGTTTTTAATATTTCCTAATCTTTAAATTTGCATTTTTAAAATTTTAGAATTTCCTGTACATATGCAGCGTAATTGCATCGCCTTTAATTTCACGATTTTTCCTAAAATACTTATACATATAATACACTTTTCAATATTTTAGAAAAAGTCGTGAAATTTAAAGGCAATGCAATCACGTTGTGTATAAAAAATTGCAGAATTTTAAAAACGAAAATTTAAAAACTAGGAAATTTCAAAAACGATCATTTAACTGGTCGTGGTAGGAATAGTGTTAAACTAATTCCTTCTCCGAAAACAGTGTTCATCCATCAGAAGGCAAGACCAAAAGGAGAAAGTGAAATATCCGTCGGTGGCGCTAGTTCGAGCTTCGCGACAGAGCCAACGGATTTTTTGCCGGTTCTCTTTTGCACACGTGAGAAAAGCCTTGAAGAATATCAAGCGCTGCTTACACCGATTATATCTCAAGACGCTCTTCTTCATTTTATTCCTACCGGCCAATCAAATGACCATTTATAAAATTTCCTAATCTTTAAATTGCCATTTTTAAAATTTTAGAATTTCCCATATATAGCATAATTGCATTGCCTTTGATATCACGACTTCTCCTAAAATATAAGTATAATATTCTTCAATATTTTAGAAAAGATCGTGAAATTTAAAGACGATGCAATCACGTTGTGTATAGAAAATTCCAAAATTTTAGAAACGCAAATTTAAAAACTAGGAAATTTTAAAGTGTTAACACTATTTGTACCGAGATTTTGTATATACCTATTTCGACCAAGAGGTGTCTTTTTGTGTCCAGGATGAGCTGCAGGAAAATGATACCTCTAAATTAATTTAACAACTAATATACGAATAATGAAAGAAGTGATTGAGGAAAGATGATTCAACTTGGAAAATAAATTTCAAATACACTTTCATTTCATTACACGTTTTTTGACACCTTTGGTAGAAATAGTGTTAAACTAATTCCTTCTCCAAAAACAATCTTTATCTGTCATAAGACAAGACCAAAAAGAGAAAGTAAAACATCCGTCGGTGGCGCTAGTGCGAGCTTCGCGACAGAGCCAACGAATTTTTTTCCGCTTCTCTTTTCACCCGCGAGAGTCCTGGGGGATAGCGAGCGCTGCCTACACCGATATGACCTTGACACAGTTCCAGCCCACAGAGAGACATAGCAGCTGCGCATTATCGCGCGCGAACGTTGATCCGAGTGGAACTGCACCTGGACCATCATTCAGGCACCGATTCGTGGCTATGAAAAATTTCCAGGCGCTCGTTAAATTCCATCGATGGAATTTCAAGCGATTGGATGTGCGTTGAAACATACCGTCGGTGCGCGACAGGCCTGTATTTTCGACGGAAGTTAATTAACGAGGTATACCGTGCGGAGTATCAGTCCGCAAATGTAATTTAAATACTGCAAGTGAGAGAAAGAGAGAGAAAAAGAGAAATGTTTGGAGAAGAGAGAGAGAGAGAGAGAGAGAGAGAGAGAGAGAGAGAGAAAATCGACATTCCATTTCAATCGACTCCACCTGGCCACCACGCGTGACGTTTCATTTGTCGGGTCGTAATAAACCTCTCTGCTAAATGGAAATGGTAAACTGGGGATCGTGCAATTTTATTCTCTCGTCGAACGTAATAATTGTCCAACGATTGTCTCTTTTAACACTATTCCTACCACGACCGGTCACAGGTGACCGTTTTGAAAATTTCGTTTAGAATTTCTTGTATACAATGTAATTGCATCGCCTTTAAATTTCCACGACTTTTCCTAAAATATTGAAAAATGTATATACGTATATTTTGCGTTGTATATGTATGTATAGGAAATTCTAATCGAAATGTTAAAAATAGTCAATGGGTAGGACTAGTGTTAAAATACGATCTTCTCGCCAGGATATTTGAACAGTTTATTTTGAAAGTGGTGAAAGTCCATTTTGAAAAATAAAAATTAATTATAAATAAAAAGTTCATATTAAATCAATCAGAAATTGTGTCTGATTTTTCAGAAAAATAGACTTCCACCACTTTCGAAATAAACGTTCCATTTCTTCGATGCGTGCAGATTGTTCTTGCATTTTTCAATGCGTTACGCGTTACGTTGTTATTCTACGCACGTTTTCACACTGTCACGAGTGCCTTTAGTGCACTCTTTCAACTGCTTAACACTATTTCTATCACAACCGGTCAAATGACCGTTTTGAAAATTTCGTTTAAAATTCCCTATGTACAACGTGATTACATCACTTTTGAATTTCACGACTTTTTCTAAAATATGTGTATAATACATTTTTCAATATAATACAAACCGTGTCACGATACTTCGTATGGAGTTATGCGAATTTCTACATAAACGCGGCCAATTTCAATCAGCTCAAACGTTAGTTAAATATTAATATTAATATCTCAAATCTGCAATTTCTTACTTAATATCGATACGGTATAGCAGCCCTTCCCAAATGGCGGCCCGCGAGGTCATTTTGTGCGGCCCGCTGATGATTTTGGAAAACACGTAAATAATTCCTTTTTAAGAAATAATCACAATTTTCCATAATTTTGCAAAACTTTGCAGTTGACTTAAGAGATGGCACCACATCACATAGCTGTACTTTATGCTAATTAAACTATTTTTGTATTTTTTTATAAAGCACACTTTTCTCATTAGATGTTAGCATGTCGCGGTTCAGTCATTTTAAAAAATTGTAATGCAAAAAAGAAATTAAAAAATATAAAAAAAAACTAAAAAAATTAAAAACAAAAAAATTTTTAAATAAAAAACCAAAAAGGGAGCCAAAATTTGTCTCACCTCCACGTGGTGGCCCCTGGGTAATGCTAAGTAGGCAAATAACATTTAAAAACAGGTGCAAATTTAACTGCGGCCCGCGAGCTTTTCTTAAAAACCAAATTTGGCCCGCCAGCAAAACTAATTGGGAAGCCCTGCGGTATAGTATTAATATATACTACATGTTAATGGAAAATGTTTGAATCTTTTCTTTTGTTTCTTTCCTGCGAGAAGTACTTTTGTCGAGCTAGGATCACGTTTTGTCCCACTGTGGTTCGGTAGGAATAGTGTTAACGCGCGCACGGATATCCTCGATATTCCGTGTAATTTATCCTTGCCAAAAAGTGTCGAGCGTCCGCGTACAATCACGCGACCTTCGTCCTGCGCGAAAGACGCAAACACGGCGTATTTTCAAAGCATAAAATAGCTTTCGAATGTGTCGAGGTTGGCATTTAATTTAATTCGTAGTGAGGCCACGATTCGTCGCGAATTTTCGCATTAACGAATTAGTCCGTCTACGGAGACGGTTAGGCGAGCATTACCAAACGGTTTTCGTGGAACATCGTAGACCATTAGAGACGGTGATCTTGATGAAACGCTTCTGGATAATTACGCGGCATCATGCAGAGGACCGAGATGCGCATTGATAGAGTCTTCGTTTGATCTTTTTTTTCTGACATAAAAATATAAGCATATCGTCGACATAATTCAAATTCCATCACGTGGTCTGACAACAATGTGTTCCTCTTTCTCTCTTTCCTACTGGTCTCGTGTGTTTTACAAAAATGCAAGAGCAATTTGCACGCAATAAAGAAATGGACCGTTTATTTTGAAAGTGGTGAAAGTCCATTCTTCTAAAGAATAAAACATAATTTCTGATTAATTTAGTATAAACTTTTTATTTAACACTAGAAGTACCGACCAGTCAAAGTGACCCCGGGTGCGTCAGAATTTCTCTTTAACATTAGAACTACCAATTTTGGTTTTCGTATGGAAACTTCTTTTCTCGACCAGTCATTTTGACCGGCTTGGTAGTTCTAGTCTTACAACTAGTTCATTTCTCAACAAAACAAAACAAAAAATGGACGTGCACACACTTTCAAAATAAACGGTCCAAATATCCTCACGAGAAGTCCATATTTAAAACACTCGAAAGAGTGCACTAAAGGTACCGAGAACAGCGTGAAACTGTGCATGGAATAATAACGTAACTGGAGAGCCACCTACGACCACTGTCAACGGCTCATTAAAAAAAGAAAAAGGAAGAATAAAATCCTACTGCGCGAGAGACAGGCGCACACCTTAAGCCCACCCGTTGATAAAGCGCATCTTGATAACTAGACGGCGCCCACGTACCGACCGCGTGTCTCAGAAAATTGCAAGAGCAATCGGCACGTGTCGAAGAAATGTCCTCGCGAGAAGTCCGTATTTGAAGCACTCGAGAGAGTGCAGTAAAGGCACTGGTAACAGTGTGAAAACGTGTGTAGAATAATAACGTAACGCATTGAAAGATGCAAGAGCAATCTGCACGCATCGAAGAAATGGACCGTTCATTTCGAAAGTGGTGAAAGTCTATTCTTTTGAAAAATAAAACATAATTTCTGATTAATTTAGTAGAAACTTTTTATTTATAATTTATTTTTATTTTTCAAAATGGACTCACACCACTTTCTTAATAAACGCTCCAAATATCATCTCGAGAAGTTCGTATTTTAACACTAGTCCTACCCATTGACCATTTTTAACAATTCCATTAGAATTTCCTATACAACGTAATTGCATCGACTTTTTCTAAAATATACATATAATATATTTCCAATATTTTAGGAAAAGTGAAATTTAAAAATAATGCAATCACGTTGTACATAGAAAATTCTAAACTAAATTTTCAAAACGGTCATTTGGCCAATTGTGGTGTGAATAGTGTTAAGCAGTCGAAAGAGTGCACTAAAGGCACTGGTGACAGTGTGAAAACGTGCATAGAATAACAACGTAACCCGAGAGGATCTGGAGAGACCCACCTACGCCCATTAACGAGTCACAAAAAAAAAGAAAACCAATAAACTCCTGCCAAAACAGTGCCATTAAACGCGCACGTTAATGCCTCGTGACATTATCCCGTTCCATTGGCACTGATCCCGCGTGTAATAAATCCCCGAGTCACTATCATATTACTGCGCTAAGTACGCCAGAATAACACTATAAATTTCAATGAACGATCATTCGAGCATTCGCGGTTAACGTGTCTGTGAAGTTGGCGTCTCATTTGGTGGAAACTCACAAACTATTGAGAGTTCTGGCTTCCTTTTCAATAGTTCTAGAGTTCCTGATATGTTAAATAAAGAGTTCTGCTCATTAAAGCCGAAAAATGAGCCCGGACAAAGTGAGACGCCAGGTTCACGCTGCGTCTCACTTTGTCCTAAACGAGATCCGACATTCGGCAAGACGAGATTTCGAAAGATTTACACTTTTTAAACAGTTCTATGAAGAGTTCCAGGCGCTAGCAATGTTGGATTATTTTTAAATAAATAAATACTCTCCAAGCGTCGTGTATTCGGGAGAAGAATGTGAGACGCTGTTCGAAATTAGGGAGTTCCGGTGGAAAAAAAATGTTTTCTGTATAGTTCTAGACATGCTACAACATATTCTAAAGAGTTCCGGGCAATGGCAATCTTGGATTATTTTTAAATAAATAAATACTCTCCAAGCGTCGTGTATTCAGAGAGAAGAGTGAGAGACGCTGCAACAAATTAGGGAGTTTCGATTAAAATAAAATATTTCTCCCGAATACACGACGCTTGGAGAGTATTTATTTATGTAAAAATAATCCAACATTGCTGTTGCCTGGAACTCTTTAGAATATGTTGTAGGATGTCTAGAACTATACGGAAAACATTTTTTTTCCACCGGAACTCCCTAATTTCGAGCAGCGTCTTACACCTTTCTCTCTGAATACACGGCGCTTGGAGAGTATTTATTTATTTAAAAATAATCCAACATTGCCATTGCCCGGAACTCTTTAGAATATGTTGTAGCATGTCTAGAACTACACGGAAAACATTTTTTTTCCACCGGAACTCCCTAATTTCGAGCAGCGTCTCACACCTTTCTCTCTGAATACGCGGCGCTTGGAGAGTATTTATTTATTTAAAAATAATCCAACATTGCCATTGCCCGGAACTCTTTAGAATATGTTGCAGCATGTCTAGAACTACACGGAAAACATTTTTTTTCCACCGGAACTCCCTAATTTCGAGCAGCGTCTCACACCTTTCTCTCTGAATACACGGCGCTTGGAGAGTATTTATTTATTTAAAAATAATCCAACATTACCATTGCCCGGAACTCTTTAGAATATGTTGTAGCATGTCTAGAACTACACGGAAAACATTTTTTTTCCACCGGAACTCCCTAATTTCGAGCAGCGTCTCACACCTTTCTCTCTGAATACACGGCGCTTGGAGAGTATTTATTTATTTAAAAATAATCCAACATTGCTATTGCCCGGAACTCTTTAGAATATGTTGTAGCATGTCTAGAACTACACGGAAAACATTTTTTTTCCACCGGAACTCCCTAATTTCGAGCAGCGTCTCACACCTTTCTCTCTGAATACACGGCGCTTGGAGAGTATTTATTTATTTAAAAATAATCCAACATTGCCATTGCCCGGAACTCTTTAGAATATGTTGTAGCATGTCTAGAACTACACGGAAAACATTTTTTTTCCACCGGAACTCCCTAATTTCGAGCAGCGTCTCACACCTTTCTCTCTGAATACACGGCGCTTGGAGAGTATTTATTTATTTAAAAATAATCCAACATTACCATTGCCCGGAACTCTTTAGAATATGTTGTAGCATGTCTAGAACTACACGGAAAACATTTTTTTTCCACCGGAACTCCCTAATTTCGAGCAGCGTCTCACACCTTTCTCTCTGAATACACGGCGCTTGGAGAGTATTTATTTATTTAAAAATAATCCAACATTGCTATTGCCCGGAACTCTTTAGAATATGTTGTAGCATGTCTAGAACTACACGGAAAACATTTTTTTTCCACCGGAACTCCCTAATTTCGAGCAGCGTCTCACACCTTTCTCTCTGAATACACGGCGCTTGGAGAGTATTTATTTATTTAAAAATAATCCAACATTGCTATTGCCCGGAACTCTTTAGAATATGTTGTAGCATGTCTAGAACTACACGGAAAACATTTTTTTTCCACCGGAACTCCCTAATTTCGAGCAGCGTCTCACACCTTTCTCTCTGAATACACGGCGCTTGGAGAGTATTTATTTATTTAAAAATAATCCAACATTGCTATTGCCCGGAACTCTTTAGAATATGTTGTAGCATGTCTAGAACTACACGGAAAACATTTTTTTTCCACCGGAACTCCCTAATTTCGAGCAGCGTCTCACACCCTTTTCTCTGAAAACACGGCGCTTGGAGAGTATTTATTTATTTAAAAATAATCCAACATTGCCATTGCCCGGAACTCTTTAGAATATGTTGTAGCATGTCTAGATCAACACGGAAAACATTTTTTTTCCACCGGAACTCCCTAATTTCGAGCAGCGTCTCACACCTTTCTCTCTGAATACACGGCGCTTGGAGAGTATTTATTTATTTAAAAATAATCCGACATTGCTATTGCCCGGAACTCTTTAGAATATGTTGTAGCATGTCTAGAACTATACAGAAAACATTTTTTTTTCCACCGGAACTCCCTAATTTCGAACAGCGTCTCACATTCTTCTCCCGAATACACGACGCTTGGAGAGTATTTATTTATTTAAAAATAATCCAACATTGCTAGCGCCTGGAACTCTTCATAGAACTGTTTAAAAAGTGTAAATCTTTCGAAATCTCGTCTTGCCGAATGTCGGATCTCGTTTAGGACAAAGTGAGACGCAGCGTGAACCTGGCGTCTCACTTTGTCCGGGCTCATTTTTCGGCTTTAATGAGCAGAACTCTTTATTTAACATATCAGGAACTCTAGAACTATTGAAAAGGAAGCCAGAACTCTCAATAGTTTGTGAGTTTCCACCAAATGAGACGCCAACTTCACAGACACGCGGTTAACCGCGCTCGAGCCCAGTCATTGTCAGGGACTAACAATCGGTCAACTATCCTTTTTACTGAGCATTCATCGCACTAGTTACTTCCTACTTTTAATAACCCAGACAGCACATAACTGAACTGATCTGAATATTTCACTTCAGTTGTGAGATGAAAACAAATTCAAATTATCTCGTCTTTGGTGCTACCACTGCTGTCTCTACGTGAACTAAGTCTTTTTATAGTCGTCTTTTCGGTTAGACGAAAAGATGCAGAAAAGACGTCTTTCAAACGTCATAACAAATTTGCGTTGACGAAAAGACATTCTTTTATAGTCATCTTTTAGACAAGACAGAAAGATATCTAAAAAATGTCTCTTCAGTTGCACGGAAAGTCGACTTTTTAACTGGATAAAAAGTTGTTAGAAAGATATCTTACAGGACACTTTTTTCCATTCGCATGCGAAAAAGTCGTCACAATCTCTCATGACTAAAATCCTGTTGCATCAACGTAATTACGACTTTAAGCGAGACTAACGTCCGGTCCGCAGTCTTGATTTAGGACCGGATTTTCCACATCTCCAATTAACTTTACCTACAGATTAATTCCATTGTAATTAGCCAACCGTATTTGTCGTTAAGCAAAATTAACCAATCACGGTTGACACTTAATCCGTAGTTAAAATCAACCGGAGATGGAAGAACCGGTCCTTAATCGGTAAGCTTTAAGTAATTAAGAATTGTAGTCGATTATTATTAAACGAATAAACGATTGTGGTTTATTAAAAGTCGATAAACCTTCCACCTTTTAACTACACGAATTTATCTAAAATTTACAAAACGTAAATATGTCTAATAGTACTATTTTAAATGACGACTAAAAGATATCTAATATCAGACATCTTTTATCCATCTAATTTTAGACATCTAATGATATCTTTTAGTCATCTTTTAAGTTATGCCTATAAGACAACATTTAGTCGGACATATGTCTTTTAGTCATCTTTTGCTCGACTATAGGCTCTACCGAAAAGACGTTCATATCGAAAATCCGCCAAATTTTCATCATTCTTTTAGACGTCTATATGCTGTCTAGAAACCAAGTGTAATCGAAATTAAAAAATACCAACGTCCTTCCATCGATACTCTCGAAACTTCATCCTCCGCGTGTATCGATCAGGTATACCGCATTTAATTCTGCAGCTGTTTAAGCCGATTATGCTAATCGATCGTCGGAGGGGTTACCAAGCGACACGGAGGCAGCAGGCACGCACGCCATAGGAATAACGATAACGAGAATCGTTGCACAAGGGCGTGGTTTACTGGTCAGCATGACGTTACTGCGTGGACGCGACGCGTGGCTTTCGTACGAAGAAGCGCGCGAACACCGACCGAGACACTTGTCGATTCGAATGTTACTTTCGGAGTTTCCGGAAAAATAAACAACGCTTGCGCATGCGCGCGTCAAAATGTTCTATCAGTACTTCGAGCACGTGGATGTAATATAAACGAGAATCTCGACGAACGTCCGCTTTTCGAGAAAGAGAAAAAGAAAAGAAAAAAAAGAAATTATGTATGTGTAATCGAGAACCGTCACTCACCTCGGCGGCTAGCTTCCCCTTCGACGCCATCTTGACAACAATGATGGCCGCCCCGAGACGTTGCCAATCACTCGTGGAACACGCTTACACTCAATGGAATACACCGTGTTTCACGCGAGCGACACAAACACTCGGCCCACCTTCTGCCTAGACCTCTCTCTCTCTCTCTCTCTTTCACGTAAAGCCCTCGACGACGTTTGCTCGTCCACTTTTCACGCGATTATCAAACGCACTACTGTGTGTTCCGCGCGCACGATTCACGAGATCCAGGCACGTGTTGACGTCACGGCACCAAGCCCCCTTACGCACTACGCGGCCTACGAGTTTACGAGAGACACCAAGGCACCTCTCCGCAATTCTGTCCGCCCCACCACTTTCGGCAACAAGTTCCTTTCACTCGCTCGCTCGGTAATTATAATACCGGCCAGTCACCCCTTCTCTCTCTCACGCAGGCCATCCAGAATTAGTCATCTCTTTCTTAGCTTCTCCAGTTCTCTCTTTCTCGCTCTCTTTTAATCCCTACTTACAGGCCACGGGCGTCGTTCGATCTCTCGTCCTTTGCGCGCTTGAAGAGTTCCTTCGCTCTCTTCTCTTTGATTCTTTGATTGTTATATTCAATCTCCTTCGTAAGGTAATATCGAGAAGTGTTCTCGAAGGTTTTGTTAATATTTGGAAGGCTTCGTTCGGAGTTATTTTTATTGTGCTGGACGTTTGGATAATTGTGATAGTGATGGTGCGAGGTTTGAAAAGGTTGCTTGTTCTCGTTTTGAGTTTCGTTATTTGCACTGGTTTGTGATTAAGAGTCCGTGGCAAGATTTGCTTTAATTTGCGAATTAACTTTCTCTTCTTGCGCACCATTTCCTTTGTTAAACTTTGCCATTTGAACTGTGTTCAGAGTTTTGCGAACTTTTTCAAGTTTCGAAGCGGTGCCAAAGGACCGGTACTTCTGCGCATGCGCAGGGGAGCTTACTGCGGATTGGTTGTTTCTAGCCAATGAGACGCAAGGAATTTGATCTAAGATCGATTCTTACAGTGAATTCTCATTGGTTGGTAGTAGACAGTTGAGGTCACGTGGTAGGTTATTCGTCCAATAGCAGAGGTTTTGACGAAACTCAAAATTACTTCGCGAATTTTTAATGCGCGATATTTCAGAATACTTTCTCTTTATAAATATCACGTGTAATTTCGAGAATAATGAAAGGATGAATATTTAGAACGCGTGCGGCGGTGAAATCTACTTTAATTTGCGAATTAATCCTCCCGGGCACCACTGCCCTCGTTAAACTTTGCCATTTGAACTGTGTTCAGAGTTTTGCGAACTTTTTCAAATTTCTCTGCGGTGCCTCTGCGCATGCGCAGGGGAGCTTATTGTGCATTGGTTATCCGTATCCAATCAGACGCTGGAAATTTGATCTAAGATCGATTCTAACAGTGAATTCTCATTGGATGATGGTAGACAGCTGAGGTCACGTGGTAGGTTATTCGTCCAATAACAGAGGTTTTGACGAAACTCGAAATTACTTCGCGAATTTTTAATGCGCGTATTTCAGAATACTTTCTCTTTATAAATATCACGTATAAGTTCGAGAATAATGAAAGGACGAAGATTTAGAATGCGCCAGGCGATGAGAACTTTGTCGAGGGGAGGAGGAGAAGTCTGGAAGCGAATGCGAGTCCCAGTGGATTAGAAAATCCATTTCGCGCCACTTCCGTGCCGACTGAGCACGGAGGGTCCTACCGGATATTCGAGAAACTGTTCGTCGCGCGCAATTGAGGTCGATGCAACTATCGAACTCGAACTTTTCTCATTACGCATTTCGCACGTGTATAACGTATAACCTTACTTCACTATAATCTTATACGATGAGCTCGAATAATTGCTTAAAACAATGCCAATGCCAAAAACACGCGCACGCGAAAATAATATTATAGAAATAAATGATTCTTATTATACAGATATTACTAATCAGAAGCAAAATTCGCAATTGTTGTATTCATACAACAGTATGCATCAATTAAAGGGTTAATAGACTCGTGCAACGAGGCATCCCCAACTTATCACATTTTATTTCTCAGCCAACCGTCGCGCGATAAGTGAGCGCAAGGACAAGCGATTAGCTCGACGTCTCATAATGGAGTACTTAATTAAAAAAAATGTCTGATAACGAAAATGCCCACTAAAAAATACTCGTTATATGGTCTTCGCATTTTGCGCTTCAGACAATTTTTTTTTCTTCGTCAAACTGCTCGTCCTTCGCATAAATCTCATAACAGTCAGTCGCTTGTCCAGTCACTAATCTCTTTCGATTTCGTCGTGCAGAGATTTAGGTGAATAGATAAGCGCGAAAGAGACAACAAACTTATCGGTGAGGGAGATAGACGTTTGGTGAAGAAAAATACACTTTGCAGACGGGAGGAGAGGAGGAGAAGATCGTCGAGAGAAAGAAAAAGAAAGAAAGAGAGGAAGCTAGTCGATCGATGTGGAGAGATGTGGGTCAGGCATACGCCCGAACCCCCAGGATTTTCCACCGTAGTTTTCGCCTCGCCGTTTTTCTCAGCCGAGGGTCGAAGCTGCAAGATTTTCCTGGGTCTTGAGACTGTGTGCGCGGACACACTGCGTGCGTGTGCTGGAAACACCTGCTACCCTCTTTGAGAAATCGAGACGACAAAAATCGTTACGATGAAATCAAAATCCTGAAACAATCTCACCTACGATCGTTGTTAGAAATGAGAGATTTAATAAGGCACGTGGAAAAACCTGGATGAGATAAATGTCCTCGTGTAAATGTCCAAATCTCTTAGAGAAAAAGGTGTATAATATCGGACGTGGATCTTCTTTCTTTGTGGACGTGACAATTCGAAGGAACCTCCAGAAGGATTTGAAAAGTGCCAAAGGAGCACAGGTTGAAAAAATAAAGTTGATAAAAATTATCCTTTGGTGGAATTTTAAATTCTACAGTTGGGGCTGGGTATGGACACGAAAAGCGTCTTGAATTTCCTGTAAATAAATATTCCTTTCAGTTCCACTGCGACAATTCATATAAATTAGTACCTGAATAAATTTGCGTTTATTAATGATTATTCAACGGCACGTTACAAAAACTACATCGGCGTGTACACGAAATTGCATTAACCTTCCGTTTCTCTCATCCTTTGTCTCCACATCCAAACAAATGTAACGTGATCCAAAACTATGTACATGTGACCATGCCTAACTCACAGCAGATAAGACAGATTGCATTCTCTCCTCTGTGTGCCTTATCTCAAGTCTAACCGTCGAGAGGGTGAAAACCGATTCTCTTCAATTGTTCTGCTTATCGCGCATTTAATCACGAAAGTAAAAATAAAAAATAAGTCATTTGCTACAAGCGTATAACGAGAGAGAGAGGGAGAGAAAGAAAACAAAAAGAAAATAAAGAGTCTTCAAGTATCATTGGTCGGGTCAAAATGCACATGTGTGTCTCTTTGGTAGCACAACTATATCTCTACTACTATTAAACTTGGATCACTTGGACCACTTTGTCGATTGGTGCGATGTACGCCTGGTCCTCTTTGTTAGTGACTTTAGCCAAGATGCTGAAGCAACACTCGACCTTGCCCGAATCGTCGAGCAGGGCGAATTCAACCTCAAGATGAATTTTCGGGTAAGCAGAAGATACTGGCATCACCAGAGAATAGGTGACATCTTCGGACTTGTCCAAGGGACAGTGTGTGTTCATCAGAGTGTCACAGGCATTACGTTGTGGAAAAGGAAAATTGATTGTAGCGCCCATTACGGTGGCGCGCACGCGAGGCTTCAAGGTGGCCGTGTCCTCCACTGAAAAGAAAATCAAACTCTAATTAAAACCAGAAATAGAGAAGAAAAATTCAGTCATCAGAAATAGAAAAAAAAAGATCAGTCATCAGCAAATAGGAGGAAAAAAAACAGTCATCAGTAAATAGGAGAAAAAAAGTCAGTCATCAGAACTAGAAGAAAAAAAAGTCAGTCATCAGAAATAGAAAAAAAAGATCAGTCATCAGTAAATAGGAGAAAAATAGTCAGTCATCAGAAATAGAAAAAAAAGATCAGTCATCAGAAATAGAAAAAAAAGATCAGTCATCAGTAAACAGGAGAAAAATAGTCAGTCATCAGAAATAGAAGAAAAAAAGATCAGTCATCAGAAAATAGGGAAAAAAACAAAAATCAGTCATCAGTAAATAGGAAAGAAAAAAAAGATCAGTCATCAGAAATAGAAATTTCGTATCGACTATTGGTCTTATCTGTCGCCGAGTATTATCCCTCCTCCTTTCGTCAACTTATCCATGTGCTTCGAATCGATTTTGTGTCTCAAGAGCTTTACGTCTAGAGTACTTGGAAGTGATTTCAAAGTACTTTTGTATAATTGAATGATAACTCTCAGTAGACGAGTCCCTGTTACAGGAATGGACACGTGCAATTAAAAATTAACGATCGAAACTGAATTTTCCACTTACGAACGGTGAAATCGAACTGGGCGGTCAAATTGGTGCCCCTGTAGAAGGGACATGGGAACTCAGTGCAGCCATCTACTCTGAGATCAAGTGGTTCCGGTCCATCGGCGCATTTGTTGAATGGTGTCGATTCCACGAATCCAACGATGCAAAAAGCAGCGATGAGCACTGCAACGTAATTCGAGACGGCATTAGTCACACCAGAGATCACAACCAAGCTTAAACTACGTTCTGAAAATTTTCTCGAGCGCTCTTTTGACAACGTTTCATTGTTACAAGTTACCGGCGAGAGGAGACAAATGAAAGTCGCAAAAAAAAAAACGTCATCAATCCAATAGACATAACTTTGGCTGAACTTCCGTATCAGACCGTTGTCCGATCTTAATAAAATTTTACAGGTAAGTAGCAATTACTAAATATGCTACTTACTAAGTAAAAAATTAAAAATTTGATGACGTTAGAAAGATGGAGTATCGAGATTTTTATAAAGATCATTCGTCCTCTTGCCGATTAGAACAAAACTATTGGACGTATTCAAATATCCATGGTCCATGCGAAAACTACTATAATTATAATTGAAAATGGGACATCGTTTTTCTATTTCAGATATCTGACACTTTTTATATCAACTGTTATTGTACATATTGTATTATTACTCATCTACTTTCCTATACATTATAGGAAAGTGTAATTCAAAATCGGCTAAACTTCCGTATCCGACCCTTGTCCGATCTTAATAAAATTTTACAGGTAAGTTTAGCAAAATATTTCAGCAAAACATTTTTGTATTTTAGTCTTTTTTTACGTAAAAATCTAAAAAATCAAACGTAATTAAAAATTCAATATCTCGGAAACCAGGTGTTTCCTTAAATTCGCATTTGTGGCGTTCGACTGCATTTAGTAAGTGCTACGTACCAGTAAAATTTCATTAAGATCAGACGAGAGTCTTATACAGAAGATTTACCATAACTTTACACAGAATACATATAAAGAAAAACGTTCAACTTATTGGAAAAAAAAAAAAATACTTAAAAATACGAACAAAATTAACAAAGCAATCTCGAGTAACGTGCGTGGGTCTTACCAATCACCGAAGCAGCCATAATTTCAAAACAACACTTCCGTCGAGCTTTGGATCCACAGAACTACTGGTCACTTTATTCGCCAATGACTATTTATTTATGCGGTATTTCTCTATTCACCTGTAATCTAATCGCACACCTGGCTTCTCAGAGACAGAGAGAGAGAGAGAGAGAAGGGCCGAGTGATAAGGTCAGAAATCGTGGAACGTGAGATCTTTTTCCTCGAGTGTGGCCACCTGCACCATTGGTACTCGTCTGTCCGTTATCCCCTTTCAAACTCGCGTGATCTTAACTCGTCACCAATCACCACTAATAAGCGTCAGCACGCACCTACAATGAGATTTATTTGGAACGTTGTCGGGCGCCGGTAGAGAGACACTGGTCATTCGTGTTCTAAAAACGAGTAATTGTTTTTCTGTTCTTCGAGTCACAGATCAGAGAGGGTCAGGAGAGTATAGAGAGCGTCATACGAGAGCACACGCGGACCAACTGCAACTGTTCGACTGTGCACGACGCATTGTTTGCCACGGCCGACGTTCCTTGAACTCCTCGGATGGCGGGCTCGAGGGGTCGGACGATAGTAAAATGAAAACTGAGCCGGAGAAGGGGAACGTACGACAAAGGACACGCGGGTTCGTTGGTGGGAGAAGGGTAGACATAATTCGAGGCGTCAAATGCTGTCCGTTAGGACCTACAGGTTTCTTTTTTTTTTGTATAGGTTTGCCTGGAAACTTTGAAGGAAACTCGGTTGTCATGTAAACAATGAGAATGTTCCTTGTTGACCCACTGATTGTTACAGTGGGTGTATCCATCATGTCGTTGGCGATATTAATAAGTTCCTGGAGTTTTCCTGGAAAATACACTATTGAAGTAACAAACGATTTTTGAAAAAATTGTATGTTTCTGGACGGTGATCTTTAAAAAAAAGTGTGTCAATAGTTTAATAAGGGTGGAAGAAGGCTCTCGACATAATCCGAGGCGTCAAATGCTGTCCGTTAGGACCTGCGGATTTCTTTTTTTTTTTGGTATAGGTTTCCCTGGGTTCGAAGGTAACTCGGTTGTCATGTAAACAATGAGAATGTTCCTTGTTGACCCACTGACTCTTACAGTGGATGTATCCATCATGTTGTTGGCGATATTAATAAATTTCTGGAACTTTCCTGGAAAATACACTATTGAAGTAACAAACAATTTTTGAAAAAAGTGTATTTCTGGGTGGTGATCTACAAAAGAAAAAAAAAATGTGGGTCAATGGGTTAATAAGGGTGGAAGAAGGCTCAGTTACCAGCATCAGTATTTTTTCAACATAGATTTGCCTGGGTTTGAAGGAAATTCGATTGTCACGTAAACAATGAGAATGTTCCTTGTTAACCCACTGACTCTTATAATGACTATATCCATCATGTTTTTGGGGATATTAATAAGTTCCGGTTAGACCCGCTGAGTATTTTCCTGGAAAAATACACTATTGCAGTAACAAAGAATTTTTGAAAAAAATGTATTTCTCGGGGGTGATCTTAAAAAAAAAATGCGTGTCAATAGTTTAATAAGGGTGGAAGAAGGTTCAATATAATCCGAAGCGTCAAATGCTGCCAGTTAGGGCCTACGGATGTCTTTGTTTTTTTGGTATAGCTTTGCCTGGGTTTGAAGGAAACTCGGTTATCATGTAAACAATGAGAATGTTCCTTATTAACCCATTAACTCTTACAGTGACTATATCCATCATGTTGTTGGGGATATAATAAATTCCGGTTAGAATCGTCAGGAGTTTTCCTGGAAAAATACACTATTGCAGTAACAAACAATTTTTGAAAAAATTGTGGTTCTCGAAGGTGATCTACAAAAGAAAAAAAAAAATATGCGTCAATGGGTTAGGGTTAAAGAACAATAAGGGTGGAAGAAGGTTCGATTACCAGCACCAGTATTTTTTTTTTTGGGCATGGGTTTGAAATAAACTCGGTTGTCATGAAATAAATGAGAATGTTCCTCGTTAATAGAGATGGAAAAAGGTTCGATGTAATCCGCCTGGACGTCAAATGCTGGCCGCTAGGACCTACACATCATGCACTAGTATTTTTTTTGAAAAGAAAAAAAAATGTGCGTCAATGAATTACGGTTAAAGAACAATAAGGGTGGAAGAAGGTTCAATTACTAGCACCAGTATTTTTCTGTTGGTCATAGGTTTGCCTGAGTTTGAAATAAACTAGGTTACCGTGTAAACAATGAGACTGTTCCTCGTTAGTAGCACACTGGCATGCCAGATATAACTTGATACCGGTATCATCTTTCACCGATTATCAACGTGGAATGTAAATAATAATTTGAATAGATGTACAAGTGTACCGTGTTATCATGCGGAGAGCGTAGGTCAAAATTCTGGGAATGCATTCTGGATTGGTCTTTGGGTTGTGTCTTTTCAGGTTCGTGCTTTAGGCAAAAAAGGAATTTTCATGGTGGAGAGAATAATTTTGGCACCTCTCGTCTCTTTTTCCTTATCTGAAATAACACATTGTGTGTATATTTTTGTTCCCACGTGTAGAATAGGATTTATAAAAATTATACAGACTCCTTCTAAGCTCTTACAACTTTCGCAATACGCTTATCAATCACACTCATACAATTAACAATTATATCTCACTCCACGCGAGAAAGAACCTACTTTGATTCAGGAAGTCTTTGGACTTCTGAACGGACACCTGAGCACCCGGTGTTACCTCGAATATCTATTTCCTTATCAGAATCTATTAATCTAAGAATTTCACGGTGCGTCAACCGTAACGGATCCAAGATTGCTCGAGGACCTTTTCAAGAGAATCAGCCACCTGTGGTGCTTGCACGTGAATTTTCCATCACACTCTTTCTCTCATTCTCTCTCTTACACACAAAATGAATCATTTACTACAACCGCACTATAAAGACGATACTAAAGATAATTAAAGATAATTAAAGCTAGATAAACACTGTAACACTGAGAAAACTGCAGACACAGTTGATCGTGAAATATCGATTAAAAATTGGAAACTAACTGAAATCTAAGAGACGATAAGAGATAACATCTCCTCGTAAATTCCTTCATCTGGTCCTCTCACTCAGTGGTCCCCGACGATTGCTCGATAACTCGATTTGCTCGCCACAATGGAGTCTGTTGGTGGAGGAAGAGGAAGTGCGATTGAGTCGGCCTTATCAGTGCCAGTCGGTCTCTGCGTATTTCTCTCCAGGCTTGCACGACAGTTTCTCGATGGGCACAGCCAGCGTTTCCAAACGTTAAATTACTTTTTTCATCACCACCACGAGCCTTCGTGCGAAGCACGGGTCCAGTGGAAATTTGGCCTCTCTGAGTTTGAACTTGAAAATTATTTTCAAGGTCAAAACAACAGGTGCACAAACTTCCACTAATTTCATAGTTTTCTTTTGGGTCTCCAGGAGGGCATTGCGACAAATTGCTCCACCAGCCAATCACGAACACTGGACGGAGAGATTTTGAATAATTGGAAGTAAAAGAAATATCTCCATGGCTCGCATCTGAAAGTAATTGTTTTTTGTGTTTAGAAAATTCGTCTATTTTTTTTTTTTTTGTTCTTGTAAAATGAACTCACTTGTAAACTACAGAGGGATACCTATCCAGGAGAGCACAACGAAATGCACTATAAATTTCTCGATTCTCCAATACCTTGGGAGCCTTCTCTTCAGAAATGGCAGAGAGATATTGAGAGTACTTCGTGAAGTAATCTCCGTAAAATTCCTCAGCCTCCTTGCTCATGGATGCTTTCATTTTTTCAAAATGCTCCTTTTGCCGGGCCATTATGTTGCTCTCACGTGGAAATGAGCCTGATACATACAATTGTTATTGTGTGATTAAAACAATAAAAAAAAAAGTGGTTATTAAAGTTTGGTAAAATCTTTCTGACCAGGGACAAAGGAGACTACTTCCACTCCGTATTTTTTCAGTTCCACTCTTATGGATGTGCACCAAGCGTTGATTGCCGATTTGGTGGCGCTGTAAATGGAAAGGCCGGGCAGTGGCTCCATTGCGCAATGGCTGGTAACAGTCACGATTCTGCTTGAATTCGCTCGTATCGACGGCAACAATTCTCGTGTTATCCTCATTGTACCCAAAATATTCACGTTTACCTGTTGAGCTATTTGGTCCTCGTTCTGCCATTCGCATTCGCCGAAAATCATGACGGCTGCATTGTTTACCAGGGCTCGAAGTACTACGGATAAGTAATAGGTAATTAGTGATTTATCATTATGACTATTGTTACTATTGTGAATGACAAAAATATGTGCTAATTGTATGAAAATTGTACAATTGTTAAAGTAATTATTTTAATATCTTGGAAATCCAAAAATCAATTGTAATCGATTGTACAATTGTTAAAATAATTATTTTAATATCTCGGAATTCCAAAATCAATTGTAATCGATCGTATAATTCTTAAAATAATTATTTTAATATCTTGGAAATCCAAAAATCAATTGTAATCGATTGTACAATTGTTAAAATAATTATTTTAATATCTCGGAATTCCAAAATCAATTGTAATCGATCGTATAATTCTTAAAATAATTATTTTAATATCTCGAAATTCCAACAATCAATTGTAATCAATTGTACAATTGTTAAAATAATTATTTTAATATCTCGGAATTCCAACAATGCAATTGTAATCAATTGTACAATTGTTAAAATAATTATTTTAACATCTCGGAATTCCAAAAATCAATTGTAATCAATTGTACACTTATTAAAGTAATTATTTTAATATCTTCAAAATTCTAAAGTCGAGCATCGATCGAAGAAGATTGGACGAAGGTCACAGCTGGCGAAATCATTAATTCGTAAAACGACAGAAGGAACTTAAAACTAAAAGAATACCCTACCGAAATTATTCTCCGTCAAAGTGTGACGCACGAAGGCACCGAAATCTTCGACGCTCTTCCGATCCGTGACGTCGAGCGAATGCACGTGGATACCACGATGCTTTAAATTCTCCGCCGCAGGACCGTCGTCCTTCAGCACACCGGCGATCACGTTCGATCCCAAATTTCGACAATACAAAGCCAAACTGTATCCTAATCCAGAATCGCACCCTGTTATCACAACGACTTCATTCTCGGACAATTGTCTCTGCACGCTTCTTATCCAATACAAACACATGTAGCCTAAAAAAAAAAAACAGACACTTTACTCGTTGAACAAATAAATAAATTACAATCGAATAAATTACAATCAAATAAATTACAATCGAATAAATTTACAGAGAATAGATATCAGAACAGGTGGACAAATTTAATAATAGTGTAAGCATTACAAAAGAATGCACCGTGGAAGTGCTTACCCAGAGAGAAAGATGATAGGATACCAGCCAAGCAGGAACTGCAACTACACCACAGGTACATGGCGTTCAATAGAATCGCCAAACCCACGGTCAAAGCAGCAGAGCACATTTTTCCACACAATGTCGAAAAACTTTCCTCTCAATTTGGATTTTTCCAGAAATAACTTCCTTATCCCACACCTGCCTCGTCCGCAGTCGGTCCTTGACTGTTCCACGGGTTTTACAAAAATCACCGAGGACACGAGGAGCTTATCGAAATTATGTATTCAACAAGTTGGTCGAAGAGCAGGTCCAACCGAATTATACCGGTGGACCAGGGGCGCGCAGATGGCGATAGTCAAATATAGCGTAAATATTATGGAATGTTAGAGAGGCACGTGTCGGTAAAGTAAATAAAATGAGAAATTTAACACAGAGTGGAATAGTCGTACTAGAAAATTTGAACTTCACTTGCATCTTATCGATACATCCATGAGGAATAATTTCTGCGTACCTTAAAATTTTGGAATGTTTTGGAACGAGTGCGCATGTGCCGTGGCTTCGTGCTTCGAATGTTTCACTGAGGTGAGCTTGTGGTTTGTCTGGCTCTGGTGGTGCACCGTTAGAATGCAAAAAAAGAAAAACAGACTTCCACCTCTCTCACGCATTCGTGGAATCCCTACCAAAGTCTCTCCCTCTTCGTGAAGCATAAAATGAATTAAATAGGATAGGCTGCAACACGACGTGAATTTCTTTTTCAATTTACATATAAAGAAAACGTTTCTGGAACGTTAGGTCCGCGTAGGGTTGTTATTCCACAAGGATTTTAATATTTCATGAAGATATGTTCTCTCGGACAGGTTTCGTGAATTCTATTTGAAATTCAAAAGCAGACGAATACGTGATACGAGATGAAGGCTCTCGATATTCCGTCATGGAATTATTTAACGGCGGTAGTGAGCGGACTATGTACTTCTTTTTCCCACAACCCGAGAACACTTGAACTAACAAATTGGCGTGGCAAACGTAGTTTCCTCAAGAGGAGTGCTAAAATGTGAAAATAGATTAGAAATATTGCTACGAGAATATTCAAATATACCAGGTCACCTTTAGGAAAGAACGTTCCATGTTTTACTGAAAATCAGTTAATATTCATTCGTGTTATAAAGAAATGATAGCATGTACAATTATCAAATGTACACGACTCAAATGGTGGTATGCGGTATAAGAGTTTCATAGTAGTTTATAAATTCATAATTCTTTACAGTTGATTGAAATATACAACTTAGTGCTACCTCGTAAGTGTACATGGAAATTAACAAATGTTAGAGCTAATCGTACACTGTGGCATCGCACTATCCTCTAACTGTGTTTATAAAATGATTATCCACGTCAAGGCATGCGCAGATTCGTGGCTTGGATAATGTTTTCGATGTGACTTAATGTCTTTTACGATGATGCTAGCGCATTGAAATGCGCCATCTCACTTTTCTCTGGTACCAAAAAGCTCACGCTACATTAAATCTTAGGCTCGTGGTCCTCTGCGACGTTTATACGTGGATTCGCAAAGATATCCAAGCTTGGATCATCGTCCGTAGCCATTCTCCCTAACCATGAGAGAAGAAAGAGAAATCCGACAAAAATGAATATTCCAATCACAGTCAGCATCGCGTATTTCCTGTATACAGATCCTGATGAATTTCTGCGCCGCGCTGGTGCTCCTTTGATTAATTTCCACCACCTCGAAAACAATTCCAGAGCCGATTTCCTCTGATATTTATTCTCATCGTGGTCAAAAGACACTTCCTTCGGATCATCGTAAGCTTCGCAGACTTTTCTCGACTGATTCGACAAACTCAAAGATGTATCGATATTTACAACAGAGTATGGCGGACCGATCTTTTGACTATTCAAATGCACATTGTTCACAGCGGAATTTATTGAATTTATGTTACTATTGGTGCGAGAAGTTGCCACCGTAGGAGATGGAGTTGTAACGTGGTTCTGATACGAGGATGTTTCAACCGATAACGCGGAACGTTCCACTTCTGGCTTCTGTTCTCTGTCATCGCTCAGCTGTAACAACAACGTCCGTTAACAAAAGTGATATCTTATCTAGAACATCTCTCGTTATATTGGGTCTACTGGAAAGTTCTGTCCGTTTCTATGACAACAATTATAGACACGTAAGCACATCTTTATTTGGCACATGTTCAGCTCTCTATTTTTATCGCTTAATGTATACATACTGACATAGCAAATTAACTAAAACAAAGTTGATTCACATTAGTCTTAAGTGTGAAGCGATAGTGTACCCATGGCTACTGATAAAGTTCATTTATGCCACTGTATTTTATATGAATTTCAACAAGGAAGAAATGCTACAGAAGCATGTAGAAATTTATTGAAAGCGTTTGGTGAAGATACAGTTTCCGATAGGACATGCAGATCGTTCGAAAAATTTGAAACAGGTGATTTCGACCTTTCTGATAAGCCACGTTCTGGGCGACCATCTTTGATCAACAACGATATTGTTAAAACCATGTTAGAGCAAGATCAATTTCTGACAACATCGGAGATCACAGAAAGGCTTAATTCAGCTCAGCAAACCATTCAGAGAAATTTGTATTTTGTTTTATTCCAAAAACGGACAGAACTTTCCGGTAGACCTGATATATATATATTACACACGTACCAAGGGTAAACCAAGACCAGCTCGTGCCCAATTAACACTCGCCAACTTTTCTCTCAAAACATCCGCCACCGGTGATACCAATTGCGGTTGTGGAAATATACACATTCGACAACTCGGACATATATATCCCGCCGGTGCTGTGGTAGACGGTAATTCTCTCGCGTATTTGTCCAAGCATCCCCAATGATACATATGGTAACACGTTAATCTTATACAATGACCATCGCTTAAGGCCCCAGAACACAATGTGCAAATCGGACTGTAATCATTATCGTGAAGCCACAATAGATACGACTGTACTATGCACTGAAACGAAAAAAAACATATATTCAATCTGAAATATTTCAAAATTTACGATAGTGCATGTGAAACATCAGTTTTCCAAAAACTGAATTCTTCATTGCAGTACATGGAAAAAAAAAAATTGTGTAACACACAGGATTACCGGCGAGTGTAATAAAAATAAGAAAATACCTTCGGATGATTCGTAACCATACAAAATTCGCAAACATTCACGCGATGCTCGAAACAAAATTGATTTGTAACTCTTCGCTTTGGACACTTGCACAGGCCCATGGTTGCATCCACGTAAGATCACTGGTGTATCTCAAGTGCGTTTCGATCGCGCAGTAAAATGTTTTCACCAGCTAAGAGATCGTTCGCAATTTAATCTCACATGACAATAGAATTCGGCGTACGATTTTGTCCTTATTATTCGACAGTGCCACCATATTCCCTCGGCCACGTCGTCTGACGTTTACTTGAAAAATAGAAGGGAAGGAGCCAGTAATATCATCTCGTTCTCGAGAATTGACCAATCGTCAGGTTGTGACAATTACGTCGATGATAATCCTTGGTAAACAATGCCGGTGGAAACAAAACTAAATCGAAAAATTGCATCGTTTGAGTACGTCATACGATTGTTGAGACTCGGTGAAATTATTATCGCATATCACCTTGGTAATTCTTGACGACGAGCTTTAGTGATTTCTTAAGAAAGGAGGTTATGTTCGATGTTGTATTGTAGCTGGAGATGGGCAAGAGATGGCCGATGACAGCGACAATAACTACGGATACTAAAGATTAGACAATTCTTTAAGTATGTATTTGGTCTACTCTACCGTTTGGGGTTAGATGACCCCATTTTACCACCCAGTAAAGTGTGTACACTGTTTTATCGACTTTCTGTCAGTGGATTACCTACAGTAAACTACTTTATCAGATAAAAGAAGAGGGCTGAACTTCCGTCTATCCGACTCTTGTCCGATTTAAATAAAATTTTACAGATATGTAGCATTTACTAAATCTAGTCGAACAAAGATATAAGTGCGAATTTAAGAAAACGCTTGGTTTCCGAGATATTTAATTTTTAATTACGCTTAATTTTTTAGATTTTTACGTAAAAAAAAGACTAAAATTTAAAAATGCTTTACTGAATTGTTTTATTTGATTAGTATCTTGCAAGATTATAATAATACTAATTTATTAAAGTATCTTTAGAACACATTCGACTCTTGTCCGATTTAAATAAAATTTTACAGATAAGTAGCATTTACTAAATCTAGTCGAACAACGATATAAGTGCGAATTTAAGAAAACGCCTGGTTTCCGAGATATTGAATTTTTAATTACGTTTAATTCTTTAGATTTTTACGTAAAAAAGACTAAAATTTAAAAATGTTTTCCTGAAATGTTTTATTTGATTAGTATCTTGCAAGATTATAAATACTAATTTATTAAAGTATCTTTAGAACACATTCGACCCTTGTCCGATCTTAATAACATTTTACAGATAAAAGTAGCATTTACCAAATCTAGTCGAACGTCATAAGTGCGAATTTCAGGAAACACCTGGTTTCCGAGATATCGAATTTTTAATTACGTTTAATTCTTTAGATTTTTACGTAAAAAAAAGACTAAAATTTAAAAATGCTTTACTGAATTGTTTTATTTTATTAGTATCTTGCAAGATTATAATAATACTAATTTATTAAAGTATCTTTAGAACACATTCGACTCTTGTCCGATTTAAATAAAATTTTACAGATAAGTAGCATTTACTAAATCTAGTCGAACAACGATATAAGTGCGAATTTAAGAAAACGCCTGGTTTCCGAGATATTGAATTTTTAATTACGTTTAATTCTTTAGATTTTTACGTAAAAAAGACTAAAATTTAAAAATGTTTTCCTGAAATGTTTTATTTGATTAGTATCTTGCAAGATTATAAATACTAATTTATTAAAGTATCTTTAGAACACATTCGACCCTTGTCCGATCTTAATAACATTTTACAGATAAAAGTAGCATTTACCAAATCTAGTCGAACGTCATAAGTGCGAATTTCAGGAAACACCTGGTTTCCGAGATATCGAATTTTTAATTACGTTTAATTCTTTAGATTTTTACGTAAAAAAAAGACTAAAATTTAAAAATGCTTTACTGAATTGTTTTATTTTATTAGTATCTTGCAAGATTATAATAATACTAATTTATTAAAGTATCTTTAGAACACATTCGACTCTTGTCCGATTTAAATAAAATTTTACAAGCAAGTAGCATTTACTAAATCTAGTCGAAACGCCAAAAGTGCGAATTTAAGGAAACGCCTGGCTTCCGAGATATTACATTTTCAAATTTGATTAAAGATTGTTTTTGACTTTTCCAGTTTCAAAAAATGTGTAATTACAGATTAAAATTACATTAATAAATGACTGTTTCTGCGCATTCTTTGGAAAAAAAAATATTCATGGAAAACGCCTCTAAAATCACAGTCAAAGGTGGTTATCCTGTCAAACAAATTTAGCGTTTGATTCTATTAGCTAGAAACTATCCCTATGCGCGTTGCAGCTCTTAGCCCGAGGTGATCCTCGATGCAAAGCATGCAATTTTTTATCGAGGATAACTTCAGTTTACCAGGTCTCACCACGTGGAGGTTGCTGCTTTAGAGACCCGGTCGGCCTTTCAACGACCCGTGGCCGACTGACTCTACTTTTAATTCTAATATAATTCAAATTCAGTGCAAACAAAATAAATACGCGTTTATCATTCTCGCGTAGCTTCGAATCGCCTTTCGAAACGACTCGAGAATGATACACACGGATGAGTTATTAGTTATTGCGGAGCCTACCCGGAAGTGAAACTTTTAGGCGCCTACCCTGAAAGAATTTGATTTAAGTTTTAGTCGCGACTTAATGTTATCATGCAACCTTAATGTTATCATGCAACGCAGAAAGAGTAAGCAACAAGCACGTCTACTTGTTGGTCACTCGCATTTCTTATTCTACGGATTTTACAAGTGGCTCGCAGCACCGATACCGACATTTTTTTTCGGAAAATCGCACACGCAAGTCTTAATAATAACGCACGCAATCGCAAAACGAGAAGAAATTGCCACGAAGATTCTGTAGATGTATCCTGAAAATAAATGCCTGGAAGAGAGAGATATTAAAGAAACAATTTAAATAGACAATTTAAACAATTTAATAGAAATAGATTAAATAAACTTAAGAACAAATGTGAACTGATAATTTAAATCTCGTTAAATATGCCTAAAACATATGAATAGGTTTGACACAGAAATTGAAATTGCAATGGTAATAAGGATAGAATAAAGAGTGTAGATGATTACACTGCATGTTGCAATTATTATCCTGAAACATAAAGCTACAATGAATTAACTTACAAAAATTAAAATTGAAATGGAAATAGAGACAAAATGATAAGCATAGATGATTAGGCTGCACGTTGCAATTATCATCCTGAAACATAAAGCTACAATGAATTACATACAAACATTGAAATTGTAATGAAAATAGAGACAGAATGATAAGCATAGATGATTATACTGCACGTTGCAATTATCATCCTGAGACATAAAGCTACAATGAATTAAATACAAACATTGAAATGGTAATGGAAATATGGACAGAATGATGAGCGTAGATAATTTTGCATTGATGATCTGCAACAAATAAACAGAACAATTATTAAATGAATAAAAATAGAATTTACACGAGGACTACCCGTGATGTCATTGTCATCCTGAAACATAAAGCTACAATGGATTAAATAGAAAAATTGAAATTGTAATGAAAATATGGGCAGAACGATGAGCGTGGGTGATTTTGCATTGATGACCTGCAACAAATAAGCAAAACGATGATTAAATGAATAAAAATAGAACTTACACGAGGGATACCATCATGTTGTCATTGTCATTCTGAAACATAAAACTACAATGGATTAAACACAAAATTGTAGACAATATGATATGGGGCATCGATGATCTTGAGCCTAACTAAACCTGTAACAAAAACCAAACAGATGAGTAATGAATGGTAAAGTAAAAATATATCGTACACGTAGTAAACATGTACAAATTGCACCATAGTGGTGCAAGATACTGTAACAAGAAAAATTGGATTAAGCGCGAAAAGAAAAATAAAAAATCCCTAGTGGAAAAATAACAAAAGGAATTTTCTGAGCAATCATTTTCATTTTAATCAAATAAAACGCGTGTGGTAATTCGTTCTCCGTGGTTTACAATGCAAGTGAGCAAATTACTAATAAAAAGTTTTAAATATTTACAGTACTCATAATCGACACAAAACAAAAGATTTATATATTTTAAGCAATAACCAAGATCGAAAAAATAAAAAAAGCTTTCGTTTGCCTCTTCGTGAGACCAGAGAAAATATATCATTAATTTACAAGATCAATCTTACAAAATGCAAGAGCGAGAGTTGTAACGATATTCGGTGATATTAAAATAATTAATAAATTATTCCCGAATAAAATATGAAATAAAGCATCCTTGATTAAGATAAGCAATTGACATTCCACATGCGTGCATATTATTTTTACAATACATTTGAAAAATAACAATGTCCATTGATAAAAATTAAGTGAGGTTGCTTTTTGAAGCAGCCAAAAAATGATTTTAATAGCGCCTCTTACGTGCTTCGTGCAATGCGTACGATGTTACAATCGTCGCGAAGCAAGGCTTTTTTTCAAATGACAAAAAAATTATATTTGGACAGTATGGCGCTCTGTGCAATGCGAACGATACTTCTATCGTCGCTTGGCGCTTTGTGTCGTGTAAACTGTACACGAAATCGTTGGGAGACGAATGGAAATAATTTTTAATGCAAATTTAAAAAATTACGAACGACAATTTGGCACTAATAAAATTTAGAAATTAAAAATTAAAGATTCTACAGTGGTATTTGAAAAATTTTAAATGGATATTAAACATTCTAAAATAAGAAAATACTGAATTCAGTGTAACAAAGAAAGTTTTGAAAAAAGCAATGAATATATATTTATTGAATTGAAAAATGAATAATAGGAAGTTACGATAAAATGAAAATTTAATTGAACTTTAAATTAATATTAAAAATGAAAGATTTTTATGGACCTAGTGTCTCCATTTTGGGCTTCGTTAAGAGAAGCAATAATCGAAACGAGCAACGAGCAATAGTGATTACGTGATTAACACTAGATTTACCGAAACCAGTCAGTTTGATTCAAATGGAAAATTATGTTTATAAAAAATGTTCGGTAAATCTAGTGTTAAGTTTATGATTTTCCATCTACTGATCAGAGGATGAAAAACCATGGCCCTCTTCTCTGGACCACTTCGGCACATTGCCTCTTCGGGGTCTTCTTTTATTAATCTTCGACAACCCTGATGGCCTAAAAAGCTCGGGCTCGCTAAATCGTTGGAAAAATAAAAAAATGCTAGAAAAAAAAAAATTAATCTGAACGCGGTTCTAAAGCTAGCGTATCGACAAAATCAACCACCCATACCTCAAAATGGCCATTTGCCGAATACGCAACATTTAATAATGCCCGAGTGAAAAGCAATATTAATTAATTCAATCCTTTGAGAAACTACACAAATTGATCTTCATCGTTCCAAAAATTGAAGTTAAATGCAAGTAAGCACTTCAACTTGTTAAGAGATTTGAAAATGTCCATTAACACTTTGAAACGCTTAAAGCAGATTCAAAAAAAGCAAAGGATTAAATTCATCGTCCGAATCAGTGGTGTTCCGATTGTGCAATGGACGGAATTGACCCTACTTAAAACTAAATTCTTTGTTTCAAAGTTCGCGATATTTGAAGACTGTGCTTCAAAATTGCGAACACCTAGTCCAGGTGAAGGGATCCAGTTCTATTCCTACAATGGAACCTTCTCCACGTCCCTGGCCCTGCCTACTTAATATTAAATTCATTCGCACAGAAGGAAAGAGCTACCTGCCTACCTAACACAGCTATATTTAAAAAATGGCAAAGCAAGCACACAAACACACATCACTCCACGGTTCTCTCTCACACGCCCTGGGTGCAAAGCCTACACTAGAGAGGACATCCCGGGACGCCTCCGACACCCGAACGTGAAGCATACCATTCTACGTTTTACGTACCATTTTCCTGAAATCGACTGTCGAGGACGGCGAACATTGCGTCAAACTACATCTAATATTCGCGTCGCGTGAAATAGAAATGTATTAGAAGAATGCATTTCAGTTTGGACTGTTGCATATAAACGAACGAATTTCGCGTGTTCATTGAATAATTTTATTCTGCATCGTTTAAAATTTTAGTTTACACATAATGTAAACTAAAATTCAAATGTACGAGTGGATCTGTTGTTTGAATTTTGTTTGGGATATATAATGTAATTAAATGACGGTGGAGCAATATTTTTAATTTGAAATCATTTTTCAAGAACGACGCACAATCCCACCAATTTTACCTATCCACAGAAAACGCTGTGGAATCGTGTGTCGCGCACGATGCACCGACACATCGACAGTCGCTGAATTTTTTGATTAGTACTTAAAATCTAATCACCGTGCCCACCCACCATGATCCGCTCGAGTTGCACCTGGGCACCCGAACAGATCAGGCGTAAAAGAAAATGAGCACGGCCAATCAATTGGTAACTCACTGTTTCTGCTTCGTTTCTTCTTTTTCTGAAAATCCTGTGCTAATAAAGGATTAAGCTAATTTTCTACTTTATCTAAGCGAACTGAGACTCTAAATATTTTAATATCTTTGATAAAGCATTCAAAATGTTTAATTTAAAATTTATTAAGCATGCAAATTGTATTGATATAATATTGATAAATTATTAAGCAAAGAAAAAGATAAATTCATAACTATCAAATTTAAATATTTAATAATGAAATTTGCAAATTTAATTTTCTTCGAGAAAGCCCATCTTCGAAGCAGTTATTGTATACCAGTTTTCCAAAATTATTGTAAAACATTTTACTGCTTTGAATCAGAGTGTTCTCGTCGCGAAATGTCTTCTTGCTCATTATACGTACACTAAATTATATAAGAAATTTACGGTTATTTTACACGCATCTTATTTCGTGCGTACGACTGAGAAAGCTATTATAATATGAAAGTAGCACAAGTGAAACTTGTGATAATTATTCATACAAAAAAAAACAATCAGTTTAATAATGCAAAGTATAAAATTTCAACGTTTCGTCAAATTCCAATTATAAATATCCGCGCGCAATAAAAAATATTTTGCAACAAATTCAACAATTGAGCGAGACAAGAAAACCTAGCCTGCGCTAAAATAAAATACAATAGTTAGTACATGGTTTACTCGCGACTAGAATTCACAAAGAACTTTAATCTCGTGAATGCTAATCGCGATCACTATTGCTCATTGTCGTTTCACGAAGTTAGTAAAAAAAATTACAACCTGTAGCCCGTGTCGTTTCGGACCTTTCGTCCACGACATGATTGGACATCAGAGGAAATATAAAAATGTATTTGACCTTACAAGAAAACCTTGTTGTGTAACATCGAAGAACAAACGAGAACAGAAATGAGCAGAAGACGATGGCAGAAGTAAGCAGAAAATGGGACGAATGATCAGAAGACACCAGCAGAAATAAGCAGCAGACGGAAATTTGAAAGGAGAAAAAGAAAGCATGAATTAATAAATTTGTATATCAACACACATAAATTCGAGAGAAAGTAAAAAAAAAAAAAAGCGTAATAAAAATTACAGAAGAAAAAAAGAAAATTAATTCCAAGAAGAAATAATAAAGACACTCACCTACAAGGATACCATATAGTAACAGTCGATGATGTCGGTGGAGATTGGCAGCAGGTCCTAGTAGTGGGTTGATCGGCAACAATAGAATCTAAAATGCACAAAAGAGATCATAAATTAATAAAGTTAAATGTTAGACTTGCAAGTGTGAAAGAGAAAAAAAATAAGGCTGAACTTGGAAAGAAATGATAAAATATACTCACTTGTAGCAGTGGATGCTTTAAGCTGTTGAAATTTAGCGGTGCTCCTCTTCAAGTGGACTCTACTACGCGTGACGTAATTTGTTTTAAAATGTTTAAACCGCGACCGTGAATCTTTTCATCGACGAGCAAACACTGACTCTGACGCGAGATTTAAAGGTCGAGTCAAACAACACTGGCTCTAATGCGCGCAACCGAAAACTCACGGACAACCACTGACTCTACTGCGCGGTACAATCAGTTTAAAATATTATTTCAAACACTTCGAGATAAAAAAGACTCTAAAAAACCGCTTTGCGCGCGGCCACAAAACCGTAGACCGTGCACTGACTCTACGAGACGATTAGATTCGTGCGAACAACACTGACAGTAATACGCGATACGAGTTTTCATTTTGAATCTAGCGCCCGTGATTTAACGAAAACTCGAGACACTTCGAGGCAACACTGATTCTAACACGCGCGCGACGAGAAAAATTGCTGAAAATAAAGTGGAGGTGGGTAGACACAATATACAATTATCGTTTCACGCGTGTGGAAGTCAATTGCTTATCTACTGAATTACAGTTTATAAAAGTGGAACTTTGAATTTAAATTAATACGTCACCACTCTCGCCTGCACCCTTGTTGAGATTTCACTTTGTATTAGAAGTCACGTTCAAGAAAGATTTAATTTGTATTGGAATTATTAATGTAAGTATGAGACACACTCGTAGGCAATCGCGATAAAAAACCGTTGATTCGAATCGAAGAGAAAAAAGAAGGTAGATTGTCACGTGATACTACACACGACTTCACTGTACGACTCACGGAGAACGAATGAGGCTCCTGATTACGTTATCCAGTAATATCTACTACAGTCCCCACTACTTGGTTATCCTACCTCTGCCAATAAGTGTGCACAGTGGGGACAGGTATCCAATAACGAAGCACCCTCGTAAACAGAGTATTTCCACGAAAAGTCTTTTCAACAATCGTTTTCAAAACATACGCATATAATTTTGAATAGATACCGAAATTCCACGAAAAGATTTGGAAACTTGGAAAATATGAAAATTGAATTTTAAACTGAACTTTGTAACAAATAAGTAGAATGATTAAGAAATTAATAAAAGTAATTATTACCAATTATCACGTGATTATTAGTATCTTTGTCCAGGATGCCTGAAACAGAAATCTACAATGGATTAAACATCAAAATGTGACAATGTAATATGATATGGCCCATGGATGATTTTGAAACTAACTAAACCTGCAACAAAAACAAAGTAGATTATTATACAGTACTGAATATGCATAGATTGAAATATTGTTGCACGAGATACTGTGCAACAAGGAAAGAATCGTATTAACACTATTCCTACTGACCGATCAAATGACCATTTTCAACATTTCGATTAGAATTTGCATCGCCTTTAAATTTCACGACTTTTTCTAAAATATACGTATAATACATTTTTCAATATTTTAGGAAAAGTCTTGAAATTTAATTTTTAACTACACGCGCCCTAAAGTATGACACAAGTACACGCACGGTGCATTCCATACGTTACAATTAAAAAATCAACGTTTAAAGTAATTTAGAATAAAACGCTAAACTTAATTATTTACTGATTTATTTTTTAGAGAAAACATTGTCAGATTCTCGTATTGAAATAGCGATGCAATTACGTTGTATATAGGAAATTCTAAACGAAATTTTAAAAACGGTCATTTGACCGGTCGTGGTAGGAAGTGTTAACCCTGAAAAAAGAATTGTTTTCCGTAGAAAAAACATTCAAGGATTGTTACATGCAAGCAACGAGCATAGTGACCTGGTGGTATATTCTACTGTTACTGTAACTTTGTTTTCTGGAGCACTTCAGCATATATTGCCTCTTCGGGGTCTTCTTTTTTTCGTCTTCATCAACCCTGAGGTCCTAAAGCTCGGGCATCGCTAAACTTCGCAAGAATAAAAAAATGCTAGAAAAAAAAAATCTAAACGCGGTTCTAAAACTAACGTATCCACGAATCAACCACCCATACCTTCAATGGTAGTTCGTCGATACGCAACATTTAATAGTGCCCGAGTGGGAAGAAAAATTAATTTAATCCTTTGAGACACTACATGCACTAATCTTGCATTTTTCTAAAAGCATAAACTGAGATTAAATGAAAGTAAGCGTGTCAACTTGTTAATAGAATTTCAAATTTATTAACTGTTAGAGACACTTGAAGCAAATTCAACAACAAAGGATTAAATTCATCGTCCGAATCGGTGGAGTTCCGATTGTGCAGTGGACGGAATAGTCCTACTTAAAACTAAATTCTTTGTTTCAAAGTTCGCAATATTTGAAGACTGTGCTTCAAAATTGTGAACATCTAGTCCAGGTGAAGAGATCCAGTTCTATTCCTACAATGGAACCTTCTCCACGTCCCTGGCCCTGCCTACTTAATATTAAATTCATTCGCACAGAAGGAAAGAGCTACCTGCCTACCTAACATAGCTATATTTAAAAAATGGCAAAGCAAGCACACCAACACACATCACTCCACGGTTCTCTCTCATACGCCCTGGGTGCAAAGCCTACACTAGAGAGGACATCCCGGGACGCCTCCGACACCCGAACGTGAAGCATACCATTCTACGTTTTACGTACCATTTTCCTGAAATCGACTGTCGAGGACGGCGAACATTGCGTCAAACTACATCTAATATTCGCGCCGCGTGACATAGAAATGCATTAGAAGAATGCATTTTAATTTGGACTGTTGCACATAAACGAACGAATTTCGCGTGTTCATCGAATAATTTTATTTTGCATCGTTTGAAACTTTAGTTTACACATAATGTAAACTAAAACTCAAATGTACGAGTGGATCTGTTGTTTGAATTTTGTTTGGGATATATAATGTAATTAAATGACGGTGGAGCAATATTTTTAATTTGAAATCATTTTTCAAGAACGACGCACAATCCCACCAATTTTACCTATCCACAGAAAACGCTGTGGAATCGTGTGTCGGGCACGATGCACCGACACATCGACAGTCGCTGAATTTTTTGATTAGTACTTAAAATCTAATCACTGTGCCCACCCACCATGATCCACTCGAGTTGCACCTGGGCACCCGAACAGATCAGGCGTAAATGAAAATGAGCACGGCCAATCAATTGGTAACTCACTGTTTGTTTCGTTTCTTCTTTTTCTGAAAATCCTGGGCTAATAAAAGGATTAATTTCTCATTTTATCTAAGCGGGCTACGAGACTCTAATTATTTTAGTATTTACAATATTCCATTAAAGTGGAATTGTTATGTTTTAATCAGCAAGCAAATCTATATATTCAATATGCAAATTTTGTCTTTGCAAAATTGTAAATGTCATGCAAGCAAAATGGATTTAAAAAATAATTCAAATTTATTTATGATATTATCATGCACAAATAGTACTTATAATTGAATTTCTCTAGAGATAACTCATCTTCACAGCATATATGATACTAAAATATAGAAATAAGAAATCTTTCAATGCTGTGAATAATGGTTTTCTCTACCCGAAGTGCTTTCTTGCTCATTTATATTATAATATGGTCAGTACATTATATTGCACATTATATTATTTTGTACCCAAGCAAAGACTCGCATACAAACAAATTACTCAAACAATTGAAGATATTCGAAGGAAATAAAAAATAATCTTGCAAAGTATTGCTTTATAATTTTGTAAATGTTATTTTAAAAATATTCACGAATAAAAAAATTTTATTGCAAATTTATCACTGCGAAGAGACAAGAAAGCCCTAGCCTGAACTAAGAAAAATACACAAAATGCAATAAAAGAAACAATGGTTAGTAAAATCTACTAGTCACGACTGGAGTTCACAAAGCTGACCTAACTTCGTGAATTCCAATCGCGGTCACTGCTCGTTGCTTTTTTGGAGATGTTAGTAATAAAAATTACAACCTGTAGCCCGTGTCGCTTTGGACCTTTCGTCCTACGACATGATTGGGCATCAGAGGAAATTTAAAGTGTATCGACTCACAAAATCCTGTAGTCGAACACAGCAGATGTGTAGTAGACCACAGCAAGCATGCAACGTAACACAGTAGACATATATCGGAGAGTAACAAACATCGACAGGAGTGAAGCAGCAGATGATAAATGGAAAGAAGCAGAAGAAACCACAGATTAGTAAAATTACACAGTACATCAAAGCGTGCGTAGAAAAACTCAGAAACCGAATAAATGTCACCGACGAGAAAATTAATTCAGAAAAATGAAAGTAATAAAGAAACTCACTTGAAAATAAATGTTCCTCAAGCAGGGCGCAGAGGAGCACACAGGTGGCAGGTGTTGTCAGGAATTAGCAGAAGTGAAAATCCAACAGGAAAAAAATCTGTAACGAATAAAAAAGATTATAGAGAAAAATGTAAAAGACTAAAAGGAGATCGTAAAGATTAGTAAAGTCAACTGGTACACGCAAATGTGGAAAGAAAGAGTACGCAAATACGATAAGACCTTTAAAAGAATCAAATAAAAAGAAATTATGCGGTGCAGAAATGAATAGAGATACTCACTTGTAGCAGTAAATGCTCTAAGCTGCGAGAATTTTCAACGGTGCTCCTCTTCCTGACACTATTACGCGATACGATATTTATTTTCTAAAAATTTCAAATCGCGACCGTAAAACTTTTTCGAACGTCACTGACTCGAGCACGCAACTGAAAACTCGCGGACAAGCACTGGACTCTACTACGCGATACAAGTTCGCATTTAGAATGTCTACCGCGTGATTCGAACGCTTCAGGAAAATGGTGTCCTTTGCTTTCTTGTAGCAACAAGTGTCAACCTGTACAGAATACGTGCGATTGCAGCATAAACAGTTTCACTCCGCATAAATTAATGACAGATGTACTTCAATGTTTACATCTTATCGGCAAAATACCGGAGAATTTCCGTTATTCTGCTTAATTTGCGTATAAAGACGAAAAAATGTTCTCCGATGTGACAGCGTCACTTACCTTCATGTTTCAAAGGGAGTAATAATGAAGAAGATCGTTCTAATTCGTCAGATCGGCAAGACGAACATCACGTGACGTTAGCCGTGCAGTTGATTGGACACTTTATTCTACGTCTGACGGACTGATCGTGTTCCTCGTCTCTGGTTGGTCAATCGCCATTAAAGCTGCGCAAAGCTTCTGCGCTGTAATACCATAAGTTATATAATGCGCATAAATTATTAATTTCATTGGTTTGAACATATTTGTACGTGTGTAATAAATTTACCAACCAGATGCACGAGACCACGAAAGTTCTGTTTAATTCGCACGGACGAACTGCATATTTTAGCAATGAAATATTTTCTGAAATGTATAAAAATGTTACGTAAGATAACATTGTAAAATTCAAGGAGCAATTCTCAAAAATACAATTTTTTAAAAAGAACGTACTTCAAGATTCATTGCATGTAGACATACTCTCAGACACTATCCAAGAATTGATTATGATTCGATAACTATAATTATGCAGTTAAAATGTCCAATCGGCGAATATTCAACGAGGAATTCCGAATCTGTAATAAAAAATGGCATGTTCTGTGTAAAAAAAAAATAGGAAGTAAGAAAAATAGAAGTTGAAAGTATCATCAATGGATAGAATGCATACTGGATAATAAAAATTTTTCGCTAGTTTTGGTAGGAGGGATGGTGACTGCTCTCGTTGTCAGATATGTCTCTTCAAATAATTTTCGTAGGACTTCTGTCGTTCTGCAGCTAACGTCCTTCCTCGGTTGTGGATTATTACATTTTGATGTACGTCGCCAAATATTGCGTTTTTATACCACCGTGGCGCAGCGCGCCTCGACCAATCAGATGAGGCAACGCGTGATTGGCTGCGGGGGAGCTGCTATGCCTACCGTATATAAGGCGCCATGCGTGGGTGCAGCAGAACATTTCTGCTGCATCCACTGAGGAGAGGGGTCGAAGGAAAATAAGGAAGATTAGGAAGATTAAGAAGATTAACAAGACAAAGAAGACAAAGAAGATCAAGACTTACACGTGTAGAGGGGTCGAACAATTTTTCACTGCATTTGAACGCCATTTTGACGTAACCACATAAACATAACGTAGGAACAACTCCATAAGTGCTCCAGAGCACTGTTTCACTCGGTGACAATTTTTTCACTGCATTTGAACGCAATTTTGACGTAAGCACATAAACATAATGTAGGAACAACTCCATAAGTACTCCAGAGCACTGTTTCACTCGATGAAAATTATTTCACTGCGTTTGAACGCAATTTTAACGTAAGCACATAAACATAACGTAGGAACAACTCCATAAGTGCTCCAGAGCACTGTTTCACTCGATGACAATTATTTCACTGCGTTTGAACGCAATTTTAACGTAAGCACATAAACATTACATAGGAACAACTCCATAAGTGCTCCAGAGCACTGTTTCACTCGATGAAAATTATTTCACTGCGTTTGAACGCAATTTTAACGTAAGCACATAAACATAACGTAGGAACAACTCCATAAATGCTCCAGAGCACTGTTTCACCCTAGTCAAGTCGCACAGCGTGTCGAGCAAAGGAACAAAATAAAGAATGAAAGTCTGTGATTTAAGCCATTTGTTGAACCGGTTCAAGTTGAAATTATAAACTTTCGTCACTGTCACCGTTCGCAGGTAACGTTACTTACTATTGTTAATTCTCATAGATATATGTATACGTATACAGTTACTGTAAAAATCACAACGATAAATAACATTTTAGCTGCGAACAACAACAATGGCGAAAGTTTATAAATCCAGCTTAACTCGCGTTTGCACTTGCATTGTCTATTTCAATTTATGAAACCCAAAGCGCTATAGAATATTTAAATAAATATATGTTATAATAATAATTTTTTACAGAATATTTCCGTCACCGTTGGTCCGCCAAGAAAACAAACTAAAGGCAAATATGCGTATTTTTGCCACTAGTAGCGCTGAATTTAATTTCTACAGTATATTGGTAACGTTGGACGCGACACTAAGATTATAGAGGGGGCTTTAGAGACACCGAATTCCGAGTCGATAATTGTGCCGTTCAGTGCACAAATCGATTAACTCCACAAATTATGTTCAAAGTTATGTTACAAATATAAAAGTAGGTACTTAATCAAGTGCTTCGATGCTTAAATTTATGAAAAATGCAAAAAGTCGAGTTACTTAATCGATTTGTCGACTGAGCGCCTCAATTGGCATTGCATGTTAGGTCAATCCTATATCTCGTCTGTAGCTGAAGCACCGAAATTAACACTGTGCCGCCATCTTGCGGCGAAAGTGCGAACTAAGCATCGTAGAAAAATTTTAATTTACAAAATTGTAATTTTAATCATTAACCTGGCACGCATTTATTCTAGTATATATATATTCTTAAATATCGCTTTTTCTTTTTTAAAATGTGTCTGTTGTAATTTGTAATACCTGAAGGGTACCCTAACACGCGAAATTCAAAATTATTATGCAGCTTTCGAAATTGTCTCAACAAGCATAACTCACGGACTCCTTGTGCCAAGTTGAAAATCAAAGCAGTATAATTAAAATGTGAGGAGTTATTTCGCGAGTCAATTTACCAAATTCTAAAGAACAATGAAATTAGAATATTGTCATTTAAAAACCGAGTGAGGGACTCAATGCTTCTTAAGAAACTTTCCAGAAATACCGTTAGATGGCAATATCATTTGCGTATGTTTGAAAATCGCGTGGATCAATTTACACAGAGAAATACTGACAAAACGTGTACAGGTTTCCATTGATAAATTCTTAGACATCTTTCAGTACTGAAAATATGTCGTATACGCATATATGTAATTACTTCTACATATATTGCTAGCACGTATATTTCCTATAAGCGGGAGCGGCGCCGAGAAAGTGAGACAGTAGCAGCTGCACGCATGCGCAGTTGTGCCAAAGTACGAAGAGAGGATAGATAACTGTCGCGAGAGTGAGAGGTTGATATACAGTATGTCTGATTTAAATGGAAACAGGTAATTATTTCGTAAAAAAGTAAAGATACAAAAAAATTTTTGAAACAAAAGTTGGTCGGTTGGAAAGGGCGCATAATAGGGCGTATTTTGTTTTTTTTGTGATTGGAGGTATAAAGAACATTTCAAGGTGATCAGCGTTTTTTATACAATGCAGTATTTTTGTATTCATAATGTGATAGCGGTTGCCGAGACGAGTACAACGACCTATAATGAAAGGTTATTCGAGGTCTTAAAAAAGTCGTAAATTAACAAAAAACATGTCCACACTTATATTTTTCATACAGCATTTAGTTACAACAACAAGAACTAACAAGAACTTTTCAGTATATTTTGTATTTGGCCGTTCCTTCAACATGTCCTCCGTCATTTAGAATACAACATTGCAATCTTCTCAAAAATTCTCTTTCTACGCGTAATATCTTATCATTTATTTTTATACATGCAGCAATAATCCTCGCACGTAATTCACCAACATTATAGGTCGTTGTACTCGTCTCGGCAACCGCTATCACACTATGAATAGAAAAATACTGTATTGTATTTAAAAAAACGCTGATGACCTTGAAATGTTCTTTATACCTCCAATCACAAAAAAAACAAAATACGCCCTATTATGCGCCCTTTCCAACCGACCAACTTTTGTTTCAAAAATTTTTTTGTATCTTTACATTTTTGCGAAATAATTACCTGTTTCCACTTACATCAGACATACTGTATGTATATGCTGCACCGTGGTGTTTGCGTCGCCTCTTCAGCCATTAGCGATATATATAGTAGTTTGCATATATGATTTTATACTAATTCTATACAATTCTATATGTAGTTGCCGATGACACTGTGCACGTGCATGGTTTTGACAACTATGTCGATTTAACACGTGTCATTGCCTATTTCCAGCAAATTTATAAAAAATAAAAATGTGTAAATCTTGTAAATAGTGTCTACGACTTAGAACAATTTCATCATTCACGTAATATTTTCAAAATCTTTCACATTAATTCTTTATTTACCATTCATTATTTAAATCAGTGGTTCCTAACCTTTCATTAGTCAGGGACCACTATATAGGTGAAATTTATTTTCTTCACAGACCTCCACGTCGTTAGCAGTTTAAATATCAATGAGACATTGAGGCTTACATACGCTTTACTAGCCATGAAATTCTAGGGTTAATATTATTACTTGAAGGTATCCGCATATTGTCACTTATTTAAAGTGTTCAAACGATTCCTTTGCTTATTCTTAATAGCGAGTAGAAAATCCTTGTTGCCACGAATAGCACGTTGAAAAGAGCGTAAGATATCTCATGGCAAAAATACGAAATGCCTTTTTTATACTAGAACTCTTCAAGATTGACGGCCCTTTTCTTGTATTCTAACGGACCACCGGTTGAGAACCGCTGATTTAAACAAAATCGTACCACTGTCGGTTAACAATCAAAATTATTTTCAGGTGTCTGATTGACAAGTGTACATAATATTACAATTAAACGAGCAGTTCTCGATTACAATGGATAACGGAGCGAAAAGCGCAGAAGTACCCAACGATCAGGCGCAATCGGACGTTTGCAAAATGTGCGGTACATTGTGCGATCCGTACAATAAACCGGCATTACGATGCGCGGGATCTTGTTTCAGAAAGATCCACATTGTATGTTTGAAAAGAGGAAGCGTTCCGGCTTCTTTCGTAGGAGATGTCTTCTTCGAATTGAACTGCTCCGATTGTAATCCCTTGAACGAGGAAACAGTTATGCGCGATAGAATGCCCTGGCTGAATGTAATAGTATTAACGTTGTATAACTTACGCGAGAAGTCCAGCGGTATTAGCAAGAGAGGATACTTTCATTGGAAGTCCGACATCAGCACGTTTGTTGACCGTAACTGGGAATATCTGTTCAAAAAAACTGTGTAAGCGATGAAACGTACCGAAACTGATATTTTACACATGATATACAATGCGAAAGCGATGCTCTTTATGTATCTGTAACTAAGAAACGTGTGTCGCAATTTTCTGTACAGCAAGAAGAAAAAGAACTGGATCGGTACTATATCGGGAACCTTGTCGCATTACAGTGGAATCTTTTTCAAATCGGGCACGATTGAGTTGGGCGAATCCGGATGGTGGCGCCTGATAGAAACCGATCCACCTGAAGTTCTGATCGCCAAAAGTAAAATTGTATTTTAATCATCGTGCGCGTTGAAAATTCTATGTAATTCTGTGTACGGTATCTTCGCAGATGGAAAAATGATCTTAGAACGTAAGAAGCAAGGGAGTGGTCACTTGAAATTGTCCAATAAATTGTACGATAGTCCAACGCCATCTGAATCCAGTATTTCGGTAGGAGAGGACAGTAATTGTGGCGGAGAGCTGATAAAGAATCCTGGCCCGTCTATGTACTCACACGCTTACGTTCAACCTTCCGAAAGATTGTCGGATTTTCTGTTGGAGGAAGATGAATTGAACGGTACGCAACGATAATGTAAAAGTATCAAGAATATGTATAACGTTGGAATGGTCTTTTTACAGACATGAATATCGAAGACGATACGGTCATGCACGATGATCAGGATACTCCTTCATTGTCGGATTTGATAAACGAATGTCAGTATCAAAACGCCAATTTTTATTTTCCCCAATTGTTGGATAACTTCGCATCCGAATGGCCGTGCAGCATGGATAATCAAATGGATATTCATAACAACGCCAAACATGAAAGAATTAAAGAAGAAGGAGATGACGACGATGAAGAGGAAGAGGAAGACGATGGAGGAGAAGACGAAGAACAATACGAAGAAAACAGCAACGACAGTCTTAGCTGTTCGCACGAACAGCCACCTGCTTCGTTATTCCACAAAACAATGCGACACGAGTGGCCCTGGCGGAAGAATACAGTTACTAGTAAGCCGATCCGCGTGTATCAACTTTGCGATTATGAATATTGAAACCTTACTGCGATATGTCGTTCTAACAATGTTACAGATGAGAAGATACCTCGCATGACTCGCCATGAGGAATCATATTTATTGCAAAGAGTTAATAAGTCTGATTTGAGCTCGGCGCCAGCCTCCATTAGGCGATTATACAGAAAATTAGCCGTGCGCAGAATGAAGAGAGAGTATGGTTTGCCGTTGCTGGACATAGATCATCTTGGACCTAAATCGGCGTTGACTAATAAACCTTTCAAACAAAAGGATAGAATTTTAGACAGATTTTTTGGGGAAGATTTGGTCGGTGTATTCGAACAGAGACTGCAAGGGTACAACGAGCCATCGTCTGTACATAGTCCGTATACAAACAGACTGTTGAAACCATTTATAAGAAGGGACACATCTTGTCGTCCGTTATGGTTGAGATTAATGGACGAACTTCGAAATAAAGTTAATAAATCCGTTCCAAATTGGAAACCACCGGTAAATGCGTCTATCGATTATTCTTACGTAAGACCGCAGCATATACCTGCTATCAACAGTCTGTGTAGTCAATTCTTATGGCCCGGCATCGATCGTAAGTATCCAAATAACTAAATTTATCACTGATATAAATTGCAACTTATTGTAATCGGAGTTATTCTAACTTCTAATAACTTTTATTTCAGTGACCGAATGTTTGCAGTATCCAGATTTCAGTTGCGTCGTCCTGTACAAAAAATTAGTCATCGGCTTTGCTATATTAGTGCCAGATGTGGGTTACAACGAAGCTTACATATCCTTTTTTTTAACGCGTCCAGAGTGGCGCAGAGCTGGTATCGGCACATTTATGCTCTATCACTTGATCCAAACTTGTATGGGTAAAGATGTTACTCTACACGTGTCGGCAACGAATCCTGCATTAATCCTTTATCAAAAATTTGGCTTTAAAGTGGAGGAGTTCATTCAAGACTTCTACGATAAATACATGTCACCAAATTCACGAGAATGTCGACACGCATTATTTCTTCGCTTAAGTAGATAATGGACGCAGAGACATTTTTTATTTATTCATACGGTACAGAGTTCCGTAAATTAAACACCTCTTTTGACCATCTCGTCGATGTAATTATCAAGATGTATCTCATCGATTGAATTAAAAAGCGAGACGAAGTGGTTACAAAGGATACACTTGTCTCTCCCCTTCTTCGCACAATACACAGCATAATAATAATACATATTCACGTCAAGTGCAGTTTCATACTTTCTACACTTCCAAAACAAAAACTACCAAAACTAATTAACACAAATCCACTTACCACAAGCCGTTTAAAAAAACATCTTCGACATTCCTACCTTTAAATAAACTATAAATAAAACTTCCACCGCATACACATTAGACAAAAAAAAAAACATTCCACCGCTCGTTTCTCACATCCATTTAAAATCTCCCGCGCAAAATCACTCGACTTCTCGTTCGACTAATCGATCTCCACGAGAGAGCAGGGTAGTGACGTAGCCGGGAATAGTTTGCTTGAGGTCCTACGGAACTGGCGTCGGGGCATTCTCGAAAGTTCCGGAAGCTGCTAGAAGGAAAGTTTGTATATATGGTCTGCGCAGCTTATGCGACAGTTTAGTACGTGACGAGTGGAGTTAAGTGTTGGTCTCGGTATCTGTCAGAATAAAGAGGAAAATAAGTTCGCAGATCGATCGAGGGTTTCACCTAACAAACAAACAAGTTGTGCCGCGTTTGGATAAATATAATTCAGACGTGTACAAGAATTAACGGGAGAAATAAAAGGAAAAGAGAATACAGTAAGTATCGATGCGGAATGCTTCCTGGTAACTTTCGTCGGGGTTGAGGAGAATAAAAAAAAAATGGGCGCTCTCCAGCAGGAAAGATTTCCATTCCGTATGGTATCGTACTTCGAGAATCTCGTGACTCGAGTTACGTGAATTCTTGAAATAGTGGACGATCGTTCTCACGACTACGGACATTTTATTTTTACGTTTAACTCTCACGACGCGAATACGTTTACGGTTTCTTAAGGAAACGACGTGAGGAGAGTTTCGTGCTCGTGCATCCGTATTCATCATTTCCAGAAATAGATATCACTGTGGTGTGGTTTCTTACGTAGGTGTGTGCGTTACGGAGCATCGATGCCTCCTTCGTAGCCAGTAGTGGGTAGTGTAATGAAAAAAAGGGAAAAGAAAAATCTGAGAGAGAAAGAGAAAAATTCCTGTATCTCGTTCGAACGATTTTAACGGTGGATGCGCGGTAGAAAGTCTTGGAACTTCGTTTGGAATAGTTTTGTACATTTTTCTGGGAGCTGTGTGAAAAAAAGAATTATTTTTTGATATGTGAGAAAAATTGTCGACGATGAAAATTTGAGTGTCGTCGAGTCTTGGGTGTATTACAGTTTTTGGGAAATTAGATTCTAAGAACACAGTATGAAGGAGCAAAAAGTATGATTTTAAAATTGTCCATTGCTTTTCAGCTGTGAAGAATTATTTAGTTTTCGTCTCGTTGCATTTTCTTAGGCGTATGATAATTTTTGAGAAATAAAGTCTAAAGATTATTTTTATTGTTAGCTCGAAGAAGCAAGAAGTAACGAGAATCCAAAGAAATTCATTACTTCTCAATTGTGAAGAATTATTTAATTTTCGGCTCGTTGCATATTTTTATTGTTAACTCGAAGAAGCAAAAAGTAACGAGAATCCAAAGAAATCCATTACTTCTCAATTGTGAAGAATTATTTAATTTTCGGCTCGTTGCATTTTCTTAGACGTATGATAATTTTTGAGAAATTAAAGCCTAAAGATTATTTTTATTGTTAGCTCGAAGTAGCAAGAAGTAACGAGAATCCAAAGAAATTCATTACTTTTCAATTGTGAAGAATTATTTAATTTTCTTCTCGTTGCATATTTTTATTGTTAACTCGAAGAAGCAAAAAGTAACGAGAATCCAAAGAAATTCATTACTTTTCAATTATGAAGAATTATTTAATTTTCGTCTCGTTGCATTTTCTTGGATATATGCTCATTTTCGAGAAATTAAATTCTAAAGATTATTTTTATTGTTAGCTCGAAGAAGCAAAAAGTAACGAGAATCCAAAATAATTCATTACTTTTCAATTCTGAAGAATTATTTCATTTTCATCTCGTCGCACTTTCTCACGCGTATAATAATTTTCCAAAAATTAAAGTCTAAGGATTATTTTTCTCGTCAAATCGAAGAAGTAAGAAGTGCTCGTCGAAATCCAAAATAATCCATTACTTCTCAAACGTGAAAGATCGTTAAATTTTTGTCTCCTCAAATTTTCTTCCGTACACTATAATCACCACGAAATTAAACTCTAACTAATATTCTCACTGTTAACTCGACGAACTAAAAAAAAGTAAAATTGATTTCGAAAAAGTCGAAATGTCCGAGTCAAGACATTCCGAGTGAAGATGTTCGCGGTTGCTTTGTAATTAACGTATCAACATTCATCTTTATTTGTAAACAAATCTGATCGAGGCATAAATTATTGAGAAATTTCTGCCTTACCGAAATATGTCCTTCACTCTTTCGATATATTCACGCGTCTACGTACACACGTATATATAGTTACTCTGGAACCTCTTCTTTGCCGTCACGACAAAGAATTGCCATAAAAAGGAGAGCCTCGTATAAAATGACGCACGCGTATTCGCGCGGTAAACTTTTCTTCTCAGACAAAGAGTTCGATTCGTCCGTGAAATAAGCAAGTTTCATATACAATGAATAATTGAAACATCCATGCACCAGCAGAAAACTTAAGAAATCCTTTTCTGCGTCTTAATCACAGTGCGCACAATATTCTCTCTCCTCCAACGTTATTAAAAATGTCAAACCTGACGTTAGTAAGGTCATCGCTCTTATTAACGTTTCAGATCGTCCAACAATGGGGAAGGATTACTATAAGATACTTGGCATCAGTAAAAGTGCCAGCGACGACGAGATAAAGAAAGCTTACAGGAAGCTCGCGTTGAGATATCATCCGGACAAGAATAGAAGCGCCGGTGCAGAAGAGAAGTTCAAGGAGATAGCAGAAGCTTACGAAGTTCTGTCCGATGCGAACAAGAGACAGACGTACGACAAGTACGGAGAAGAAGGTCTCAAAGGAGGACCATCTGGCGGAGGAGGAGCCGGTGGTGCCAGTTACACCTTCCACGGAGACCCAAGAGCCACGTTCGCTCAGTTCTTCGGTTCTGCAACGCCGTTCCAAACGTTCTTTGACCTTGGTGGCGGCTCCACCAACAGAGTTTTCAGTTTTCATGACGACGACATAGAAATGGATGATCCGTTTGGTTTTGGCGGTCCGACGCGCCAAGGTGGACAAGCCGGTGCCTTCAGATCGCACTCGTTCAACTTCACCAGCCCCAACGCTTCCAGAGTAAGCTCCAAGGATCGCGTACAAGATCCAGCCATAGAGCACGATCTCTACATCAGCTTGGAGGAGATCCTGCGCGGTTGCACCAAGAAAATGAAGATCTCGCGACGAGTGGTTCAACCGGACGGTGGCATAAAGAAGGAGGACAAAGTTCTTACGATCAACGTTAAGCCAGGATGGAAAGCAGGCACTAAGATTACTTTTCAGAAGGAGGGCGATCAGAATCGTGGAAAGGTACCGGCGGATATTGTCTTCATCATCAGAGACAAGGCGCATCCTTTGTTCAGGCGAGAGGGCAGCGACATCAGATACACGTGTAAGATGAGCTTGAAGCAAGCGTTGTGCGGCACCATCATAGAAGTTCCCACGCTCACTGGTGAGAAGATATCATTGAACTTGACGAATGAGATCGTCAAGCCAAATCTGGTTAAGAGAATACAAGGACAAGGTCTGCCGCTACCCAAGGAGCCGAGTAAGAAGGGCGATCTCATGGTCTCGTTCGACATTAAATTCCCAGAGGCATTGTCGCAAAGTGTCAAAGACATACTCTTCGACACTCTACCAAACTGAATGGTCCGCACACGGTGTACTACACTAAATGGACAACTGACATCCTTTACAGCAGTCCTTTTTAAAACGTCACATTTGACGAGACTAAAGACTCGTGTACGTTTTAGTACATACCAACCAGTGATTTAGAGCACTATATATACCGATGCAGAGGTGGCCGCGCCATAGACGATTTCATCCCTTGGTTAAGAGAAAAGGAGAAGAAAAAGAAGAAAAAAACAGAGCAACGGATAATGTGATTTTGATATCGTTCGTGCATAAAAACATTAGTATCCTTCGTTTTAAATATAAATGTGCTTCTTTTCGTCGTGTAGTATGAAACACAGAACTGAACGCTTGTTGCCATTTTATGGAGCAATGAAAATACGCTGTTAGCCTTCCGCGCGCGGAGATCCTAAACACAGATTAAGATTAATTGTATATTAAGTTAAATTAAAGGCGATTATATAGTGAGAATCTGTTTAGTGCTATGTTTTGTGTGACTGCGTTGATCTGAGAATTTCGTTGTTATGTATATTCAGAGTGTATGGATATGTACGCGGTGTGAATGTGGTTTGGTAAGCGTGCGGTGTATTTAGAGTGCGCGCGCTTGAATGTATGATTCTCAAACATCCTGTAATTTTCCACGCGTATATGACAAAATGGGCTCCACCGTCACTGTGTTCACATAGCAAAAAAGACAATATTTTCTTTACCTCATAGTCTCATCGAGTGGCGATCTCCTTTCTTTTTTTTTTTTTAAACGTGCGTTGGATTATTGTTAACGTCCTCTTTAATTTGATCAGCCGCTCTACTCGTGCATCCGTGGAACATTTTGTCATATCGAAAGTAGAAAGTTTCTCATATAATCCAACTATCACTTGTAATATTTCACCGGTTGTTTTTCTTACGCAATCTCTACCACAGGTTTATCGTTTCATTGAATTATTTGTACACATAAAATAATACGATACATTATGTTACATGATATGTCTTTATTAATTCTCTCTCTCGCACACGTCCGCGCTCTTGATACAATAATATCGGGACACACTCCTAAAATAGTCACAGGAATGAATGACATCATCGACCTACCACTCTTATACTTCTTTCACGCGAATATACGTCGAAAGAATATTCGGATGGAAATATATCTTACGAGTAATCACTCTCGTTTTGCGTTTCATCCTTTTGTTGTAACTATTGTAGACTTTGCAAATTGATACATTATCTTTTTCCATCTCATCGTGCGCATATTAATCAACAATGTACATTCGTAGAGATATAAGCTTGTAAATTATATTGTTCGAAGCTACGATTAAGGTTTCTGGAAGAGAAAGAAAAATTGCTTCGTTAATACTGCAACACAGAGTCAAGCTGTAAAAGATGATTTGTCAAATAGAATTCGATAATTCGCGGTAATCCACGTCGTTCCATTCATCCACATGGTTCAATGATCCTCCATCCGATGGCCAAGAAGTTAGTAAAGGCAATCCGTCGGGTGTTGAGCCCAATTCTTTTATATCTTTAGCGGTGAAGCCACGCTCGTCGGGACGAGCATTTTGTGGTCCAAATAGAATGTCGTCGTCGCTTTGATCGTAAGCAAACAATCTTCCAAATCGAAAACTCTTGGGTAAACAGTGATGTTGACGACAAAAATAATCCTCCTTGTCTCCTCTGTAGCACCACGTTCCATCTGGAAAGTATGGGTCAAGGCCAAGGTCGTTTAATTCCATCCGCGGTGCGTAGTAAGACGCTATATCTTTTCGTCGACAGAATATAGCACAGGCCATCCATGGCCTCTCAAATTCATGTGGTGTTTGCAATCCGTCCGCTTCGCCATCCAATTCGAACAATCTTCTGCTGAATTGAGCGCATCTCATTGTAGCGAACTCAATTATGGTCTTACGCTCCTTCTTGCAGAGCTTATCATCTTTGCAAAGCGTTACGTCATAATGAGCTCCAGCACATTCTCCATTTCTGCTTGATTTCTGTTGCTCGCAGAATCTGTGCCGTTGTTGTGCTCCGCTGGATTTCTGTAGGCATCCACTTTTGCAGGCGTCTACCTTCCACTTGCTCCAATGTCCTTCGTGGAGGTTCGTGTGATCGCCAGTAGGATCTTGAATCGTGGCGATACACTCACCACCTTGACACTCACGTCCTGGCGCGCAATAAGTGCCATCCAAGGCAGGACCTGCGTAGTAATAACCACTTCTATGAGGCGTGTGACATTGCAAGGAGCGACACGCTTGAAACAATGTGCTAAACGACGCGTCCTTGTCCCTCAGAAGTAATTCGCACTGCCTCTTAGCGCTCCACTCTCTACCCGGTGAGTCTTCGAATCTTGTGTGATCCAGATTCTGGTCGTGCGACTCGTTGGACTTGTCCAAGAGACATGATTTTGTCTCAGGAAGTGCCAGCGCAACCTCACGACTGCATTTGGACCAAATAGTTTCGCCTTGTGTGCCTCTACTCGGTGACATGATGTAACCATCCTTCGAGCAGAAATTTCCAGTCGAATCATGATGCATTCCTAAACTATTGAAGCGAACGTTGTTGAAATAATGTATTTGGTAGCTCCTCGTAAGTATTAAGTCACGCTTCAATCCTACTTACTTGTGTCCAATCTCGTGAGCTGCTATGTAGACCGATGTGAAGCCTGCTGAGGGATACGGCTTACCAAAGTAATTCGTTACTCCAAATTCTACTATAACGCATGAATATTGAGGGATACAGAGACCGCTTACAGTGGCGAGACCCATTGTTGCGCTGTTCTTCTTTCCATTCTCCACTGCGAAGAAATCTAGTCCCGATACGTAGAGTCCCATGTCCCAATGATTTGGATGGTCATCGTAAGGAGGATTATGCGCGTTGGCGTAATTACAGAAAGAATCTAGTAGAGCGCCACGGTCTCCATCGAAATGTGGCAGATCGAATGGTTGTCGCTCCATTATGTCAAGTCTCACGAGAGAAATATCAATCTTTATTCCCAAGCTCGGCTGATGGAAGAGGGCTTGAATGCCATTTACATACGCCAATAACATGTCACGAATCTTAGCATCGTCTTCATCAAGATAAGGCGAGAAGTGACGGTAAGCTGCTTCGTCAAAGAAAACTGCCATTTCTAACGTCAGATCTCCACTCACTCGTCTGTTGTGCGATCCGGAGAATGATTCAGTCCTTACGAGCCGCTTTGGATATATGGAATACCGATTGAATAATTTCTCTTGCGATATCAAAGGGATGCGAGTACGTTTCACCACGTGCAGCCTAGTAAGTAGTTCCGAGTTCTCCGTGGTATAGTAATTTTTAAAGAACGATGGAACTGCTTCTTGTACGGGAATAATTTCCAATGACATGTCTGCCAAGAAAATGAAGCCGTGCTGCATTGGAAGAATAAAATAATTTAAGATAATAACTTGAGAAATATTTAAGATAAAGATGATACTAACCACGGCTTGTTGCTGGCAAAGATTTATAGCAGCGGAGCTAACATCGTCCTGATGCAGATAATAACAAGACACCGGATTGTCCAACTTCAGCAATCGTTCCGCATACTCATTTTTATTGTGCTTCCAAATTTGAAAATTAGGAGCGATGATCTTGTCATTTCTACGTAGCGACAGATCAATCTGCTGTCCGAAAACCTTCAGCGACAAAGAAATCTGTAAACATTGTACATATTAGTTCATCGATAGCGATACAATTTTGCATTGGATAAATTGAGAGTAAACGCGTCCTTGTATTTCTTGAAATACATAGTTACCTGACTGGGACTCTCAGAATTCCATAATGGTAACTCTATCACTTCGACGTCTTGTAAATAATGTCCATGTATTTCGTACAATAAAATAGAGAAGATAATTTCCAGAGTGTTCATATTGGTGCAACTTTTTCGCGCGTGTAACGCGATCGAGTGTTTGCCACCTTTTTATATGCACATATACATAAAGACACGCGTATAAAACCCGCATTACGTTTATCTTTCATAAAACAATTATAATGTAAGCTTTATGCTGGTGCCTCTATTTCATATGCCATTGAACTACAGATTATATAACTGTACATATAAGATATATATTTTTAAATTAGGAATAAACTAATTACACTATCACAGCACAGTTCACAATAATCATGTGATACCGTAAAAATGTAGTATATATATATTTGCTTATAAACTTGATTGTGTAATATACAAAACAGATTTTATATTAAGAATAACCTGTTCAGGGGAAATATTTGTACTATGTTGTGTTCATCTTACAGATTACTCTTTTTTACATCTGTAAACGATCTACAAATACTAACGGTACGGTCGCTTAATAAATTAGAATACGCAAGAATACTGTCACCAAAAATAATTTACACGGACGAACGATACCAAAGCTGCTTTATAAAAAAAAAAGAAAGAAAACTGTAGACATAAGAATAATTCTCTGCTTTGCAAGATTTATGCTCTGCTCATCAACTTTGACAATAACGATACAAGAGTGCGAAAACGGTACATTGATTTTGCATTAATATTACTTTTTAAAATTTAATGGGAGGTAAGAATAAAAGAGAATGCTTACTTGTTACAAAAACCTTAGTATTAAAATATTCCAATAAAAACAATAAATAATAATGATCAATAATAATAAAATTAATCAATATAATATTCGGCAGTGTATGTAACATGCTAATGTTGGCAGGTGCCTACAAGTTATAGCTATACTACTGTATAGGGATTATTAAATAATTCAATATTTAATTACAATCATGCATGGCGTCAATCCACTTTTTACATCGTTGAATTGAGGATCCTTTTTACATGTTTCTTATTCGATACGGTGACTAAAAATTCTTTTATACAGTTTGACGTATATGCTTAACATGTCGAGCTCATTTACATTTGATACGTCAAGCGATGGGTGCCTTAATTGACGCACAACGTGGGATTTTTTAATTCTGCGCGTATCGTCTTACAGATATCGCAGCAATAGTTTTGGAGAATTTTTGCCAAATATGAAATAAGTTTAAATTCCACTGAACTGACTATTTTGCTGTCCGTTGTCGATACATTAAACAACAGTGAACACTTCGATAATATATCTTCCAAGATCAATTGGAGGATACAGCCGCGTAAAAAAATTTGCAGCAATTATTTGCTACGAACACACAAAGGTTTTGGTAGCTTCGCGTTATCATCTATGCCAGTCGAAGCATCTGTAAATGCATAGCACGTTGTTTATGTAGTAGTAGTTCGCCGTCGATTCATACAGTTATTGTTGTCATAATTGTGTGCCGTCATTTCAGATGCCAACTACAAGCTACACACCCTCCACAAGGCATGTAACACAATCTCAGTGATATCGTGTAATTGTTTGTAAAGATATATTTTCATTTAACGCAACGTCACTAATTTGGCAATAAATAATACGTTGAACTTTCCGTGAAATTTAACTCGTTAATAATAATGTTGAAATGCTACGTTGACAAATGAAGTTCCACAGTAATCCATTGTACGCGAATGCACATAGCGCGTAGAAAATGTACTCTTACGTATTACATTTCGATTTGTATCAGTGGCGTTGTTTAATCTTACAATTTCTCCGAATCGAACGATAAATGAGCAGGAATAATAAAAACTGCGCATTACGCTTTCAATGCGGAGCGAACATTAAATAGCCTCCTATTACTTCACATATCATAACGATTTAAAAGTATTTTTTACAGTGTGTACGACAAGCGCGTTACACTACGACGCTGCATACAGACTTAGGAAAAAAAGAGAAGAAAAAAAAAACAATAATAATTTAACTAGACTACGGAAGAAACTGTATACTAGTTCCCTTCGATTAAATAATTATACTTTCCTAGTTGAAGAACTTGACAATTCTGTCGAAGCGAATTCAAATTTTCTCTTGTACTATCGCACAAAGGTATATTATACTAACTCGTGAAAATAATTTGATTCATTCCTCGTTTAATGAGTAATGCTATTCATTAGCCGGAATCAATTTAATTACGACTGATCATCATTTGCGGGCCACTGCCCGGAATGATTCCAATCCCAATCTTTACCCTTAGGTCGGAACTTACTAGTACTTCCAGCATTGTTCCAATCCCTGTGGAAAAATTTTTTCTTAAAATGGTGGCGTTCGGGATCTGGTTGTCGTTGATATTTTAGAGGCACAGATGTATTGGCACTTGTAGTACCATTCGTAGGATTCGGTGGACGAGGGCTAGTAGGAGAAGGTGTCCTTGGTGGACCGAGCGCTTCATCGGGAGAAGGAACAACAGGAGGAGGACCCGTTACAGTGCTATCTGACCCTAACCCACTGTCCGGACTTGTGTTTACGCCTTCCGTAGATCTTCTTCGTTTATCCAACTCGGTAGATGCAAACGCAACCAAACGATCGAATCCTGAGCTAATACGGTCTTGCCAATCAGCTTCGCCGTCTGCAAGGTAAATTTCATTAAACGATCGCAAGGCTCATAAGCGCCAAATAAAAAGTTTGCATTCTCATAAAAATAAGCCATTGTCAATTACAATGTAACCGATCCATTACTGATGTATTAATGTTTTAGAAATGTAAAAAAAACCATCTTTGTATATTATACTTTTCGTCGTATGCCATATATCTCCTGTACACACGAGTATATTGTAATGTGGAAAATAATATATGGATGAAATGGTCGTAAGAGCCTTGAAAACATTCGTATGCAAATGTCGTAATATAATGTACATTGCTTACTGATGAGGGTGGAAGGTGAACGAAGAATGTAGAATGCTAAAGAAAAACAATATGTGTATCAGCTAATGAGGAGAAGAAAAAGACAAGCACCTTTTTCCGTCATGCACAAGATTAGAAATTATTTACTTAATCGATTGAACTTTCCAAACGCAATATCTCCGTTCAATTTTCTACGGATGTCCGATCGGTATTGCAAGACCTTGATTGTATTTAAAAATGATCGACAACGCTGTTCTACTATTATATGCAATATATACAGCTTTTTTAAGCTGCGTTAAGAGCTGGCACGATATGTCGCTCTCCGACATAAACGTAAGACAAATTATTTCATCGAAACCAGTTAGAGCTGATACTAGTCTGCGTTTTGCATTGCACGTAATATTAATTCTATCATGTACAAAATATATCGCACTCTCTACATAGATATAGAAAAGTAATCAAACTATACATTTTGTACTCTCACTCATGCGGCATGCATTAGGAATAGCAAAAAAAACCCCTTCAACCGCACAATCGTATTAATTAGGCATGCTGTCATTACACTTTTATACTATTACGTAAGTATTTCTTGGATACACTTAAACACATCGTTTCAATTTATGCGCTACTTTGCAGATCCGAGTTTGGCTTATTTTCATGGAAATAGACATTATGGTTATTAAATATAATACTATACGCGAATGGACTTACGGTGTTGTATAGCGCGGTAAAACAAAAAAGTTAAAGGTAAAGTGTCAGTTAGCGAATGACCGTATTTATATAAACAATTTGGAACAACCCCTGTGGGACAACTCACCAGGAACCAACGGACCAACCCACAGGCAGCCGTACTTTTTGATTTCTCCCTCTGATCTGTGTCTCAATCTCTAATAAAACAAGCTTCAGGGGTTGTGAGCGAGATTGAGTATGTGACAGACAGAGCTAACCAACAAACAGCTACAGTGCATCTAACAAATACAGCAAACAACAACAAAAATAAATATAAATAAAGATCGGGTACCAGCTCCATAAGATAAAAGGTAAACCATAGACGATTATCTTAAACCATTAGTGCATAAAAAAAAAATAATGGAAGATGCATAGCGGAAACTAATACTGTATAGTATCTAAAGAGATGAAAGCAGAGTGTTAAGTAAAAGTTTTGTATAGTAAAGACTTAGGGGTATGTATCGGTAAACTGCGCGTTTACCGATACATACAATGGTCTTAAGAAGATCTAGTGGCATTCTTGTGTAGTTTCTCTTACTAGAAATATAGTATAACAAAGAGTCCTTTCCACCTGATAGATTCTACTTTTCAGCAATAAAAAATAATAATTATTATCGGTTACGCAGTGATTCAATAGTTCGGTTCTCTTGCTGGAATTTATGTAACGTGAAAATATTTCGAGAAGATAAGACAACGTGGCGTTACTTGAGAATCGGAATAGACTACGATGTAATAGTTCTTAAACGATGAGTCTTCGCACGCAACTATCCGCAGATGTAATTATCGATTTGATTTGCGAAACTGTATTACAGCATATAACAAAAAACCCAAGGAAAACTCTGAAAACTGGTGTAGATATTTGCATAACCAGCGTAAGATGTACATATAAAAGTTCTCAATGTCGAGCACACATTTAAAGATGATGCAAAAACTAAACGTCGCTTTTAATACAAATTTTTGAGAATGATGATTCGGTTGATGTTAAACGGTCGATGTAACTTACCGTCGTCCCCAATTCCATTACGCTGCCTCTGAGTTGTCATTTGTGGCTCGTCGACAAGTGGCGTAGAAGTGTTAGAATGGGGTTCTACAAGCGGACTTAATGGAGCTCCTGTTGTGCTTACTGTAGAGACGACTTCTGTTTTTACTGACATTGATGCTTGCGAATGACAAATACCTGCCACATTTCCGTTTGTGGTGGTACCGCTACTACTGCTACTATTGCTGCTGGCATATCGCGGGTACGGTTGAAATCTATCATTGAACAAAGCACACATGAAATCAGTTATTATTTAACATCTGCAGTATTGCATTTATTATTGCCAAAGATTAGTAATGGTAACAAAAGCAGCTACCAGTTTGAAACACAATACGTGATACTCAATTATTCAATACCTTCGGTTTGTAGAAAGCATTTGTTGCTTGTTACTGCCATTATGATTGTTCAATATTCGTGCATGTAAAGATGCAGCTAATCCTTCCACTGGCAGAAGTTCACCGTTTGATGAAGTCTGCGATGTATGTAGTGACGGCGTTGGATGAGACTGTGTAAGAGGCTGTGCTGGATTGTCAGAGAAGTACGATTCATGATAAGGCTTAATGTCCGCTCGAGGTAACTGAACCGGTGTATATCTGTACAAATGAAGTAAATATGTACTCGTAATCACATCAGTAAGTTTTTCTTGGAAGATTAAAGTTTTCGCTTTATCTTACCTTTGCGTTTGTGTTACTGGTGTGAATAAGACAGACGATCTAGAAGTTGCGGTTGGCGTAGATGTTGAAACCGTGGAAGATGTTGGAGCGTAACTAGCGACATGAGCAAGCGTAGATAGGCCAGCGTCTCCTTCTGCACTGGCAGGCCTACTAATCGGTGAGTACACCGTTTCTGGCCTTATCATTGCACTCATGTCAATAGCGGCGTTGATTATGGATTGATTTGATATTTCTAACGTTCTCTCTATCTCTCCGCTCACTAGATCACCGATTGTTCTAGTCCCAAGTAATCCGCTTCCTCCTGGCAGAATACGATTGTCGTGACTTGACTGCCTAGAGTCAATGGTAGATCTGTCGGATGGGGTTAAATGAGATGATAAACGCTCTTGAGAGAGATGCCGCCGAAGAGCTAATTTAGCAGGAGAGACCTGGTGCAAAAAACATTATAGTTTTATAACGTGCGTTAACTACAGTTTGGATATCACTATATTCAAACAAAACACAATTAACCTGCGTATAATCTGGCGTGGCAACGCTCTGCGGCAATGCAACACGTTTTCTATCTGATTCCGCTTGTTGTTGCAATTGTAGTTGTATTTGTTGCTGTTTACTTCTATTCTGTTGATCTTCGTTCAACACGCTCGTAATGATACTCTTTAATCTGTCCTCAAAATTTGCAACACGCGGCGGCTCCTGCGTTCTAGCTACTTCTTTATTTGTTGCTTGCGATTGCGTAGATGGAGTCGTAGAGGGTGTAGAAAAGCTAAGAGATGCTTGTGGCAGTCTAGTTCTTGAATTATTATTTGCTGTATTAGTGCTTTGCCTATTTGGTATACGACCAGCTTCTATTTGTCTACCTGTCTCCAGAATCTTTTGCGCCAAGATTTCTGGATTGTTCTCCTGTATTTTACCAATATCCGGAACATCTGGCCATTCTTGTGATCTCGAGCGTCCTTCCCTACTTTTACGTGTTGAACCACTTTTACCGGTTTGCGGTTGATGCTGACTCTGCGAATGTTTAGTACCTATAGTCTCTCTTTGTTGCTGCGCCATTGCGGCGACTTGCTTTTCATTGCTCGCCCTTTCTAATATGTTCAACTCGTGCTCCAACTTTGACACCTATAATGTAAGTTTTTTCTCTATAAGACATTGTAATGATCGTTATCGAAAGATCATATGGTATAGAATAGTAAGGTCGCAGGATAATTACACTATACATAATTACAATACGGACAATTGTATACCTGAGAATGCAATCTTTTTCGCTGTGACAGTGTAGCAGAAATTTCTTTCAGTATATAATCTTGCGTAAGTGGCTGAGGTGGATTTGGTAGGCCATTCGAATTTGCATGGCTATTGTACTTCTCTTGCAACTCTTGATGTCTCAGCGCAATTAAACGTGTCTGTTCGGTTTCGATAGACGATACCTGAGCTTGGAGCTTACTGGCCTTAGCTTGTAGCTGTTTATGTCTAAGGACTATTTCCTTCGCTTTCGCTAGTAAGTCACCAGGAGAAGTCGCATTAATTCCTAATTCAGTCATTCTCGCTTTTAACAAAGCTACACTATCATCTATTAACACTTTAATCTGCTTTTCTAGTTGCGCCGCTCTCGACTGTAATTTAGAATTCCTCTCCCTCTCCTTTGCAATATTCGTGTTAACAGATACTCTGTACGAAGGTGTTCGCATAGATTCCAACATTAGCATGAATTGGTCCCTAAAGTTAAGAACGATAAAAGAGAATGAGAAATGCTCAGGTCTGTACAAACGTATTAAGTGATATTCGCTAAGAAACCGTACCTGTACAAGTCCAAAAGTATCTGTAGCGCGTATGGAGTCGCGGACGGAGCAGGCGGTATACTGAGTTCTTCGTGCACAGAGGTGGAATGCGATTGCAAGGAAAGTGACAAAGAAGAGAGCTGTTGATCCACGCAGCCAGGCGCTGGCGGTGGTTTCTTCCCAAGAGCCTGAGGCGAAGTACTGAGCAATGTTTGACTGTGTAGCAAATCTAGCCCAGAAATGTTGATGGCCTTCTTAGGTTTTGATTTCTTCACGCCTCTGCCTCTCTGCCTACCCCTTGCCGGTGGCCTTGCGATACCATTCGTCGTCTTTCTATTTAACTTTCTTCTAATCTTCGTCGGCTGTCGACGCTTCATGTTATTCTCATCCAGATCCGAGTCGCTATTCGTCCCTTGCTGTTCCGAATGATTTGGACTATCTAACTGCCTGGATAGATCACGCTTCGCTCTATCGCCCCTTTCACCTCTATTCGTTATCTTATTACTATTGTTGGCAGTGTTGCTTATCACAGAATCTGAGTTCTCGTCTAGACCACCTTGTTTATTGTTCTTCAAGCGGTGGAAGTAACGCTCTAGCTTGGTACGGTCGATTACATGCAAATAGTAAGATACTGGTTTCCCAGTCCAGGAAACGGAACCCTTGAGTGGTGACATTTCGGAGACATGCATTATTGTACCGATATCTACAAATAACACATATTGTATTGTGCTGTAAATAGTACTTTTTCATGCTTTAACATGAGAGTGGGGGGACCTACCGCTAAGATTTCTATCTGTGATGCGAAAGTTTAACGGGCAAAACGACTTCGAGGACACTATGCGTGCCCCATCGCGCAGATCAGCGAATCGCTCCTTCAACTGATGATCCACCGTAGGACCGAATGCAAAATTATTAACGAATACTATAGTGGATCCTGTAATACTTTCACGATGCTCGTCCGCTAGAAAGTCACCCTTTACCAGTCGATATTCCCCGCATCTCTTTCCATACCAATTTAGCCATTTGCGAAAGTTCACTTCCATGCTCTGGAACGGTAGAACGAAGAAAACTCTTACGATGTTTCAGTAATCGATAAGATTATATACGACATATACTATTCTCGTGTAGTACCTGTGCATATTTTGAAGGTACATCTGCTCTTTCAACGCCGACACAAATTTTGCACAAAGTCGCAGCGGCCATTTGTAGAACAACTTGACCAACGCCCGATCCCAAGTCAACGAACACATCATCCTCCGTTATATCAATCTGATCTATCATTTGACAGACCAGCTCGTAGCTCGTCTCTCCGTAAACCTCCGGCGAAAAAGGTTCGTACTGATTCAATTTATCCGGTTCCACTACGGCCTGATTATATGTCTGTTGCAATATGTGACGCAGTAATCCTCTACTCGGTCTTTTATTCAGCCTCTGCGATGGTAAGCTAGTGCCTTTTTCCTGCACGAAAGTAGCTTTATTACGGCCCTATTCAGGTTATTTTATTTAACTCAAATCAAAGTGATAATGCGGGAATTAACGGAGCGAAATAACTTCAGAGACCTACTTACCAACTGTACTAAACTATCAATGGCCCTATTAAACCTGTCGCACAAATTTTTCATACTCTCAAAGTCTCTCGTGTCATAATTGCAAAGAATGTTATTTTCTAACGGTAATTTTAAGTCCGGCAGATCCTCGCAAACCCATCGCATCGTTTCAACAACGTCCAGTGCTCCATCGTGACGATCCTATAACGAAGAAACCAGTTTGAGATACATGCGCTAGGAAAAGATCATGCGTACCACTAGCAAGCTACGTGTTGCTATCGATCAAAACATTTGGATCTCTTTAATCTCGCCGAATCTTAATCTGTTTCGTAACTGTGCGAGAAGCGTAAACAATCGCTGAACAAGAGGACCGTGTAAGCTCGTCCTGAAATCGAGCATCGCAAAATCTACTCCAAAATAATTTTGGAGACATAAACATAATAAAGCAAAGAGTCTAGTAAATTAACCAGAATATACTGAAATTCTGAAGGAACCAACGTAACAATCCAAAAAATCAACAAATTACCCAGTAAATACGCAAATTTAGAAGAAAGTAACACGACGCTCCAAAAAATCAACAAGTTACCCAGTAAATACTCAAATCCAGAAAAAAGTAACGCAACGCTCCAATAAATCAACAAATCACCCAGCAAATACTCAAATCCAGAAGTACGCAACGCAACGACCCAAAAAATCAACAAACAACCCAATAAATACTCAAATCCAGAAGAACGATCCAAAGTATCCACAAACTACCCGACAAATCCTCAAATTACCCTCGATCAGCTGTGCCACTCAAAAACTCCCAATACGTTACATAAACCCTTCGCCCTCATCTTGTCTCCTCTTCAAAGACAAAAAAAAAAAAAAAAGAAGAACCAAACAAACAAATTCCATCTTCCACCACGAGTACTCTCCTCGACGATTTAAAAAACCACTTACAGATCCGGAGCCCGAGGTGAGAGGCCATTGATAAATAATTGGTTCTGCTCCGGCTGGCGAGTGCAGGCGTAACTCCATTTTATTCACTTCCACCTTCCACCACCTCTCGTACGTCCACGTCCACCTCTCCTCCTTGTTATTGTTATTATTCACGTCTTACCAGCGGTTGTCACCAACCCGACATTCGTTATACTCTCCTTATACACCGTGGACCTCTTATTTAGTTACCGTCCACGATTCGCAAATCGTAATTCCTCTAGATTTTGGGGCCAGCGTGCGTGACGTAACGACCCAGAAATACCGTACGAGCGTAAGGATCTTGGCCTAGACGATGCTTTTTCCACGCACTAGGACTCCACCACCACGTAGACGACGCTCGCGGCCCCCCCCCGCTCCGAGCTTACCTCCCCGTACATGGAAAAGGAAAAAAAGAGAAACCAACTAAGGTCCACCCACTTTTACTCGTCACGAGGACAAGCTCCCGTTGGAACGTTGATCATCTGACGTTTAACGTGATCGGAGGACTGGCGTGATACACGAAACCACACTCCACCGTGTTATTATGGGTATTGGATGCGATAGAAAAACACTGACATCGAACTATTATGCTCTGCAGGAGGAGACAGCGTTTTTCGGGGGGGAGTGGGGGGGAATGACGACATCAAAACATGGCGTCATGTCTCTTTCTCCTATCCTAACCGTGGACTCGTGTGACCACCACATCCGGGTATACCACGCCACTTCCGTATATGCGCATGCGTTCGCCAACCGTTGAACTTCGGAACGAGGACAGAACGTGACAGTAGTGAGAAGTGTTATGAGAGCGGTGTGGTTGCTTAGGAGAGACTGCAGATGGCGCGAATTGTTGAGGTGGCGGGAATTTTTGAATGTTCTTGGTGCCACGTGATGGTTGGTGAAAGAGCGGTATTGTGATTGGTTAATGGGTGGCCTATCGGAGAGTGTTTGAGGTTAGGGGTTTGTTTTGAATTCTGTAAGTAGTTTTGTGTTTGAGTTTGGAGATTTCTGGGTTTTGTTTTACAAGAGGAATAAGTACGCGAGGGATTTATGGTTGAAAAGAATTAAGGAAGAAGGTTTGAGACGTAATTGAGATCCTCGTTGACGTTGTGAGCAGAAGTAATTGATTTCAAATTGCATTAATCGTGGTTTAGAAGTTTCTAAGACACGGGAAATGTGTGAATGCTTAATAATTTTGTGTAAATTGTCGGTGGTTGTATATACGCGAGACACGTGAAATATATTTCTTTGTGTACCATCGAGTTTTACTAAAAGCGTATTTTTCAGTCCTGCATACACTGTGGTAATCAAGATGGCGTGATAGTTCGGATGATCTCCGTTGGATGGCGACACGTGCTTCAAAAAATTAAATGCATTTCAATTCAGTCACGTTTGCTTAGAGAGCATCAGGTGCATTAGAAAGTCTTGTCGAATTATTACCCTACTGCGCATCTTTCTGCGCAGTTGTCGAAGTCACGCGCGCATTTTTCAAATTCGTGATTAGAACAGAAAGGATAAAAGTGTTTCTACATTTTTATGAACCATTCGTGCATTCGCATTTATTCTAGTTGTTTTTTATTCTAGTTTTATTTATTCTATCTTTGTTCTAGCTTCAATAATAGATTACGTTTGAAATGAGAGCAATTCGATTATAATAGCGTTACATTTGCATATTCGTGGAACGATTACACTGGCACGTTTCTTCTTTTCTCATGCACGTTACGTAATAGGAAACAAAATTTTATGTCTGTCCCTTTATTGCTCGTCAATGAGCGAACGCAGATGCGAGTGTTTCTTTCTTTCGATTACACGCACGATCGTGCGACGGGAACAATAATGAATAGCACAGATGGCAATTACGCGACAAGAATAAAAAAAACAGAATGTCTTCTTCGAGATCCGCATATATTTCACATCGAAAGATGCAACGAAAATTTGCGCGGGAAAATTTTTCTAAACTTCTATTTAAATTTTATTATTCAATAAAATCTTAATAATAAAATTTTATTATTAAAATTCATCTATTTTAATACAAAAAATCAAAAATGTTAATAATATCCCCAATACCTTCAAAGACGCGTAAATCTCTTTAAATCTATTTTTCAACACCTCTGCCATTGAGCCTTGAAAAAAAAAAGAAAAAAAAAAAAACCGTCGAGACGCACGTTCGCGCGATTGTCCCAACACAATCGACGTCTCGCGATATATAACCCTCGCTGTATTCTATTAAGTTTCTACTGACAACAGCCGATTAGTTTATTGAAGTTACGAAGACGCTCGGCACGTAGTGACATAACACAAACGTGCCAGAGCACCCTTATCTCTCGTGTCTTTTGTCGCGCGAGTGTACACGAGAGCGAAATACTCGATGGAATCGTCGCGTTCATCGGGCTTACACAACCGCCAGATAAACACACCACTTGGCCGTGTTGATACTTCACGGATTAATAATATCTACCGTGACAGTGGATAGTGACGTAAAACTGCATTCTAGATTATTATTCGTCCTGAAAGAAATCACGAAGAAATGATTTATTTGTTTAAATTTTACTCGTATAAACGATCGAGCGAATACGGTGAAATAATAATAAGTAAAGAAGTGCCACTCACTGTACCGTGCAAGCACGTGCGCGTCGTTCGCGCGACTAGTGGTGGGGGGTGAGAGAAGGCTGTCGCACGGGCGCACGTGTAAATATTTATCCGCGCATGCGCATACCACTCTAGGTGGTCACGTGACCTATGTCTCGTATAAGCCACGTTCTACCACCGGCCGGCGTTGCATTTCCAAGCGAAGCTTCGCGCGGTCAACACGTATCGCGTGTCAGATCGAGTCTCCGTGTAAACAATACGAAGTAACGCGACAGATTTCGAGGAAACAGGGAGCAAGAGCGAGTACTCTTTTTCCTTACCTTCCACTTAGATTCGCGTTGCGAAGGAACGTGTGCGGAGAGAAGCCTGTCGTAAGAAGTTACACTCGAGGATACATTCCTGGATTGTTTATCGTCGCGCTTGTCGGACGATCGAGAACGAAAGGAGTATACTACAAGAGTTCGATCTAAACAGGGGCGAGTGAGAGCGGACAAGACGAGCGGGTGCAAGCTTTACTCGGATCTCAACTTTGCCGACTTGAATTTTCGATAATTTCTATCATTGTCGTCACCCCCACTGACTGAGATGGAACGCAAGAACGTCTGGGACTACTCCATTCGCAATGGTGAGTACGAGTACGGATCTTATGGTCACGTGACCCTTTGTTGACTACCTTTCGAGGGCTCTCATTTTGGTTGAATATCGAAGTGGAACTTTTTTGATCGAGTAACAAGCATATTTAAACGGTTCTTTTTGTTTTTTCGTCGTTTTCACGGACAGATGGCACGTGCTGTTTTGAAATTGAGTGATTGGAATCGTGAATTCATACTTCAAGCATGCGTGGCGTCTAAAATGATGGTATATACATAATTTGTAGGATAGAATTCTATTTGGAATACGTGACCCTTTGTTGACTATCTATCGAGGGCTCTCATTGGTTGAATATCGAAGTGGGACTTTTTGATCGAGTAACAAGCATATTTAAACGGTTCTTTTTGTTTTTTCGTCGTTTTCAGGGACAGATGGCACGTGTCGCTTTGAAATTGAGTGATTGGAGTCGTGAATTCATACTTCAAGCATGCGTGGCGTCTAAAATGATGGTATATACATAATTTGTAGGATAGAATTCTATTTGGAATACGTGACCCTTTGTTGACTATCTATCGAGGGCTCTCATTGGTTGAATATCGAAGTGGGACTTTTTGATCGAGTAACAAGCATATTTAAACGGTTCTTTTTGTTTTTTCGTCGTTTTCACGGACAGATGGCACGTGTCGCTTTGAAATTGAATGACTGGAGCCTTGAATTCTTATTTCAAGCATGCGTGGGGTCTAAAATGATGGTATTATGCACCATTTGTAGGATAGAATTTTTTTCGAATCACGTGATCCTTTGTTGACTATCTATCGAGGGCTCTCATTGGTGGAATATTAAGGCGGGCTTTTTGAACGAGTAACAAACGCATTTGAATATTTTCTTTTTGATTTTTCTTTGCTTTATCGCACGGAAGACACGTGTTACCTTTAAATTCAGCGTCTGGAGCACGGAATTCTTATTTTAAGCGTTCGTAGCTTCGAAAATGAAGTTATCCTCGAGGCGACGGGTGACAGGATGATTTTGCCGGTCATTCTGCGCGCGCGCGTTCGCTAATGCGCCCGTTGCCTTGAGCCTGGGACCATAATGGGCACGCAATATGATGATTCACAGGGACTCGACGAAACTCTAATTTGCATAATACGTGTCCATCGATACCGTGGCTCGTTATCTTATCGCGAGATCTCGCGCCAGCTAGCTCGAGCTCGCCATCCGAGGGTGTCAATGTCGTGTTGTTGAGAAAACACGGATCTATTAGACGGTATTATTGGCCGCGCAGGGGTGCTCAACCGGTGCTCCGATTTTTCGTCTTTTCAAACGAAATCGTTGGGAAGTTCTTTTAACACTGAGAAACAATAGAGAGAATTTTTCTATGGAAAAAAATCGTCGATAATTTTAGGGTTAGTTGGTGAAATCTAATGAAATGCGTGAGTTAGGACGAGAGAATTTTATTTTAGCTTCTTTTAGATTCTTCTTTGAAACTTTCTTTTCTTTTATCTTGCTGTATTATACTCGCGCATTGAATATTTTAATTTGCAAAAAAACAAAACAAATGAAAAATAGTAACAAATTGAAGAGGCCACGATAAAAAAAAAAATAAAGGAAAACCTTGGTTTCCATCGATCGACAAAAATTCCACAGTAATTTGATCGATTAGTTTATTTGTTTAATTATTTATTATATAAGAAAACGGAGTATTTTAAAGTTTCCTCGAGATCTTCGATTATACTATTTCGACTGGCGTTTGGAAAAGTATCGCGTCTCCACGAAATGCACTCGTCTCGAATTCCTTCGAGAAAATGTGCTCGCGGGTCGTCGAACCGGTCGTCGAGGACGAAACGAGAGCGCGACTTCTTCTCGACAGTGCGTCGAAAGAAAGATCGAATGAAAGGAACGGAGCACGAGTATATTCTCGTCGGCCCTTCGGCAGAGAAACTTCGGAAACTGTTTCGGTGAAGGACGTTCGGGCTACGAAGGTAATCGAGGCCGTTGAAATAATCGAGGGACACATATGGCTTGTTTTGCTCTCGTTCGAGTATCTTTCGCGCGTAATTTTACGAAACTGAAATTTTGTTAACGTTATTGTAAAATTTGAAGAGGTATTTTTTTTATTTTTCAAAACTTCACCGTGACGCATTTTATATTTCTAGGATAATTAAAAAATCTTTTCTTTTCCAAGTAATAGGGTGAAAAATAATGAAATATCGACGAGTTATTTATTCGATATTTTTTGAAATAATCGAGGGACACAGATGGCCTGTTTTGCTCTCGTTCGAGTATCTTTCGCGCGTAATTTTACGAAACTGAAATTTTTTTTAACGTTATTGTAAAATTCGAGCAGGTATTTTTTTTATTTTTAAAAACTTCATCGTGACGCATTTTATATTTGTAGAATAATTAAAAAATCTTCTCTTCTCCAAGTAATAGGGTGAAAAATAATGAAATATCGATGAGTTATTTATTCGATATTTTTTGAAATAATCGAGGGACACAGATGGCCTGTTTTGCTCTCGTTCGAGTATCTTTCGCGCGTAATTTTACGAAACCGAAATTTTTTTAACGTTACTGTAAAATTTGAAGAGGTATTTTTTTTATTTTTAAAAACTTCATCGTGACGCATTTTATATTTCTAGAACAATTAAAAAATCTTTTCCTCTCTAAGTAACACGATAAAAAATAATGAAATATCAATGAGTTATTTATTCGATATTTATTAATTAATTTGTTCATTGGCAAAAAAAAAATGTTAAATAGTTCTTTCAAACACGATAAACAAATTCACATTTAATCTTGATTTTCTCAAGACGCATTTATTATTATTCTCCAATAATGTTCCAAGATGACGACGATTATTATTATTATCATTATCATTATTGTTCTTTAATTTAGGTTCGTGCTTCGGGTCTCGATTTTCTTTTTTATTTACGTTTTTTTTTCCTCTGCTCGTGCCCAGAGGCATCCTCAAAATTCTAACCTTGACAGTGACCAAGACTAATGATGACGAGAAATGATTACTCAGTAGGATCAGCTCTATTGTCGTCGAAGCGAGACGAGTTTTGAAGTAGACGGTGAGAAACTGACGAACGAGAGTGTTGAAAATAAGTGCAGAACAATTTCACGTGCTTCTCGAATGACAATAATGATTCTGACGGAGTTAGATCTCGTGTTGCGCGCGAGCCTTCTTCTAAATTCATGCTTCGACCTTGTTCCAAATCCTTCTCCTGTCTCTTTGACAATTTAACGATCACGCGTGAGAGGAAATTGAGATTCAAAGGATCTTTTTAAATTTATTCAGACGAGAGATCGTGTACGAGAAAATTGTACAAGAGATGAGAAGGTTTATATTGAAAGTGGCCTAAGTCTATTTTTTAAAAAAATTAAGATATCACATAATTCGTGAATAATCTAGTGCGATAATTTAATATTATGCGATATCTCATTAAAAAAAAAAAAAAAAAAACGGACTTAGGCCACTTTCAAAATAAACGGCTCGGATAATGTCTTCCTTCGACTTGTCTTCCATTTTTTTTTTTCATTTCATTTTTAATCGGTTCGTTCTTGGTTTTATTTCAATTTTGATTTTTGCTTAATTTTCAGTTGAAAGTATTCCGTCTTCTTCGACTGGTCTTCCATTTTTGTTTTCATTTTATTTTTAATCGGTTCGTTCTTGGTTTTATTTCAATTTTGATTTTTGCTTAATTTTCAGTCGAAAGTATTCCAACTTCTACGAAATATCTTGAAATTAAGAAAAGAAGTAAGAGAAAGTTTTTAAATTAGCACCGATCCTCGAACCTGTCTCTCGAAACACGCTTAAAATACAATACTAGAGAATAGGAGATTATTAGAAAATTATTGAACAAAAACGTCAGATTCAATTCTGAAATTATTTCCATTGAGGAGTGGAAGAAGAAAAAAAATGTAACTCCGAAATTAAATTAAAAAAAAAAAAAAGAAAAAATCTGTTCACTTGAAACAATTGTTAAACAATTTTATTTGATGTTTTTGTTAAGAAGGATTTCATTCATGCGACTAAAATAGATCTTATCTCGTGTATATATTCTATTTCTATTTTTTTTTCTCTTTCCCTCTCTCTCTCTCTTTCTCTCTTTCTCTCTCTTTTACGCTCACTACGATACTCGTGTTTCACCTCGTTCCAGAACGGTTTCGCGACATCGGTTGGCTCACTGACCTAAGGGCATTGTCTTCGAATGCAGGGCGTGCAGTGCCGTGCCGTGCCATGCGACCTACCCCCTCTTTACGTCCTTCTCCCCCTCTTCCTGTTCCACCTCCACCTCGACTCAAAGCGAAACTCTTGCGGCAGGTTCGCTTCTCTTCGTATGCAAATGAAAATCAATAGTTTTCCCTTGACTAGCGTGGGCCAAGTTGGGGCCGATGCACCTGTTTTTCTCTCTCTTTCTCTCTCTCTCTCTCTCTGTCTCTCTCTGTCCACGTCAAGTTGGTGGTAGGTGCGTTTTACGTTGCATTTGCAAGGATCTGGAAATTGCAACAGTTGAAGGGTAACTTTTGTGGAAAAGATTTCACTTTGGAAGATTTTGTTTTTTTCTTTTCTTGTTTTTTATTGGATGATGTTGTCGAAGGTGGTAGGGTAGATTTATGTTGCATTTGCAAGGATCTAGAAATTGTAACAGTTGAAGGGTGCTTTTGTGAAAAAGATTTCACGTTGGAAGATTTTGTTTTTTTCTTTTCTTGTTTTTTATTGGATGATGTTGTCGAAGGTGGTAGGGTAGATTTATGTTGCATTTGCAAGGATCTGGAAATTGCAACGGTTGAAGGGTAACTTTTGTGGAAAAGATTTCACGTTGGAAGATTTTGTTTTTTTCTTTTCTTGTTTTTTATTGGATGATGTTGTCGAAGGTGGTAGGGTAGATTTATGTTGCATTTGCAAGGATCTAGAAATTGTAACAGTTGAAGGGTGCTTTTGTGAAAAAGATTTCACGTTGGAAGATTTTGTTTTTTTCTTTTCTTGTTTTTTATTGGATGATGTTGTCGAAGGTGGTAGGGTAGATTTATGTTGCATTTGCAAGGATCTGGAAATTGCAACGGTTGAAGGGTAACTTTTGTGGAAAAGATTTCACGTTGGAAGATTTTGTTTTTTTCTTTTCTTGTTTTTTATTGGATGATGTTGTCGAAGGTGGCAGGGTAAATTTATGTTGCATTTGCATGGGATCTGGAAATTGCAACAGTTGAAGGGTGTTTTTGTGAAAAGTATTTTAAAATTTATGTATGCGTGTGGAGTTGAGGACGGAGTTTATATTAATATCGACCAATTAATGAATTAATAGATTTCAAATTACTTTAATTAACAATTCATACAAATTCGTTTATTTTAATTATAAATCAACACAATTAAATAAGCTAACTCTTTGTCCGGAAATAAAAAAATTCACACAATATTCCCTATGAAAATTTTGACCACGATTCGTCTCAACATATTTGCACGTGTGTGCGTGCGTGTCGTAGCGCGATCAAGCGTGCAGTGTTACTACTGTTGTTTACATATTAACATCGACCAATTAATAAATTAATACAAATTCATTTATTTTAATTATAAATCAACACAATTAAATAAATTAATTCTTCGTCCTGAAACAAAAAAAAAATCACACATTCCTTACTAAAATTTGTACTACCATCCGTCTCAACATAATTGCCCGTGTGTGCGTGCATATCGTTTACACATTAATATCGACCAATTAATGAATTAATAGAAATCAAATTATTTTAATTATAAATCAACACAATTAAACAAGTTAATTTTTCGTCCTGAAACAAAAAAAAATCACACATTCCTTACTAAAAAAAATTTTTACCACGATTCCTCTGAACATATTTAATATATCTTTATATACAATTAAATAATTCTTCGTTCTGAAACAAAAAAAAATCACACAATATTCCTTACTAAAAAAAATTTTTACCACAATTCGTCTCAACATATTTGCACGTGTGTGTGTGTGCGTGCGTGTCGTGGCACGATCAAGCGTGCCGAGTTGACGACGGCGTTTACATTAATATCGACTACCACCTCGTCTCACGAGCGGGGGTCGCAGACCCAGTTTCCCTGCGGCACTATAGACTCACGGTGCCACGATGCCGTGCATGGCCCCGAAATGCCCTTAATCTCTGGCCAATTTGTCAGCGCTATCTTTAAACTCGGAACTCGCGCGCGAGCGGTCGAGCGAGAGCAAGTGGAATTGCAGAAGTGCGCCGGCGGATACTGCGATTTGCATACAACGACACGGTGGTTAGCGCACGAACGCGCCCGGTGCACCGGTGAGAGAGGCATAGGAACGATTAATTTCTTTATTCTGGCCGAAGCCAATTCTCTCGAGGCCAATTCGATGTTTCTTCTCTTCTTAACCAGTTAACTGCGTTCGTCAATCCAAATTTTTTATATTTTTGATCGTGAACAATAAAAAACACTTACCATTCGATATAAAAACTAAAAATGAAAAGTCAAAAAAAAAAGAATTCCACAGTTAATTGGTTAAGGCAGGGAGAATTGATTTTGGAAAAGAGACTTGATGATGTAGACTTACAACTGATGATGGATTTTGGTTGGTAGTGGAGAACTTGAAGAAACAAAAATTGCAAATCGGATGACGGATTTTTAAAAAGAGGGACAATAATGTGGATGTTTTGAGGATTTTTATTTTTATATTGTTGTTGAAGTGCGCCAGTAGATACTACGGTTTGCATACAACGACACGGTGGTTAGCGCACGAACGCGCCCGGTGCACCGGTGATAGAGGCATAGGAACGATTAATTTCTTTATTCTGGCCGAAGCCAATTCTCTCGAGGCCAATTCGGTGTTTCTTCTTCTCTCTTTCTCTTTTCTTAACCAGTTAACTGCGTTCGTCAATCCAAATTTTTTATATTTTTGATCGTGAACAATAAAAAACACTTACCATTCGATATAAAAACTCAAAATGAAAAGTCAAAAAAAAAAGAATTCCACAGTTAATCGGTTAAGACAGGGAGAATTTTGGAAAAATTCGGTGTTTTTGGTTTTGGATTTGATCGGACTATGTTTTTTTTAGAGATCTTTGGAAAAAGACTTGTAAAATTGATGATGATTTTTAATAAGAGGGACAATAATGCGGAAGTTTTGAGGAATTTTGTTTTTATATTGTTGTTGGGTTTTGAGCGACGAATGTTGGAGAGGTTGTTTGAAGATCTTCGAAAGACTTTTGCAATTGGAAACGAATCTGTAGAATGGACATTTTGATCGAGAGGGATAATAATGTGGAAATTTTGAGGATTTTTATTTTTATATTGTTGTTGAAGTGCGCCAGTAGATACTACGGTTTGCATACAACGATATGGTGATAGAGGCATAGGAACGATTAATTTCTTTATTCTGGCCGAAGCCAATTCTCTCGAGGCCAATTCGATGTTTCTTCTCTTCTTAACCAGTTAACTGCGTTCGTCGATCCAAATTTTTTATATTTTTGATCGTGAACAATAAAAAACACTTACCATTCGATATAAAAACTAAAAATGAAAAGTCAAAAAAAAAAGAATTCCACAGTTAATTGGTTAAGACAGGGAGAATTTTGGAAAAATTCGGTGTTTTTGGTTTTGGATTTGATCGGACTATGTTTTTTTAGAGATCTTTGGAAAAAGACTTGTAAAACTGATGATGAATTTTTAATAAGAGGGACAATAATGCGGAAGTTTTGAGGAATTTTGTTTTTATATTGTTGGGTTTTGAGCGACGAATGTTGGAGAGATTGCCAATTCTTTCGAGGTCAATTCGACGTTTCTTCTTTTCTCTTTTTTGTTCTCAACACAGGGAGAATTTTGGAAAAATTCGGTGTTTTTGGTTTTGCATTTGGTTGGGCTATGTTTCATGGAAAAAGACTTGTAAAACTGACGATGGATTTTTAATAAGAGGGATAATAATGTGGAAGTTTTTAATAAGAAGGACAATTCGATGCTTTTTCTTTTCTCTTTTTTGTTTTCAAGACAGGGAGGATTTTGCAAAAATTCGGCGTTTTTGGTTTTGGATTTGGTTGGACTATGTTTCTTAGAGATTTTTGAAAAGGGATTTGTAGAACTGATGATGAATTTTGTTTAGTAGAGGAGAATTTGATGAAATAAATCTGTAAAACTGATGATGAATTTTTAATAAGAGGGACAATAATGCGGAAGTTTTGAGGAATTTTGTTTTTATATTATTGTTGGGTTTTGAGCGACGAATGTTGGAGAGGTTGTTTGAAGATCTTCGAAAGACTTTTGCAATTGGAAACGAATCTGTAGAATGGACATTTTGATCGAGAGCGACAATAACATGGAAATTTTGAGGAGTTTTGCTTTTGTATTGTTGTTGGGTTTTGGGCGAGGAATTTTGTTTGGAGATCTTCGAGAGACTTCTGCAATTGGAAAGGAATTTGTAAAATGGACATTTTGATGAAGACGAATAATAATGTGGATGCTTTTAAAAATTTGCTTTAAAATTTACGGTGTCGTTGGACTTCTTTGAAGAATCCTCGTTTGGAAATACCAGAGGAAAATTCGAGTTGAGTGTTTTCACTTCTTGCCTCTGGGAAACACATGGAAGTTGATATTGAGGAATTTTAATGTCATCGTGCCGCGACGTTAACGAGCCGAAATAAGAATCGAGCTCGTTTGTGAATTCACCGCGGTGGGAAAGCTTTCATTACGTTTAGAAAGTTTCGTCTCGTCTAACGGTACCGGTCTCTCATCTTTTCCTCGATCGTAGAACCGCGCGGCGGGAAATGTTCGCGAATTGTCGATTGTTGTAAGAATCGTGAATTTTTGAAAATCTCGATGAGAAGAGAATTTTTAGCAATCGTCACAAGCGCGAGCAAATCAAAGCATTCCAATTTCTTGGTGATTAATTATAAACATAAGTTAAAATTGAAGAAAAGATTCTTTTTTGCCAATCGTTAACGAGGAGAAACGAATTGAGGATTAATTTCTTCTTCCAATTTTGCTCGTGCTTAATTAGAAAAATTGTTTTGCAAATCAAATCGTGAAGAACATTTTCCATTTACCCTTCCAATTTTGCTCATGATTAATTGTGAGTATTATTTTACAAATCAAGTTATGAAGAACAGTTTCCATTTATTCTTCTTTCAATTTTACTCGTGCTTAATTACAAAAATTATTTTGCAAATAAAATCGTGAAGAACATTTTCCATTTACTCTTCCAATTTTGCTCACGATTAATTGTGAGCATTATTTTACAAATCAAATTATGAAGAACAGTTTCCATTTACTCTTCGAATTTAGCTCGTGCTTAATTACAGAAATTATTTTGCAAATAAAATCGTGAAGAACATTTTCCATTTACTCTTCCAATTTTGCTCATGCTTAATTGTGAGCATTATTTTACAAATCAAATTATGAAGAACAGTTTCCATTTACTCTTTCAATTTTAGTCGTGCTTAATTACAAAAATTATTTTGCAAATAAAATCGTGAAGAACATTTTCCATTTACTCTTCCAATTTTGCTCATGCTTAATTGTGAGCATTATTTTACAAATCAAATTATGAAGAACAGTTTCCATTTACTCTTCGAATTTAGCTCGTGCTTAATTACAGAAATTATTTTGCAAATAAAATCGTGAAGAACATTTTCCATTTACTCTTCCAATTTTGCTCATGCTTAATTGTGAGCATTATTTTACAAATCAAATTATGAAGAACATTTTCCATTTACTCTTCCAATTTTGCTCATGATTAATTGTGAGCATTATTTTACAAATCAAATTATGAAGAACATTTTCCATTTACTCTTCCAATTTAGCTCGTGCTTAATTGTGAGCATTATTTTACAAATCAAATCATGAAAAATATGTTCCATTTACTCTTCCAATTTAGCTCGTGCTTAATTACAAAAATTATTTTGCAAATAAAATCGTGAAGAACATTTTCCATTTACTCTTCCAATTTAGCTCGTGCTTAATTGTGAGCATTATTTTACAAATCAAATCATGAAAAATATGTTCCATTTACTCTTCCAATTTAGCTCGTGCTTAATTACAAAAATTATTTTGCAAATAAAATCGTGAAGAACATTTTCCATTTACTTTTCCAATTTTGCTCATGATTAATTGTGAGCATTATTTTACAAATCAAATTATGAAGAACAGTTTCCATTTACTCTTTCAATTTTAGTCGTGCTTAATTACAAAAATTATTTTGCAAATAAAATCGTGAAGAACATTTTCCATTTACTCTTCCAATTTAGCTCATGATTAACTGTGAGCATTATTTTACAAATCAAATTATTAAGAACATTTTCCATTTACTCTTCGAATTTAGCTCGTGCTTAATTACAAAAATTGTTTTACAAATCAAATCATGAAGAACACTTTCCATTTACTCTTCCAATTTAGCTCGTGCTTAATTGTGAGCATTATTTTACAAATCAAATCACGAAAAATATGTTCCATCTACTCTTCGAATTTAGCTCGTGCTTAATTACAAAAATTGTTTTACAAATCAAATCATGAAGAACACTTTCCATTTACTCTTCCAATTTAGCTCGTGCTTAATTGTGAGCATTATTTTACAAATCAAATCATGAAGAACATTTTCCATTTACTCTTCCAATTTAGCTCGTGCTTAATTGTGAGCATTATTTTACAAATCAAATCATGAAAAATATGTTCTATCTACTCTTCGAATTTAGCTCGTGCTTAATTACAAAAATTGTTTTACAAATCAAATCGTGAAGAACACTTTCCATTTACTCTTCCCATTTAGCTCGTGCTTAATTGTGAGCAATATTTTACAAATCAAATCATGAAAAATAGGTTCCATCTACTCTTCGAATTTAGCTCGTGCTTAATTACAAAAATTGTTTTACAAATCAAATCGTGAAGAACACTTTCCATTTACTCTTCCCATTTAGCTCGTGCTTAATTGTGAGCAATATTTTACAAATCAAATCATGAAAAATAGGTTCCATCTACTCTTCGAATTTAGCTCGTGCTTAATTGTGAGCATTGTTTTATAATTGAGATCGAAGCACGAGGAAGATTAAGAGAAAGGAATGCGCGTGCGCTGTTTTTGGTCCCTTCGGACCGGAAGTGCGCATGCGCCTGCTCTTTTATTTCACTGGCATGCAACTTGCGCACGTGCTGTGCACATTGAATGATACGATGCACTCGTCACAATCATTCCACAGCTGGAGCACCTGTGTCAATAAAAATTCATCCACGAGAAATAAACTAATTCACACTGTTACAATAACTGTTATTATATTAATAATAATGTGTAATTAAATGTGTTAATCAATTATTAATATTATAACAATATTAACAGTGCTTCTTAACCTTATCAAACTCACGTAACACTTTCGATTCGAATGATAAATTTACGGTGAAATCATGTTAAAACGAGCGAGATCATAAAACCAAGAAAACAATGCGCGCAAACGTATCTTTCATCGATATTAAAATTTACAGATACATTATACAACATAATAATAGATCGTAAATGAAGACGGAGATTAAATTTCTTGATTAAAAATCTTGTAATCGTGAAAAGAAATTCGTGGATCATTTTCAACAAGTTGTAGACAATAATAATTCATCGAATTGGTATGCGTCAAAAAAAACAAAAAAAAAACATGCAATTATAAAGATAATTAAATCAATCGAAAAATGGACCAATAAATAATTAAATCCACAAATATGATTAGTACCGTGAAAATTTCAAACGAACAAATTCAGAAAATTTCTCGACTACACGTGGCTAAATTTAATCTTGATACGTTCGATTTGCAATCGTTTTACGACGGTCGAGGCTAGTCGATTCTGATTTAACGGAAATCTCTGAAGCGCGACGCGCAAGGACGTATAAGAGGAAAAAGCAAAATTCTCGTGATCGTGAAAGCACGTGACAAGTCACGAAGGACACTACGATAAATTCTTCCACGTGCAGAGTTAAAAGTTGATTCTTCTTTCTCCTGTTCTTTCTCTTAGCAAAAGTTGTGAAACATCGAGAAAAGAAAGAGACAGAGAAAAAAAGTACTTTTGGAACATTTAAATTAATAACATAGATTAGTCGGCCTTGAATGCCTCAATTGAATTGTCAATTGTGAATTTGAATGAATAAAACGAATCGTCGATGAAATATTTAAATCAATTAATTTAATTGTCGACTTTAGATCCGAATTAATTAATTTTGAACTATTATCGATATACCAAAATGTTCATTGTTTTTTATACACTCGTTGTTTCTTCTTCTAAATATTTATATTCGATTAGATTATTTTGATATAATTTTAGATTCGGTTCAGAATCTAATTCACATTTTGGATTTTCTCTTATTTCTTCACTTTTTCTCCACTTTTCTTTCTTTCTCTCTCTCTCTCTCTCTCTTTTTTTAGTATTACACAGTTAGATTCAAAGGTTTATTTTAATCAGTTAACTGCGTTCGACGTGTATACACGTCAATCCAAAGTTTTTGTCATCTTCATCATGAGCAACAAAAAAAAAATACTTACCATTCGATATAAAAACTAAAAATTAAAACTGAAAACAAAAATTCCACAGTTAACTAGTTAAGTCGAAAAGCTTTTGTGCGTTAGTTCTTTTCACTCGATCTTCTTTTCTTCTTGTGAAGAAGCAGTCGGCACTCCTTTCCTCCATCTCGTGAGAATCTTTCTCGTGATGATGATGATGGTGATGAAGGAAAACAGACGTGCTGTTGCTCGTTCCGTTATTAGTCGCGCCCACGCGTTACGCCAGTAATTACCACGCTCTCATTTGTTTGTATAATTAGGTACAATTGAAGGAATCACGAGTCTATGTCGTATTCGGTGTAAATTTCAATTGAGCAATTTTTTGGAAAAGATTCTTTTATCTTATACGAAATTATTTGTGATGTGTTACAAACAGGTTACAAATATTTAATTGCAATGCTTTAATTTATTCTTTGAATAAATAATTAGACTCAATTGAGCTAATTGCAAGTCCATGTCGTATTAGGTGTAAATTTCAATCGAGCAATTTTTTGCAAAAGGTTCTTTTATCTTATACGGAATTATTTGTGATGTGTTACAAATATTTAATTACAATGCTCTAATTTGTTTGAATAAATAATTAGATTCAATCGAGCAATTTTTTGGAAAAGATTCTTTTATCTTATACGAAATTATTTTATTATTTTTGGAATTGTTTGTGATGTGTTACAAATATTTAATTACAATGCTCTAATTTGTTTGAATAAATAATTAGATTCAATTGAGTTAATTGCAAGTCCATGTCGTATTATTTGTAAATTTCAATTGAGCAATTTTTTGGTAAAGATTCTTTTATCTTATACGAAATTATTTTATCATTTTTGGAATTATTTGTGATGTGTTACAAATATTTAATTACAATGCTCTAATTTGTTTGAATAAATAATGAAATTCAATTGAGCAATTTTTTGGAAAAGATTCTTTTATCTTATACGAAATTATTTTATTATTTTTGAAATTATTTGTGATGTGTTACAAATATTTAATTACAATGCTCTAATTTGTTTGAATAAATAATTAGATTCAATTGAGCTAATTGCAAGTTCATGTCGTATTCGGTGTAAATTTCAATTGAGCAATTTTTTGGTAAAGATTCTTTTATCTTATACGGAATTATTTGTGATGTGTTACAAATATTTAATTACAATGCTCTAATTTGTTTGAATAAATAATTAGATTCAGTCGAGTTAATTGCAAGTGCATGTCGTATTTGTAAATTTCAATTGAGCAATTTTTTGAAAAAGATTCTTTTATCTTATACGAAATTATTTTATTATTTTTGGAATTATTTGTGATGTGTTAGTTAATTACCACGCTTTAATTTTTTTAAATAAATAATTAGATTCAGTCGAGTCAATTGTAAGTCTATGTCGTATTCTGTGTAAATTTCAATCGAGCAATTTTTTGAAAAAGATTCTTTTATCTTATGCGAAATTATTTTATTATTATTATTATTTTATATATTTATTACCACATTTATATCCCCACATTGTCATAAAGCGTTTATTAAAGTCGAGCTTTCAAGCTTTCTCTCCATTTTTGAAACACATTTTTAGCTTCATCATTTACGAAGTTATCGTCATTCGAAGTTCAGCGATTTCTTTCCAAATTTGAAATGCCCTGAGTGTATTAAAAAAACAAAAACTACATTACATTCTACTTAATTCTCAATTTAAATTACTCAAATACCTTCTCCTATTACTCAATTAATCACAATGACTTCTTTCAACGATCACCTTAATGATCTACCTTAAAAGAGAACCGAAAGTAATTCTTAGCAGCACGATCGTAAAGTGATTTACTCCTTTGTCTCGAGGTTGAGCGAACCTTCATGAAGTATTTCGAAAAGGTCCTTGAGAATCTATCGGTACAGGAGTTGAGCCAGCTCGTACGTATAATCTCCTTGTACGAACAATCGTATCGATCGATCTCTCGAAACGACGTTGCTTCGCGCGTGGATAAACAAGAGAATCACTTCCGCCAGTAACAATCGATAAATCGATCGGGTGACGATCTTTCGTTTAAAGGACGAGCTCGATTGATCGACGAATCGACGTTTCTCGATTAATCGTCGTCGAGAGGATCTTGAGAAATGCCGATTGTAAACTGACGTGAATTGATAAAAAAAGAGAGAGAGAGAGAGAGAGAGAGAGAAAAAGAATTTTCCTCGTACGATATGAGCCACGGCCAATAAACCGGTTAAGTGATAAGCTGCTATCGTATAATACCAGCTTGTGAATAGATAAGACGAAGAGGAAATACGATCTTGGTTTCTCTCTCTCTCTCTCTCTCTCTCTCTCTCTCTCTCTCTCTCTCGTGTTCTTTTCCTCCTTTGTCGAGTGTAACATCAGTTGCTTATCGATCACTGTAATTATTTATGAAACAGAGCTGCTTTCGATTTGTTATTCTATAAGAAAACAATTCTCAGTGTCTTAGATTCTTTCTCCATTACCTAATATCAATTTTATTTCTCATTTACGAAATTCGTAAGCTCCAGAACGATCTTTTGCAAACTGTTTTTTAATACAATCAGTAAGTAAGTGGATCTTATAAAATCACTTTCACTGAAAACAAAAAAATTATTTTCCAAACTTATTTTCTAAGAAAAGATTACGAGTAGAGCCCCTTTTCTCAAATTACTTTATATTGTTTCGAGTTTTATAATAACCGTTACCTCAGTTTTTTTTAGAAAATAAATTCGAGAGACAGTTTTTAAGCACAGTTTAAAAAAAGCACGCCTCTAAATGAAGTGACTATTTTTTAATTGACTTTAATTAAAGCTCCAGAACGAACTTTTCCAAACTGTTTTTCAATACAATCAGTAACATCAGTTGCTTATCGATCACTGTAATTATTTATGAAACAGAGCTGCTTTTGATTTGTTATACTATAAGAAAACAATTCTCAGTGTCTTAGATTCTTTCTCCATTACCAAATATCAATGTTATTTCTCATTTACGGAATTCGTAAGCTCCAGAACGAACTTTTGCAAACTGTTTTTTAATACAATCAGTAAGTAAGTGGATCTTATAAAAATCACTTTCACTGAAAACAAAAAAATTATTTTCTAAAATTTATTTTCTAAGGAAAGATTTCGAGTGGAGCCCCTTTTCTCAATTATTTCATATTGTTTCGAGCTTTATAATAACCGTTACCTCAGTTTTTTTTAGAAAATAAATTCGAGAGACAGTTTTTAAGCACAGCGTTAAAAAAGCACGCCTCTAAATGAAGTGACTATTTTTTAATTGACTTTAATTAAAGCTCCAGAACGAACTTTTCCAAACTGTTTTTCAATACAATCAGTAACATCAGTTGCTTATCGATCACTGTAATAATTTATGAAACAGAGCTGTTTTCGATTTGTTATTCTATAAGAAAACAATTCTCAGTGTCTTAGATTCTTTCTTCATTACCTAATATCAATGTTATTTCTCATTTACAAAATTCGTAAGCTCCAGAACGAACTCTTGCAAACTGTTTTTTTAATACAATCAGTAAGTAAGTGGATCTTATAAAATCAGTTTCACTGTAAAACAAAAAAATTATTTTCTAAAATTTATTTTCTAAGGAATGATTTCGAGAAGAGCCCCTTTTCTCAATTATTTCATATTGTTTCAAGCTTTATAATAACCGTTACCTCAGTTTTTTTTTTATAAAATAAATTCGAGAGGCAGTTTTTAAACACAACTTTAAAAAAAGCATATGTTTTCGATGTTTTTAAAATATAACATATGAATTATTATTTCATTGAAAATGTTGAGCACATGAAGGTGCAACATTTGAACAATATTTAACAAAAATTTCATCCTAGAATTTTGGAAATTCAGTCGAAATTCAAAAGAAAACCAAATATTTTCTGTTAGTAGATAAGTATAGCTCGCGATTGAACGAAGGATTTAAAAAGAAAATGAAATTTCAATTTTTCGCAGAGTTGTATGCGAAAAAGTTCAAATTTCGGTACAATTTACACTACGTATAGTCTTGTAAAATTCGTTGTAATCGAAAGAAAACAAAAACCTTCGTTCAATCACGAGCTATACTTATCTACTAACAGAAAATATTTGATTTTCTTTTGAATCTCCGCTGAATTTCCAAAATTTTAGGACGAAATCTTTTTTAAATATTGTTCAAATGCTGCTCTTTCGTGTGCTCTTTCATTTTCAATGAAACAATAATTCATATGTTATATTTTAAAAATATCGAAAAGGTACGCTTTTTTTTTGGCTTTGAAACCCACGTAATCCATTAATTGACTTTAATTGCTGTCCAATTTTTTTTATTCATTAATTGCATCAAAAACTACTTGTGAATTCTGTTCGTGGATAGTGGCAAGATCTTTGTAGACGAGATCCAACGACTTGGTGAAAAATTCTATACGTCGAAGTTCGTAAACGAAGAGGTTAAGAGACGATGACGCTTTCATCTATCGTCGACGAGTTTTACGCGCAATTCCTCGTTGCTTCAATGAGGATGCACGTGACGCGTGTCTCAAGGTCATCGTGCCAATTTATCCAAATGGACCACGAGATTCTCTCTAAACGAGTTTTCTTCCTGCCTCTTCGACAGAGGAGAAGGATAATTTTGGAGAACGGATGTTTGCTCTTGATAAAGTACACGCGAGTGTGTGTGCTTAGATGGAGAATGAAGATTGAAGACGAAGATCGGTGGAAGTTTTGCGTCACTGCTCCGATTCGACGAGAATTCTTTAAAGAGGAAGTTGGTACAACGGAAAAAACGAGAAGAATTCAAATTATAGTTGTTCGAAGGGTTTTCTTTTTTGTTTTCTCTTCTTTTTTTTCTTCTTCTTTTTTATTCTTCTTTATTACGTAAAATTTCTCAATTTTAAATGTCGTCGAGCAAAGAGTTTTTCTCTTCTTTTTTATTCTTCTTCATTAAGTAAAATTTCTCGATTTTAAATGTCGTCGAGTAAAGAGATTTTCTCTTCTTTTTTATTCTTCTTCATTAAGTAAAATTTCTCGATTTTAAATGTCCAGCAAAGAGATTTTCTCTTCTTTTTTATTCTTCTTCAGAAAGTGAAATTTCTCAATTTTAAATGTCGTCGAGCAAAGAGTTTTTCTCTTCTTTTTTTTCTTCTTCTTTTTTATTCTTCTTCATTAAGTAAAACTTGTCAATTTTAAATGTCTTCGAGCAAAGGAATTTTTTCTTCTTTTTTATTCTTCTTCAGAAAGTGAAATTTCTCGATTTTAAATGTCATCGAGCAAAGAGTTTTTCACTTCTTTTTTATTCTTCTTCAGAAAGTGAAATTTCTCAATTTTAAATGTCCAGCAAAGAGATTTTCTCTTCTTTTTTATTCTTCTTCAGCAAGTGAAATTTCTCAATTTTAAATGTCGTCCAGCAAAGAGATTTTCTCTTCTTTTTTATTCTTCTTCATTAAGTAAAATTTCTCGATTTTAAATGTCTTCGAGCAAAGAGATTTTCTCTTCTTTTTTATTCTTCTTCATTAAGTAAAATTTCTCGATTTTAAATGTCGTCGAGCAAAGAGATTTTCTCTTCTTTTTTATTCTTCTTGAGAAAGTGAAATTTCTCAATTTTAAATGTCGTCCAGCAAAGAGATTTTCTCTTCTTTTTTATTCTTCTTCAGAAAGTGAAATTTCTCGATTTTAAATGTCATCGAGCAAAGAGTTTTTCACTTCTTTTTTATTCTTCTTCAGAAAGTGAAATTTCTCAATTTTAAATGTCCAGCAAAGAGATTTTCTCTTCTTTTTTATTCTTCTTCAGCAAGTGAAATTTCTCAATTTTAAATGTCGTCCAGCAAAGAGATTTTCTCTTCTTTTTTATTCTTCTTCATTAAGTAAAATTTCTCGATTTTAAATGTCTTCGAGCAAAGAGATTTTCTCTTCTTTTTTATTCTTCTTCATTAAGTAAAATTTCTCGATTTTAAATGTCGTCGAGCAAAGAGATTTTCTCTTCTTTTTTATTCTTCTTGAGAAAGTGAAATTTCTCAATTTTAAATGTCGTCCAGCAAAGAGATTTTCTCTTCTTTTTTATTCTTCTTCAGAAAGTGAAATTTCTCAATTTTAAATGTCACCCAGCAAAGAGATTTTCTCTTCTTTTTTATTCTTCTTCAGAAAGTGAAATTTCTCAATTTTAAATGTCGTCGAGCAAAGAGATTTTCTCTTCTTTTTTATTCTTCTTCAGAAAGTGAAATTTCTTAATTTTAAATGTCGTCGAGCAAAGAGATATTTTGTTAACGTTTCTCGTGAACTGTGTTATAAAATTGGGATAAGGTACGAAATAGGGAATTTAAATATAAGGAGCTATTTCTTTTTTTTCGAATCCTGAATTTTCTTTGTTTTTCCTCGCACGAGATTCGCTAAAAAAAATATTCTCCAACGTATTTTACTGAAGAGTGTAAATCAAAATCGAATTTTCTTCATTGTTCCTCGTGCAGAATTCACTAAAAAAGAAAGAATTGTTCTCAAGCTTGTTTTTACAGAAGACCGTAAACCAAAATCGAATTTTCTCTTTATTCTTCCCCTTGCAAAATTCACTAAAAAAAATCCACAAACGTATTTTATCCGGAGAATCTAAACCAAAATCGAATTGTCTCTTTTCTCTTCTTCGCACAGAATTCACTAGAGAAAAAAAAGATTATTCTCAAACTCGTTTTACCGAAGAACGTAAGCCAAAATCGAATTTTCTTTTCTCTTCTTCGCACAGAATTCACTAGAGAAAAAAAAGATTATTCTCAAACTTGTTTTACCGAAGAACGTAAACCAAAATCGAATTTTCTGTTTATTCTTCTCCGTGCAAAATTCACTAAAAAAAAAAAAATGCACAAACGTATTCTACCGAAGAATGTAAACCAAAATTGAATTTTCTCTTTATTCTTCACCAAGCAAAATTTACTAAAAAAAAAAAAAAATACACAAACGTATTCTACCGAAGAATGTAAACCAAAATCGAATTTTCTTTTCTCTTCTTCGCACAGAATTCACTAGAGAAAAAAAAGATTACTCTCAAACTTGTTTTACCGAAGAACGTGCGCCAAAATCGAATTTTCCTTATCCCACGAATTTGCTTATCTCGACACACAGTTTTAGAGACTTCGCTAATTGTAATCCTCTCATCTCCACGAAGGATCAACGGTGTGTGCAATCGGTAGAATCGTGCGATTCTTTCCTCTGCAAGCTCTTCCTCGTCTGTAAATTTTCTCTCGAGAGAGAGAGAAAGAAAGAGAAAGAAAAACTGTTCTGTGCCGTGCGATCATTCGACGCCGCGTTTCTAATGAGCAAACATCGTGCGAACAAATACGATCGGCTTGCCATCATTACAAGCGATTAATTACAATTGCGCACTCCTTTGCGATGTCACGTGCGCTCACGAGGCTCACAGCTCAAGTTTGCACGAGTTTACACGAGCGAGAGAGCAATTTTTTTATGGTCGACGTAGCGCACGACGTAAACAGCCCGGTGAAACGTTTTGAAAATAATTAGCACGTGTTTTCGCTTGACATGGAGATTGTTTGTCTTTTCCTTTTTTTTCCTTTTTCTTCTTCTTTTTCTTTTTTTTGATATACGCGGATTTTGAGAATTAAATAATGGGGTTGAAAGTTTCGCTTATTTCTTTTTCTGTTTCTACAATAATAAATTCTATTGACCTGTGTTGAATTTGTTCATTCGTTGAATGATTCAAAAAGGAAAATCTCGAGAAAGATGAGCATATCCAAGCATTAATCTCACCGTCTTAGACACATGGTTACTTACTATCATCGTCACGTGATTACGAGGAATCGCTTCGAGGCGAATGAAATAAGCAAGCGACGATTAAATGTGCTAATACAAGTTTCAGTATCAATGAAAATTGCGACGAGGAAATTAATAGTGAATGTACAATAAATTGATCTTAAAAGAAGTACCTAAATAACAATCAAAAGGGGATAAGCGACCATTGTATCAGCTAATAAAAGTATCAATGAAAATTTCGACGAAGAAATTAAAAGTGAATGTACAATAAATTGATCTTAAAAGAAGTATCTAAAAAACAATCAAAAGGGGATAAGCGACCATTGTATCAGCTAATAAAAGTATCAATGAAAATTTCGACGAAGAAATTAAAAGTGAATGTACAATAAATTGATCTTAAAAGAAGTATCTAAAAAACAATCAAAAGGGGATAAGCGACCATTGCATCAACTAATAAAAGTATCAATGAAAATTACTATGAAGAAATTCAAAATGAAGGTACAATAAATTAAGCTTAATAACCTTAATAAATTAAGCTTAAGTACCTAAAAAACAATAAAAATTAACATACATCTTACAGTCTCAACACCCTAACCTCGTAACGCGTTACTTGAAAAGAAAATCCCTGACTAAAAAAGAAAAAAGAAAAATTTGCAACGAAACTGAATAAATCCAACCACCGAGCGCCGTAATATCCAACCCCTCCTTCATACCCACATGCTTACCTACCGTGTCATAGTCACGTGCTCCCGTGGAATCGTGTCGACTCTAAATTAAATAAGTAAGCGGCAATTGAATCAGTTAATAAAAGTTTCCGAATGGGTATCAGTGAAAATTACAACGAAGAAATTCAAAAAAGAATTATACACTAAATCAATATCAAAGAAAATACCTAAAAAAGCATCAAAATCAGAAAAGAAAAATTTGCAACGAAAATGAGCATATCCAACCACCGAGCGCCGTAACATCAATCCCTGACACATTCTTACCCACATGCTCACCTACCGCCATCGTCACGTGTTCTTGAGGAATCGTGTCAATTCTAAATTAAATGAGCCACTCACTATGAAAATCTCTCACTACGAAAGAAAATAGTATGGTTGAAAATATACAATGGTAAAAAGAGTAACTATTTTATATAGTTAATGTTACCAGAATATTTCATACATAGTGGTAGAACTAACTATACTCACATAGCACATTTCACTATACATATGGTAACAAGAACAAAGATAATATAGGTATAATAGATATAAAGGTTAATGATATAACCATTTCTATAAATCGTTCATTCTACTATATTTTCTACTACTAAGTGAACTATAAAAATATGTCTGACGCCAAATTTAACAATAAAATATAGTGAGATTATAGTACCCTAAACCCAACAATTTTGTTCTCTCAGTGCATATGCTTACCTATCGTCGACTCTAAATTAAACAAACCTCTCACTATGAAAGAAAACAAAAGAAAAATTTGCTTACAGTCTCAACACCCTAACCTCGTAACGCGTTACTTGAAAAGAAAATCCCTGACTAAAAAAGAAAAAAGAAAAATTTGCAACGAAACTGAATAAATCCAACGACCGAGCGCCGTAACATCCAATCCCTCCTTCATACCCACATGCTCACCTATCGTGTCATAGTCACGTGCTCCCGTGGAATCGTGTCGGCTCTAAATTAAATAAGCCACCGATGACGATTGCGCGTCTACCAAAGTCACGAGTCTCTTGTCTCTTCATTGCCCAGAGATTTGCACGTGACGTAATAATACATACGCGAGAGATAACACACGAGGTATCGTCGCGCGATGCGTGCGATCTCGTAACGATATATGTGATCGGTGTCGCGCGTCTGCTGGCGCACCTTTCGATCACCATCGAGAAAAAGAAAAAAAAAAAAAATTCAATCGCACGACAAACATTCCATCCATCCACCACCACTTCACCACCTACCGCATATCAACGTGCTCCCTTCCACCACTCCGTCACCTCCATTCGCAAAACCGAGAAGGTGAGCGCGCCTTGCGAAAATATTTATCTTCACGGTGTTCAAACAGAGCGGCCGGAGGCGTCGCTTCGCTTCTCACGTCACGAGCCAGTCCAATAATTTCGCCTTTTAATTTGCCCGATCGTACTAACGAAGCGTCTCTCGGTCATGCAGAAGTTCGTAGGAATTAATTGGGATTTAACCTCGTCGAGGTGATTTATCGGCGCGCGCGCGCGCGCGATTTGGATCGTTTATCGAGAGGAAGATATGGTTTTTTTTTCTTTTTTTTTTTGGAGTCACTCCTTTTTAGGCACGACCGTAAAGGGAGAGATTTGTTTTATCTTTTTCTTCTTTTTTTTTTTCATGTTGGTTGAGTTTTTGATTTTGTTTCTTGTTTAGTGTGATTTTCTTGGGGTTTTTTTTTTTTTTTTTGAGTTTCTCCTTTTTAGGCACGACCGTAAAGGGAGAGATTTGTTTTATCTTTTTCTTTCTTTTTTTTTTTTCCATGTTGGTTGAGTTTTTGATTTTGTTTCTTGTTTAGTGTGATTTTCTTGGGGTATTTTTTTTTTTTTTTTGGAGTTTCTCCTTTTTAGGCACGACCGTAAAGGGAGAGATTTGTTTTATCTTTTTCTTCTTTTTTTTTTCCATGTTGGTTGAGTTTTTGATTTTGTTTCTTGTTTAGTGTGATTTTCTTGGGTTTTTTTTTTTTTTTTTTTTTTTTTTTTTTGGAATTTCTCCTTTTTAGGCACGACCGTAAAGGGAGAGATTTGTTTTATCTTTTTCTTCTTTTTTTTCCATGTTGGTTGAGAATCAACGCAAGACCTTATTTTGCAAAAGACGTTTTACGGTGCCAACTGCAGATCATAGAGGAGTTATCTGAAACAGACGGAACAAGAAATTTGTTAAAGTTAATGAAATTATCTAGTCTTTGTCGTAGCCGATTTTTAAAATATCGATTTTTAACAAAATGGCGGACAATTGAACTGAAAAGTGCGATTTTTGAGGAAAAATCATTCCTTTCTTCATCGCACTTTTCAGTTCAATTGTCCGCCATTTTGTTAAAAATCGATATTTTAAAAATCGGCTACGACAAGGACTAGATAATTTCATTAACTTTAACAAATTTCTTGTTCCGTCTGTTTCAGATAACTCCTCTATGATCTGCAGTTGGCACCGTAAAACGTCTTTTGCAAAATAAGGTCTTGCGTTGATTGCCATATCTTCGCTGTTTATTAATATTTTCAATCCAAGTTTAATTTTTTTTATAGTAAAAATAATGTACATTCTGTTAGCAAATGTCCAAATAAATACACGCTTTACATTTCTTTAAAAAAAATGCGGAAAAACGACTTCTTTTCGAAGCCTCTAGGTGTATATAACCCCTTAAGATTATAATTCACGGACGAACCACGTACTATAGAATACTTAAAATAAGAATCTTGGAAAAGAATCGAAATTGGAAAGAAAAAAGATTCAAGTTATTCCGAAGATCAACAAACTCAATGAATGATACATTTATCATTGCTCAAAGAAACCAATCAATCTTATCAATTTCACGTAAGAAAAGTCAAGGGGCGATTAAAATTTTACCCATTGACCGATAAGTCTCGCCATTTACCGAATTGATTTGACGCAATGTCACTTTTATCGATAGTGAAAAAAAAAAAAACGTCGTCTGTAGATCAAAATTTCGATCCACAATTGATAAAGCACAATGGTAACAAAAATTATCAACGACACTTTTATCGACATTAAGCGATCGTTCCATTTACCGAATTAATTTAAAAGTGACACTTTTAACGATATTAAAAAAAGAAAATCGACTGGACATTTAAATTTTAATCCACGATTGTATCCTTTATTTGGAAAATAATGTAAGTCCATTTCTCAAAACAATAAGATATCATGTAATTTATGGCAAATTTATTAATTTAGTAATTAATTTATTAATTTAGTGGCAAACTTTTTACTTATAACTACTTAATTTTCTTTTTTTATTTTTTAAATGGACTTACACTATTCTCAAAATAATCCAATCATACACTGAAAAAATTGTATTCTCATCTTAAGAATTTACTACTTAAGTTTAGAATATTTCCTACTAAAATAAGCAACAAGAGGATCTTCTTAATTTAAGAGTAGAATGTTCTAAACGGATTCCTCTAATCAAATATTCTTAACAGATATTCTTATCAGATATTAACATAGCTCGATAAAAAATTTGTATGGATATATTTCGTATATGGACCGTTTAGTTTGAAAGTGATGTAAGTCCATTTTTGAAGAATAATGAGATATCACACAATTTGTAATTAATTTAGTGTAAACTTTATATTTACAACTAGTTAATTTTTTTTTTTAAATGGACTTACACCACTTTCAAATTAAACGGTCCGTATAATTATTGGAAACAAAACTCTCAATGAAATGCTTCACTCTTTATATTGTCGAAAATTACATTATTCATATCTTGAAATCGGAATTGGTTGAGAAATCTAGTCACGAGAGAAGGTTTTCAATTCTTAATTTAAGAATATATTCGAAGAACCGTCATATCGATAAGAAAATGTTCTTATCTATTAAGAATATCTATTAATTATAGATATTATCTATTAATTATCTATTATTAAGATGAATTATTAAGTTTGTATTTTAAGAATACGATTTTTTCAATGTGTCAAATAATACGATCGATGAAACTCGCACTGAAAAAATTGTATTCTTATCTTAAGAATTTACCACTTAAGTTTAGTATATTTCCCACTAAAATAAGTAACAAGAGGATCTTCTTAACACGTTAAGCGCCACGTCGGTCCCTAGGGACCGACGCTAGACTTTCCGTTCAGGCCACGTCGGTCCCTACGGACCGACGGCAGACTTTTCGTTCTTCTATCGCGGCGCGTGTGTCCGTCTTTGCATACTTGTGAGACTGAACATTTAAATTATGCGATATCGGTTTTAGTTTGGTCAATGCTTCAAGGAAAAGAATATAATACTTAATGTAATTTAATTAATGTAATTTATTGAAACAAGATAAGCAAAGGTGAGGTTGCTGTGTACATTCATTACAAAAGGTTGTTACTTTTGGCGTTACATTTCTTGGCCCGCCTGACGGCTAACTGTGGCCTGAACGGAAAGGCACGCAAATTCGGCGTGGCGCTTAACGTGTTAATTTAAGAGTAGAATGTTCTAAACAGATTCCTCTAATCAAATATTCTTAACATAATTTGGTAAAAAATTTGTATGGATATATTTCGTATATAACTATTGGAAACGAAACTCTTAATGAAATGCTTCACTCTTTATTTTGTCGAAAATTACATTATCCATATCTTGAAATCAGAATTGGTTGAGAAATGTAGTCACGAGAGAAGGTTACAATTCATATATGTATACGTGTATTTCTATCACTTGTAAATATCTCCATTAAATCGCCGAAATCCTCTTCTTCTAGCCACTTCGTCATTTCCTCATCCATACTTTTTGCAGAACACAGCACACAAAATAAATAGTACTCAAAATTACGCAGAATTGCAAGAGGAACAAGATACGGGCATCGACATGTGTCGCACGCGATGTGTAACCTAACTTAACTGAATGAATACTGACACGCATTGTGTGGCGATATTCAGATGGATTATTAAGAATATATTCCAAAAAGCGTCATATCGATAAGAAAATATTCTCATCTATTAAGAATATCTATTAAGATAAATTATTAAGTTTGTATTTTAAGAATACAATTTTTTCAGTGTAGGATAGAAATGTCGATGAAGTGTTTAAAGGTCGACGAGGATGACAGAGAAGAAGTTTAATTCGTCAATTTCAAAGTCCACAATTGGCTCGTGACTCGAACGACCCTTTTTGCCGTTGAAATTAAACGATCGTGCGATGTTCGTGTTTCGATTCCGTTTGAGAAACGTTTCCTTTCGCGTGAACAAAACTGGCACGTGAGAGTAGAGACATTTGGTTCGAGAAGGAAAGGAATAAGAGACTGGTAAAATTCCACTTTGGGTAAAAGCGGTGGAGTGTCCATTATCAGGCTATTATCACAAGCTGATCTGGTAGAATCAAACGTCACGATGGTTCTTCTGATATCGATCGGGGTCGCGTTCCAGACCATTCATATGGGCCGAAACGTTTTTAGACCGTCTCTCTCGTTTCGTTTGACAATCATAGAAATTGTTTTTTTTTTTTTATCTAATCATGCTGGATTGATCCATTCAGATGGATCGAAACGCTTTTGGGCAATTTGTCAAGTTGTTTGACAATCATAAGAATTATTTTGTTATCTAATATAATGCTTTGTCGATCCATTCAGATGAGTCGAAACGTTTTTAGGCTATTTGTCAAGTTGTTTGACAATCGTAGAAATTGTTTTTTTTTTATCTAATCATCCTGGATTGATCCATTCAGATGGATCGAAACGCTTTTGGGCAATTTGTCAAGTTGTTTGACAATCATAAGAATTATTTTGTTATCTAATATAATGCTTTGTTGATTTATTCAGATGGGTCAAAACGTTTTTAGACCGTCTCTCTCGTTTCGTTTGACAATCATAGAAATTGTTTTTTTTTTATCTAATCATGCTGGATTGATCCATTCAGATGGATCGAAACGCTTTTGGGCAATTTGTCAAGTTGTTTGACAATCATAAGAATTATTTTGTTATCTAATATAATGCTTTGTTGATTTATTCAGATGGATCGAAACGCTTTTGGGCAATTTGTCAGGTTGTTTGACAATCATAAGAATTATTTTGTTATCTAATAGAATGCTTTGTTGATTTATTCAGATGGGTCAAAACGTTTTCAGACCGTCTCTCTCGTTTCGTTTGACAATCATAGAAATTGTTTTTTTTTTATCTAATCATGCTGGATTGATCCATTCAGATGAGTCGAAACGTTTTTGGGCTATTTGTCAAGTTGTTTGGCAATCATAGGAATTATTTTATTATTTAATAATGCTTTGTTGATCCATTCAGATGAGTCGAAACGCTTTTGGGTAATTTGTCAGGTTGTTTGACAATCATAAGAATTATTTTGTTATCTAATAAAATGCTTTGTTGATCCATTCAGATAGGCCAAACCTTTTTAGGATATTTGTCAGGTTGTTTGACAATCATAGAAATAATTTCATTTATCTAATAATGCTCTATTGATCCATTCAGATGGACCGAAACCTTTTTAGGCCGTCACTCATTTCGTTTGACAATCCTAGAAATGATTTTCTTATCTAATATCATGCTTTGTTGATCCATTCGCTGAATGTTGCTCCTCTTTCATCTCTGGCTCGAGCACACGCGTTAAGAAATCTCCATATTTAACATCTTCTTACCCTAAAAATAGCAATATTTATTTTTTCCATACCATATTAAAATTCGTTGCCAATTTACTGTTTAAAAAAAATATATATTATATTTATATTCGTTGAACTTTTTGAAAATTCTTTGTCAATTTACTGTTTAAAAAAAATTGATACATATATATACGTTGACCTTTTTGAAAATTCTTTGCTCACTTTTGCTCCTCTTTCTTCTGTGGCTCGAGCACACTTAAAAATAGCAATATTTCTTTGTTCCATATCATATTAAAATTCGTTGCCAATTTACTTTTTCAAAAAATTCATATGTTGATCTTTTTGAAAATTCTTTGCTAATTTTTTCTCTTCTTGCTTCTCAGGTCCAAGCACCTGGGTGGAGAAATTCCCAATGGCAGCAGGCTCCAGGCAGAGCCCAGTTAACATCGAAACCGATCGAGCGGAATCCGACCACGAGGCTCTCAGCAGCAAACCACTCCGATGGAAATATCCCGCCACTGCTTCCCGGAAACTGGTCAATCCAGGTTACTGTTGGCGCGTCGACACGGATGGCGATGGCACCTGTAAGAGAGATATTTTTAAACATCATTAAAATAATATTATTCATTCGATATCGACGGTGCAAGTGTAGAAAAATTTTAGTGAACAATTTTCAGGCATGTTTTTTCACCTGGAAAAGTAAACAAAAATGAAATGATAGAAACCATAAGATTCACTTGATATCGACGGTGCATTGTAGAAAAATTTGAGTGAACAATTTTCAGGCATGTTTTTTCACCTGGAAAAGTAAACAAAAATGAAATGATAGAAACCATAAGATTCACTTGATATCGACGGTGCATTGTAGAAAAATTTTAGTGAACAATTTTCAGGCATGTTCTTTCACCTGTAAAAGTAAACAAAAAGGAAATAATAATAAAAACCACGAGAATTGTGGCGCCTGTAAGAGAGATATTTTTAAACTCCATTAAAATAATATTATTCACTTGATATCGACGGTGCAAGGCCAGAAAAATTTAAATGAAAAATTTTCAGGCATGTTTTTTCACCTGGAAAAGTAAACAAAAAAAAAAGAAATAATGAAAACCACAAGAATTGTGGCGCCTGTAAGAGAGATATTTTTAAATTGTATTAAAATGATATTATTCACTTGATATCGACGGTGTAAGGCCAGAAAAATTTAAATGAACGATTTTCAGGCATGTTTTTCCAAAAACCACGAGAATTGTTCGATAGTTTATCTTGAGAGTTTTTGAGAAATTCGAGAAATTTCAGAAAAATTCGAATATGCAATTCGAGTTTAATATTAGTCTTGTACAATGTTAGTTTTAATAATATGACCATTAGCAGGCATGTCTTTTCACCTGGAAAAGTAAATAAAAAAGAAACAATAAAAACCACTAGAATTGTGGCACCTGTAAGAGAGATACTTTTAAATTGTATTAAAATGATATTATTCACTTGATATCGACGGTGCAAGGCCAGAAAAATTTAAATGAACAATTTTCAGGCATGTTTCTTCACCTGGAAAATTAAATAGGAACGAAACAATAAAAACCACGTGAATTGTGGCGCCTGTAAGAGAGATATTTTTCAGGCATGTTTTTTCACCTGGAAAAGTAAACAAAAAAAAAACAATAAAAACCACGAGAATTGTGGCACCTGAAAGAGAGATATTTTTAAACTCCACTAAAATAATATTCTTCACTCGATATCGACGGTGCAAGTGTAGAAAAATTTAAATGAACAATTTTCAGGCATGTTTTTTCACCTGGAGAAGTAAACAAAAATGAAATGATAGAAACCATAAGATTCACTTGATATCGACGGTGCATTGTAGAAAAATTTTAGTGAACAATTTTCAGGCATGTTCTTTCACCTGCAAAAATAAACAAAAAAGTAATAACAAAAACCACGAGAATTGTTCGATAGTTTATCTTGAGAGTTTTTGAGAAATTCGAGAAATTTCAGAAAAATTCAAATATGCAATTCGAGTTTAATATTAGTCTTGTACAATGTTAGTTTTAATAATATGACCATTAGCAGGCATGTCTTTTCACCTGGAAAAGTAAACAAAAAAGAAACAATAAAAACCACGTGAATTGTGGCGCCTGTAAGAGAGATATTTTTCAGGCATGTTTTTCACTTGGAAAAGTAAACAAAAAAAACAATAAAAACCACGAGAATTGTGGCGCCTGTAAGAGAGATATTTTTAAACTCCATTAAATTAATATTATCCACTTGATACGAACGGTGCAAGTGTAGACAAATTTAAATGAACAATTTTTCAGGCTTGTTCTTTCACTTGAGAAAATAAACCAAAAAATAATAACAGAAACGACGAGAATTGTTCGATAGTTTATCTTGAGAGTTTTTGAGAAATTCGAGAAATTTCAGAAAAATTCGAATACACAATTCGTGTTTAATATTAATTCTTGTACAATGTTAGTTTTAGTAATATAAGCATTAACAGGTGAATATTGAGTTATTTAAATGACGATTTCACGAAGTTAATGTACAATTGTAAGTTCGAATGTTATTTTCAATTTTATCGATAGCAAGGTGAAAGGAAAAAAATTCTGTAGACCATTTTTAGTAAGAATGTTATCAAAGAAAATTTTTCGAGTGTACATTACTGCTCGAAATCGACGACTGTAAATCGATCGTTCGATCGAATAATCGCGCGAAACTCTCGACCTCTGTTTAGACATTGAAAAATATTCAAATGGATTCGGTGCCTGTAAGAACCTTTTCCGACCTTATCGTTCCCACGAGAGATACGCAGAGCCCAAATTAGAATTTAAAATTCTATTTTTACCATATTGGTTCCGCGCCTTGAGTCCGTTCACGAAATTTACAAAAGTGGTTCTACAAGAATACTTAAACAAAGAAATTAAAATAATGTGTGATGGAAGTGCACTTGCTTCCTGTGATAAAAATCTCAGTAACATTTTATTATTTACCAAAGAGTCATACAATCTAAATTACAATCAAAAATTTCATTCTTCTTAATTTTTCATGGAGAACTTACAAAGACATTTAAATAAAAACAAAACAAAAATAAAATAACGTATGATAGACTTGCTCTTGTCTCCTGTGAAAAAATCTCAACAATGTTTTATCATTCACCCAAGAACCGAACAATCTACATTACAATCAAAAATGTTATTCTTTTTAATTTATCGTGGAGAACTTACAAATACATTTAAACCAAAACAAAACATTTAAACCTTTGCCTGTGAAAAAATCTCAGCAATGTTTCATCATTCACCAAGAATCATACAATTTAAATTACAAATCAAAATTTTTATTCTTCTTAATTTTTCGTGGAGAACTTACAAAGACATTTAAACAAAAATAAAATAACGTGTGATAGAAGTGCACTTGCTTTCTGTGAAAAAATCTCAACAATGTTTTATCATTCACCCAAGAACCGAACAATCTAAATTACAATCAAAAATTTTATTCTTCTTAATTTCTCGTGGAGAACTTACAAATACATTTAAACCAAAACAAAACATTTAAATCTTTGCCTGTGAAAAAATCTCAGCAATGTTTCATCATTCACCAAGAATCATAAAATTTAAATTACAATCAAAAATTGTATTCTTCTTAATTTCTCGTGGAGAACTTACAAAGACATTAAAAAACAAAAGAAATTGCTTCCTGTGAAAAAATCTCAGCAACATTTTCAATCTTCCACCAAGAGGCACACAATCCAAATTACAAATTAAAATTCGATTTTTCCCAATTAATCGTTACGAGTGCACAAAAACTCAATTACAACAAAAAAAAAAATATCGCACGAATCCAATTTGGATCGATCATTGGAAAATCGTGCACGACATCCTTCGAAGACTATTCGATGGATTTAAATGCAAAACGACCTTGATGCATTATTACCATCTCGTTTTTGATTCACCGACAGGCCAGTAGGAAGTGAATTGCATTGATATGCATGAACAATTAGGAATGAGTTCATGGAGGCCTGGAGGAGTGCGTGAATCACGAGAAACTAAGACAGAGGGAATAAATTAAGCGTGAGCGTGGCATTAGCATATTTTACGCTCACCAACGTTTCGTCGTTAATCAGTTTCGTTTCGCGAAACACGCTCGACAATTTCCCAGCGCGCCGATTTCACAAGCGAGGTGAATCGTAAAATTTTTGATCCACACCGCCTCGACACGCTCTGCTTTTCGTCCGGTAAACCGCTTGGAACGCGTAAATAATTCTCCTTTTTTTTTTTTTTTCTATCCTTCCTTCGATTTATCATTTGTTATCTAAGATCGACCGCGTTATTATTCTCGTGCTCGGTCGAGCGAGGAATATGCCGATGGATAATTGTATTCTCGTCATTTCTCGTTTGCGTGGATTTTATTTTGGTTTGTAAAGGTGTGATTTATATGCGTGTGTGTGTGTTTTTTTTTGTTTTTTTTTGAGAATTTGGTTATTGCAAAATAAAATTGAAAGGACGACTGAAATTTTTTTAAATTTTCTTTTGTAAAATATCTATGGAATTTTAAATTCTTCTGTTTTGTCGGTATTTCTTTATGACCTTAGAAATAATTGTTTAAAAAATCACGTCGAATTGGAAACGAAATTGAGAACACGGTTTATCTGATTTCCACGAAATTAGATTCGATAGTGTTAGTACTCGATTTTTTCCTCGATTTGTTTACAGAAATTTTCTTATTTTTCTTGGTGAAAAAAAGTCTATTAAGAATCCATTCATTTTTCAATTACAAAATTTAAGAATTCTACAAGCATTCTCTGAAAGTTAATAATTTAAATTCTTTTGCTTTCCCGCCATTTCTTCGCGATCATAAAAATCAGTATTAAAAAAAAATTGCATCTAATCGGAAGCGAAATTGAAAATCCAAGAATCGCACGATATTGTCATTTAACAAATAATGTTTTCTTTTATATCCTGTTTACATTCTTTTAAATTCTTTTAAATTCTTAAATTCTTCTTAAATTCTTTTTAAATTCTTAAATTCTTCTTAAATTCTTTTTAAATTCTTTTAAATTCTTAAATTCTTTTTAAATTCTTTTAAATTCTTTTCAAATTTTTTCAAATTCTTTCATTTTCCCGCCATTTCTTCGCGATCACAAAAATCGTTATTAAAAAAAAAATCACGTCTAATTGGAAACGAAATTAAAAATCCAAGAATCGCACGATATTTTTCAACACACCTGAGTGATTTCGATCGCAGGAACCGTGACGTGAACGAGACACCTTGACCGATTAACAAATAATGTTTTCTTTTAAATTCTTTTAAGCTCTTTTTAAATTCCTTTTAAATTCTTCGTAAATTCTTTTCAAATTCTTTCAAATTCTTTAATTTTCCCGCCATTTCTTCGCGATCACAAAAATCGTTATTCAAAAAAAAAATCACGTCTAATTGGAAACGAAATTAAAAATCCAAGAATCGCACGATATTTTTCATCACACCTGAGTGATTTCGATCGCAGGTGCCGTCACGTGGGCAAGAGACATTGGCCGATTAACAAATAACATTTTCTTTCTCGATAGTTTGTTTAATCGGTAACGTCATGCGAGGTAAAAATAGACCAGTCGACGTTTGCGGTCGTGCAAACGAGCCCGCGCTTATTTATAATCCCATACACCACGAAACGGGCTAAACTCGCTCGATAATGTTTCGAATAAAAAAATTATTTTCCTTCGACCCACTCGTGCACCCATCACGAGACCAGACTGAAATTTCTCCCACGCACGAACTTTAAATTTCAAATATTTGTTTCTCGAGGTCCGGGACCTACTTGGCGCGTGCACCTGTAGATCACGTGGTAACAACCAATGTATTTCGATTTTATTTTAATTCGAAAACAGAAAAGTAGAAAAACTTTGAAATTCTTAGAATTAGATAATTATTTAGAGAATTACACTGTGCAAAGGTGTTTTTTTCTTCTTCTTCGAAGAAACTTCGATAAAATTGGACCGTCGATTTTGAAAATGGTAAAAGTTAATTTTTTTTTAAAATATCAGACATCACATAATTTCTGATTAATTTGCGATTAGACATATTAACTTTGAAGAATCCACAGTATACTCTAGAACACACTTCGAAAAAATTTTAAAAACGTCAAAAAGGCAAATTCGACCTATAAAATTTTCGAAATCCCATGCAAACTTTCCAAAAAGTAAAAGCAAAAATTGAAATTCTCCTTACAGTCTATGGACACGGAACAAGAAATCATTTCTATACTTTACCTTCGATACTTTATTCCAAGGAACTTTAGGCCCCGGGCAAACTTTCGTCACGAGGACTCACTTGGCTCAAATCTCGTTTCACGATGGTGTCCGACATTGTAGCACAAAGAGAGAATGAAAGAGACAGAGAGAGAGAGAGAGAGAGAGAGAGAGAGAGAGAGAGAAAGACACAAAAAATAGCATAAAAGAGACCACGTCGTAAAGGAAGAAAAAAAAGATTCTTCTCTCTCTCTCTCTCTCTCTCTCTCTCACTCACTCACTCTTTTTCTTTTTTTTCTCCTACGCCTTGAAGCGGCTAACGACAGCCAAAGGATTCATTTATTTCGTGTGCCAAAGATTTCTACATTTAATACTCGTGTTTATGTGTGGCTGTGTGGGGCCAAGTTTCACGTTTCAGACACACACACACACACACACACACACACACGCGAGAAAAAGAAAAAGATTTCCAAGTTTCAAGTGTAACGCGTGAACTGGTAGGATACTATCCTCCATTTCTGTTTCTTTTTCTCATGTGTGTGTGTCTGTGTGGAGCCAAGTTTCATACACTAGTGTAACACGTGAACTGCTAGGATACTATCCTCCATTTCTGTTTCTTTTTCTCATGTGTGTGTGTCTGTGTGGAGCCAAGTTTCACACACTAGTGTAACGAATGAACTGCTAGGATACTATCCACTATTTCTTTTCCTTTTTCTCATCTGTGTGTGTCTGTGTAGGGCCAAGTTTCACACACTAGTGTAACACGTGAACTGCTAGGATACTATCCACTATTTCTTTTCCTTTTTCTCATCTGTGTGTGTCTGTGTGGGGCCAAGTTTCACACACTAGTGTAACGCGTGAACTGCTAGGGTACTATCCTCTATTTATTTTTATTTTGTGTGTGTGTGTGTGTGTGTCTGTGTGGAGCCAAGTTTCACACACTAGTGTAACGAATGAACTGCTAGGATACTATCCACTATTTATTTTCCTTTTTCTCATCTGTGTGTGTCTGTCTGTGTGGGGCCAAGTTTCACACACAAGTGTAACGTACGAGTTGGTAGGACACTAGCCTCTATTGCCTTCGAGGAATGGCACGCTCGAAACGAGGACGCCCTCGTCTCGTGATGCATAATGCGTGCTCATATGCGGCTGGACGTGTTGTTCCACGGCACACGTGGGAGCCGACTGAAAAATTTCGCACACCTACGATCGATAGGCAACGTCACAATAGCAGGAGAGAGAGAGAGAGAGAGAAAGAGAGAAGTGAAGGGATTAAAGGGACATCGACACGCTTTTCTTTGATCTCCTTTTCACGAGGGTTTGGTGAAATTGTCAGTGAGGGATTTCGAATTTCCCGCCATTTTCGAGAAGAATTCGTTAGAGAATAATTATTGTATTGGAGAAGCATCGATAGGTTTTCTTTTCTTTTTTTTTTTTTCGTGAAGGTTTGGTGAAATTGTCAGTGAGGAATTTTAAATTTCCCGCCATTTTCGAAAAGAATTTCTTACAGCACGTGGATCGTGCTAAAAAAAAACTTCGACACGCTTCTTCTTCTCGAACGAAAAGTTTACTACTCGATATTCGAATTTCCCGCCATGGAAAAATGTATTCGTAATTACAAAGTGGAAACTTCTACCGGAAATCACAAAAGACATATCCTCGAGCGATCATCCGGATAAACTAATAAAAGAAAAAAAAGAAAAAAAATCATCCACTCGTACGATCCTCGACATTTTCAAATTTCGAATTTCCCGCCACAGTGGAAAATTCGTTCAGTACGAACCGGAAGTGATCGATTAACCGCGCGTAGGTTTCCTCGTCAAGGATGAAACGAGCGGTAGAGACTTCTAGTTATGCTCCCCTTTGTGACAGTCACGGTTCGGCTAATCAAACGTATCCTGTAATATAGTGGGGCCACTTGTAACGAGCCGCTTTGCTTCAATCCTTCAATGGTTCCTGACCGACGGTCGTTTCTCACCCTCCGCGGTCACTCACAGACGGCCAAATTTAGATTTTTCATGCGTACGAATATCGACAACAAGTCACTGACATCGCACCAATCCCAGACGTCAAACTAACTTGGTCCATTGGTTGGAGGAGAAGAAAAAAAATCTGGCAAAGAAACGGAATGATGAAAGAGACGTCTAGCTTGTAATTTTAAGCGTGTCACGTTGGAGGATTGGGAGAAATTGAAATTTAAGTGTTGTGACGTCACTGTGACGTGGAGGGATTTTTTTTTTTTTTGTATATTCTGTTTTTAGAAGTATTTGGAAATTTCTCTAATGTCGTGCTCGAGAATTGAAGAATAACAGTGTTGCAATTTTTAAATAATTCCAGAGGTCCTTTTCAAATTTCTTTATATTTTTCTTTTTTCGTTTTAAATTGATGTGCTTAAAATTGTTTTATACAATTGCTCCCTTCTATTTTTCAGTTTTGAGCGGTGGTCCATTAATGGACGACGTCTACAAATTGGAACAGTACCATTGCCATTGGGGTTGTAGCGATTCAAGAGGATCCGAGCACACCGTCGATGGACAAGCTTTCGCAGGCGAGGTAATAACAAACGACCAATCGTAAAACAATATTAGTTTCTCATTTGTGGAAATTTAAATTCCGCAAATATCAACCATAGATAACCAATAAAAAGAAAAAAAAATATTTTACATCACTAGCAATTGTAGAAAATTAACCAAATTAATATTCTGTTAAAATACCCATGGAATAAAGTAGAGAGAATTATAGAGAAAAACAAAAATCTCAAAAAACAAACAAAATTCTGAAAAACTTTTTACAACACATTCGTCTCCTTAACCAGTTAACTGCGTTCGACGTGTATACACGTCAATCCAAATTTTTTATATTTTTGATCATGAACAATGAAAAAAACTTACCATTCGATATAAAAACTAAAAATTAAAACTCAAAAAAAGAATTCCTCAGTTAACTGGTTAAAATTAATATTCATAAAATAAAGCAGACAGAATAATACAAAAAAGAATCTCAAAATATTAACAAAAGTCTGAAAAATTCAATTTCCAAATTTAACATTCACAGTTGCATCTGGTACACTGGAACACCACCAAGTACAAGACTTTCGTTTCTTCAAAATTAATGTCCATAAAATAAAGCAGAAAGAATTATGTAAAAAAAAAAAAGAAAAAAAGTCTGAAAAATTTAATTTCCATATTTAACATTCGCAGTTGCATCTGGTACACTGGAACACCACCAAGTACAATACTTTCGTTTCCTCAAAATTAATGTCCATAAAATAAAGCAGAAATAATTATGTAAAAAAAAAAGAAAAAAAGTCTGAAAAATTTAATTTCCATATTTAACATTCGCAGTTGCATCTGGTACACTGGAACACCACCAAGTACAAGACTTTCGCCGAAGCTGCAAAGGCATCGGACGGTCTGGCAGTTCTCGGAGTCTTCCTCAAGGTGAGCACCACCCGTTAACACGCATCAATTATTATCTTTATCACAATGAGACGAGCAGTGGAGACTCGTGTGTTTGTGGAATGGAGAGAGAGAACAAAAAAATGGCGTAATTGCGTGCGAGTAGCTTCGTGGGGACACGCGACAAACATAATTACGATAAGGTCAGCTTGGATAGTCAGGGATCATCGATAACAACAGTGTGCGATGACACACGCAGAACGATTAATGACAGTGTCACAGTTTATAGACGATTCGTATCGAGATTGTCTAGAACGAGAGAGAACTTTGCTCTCCTTTGTATCTATTTCTAACTTAGAAAATTAATCTGACGTCAATGAGATTAATCAAGGACGTTTTACTATTTCTGATTTATTAAAACGTCATTGATTAATCTCATTGACGTCAGATTAATTTCGTCCTTGGCAAACGGATTGAATTAATTAATTAATTTTTGTTTCGTTGTTAAATTCTGATGGAACTAAAATTGACATGGAGCATTATTTTAAATTTAATTCGACAGAATTTGGATCTTTCGAAGTGTGCTTTTTGGCGAACGGATTTAATTTTTTTTCATTAGAAAATTTTCTTACAATTAGAAGTATAAAGTGTTTCTATTGTTTTATTATTGAAAAGATTTATATCGTTGCTCGTAAGGAAATGAAGCTTGAATTTGAATATAAAATTTCTATATACCAATTTGGATTGTTCTTGAATCTTTTTTTTATCACGAGTAAATGATTAAACTTTTAAATTAAAAATTTTCGTGGGAATTTTGGATCTTTCTAAGTGTGCTTTTTGGTGAACGGATTTAATCTTTTTTCGTTGGTAAATTTTCTTAGAAGTATAATCAGTGCTTCTATTGTTTCATTATTGAGAAGATTTATATCGTTGGTCGTATGGAATGGACACCTTGAAACTTGAATTTCAGTAGAAAATTTTTATATACCAACTTGGATTGTCCTTGGATAATTTTTTTATCACGAGTAAATTATTAAACTTGTCACGTGATTTGATCGTTCGATCAAATTTTCAAACCATGCCAGCCACTGAATTATTCGTAAGAAGATTCATATTGTTGCTCGTAAGAAATGAAACTTGAATTTCAGTAGAAAATTTTTATATACCAACTTGGATTGTCCTTGGATAATTTTTTTATCACGAGTAAATTATTAAACTTGTCACGTGATTTGATCGTTAGATCAAATTTTCAAACCATGCCAGCCACTGAATTATTCATAAGAAGGTTCATATTGTTGCTCGTAAGAAATGAAACTTGAATTTCAGTACAAAAATTTTTATATACCAACTTGGATTGTCCTTGGATAATTTTTTTATCACGAGTAAATGATTAAACTTGTCACGTGATTTGATCGTTCGATCAAATTTTCAAACCATGCCAGCCACTGAATTATTCTTAAGAAGATTCATATTGTTGCTCGTAAGAAATGAAACTTGAGTTTGAATAGAAAATTTCTATATACCAACTTGGATTGTCCTTGGATAATTTTTTTATCACGAGTAAATTATTAAACTTGTCACGTGATTTGACTGTTCGATCAAATTTTCAAACCATGCCAGTTACTGAATTATTACTCGTCCTCGGCCAATGAGAGACGATTGAATAATAGAAAAGTTTTTCACGTAGCTTCGTGTTGTTTCTCGTGTTCACGATAGTGGACATGATAATTAATAATTCAACAACGTTCGTTATTTATACCATCGATTATATTTTTCTGTTACCAAACTTACGACCACATACAAACGTGAAAAAATCCAAATTCATTTCCAACTGATTTGCAAAATCGAGAATAAGATTATTCATATTACTCAACCTCATTGTGCTCGTGACTTTTTTTCAATTCGGTTTATCCATTATCCAATTTTTATGACAAATTTTCATATCTCTCTCTCTCAATAACTGCAACTACCAAATAAAACACAATCCATAAAATAACCAGATCATTTTTTAAATTGTGACAAACAATGTGTTAAACAATTTTACCAAATACATAAATTATCGAAGTTGCCTCTAAAAACGTTCTTAATTAAATTCAAAATAAACAGATCAAGCCATACGTGATAAGATCAGCATAAAATCTATCCACGCAATTTTTCCAAGTATGTTTAAAAAAAAAAAAGAAATGGATTCCAAAATCAATAATTTCACAAAAGTACATAAAATTAATATGATCAAGTAGTGCCACGACGAACCACTTCGAATGATAAATCCTATTAACCAGTTATCTGTGGAATTCTTGTTTTGAGTTTCAATTTTTAATTTTTATATCGAATGGTAAGTGGTTTTTATTGTTCACGATCAAGAATATAAAAACTTTTGTATACACGACGTGTATACACGTCGAACGCAGTTAACTGGTTAAGTTCTCGCGAAGAATAGTGCAATGGAAAGAGGGTCCGAAGAAACCGCCCGTTTTTCCGCCCTCGATTTTAAAATTGACTCGTATGTCAATTGATAGCTTATGATGAGACATTAATAAAAAAAAAAGTTTCACGTTGAGCATACGTCTGGTTTTTGAGATATACCGAGTGTTTCAGTCCACCCGGGTCACCCGATTCTTTCGTAAACGGGACATTTTAGAGAAAAATATTTCCGACAAAAGTTGTAAGGCTTAAAAAGACGTATTCAACGAGAGTAGTTATTTGACCTAAGATGGCATTGTCAAGGACACGTGAAGGTCAACCTAATTTTTTTAAATAGAATTATATAATTTCTCTTGGTCACATCTTACATTCACTGGCTGAATCTTGGTGGCGAACAATGAATAGTTTATGAGATACTTTGTACTTTATATCGAAATGTTCGATAATAAATTGAAAAATATCTCGCAAACTATTGAATTTTCGAGAACTCTACCTTGATATTTTTATATGCAGAATAGTCAGTGGAATTATATAATCGAAGAAAAATTACATAATTCCATTCAAAAAATTAATTTGACCTTCACGTGTCCTTGACAATGCCATCCTAGGTCAAATAACTACTCTCGTTGAATATGTCTTTTTAAGCCTTACAACTTTTGTCTGAAACATTTTTCTCTAAAATGTCCCGTTTACGAAAGAATCGGGTGACCCGGGTGAGTTGAAACACCCGGTATATCTCAAAAACCAGACGTATGCTCAACGTGAAACTTTTTTTTTATTAATGTCTCATCATGAGCTATCAATTGGCATATGAGTCAATTTTAAAATCGAGGGCGGAAAAACGGGCGGTTTCTTCGGACCCTCTTTGCGAATACAAACAATCGCAACAACAACAAAGGTTAACCACAACCCAGATTGTATTCCGAAATTCACTGCCAGTACTGAAAATCTATAATATACGTGACATAAACTATACATTTCCAGAACTTGCAGTGAAAAAGAAAAGAAGAAAAAAAAATGAAGAAGAAGAAGAAGAAACTTTCCAACGTAATTTGTTTCGACTCGTGCCGTACTCACGTGGCATATAGAAGCCCCGACGAATATCGGTTTAGACGTGAGTCGGCACGCGGAACGGTAATTTATTTATGCTACTGCTAATACGCACGACTCAACTCCTTTGTACGGATGCGTTGGTCGGTGCAGTCTATCTTACATTGGATATAAGCTTTTACATAACTGCACGTAAGCTCTATAAGCAGAATCCGTAATAGTGACGACTACGACGACTAGGAGGTTCTCGTCATGAATGCTGAGACGGATACGCGATTACGTAATTTGGTGAATAAGGTAATACGCGATTCGCTCGAGCGAATGAAAATCGCATTTCGCATTTAGAGAGAAGGAGTCGGGCCGATGATGTACCCATAATGTAGATAGGAAATTAGGACAAAGTGTGAAAAGTGAACCTAAAATCTTAAATTTATTGAATAAAATAAACCCAAAGAACATAAACCATGAGCAATTATTATGGATGAAAGATAACCGAGGAATCTCCAAACGGATAAGGAAACGGAATTTTATTTTCAGGATCACCAATTACTATTGCCTAAAACAACTCTGTCGCATGTAAACACAGTCCATACATGGCAGAATCTTTGCTAAATCTGTATCTTATATGAAATTCATCTTGTGTGTGTGTGTGTGTGTGTGTGTGTGTGTGTGTGTGTGTGTGTGTGAATATGAGTGAGAGAGAGGGAGAGAGAGAGAATGTGATTGTGTTTAAGACACAGAAAGAGAGAGAAAGAGAAGAGAGAAGAGAAAGAATAGTGAAAGGTGTGAGAGAGATAAATGGTGTGTGTCTGCTGTTTGTTAAATGAGAAAGAGAGAGAGAGAGAGAGTGTGTGTGGCTGTGTTTAAGACACAGAAAGAGAGAGAGAAGAGAAAGAATAGCGAGAAGAGTAAGAGAGAGGAAAAGCTGTGTATCTGTGTGTGAATATGAGAGAGATCAGAGAGAGAGAGAGAGAGAGAGAGAGAATGTGATTGTATTTGACACACAGAAAGAGAGAGAGAAGAGAAAGAATAGCGAGAAGAGTAAGAGAGAGGAAAAGCTGTGTGTCTGTGTGTGAATATGAGAGAGATCAAAGAGAGAGAGAGAGAGAGAGAGAGAGAGAAAAGGAGGAAGATACACTGCTTACAAGGTCGATGCATTCTTATCAGTGGTATTAGCCCGATTAGAATTAGAATGATAATCATCAAACTCCTTCATTTCCACTTCCGGTTTCCGCATACTCAGTTTTATCGAGAACACTTCGAGAGAATCATTGCGTTAAATAGACGACGAGGATTTAATCGGCTCGATTAAATCATTATTTTTCCACGATGACTTCGATTTCCTTCTTTTCTCGATTAGGCACATTGTACTCTGTGTTTTTCTTCTCACGATAGATACTCGTGGCTCTTCTTGTTCAGTCTGAAATTAAATCGTCGACGTTTCACTTTTATTCAAGACGATGTTTATGCAATGTGTTTTGCAATTGATAAATGAGCTTCTGATGAACATGATTTTTATTAGACGAATGATCGATGCCAGTCAGACTCGTTCAAAGGTTTAATGTTGTAACATATGATCCAGGATATTTTGATAGAATTTCTTGTTTTTTTTTTTATAAAGTAAGAACGTAGGAAAGTAGGTCTTATGTAACGAACAATTGATGTCGAGTCACAGTCGTGGAATAAATGTTAACTGATAAACGTGATACGGAATACTCGCAAGTTTCTTTTCTCGATAAGATAGAATTTAAAAAACAATTTTATTCGATGAACAATCGATGTCAACTGGAAATTGAAAGAACTGATTGAGAAATGGTTTTTTTTATCTCGTAAAACAGTTATATTCCAAATTTCTTGAAATTGAAGCTATCAAGTGCAGTCGAATGAGCTGGATCGACAAAGGATGTTTCCATATGGAGAAAAATCTTTGGTAGATTTGATGTTAGGAAATTTGGTAATTTAATTGTTTATCGAGTAGAGAAATTTGGAATTTTAATTGTTTATCGAATAAGAAAATTTGTAATTCAATTGTTTGTCGAGTAGGGAAATTTGGAATTTAATTGTTTATCGAGTAGAGAAATTTGGAATTTAATTGTTTATCGAATAGAGAAATTTGGAATTTAATTGTTTATCGAGTAGAGAAATTTAGAATCTAGTTGTTTATCGAGTAAGAAAATTTGGAATTTAATTTTTGATCGAGTAGGCACATTTTGAATCTAATTGTTTATCGAGTAGAGAAATTTAAGATTTAATTGTTTATCGAATAAGAAAATTTGGAATTCAATTGTTTCTCGAGTAGAGAAATTTAGAATCTAGTTGTTTATCGAGTAAGAAAATTTGGAATTTAATTTTTGATCGAGTAGGCAAATTTTGAATCTAATTGTTTATCGAGTAGGGAAATTTAAGATTTAATTGTTTATCGAATAAGAAAATCTGGAATTTATTTGTTTATCCAGTAAGGAAATTTAGAATCTAATTGTTTATCGAGTAAGAAAATTTGGAATTCAATGTTTTATTTAGTAGACAAATTTGGAATTTAAATGTTTGGATAGAGTTGGCATTTGGAAATTGAAAACTTTTCCAGACCCTCCTTCCATCTTATTCGTGGATGGAAATCGCGTGGGACGAGCAAACGGAAAACAATTCGCCAATTGCAGAGAAACTGCGAGACAATTCTCGCAGAGTGTCGTTACGCAATTGCCTAATGTCCTTATTTCGAATGTTCGCGAAATTCTCGTCGATTTGGATGACAAACAAGTCGACGAGGTGACGTAAATCTATACTTCGAAAAAGAAACGTGCGTGCGCTTAATAATTATTTATAGAACCACTTGGTCGTCAGGTCTCTTCACGAGCTCACAGAAATATTTTGCATAGTCAGTGGAGAATGATCTACGTCGTTTCGTTCACGACGATGACGAGTGTTTAGTAAACCTGGTGTTCTTCATGCTTTTCTATATTTTTGCAAATTTCTATGCAGAATGAGAACATGCCAAAGTACTTGAAATTTTCGAAATTTCTTCGCACGACTTTCAAAAAAATAATGAATTGGAAAGAAAAGGATCGCGAGAATGATCTACGTCGTTTGGTTCATGATGATGGCGAGCTTGCTTTTCTATATTTTTGGAAATTTCTATGCACAATGAGGACGTAAAAAAGTGCTTGAAATTTTTGAAATTTCTTTGCACGACTTTGGAGACTCGAAGAAAATAATAAATTGGAAAGAAAAGGATCGCGACAATGATCTACGTTGTTTGGTTCATGACGATGACGAGTGTTTAGTAAACCTGGTAGTCTTTTCGTTTTTCTATATTTTTGGAAATTTCTATGCAGAATGACGATGGACGAAAGTATTCAAAATTTTCCAAATTTCTTTGTGTGACTTTGGAGACTCGAAAAAAATAATAAATTGGAAAGAAAAGGATCTCGAGAATGATCTACGTTGTTTGGTTCATGACGATGACGAGTGTTTAGTAAACCTGATGTTCTTCTTGCTTTTCTATATTTTTGCAAATTTCTATGCAGAATGAGGATGTACAAAAATATTCAAAATTTTCCAAATTTCTTTGTGTGACTTTGGAGACTCGAAGAAAATAATTAATTGGAAAGAAAAGGGTCTCTTAATAATTATTTATAGAACAATTTTGCATATTTTTGCAAATTTTGCAAATTCGTCTGTCAAGAATAATCTATGTCGTTTGGTTCACGACGATGACGAGTGTTTAGTAAACCTGGTAGTCTTCTCGTTTTTCAATATTTTTGGAAATTTCTCTGCAGAATGAGAACGTACGAAAGTACTTGAAATTTCTGAAATTTCTTTGTGTGACTTTGGAGACTCGAAGAAAATAATAAATTGGAAAGAAAAGGATCTCGAGAATGATCTACGTTGTTTGGTTCATGACGATGACGAGTGTTTAGTAAACCTGGTAGTCTTCTCGTTTTTCAATATTTTTGGAAATTTCTATGCAGAAAGATGGACGAAAGAATTTAAAATTTCCAAATTTCTTTGTGTGACTTTGGAGACGCGAAGAAAATAATTAATTGGAAAGAAAAGGGTCTCTTAATAATTATTAATAGAACAATTTTGCATATTTTTGCAAATTTTGCAAATTCGTCTGTCAAGAATAATCTATGTCGTTTGGTTCACGACGATGACGAGTGTTTAGTAAACCTGGTAGTCTTTTCGTTTTTCTATATTTTTGGAAATTTCTATGCAAAATGAGAACGTACGAAAGTACTTGAAATTTCTGAAATTTCTTTGCACGAGACTCGAAGAAAATAATGCATTGGAAAGAAAAGGGTCTCTTAATAATTATTAATAGAACAATTTTGCATATTTTTGCAAATTTTGCAAATTCGTCTGTCAAGAATAATCTATGTCGTTTGTTTCGCGACGATGACGAGTGTTTAGTAAACCTGGTAGTCTTCTCGTTTTTCTATATTTTTGCAAATTTCTATGCAGAATGAGGAAATTTTGGAAATTTCTTTGCACGACTTTGGAGACGCGAAAGAAAGCAGTTAACCAAATTATAAATAATCCAATTTTTTTATATTTTCGATCAAGAACAATAAAAAAAACCATTCGATATAAAAACCAAAAATTAAATTTAAACTTAAAAAATTAACTGATTAGAAAGAATTGAAAAGAAAAAGGTTTCGAGAAATGACAATCTTAACTATAAAACAATGATGAATCCTTGATAAGAAATAATCTCGATTACTACAGAGAACACTAAACGAACCATAAAACAACATTAATAACAAAAAAATACGAAGTATCTCCGTACAAAGAAATATTCCATTAAAACCAAACTACCTACAACTCTACTCTGAAGAGGATGACGAGTTATTATCGGTGCTCGTGATTTATCAAATGGTTCACCTGTAAAAATCTCATTTTCCACGTCAGACCAATAAAAACAATCTCGTCTATCGTCTAACCATTTTTCCATCGACACGAATTATCTTTCCTTTCTCGTTTCTCCACGCTCTGAGAAATAATTCATCCACTCTTCATCCAATCAGTGTGTACAGGAATCTGCACGTGGTTCTCGTTTCTAAATTCGTGAAACACACTCTCTCACCAGGAAGAAAAGATTCACGAGGTCGTGAAAAAAGGTTATTGATATTTTTAGAAAATCGAAATCCAATATCCTTCCGCGATATTATTCTGTACACAGTTTGAATAATTAAGAATCTGCTTTTACGCGAAGAGTACGCGCAAGAGGACGAGTCAATTCACTGGGACAAATCGAAGGTCGTGGTGGTGGACAAGTATTTCTCATTATCGAAGCCGTGCGAGCATTTGAATACCATTTGTCCAAGCGACCTTGATTCAAATTAATATTTGAGTGCACCGAGAATCTTCTACTGCGCATTGATTTCGATTGCTCGACTCTCTGTGAATTAATTAAGAATCTTCGACGATGTTCCGGGCACGATTAACAATAATGGAGAGACTCGTCTCGAGAATGATTCTTCTTTTTGAGTTCGTTTAGTTTTGTGGATAATACCACTTGGAATTGTTGGTGTGTGTGTGTATTGTATTTTTTTTTTCTTTTATAATAATAGAGAGAATTACGAGAAAGATTCCTTTTTTTTATTGCAAATTGCATAATTGAGAATTTTTTAAAGTGAGTCTGCGATTAATCGATTTATTAACTTTGAATTTTCTTTGTGAGTTCTGCCTGTGAATTGTTTATTTGAGATTTTTTTTAAAATCAGAACCTTTTCACCAGTTAACTGTGGAATTTTTTTTTTTTTTTGTTGAGTTTTAATTTTTAGTTTTTATATTTAATGGTAAGTTTTTTTTTATTATTCATAATCAAAAATATAAAAAATTTCGATTGACGTGTAAGGTCAATGTCCCAGTTTCTACTCAAGTCCTGATTTCTACTCACTATGAACTATTCTTCTTAACATTAATATTCGGTTGATAAAATAAGTTACAGAAAGATTAATTATTTATTAAACTTTATAAAAATATAAAAAATTTGCATTGACGTGTACTTAGAGAGAATTACGAAGAAGATTCTTTTTTTTTTATTTGCAAATTGCATAATTGAGAATTTTTTAAAGTGAGTCTGCGATTAATCGATTTATTAACTTTGAATTTTCTTTGTGAGTTCTGCCTGTGAATTGTTTATTTGAGATTTTTTTTTAAATCAGAACCTTTTCACCAGTTAACTGTGGAATTTTTTTTTTTTGTTGAGTTTTAATTTTTAGTTTTTATATTTAATGGTAAGTTTTTTTTTATTATTCATAATCAAAAATATAAAAAAATTCGATTGACGTGTAAGGTCAATGTCCCAGTTTCTACTCAAGTCCTGATTTCTACTCACTATGAACTATTCTTCTTAACATTAATATTCGGTTGATAAAATAAGTTACAGAAAGATCAATTATTTAGTAAAATTTATAAAAATATAAAGAATTTGCATTGACGTGTACTTAGAGAGAATTAGGAAGAAGATTCTTTTTTTTTTTATTTGCAAATTGCATAATTGAAAATATTTTAAAACTGAGTCTGTGATTAATTTATCAACGATAATATTTATTTGTCAGTTCTGCCTGAGAATTGTTTATTTGGGATTTTTTTTTTTTTAATCAGAACCTTTTAACCAGTTAACTGTGGAATTTTTTTTTTGTAGAGTTTCAATTTTTAGTTTTTATATTTAATGGTAAGTTTTTTTTTATTGTTCATGATCAAAAATATAAAAAAATTGGATTGACGTGTAAGTATAGAGTAAATTGCATAATAGAGAATATTTTAAAACTGAGTCTATGATTAATCAATTTATCAACGATAAAATTTCTTTGTGACTTCTGCCTGTAAATTGTTTATTTGGGATTTTTTTTTTAAATTAAAACCCATTAACATTTAACTGTGGTATTTTTTTTTTTTGTTGAGTTTCAATTTTTATTAGTTTTTATATCGAATGTTAAGTTCTTTTTATTGTTCATGATCAAAAATATAAAAAATTTCGATTGACGCGTACACACGTTGAACACAGTTAATCAACAAATTACCAATAATGGAGCAACTGTGCCTGAAATATCTCTCTTCGTGATCATCCTGCATTAATAAATCGTCGAGGTACAATTTTTATAAATGTACATCTGTGAGTAATGAATCGTGCGATTAATTGCCATGGAACAAATTAAACCAATTTGCACGACACATTTTTCTCAGCGTTACTCGTTCTTAATTATCCACTCGTGAAATTTGCCTTCGACCAAGGTCGTTAATAAATTGCGTAATTAATTTCAGGACGGTAGAACCCACGAGGAGATGGACAAGATAGCTCGCCTATTGCCATACGTGTCACACAAAGACGAGGTCGTGGAAATTGTCGACCCGATCGATCCTGGAAAGCTTCTGCCTGGTAAGTGGTCAACGAGGTTCTTTAGTTTCCCAATTTAATTTCAACCAGTTGTCTAAATGTGACTTTGTACGAGTCCAGTGTGCACTCACAATTGTCCAAGGTGACGTGCACCGTTTATTTTGTAAGTGGTTTAAGTCCATTTAAAATAAAAAAAAGAAGAGAGAAATTAACAAATTACAAATAAAAAGTTTACACCGAATTAATTCTGAATTGCATAACTGATCTTTTTTTGGAGTTTTAATTTCTAGTTTTTATATTGAATGGTAAGTTTTTTTTTTATTGTTCATGAACAAAAATATAAAAAAATTCGATTTGACGTGTAAGTAGAGAGTAAATTGCATAATTGAGAATATTTTAAAAGTGAGTCTGCGATTTGTCAACCATAACATTTCTTTGCGAGTTCTGCCTGTGAATTGTTTATTTGGGATTTTTTTGTAAATTATGTGATATCTGATTTTCTTAAAAAAAAAAAAAAAATGGACTAACACTACATTGAAAATAAACGGTCCATATTGTGCTGTTTATTTTGAAACTGACCTAAGTCCATTTTTTTAGAAAAACAAACTATCACATAATTCGTGAATAATTTAGTGCAATAATTTAATGTTAAGTGATATCTCATTTTTTTTTAGAAAAAAATCGACTTAGGCCACTTTCGAAATAAACGGTGAATATAATTGTGACAGATAAATGATTAGTTAATTATTCGTAAACATTTGTCGTTGACTTTTCGTGAAAGTAGCAAAGTAGGAGAAAGTGAATAAATAATGATGTTGAATTATCGATCAATCGATTAAACAAACAAAATGGAACGTTCGAGATAATGTGATAAATTATCAAATTGATATTGTTTTGTTGCTTGTTAATGAAGTATCTTCACGTGTGATGTTAAATCATTTTTGTCGAATGAAAATCGAAATTGTTTTATATACTTTTCCGAATTGTTTACTGTAATTCAAGTGAGAGCAAGTTTTAATGTTGATGCATCTTGAAAAAACGTTGCACGACGGTAGAAGAGGGCCTTTAATCAAAGGACGCGCCTCATTATCGTTAATTATCACTTCCGTGAAGCAAGTTGATTAAATGGCTTTTTTTATTGCGTCCAAACGTGTTCTCGTTAACACGAGACTTTTCCGTCGATTTGACTAAGTTTTTTTCCACCGATGAAATAATATTTCATTGTTCTCCTTATATCGTTCGTTTAACATTATTAATAACATTATTAGTTAATACTGCTGATCTAATATGACAATTTTTTGGGTATTATTCGTTGATGTTTGGATTTTTTTTGTTCAATTCCGTTTATAAACATCAACTATCGACTATCTTTCAATTTTATTGAAAAGAGAATTTATAAATCTGTACACAAAATTGAGATAGAGAATTAGATTCATTTTATCGTTGATTATATTATGCAACAATAAATTCAACCTGACCATTTTTATAAATAAATTAAAAATTCGCTTCGATTAATATTTAATCTTACTTCACGGATTTATTAATTTTCTCGTTGAATCATCAATTCTTGTCTATCCTTTGTTATTAACAAAATGCTCTCTTTCTTTCTCTCCCTTTCCAATAATAATAATAATTGTCATTAACAATATCGTCTCTCCTCTCTTTTAATATCGTCCATCTAAATAAAATGCTCTCTCTCTTTCCAATAATAATAATAATTGTCATTAACAATATCGTCTCCCCTCTCTTTTAACAGCTTCCATCTAAATAAATTTCTTTCTCTCTCTCTCTCTCTCTCTCTCTCTCTCTCTTTCTGTTTCGAATAATAATAATAATTGTCATTAACAATATCGTTTCTCCTCTCTTTTAACATCGTCCATCTAAATAAAATGCTCTCTTTCTTTCCAATAATAATAATAATTGTCATTAACAATATAATTTCTCTTCTCTTTCAACATTGTCCATCTAAATAAAATGCTCTCTCTCTCTTTCTAATAATAATAATAATTGTCATTAATAATATCGTTTCTCCTCTCTTTTAATATCGTCCATCTAAATAAAATGCTCTCTTTCTTTCCAATAATAATAATAATTGTCATTAACAATATAATTTCTCTTCTCTTTCAACATTGTCCATCTAAATAAAATGCTCTCTCTCTCTTTCCAATAATAATAATAATTGTCATTAACAATATAATTTTTCTTCTCTTTCAACATTGTCCATCTAAATAAAATGCTCTCTCTCTCTTTCCAATAATAATAATAATTGTCATTAACAATATCGTCTCTCCTCTCTTTTAACATCTTCCATCTAAATAAAATGCTTTCTCTCTCTCTCTCTCTTTTTCTGTTTCGAATAATAATAATAATTGGTCCGTTTACCCCAAAACCTTTCCGCTTAAGTGCGCGGCGGACGTGCGGGCACGCAGAGATGCGTGAATCCATGCATGCGTTGGGCAGATCAGATTATTCGGCCCAAGAACAAGTGGGACTTCCAAGGTTCGTATCACCTTGGCCTGTGATACCTTTTATTTCGGAGCCAGGAAATGGTCCGACGTTATTTTCTGCATTTCGATCATTTCTCTTTCGCTTTTTCCTCTTCTTTTAGCCAATTTCTTATACAGTTTGGAATTTCTTATTTAAAACTGATTACAAATTCATCAATTATCGCTTAAACTATTGATCATTCAAGAACGAACATTTGATTGTCCATTTTTAGAAGACCAAAAATCTATTCGAAATGTCGTTGAAAGAAACATTCCTCACGAGATTGGCTCTTCTTTTAGCCAATTTTTTATACAGTTTGGAATTTCTTATTTAAAACTGATTACAAATTCATCAATTATCGCTTAAACTATTGATCATTCAAGAACGAACATTTGATTGTCCATTTTTAGAAGATCAAAAATCTATTCGAAATGTCGTTGAAAGAAACATTCTTCACGAGATTTGCTCTTCTTTTAGCCAATTTCTTATACAGTTTGGAATTTCTTATTTAAAACTGATTAGAAATTCAGCAATTGTCGCTTAAACTATTGATCATTCAAGAACAAACATTTGATTGTCCATTTTTAGAAGATCAAAAATCTATTCGAAATGTCGTTGAAAGAAACATTCTTCACGAGAGAAGAATTCTTTTGCATGGAAAGATACTTTCGTCCAGTTTCTTCTTTCTTCGTTCTGCTCTTGTTTCTCGTCCACGATTTACTTTCGTTTCTCGTCTTCGATTTACTTTTCGTTCCAAGTGATTCCTCATCTTGGTCATTTAGCAAAAAATGTTAAAAAAATCCTCACAAAATCTGTGCTTATCGCATGTTACCTACTATTCTTGTTTAAACAATGTGCACCCTTTTGATATTTGCCTTGTGCACCTTTACTGTTTCGAAAATTTCACCTTTTTGCAAATCGGTCACGTTAGAGTGAATTTGAGTGAATTTGAGTGAAAGAAGTTTGACTTGAGAATGCACGAATGATTGAATCGAGACTTGTGAATAAACAAATCGACGAATGAATTAATAAATGAGCGATCTAGTGAATATCTAATTGTGTTAATTCATTAAAATCTGTTCTCTGACGCAGACGATAACGGATATTGGACGTACTTGGGCTCATTGACTACTCCACCTTGCAACGAGAGCGTCACATGGATCCTCTTCAAAAAGTACATCGAGGTCTCTCATCATCAACTGAACATCTTCCGTAATCTTCGCAAATATCCACGTGGCGAGGAATGTCCTTGCCACGAGAATCACGGAGCGGTAAGAGCGCCATAAAAAATTATCACCGAGATTTATCACCGAACAAAATTTAATTCGCACGTTTTCAAATCGACATTGTCAGAGGTGAGGAAGATAAATAAATAAAGAAACTAAAACGATAAGCACACTGAATTATTGTTATACACGTTGAGACTGACGAATAATTAGCAGGTTTTTGAATTAACATTAGCAAAGGAGTAAAATAAAGGAAATAAAAGAAACAGACGATAAACGTAAAAAATGATTGTGTATAAATTTCGAGATTGACGAATAATTAGCAGGTTTTTGAATTAACATTAGCAAAGGAGTAAAATAAAGGAAATAAAAGAAACTGAGATGATAAACGTAAAAAATGATTCTGTATAAATTTCGAGATTGACGAATAATTAGCAGGTTTTTGAATTAACATTAGCAAAGGAGTAAAATAAAGGAAATAAAAGAAACTGAGACGATAAACGTAAAAAATGATTGTGTATAAATTTCGAGATTGACGAATAATTAACAGCTTTTCGAATTAACACTGTCAAAAGGAGCAAAGAAAATCCATAAAATAAACTGAGACGATAAACATAAAAAAATGATAGTGTATAAATTTTGAGATTGACCAATAATTAGCAGGTTTTTAAATTAACGTTAGCAAAGGAGTAAAATAAAGGAAATAAAAGAAACTGAGACGATAAACGTAAAAAATGATTGTGTATAAATTTCGAGATTGACGAATAATTAGTAGGTTTTTGAATTAACATTAGCAAAGGAGTAAAATAAAGGAAATAAAAGAAACTGAGATGATAAATGTAAAAAATGATTGTGTATAAATTTTGAGACTGACCAATAATTAGCAGGTTTTTAAATTAACATTAGCAAAGGAGTAAAATAAAGGAAATAAAAGAAACTGAGATGATAAATGTAAAAAATGATTGTGTATAAATTTCGAGATTGACGAATAATTAGTAGGTTTTTCGAATTAACATTGTCAAAAGGAGTAAAAAAAAAATCCTTAAACGAAACTGAGACGATAAACATAAAAAAATAATACTGTATAAATTTCGAAATTCCGCAATGAATTAATTAGCATCCAAGAAGAATACATCCCCAAATTCAAATATTTCTTCTATCAAGAGATATCGAATTTTCAAAAGTGAGCTCAAAAAATAACAATAATCTTTTTATAACTATAAAAATACAATAAGAAATATTTTAACGCTCCGCTCTCCATTGTTGAAGGTTATCAACAACTTCCGCCCGCCCATGCCGCTCGGTAATCGCGTGCTGCGAGAATGCGGCAGCTTCTAAGGTCGTCCCGAGGTCAAGGAGGTCACCGACGCGACGAAGGGACGAAGAAGAAGAGGAAGAAGATCGGAAGAGAGAAGGAGAGACTAAGATGGAAACTGAGAGGAACAAGCCAGACACGAGAGGATTCCGTTATCTTGAAACCAGCCGACGTTCGTGCCGATCATCGAAGTAATTTTGGGGGTGGCGACAAGGGAAAATCAAAGCACCGAAACGATCAACCGCCAGAAGGATTTTTATTCGCGATATATTTAACACACCGATTTAGAGATTTAGAGGACCGAATGTGTCGATAGTTTTAGCCTGGAAGCATTTTTTGCAACTCTCAACGAATTTTCACCGTGCAACGCATCGATCCAACGATCTCTCTCTGCTTCAACTGCTCGATTTCTCTTTTTTTTTTTTGAAAAAAGTGCGGCAAATTTTTTTGAAAAATTGCAAAATTAAAATTTAGTTGATCTAAATTGACGAATAGTCTTGTTAATTTGTATTTTCAAAGAGAGACAGAGAGAAAAAGAGAGAGATCGTTTGATAATTATAATTATAATAATAATAATGATGAATAATGTTAAACAAATTGTGGGTTCTCCTTCTTGAGAGGGCTGGCGGATCTAATGTTCAAGTGAGGCGTTTAAAGTGAGATAAGAAGGATCTTTGAGAATCGCGTTGAGCGTGATTAGCACGTGAGAAGGTGATAATTGTTATGGAGAGAGGAGAGTGAGGGAAGAGAAATTGGCAAAGTTGATGTGATATTATTGAGAATGGGTTTAACGTCGAGAGGGATTACACAGATCTGCGAGTAATGGGGTTGTCACATCAGGATTTTGAGATATTTGAGGTTATATACTCGAAAAATGGCTATTTTGGATATTGAGGTTAGATACAGGATATAGAACATTTTTTGAATTTTTTCTACCAATTCCATCATTTAGTACTATCCTTCCCCTTCAAAATGAGCTCTCGCATCATGTCGTACGATGTTTCTTTCAAAAGTTATGGCCATTTTAACATTTTGACACGTCCGCCATATTTGATTTGTAGAACGAGAATTTTGAAAATCACCCAACCCGCGCTAAATTTGGTATAGGTGGGTTTTGAGGCCCCTGATCAATAATATTAGGGCACATTTAGCTCTATACCAAATCTAGCGTGAATTGGTTGATTTTTCAAAATCCTCGTACTACGAATCAAATATGGCGGACGTGTCATCTTAAAATGGCCATAACTTTTGACAGAAACATCGTACGGCACCGTTCGAGGGCTCATTTTGAAGGGGAAGGAAAGTACTAAACGATGGAATCGGTAGAAAAAATTCAAACAATTTTCCACACCCTATATCTAACCTCAAAAACAGCCAAAATAGCAATTTTTCGCGTACATAACCTCAAATATCTCAAAATCCTGACCTCGATGGGCCATTCGGATTCTACGTGATAAATTACTTCTGAAATGACACTCAGCTGTCCAACAACAAAACTTCGCAGATCTGCGTTATCATTGAGGGCACCACGGTGGCACCATGACACACCGGAGAATTCGCATAAAGATAGATCTTTCAAGCGCCTAAGCAATTATTCCTACGCGATGAATTTTGCCAATTTGCGTGAAATCACGTTTCTCGATTCCACTCCGAGATCCTCGAAATTGCGAAAAATCTCTCGAGCTCGTGGTCCTGCGTAATTAAACCGTAACAGCAAGTGCAATTAACGAGGGACTCGCTAAGAAGAAGAATCGACGAATTCTCTGAGAGCTTCTTCTTCCCCTCGTCGACCTCCGACGGTAAAACAGTTGAATCTTTAAGGATTAAAATTTTCAATCCTTTCTTGTAGCCTAGAATTTAGACGAAAAACAATTAAATCGCTTCGATTTTTACATTTACGATTGAAGGACGAAAATGATAATGTGCCTATGCCACCGTAGACTCTTATTATATATGTATACACGTTGTAACAGGACGGGGCCTTCTACACCGAGAGAGCAAATCTCTAAGAGCGATTATTTTCGTGAGCAAAGCATTTTACATTGTTGATAACAACTACTTCCCGAACGATCCGTCCACGATACCCCCCCGTTCGTCGACAGATACAATTTGCGATGTTGCATCGAGATGAGATGAGATGAAAGACAATTGAATAATTGTTGGAAGTGTGCGCGTATGCGTCTAGGTTTTCCGTACGTTGATTTTCCAATTTTGCGCGTTACTCCGATTTATAGATAATTATAAACGTAGATGTGTATAATGCGCTATGCCCATATTATATTAATAAAGCATGCGTAGGTATGTGGATTGTAAACGTAACGATTGTCAGTCGATTATTTATAAAATTCTTATTAGTATATCCGTAGTGACGCCTGTAAAACGATCGCAGTTTTATTTTCTTTTGTTTATTTTTACGTACAATAATATTACATGGATCGAATCTGTTTTAAGAGTGTCGTGAGATATTGTAATCGTTGGCGTGTTTTGCAGGAGCGTGTAATTTACAAATTGATATTATTATTATAATAATCGCCATTGTCGACATTATTGGTAAAATGAGAAAGACCGAAGTGTCTCAAATCATTTGTCGAGTAAATTAAACTCTGGATGGTGCATGATTTTTAATTTATCGCGCGATTGTTTCTTTTTATTAATTTCGAATAATGGATATTTTACTAGATCCAAGCGAATTTCACCATTCTCACGAAGGGATGAGAAATTATTCATTATTGATTTGTTGTCTTTTTTTTTCTATGATAGAATGTACTCTTCTACGAGATTGTGTCTCCACGACACAAGGAATGTAGTTCCATATTCCACGTGCAATGGTAAATATGCCTCTCTATACATACACTTTCACGTACATTGTTTAATTTTAAGAGGTAACGATGTATGATTTTTCTGTTCGTGCATTTAGAGTTTAAATGTCACGTAAGTGAAGAGAGTAGTGACGCAGTAAGAAGATTGGTGGAAGATGAAAATAGATAATGGACGAATGTGCAAAAATTGTGTGTATGAACCTGGTAATTCTCTCCTTTGAATCACGAGTAAAATAGTCCTTTTAGATTTTCTGTTCAAGGACAGAAATATAAATATGTACTTTTAGCTATCTGAGGCACGGAATTTTAAAAAATAAAATAGATCCATGTCACAAGAGAAATTTCATTTCTTTTTGAATCAAGCAACATTTGTTTATTTTCATTGATGAAGAAGTGACATGATATAAAAACATAAAGAGATAATGATAATTCATTATTATGAGTTCATGAATGTTATTGCAATATGTAAAGTAAATTTATTATTATGTAAATAGCAATATAGAAAATTCATAAAATGTCCCAACATGCATAAAAAAGGTGTGACACTTTTAATACCATCGTGCCTCAAAAAGTTAACAATGGAATCTCTCCTGCGTCCTACCACCATCCTCGAGTTTTTACATTACCAAATTTTTTTTATGAATCTACTGGAATATCAGAATGGACCAAAAATTTGTATATTTTTGAAAATTTCGATTATACCATAAAATGTAATTTCTAACATGGTGGAGAGAATTGGCAGGTGCAAAATGCAAATAAATTTTGGTATTTTCGTCCTTTATCTATTTTCCACTGTCACCAAATTTCTTAATGTGATCAGTGTCCACATCTCTACCCTCGGACTTTGAAAATCCAGGACACTGCGATTGTACAAAGATGCTTTAATGTGAGTGCTGAAAAAAAGGTAAAGAATAAGAATAAATAATGAAACGTAGAGGCACAGATTACGATGCGCTAATTTCTTAAGCGAGAATGCAATCGAGAGATCGACATCGCTTTATTTTTATCCTGAGAACGTGTCCAATTTCTGTTTTAAATCTCCCGCGCGTTTTCTCTATCCGGAAGAGAAATTGGCACCGATGCGATTTGCCAGAGAAATGTTCCGTATATTCGTAACGTCGACTGTGATAGAGAGGAAATAAAAGGACCCTTTACGGATTTTGCTCTGTATCAATTTCAACAATCCCACTCCAATTGTCAAGATAACATTTAACACAGATATAACAGATATCAAAATTTATTATTTACAAATTGTCAATGTTAAGGAAGTTCTTTAATGATTTTATAAAATTTGTTTAATTGTATTTAATTTATGCTACGCTTTAACACTTTTGATAAATCGTGAATTGAATTCTTGTTTTCTTAATTTGACAACTATTCCGTCAATTACTGCAAATAAATCATTATTATTAATAATATAATTGTTTCATTGATATTTACAGGAAGTATGAACGTTCACTTAATTGAAAACCAATTCAAGATGGCGTAAGGTATAACCGGAAATTTCACAAAAAGTATATGTAAACTTAAACACTTTTCTAAACTTCTTAGTGAATCCATTAGCATCTTGCATTTATAACAGATGTCAAATTCGATTATTTACAAATTGTCAATGTTAAGTAAGTTCATTAATGATTTTATAAAATTTGTTAAATTGTATTTGATTTATGCTACGCTTTAACACTTTTGATAAATCGTGAATCGAATTCTTGTTTTCTTAATTTGACAACTATTCCGTCAATTATTGCAGATAAATCATTGTTATTAATACTATAATTCTTTAATTGACATTTACAGGAAGTGTGAACGTTCACTTAATTGAAAACCAATTCAAGATGGCGTAAGGTACAACCGGAAATTTCACAAAAAGTATATGTAAACTTAAACACTTTTCTAAACTTCTTAGTGAATCCATTAGCATCTTGCATTTATAACAAATATCAGATTCCATGATTTACAAATTCTCAACGTTAACGAAATTCTTTAATGATTTTATAAAATTCGTTTAAGTGCTTGTAGCTCTGTCTCAACTTCAACAGATAAATCACTATTATTAGCAATATAATTGTTCAATTGATATTTGCAGAAAGTGTGAACGTTCACTTAATTGAAAAACAATTCTAGATGGCATAATGGTACAACCGGAAATTTCACAACAAAGTGTACGTAAACTTAAACTCTTTTCTAAACTTCTTAGTGAATCCATTAGCATTTTGCATTTGTAACAAATATCAAATTCCATTATTTACAAATTCTCGATGTTAAGGAAATTCTTTAATGGTTTTATAAAATTCGTTTAATTGTATTTATTAAATTGTATTTGATTTATGCTACGCTTTAACACTTTTGATAAATCGTGAATTGAGTTCTTGTTTTCTTAATTTGGCAACTATTCTGTCAATTAATATTTGCAGAAAGTGTGAAGAACGTTCACTTAATTGAAAAACAATTCAAGATGGCATAATGATACAACCGGAAATTTCACAAAAAGTATATGTAAACTTAAACACTTTTCTAAACTTCTTAGTGAATCCATTAGCATCTTGCATTTATAACAAATATCAAATTCTATTATTTACAAATTGTCAATGTTAAAGAAATTCTTTAACACTAGAACCACCGACGGGACATTTTTGTCCGATTTCAGAATTTAAACGTCTCTCTCTTTTCTAATTATTTTCATAGAAAAATGTTCCGTCGGCGGTTCTAGTGTTAATAATTTTATAAAATTCTTTTAAGTGTTTGTTAGCTCGGTGAAAGGTTGCTTATGCAATCTCGGAAATCAAATTTCGTAACGGAGAAAGATTCGTCGATGATGCGATCGATCGATTGATCATTTCGAACGATCCTATAACAATGACCTCGAGGTCAAGGTGTTCCTCGTTCCTCTTCCTGGTCCTGTCTTCCCCTGACTCTTATCGACTATGATCACATGAGCCTGCCCCTGAGCGTTTGCGAAAGAAACGTAAATGTTTCTCTCCGACAAACAGTCCAAGCAAAGAACAGCAAAGCACACTTTCCATCAGCTTATCAAACATCCACGTGTACTCCGCTACAGAAGTAGACTCTGCTGACTGAAATATGACCATCATTAGTTGACGATTAATCTTAACCAAAAAGATATAAGCTTAGGATGATTTACCTTCTCTACCAACCCATTTGGTTATAGCAAATTAATTGATAATGACAAAGTAGAACAGTCGATCATCAACTTTATCAAAACTATGTGAAGCCACTTTAATGGAAGCAAGCAATGGTAGCAGAACCGAAGAAACAGGATCCAGAAGCTTATGATGATTTTTCTAGCCTACAAACACATAATAAAGTTGTCATAAATTAAGTTGCCATTGATAAAGAAGAATAATCAGTTCGTCGGGTTTATCAAAAATTTCTGCATTTCAAACACCGTGGCACAGAAGGTAGCAACAGATGGAGAACAGAAAATCCAGAAGCTCATGATGAATTACCTTCTCTACCAACCCATTTGGTTATAGCAAATTAATTCATAATGACAAAGTAGAACAGTCGATCATCAACTTCGTCAAAACTATCTGAAGCCAGAATCCTCGTGGAATGGAAGCAAGCAATGGTAGCAGAACCGAAGAAACAGGGTCCAGAAGTTTATGATGATTTTTCTAGCCTACAAACACATAATAAAGTTGTCATAAATTAAGTTGCCATTGATAAAGAAGAATAGTCAGTTCATCGGGTTCATCAAAACTTTCTGCATTTGAAACCCCCGGGCACAGAAGGTAGCAACAGATGGAGAACCGAAGAAACAGTGTCCTGATACCGAAGCTGGAAATAATTATTGGCCGATGCACGAGCAACGATTGGCGATCACTGTGCCAGAACTGGATCCCCCGGTGGAAGGAAAAAGAGTTTACATTCGTAGTCTCATCCTTGCACCGTTACATAATCAGTCGACTTTTTCGTACGCGGTACAACCGGTCTACCCGGAGCGTGTCCTGCAGGTGGTGAAGTTATGGCCATCCTGCGTCACGCGCGGCTCAAGCGCACAGGACGAATAAAGTAGTTTTCCCTTTCCCGAGCTGAAATGGAACTTGCTAAGCCACTTGGAGAAGTCGATTCCTCGACGGGAAGTCTGATGGACTCCTCTTAGAGTTTGCACAGATCATTTTCTCTGGGCTCTTCATCAGTTCTGGATCCAGGCAGGTTCACTGAATTTAGTCAGAATGTTGTGAACGTTGATCAGCAAATTGATTGGTACCTGTAAACAATTCAAACAATCTTCATCAGTACTGGAGTCAAGCAAGTTGGATGGATTCAGTCAGGATATTGTGAATGTTGCTCAGCAAATTTATTGACGATCTTCATCAGTTCTGGAATGAAGCAAGTTGGCTGGATTTAGTTAGGAGGTTGTGAACATTGCTCAGGAAATTTATTGGCATCTGTAAACAATTCAGACAATCTTCATCAGCTCTAGAATGAAGCAACTTGGCTGGATTCAGTCAGGATGTTCTGAACGTTGCTCAGCAAATTTATTGGGAATCTTCATCAGTTCTGGAATCAAGCAAGTTGGCTGGATTCAGTCAGGATGTTGTGAACGTTGCTCAGCAAATTTATTGGGAATCTTCATCAGTTCTGGATTCAGACAGGTTCACTGAATTTAGCCAGAATGTTGTGAACACTGCTCAGCAAATTTATTGGTATCTGTGAACAATTCTGACAATCTTCATCAGCTCTGGAATCAAGCAAGTTGGCTGGATTTAGTCAGGATGTTGTGCACGTTGCTTAGCAAATTTATTGGGAATCTTCATTAGTTCTGGATCCAGGCAAGGTCACTGAATTCAGCCAGAATGTTATGAACGTTCCTCAGGAAATTCATCGATATTTATAAACAACTCAAACACTATTTCTTGCTTGAGATTTCATTTTAATATCAAACATCCACGATTGCATACATTCCAAAAGAATGATCAACTACGGACGACAATTTATCCTAACATCCTTCACCAATTCCGGGCACAAACATATTACAAATTCTCTGAATTCTAAAGCACCATCCAAGGAAATCCCGAACAAAAAAGCACTTCAACATCAACCTAAAATCGACATCAAATGACACCAGTCACAAAAAGCTTCAGAAGGTCACCCAATCTTGACCAACAACCCGGACTCCTTGGTTCCTGGTAAATCACGAAGCCCATTCGCCAGTCGATCCAAGACCGATGTTACCAGGAGTATCCAACTTAGGAAACAACCCAGCAGTTGTGGTTGTTCCCTCTTACAAGTAGAAAATAATACGGTATGCAAATAAAGCTTGCTCACCCGACTACCGGCTCGGTTGGCTCGCTTGGCAAAGATCTCACTATGGTCGAGCCAGTAGCCTTGCTACTCGTGCATCTGTGAGCGCAAGGTTCTACCGGAACGAGGAGAAGGTGTAAGCAGGACAGGCTGCTGATGTCGAATGCCACTTACTCCACTACCTAGCCACTCGGTTAGACTCCTCCTCGTCTTGCACATCGACAGACTCGGGTACTTATTAACCCATCACTTTTATGTCGATCATATAGCCGCGACATTATCATCCATCTATCGCGGTGAGAGCCACAACCCGCAGGAGAGGACATCTTCGCGCTAGCACACGCTCACGAGGCTTTATTTAGACCGAAGCGCGAAACTTCAGAAATGTCAGATGGATCGATGTCCCTACTAACGAGAAACTGGTATTCAAGGTCGCGCAATTAGTGCGAGAGAAACGTACCAAGCGTGGAGCCTTGATTAGATCTGGCGATACAGATTCTTTTTCAAGATCAACCAGCGTGGCACCTCGCGGCTCTTAGTATCCTGTGCTGCACTGGTCGGTTTGGTCCGGCCGATCGGACCTGCCGTGGGAACTCATCTCTAATTTTCGATCCTCGTGTCGTTAGCCGGAGGTTAACAGTTTCTCTGCTAGAGGAAGCCGAGAACCCGTTTTAAGCAAGAGGTAGGTGAGCCCAGTCGGTGGTTGGACTGTTTTGGATTGGTTTGACGCCTCAGAGATGATTGATGGTAGAGTAGGTTAGAGAGATTTGAAGGGGTTTAGAAGGTTCGGTTGGATGCTTAGTGATGTGAGAAGGTCAAATTCTTGATGGAGTGGAATTGTAAGGAAAATGATGAAGCTTGGGACATCGTTGGAGGAACTTGTTTGTGAGTTAAGTTCAATTGTACAAAAGAATGATCTCCAAGTGGTCAGCCAAGTACAATTGTACAATTTATGCTTCTCTGTTCCAGTGTTTGAGTAAGACTGAAATCAGATTGCTATCATCAAAGAAACTCTGATCGATGTCCTGATTTAGGTACCAAGGTTTCTAACTCTAACTTAGAATTTCCTTTTTATTCTAGCGTTTCACCAAAACCCAAACCAGGTTGCTGTCATCCAGAAACCAAGATACAATTTTACAAGAGAATTCCGATCAAAGTTCCTGATCTAGCCGCAAACAAACTTTCTTATCACTCCTCGTGTTCTCTTCTTATTTCAACGTATCGCGAACTCAAAACCGGATGGCGATCATCCAGGACCAAGATGATCCTTAATCATTTCTAAGGTTCTCCTTCTATAAACCAGACAGCTTCACGAGTGTGCACGTCGTTGACGGGTTGCGGACTCGTCGGGGCGTTCGAACGAAACGTTTCGATACCGAGGAAACCAGAAGGGACGATTTATCATATCCGCATATCTCGTGGCCGATGACGAGAAAGGGGGATATCTCGCGAAACCCGTGGAATTAAATTGCCGCGTCTCACGTATTAATATTGCTCGCCCAAGAAAACTGGACTTACCGGCTGTCGGTAAGGGTAAAGTGTCAGCGGTGCGTGATCCTGGAAGCGCCTAGGTACAAGGATAAAAAGGAAACTCCGTTGCTATCTAATGGCGGCGTGGAATCGACGATTGATTCGTTACGACTACGACTGACAATTAGTAAAATGCAATTTCCGTTAAAATAATCTTGACGAGGCGTAAAGATGATTTGCAACTTCTTTCTCTCTCTTTATTTTTTTTAAAATTAGTATCATTGGTGCGAGAACCTAGACGCGCATAGGTAGGAAAGTTAAAAAGAAAAAATGTCGACTGCTATCTAATAGCACCGTGGAATTGACTCGTTACGACTGACAATTAGTAAAATGTAATTTCCATTAAAATAATATTGCCAAGGTGTAAAGAGGATTCGCAGATATTTTTTTTTAAATTAATGCGTGAAAAAGAAGCGCGGAGACAGAAAGATTAAAAAAAAAGAAAACTCTACTGCTATCTAATAGCACCATGGAATTAACGATTAATTGCACATATCGTTTAAATAATTTCGATGAATATGCCAAGAGCGAGCAACAAACGAAATATTATTCACGATTTCTCACAAAGAGCGCACGCGTGGCATTAAAATAATTCCCATCCCGCGATCTTCGCATTCTCTCCCTCATCACTGTACTCCCATGGTACTAGAAATATTCATCTTCCAGCATCCCATTCGTTCCTTCATATACCATCAACCATATCGTGCCCGGAGCGCACTTGTTCTACACGCTTTTCCTCCCTCCCTCCTCTCGTGCGCCTTAAACGTTTGATCGCGTGACGACTTGGCGTTAAATTAAAAGGGTTTGATCGAGTTAAATATGCATGCTCAAGGTGGATCGACTAGTTCGGTGTAGGTATCCACCGTACTCATCCCTTTTTCCATCGTTGCACTACGAACGTGAGATACGACATTAAGTTGTAATCCATAGTAATAAGATACGATAATAACCTCACTCCCACGGTAGGATGGACGAGGAAACTCGATAGTTTCTGCAACAAAAAAAAAAGCAAGAAAAAAAAAAAAGTAAAGTCTCCTCGGTGGACGTTGCGAAAAACGAAGTTCCGAAGTTGAGAGAAGCGAAGGGTACGAAAGGAAGAAAGAGAAACAAAAAAAAAAACACGCCACAGCGGCGCTGGTGCAGCATTCTCCAACAACTTCGCTCAACCGACAACTTGGCCAATCTGTAAGGGCCTCGGTGAGTGCTTAACTCTCGTGGCGTACCGTTGGGTGTTTGCACGAAGGCACGAAAATTGTGGGAGAAAATTATGGTGGTGGGCGTTCGACGTGGAGGCCAGGTCGTGTCACGGAGAAGCCGGTACATCCACGCCCCCATAACGATCGAAATTCATTTCCATAATTATCTCACGACCGCGGCGCGCCGATCGGCTGTTTACCGTACCGTACCGTAGGAAACCCTCGGCCCGGTTAACCCGAACGGGAGGATAACTCGAACGATCGTGCGAAGTCTCGATGATCCGTAAGATCGATTCGAGTCGGTAGATATGCACGAAACTACGATGAACTGGTAATAGCGGCCATTATTCGATCGAGTCACGTGACCGGCCGATTTTCCACGATTCAAGTGGTCACGTGACCAGCCGAATTTGGACGATTCAACTGGTCACGTGACCGACCGAATTTGGACGATGCAACTGGTCACGTGACCCACCGAATTTGGACGATGCAACTGGTCACGTGACCAGACGAATTTGGACGATGCAACTGGTGACGTGACCGGCCGAATTTGGACGATGCAACAAGTCACGTGACCGGCCGAATTTGGACGATGCAACAGGTCACGTGACCCACCGAATTTGGACGATGCAACTGGTCACGTGACCCACCGAATTTGGACGATGCAACTGGTCACGTGACCCACCGAATTTGGACGATGCAACTGGTCACGTGACCCGCCGAACTTCGACGAATCTCTACAACGAAATATATCAACGTGATAACGTATATTAATAATATATCAATGTAACGTACCCCTCGGTGCTCACCAACTTCAAAATTAAGGGGCACCACTAGTGTGAAACTTTCAAAGAATCGAACTTTTTTTGCAATTTTCGGTAGTTTATACTTTTAAAAGTAACATACTGAAATTTTAAGTATGTATCTCAAATATTTGTTGAGTTACAGCCTTTTAAAGAGTGGCTGTTCATCCGTTAGAAAGGTACGTTTTTCAAATTTGCTGCAATTCTAACTCGACAACAAATCATCCGATCGATCGACTCTTGTTTTATCTTATTTTAAATTTTTGCAGTGACGAAAGATTTTTATTTTCAAAAATTTAATTTTCCTTGTTGTTGAGTAAGTATATTATTTCACGTTTTCCAACACTAATTGCATTACCGCATATACTGTATGTAGTAATACAAGCCATCAATACTTGAAATCTCAAATTAGTGTTTTTGTCTATATAAACTAAATATTTAAGAATTTAAACGGAAGATTCACTTTGACAGATAATCGACAAACTATTATTCTTTCTAAAACCAAAAACGGATTGCGAAAATTAAAAAAAAACTTGTATTTGTAACCAAATTTAAGGTTACTACCCGATTTATTCACTCTTAATATTACGCTTATCCTTTTGAATAATTCACATTTAAACAATGCGACCTTTACACTGAATCTGCACTAAAAACTCGAATAATTATTGTTTTATTTCAAAAAACTCACTATAATCAAAGCTATTGAAAACTATCGATACTAATCGATAGTCTAGGGTTCAACTATCGATAGTTCTCCACCTCTATTGTAAGATATTAATATCTTACGATCGGACTGTACTTCACGAGAGGGTTCACAATTTCGTAAATACAGAACGCATAGACGGTAACGAAGTTCGCGCGGCACGGTTGGATCCTTCGTTATCGTCGGGGCTCGAAATCGCGTGGGCGTAGGTATACCTCGTACTCGCCTCGTATGCGCATCACGGGGCCGAGAAACTCCGTGCAACTGCTGCATAATGTTGGAGAGCACGCGTGCACGCACACGTGCGCGTTTCCTCTTCGTCCACTCGACTCTCTTCACGAAGAACTTCTCGAAGGGGCGCAGGAGTAGGTAAACCGACGCACACGAGTACGTCGCGCTCGTTTTACACTCGTGCGACACTATACGAGCTCGTACACTCACTTCTACATACTTCTACACACACACACACGTGCTGGACGTACTGGAGAGCACACGCATTGTTTTTATTCCAGGCACGCACACGAGACTCGTTTTATATTCGTGTACTGTGTTATACGAGACTCACACATACATAGTTGTTTCTTTCTAGATGTGTATAAACTCACACACGTTCGTTTCACCCTCGTGCACAAGTACCAGAGCTCACACACATTGGTTTTATTCCGGCACTCACACGAGACTCGTTTTATATTCGTGCACTGTCTTATACGAGACTTCACGACAGTTGTTTCTTTCTAGACGTGTATTAAACTCACACACGTTCGTTTCACCCTCGTGAACAAGTACCAGAGGCTCACACACTGGTTTTATTCGAGATACAAGTGATATAGTGTTCGTATAGTAAGGAGGTGGAGAAGGGTGCGCGCGCACACAGCGACGGGTACGACACGAAGATGTCCGAGCGTCGACGAACTCGACCGAACAGTTCGAAAGCCGGTTGTCGCGCTCGCAGTGCGACGAGAAGTCAGTATCGCGTCAGTCCTCGGAGGGAATTGGTCAGTGATCTGTGTCGGAGCAGGACCAGTCGTATTAATTCCTCCCTTTAATCATTCTTCCCCTCCTCCACGCTCTCGTTCTCTTACTCGTCGCGATAGAAGAGCACCTGGAGAAAGAGTCCTTTCGAATTGTCGAAAGGTAAACGTATATTTCGAGGAAACGAAGTCCTCTCGTATTAAAAGGTCGTAGTGGAAAGTCCTTTAGGGAACGGACGCGAGGTGGTCGGGCCGGTATAAAGCGCGATATAAAATAGTGCCACAGTGGAGTGCAACCAGTGGAAAACTAAAATTGGTTCGCAGCCCGTGGACCAAGGTATCCTCGAAGGTTTTCTGTGGAAGGACGAGCTGGATAAAGTTGCTGAGAATCTGGTGAGCTTTTTTTAGGTTCTTTTTTATTCGTACTGTGCGTATATTTGTTGGATATGGACGTTGGTGTAGTGGATTTGTGTGAGGTACACGAGAGTGCCCACGCACGAGCCCTTAGCGTTTCGTGCTCGACCACGACCACCATTTCTCTCGTGGCCCTTTTTTTCTCGCTTTCTTCCTCCAACTCCGGCCCGTTCGTTAACCCCGTGCTCCTTGGGATCGTGTATTCGCGCGTTCTTGAATGTTCGAAGGGTGGTTTTTCGCGAGGTGGACGTTTTCGAAATGTTACGTGGTGTTTCGTAACGGTCTGCGCATGCGCACTACGACGATCGGGAATATGGAAATTGTTATTGGGTGATTATTGGTCGTGATTTTTTGAGTAGTATGAGAAGTTTGTGTTCTTGTTTTACGACGTTTTTTCGAAGTTTGTAAATTATTCGTGCGATTCTATCGTCGAAAGGGTTCGTTTCAGGTGATCTCGTCTTTCGAATAATTTGAGTAGTTATTTCGAGTTTTCCTAATGATCTGCGCATGCGCACAAGGACGATTGGGAATATGGAAATTGTTATTGGGTGATTATTGGTGGTGATTTTTTGAGTAGTATGAGAAGTTTGTGTTTTTGTTTTTCGAAGCTTTTTCGAAGTTCGTAATTATTCGTGCGATTCTACCGTCACTTTATCTTTGAAAATACGTATGCCGAGCAAGGAGAAAATCCTGGAGAAAATTGATCCGAACACTCTTACTTTAATTTACTCGATTATGCCAAACGTAGGCCCATTTGAAGTATTCCAGCCTTAAAAGAATAGTGAATGATTTGATTTTTTTCATTTAGTTTTTAAATCGATCTTTTACTTTATTGTGATTCTTCACTTTATTTTTGAAAAATACGTATCGGTATACAGGTAGCAAGGAGAAAATTTATCCGAACACTGTCTTTCACTTCGATTTACTCGATTATACCAAGTGTAGGCCCATTTTAATTATTCTAGCCTTAAAACAATAATGAATAATTGATTTTTCCATTGAGTTTTTAAATTGATGTTTCTATTTATTTTTTTTCTTGCGTTCTCGATTTAAAATCTTCACTTTATCTTTGAAAATACGTAATCCAAGCATGGAGAAAATTGATCCGAACACTGTTTCACTTCGATTTACTCGATTATTACCAAACGTAGGCCCATTTCAATTATTCCAGGCGTGAAACAATAGTGAATCATTGATTTTCCTTCTTTTTGTCTCATTCACGATACGCAAGCAAGTCGGTACGTGAAAATGTTTGTCTTTCGATTTTATTTGATCGTCGATTAAAGATAAAGATCATTTGCTCACGGATAAAGGGTGCTATCGATAACGTTACTGATAAGACACCGAGTACACGCGTGTGTTAAACTGAATTACGCAAGGTTGACGAATGTGGCCATAAAAATGAGAAGGGAGGGAAAGAAAAGAAGATCGTTTAGTGAATTCTCCTTGTGGCGCGTTTGATAAGATAAGAAACGAGACTTCCGTGCCTCGAGGTAATTAAGAAACGATTTTGCTCGATTCGCTTTTGTTCTCAACAGAACAAAACTCCTCATTGAATAATGCAATTATTATTTCAACGCACTCACGAGCAATTATAAATTGTTATTAAATTTTGTGTATAATGCAATTATAATTTCAATGGACCCACAAGCAATTATAAATTGTTATTAAATTTTGTGTACAATGCAATTATTATTTCAACGCACTCACGAGCAATTATAAATTGTTATTAAATGTTGAGTATAATGCAATTATTATTTCAATGCACTCACGAGCGATTATAAATTGTTATTAAATTTTGAGTATAATGCAATTATAATTTCAATGGACCCACGAGCAATTATAAACTGTTATTAAATTTTGTATATAATACAATTATTATTTCAACACACTCACGAGCAATTATAAATTGTTATTAAATTTTGTATATAATGCAATTATTATTTCAACGCACTCACGAGCAATTCTAAATTGTTATTCAATTTTTTTCAGCTTTAATTTCCACGTTCTTCGTATTTACGAGTTATTTGTCAAATTTTGTAATATTAATTAGAGCCAAGACTATTAAATGAATTTTTAGGAAAGATTATTAAATTAAATCTTGGCTTTAATTAATATTACAAAATTTGGCAAATGATTAACGACAAACCAAACGTGTGCTAATAATTGTTACGGTTTTGAAGTTAGATGTAATTTTTTCAGTAATTTCTCCAGTAACCTCCGATTAAATTAATAGTTGCCTTAAGAAATAATTATCTAAACTGAGCAATATTCTTGACAAAAAAAATATGATTAAAGCTTCAGATTTTCTTTCTATCATTCTTTAATTTGAATCTGAAATTTAATTGATTAAAATTAAAAGTCTAGTGACAAAAAAAATATGATTAATCTCTCTATCATTCCTTAATTTGAATCTGAAATATAATTGATTAATAATAATAGTCAGGTGACAAAAAAAATATTATTAATCTCTCTATCATTCTTTAATTTGAATTTGAAATTTAATTGATTAAAAATTGACAAAAAAAATATGATTAAAGCTTCAGATTTTCTATATCACTTCTTAATTTGAATTTGAAATTTAATTGATTAAATATCAAAGTCTCGAGGATCCTTCCTAATCCTTTGTCCAACCGTGGTGACACTCACTCAAGTTACTTTTAATCGTGAGCCTAACTCGAGGTTATTTCCGGTGTTCGGAGATCTCTCATTGGTCAAAGTTCGCATCTTTATTCGCGTCGAGCACAATCACTTGATTCGCGTCATTCAAATGGCGTGAAATCATTGGCAAATGACGCGCACGCGGAAATTTACATTTGAGTCTGTAGAGAATTTTTAAAGTCATTTTCGACACGTCGACACCAATGATAATTTAAGACTTTACTACCAATGATAATTCTCAGGGACCTCTCGTGTTCGTGATCGTAAAATTTCGATTGGAAAACTCTTCTCTCGCTAATCTCCACGAAATGAAATATTTCTAACGCGGTTTGAATTTAAGCTGGGATCGTTAGGTTACTTGGGCCATGCCCTTGAATTTTAAATTGCTAAATTCGGATTACACGTTGCACAACACGGACTACTCCTAATGTCTTTGAATTATGCATGAAACACTTAAATTCAGGGTCATTACACTCTTAGTCCTTGCTATGGTGATGTTAAAATTTATATCCAATAATAAAATGCTCATAATCGAAATGCACACCGGTGTAAATTAAGTTAAAGAACATTGATGATCTCTTGAGAAATATCTGGACAATTGGTTGTTTTTTGAAAAAGGAAGAAAATTCGTGAGAAAACTTTTGTCGAACGATCTTATTCGACAAAAATTTCCACCTTGAAAATTTTCAGTTTCACAGTTCTATTAAAATATATAAATAAATAATAAATATATGTATAAATAAAATGCTCATAATCGAAATGTACACCAGTGTAAATTAAGTTAAAGAACATTGATGATCTCTTGAGAAATATCTGGACAATTGGTTGTTTTTTGAAAAAGGAAGAAAATACGTCAGAAAACTTTTGTCCAACAATCCTATCGGAAAAAAATTTTCACCTTGAAAATTTTCAGTTTCACAGTTCTATTAAAATATATAAATAAATAGTAAATATATAAATAAAATGTTCGCATTCGAAATGCACACCAGTGTAAATTTAGTTAAAGAACATTGAAGATCTCTTGAGAAATATCTGGACAATTGGTTGTTTTTTGAAAAAGGAAGAAAATACGTCAGAAAACTTTTGTCCAACAATCCTATCGGAAAAAAATTTTCACCTTGAAAATTTTCAGTTTCACAGTTCTATTAAAATATATAAATAAATAGTAAATATATAAATAAAATGTTCGCATTCGAAATGCACACCAGTGTAAATTTAGTTAAAGAACATTGATGATCTCTTGAGAAATATCTGGACAATTGGTTGTTTTTTGAAAAAGGAAGAAAATACGTCAGAAAACTTTTGTCCAACAATCCTATCGGAAAAAAATTTTCACCTTGAAAATTTTCAGTTTCACAGTTCTATTAAAATATATAAATAAAATGCTCGCATTCGAAATGCACACCAGTGTAAATTAAGTTAAAGAACATTGAAAATCTCTTGAGAAATATCTCGATAGTTGGTTGTTTTTTGGAAAAGAAAGAAAATTCATAAGAAAAGTTTTGTCGAACGATTCTATTGGAAAAAATTTCCAGCTTGAAAATTTTCAGCTCCATTGCACAACATCGTATCACTGTACTCTTTCAAAATTCTTCCAATGCTCTCTCTAATTCTTAAGTCTCACAAAGTTGATCGATTCTTCTCCGAATCGATAGTGTCCAATAAATTCCATGTAATGGAGTACAAATCTATTAACACTATTGCTACCGAGATTTTGAATTAAGGAAGAATGATTCAACTTGGAAAATAATTTTCAAATACAATTTGAGAAGGTGTCTTTTGACATCTTTGGTAGAAATAGTGTTAAAATATATTTCGTTCGATTCTCTACTCCTTCGATCACAGTGGACTTTGCCATCGAGTTTTGATCGACTCTTAGAACCGGAAGATCGGGTCTTGGACACACTCTGGTCAAGAAGAGATTCCGGAGAGAATAAAGAGGCAGATAGAATAAGATAGATAGATAGAGAATGAGAGAGAGAGAGAGAGAGAAAGATGAAAAATAAAAGTAACAGAGAGAGATAAAGAGAGAAGATTCTCTCGTTGGCCCTCGTAAACGGCAATTACAATAATTACGATAACTGTGGCGCCTGGTCCCGCGCCAACCTTCGATTATTTTGCTACTGGTAGACCCAACCATCATCCTTTTATTATTAATCACGTGCTTAATTAATATTCTGGAACGTATAGGCAGTGTAACGATTAGACGCACGGGCGTGGTCGCTCTAGTTAGCATCTTCCGTAATAAATAGCATCATTTCTCTACCCTAGACCTTAAGACTCAATTTCATGCTGGATTTTATAGTTAAATTTAAAAGAGAATTCTTCCAGGTTGATATTGGTCTTTGGATTTTTCTTGTTTAAGTTTTTTCTTTTCGTGGAAGAACTTTATTTTTTGTATTTGGATCATTTCTCTAACTGTGGCTCTTAAAGTCTCAATTTCAAAGACTATCCTTGCTGGATTTTATAGTTCAGTTTGAAAGAGAATTTTTCCAGGTTGATATTGATCTTTGGATTTTTTTTGTTTAAGTTTTTTCTTTTCGTGGAAGAACTTTATTTTTTGCATTTGGATTATTTCGTTGAATTTGACTTTATATTTTTATTTGGATCATTTCTCTACCCTAGACCCTAAGACTCAATTTCAAAGACTATCCTTGCTGGATTTTATAGTTAAGTTTGAAAGAGAATTTTTCCAGATTGATATTGGTCTTTGGATTTTCTTGTTTAAGTTTTTTCTTTTCGTGGAAGAACTTTATTTTTTGCATTTGGATTATTTCGTTGAATTTAACTTTATATTTGTATTTGGATCATTTCTCTAACTGTGGCCCTTAAAGTCTCAATTTCAAAAACTATCCTTGCTGGATTTTATAGTTAAGTTTGAAAGAGAATTCTTCCAGCTTGATATTGGTGTTTGAATTTTTTTGTTTAAGTTTTTTCTTTTCGTGGAAGAACTTTATTTTTTGCATTTGGATTATTTCGTCGAATTTAACTTTATATTTGTATTTGGATCATTTCTCTAACTGTGGCCCTTAAAGTCTCAATTTCAAAGACTATCCTTGCTGGATTTTATAGTTAAGTTTGAAAGAGAATTCTTCCAGGTTGATATTGGTCTTTGGATTTTCTTGTTTAAGTTTTTTCTTTTCGTGGAAGAACTTTATTTTTTGCATTTGGATTATTTCGTTGAATTTAACTTTATATTTGTATTTGGATCATTTCTCTAACTGTGGCCCTTAAAGTCTCAATTTCAAAGACTATCCTTGCTGGATTTTATAGTTAAGTTTGAAAGAGAATTCTTCCAGGTTGATATTGGTCTTTGGATTTTTCTTGTTTAAGTTTTTTCTTTTCGTGGAAGAACTTTATATTTGTATTTTTTTTAGTAACTGTTTTGTGTTGATAGAGAGAGAAGGGGTTTGTTTTCGGTGTGTTTGATTTACAATTCGAGGTACTTCAAATAGAAGAGCATCGTTCCAGGTGCTGTTTTATCAGATGCTCTTCGTGAGATATCTTATCGACCAATGCGATAGCAAAAATCCACTTTTGGATTTTTCCAGTAATCCTCATGAGGTCAATGGATCTAGCCATGATCGATATTTACTTCTACGAATATATCACGTGGGGCTGTTCTTAAAGTGTTTCATTTTTTTCGTCAAATGTTTCATTGTCTTCGTCAGCTGTTTCATTTTTTTCATCAAATGTTTCATTGTCTTCCTCAGCTGTTTCATTTTTTTCGTCGTACGTTTCATCATTTACATCGAGAAATTTCGTTCTGTTCATCACAGATCTATCCTCTTGGCGAGATATCTTATCGACCAATGCGGTAACAAAAATCCACTTTTGGATTTTTCCAGTAATCCTCATGAGGTCAATGGATCTAGCCATGCTCGATATTTACTTCCACGAATATATCACGTGGGACTGTTCTTCAAGTGTTTCATTTTTTTCATCAGCTGTTTCATCATTTACATCGAAAAATTTCGTTCTGTTCATCAGAGATCTATCCTCTTCGTCACCGATTCTCTCTAACCCTTGTTCATCGTGCTAGTCGCCCCATCGACTAGGTTGGCAAACGGTATTGCGTACCAATTTCGCTGTTAGGGAATTCAGAGAAACCTACCAGGCTTGACCCAGTCGGCTTCGCTTCGCTCACAATGCAGCAGGCCCAAGGAGGCGGCCTGAGCTCTCCAACCCACCACCACTTCGATCCGGTTTGCCCTCGAAGGTGTAACCTTCCGCTTCTTAGAACTGAAAAGAACCAATTTACCGCGAAGAGGGGAAGGCCAACTCCGCGGGAGCATTCCACCTTCTTTATCGTGCTGCAAATTAACTTTAGCCTGGGCGAATGAACGCGTCCCTCATCCTCATCCTCATCCACCACTCGTGATCATCCTTCATTCTTATTTATGTAATCCTCATCCTCGTAATTGTCATTCTTATTCCATCTCCTGATTATCCAGTTCATCCTCATTCTCATTCTCATTCTTATTTTTCTTTTTATTCTTGTTTGTCCAATCCTCATCCTCATTCTTAATTTTATTTTGATTCTTGTTTGTCCAATCCTCATCCTCATTCTTAATTTTATTTTTATTCTTGTTTGTCCAATCCTCATCCTCATTCTTAATTTTATTTTGATTCTTGTTTGTCCAATCCTCATCCTCATCCCCACCGCCCTTTCACAATCATCCTTCATTCTTATTTATGTAATCCTCATCCTCGTAATTGTCATTGTTATTCCATCTCCTGATTATCAAGTTCATCCTCATCCTCATTCTTATTTTTATTTTTATTGCTGTTTGTCCAATCCTCATCCTCATTCGTAATTTTATTTTTATTCTTGTTTGTGCAATCCTCATCCTCATCCTCATTCTTATTTTTATTTTTATTTTTATTGCTGTTTGTCCAATCCTCATCCTCATTCGTAATTTTATTTTTATTCTTGTTTGTCCAATCCTCATCCTCATCCCCACCTCCCTTTTACAATCATCCTTCATTCCTATTTATGTAATCCTCATCCTCGTAATTGTCATTGTTATTCCATCTCCTGATTATCAAGTTCATCCTCATCCTCATTCTTATTTTTATTTTTATTGCTGTTTGTCCAATCCTCATCCTCATTCGTAATTTTATTTTTATTCCTGTTTGTGCAATCCTCATCCTCGTAATTGTCATTGTTATTCCATCTCCTGATTATCAAGTTCATCCTCATCCTCATTCTTATTTTTATTTTTATTGCTGTTTGTCCAATCCTCATCCTCATTCGTAATATTATTTTTATTCTTGTTTGTGCAATCCTCATCCTCATCCTCATCCTCATCCTTATTTTTATTTTTATTGCTGTTTGACCAATCCTCATCCTCATTCTTAATTTTATTTTGATTCTTGTTTGTCCAATCCTCATCCTCATCCCCACCTCCCTTTTACAATCATCCTTCATTCTTATTTATGTAATCCTCATCCTTGTAATTCTCATTCCTATTGCATCTCCTGATTATTCAGTTCATCCTCAGCCTCATCCTCGTCCTCATCCTCATCCATCTCTCATGATCATCCTTCATTCTTATTTATAGAATTATCATCCTCGTAATTCTCATACTTATTCCATCTCCCGATTATCAAGTTCATCCTCATCCACCTCTCATGATCATCCTGCATTCTTATTTATATAATTATCATCCTTGTAATTATCTGCCTTATTCCATTTCCTGATTATTATCCAGTTCATCCTCATCCACCACCTCTCACGATCATCATTCTTATTCATATAATCCTCATCCTCGTAATTCTCATTCTAATTCCATCTTCTGCTTATCCAGTTCATCCTCATCCTCATTCCTGTTCTTATTCTTGTTCATTTAATGCTCATTCTCATTCTTATTCATTGAATACTCGTTCTTATTCTTATTCATCTGATCCTCATCCTTAGTTCTGTTCTTATTATTATTCATTGAATACTCATCCTTATTCTTGTTCTTATGCTTGTTCATCTAATCCTCATCCTCATCCTCGCTTTTGTTCGTATTCTTATTCATCCTCATCAGCATTCTTCTCATGCTCATCCTTTTTATCCTCCTCATCCTCCTTCTACCTCCTGGTGGGATGAAGAAGAGGAGTGCTTGATCGTGAGGTGGGCAAATCCTTTGGGAGGCAGCGGCAGCGAAAGTTAGAACGGCCATATTTTGCATCGGTGAAAGAAAAGAAGAAAAGCACGAGAGGGATGGGCCTCTCGTGAGGTCAAGAGGGTGTGGAATCCCAATGAGAATTTTCAGGATGAATATTGGTGGTTCGTGCTCCTCAAGAGAGTTGGATCTGTTCTTTCAACAATTATGAAAAATGTGAAAGAGGGTGGAGATAGTTATTTTCGTGTAACAAGGTTACGGTACTGGACTTGGAGAAATATTGCGAATTTTTAAAATATTCTTATTGTTATAAATTTTTACTAGAGTACTCATGATTTCCTTGTATTCTTTCACTTATCAAGAAAGACATATGAGCAATTGAATTAATGAGAAGATAAATATTTTATTATCTATTCAATGAAACATTTCATTCATGATTCGTTAATAAATTACCAGGTAAATTACTTTCTTAAACTTATCAAGAGACTGATAGAAGGAACTAGAGCAAATTATTTATTTAATACAATTTTGTACATAATTTCCAGACACGTGACGTCACGAGAAATATAACTCTTCTAGCTTCTCACAGCGAGCAATTAACAAGAAGGTTGAAAATCTAAAAGAATCAGGCGTGCCAAGTTCCTTCTTTTACATCGTTTCAAACCAGTCGACTAATTACGAGGATAATGAATGGTCGACCTGATATTTTCCTTTCAAGAGCCATTATTGCTAACAACTCGTTTAATTCGTGCTGCTCGTAAACCAATTCCCCGTCACGGAAGAAAGAGAAAGAGAGTGTGGAAGTTGTCAAAAGTGTTACGCGCGCGTGCCACTCAACCGACAACGTTAGCTTCCAAGTGTACCAAGTAGGAAAAGTGGAGAGGGAGGATATACCGTTATACTTGCGCCGAAGATTTGAGCGTTTTGCGCAATACCACCAAGCCTCACCAACATTCTCGATACCTGACCCGACACACTTTTGTATCACAATGAGATTCCGGTTTTTCCAAAGCTCTTCATCATTGGGATAATTTTTTTGTTTATTTTTGGAATCACTTTGGTGGTACCTCATAAAGGACCGAATTTTTCTTTGCAATTCTCTGAAATAGAAATTTGCACAACGGTCACGCAATACTTTTCTAAATTCTAGTGAATTTCTAGTGGATTTCCAGTGAATTTCTAGTGAGTTTCTAGTGAGTTTCTAGTGAATTGCTAGTGGATTTCTAGTGAATTTTAAATGTTCAGGATGTTTTTTTCTAGTGAGATACTCGACACGACACACTTTTGTATCACAACGAGATTCCGGTTTTTCCAAAACTCTTCAACATTGGGATAATTTTTTTTTTATTTTTGGAATCACTTTGGTGGTACCTCATAAAGGACCGAATTTTTCTTTGCAATTCTCTGAAATAGAAATTTGCACAACGGTCACGCAATACTTTTCTAAATTCTAGTGAATTTCTAGTGAATTTCTAGTGGATTTCCAGTGGATTTCCAGTGAATTTCTAGTGAATTTCTAGTGAATTTTAAATGTTCAGGATGTTTTTTTCTAGTGAGATACCCGACACGACACACTTTTGTATCACAACGAGATTCCGGTTTTTCCAAAACTCTTCAACATTGGGATAATTTTTTTTTTATTTTTGGAATCACTTTGGTGGCACCTCATAAAGGACCGAATTTTTCTTTGCAATTCTCTGAAATAGAAATTTGCACAACGGTCACGCAATACTTTTCTAAATTCTAGTGAATTTCAAGTGGATTTCCAGTGAATTTCTAGTGGATTTCCAGTGAATTTCTAGTGAATTTCTAGTGAATTTTAAATATTCAGGATGTTTTTTTCTAGTGAGATACCCGACACGACACACTTTTGTATCACAACGAGATTTCGGTTTTTCCAAAACTCTTCATCGTTGGAACAATTCTTCATTTTTTTTGGAATCAGTTTTGTAGTACCTCAAGAACGACTGAATTTTTCTTTGAAATTCTCTGAAATACAAATTTGCACAACGGTCACATAATATTTTTCCAAATTCTCGATTATTAATTATTATTAAGAAGTGCACAGTGCAAAAAATCTTTCCACAAAATAAATCTCCGCTTCTCCGTGCACCCTCTGGGTACGAAGGAGGGTTCATAAAATGTTCTGCAACTTGCGGAGAGAACAAACCCCGTCATAAATCATCATCTCACTTTCGCTGTCTAGGGGACCTGGTAAGAGCAGCTTGACGCTAATTAACCCGAGATCTTGCGAAATCTTAATCCCAGGACCATAAAGCGTTCTCGATTATCTCGAGAGGCGGCAGCAGCCAGCAGTAGAAATTATTTTCGTTTATGCAACTCTTTCCTACTCCTTCTCTTTCAGTATCGCGGACTTACGACTTGGCGTAATGCAAAGGCTCGCAGGATCTCTTGGTGAACCAGAGTTGTCGTGTGTGTTGGCCACGACGAATCAGACTGGCCCAGATGACTGGGCCAGATAATGCGGCCCAGTCCACCAAGTCGGATAACTACGTTGTCACTGACACAGTCCGCTCAGGACACCTACTCTATCCGAGCATGCTTAGGTTATCGCATTGTATCCGCATTGTACTTTCTCTATTCAGCCTCCACTCCTGGGCTTGAGGCACTCACGTGCTGTGGAAAGAGGTATCGAGGTTGTTGGAGTGGGCTTTGAGTGGATATTTGGTGAGTTTTGGATGTCTGGAGTTTTTTTTTGGTATGTTGTTATGAGATGGTAGAATATACTGAAATGATTAGAGAATTAATCAGAGGTGAATTTTAAATGTCCAGGATTTTTTTCCTACTGAGAAATAAGACAGGCCCACAAAAAAAAAAAAGTACCCTGTGCTGGCGATCTGACTAGGCTAGTCTTATGTATTTTGTCCCGCTGAATTCGAATCTGACGTCAGAATTCCTCCATCACGTCACAGTTTTTTTTAAATCGCAAAAATAGACGAAATTTCATAAAAATCGACATTCTAAGGCAATAAGATTGCTCTTCTTAAACAAGAAGTTACCAAAATCGTATTTTAATGTATTTTCAAACGTTACAAATTCAAATTCAACGTAGAATGCGTTGTGCTCGATTTATGATTCGAGCTGGACCGAACGTCCGAATAATGTCACTTACGATCGTCTGCGCTTACGCACTCTTTTATATCTTCGAATGATCTGTGAAGCGGATTTCTTTTACGTGCTTTTCTTTTTGTTGGATGCTTAAAAGAGAAAATATAAGAAAAAGAAAAACACGTAAAAGAAATCCGTTTCACAGATCATTTGAAGATAAAAGAGTGCGTAAGCGCAGACGATCGTAAGTGATATTATTCGGACGTTAGGTCCAACTCGAATCGTAAATCGAGCACAACGCATTCTACGTTGAATTTGAATTTGTAACGTTTGAAAATACATTAAAATATGATTTTGGTAACTTCTTGTTTAAGAAGCGCAATCTCTTAGAATGTCGATTTTTATGAAATTTCGTCTGTTTTTGCGATTTAAAAAAAACTGTGACGTGATGGAGGAATTCTGACGTCAGATTCGAATTCAGCGGGACAAAATACATAAGACTAGCCTAGTCAGATCGCCAGCACAGGGTACTTTTTTTTTTGTGGGCCTGTGTAATTAGTATAGGTGTTGAGGGAATATTTCGTGGATTTTGGATGTGTGGAATTTTTTTGTGGGATGTCACGAGATAGTAGAATATGGTGGAATTGTTGGAGAATTAATCAGAGATGAATTTTAAATGTTGGTGATTTTTTTTGTATGTCGTTATGAGATGGTAGAATATACTGAAATGATTAGAGAATTAATCAGAGGGGAATTATAAATGTCCAGGATTTGTTTTCTACTGAGAAATAATTAGTATAGGTGTTGAAGGGATATTTCGTGGATTTTGGATGTGTGGAATTTTGTTGTGCGACGTCACGAGATAGTAGAATATGCTGAAATTATTGGAGGATGAATCAGAAGTGAATTTTAAATATCCAGGATTTTTTTTCTACTGACAATTACTTAGTACGAGGTGTTGAGAGAATATTTGGTGGATTTTGGATGTCTGGAATTTTTTTGTAGGTCGTTATGAGATGGTAGAATATGGTGGAATTATTGGAAGATGAATCAGAGGTGAATTTTAAATGTTGGTGATTTTTTTTGTATGTCGTTATGAGATTGTAGAATATGCTGAAATTGTTGGAGGATGAATCAGAAGTGAATTTTAAATATCCACGATTTTTTTTCTACTGACAATTACTTAGTACGAGGTGTTAAGAGAATATTCGGTGGATTTTGGACGCCTGAAAATTTTCATATACCATCATCACACGATAGAATATGTTGAAACGCTTGAATGACGAATCACAGATGAATTTCAAACGTTCATAAATTCTTATCAAGCGATCATCAGCCGCTGGAATATAACGAACCGATTCAACCGATCGTTAAAGGTGAACTTCGATCATTCCAATTTTTTTTTTTCAAACCACCATCGCACGATAGTAACATGCCGAAACGATTGTACAACGATCTGAGATGAATTCTATTAATTTAGAATTCTTTGCCAAGTCATCGTCAATTTCGAATAAATTCCAATCGACCAAATTCGTCCTTCTCGAATTTCCAATCCGCACGGACGAATCTCTCTCAGGCCGGACGAGAGGCAGAAGATTGGGTCCACTTGGTGACACCGATTCCTAGAACCTCAGCTGGGTCAAGGTCCCGGTTACGTGGCGTTTCTCGTGGAATTGCCAATTGCTAGGTGTTCACGAAAGATTTTGACCTCTCGATTGAAACGTTTTAACGGTCGGATTCTGGGTACCAGGACCAGCCCACGGGAGAGACAACGGGAGAACGTCGAGAGTGTCTGTACTGTTCCACGCGGAGTAACAACGCCCTACTTGCTGAGAAATGTCAACCGCATTCTGCGAGAGCGAGCGAGCGAACGGTGAAATGGAACGGGCACGTTCGTGCGAAACACCTTTGATGCCACGATGGTATTCTCACCTTAACCCCTTAACAGTGTATGTAGCATATATGCACAAAAAAAGTCGTGCCACTGGAGTGTGATGTGCATATATGCACATTTGAAAAAAAAAAAACCAATTTACCCTTGTACGATTTGTACGAATTATGGTATCCTACGATTTTTGCGGTCGCTGAATTCGAATATGATATCAGAATTTCGAAATTCAAAATGACAGATCCAAGATGGCGACCGAAAAAATGAGAATTTTGTTCGATTGTTATGAAACCTCGGTATTCAGGAATTTTTCGAGGCTCTGAATACGAATGTGATATCAGAATTTCAAAATTCAAAATGGCAGATCCAAAATGGCGACCGAAAAAATGAGAATTTTGTTCGATTGTTATGAAACCTCGGTATCCGGGAGTTTTTCGAGTCCCTGAATACGAATATGATACCAGAATTTCAAAATTCAAAATACTCCCGGATACTGAGTTTTATAACAATCGAATAAACTTTTATTTTGCGGTCGACATATTGGATCCGCCATTTTAAATTTTAAAATTCTGATATCATATTCCGATTCAGCGACCTAACAAATATGGATACCAAAATCATTACAGAAATCTAACAAACTTTTTTTTTCGCACACTGGTGGCAAGTAAAGCTCACTTTCGCTACACTATTAAGGGGTTAATTGAATCTTTAACAGTGTTCCTTTTTGTTTTTTTTTTTTTGGTCTGAAGATTTTGCTTTTATTTTTCTTTCGGTTAGAAGATTTCCCTTTTTCTTTTCTTTTGGTCTGAAGATTTTCCTTTTCTTTTTTTTTCTTTTGAAGTTACATTGAATTTTTTTTGTGGTATATGTATGTTTAGTTAAATCTTTGTGACGGTTTTCTTTCTTTTTTTATGTGAGGTTAAAGTAGAGGTATACAATGAAATTTTGAAAGAATCCTGGAGATGAGTAAATTTATGATAATGCAGTTTTGATAGAGTTTTTGTTTCTTGAGGATGTAAATCAGTGTCTGGTTAATTCTGATTTAAATCTTTTTTTTTGTCACTACAAATCAATGTCTGGCTAGATCTTACACTATATTTCTTTTTGTCACTAAAAGTCATTGCCTACTCAAGTCTAAACTAAACTGCTTTCTGTCACCACAAATCAATGTCTGGTCAATTGTAAACTAAACTTTTTTCTCTCACTACAAATTATTGTCTACTCAATCCTACACTAAACTTCTTTTCTCTCATTACAAATCACTGTCTACTCAATCCTACTCTAAACTTTTATCTCTCACTACAAATCACTATCTACTCAATACTACACTAAACTTGTTTTTCTCACTACAAATCAGTGTCTGGCCACTACAGATCACAGTCTACTCAATCCTACAGTAAACTTCTTTCTTTCACCACAAATCACTGTCTATTTAATCCTACAATAAACTTTTATCTCTCACTACAAATCAGTGTCTGGTCACTACAGATCACAGTCTACTCAATCCTACACTAAACTTCTTTCTCTCACTACAAATCACTGTCTACTCAATCCTACTCTAAACTTTTATCTCTCACTACAAATCACTGTCTACTCAATGCTACACTCAACTTGTTTTTCTCACTACAAATCAGTGTCTGGTCACTACAGATCACAGTCTACTCAATCCTACACTAAACTTCTTTCTCTCACTACAAATCACTGTCTACTCAATCCTACTCTAAACTTTTATCTCTCACTACAAATCACTGTCTACTCAATCCTACTCTAAATTTCTTTCTCTCACCACAAATCACTGTCTACTCAATCCTACACTAAACTTCTTTTTTTCTCACTACAAATCAGTGTCTGGTCAATACAGATCACAGTCTACTCGATCCTACACTAAACTTCCTACTCACAACCCACAACTCACCAGATGCACCACACCAACACACTCTCAACCCATTCCACTCTACTCCACTCCCTTCTCTCCCTCAAACCTTATCACACATTACCACAGCGTCGAGAGAGCTCATTCACGTGCTCTAGCAGCCGAAAGTAGGTTATTGTTACGTCATGGCCTCTTACCGCGATAGTTTTAGCGCTCATATTTGCCCAGATCCTGGCGATATACCGGCCTCAGAGAGAAAGTAATTAGAGAGAATCACGGTTAGCAGCAAGCGACGTGGCGCGAACGAGGAAGCCAAGTGCGTGTGCTTCTGTCTCTACGTTCTCTCTCTCTCTCTGTTCAATTGAATTTTAACTCTTCAGCACAGAGAGAGAGAGAGAGAGAGAGAGAGAGAGAGAGAGAGAGTCTGAGAAACAGTGGAAAAAGAAGGAATGAGTGGAGGATGAGAGAAAGGAGAGCAAGCGCTCTGGTGAGAGAGAACGAGAGGAAGGAGAAGAGCGAGGCTGGTTTCCGCTCTGCTAAATTCAAGGTTACCCATTGTCGGCCTCCAATGGCCGCGAATCCTCGCGCTCTTGTTGCTCTTCCCCCTTTTCTTCCTTCCTCTTCGTCGTTTTTACAGTGCACTATTCTACCGCTCGTGAAAGAGAAAGAAAGCTCGGGCTCGAGCTCGGAGTCCGTGCTGAAAGTGCATGCAAAGAGTTCTCTTTTCTTCGGGTTCCTGGAATCGATTTCATGAATTTGCTTGGCACTGCTGTTACTGCTGCTGCTTGCTGCTGCTCTCTCTGACTGTGAGAACGATTTCCGGAGAAGGTTTCGAGTGTGAAGGTAGATGGAGTTTTGTGGTTTAGGATGAAGTGGATTTTTGGTAGAGTGGTTGGATCGATTTTTGGTGGTGAATTGTTGGATATTTTAAGATTAGGTTTTTGTTTAAGGTGATGTTGATTAGTGAGACAGTGCTGTTGAGAATGCTGTTAAAAAATGGTGGATCAATTTTTGGTGGTGAATTGTTGGATATTTTAAGATTAGGTTTTTTTTTTTTTTTAGGGTGCTGTTGATTAGTGAGAGAGTGTATTTGAGAGTGATGGTGGAAAGTGTGGAATTGTTGTTGAGAATGTTGGTGAGAAATTTTGGTGGTATTGAATTGTAAGATTGGTATTGAGAGTGCTGTTAAAAAATGATGGATCAATTTTTGGTGGTGAATTGTTGGATATTTTAAGATTAGGTTTTTTTTAGGGTGATGTTGATTAGTGAGAGAGCTGTTGAAAAATAGGATTAAGATAAAATAAAATTGTTGAAAGATATTAATGTTCTTGAGAATGTTGATGAGAAATTTGGGTGGTTTCAAATTGTAAGAGTACTGTTGAAGCTGCTGTTAAAAAATAGGATTGAGACAAGGAATAGAAAAAATATGAATGTTCTTGAAAATGTTCATGAGAAATTGTTGAATTGTGAGATTGTTCTCGAGAATACTATTGAAAAATAGGATTGCTCTAGAGAATGTTGACGAGACATTCTTAGGTACCTTTTGAGGATTAAAAAGCAGGATCATTTTTGAAAAAACTAGTCAAAAATAAGCTTCTACTTACACAATGATATTGTTTCCAGAACACTGTTCTTTATCAAACCTACTAAAACCGGTAAAAATAACCAATTATCAAAAATTAACTTTCCATATGGAAAAAATATTCAATATATTTAATGTTAATAAAAATAAAATGATGTCTTAAACAATGATATTGTTTCCGCAACACTGTTCTTTATCAAACCTACTAAACCCGGTAAAAATAACCAATTATCAAAAATTAACTTTCCATATGGAAAAAATATTCAATAGATTTAATGTTAATGAAAATCAAATTTGAGAAATGACATTGCTCTTGAGAGTGCTATTCAAAATTAACGTTAATAGTTTATTTTAGTTTTTTTTGTGTGTTTTGTTTTGAGCTCTTGTGGAAAGTTGACGCCTCATTATCTGAGTAATTAACGATTAGAAACAAGAAATGCGGACCGAGAAGAGATTCGCTTGGAATTCGATAAGGCTGACGTGCCCCCATCGCGGAACACACTGTCTCTACCCATATGCTCGTGTCTATGCGGGTATAGGGGTGCGTACACGGAAATGCGAGTTGGAGATATCGTATTACCGTCGAGTTGTGGAAAGAAGGAAAAGAGAGTTATGTAGCGTGCGTTTTGCGCCCCGAGACTCGTGAATTTTGTAAGGCCGCACGAAATCAAGAGGAGAAGAGAAAAGTGGATTCTTGGATTCTTGGATTCTTAGATTCTTATGTCCTTGCATTTTCATATTTTGGCCACCGTGTAGTTTTTGATCTTTTTTTCTTTTTTTTTTTTTTTGCATATTTTACCTTTTGGTTTAGCAGTAAATGGAACCTTGTAATTTGTTATGCTATTGGTCTGTGTATTTTGATATTTTTGTGTCCTGAAATCTTTGAATTCTGATAGGGTTCTCAAGTAGTGGTATTTTTGCAAATGTTATGCATGCTGATATTTTAGTATTGTAGATTCTAGGATTGTAAAATTTTGGGATTCTAAGAGGCTAGTATTCTAAAATTTTGGCGTGCTAAAACTGTGGCATTCTGTAATTTTAACATTCTAAAATTCCAGCATCCTAAAATTTTAGCATTCCAACATTTCTGGCATTCTATCATTTTTCAATTCTAAAATTCTAGGATCCTAAAATTTTACCAGCCTAAAATTCTAGGATCCTAAAATCTTAGCAACCTAAAATTTTAGCATTCCAAAATTCTGACATTCTATAATTTTACCATTCTAAAATTCTAGCATCCTAAAATTCTAGCAACCTAAAATCTTAGCATTCTGAAATCCCAGCACCCTAGACAAAATCTTTGCATTCCAAAATCTTCGCATCCCAAAATCCTAACATTCCAAAATCTCGGCATTCTGAAATCTTAACATTCCAAAATCTTCGCATTCCAAAATCTTCTCATTCCAAAATCTTCGCATCCCAAAATCCTAACATTCAAAAATCTAACCCTAAACTCTAACCCCTTAAAATCCCGGCATCATCCTCGCCAATCACACTTTCGCGCCCGGTGAAAAGCAATTTTCAGGCGCGGGCGTCCAAGATACCCGGGAGCTTTTCGTGCTCTCTGCAAGGACTCTCCTCTGGTCTCTCTGTGGTGCTTATCTCGAGAAGAAGCCCGGTTCCACGAACCCACACACTCTCGGCTCCTTCTTCTGAACACTCTCGTGCATAGGAGCCAGCCTCTCTCTCTTTCTCTCATTCTCTCACTTATTCTCTCATTCTCTTTCATTCTCTCTCTTTCTCTCATTCTCTCACTTATTCTCTCACTCATTCTCTCTCATTCTCTCTCTTTCTTCTGTCTCTCATTCTCTCTCTCATTCTCTCTTTCATTCTCTCTCTCTCTCTCTCTCTCATTCTCTTTCATTCTCTCACTCTTGCACGTTCCTTTCTTACTCGCTTGCTATCCTCCCTTTTCTTCTCCTTACACACCACAGGCCGAGCGAGGAGCTGGTCCTGCTATAACCCGGAGTCGGCTGACGGTCGCCCCATGTATGGCAGCTTGTTTTATGCTGCCTGCATTGCATTGCGATGCGCGCGCGCACCGCGTCTCCTCAGCCCGTTGCACTTCGCTCGAAACACGCGATATCGAGGGTATCGCAAGGGCCTCCTCCAACGTGCTGTAGGGCCTCTCTTAAGCTCGGCCTCTTCTTATTCGACCCAGAGCTGCTCAGGGTTCAAGTTCAGTTTCTGGCCTTCTTCGTCTCAACCAGGCACCAAGTGTCGTTTCCTGCTTCATTGGAGGATCTCTTGATTTACTTCTTCTCTTTCATTCTTCTTTCTTTTTTCTCTGTATGAATGACAGCGTTGCCAACTCTGAATTTCCAAATCCACCATACGCTGGTCTAAAAAAAAGTCCCAGAAATAGCCTAAAATTGGTAAATGCGTGCGCGTGTACTATGCAGGCTGGGTCACCACATTTTGCCATCTAGGTGTATGTCATTATTATTGCGCATAGCAAACAATGTTTCAGATGAAGTTGAATGGTTTTGAGAGGGGCACATTCTGATGGTAAATTTTCTTTGTAGGTGGACGTGTGAAGGACATATGAAGGTCATTAATGTTTTTTTTTTAAATGGAATCATATATTTTTTATTGCATCAGCTGATGCTTTATTACATCAGCTGAATGTAAATAGACATTACAATTGAAATATCTCCTAAACTAATGATTTTTTTTTTACACAAATAGATTAATACTTTTTTTGTAAAGAATATGAAGGAGCATCAGCTGTGATGCAATAAAAAATATATGATTCCATTTAAAAAAACATTAATGACCTTCATATGTCCTTTACACGTCCACCTACAAAAAGAATGTGCCCCTCTCAAAACCATTCAACTTCATCTGAAACATTGTTTGCTATGCGTAATTCTAATGACGTAAACCTAGATGGCAAAATGTGGCGACCCACCTTGTATACAGGATGTAAAAAAATTAGATCGACGAGCTTTGAAGGAAAATAGATGACGTTAAAACGAACAGTTTTTATTAATATTATTTTAACGCTACAATATTGAAATTTTTCTTTTTTACAATTCGACAGAGCATCGTTTGCACCCGTTTGTACCTCCATTGTTTACGTTTGTACCTCAAGAGATTCGTAGATAGAGATACTTCAAAATTTTACAAGAGTCTCAGCCTACTTATGGATATTGATCTATCTAGAAAGGTCTACCTACGCCTTTAAGTTTCAACTATTGGTTCAGTTGGTTTATAAAGCAAATCAAACAAATAAGGCAAATCAACCAATAATCGAAACTTGATTGCACTCTCTTGTGAGGCTCTCTCTCTCTCTCTCTCTACATGGATCAATCTCCATAAGCAGATTGAGCCTCTTGTCAAATTTTGAAGTATCTCTATCTCTGAACCAGTTGAGGTACAAACGAAGAGGAAAGAAGATGTACAGACGCGGGTACAAACGATTTCCGATATCTCGAAAAACAAAAAACTTACATCTAGTGAATTTTTAAAAATTCTTTATCTCCGAACCTCTTTGAAGTACAAACGAAAACAATGTAGGTACAAACATGTGCAAACGATGCTCTTTCGATTGCAAGAAAAACAAATTTCGATATCTTGAAGTCAGGTGCCAGAGACAGTTCACACAGGTCGTGGGATTTGAATAAGTGGATACTCTCGAGACTAGGAGAGTAAATATTTCGAGCGAGTCAACCTCGGAAGACAATCTACGTGCACGACTACGTCCGAACTCTCCTCGTTCTGATCCTATCCGATCTCAGGCACGAGGATTTCGAGCACGGAGCGTAGGAAAAGAAAGACTCGGCACACTCGATCGAAGAAAAACGTACTCGATGGAAATCTTTTTACCTCGTAGCATTCTAAACTTAGACCTTGGTCCGGCTCTTGGTACAGCTTCTTCCACTCGAAGCTTCCAGCAACTACAGAATCATTTTTACGTCGTGGACCGATCCACTCGAGCTTGGAAATTACTCTCTGAGTTTCTTTTTTTTCTTCCAATCCCCACCAGGTCTTCGTTTCGATCGAGTGCTCGGCTCGTTGGATCAGCCTGAGCACGGGCACACGATCCTGAACTAGCAAAAAGCAGGAGGCAATCACGGCCAGGCCCGAATATGGACGAGTAAGGTCAGGGTGCGAACGCAACCGAGAGTACGAGGAATGCCATTATGCGCGTTTCCGACGTCATCGGACGACCTGGACCCTCCACCTCCTTCGCATTCTCACTTCCCTTGATCCTTCTCGAGTAGTTCTCCATCCACCAGTGTCATTCTCGTCCCGTTTCTTCAGCAGCTTCCCTTTCTATCGAGGGTTTAGTTTCTTTGGCGCGTTTGGTCGATGGTGTTTCGTGGGCTCGTTTGGTGTCTTTGGTTGTTGAGTTTCCTTTCTTTTCTTTTCTTTTAGTTGCTTTGGAATCTTCGGTATCTATGGAGTGTGGTTGCTGGTGATTCTTCTTGACTATTGTTGCTGGTGATTCTTCTTGAGTATTGTTGCTGGTGATTCTTCTTGAGTCTGGTTGCTGGTGATTCTTCTTGAGTCTGGTTGCTGGTGATTCTTCTTGAGTCTGGTTGCTGGTGATTCTTCTTGAGTCTGGTTGTTGGTGATTACTTTTTGAGTCTGGTTGCTGGTGATTACTTTTTGAGTTCGATTGCTGGTGATTACTTTTTGAGCTTGGTTGCTGGTGATTACTTTTTGAGTTTGGTTGCTGGTTATTCTTCTTGAGTTTGGTTGCTGGTAATTACTTTTTGAGTCTGGTTGCTGGTGATTCTTCTTGAGCGTGGTTGCTGGTGATTACTTTTTGAGCTTGGTTGCTGGTGATTACTTTTTGAGTTTGGTTGCTGGTTATTCTTCTTGAGTCTGGTTGCTGGTGATTCTTCTTGAGTTTGGTTGCTGGTGATTACTTTTGAGTTTGGTTGCTGGTGATTCTTTTTGAGTTTGGTTGCTGGTGATTCTTTTTGAGTCTGGTTGCTGTTGATCCTTCTTGAGTCTGATTGCTGTTGATTCTTCTTGAGTCTGGTTGCTGGTGATCCTTCTTGAGTTTGGTTGCTGGTGATCCTTCTTGAGTCTGGTTGCTGGTGATTCTTCTTGAGTTTGGTTGCTGGTGATTACTTGTTGAGTCTGGTTGCTTTTATTTGCTTCTTGAGTCTGGTTGCTGTTACTTACTTCTTGAATTTGGTTGCTGTTACTTACTTCTTGGATTTGGTTGCTGTTACTTACTTCTTGGGTCTGGTTGCTGCTGATCCTGCTTGAGTTCGAGCTTGAGCTTCCAGTATCATTCTCGTACCGTTTCTTCAGCACCTTCCCTTTCTATCGGGGGTTTAGTTTCTTTAGTGCGTTTGGTCAATGGTGTTTCGTGGACTCGTCGATGCGTTTGGTTACTGCTTATTTTTTCTCTCTCTCTCTCTCTCTTCACCTTTGCTTTCCGTAGTTTCTTCATCATCTTTAGCTCTCAGCGTTCTTTACTTCCTTCAGCTTTATTCCTACTTTCATCTCACCAGCTTCTTTTATCCTCCAATCATTTTCTCATTCATTCAGCATCTCTTCTCGCTATCATTCTTTACCAATCTCTTCTTCGGCATCTTAACCTTCTCCCGTTGGTCTCCACAATGTCCTCAGGCGTTTCTGGTTTTCTCTGCATTATTTGCACACTCCTGATAATCATCTCGATGGGAATAAGCAAGTGAGGAGCGTGATTTCCATTATAGCCGACGATATCATGCCAGAGGAATGCCACCAAATGAATGATCGATGCTTACTCGAGAGCAGATGGATGCGTTGTATTCTCTCCGTGGAGGCCCAACGCGAGTAATACTCGTGTCAAGTTCATTAGCATACGGAGTACCGTTATGACTTCAGAAGAGAGGAAGAGAGAGAGAGAGAGTTGGAAGTGGGAAATACGAAAGAGGGAATCGTGGAGAAAACTTACGCACGTGTTTCGCAGAAGACGCGTGCTTTTTCTCCCAATCGAATTTTCAATTCTCTACCCGATTCTCTTCTCGACTCTTGAAAATTCCAAACCTACTGAACTAAGGTAAATGTACCAATAGCTGGCCAGTTAAGGATACGAAGAAAATATATCTTAAATTAGACACTTAAAATCAATTTTATGCAAAGAAAATTTATTTATTTAAAAATATATTACTATGTTCTATTAAACAAACAAAATAAAAACGATGCTTTTCACGGTGTTTAATATAGATAATATAAAAATGCTAGTGGACATAATGTACCAATACATGGCCAGCTAAATGTAATTGTCCCAGTGTCTAAATTATAATGTCCCAGTTACTGACCAAGACTTTTTTAACGCATTAGAAATAATTGTAATGAAAAAAATGTTATTTTGCAAAAGAAAAATAAGAAATAAGTTAATAAAAAACGTCAGAAATGTAGAAAATACCAAAATAATCAATAAAGAAATATTAAAGGATATTAGAAAATTAAATTAAAAAAGGTTTTTACAACTTAATAAATTATTTATTTTTATTATACTTTGAAGGATATATTATTAATAAAATAATTTATAAAACGTAACATGTAATTATTATATTGTAAATTTTATTTTATAATATATAATTGAATTGTTGTGCGCTTCAATTTGCAATTTCTTTCTTTTTTTGTTGTTAAGTTTTTTATCACTTCATCTTTTCTTTTCTTCAACTATAGCTCTTTTAGTTTCTTTCTCTTCAACTTTTCTTTTCTTTGCTTCTTCTTTACATTTTTTTTCTATCTTCTATTTCTTTTTGTTTTCTATTCACTATAAATATTCTTAAGATTCTAGAACTATTTTACTTATGTAGAAAAACCTATTATTATAATTGTTATTATCTTACGAAGTATCACACTTTCCTTAGTCATATCTTAAGGAATCATTGAAAACTAACAGTGCATTTGATTACGATAATTCAAATAATTTTTTAAACACTTTAAATAAAAAGTTTTGTGACATAATTTTTAGTATGACAGACTGAATAACTAAATAATGTAAATCAGAAAAAATATTTTTCTTACTTTATGTATATAGCTTAATAAAAATGGTCAGGTAATGGGACGTGGCCAGTCATTGGTACTTTTACCTTATCGTACGATGAGGAGAAATTGTGAAAGAGAGAATCGTGTGCGGAATGTACGTGCAGCTTGTGGACCTAAACTAGTGATTTTTCTGGGAACTGAATTCCATTTCGCCTTCTGTCATTTTTCCGAGTTTGTTATAAATGTTGTCCTTCAAAATGTCCACCCTTTAAAATCCACCACCCTTAAAAATTCGTCAACTTTGAAAATCAACCCTTAGAAATTCCTTAGAATAACATCCACCTCCACCTCCTCCTCCACCTCTTTGCCGGTCGTACAACAACTCTTCCGACTCCTCTGCTACCGCGGATTTACGGTAAAAACTAGTTTCACCGGTCGCCTATTTCAGTCCCTCCCTTCCACTCGCGACGTTAGCAGCAGCGAGCGTAGAAGCACACCACATCGCGGACACGGGATCCCTCGATTTATGTGCGCCTCGTAATTGACGGTTCGCCGGTGCGATTTCGACAGGCGTGTAATGTTTACGTTCGAGCGGAAGCACGCGCGGTATTCGCGCGCGGCCATCGTCCGCGCATGCGCGTCACCATTTTATAATTAGTATCTCAACGACGCATCTCTCTCTCTCTCTCTCTCTCTCTCTCTCTCTCTCTCTCTCTCTCTCTCTTAAGGGGTTATATCTGTTTGAAGCCTAAAAATGAGAGGGTTTTTTGTGAATTTTTTGTGACTCTACAAATGAAACGATCAATATAAGGTTTTGAGGATTTATTACACATATGTTAAGGTAAAAAAAAAAACATTTTTTATTTTAATTTTTAAGACAAAATGGCGGCTCAGTTGTACATACACTGCAAGCGTATTTTTTGAAGGCGCTCCACGGCCGGCAGTAGAAGTCTGATACGTCTGCAGCTAGTACAATAAACAAATTTTTTTCATAATCCACATGAATGTTGCTACTGAAGTACACAGGTTTATTAAAAAATATTGATTCTTGCAATTTTGGCATCAATTTGAAGAAAAAATCGACCTTAATTTATTTATACAAATCGTAATTGTTTATCGATCGTAAAAATCATGTGTACTTCAGTAGATAATCTATCTAAGAAGCTACAGTTAAATTTTCAAGTCAATCGGATAAAAATTACTCGAGTTCTACTGCCGGCCGATTTTGAAAACGCGGTTTCGAGAAAAACGCGTTTAAAGTTTGACAATGAGTTTACTATACCTAGTTACCTAACCTAGTTAGTTCAACCTAATGGCTAAAAGGGCAACATATTTTTAATATTTGCTTGTACGTACTAAGTAGCGACATCTGTACCTCAATTAGAAACTATAGTGGCCATTGGTAGAGTAAAAAAAATTCAAAATCGCTACATGATTGAGGAAGTCAGAATTTGTCATTTCGAAGCGTCCAGAGTTGCTTCAAATATTTTAGGAGTATCTAAAAAATGTTTTCATCAATAAATGTTGCTTGATATTATTCTTGAGATGTTTTTACATCATTTAAGCCAATAAAAAAAAAATGGAAAAATAAAAAATTTCAAACAGATGTAACCCCTCAAACACACACACTCTCTCTGTCTCTCATATTCTTTTTCTCATAAAGATCCTACTCGATAGTGTCGCGAGCAGCACAATATCAGATTGGGACAAGGTTGCTTCTCAGGTTATATGCATATTTATATTTATTTTTTTTGTTCTCTCTGCCTTTCTGCGTTGGCTTCTTTTCGTATTCATTTCTTTTTTTCTCCTCGTGGCGTTGAACGACCAAAGACGAATACCTGCTTACTCGTACGTGGATGTCACACTGTTACGTATGAAATGTGAGGTGTCACGTTTGAGGATGACAGTGTGTGTGTGTGTGTGAGAGAGAGAGAGAGAAAAAAAACGGTTCGATGAACTTGGTAATGGGCGTGTGATGATTTAGAAGATGATTATGGTGATGATTTGGGCGATGATGATTTGTGTCTCTTTTTTTTATTTAGTGCGAAGTGTCAGAGGTGCTTTTTTTGTTTTCTGGTTTCTTTCTTTCTTTTTCTTTTTTTTTTTTTCTACTTTGGGGTGAGATTTTTCGGAGGGCGCGTTTACGGAAATTGAAATCGGTTTAGGATGCAAATTGAGAGCACGTGTCACGGACGTTTATATCGAGTGTTTCTAAGAACAAATCTAAACCTAAGTTACTTGTATCCAATAATGAATTATTGATTAAATAATTATTTAATTACAAACAGTAAATTATTTGTATTGAGTTTAAAGGGAAATTTTTAAATGGCTCCACTACGAAGCTCTCGAGTGCAAATAGTTAAATAATTACCAATTAATTAAATCAGCTGTTTTTATTATTAACTCAATCGTGTGTTACCAATTAACGCACTGGCCATTCGAATGCCTCTTTGCAAAATCGATACGACCACCTGTTTCTATCGCATTTTTAAATTATCTTCTTAACTGACACAACAATTGTTTCTCCAATCCTATTGTCTCGTGGAAATCTAATTTTCTCGATCTTCTCTTTTCACTTTCTCCGTTAGAAAAAAAAAAGAAGAAAAGACAATAAAAGAAAAGAAAATTAATTTCATAATCAGCTGTTTTTATCACATTTAAATTATTTTCTGAATTAACAGAACAATTATTTCTCCAATCCTGGAAATACAATTTTCTCTATCTTCTCCTCTCACTTTCTCTTAAACAAAAAAAAGAAAAGAAAAAAGAGAAGAAGAAGAACAAAAGAAAAGAAAATTAATTTCATAATCAGCTGTTTTTATCACATTTAAATTATTTTCTGAATTAACACAACAATTATTTCTCCAATCCTATTGTCTCGTGGAAATCTAATTTTCTCGATCTTCTCTTTTCACTTTCTCCGTTAGAAAAAAAAAGAAGAAAAGTCAATAAAAGAAAAGAAAATTAATTTCATAATCAGCTGTTTTTATCACATTTAAATTATTTTCTGAATTAACACAACAATTATTTCTCCAATCCCATTGTCTCCTGGAAATACAATTTTCTCTATCTTCTCCTCTCACTTTCTCTTAAACAAAAAAAAAAAAGAAAAAAGAGAAGAAGAAGAACAAAATTAATCTTATAATGTTCTCTCTCTCTCGAGAGAGAAAGGCGCTTGCAATTAAGCCACCGTTCCACGCGGAAATTTATTTATAAATCCCAGCACCGGTGTGAGAGATAATAATGCAATTACGACAACGGTCTCTGGTTCTTCTTTTTTTTTTCTTTTCTCTCTCCACCTCGTGTAGTGTACGAGAGGAAAAAAAAAAGAGAGATACGATTCGAAAGTGATTATTACGACCGATGATCGCATCGTCTCTTTATGCGCCAGGAGAGAAGTTGCGTTCTACGATCGATTAACGCACGAGAGTACTCTACGGTTCGGTATCCAAGGATAACTGGAGTCCCACATTCGCGACTTCGGTTTCATAGTGCGGTTTGCAGGTTCTTTTGCTTTTTGCGCGTTTTTTTTTTATCTCTCTTTCTCTCTTTTAAACTTCGCGTGTCTCACCTTGAACGCACCATGACACATCCGATCTAGTTATTAACCCTCTCTTTTCAATGTGATCTTTCGTCGAGTACGAACTTTTAATTAATTCTGCCAAAAGTCACTGCTGGTGTGATCATTTCAAACGATCGATCCGTGAGATTATTGTTTCTATATTTTTAGAATACGGTGATTTTGAGACTCGAACTTATCCTAAAAGTTCTTTTTTTTAAATTGCTCTTGTACTTATTTCTATGGAAATTGATTTGGAATGTTCGTAGAAATTAAACGAGCTTTTTGCGCTTTTTTTTTCTTTCTTTCTCTCTTTTAAACATCGCAAGTCTCACCTTGAACGCACTAGAGCACTTCCGATCTAGTTATTAACCCACTTTTTTCAATGTGATTTTTCGTCGAGTACGAACTTTTAATTAATTCTGCCAAAAGTCACTGCTGGTGTGATCATTTCAAACGATCGATCCGTAAGATTTTTGTTTCTATATTTTGGAATACGGTGATTTCGAGACTCGAACTTATCCTAAAAGTTATTTCTTTTAAATTGCTTTTAAGCTTCTTTTTGGGGACATTAATTTGGAATGTACGTAGAATTTACGGAATTTTTTTTATAAGCACAATTTCCCATTTAAATCCATCAAATTGACGGGTTTTCATAAACCTAGTGTTAAACGAGCTTTTTGCGGTTTTCTTTTCTCTTTCTTTCTCTCTCTTTTAAACATTGCAAGTGAACCTTGAACGCACCAGGACACATCCGATCTAGTTATTAACCCTCTCTTTTCAATGTGATCTTTCGTCGAGTAGGTACGAACTTTAAATTAATTCTGCCAAAAGTCACTGTTGGTGTGATAATTTTAATACTAGATTTACCGAAACCAGTCAATTTGACTGGTTCAAATGGGAAATCATGTTTATAAAAAATGTTCGGTAAATCTAGTAAGATTTTTGTTTCTATTTTGGAATACGGTGATTTTTGAGACTCGAACTTTTCTTAAAACTTATTTTTTTTTTTTTTTTAATTGCTTTTAAGCTCCTTTCTGAAGACATTAATTTGGAATGTTCGCAGAAACTGAAAATTAAAACGAGCTTTTTGAAATTTATTTATTTGCAATATTCATCGAGGGGTTTGTAGTACGCAAGATTAATTTTTCTTTTTTTTTTTTCTTACCAATTAGAGGACACAATAGTTATCTACACGGTGGGTTACATGCTCGTTGGTTGGTCAAATATTTTCTCATGCACGCATCCGTGTGTTAGCACGTCGAGTTAAGCTTATTTGCTCGGTTAATCTCTACCGCGTTCCTCGTCTCGACTAGAAACGTGCGTTAAACGTTTGTGTGACATTTGCAAACGATAAATATAGGAGCTAGGTAAGTGAGGAAACGATGGTCCATAGTGTTTGGAAACTGAAAAGATTAAATAATTTTTTCGAAATTAGATATTTAACAAATCTGTCGAAGAGTCGAATTTTGAGAAGCCTTTTTTTTACCAGCCTCGCTTCAAAGATAAATGATTAACACCACATTGTATTGGGATAATTATTGTGAGCTTTTTTAAATATATTTTATTCGAAAAAAAAAAAACACAATAAGAACACGTAACAAAAATATCAATAGAATTTCATAGAAAAAAATGTGTTTAAAAAAGAGCGCAATAATTATGCAAAAAGCGAATATTTTCCAAGAGTGAAATTAATTTTTTAAGGTCATTATTCATCAGTGTACAGTGAAATCAATCAGTCAAGGTCTCGAATTTCACAGAATCAAAGTATCATAGAAAAAAATATGTTTAAAAAAGAGCATAATAATTATGCAAAAAGTGAATATTTTCCAAGAGGGAAATAAATTTTTTAAGGTCATTATTCGTCAGTGTACAGTGAAATCAATGAGCCAGGGTCTCGAATTTCACATTATTAATGCACGCGTTAATGATGGACCCGTGCGTCGAATATTCTCACCGTTTCAAAATTTCCGAATCGTCCTTAACGATCTTGATCTTTGACACACGGTGATTTATGCAACAGCGTCGAAATAATGATGTACGAGGGAAAAAGGCAGAAAGTGAAAAAGAAAAATAGTCGTGCCAGGTTGCAAGAGACAAAGTGAGATAAAATATAAAGGACGTAACTGGCGAGGTGCCAAGGTTGGTAGCGAAAGGAAATGATGATCTCTCCGTTGAGCCACTCACTCGGTAAGAAATTCTTCCAAGAGCAGGCCAAGAGCAATTATATTGGTGTTACGTGCTTGATTGTTTCGAATAGATCATTTTAACGTTTAAGTGCTTACTCTGGTATATGGTGATACATGTGTGGCGACGATGAAAGAGTCAGATTGAATGTCTTTCTTGGAAGGCGTTATTTATTTCACCTTGTCATTGTACAGTTAGATCAGCAGCCTTGATTAGGAGGGTTAATCAGCAAGCCTTTGAAGGTTTGATGAGGTTTGTTGAGAAGATTTGATCGGAAGGTTTGATCGGAAGGTTTGATCAGAAGGTTTGATCAGAAGGTTTGATCAGGAGGTTTGATCAGAAGGTTTGATCAGAAGGTTTGATCAGAAAGTTTGATCAGAAGGTTTGATCAGAAGGTTTGATCAGAAAGTTTGATCAGAAGGTTTGATCAGAAGGTTTGATCAGAAGGTTTGATCAGAAGGTTTGATCAGAAGGACTGATCAGAAGGTTTGATCAAAAGATTGGATCAAAAGGTTTGATCAAAAGGTTGGATCAAACGGTTTGATCAGAAAGTTCGATCAGAAGATTCGATCAGAAGGTTTGATCAGAAAGTTCGATCAGAAGGTTTGATCAGAAGGTTTGATCAGAAAGATCGATCAGAAGGTTCGATCAAAATGTTTGATTAGAAAGTTCGATCAGAAGGTTTAATCAGAAGGTTCGATCAGAAGGTTTGACCAGGCAGTTTGATCAGAAGATTCGAGCAGAAGATTTGACCAGGCAGTTCGATCAGAAAATTCGATCAAAAGATCTGATCAAAAGGTTGGATCAAAAATTCCGATCAAAAGGTTCCATCAGAAGGCTCGATCAGAAGGTTTGACCAGGCAGTTTGATCAGAAGATTCGATCAGAAAGTTTGATCAGGCAGTTAGATCAGAGGTTCAATCACCCCACTTAATTAACACAAACAATCCATCACTCACTTAGCAACTATCCACGCCCATCGCTCGCTCTACATCGTCGATCAAACACCCACCCAACCCTCTGCTGAAACATCACACAAACCACACCTCCAACACTAACCCAAGCTCACTGACAACGAGCTCTACCCAATCGCACATTATTCTCAAAAACTTCTTCAAATCCAACCCTCCATCGATTCGACCTTGAGGCTACGCGTGAGAAACGCTCTGCTCTCTCCTGGCAAGCGTAGAAGTCTCTGTCCTCTCGGGCGTGGAGAGACAGCACACGAGATAGAGAGGAGGTGGAGGCAAGTGTCACGAGCTGGGACAAGGATTTTCGTGCAGGAATGCGTCCGCGTGTCCTTGCTCCCGTGCACCATCATCCAATCCCTCCTTCCTCCACCTCTTTTGTGGTGTAACTGGCGAGGAAATGCATCCGGTTACACCGCACTGGGTAGGAGGAGAGGACCACGGTGCAGAAAGAGGAGGAGCCCTGAGCGTGCAGTCACGCGTGCACTCTCCTCTTCATTTTTACCTCACGTGGCTTGCTCTTGTTTCTCTAGGCCTCCGCACGGGCCATTGTGCCTTGGATGCACGCGACACCTGACCCTCTTTTTACCACGTCCTTTTACGTGTACCTACATTAATGCGCTGGCTCAGTAGCGTAGGAACTGGGACGTCGACGAGAGCCGGCAATCTAGTTATTATTTTAGCACCTTGTCGATTCGTTAACTGTTTCCACCTGTTTCACAGAGTGGATTAGGGTCTGGTCTTTTATCTGCACAGCTTCTCCAGGTGTTTCGTCGTTATTTCTTCATAAGTGTTATCCATTGTTGTTTAAGGTCCTGCTTTGATATTATTCTTGGTCTTGTTTCGCTTGTTTATCGCTTGTTTATAGATTTCTTGATTCGCATTATTCTTGATTTCTGTTTGTTTTTTTCTCGTATGCTGGGACGTGAATTAGGTACGGGCATTTAGTTATTATTTTAGCACGTTGTTGATTCGTTAACTGTTTCCACCTGTTTCAGAGAGTGGGTTAGAGTCTGGTCTTTTATCTGCACAGCTTCAACAGGTGTTTCGTCGTTATTTCTTCATGAGTGTTTTTATTGTTGTTTTAGGTCCTTCTTTTATATTATTATTGGCCTTGTTTCGCTTGTTTATTTTTTATCCGCTTTATTCTTGATTTCTATTATTGTTTAAGGTCTTTCTTTGATATTATTATTAGTTTTGTCTCGCTTGTTCATTGTTTATTCGCTTTGTTCTCGATTTCTTTCTTTTCTTTTTCACATGCTGGGACGTGAATCAAAGGTCCAATTACCATTTTAGAAAACGTAACTTGGAAATTCTTGGAATTGTTGTTCAAATAATTGTTCGATATTTTTCTTGACCTTGTTTCTTTTTTCCATTATTCTCTTAATATTCATTCGCTTTATTCTCGATTTCTATTTTTTTTATTCACATACTGGAACGTGGATCAAAGATCCAATTACCATTTTAGAAAATGTAGCTTGGAAACTCTCGTAATTGTTTAAATTGTTATTCGATATTTTTCTTTCTTCCATACTTCTTTATCGTTTATTCGCTTTATTCACATCTTTTGTTCTATTTATTTTAATATATTAGGTGTATAAATTAATTCTCGGCCTTTTTGATCAAACTTTGGTCTTTATTATAAAAAAAATTAGATATCTCTTAATCTTCAAAATAATCTCCCTCACTTTCTATACATTTTTGCCACTTTTCAGGCAACTTTCGTATTCCGTGTCGGAAAAATGATGGTGGTTTGTCCAGGGCGTTCTTTATCCCGGTGATCAAAATTTCCATTCTGAAAATTTTGGAACCATTTTTTACACGTACTGTAGGACACAGCATTTTCGCCTAAGGCGGAACAAATCAATTTTTTAGCTTCAGCAGCACTTTTTTTCAATTGAAAGGAGAAAAGAAGGCAATGCCCTCAGGTGCTGCTTTTCGAACGACATAGAGTTTACTATTTGGTTTTTGAGGTTATATTATCAACAACATTAAGTATGATAGCTCGTTTTGAAGCCAAAGGATGGCGCTTCAAAATAACTATACGGCGAGAAAGATATGCAAATTTAAATAGATACTCTCTTCAAAAGAAGTGAGGGGCCGAGAATTAATTTATACACCTAATTACTTTTTGCCACATGCTACAATGACCAGATAGGACACTAGGTCCTAAGACAACACGTTCGATAAATTATCGCTCGTTATTGTCCACCTCACTTTCTCACTTTCCTTTCTGGCACCATCTCCTTTCGTTCATCTTTCCTCGTATCAGTTCTCGAATCTCCCTTCCTGCCTTTCTCGTACTCCCTCAGTGTCAAGTTCATCGTTCAACGCTCGTCCCACGTGTGTGCCAACGTACTCCACGGGCTTCCTTCTTCCACGGGCAACTCTGTAATTATGCGTCTTGCGTAAAGCGCTCTCCGTACCGCAGAGATGATTGGCATCTTCGCGAGACAAGAAGAGAGAGACAAAGAGAGAGAGAGAGACGCGTTTTTTTAATTTTCTTTTTTAATTTTTTTTTATTTTTTTTTTTTTTTTTTAATGGAATCTGTCAACGTGAAGCCTTGGAAAATTTTTCCAAGGTCACACACCATGAGGAGACAAGGAAGCTAAATTTTTGACGGAATGATAAACCCTCGAAGGATTTTTCGCGACGAAGCTTCCACTTTACTTTTTGCTTACTCTCGAAGTTTTACTAGTTTTTTCACTGTATCTTCGAAAATATTGATTCTAGAGAAAAATGTTTCAAATAAAAAGCGAAGCTCTTTAAAAGTTCTAGGAGAAAGGTTATATGCTATTTTAACGTAAACACGAAACTATAGCTGGAAATTTGAGAAATGTCGGAAAATTTAGCTTGTTCGGAACTTTATCCTGAGATAAATTTCGAAAATTCTGTGCAAGCTTCATTGATCATTTTTTTCCACGAGTGACTTTTTATGCGAAGCATAAACATCGTTGACATTTAAATTCCTTGGATAAAAGTGTCATCTGATTCTTAGGAATTTACGAAAATTATTGCAAAATGCGTGGAAAGAATCGTTTCCTGCTTTTGGATAAGCGGATTATTAGATAAGATCCTGTGTTTCTTCTTTTCTCATTTATATTTACTTATAGTCCAGAATTGTCAACGATTTTTACTTTCATCCACGCGGTTTTCACGGTTCAGAGAATTCACACGCTCCGAGTGTGTAATGCGCCAAGTGCATAAACACAGTTTCTGGTTTCACACGAGCCACGGCAAAAAACAAAGCATTATTAAGAACGAACGGTTTCGTTATCCAAACCAGTCGATTGCGTTGCGATGGCGAAAGGTGTCTGCTACCGTGTGTCCACACACGCTCAGCTTTTTTTCTCTCTCTCTTTTTTTTTCTTCTTTTTTCTCCCTCTTCCTTCGACAAACACATCCTATTTCTAATTTCCTGTCCGCGTGTAAACGAGTACACGAGCTCTCTCGACACTTTCACGGCTCGTTTTAATCTTACCTGGTCTGTGTTAAGGGGGCACGTACGTTTGGAGCTTCCAAAAAAAAGGTATTTTTCTAATTGAACAATTACAATTATTCGACTTGTCGGTAAATTTTCTCGAAAAATCCCTAGTACAAAGGGTTCAGTGACTTTCGCATTTCACCTTCCACAAATAATTCCACTCGTATTTTTCTAATTGAACAATTACAATTATTCGACTTGTCGGTAAATTTTCTCGAAAAATCCCTAGTACAAAGGGTTCAGTGACCTCCGCATTTCATTCGTCCACTGGTATTTTCCACTAAATAAATAAATCCAGTAATATTTTTCTAATTCGATGTGTAGAAAGAAAAAGAAAGTGGAGAAGAAAAAGAGAGTAAATATTCACTAACCAACTAGGGATTTTCCTTTAGTTTCCTTCACTATAATTTCTCTAGAAAAATCCCTAGTACAAAGGGTTCAGTGACCTCCGCATTTCATTCGTCCACTGGTATTTTCCACTAAATAAATAAATCCAGTAATATTTTTCTAATTCAACTATTCAAGTGTAGAAGGAAAAGAAAGTGAAGGAGAAAAAGAGAGTAAATATTCACTAACCAACTAGGGATTTTCCTTTAATTTCCTTTACCATGATTTCTCTAGAAAAATCCCTAGTACAAAAAGGTTCAGTGACCTCTGCATTTTACCTTCCACAAATAATTCATTAACCAATTTCACTAGTGATTTTCCTTTAATTTCCTTCACCATAATTTCTCTAGAAAAATCCCTAGTACAAAGGGTGCAGTGACCTCCGCATTTCATTTGTCCACTGGTATTTTCCACTAAATAAATAAATCCACTGGTATTTTTCTAATTCAACTGTTCAAGTGTAGAAAGAAAAAGAGAGTAAATATTCACTAACCAACTAGGGATTTTCCTTTAATTTCCTTCACCATAATTTCTCTAGAAAAATCCCTAGTACAAAAAGGTTCAGTGACCTCCGCATTTTACCTTCCACAAATAATTCATTAACCAATTGCACTAGTGATTTTCCTTTAATTTCCTTCACCATAATTTCTCTAGAAAAATCCCTAGTACAAAGGGTGCAGTGACCTCCGCATTTCATTTGTCCACTGGTATTTTCCACTAAATAAATAAATCCACTGGTATTTTTCTAATTCAACTGTTCAAGTGTAGAAAGAAAAAGAGAGTAAATATTCACTAACCAACTAGGGATTTTCCTTTAATTTCCTTCACCATAATTTCTCTAGAAAAATCCCTAGTACAAAAAGGTTCAGTGACCTTCGCATTTTACCTTCCACAAATAATTCATTAACCAATTGCACTAGTGATTTTCCTTTAATTTCCATCGCCATAATTTCTCTAGAAAAATCCCTAGTACTAAAAGGGTCAGTGACCTCCGCATTTCATTCGTCCGCGAATAATTCCGCTCGCATTTTAGTAATTCACTAATTGAAGGGATGTGGAGGAATAAAAGTCTGGAATGCTTCTCGAGGATTGTTCTCGAGATCCTAGGGCTTTCAAGGGCTGGTGGATGAAAGAAAGAGAAGGGATAGAGAAGGATAGAGAAAGATAGAGAAGGATAGAGAAAGAGAGAGTACTTAGTTATTCGCCGCGGTCGTGCTGAAAACGACATTAATTTCTCTACTCCCGGCAGCCTGCGGTGGACGCAGGCGCGAAGTTACGACTGCGCCTACTCAGCCGTGTAACGTGCGCCAGCTATAATTGCGAGTTCCTACGCCCACAACTTCTTTCTCCTTCTCTTTCTCCTCTTATTCGCACACATTGTCTATGCAAGAGTGTGTACGTGTGTGTGTGTACACTCGTATATTCGAATAAACACACTAGACACGCGCACATTGTCTATGCAAGAGTGTGTACGTGTGTGTGTGTGTACACTCGTATATTCGAATAAATACACTAGACACGCGCACAATGTACATAAAAGAGTGTGTATGTGTGTGTGTACACGCGTATATTCGAATAAACACACTAAACACGCACACAATGTATATACAAGTGTGTGTGTGTGTGTGTGTGTGTGTTCGTATATTCACATAAACACACTAGACACACACACGCACACATTGTCTATGCAAGAGTGTGTACGTGTGTGTGTGTACTCGTATATTCGAATAAACACACTAGACACACACACAATGTCTATGCAAGAGTGTGCACGTGTGTGCGTGTACACTCGTGTATTCGAATAAACACACTAGACACACACAATGTGAGTAATTTAGTCGCGTGCTCTTCCTGTTCACAGTGAAGAAAATCAAAAGAGTGTTGATTTCGAATTTTTTTTCATACCACTTCTGTTTCGTCATTCTTATAAATTGTGAAAGGAGCAATGTAGGATTTTTTTTTTTGAGGTGAAATTTTTTAACACTATCAAATGACTGTTTTTTAAATTTCCTAGATTTTAAATTCTCGTTTTTAAAATTTCGACTAAAATTTCCTGTATCCAAAGTAATTGCATCGCCTTTAAACTTCACGACTTTTCCTGAAATATACGTATAATACATTTTTCAATATTTTAAGAAAAATCCTGAAATTTAAGTGATGCAATTACATTGTACATAAGTAATTCTAATCGAAATTTTAAAAACGGTCATTAGATTCCAGTCGTGGTTAGGTATAGCGTTAAACATTTTCATTGGCAGAGATGAGAAAATTTCTATTCTTCGAAAATCTAATTTTGAGATTGATCTTTCTCACAATCGGTGGACGAATAAAATTGCGAATAAGGGCGCTCTCGGCTGGCTTCGTTCGAGCAACATATACGCGCCACCCGAGCCAATTAAAATTCACCGTTGGATACTGATATACTGCAAATTAACTCCCGCGTTGGTGCTCGCTTAATCGGCATATTTATTGCTGCCGAGCAACGAGAAACTCTCTCGGCTCTGTAAAGGACCGAGGGTGGATGGGTTAGAAAAGGGAAAGGGAGAGTAGAAAGGTGCACGAGGGTGTGGTGGAGCATGCAGGAGAAGGGAGAGTGGAAAGAAATGTGAGAGAATTGTGGTGGTGGTGGTGGTGCAAAAGAGAGAGAGAGAGAGATGGAGTGGAAATTTTAGTAAAAGGATTTTTCTGGTATTTTCTTTTCTTGTTGGGTTGAAAGTAAAATGAGCTGCTGTGAAGATGCATGTGTGAGATTAAATATTACTGTTATTCAGTCTGTCGATAAATTTTCATGTGTAATTAGGTGCAAGAGAGGAAGAGATGGAGTGGAAATTTTAGTAGAAGGATTTTTCTGGTATTTTCTGTTCTTGTTGGGTTAAAAGTGAGATGAGTAGGTGCGATAAATTTTCATGTGCAATTAGGTACAAGAGAAGGTGAGATGGATTTTTCTAGTAGCTTCTGTTCTTGTTGGGTTAAAAGTGAGATGAGTAAGTGCGATAAATTTTCATGTGTAATTAGGTGCAAGAGAAAGGAAGATATGGAGTGGAAATTTTAGTAGAAGGATTTTTCTAGTAGTTTCTGTTCTTGTTGGGTTAAAAGTGAGATGAGCTGCTGTGAAGATGCATGTGTGACAGATTAAATATTACTGTTATTCAGTCTGTCGATAAATTTTCATGTGTAATTAGGTGCAAGAGACGAAGAGATGGAGTGGAAATTTTAGTAGAAGGATTTTTCTGGTATTTTCTGTTCTTGTTGGGTTAAAAGTGAGATGAGTAGGTGCGATAAATTTTCATGTGCAATTAGGTACAAGAGAAGGTGAGATGGATTTTTCTAGTAGCTTCTGTTCTTGTTGGGTTAAAAGTGAGATGAGTAAGTGCGATAAATTTTCATGTGTAATTAGGTGCAAGAGAAAGGAAGATATGGAGTGGAAATTTTAGTAGAAGGATTTTTCTAGTAGTTTCTGTTCTTGTTGGGTTGAAAGTAAAATGAGCTGCTGTGAAGATGCATGTGTGAGATTAAATATTACTGTTATTCAGTCTGTCGATAAATTTTCATGTGTAATTAGGTGCAAGAGAGGAAGAGATGGAGTGGAAATTTTAGTAGAAGGATTTTTCTGGTATTTTCTGTTCTTGTTGGGTTAAAAGTGAGATGAGTAGGTGCGATAAATTTTCATGTGCAATTAGGTACAAGAGAAGGTGAGATGGATTTTTCTAGTAGCTTCTGTTCTTGTTGGGTTAAAAGTGAGATGAGTAAGTGCGATAAATTTTCATGTGTAATTAGGTGCAAGAGAAAGGAAGATATGGAGTGGAAATTTTAGTAGAAGGATTTTTCTAGTAGTTTCTGTTCTTGTTGGGTTAAAAGTGAGATGAGCTGCTGTGAAGATGCATGTGTGACAGATTAAATATTACTGTTATTCAGTCTGTCGATAAATTTTCATGTGTAATTAGGTGCAAGAGACGAAGAGATGGAGTGGAAATTTTAGTAGAAGGATTTTTCTGGTATTTTCTGTTCTTGTTGGGTTAAAAGTGAGATGAGTAGGTGCGATAAATTTTCATGTGCAATTAGGTACAAGAGAAGGTGAGATGGATTTTTCTAGTAGCTTCTGTTCTTGTTGGGTTAAAAGTGAGATGAGTAAGTGCGATAAATTTTCATGTGTAATTAGGTGCAAGAGAAAGGAAGATATGGAGTGGAAATTTTAGTAGAAGGATTTTTCTAGTAGTTTCTGTTCTTGTTGGGTTAAAAGTGAGATGAGCTGCTGTGAAGATGCATGTGTGAGAGATTAAATATTACTGTTATTCAGTCTGTCGATAAATTTTCATGTGTAATTAGGTGCAAGAGAGGAAGAGATGGAGTGGAAATTTTAGTAAAAGGATTTTTCTAGTATTTTCTTTTCTTGTTGGCTTAAAAGTAAGATGAGCTGTTACAAAGATGCAGATGTGAGAGATTAAATATTACTGTTATTCAATTTGTCAAGAAATTTTCACGTATAATTATACGCAAGAGAACGAGAAGATATAAAATTAAATGGAACGCTCATTTTCTTTGTTTAGAACCCTTTAAATACTGTCGACACAGTTTCTTTTCAACCGGAAGAGTCAAACTTAATTAAGTATCACAAATGTAAAATTAAACCATCGTCTGACGTGTTCCAAAAAAAAAAAACGAACAAACAACCTACCCTAACCTATCGATATAATTACAAATGCAAATATTCAAAAATCTGTTCCACTACTCCAACAATCAATCTCTCCATCAAAAACCCTCGAATACTAATCCAACTATGTATATCGTTCATCGTGATCGTCACCTCTGTCCAACACCTCGTCCAACGCAAAAAGCATTATAGATTCGCGCGACCCGCGGAAAAGGTTCTCTCCTAGGGTTAATACCTCTCACGATAACGGTGCCGGATGACGTGTAAGCCTTGTGCCGCACCGTCGCGCGCAAAAAGAAGAAACGATATGATCGTGCTCCAACACACACACACACACACACACACACACACACACACACACACACACATGAATTACAAGCAAATTACAGAAGAAAAAGAAATAAAAAATAAAAAATAATTTCCAAGCACTGAACGAAGAAGAAGAAGAAGAAAAGAAAGAAAATAAATTAATCCTTCTCTCTTCCTTGTTTCGCAGAACGAGAGGAGGTGAAGGAGGACGAAACTTGGTTGTGTGGGTCCGACACTTAATCGGTGAGTTTTAGTTAAGGAAATTTTTCACCAAGATTCTCGTACGATGATGTCTTTTTCATCGAGTCATCCGTGGCCAATTAACGTTTTCTTGCACCTTCGCTCTTCCTTCTCTGCTCCACCTCCGTCACGATTTTATTTTCCTTTATTCACTACGACTCCTTCTCCTCTTACTCTTTCTTTCTCTCTCGCTCACTCTCTCGTGAGATCTCGTCTGATCCTTCTTGTTCTTGGTCACGGTGGCCAGGCGTCGCGAATCGTCGATTTCCGCGTCAAGAAAGGTGCGTTACGTAAGAGCAACATTGTCTCCGAGAGGTAGTGAGGATGAGACACGAGGCTCGAGGATTCTCGAGAGGAGTGTGTGGTGAGAGAGATTTTTTTTTTTTTTTTTTTTTGGTGAAGGTTTGTGTCTTCTTTTCGGTTGTGGACTCATTTTTGTTAGTTAGTGGACAGCAAGGTTTTAACCAGTTAATTGAGGAATTTTTTTTTTCGAGTTTTGGTTTTTAGTTTTTATATGGAATTGTAAGTTTCTTTTATTGTTAATGGTCAGAAATGTAAAAAATTTGGATTAAAGTGTATACAACATTGTTTCCGAGAGGGAGTGAGGATGAGACAAGGCTGGAGGGTTCTCGAGAGGAGTGTGTGGTGAGAGATTTTTTTTTTTTTTTTTTGAAGTTTTTGAAGAGTGAAGGTTTGTGTCTTCTTTTCGGTTGTGGACTCATTTTTGTTAGTTAATGGACAGCAAGGTTTTAACCAGTTAGCTGAGGAATTTTTTTTTGAGTTTTAGTTTTTAGCTTTTAGTCTTTATATTGAATTTTTAATATTGAATATTGAATTTTTTATTGTTCATGATCAAAAATATACAAAATTTGGATTAAAGTGTATACAACATTGTTTCCGAGAGGGAGTGAGGATGAGACAAGGCTGGAGGATTCTCGAGAGGAGTGTGTGGTGAGATTTTTTTTTTTTTTTTTTGTTGTGAAGGTTTGTGTCTTCTTTTCGGTTGTGGACTCAATTTTCTTAGATAGTGGACAGCAAGGTTTTAACCAGTTAACTGAGGAAATTTTTTTTGAGTTTTAGTTTTTAGGCACGACCGTTAAGGGAGTGACTTATTAGCTTTTAGTCTTTATATTGAATTTTTTATTGTTCATGATCAAAAATTTAAAAAATTTCGATTAACGTGTATATAACATTGTCTCTAAGGGAGTGAGGATGAGGCTGCAGGATTTTCGAAAGAAGTGTATGGTGAGAGATTTTTTTTTTTGGGTGCCTCTGTTCGTGTAAGAAAATATCTGAAAGCATCATATGCTCCAAAGAAACAGTAGTCTTGAAGTCAATATTCTCGTTTCTACGAAAATCCTCTTCGTTCTTAAGTTTCCATTCCTCGGTATTTATGAAAGTTAAATTTTTCTCTTTCTCTCTCCTCGAGACACAAATGAATTTGTTACGATCACAAAAAATTCGCTTTATCTTAAATATTCATTCCTCGGTATTCAGAAAAATCCAACTTTCCTCTTTGTCCAGTAATAATTTATAAATCTCTCTCTTCCTCCTTATTCTCATAAAAAAAAAAATCCTGATAAATTCGTCTTTCATCTCGCAAATCCCAAAGTAGAACCAACAAAACTATTATATTGAACACTCACAATCATCCAGAAAATCCTCTCTTCGTCAAAAGGAAATTCTCAAAAAACTCTTCTCACCCCTAAAAAGAAAACCAATCCACAGCCTCCACCACACCATATCTCTCTCTTTCTAAACTCCAAGATAAGCTACCAGCAAAACGATTAAACTCAAAATTCGAAAAAACTGTTTTCACCTCTTAAAAAAACAATCCACTACCACCACTATCTCTCTCTCTCTCTCTCTCTCTCTCTCTCTCTCTCTCTCTCTCTCTCTCTCTCTCTCTCTCTCTCTCTCTCTTTCTCTTTCTCTCTCTAAACTCCACGATAAGCTACCAGCAAAACAATCAAACTCAAAATCCCCCCAAACAATACACAAAAAATTCTCAAAAAAGCTCATCTCACCCCTAGAAAAACAATCCATAATCACCACCATTTCTCTCTCTTTCTAAATTCCACAATAAAATACCAGCAAAATGATTAAACTCAAAATTAAAAAAGAAATACACAAAAAATTTCTCAAAAAAACTCTTCTCACCCCTAAAAACCCAATCCACTACCACCACCATCTCTCTCTCTCTCCAAACTCCAAAATAAGCTACCACCAAAACAATCAACCTCAAAATCCCCCAAAAAAATACACAAAAAAATTTTCAAAAAAACTCTTCTCACCCCTAAAAAAACCAATCCACTACCACCACCATCTCTCTCTCTCTCTCTAAACTCCAAAATAAGCTACCACCAAAACGATCAAACTCAAAATCCCCCCAAAAAAACAAAAAAATTCTCAAAAAAACTCTTCTCACCCCTAAAAAAAACCAATCCACTACCACCACCATCTCTCTCTCTCTCTCTAAACTCCAAAATAAGCTACCACCAAAACGATCAAACTCAAAATCCCCCAAAAAAATACACAAAAAAAACTCTTCTCACCCCTAAAAAAAAGCCCTTCCCCCCTCGCTGAAACGAAAGTGAGGAACCAGGCAAAACTGTTTCGGCCGACTGTACCGGCGGCCATGCATCGCCGATGAGAATATGACCCCGGCACGTATAGCTCGGTCTCTCGAAGTAAACTACATAGGCGTAGGAACTCCTCGCGACCTGGACCCTCCACGAGAGAGATCCTCCACCACCTCCGCCATCCTCCACTTCGTCCTCGGCGTGTCCTCCCCGTCGTTACACACGATTTTATGGTGTGCGCGGCATAGGTGATGGCGGTGATGGTGATGGTGGGAGTACCGCAAGGGTCAATCCACGGTCCACCATTATATGGCGAGGTAGACCGTGGATGAGGATGAGGAGGTGGAGGACGAGGCGCAAGGCTTATAAGGTGGGCCTTAAGACCGGGTTCACAGCGACGGGCGACGCGGTTCGAACGCTTAATGGCCGGAATTTGTCTGGCCGGCAGGTACACCGACAGCCAGTCGCTAGAGTTAGTGACTCCTAGGGATCTCATCCGCCTAGGAGAGAGAGAACTCTTGGTGATAGGAATACCGTGGCGCGTGGGGCTCGTTCTGTGTGAGAGAGAGGAGGTGGAGTGGACTTGGATGAATATATAGATAGTTTTTTTTTCTTCTGATTCTCATGGTTGTGTGTTTTTTGTTTGTTTTTTTTTTTGGGTTCCAAGGTGGCGAGGGTGTGTTAAGATGAGGATGAAGTTTTAGGTATTCTTGGAATTGTGTTGCAAGAGGGAGTGGGTGGATCTTTCTTTTGGTTGGTTAGGGGTTGGGATTGATTTTTTTTCTTTTGGTTGTTTGGGGGTTGATAGTGAGATAAAAGGGTTAGTGTCGAAGATGAGGGTGAAGGTTTGAGGATTTTGTGGGGTAGAAGGGAGGATGGTTGGTTTGAAGGATTCAGTTTTAGGTATTCTTGGAATTGTGTTGCAAGAGGGAGTGGGTGGATCTTTCTTTTGGTTGGTTAGGGATTGGGATGGATTTTTTTTTTCTTTTGGTTGGTTAGGGGTTGATAGTGAGATAAGAGGGTTCGTGTCGAGATGAGGGTGAAGGATTGAGGATTTTGTGGGATGGAAGTATGTTGATTGATTTGTTGGTTAATTTTTTAAATATTCTTGTAATTATGTTGTAAGTGACTCCTAGGGATCTCATCCGCCTAGGAGAGAGAGAGCTCTTGGTCATAGGAATACTGTGGCGCGTGGGGCTCGTTGTGAGAGAGAGGAGGTGGAGTGGACTTGGAAGGATATGTAGATATTTTTTTTGCTGATGATTCTCTGATGTTTTTCTTATTTTTTTGTTGTTGTTTGGTTCCAAGATGGCTAGGATGTGTTAAGATGGTGATGAAGGGATTGAGGATTTTGTGGGGTAGAAGGGAGGATGTTGGTTTGAAGGATTCAGTTTTAGGTATTTTTGGAATTGTGTTACAAGATGGAGAGAGAGAGAGAGAGAGAGTGGATGGATTTTTAGGCACGACCGTAAAGGGAGTGACTTATTTTCTTTGGTTCCAAGGTGGGGCGAGGGTGAAGGATTGAGGATTTTTGTGGAGTGGAAATATGTTAATTGGTTTGGAGGATTCAGTTTTAGGTATTCTTATAATTATGTTCCAAGAGGGAGAGAGAGAGAGAGAGAGGGTGGATTTTTTTTCCATTGATTGGTTAGAGGTTGGGATGGATTTTTTTTCTTTTGGTTAGTGTTAGGGATTGGGGTGGATTTTTTTTTCTTTTGGTTGGTTAGGGACTAGTAGTGAGATAGGAGGGTTCTTCTGTTAAGATGGGAAAATGATGATGAAAGATTACGGATGGTGTCTGGAGAGAGTGTGTAGTTTCGTACGTGAATTTTTTTTCTCTCTTTAAAGGTAAAAATTAATTATTGCGAAGATGAAGGCGAATAATTGGAGAAAGTGGCCAAGTGTGATGAAACAATCTTCTTGTGTCTGAAATTGGATATTAATTGTTGCAAGACGCAAAGAACAAAATTAGAGAGAGTGGCAGGTGTGGTGAAATTATTTTTTTTGTGTCTGAAATTAATTGGAAATTAATTGTGTGCCACGACATTCGACTCTTGCATTAATTATTGCCACACCATATTAAACTGAGCAACTATTGCTGCGCCGTTTCGTTCGAATTATTAGTAGATCGTATCGACTCGTAAATTATTAGTAGATTTGTGTTGATTTACAAATTTTTACTAGACCGTATTGATTCACAAATTTTTACTAGACCGCATTGATTCACAAATTATTACTACACAGTATTACTTCACCAATTACAATTTTACCTCGCACCAAAAAATTCATCTATAGCAAAAAGATACTTAGATCACAGATAACAGTTTAACAATAGAAATTTACCATCGACCATTGTGTGTGAAAAAAAAAAGAAAATTCAAAAAAACACCCTAACCCTAACCAATCAAATCTCGAATCGTCATTTAATTGCAATTAAATCTCCAATTCTCGTAGCAATTTAACAATTGAAACTTACCATCGACTATTTCGCGTAAAAAAAAAAAAAAAAGAAAATTCAAAAAATACCCAGACACCAATTGAGAATCTCTAATTCTAATAACCATTTAACAATAAAAATTCACCATCGACCATTGTGCATGGAGAAAAAAAGAAAGAAAATTCAAAAAATACCCTAACCCTAACCAATTAAATCTTAAATCGCAATTTAATTGCAATTAAATCTCCATTTCTCATAACAATTTAACAATAAAAATTCAACATCGACCATTGTGCATGAAAAAAAAGAAAATTAAAAAAAAACACCCTAACCCTAACCAATCAAATCTTGAATCGCAATTTAATTGCAATTAAATCTCTAATTCTCAGAATGGTTCGTATCTTCCAATCCCTCTTTTCTCTCTCTCTCTCTCTCTCTCTCTCTCTCTCTCTTCTTCTTCTTTTCTTCTTCTCCTTTATGCAGCAGAACTCTGACCCTGAGAGAAAAGGGTGGAATTTATCGAACGTTGGGCCCACGATAAAAATTGGGGACGGATGTGAAATGACTCCTATCGTAATTAAAGCATTGACGTTCCACGGGTACCGTAAAGGGTCAACCCCTGCGATGAGAGCTTCTCGAAGGCGGCGTAATGTTCATGGGCGAAAGATCGTAGCCCCTTCGCCTTAGGCATTCGCTTCGCGTACGAATGTGCTCGACGTGTTCGAGCCAACGACGTTCTTCGATTGCTTTTCTCGTGCGGCAGAAAACGCACCTTCGGATTTCCGCACGAATATAGGTAGAAAGGATTGGAAAAGTATAAACAGAAGAAAGCAATTTTTTTTTATCAGAGTATGTTAACACTACACTGAAAAAATTGTATTCTTATCTTAAGAATTTACCACTTAAGTTTAGTATATTTCCCACTAAAATAAGTTACAAGAGGATCTTCTTAATTTAAGAGTAGAATGTTCCAAACAGATTCCTCCAATCAAATATTCTTAACAGATATTCTTAACATAGCCTGGTAAAAAATTTGTATGGATATATTTCGTATATAATTATTGGAAACGAAACTCTTAATGAAATGCTTCACTCTTTATATTGTCGAAAATTACATTATCCACATCTTGAAATCAGAATTGGTTGAGAAATGTAATCACGAGAGAAGGTTACAATTCATATATACATGTATTTCTATCACTTGTAAATACCTCCATTAAATGGCCCAAATCCTCTTCTTCTAGCCACTTCGTCATTTCCTTATCGATACTGTTTACACAACACAGCACACAAAGTAATATAGTACTCAAAATTACGCAGAATTGCAAGAGGGACAAGATACAGGCATCGACATGTGCCGCACGCGATGTGTAACCTAACTTAACCGAATACTGACACGCATTGTGTGGCGACATTCAGATGGATTATTAAGAATATATTCCAAAAAGCGTCATATCCATAAGAAAATATTCTTATCTGTTAAGAATATCTATTAAGATGAATTATTAAGTTTGCATTTTAAGAATACAATTTTTTCAGTGAAGGAATTCCATCGCAGTCCCAAACTACCTCACCGTGGGGCAGATTCGGACATTTTGCACTTATTAACAAATTACTTTATTAGGAATACAGACGGTTTTTTTTGCCTATTAGCCGGTATCGTCCTTTAACAAAAACCTCAACATATCTTATGTTTCTTACAAATTTTAAATTGGATGAAAATTGTGGAAAATACAGGCTCAAAATCCTTAACAGTCCCAATGTGCCCCACTTTCCCCTACGCCAAGAAATGTTCGAAGCACACGTGTGAACATCGACGCGTCTTAATGAACGAGTCAAATTGGCTCATTTCCGTAAATTTAGTGTTAAAACCTACATTTTATTCGCGAATAAAATGAAGTAGAATGAAAGAAATAAGATTGCTTCTCTGCTTTCATTAATATGATCTCCTTTATTTACCACCTGCGTGAAATTCCAAGAAATCAGGAGACGAAGCATGTCGATTTGGCGACAGAGTTGTGAAATTCGATCCTGCAGATAAATTCATTCTTCGACCGAGGCTTATGTACACAAAGAAATGTCCGAAGCACACGTGTGAACATCGACACATCTTCAAACGTAAATATTTCATTCGTGAATAGAACGAAGTAGAATGGAGAGAAATAAGACTGCTTCTTGGGTTTCAGTAATATGATCCCTTTTGTATACCGACGATGAGATTCGGTAGCTCGGCCGCGAGCGAGAAATTCCAAGAAATTGGAAAGGGTCAGTTGAAGCTTCAATGCACAGGTGTGTGGACATTGATAAATCTTAAAGTTGAAGGATTTCTATCGCGTGGACATCGATCAATTCTTAAAGCTTTCTTGTGGATAGTTCAGTATAGTTTCAATGCTCTTTATTTTCGAGATTCTAATTATGAGTTTGATTCTTCTTTATCCAGTCTATTGTCTTTTGAATTATAATTGATAAATCCTTAAAGCTTTTTTGTGGATAGTTCAGTATAGTTTCAATGCTCTTTATTTTCAAGATTCTAATTGTGAGTTTGATTCTTCTTTATCCAGTCTATTGTCTTTTGAATTATAGTTGATAAATCCTTAAAGCTGAAGGATTTCTTTCGCGTGGACATTGATTAATTCTTAAAGCTTTCTTGTGGATGCTTCAGTATAGTTTCAATGCTCTTTATTTTCAAGATTCTAATTGTGAGTTTGATTCTTCTTTATCCAGTCTATTGTCTTTTGAATTATAATTGATAAATCTTAAAGCTGAAGGATTTCTTTCGCGTGGACATCGACAAATCCTTAAAGCTTTCTTGTGGATGCTTCAGTATAGTTTCAATGCTCTTTATTTTCGAGATTCTAATTGTAAGTTTGATTCTTCTTTATCTAGTCTATTGTCTTTTGAATTATAATTGATAAATCTTAAAGCTGAAGGGTTTCTTTCACGTGGATATTGATAAATTTTAAAGTTGAAGGATTTCTTTTATGTGGATATTGATAAATTTTAAAGTTGAAGGATTTCTTTTACGTGGATATTGATAAATTTTAAAGTTGAAGGATTTCTTTTACGTGGATATTGATAAAGCTTAAAGTTGAAGGATTTCTTTTACGTGGATATTGATAAATTTTAAAGCTGAAGGATTTCTTTTGTGTGGATATTGATAAATTTTAAAGTTGAAGGATTTCTTTTACATGGATATTGATAAATTTTAAAATTGAAGGATTTCTTTCACTTGGACATCGATAAATTTTGAAGTTGAAGGATTTCTTTTACGTGGATATTGATAAATTTTAAAGTAGAAGGATTTCTTTTACGTGGATATTGATAAATTTTAAAGCTGAAGGATTTCTTTTGTGTGAATATTGATACATTTTAAAGCTGAAGGATTTCTTTTGTGTGGATATTGATAAATTTTAAAGTTGAAGGATTTCTTTCACGTGGTCATCGACAAGTTTTAAAGTTGAAGGATTTCTTTCACGTGGACATCGACAAATTTTAAAGTTGAAGGATTTCTTTCACGTCGATATTGATAAATTTTAAAGTTGAAGGATTTCTTTCACGTGGATATTGATAAACTTTATTGTTGAAGGATTTCTTTTACGTGGATATTGATAAATTTTAAAATTGAAGGATTTCTTTCACTTGGACATCGATAAATTTTGAAGTTGAGGAATTTCTTTTACGTGGATATTGATAAAGCTTAAAGTTGAAGGATTTCTTTTACGTGGGCTGCCCATTAAAGCTTCAACACTCTTTATTTTCGAGATTCTAATTGTAAGCTTGATTCTTCTTTATCCACTCTCTGGCCTCTCGAATGACAATTCAAATAATTCGATAATTCAACAAAGTGGAATTGTTCTTATCGAATTTATATTTATAATCGTTTTCAGAAAAAAGGTTCAATCAGAACACTTGCACAATCTACGCACGCTTTAATTGCACGTTAATTAAATAATTGCATTACTAATAAAGGGTAAGAACTTCCAATTCATTTTTCGTTTGCATAGAATACTATGAGCTTTACATTCCACGTGGACTTTCCTTAAAACCATACAAGAAGAAAAGAAAAAGAAATAAAAAAGAATCACATTCACCGAGCATAAAAATAAGAAAAGAGAAAGAAATCAAGAAAAATCACATTCACTGAGCATGAGAAAAACAAAAGCGAAAGAAATCAAGAAAAATCACATTCACCGAGCATGAAGAAAACAAAAGCGAAAGAAATCAAGAAAAATCACATTCACCGTGCACGTTTCCTACCGAGCAACACTTTTCCAAACCTCTCACCTTGTTCCATTTATTCTTCACCTCGTCGACTTTCCTTAAAACCATACAAGAAGAAAAGAAAAAGAAATAAAAAAGAATCACATTCACCGAGCATAAAAATAAGAAAAGAAAAGAAATCAAGAAAAACCACATTCACCGAGCATGAGAAAAACAAAAGCGAAAGAAATCAAGAAAAATCACATTCACCAAGCACGTTTCCTTCCAAGCAACAATTTTCCAAACCTCTCACCGTGTTCCATTTATTCTTCTCCTCGTGGACTTATCCTTCAAACCATGAAAAAAAAGAAAAGGAAAAGAAATCAAGAAAAAACCACATTCACCGAGCATAAAAAAGCAAAAGAAAAAGAAATCAAGAAAAATCACATTCACCAAGCACATCATTTCCTTCCGAGCAACACTTTTCCAAACCTCTCACCTTGTTCCATTTATTCTTCACCTCGTAGACTTTCCTTAAAACCATACAAGGAGAAAAGAAAAATGAATCAAGAAAAACCACATTCACCGAGCATAAAAAAAGATAGAAAAAGGAATCAAGAAAAATCACATTCACCGAACATAAAAAAAAGAAATGAAGAAAAACCACATTCACCAAGCACATCATTTCCTTCCGAGCAACACTTTTCCAAACCTCTCACCGTGTTCCGTTTATTCTTCTCCACGTCGACTCTCCTTCCGCATGTTTCCGCCTAGCTGGACGTGTTTCTCCATCGGTAAGGCGATTCGACGGACGATAGGCGACGCCTTAATTATCCTCGACCATATAAACAACCTCACGCGCGAGAGACCGGGAAAAGAGAAATTCTCGTATCGACCTATCGGGATGAAATCGATGGGGTGGCCGGTTCGCGTGCGCGTGCCTTTTTCGTCGAAATATCCTTAACAGCGTACATCCAACCACCTCGTGCGATTCCTTTAAAGGACATTCTCATAGGATGGGATTTTTAAGAATTCTTCTTTTTCTCTCTCTCTCTCTCTCTCTCTCTTTCTCTCTGAGAGAGATAAAAGAATGTGACAGACTTACAACATTTAAGGGGGTATCATACTCTGGAAATTTAAAAAAAATCGGTTTTTTTTTTTAAATACATATTTTGAAAATACTATCCTCGCCGCGTATTTTAAGCCCTAGCTGATCGCAAAATTCCAAAAATTGACGAAGTTATAAATATAAGTTTCGTTGAAGCGAAAAAATTACAAGATCGGACGATCGATGTCGAAGTTGACCCAAAATTCGATTATAAAATTATAAATTTTGCAGCAATCTTCTCTGCAATTAGTAGCCATGTGAAGTGTTAAACTTGTGGAGGCGAAGTAAAATTTTTTGCTACAATATGGTGCAGGAATAACAGAATAATGGTAAGATGAAATAATGATCACCGTATCTCGTAGAAAACAGTCACCGAAACTTTAAACGCGTTTATCTCGAAACGACTTTTCCGGAAACGGTGTACACGATTCCGAACGTACTTTTATTCTGGCTGTCTTACCGTTTTGTTTACATCAATATAACAGCACTATGCTCAAGTTGACGGAGAGTTTTTTCGTCTCCGGTGAACCATGTGTTAATAACAATAAAAAAAAAACGTGATTTTTTTCCGTGAAAAATGAACCTTTTTTTCGAAGTGCTATAACTTTCGCAATTTTTAACTTTTTTACAATTTTCCTCCGTCAACTTGTGGGGAATACATTCTAGTTTAATATTCTTTCTGCATTTTTGCTTTCAAGCACGCCGTACAAGAGGCACTATGTACACCGTAATTGAGCGCACGCGCGGAGGGCTTCCACAAGATTGCATATAACTTCTATATTTCTCAATATTTCCTTATGTAAAAAATACAGTAAATGCACCTAAACATGTACTTAAATATCGTATATGTCATGTACCTGATTGGCCTACCACTTCGTCACAAAAAAATCTTGGGAAAGACCCCCAATTTCGAGCCTCCAGAGTATGATAATAATATAACTAACAGGAAATTCAAATAAAAAAATTATTTATTGGAAATCATTGAAAACGTAAAATCGTGAAGCTTCTCTTTGTCGGCAAGTAGGCGCGGTTATTCCCACGGCGAGAGAAAGACAGACAGACAGAGAGAGAGAGAGAGAGAGAGAGAGAGAAAGAGAGAGAAGAGTCTGGCAAAACATCTAAAGAGGCCGAGGCGCACGGTGGATCCGCCAATCGCTGCGGGGGTCGTTTGAGTTTCGATCGTCGGGAGTGGTTGAGCGAGAAAGGGTCTCGTCCTACTGACATCGAGCACTCGGTGAATTACCGGTGACGAATATCGGGGTGAAAAAGGCGGTGAGAATCACGAGAACCGTGAGAATGGTGCTTTTAATTAGCAGGATTATTAATGAGAGCTTTAACGAAGGAAAGCTATAGTTATTCCGATTACTTTTCTCTTTTCTTTTTTCTTCTATTTGAATATTCTGTGAAATATTATGTAGCTTTATTTATCAGTAAAATTTTGGCAAACTTTATGGACGAGTGGAAATTATCATACTAACGAATTTTTGCACAAAAAGGAGGACGAGAATCGTGATATTGATTAATGATTTCAGTCGAGAATCCCAATTGCAAATTGCGCAATGAAAATCAGAAGTATTTCTTTTGTTAATTGGATTTCTTGTGAATTATATTATCGTATAATGGTGATATTCTAATTAACAAGATTCGAAATTCAACGAGGAGAATTGAAATTGTTGTCAATCTCATTTCGTGAAGTGGTCTCCAGATCAATAAACGATTTAAGAAATTCTCCATCTGAAATTCACCGAATTTTGATCATCCATCAAAACCGACCTTAAGTAATTCTCTCGAAAAAAATTGTTCAAACTGAAAAAAATATTGAAACTGCATAAATCCAGTTGAGTGAATTGAATTTCTCTCTCTCTCGAAAAAAAAGTAATCTTCTCGAAAAAAATTATACAAACGAAAAAAAATATTCAACTGCATAAATCCAGTTGAGTGAATTAAATTTCTCTCTCTCTCGAAAAAAAGTAATCTTCTCGAAAAAAATTATACAAACGGAAAAAAATATTCAACTGCATAAATCCAGTTGAGTGAATTGAATTTCTCTCTCTCTCGAAAAAAAAGTAATCTTCTCGAAAAAAATTATACAAACGAAAAAAAATATTCAACTGCATAAATCCAGTTGAGTGAATTGAATTTCTCTCTCTCTCGAAAAAAAAAGTAATCTTCTCGAAAAAAATTATACAAACGAAAAAAAATATTCAACTGCATAAATCCAGTTGAGTGATTTGAATTTCTCTCTCTCTCTCTCTGTCTGTTTCTCTCTCTCTCTCTCTCTCTCTCTCTCTCTCTCTCTGTCTGTTTCTCTCTCTCTCTCTCTCTCTCTCTCTCTCTCTCTTTCTTTCTTCTTCATCTTCATCTTAACATCTGACTTAACACCAAGAGACTCCTATTTTCTGCTGTGCTAGTGATGCGGGCAGAAGCATGCGGCGGTATGCGCCGGTCCCGAGCGCCTGAGGCGCGATTACCCACGACGTGGATTGTCAAAACCTCGGAGAGGAGAGGCACGTGGTTTACCGTTAAAAGCCAGGCCTCCTCGCCTATCGAATATTCGACCTTAGACCCCGAGGGGAGACTCTTGCTCGCGCGAACGCGGAAATGCACGTGTATATGCCGCCGTGTTTCTCCACTCACGTCGGGCACCGAGTGACCTCCCGGGACGAGGGGGCAAATCAGAGGAGGAGGAGGAAGGAGGAGGGGTGGTGAGCTGATGTCGCTGTCCTTCGTTACCATCCTCATCCTCGTCCTCATCATTCTCAATGATATTTTCATCCTTATCCTCATCCTTCTCGATGATATTTTCATCCTCGTTCTCGTTCTCATTCTCATCATCGTCCTTCTCAATGATATTTTCATTCGCATCATCGTCCTCATTCTCATCCTCATCCTTATCCTTCTGTATGATATTTTCGTCCTCGTCATCATCCTCATCCTTCTCAATGATATTTTCATCCTCGTCCTCGTTCTCATCCTCATCATCGTCCTTCTCAATGATATTTTCATCCTCGTCTTCATCATCGTCCTTCCCAATGATATTTTCATCCGTATCATCGTCCCTATTCTCATCCTCATCCTTCTCTATGATATTTTCGTCCTCGACCTCATCCTCATCCTTATCTATGATATTTTCATCCTCGTTCTCATCCTCATCCTCATCATCGTCTTTCTTAATGATATTTTCATTCGCATCATGGTCCTCATTCTCATCCTAATTCTTATCCTCATCCTTCTCAATGATATTTTCATCCTCGTCCTCGTTCTCATCCTCATCATCGTCCTTCCCAATGATATTTTCATCCGTATCATCGTCCCCATTCTCATCCTCATCCTTCTCTATGATATTTTCGTCCTCGACCTCATCCTCATCCTTATCTATGATATTTTCATCCTCGTTCTCATCCTCATCTTCATCATCGTCTTTCTCAATGACATTTCCATCCGCATCATCGTTCTCATTGTCATATCCACATTCTCATACTCATCCTCATCCTCCTCAATGACATTTTCATCCGCATCATCGTTCTCATTGTCATATCCACATTCTCATCCTCGTTCTCATCCTCACCATCGTCCTTCTCAATGATATTTTCATTCGCATCATCGTCCTCATTCTCATTCTCATCCTTCTGTATGATATTTTCGTCCTCGTCTTCATCATCGTCCTTCCCAATGATATTTTCATCCGTATCATCGTCCTCATTCTAATCCTCATCCTTCTCTATGATATTTTCGTCCTCGACCTCATCCTCATCCGTATCTATGATATTTTCATCCTCGTTCTCATCCTCATCTTCATCATCGTCTTTCTCAATGACATTTCCATCCGCATTATCGTTCTCATTGTCATATCCACATTCTCATCCTCATCCTCCACAATGATATTTTCATTCGCATCATCGTCCTCATTCTCATCCTCATCCTTCTCTATGATATTTTCGTCCGCGACCTCATCCTCATCCTTATCTATGATATTTTCATCCTCGTTCTCATCCTCATCTTCATCATCGTCTTTCTCAATGACATTTTCATCCGCATCATCGTTCTCATTGTCATATCCACATTCTCATCCTCATCCTCATCCTCCTCAATGACATTTTCATCCGCATCATCGTTCTCATTGTCATATCCACATTATCATCCTCATCCTCATCCTCATCATCGTCCTTCTCAATGATATTTTCATCCTCGTCCTAACATTAGTCACAGATTCCACATTTCGGTAACACCTGCTGAGTTGACTTAATCTAAAATCAACAGTAAACTTGTAGAATTGTGCTCTATTTATGCGCTCTTTGAAAATGACACGCAAAAATGTAGCGTTCTATGTATTACACCATGAAAAAGAATGTTTTCTATGGGGGCTAGCTGGACGACAAGTCTAGCCAACAAATAAAAACATATTTAAAAAAAAAAAAAAATAGATATATAGAAATTGTGCACTAATCGTGCGCCCTCTCATATTCAGATAATTTCAATTTTTCCACTGCAGCCCCTTAAGGAACTCCTCCCTTATTACAAAACTATAATTGTCCTTAAATTTCCTTAAAAATTTTGTAATAGAATACTAAGGACAATTATGCTTTTACACCAAGGGAGAAATTCTTTAAGGGCCGCAGGATAAAAAACGAAATTCTCCGAATATGAGACCGCATAAATCACAGATTCATCTTACCTAATCAAATTTACAATATTACACAATCTTCAAGAAAATTTAAGTACAATCACACTTTTGCACCAACAGTGCAGTGGAAAAATCGAAATTACCTGAATACGAAAGCGCATAAACAACGCACAATTCTATAAATTTACTATTTATTCTATATTAAACAGAGAAGAGCAAACTTAACACACATAAATCAATCAACTTTCGCATCCTCACATCCCACTCAAATTTTCCATTAATCAATTCTCCAAAATTTTTTTTTCTCCTTCAAAAGTATCAGAACAAATGACGATTCCACTGTCACACTGAAATATACTTCTGAAAATATTGTTCCTCGACGAGTTTACACTCCTTTAGGAATTTATTCCGATGGCATGACGTTTGAGGGTGGGGATGAGTAACAGTAGTAATAGTAATAGTAGTAGTAGTAGTAATCGTTGAATTATGATCGGAATTTGAATGCGGAAAGAATTACCGTTCGCGTGCCGCGGTGCCGCCAGTAGCGCGAGTGACCTTAAAGAACAACGGTACGACATATCTCTGCATAGTGCAGCTTTAATTAATTAATTCGACGCCGGTGGAGACCCGTTGGAAGCACGGCGGAAGGCCAAGCGAAATTACTTGCGGAGTCATTCGGATGAATCGTCAGCGCATAGTCATTTGGGATTTCTTTCGACGAGAGTTCCTCGACCCCTTTCATCCTCATCTCCTTTCTACAGATCGATTCAAAAATATCGATTCAATTTTTCTTTTTTTTTTTTTCGAGTATTTTCTCAGTGAAATTGTGGTATCTCCGTCCTTTTTGCCAGAAGTACCAATAATCTCCTCTTCTCTTTTCTTTAATATGAATTAGAATGAAGATTGAGAGTGGAATCTTGGAAATGAGAAATTTTCTCTTCTTTTTTTTGTTTCATTTTACTGTTTCTTTTTTTTTGTTTTATTTTACTAGGATTTTTATTTATTTATTTATGCATCAAGAATTTATGCTTCGAATTATTTCTACAGATCGATTCAAAAATATTGATTGATTTTTTTTTTTTTTTTTTTTTGGAGTATTTTCTCATTGTCAGTGAAAGTGTGGTATCTCCGTCCTTTTTGCAAGAAGTACCAATAATCTCCTCTTCCCTTTTTTTTGATACAAATTAGGATGAAGATTGAGAGTGGGTTCTTGGAAATGAGAAATTTTCTCTTCTTTTTTTTGTTTTATTTTACTGTTAGACAGGTGACTAGGATTTTTATTGATTTATTTATGCATCAAGAATCTGTGCTTCGAATGCTTTCTATTGATCGATTCAAAAAGGTTTGTTTCTTTTTTGAGTATTTTCTCAACGAAAGTGGTATTCGTCCCTTTTACAAGGAGTACCAAGAATCTCCTCTTCTCTTTTTTCTTAATATGAATTAGGATGAACTAGTGTGAATTAGGATGAAATATGAATTAGTCAGACAGGTGACTAGGATTTTTTTTTATTTATGCCTCAAAAATTTACGCTTCGTGTCGAATTTTCTTCCGCGGAGTTTCCACGAGCTTTAGTCTACACCCTGGTAATGGGATATCAAGTGAGATTAGCTGTTCCCCGTGTACAGTTACGTATTAGGCTAATAAGAGTTACTTCCGATTACAGTGGGAGCTTCCATTGTTCGATCAGGCTGGTGTCTTATGCTTTGCCAATCTTTCTCTCTCTCTCTCTCTCCTTTCGCTCTCTTTCTCTCTCTCTCTCTTTTTCTCTGTCCTTATCTCTCTTTCTCTCTGTCTCTCTTTTTCTCTGTCCCCCCCTCTCTCTCTCTTTCTCCATGTTTCTTCTCTCTCTCTCTCTCTCTCTCTCTCTCTCTCTCTCTCTCTGTCTGTCTGTCTTTCTCTCTTTCTCTCTTTTTATCTGTCCTTCTCTCTCTTTCTTTCTCCATGTTTCTCCTTTCTCTTTCTCTCTCTCTCTCTCTCTCTCTCTCTCTCTCTCTCTCTCTCTCTCTCTATTTCTTTCTCTCTCTCTTTCTCTCGACCGTCCCTCCTATAGTCGCGGCAATATCCATTCAGTTATCTATTCAGATAGCTCGTATAATACACGATAGATTCTCCTAGTAATCAGGCCGGGACAATGGCGGGGTAAAAGCATGGCTGGTTGGTGGACGAGAGATTCACGAACACGCGATTTTCTCACATTTCTTTTCTTTCTTTCTGTATCCTTAATCGTCGGAACAGAAGAATTTTTTTGAGAAAGTGTTTATCTTTGTCGAAGATAGACTTTGTTAAACGACAAATGGATGTAAATAAACATTCGATTAATACAGTGAATAAACTTGAATGAATATTACTGTTCAAATGATATCAATTCTTATCGTTAATTTAACAAACACAATCGGTAGATTATTCGACGAATTTTTGCAAAATGCTAAATAAAGAAAACGATTTGCACAAATAAATAAATAAACATTTTGCAGTGATTATTGTACTGTACAATGCGAACATTCGTCAATAATAATAATTAATCAATGTCGAAGGATAAAAGTGTACGTGTTCGATCGAAACGAAATTCGTCGCAGTCTTTCTCACAATTAAACAAAACCAATAACTGCGACTTTGTTCTTATCGTTAATTTAACAAACACAACCGATAGATTATTCGACGAATTTTTGCAAAATGCCAAATAAGGAAAACGATTTGCACAAATAAATAAATAAATATTTACAGTGATTATTGTACTGTACAGTGCGAACATTCGTCAATAATAATAATCAATGTCGAAGGATAAAAGTGTACGTGTTCGATCGAAACGAAATTCGTCGCAGTCTTTCTCACAATTAAACAAAACCAATAACTGTGATTTTGACCGTAACCGTTAATTTAACAAACACAACCAATAACAATTTGCACAAACAAATAAATAAACATTTACAGTGATTATCAATGTCAATAACAATAATCAATGTGCAGCGATAAGTGTACGTGTTCGATCAAAGTGAAATTCGTCGCAGTCTTTCTCACAATTAAACAAAACCAATAACTGTGATTTTGACCTTATCGTTAATTTAATAAACACAACCAATAACGATTTGCACAAATAAATAAATAAACATTTACAGTGATTATCGTACTGTACAATGCGAACATTCGTCAATAATAATAATCAATGTGCAACGATAACTATATATATTCGATCGAAGCGAAATTCATCGCAGTCTTTCTCACAATTAAACAAATGCAATAACCGCGAACTATCCACAGGTAAAATCCTCCTCTTCGAGTCCTCTTTAAGGTGCATCCCGTTCGTTGCAGGTCGCGCCGCGCGTCTTTGCCTAGCATTGGCATTTAAATGTTAAGCTCTATCTGCCCGATGGTATTTTGCCATGCAGTTGAGAGGCCACATCTCGCCGTTCTCTCCGTTCAATTTCGAAAGTTAAATGTCAATGAGTAGTGCTCCCTGGTTGCACTGGTCGCAGCACACCGAGCCCCAAGTACTTTGCCACAACGCGAGTGTCTCCGTCGCAGTCTCGCACAGTTCACTACGTCCAAGAAATTTCTCATTGTCAGTACTCACTTCAACTGTTCTCGTTCTATCATTCTTATCAGTCGTTCTAATCTCTTGTCAATTGTTCTAATCTCCTATCAGTTGTTCTAATCGCTCATCAGTTGGTCTAATGTCTTATCAGTTGTGCTAATCTCTTATCAGTTGTTGTAATCTCTTGTCAGTTGGTCTAATCTCTTGTCGGTTGCTCTAATCTCTTATCAGTTGGTCTAACATATTATCAGTTGTTCTAATCTCTTGTCAGTTGGTCTAATCTCTTGTCGGGTGCTCTAATCTCTTATCAGTTGGTCTAATGTCGTGCCAGTTGTTCTAATCTCTTGTCAGTTGTTCTAATGTCTTGTCAGTTGTTCTAATCTCTCTTCAGTTGCTCTAATCGCTCATCAGTAGGTCTAATGTCTTATCAGTTGTGCTAACCTCTTGTCAGTTGTTCTAATCTCTTATTAATTGTTCTAATCTCCTGTCAGTTGCTCTAATCTCTTGTCAGTTGCTCTAATCGCTCATCAGTTGGCCTAATGTCTTATCACTTGTTCTAATCTCTTGTCAGTTGTTCTAATCTCTTGTCAGTTGTTCTAATCTCTTGTCAGTTGTTCTAATCTCTTATCAATTGTGCTCGCGTCTTGTCGTTATCATCTGTCTTCGTCTATCCTTCTTATCAATCGCTTCTACGCCCTTCTTCTTATCAATTGTGTCCATCTATTATCCTTATCAATTGTTATCGCGCCTCGTTCTTGTCAATTCTCTTTCGTCCATTATTCTTATCAGCTCTATTCACTTCTTCCTCTTATCAAGTGTCCTCATCTCTTGTTCTTATCAGCTATGCTACTCTATTATTCTCATCAGTTGTGCTCGTCTACTATTCTTATCAATTGTTATCGCGCCACGTTCTTATCAATTCCCTTTCGACCATTGTTCTTATCAGCTCTATTCACTTCTGCCTCTTATCAAGTATCCTCATCTCTTCTTCTTATCAGTTATCATAGTTGATTTTTCTTATCAATCCTCTCTCATCTCCTCTTACCCTTATCAGTCCCTAATACATATCTCCTTGTTATCAATTCCTCGTCAGCTCTCCTGCTTATCAGTTGTTCCAGTCACTTGTTTCTACTATCTGTCTCGTTATTATTATCACATGTGTCTTTCCTCTCTTCTTCTTCTTGTTCATCTTTTCCTTGTTTTTGCTCTCTCTACTTTTTCTTCTACACATTTTACCTCTTCTTCTTATTCTCCTTGTTTTTGGTCTCTGTACTTTTTCTTCTGCATATTTTTCCTCTTCTTCTTCTTCTCCTTGCTTTTGGTCTCTCTACTTTTTAGGCACGACCGTAAAGGGAGTGACTTATGCAATCGCCATCCTGAAAACCGTTCGGATGTGTGTGTGTGTGTGTGTGTGTGTGTGTGTGTGTCCGTGTATATCCTCGATTTCGGAAAAACGATTGAACCGATCGGGCCGAAATTTGGCACAAAAATCAAGTACATTGCTGTGAGTTCGCAATAAGGTTTGTGAGCCGCCATCTTGAACCGGTACAAAATGGCGGCAAATTCAAATATCGAAAAATTCATATCTTTGGTACTATTCATTGGATCCGGATAAAATTTTACACATACACGTACACGTATACAATGACAATTACTGAAAATTTTCAAATTTTTTCATTGGCCGAATGAAAAATGGCGGCTAATTCAAATCTTTAGTTCTTCTACATATTTTTCCTCTTCTTCTACTTCTTCTTCTCCCCTCCTTTACTTCTTCTCACTACTTCCTACCCTCTCACCACCGCCCCTTTCCTCTTTTCCTCGCTTCCAGGAGGGCAAGCCTCACGCTTGCCTGGCCGGGCTGCCTCTGCCGGTACGTCCATCGTCGGCGGCGGGCCCTCCGTCGTCTAACGGTAGCCTCCGCGCAGGCGGAGGGTTTAGTATGCGCGATCTATAGGCTCGACAGGAAACGGAATCTCCTTCTATTGCCTCGCTATGTTCAGCCGGACGCGCGCAACTACTTGCCGTGCTACCGGCATTGTGTTGTTTGCCAACTACGAAGACGGGAAGTTCGCTCTCTGTCGAGGGACGATTCGCATGTTGCATCGTTCCATCCAATACTTCTTCTTTTCCTTTTCTGTTCTTCTCTGTTGTTTTCTGTTGTTTTTCTCTCTTTCTTCTTCTTTCTCCTTTTCTTATTCTCTTTCTTCTTCTTTCTCATTTTCTTGTTCCTTTTCAAAACAGAAACACGAAGATAGAAACACTAGGACAGGGAAAGAGAAAATAATCTCGATTCTAATCCAAACATAATTTTCTCTGCTCTTCTTGAAAGAAGAAGAAACAACAACAAACGCATAAATAAAGAAAAATCTTAGAAATCTGTCGAAGAAAGACGAGTGCACGCGTGTTTCTTCTTCCTTTTTCTTCTTCTTTCTCCTTTTCTTATTCTCTTTCTTCTTCGTTTTCCTTTTTCTTTCTCTCTTTCTTCTTCTGTCTCCTTTTCTTGTTCCTTTTCAAAACAGAAACACTAAGAGATAGAGAAAGAGAAAATAATCTCGATGGAAGTCATTTATAAGATGGACAAGGTGTTGTGTAGGATGCATCTCGTACGTGGTCCCGAAATAATTACAGGCGGGGCACACACACACACACACATACACACACAAAACACATATGGTGTGCTGTGCCGTAAGTAGGCTGCTCCATCGACCTGCATCATTCGCGTAGCACACGAGCCGCGCGGCACACACGTGAGTGAGTGTTGGGGACGAGAGTGAAGAAGAAGAAGAAGAAGAAGAGAGGATATTCTCAAATCGTTGCTTTCCCGTTATTACAGCGCATTACACATCGCGTTGTGTAATTCGAGCGTCCAGAGAGAGAGAGAGAGAGAGAGAGAGAGAGAGAGAGAGAGAGAGAGAGGAGAGCGATCGTCATTATTATTTACCTCTCACGCGGATTATCCTTTTCTTCGTTTGCCCTTCGTTCATTTGTTTCGGTCTCTCCCTCACTTTTTTGTTGGTTGTCGTTGAAATTCTCGTGCTACCGTATAATGCTGGTCTCTATTATTGTTGTCGTTGTTGTTGTTTTTCTGTTTTGTTTGTTTGGTTTTTTCTCGTATGTGTTAAACAGTGTTAGTGAGCTTTTTTTTTTTAAAGAATAGACGTAGACCACTTTCGAGATAAACAGAGTTGATTATTTTTTTAAAACACTGGACGTAGACCACTTTTAAGATAAACGGAGTTGATTATTTTATTTAAAAGAATGGACCTACAGCACTTTCAAAATAAACAGAGTAAAATCTTTTTTTTAACACTAAACCTACCGAAGATTTTTTCCATATGGGGATTTCCCTTGTTAATCGGTCATTTTGACCTGCGTTTGGTCGCTTTAGTGTTAAAAAAAGAATGGACGTACATCACTTTTAAGATAAACGGAGTTAATTATTTTATTTAAAAGAATGAACCTAGACCATTTCCAAACTAAACGCAGTTAATTATTTTTTTTAATAAGGAATGGACCTACAGCACTTTCAAAATGAACAGAGTTAAATCTTCTTTTTTTTAAACGAATGGACCTACAGCACTTTAAAAATAAACGGTCCAAATATCTGTCATCACAGTTCTCAGCAAAATGTTCGCGTTCGTGGCCCATGAATAAAAAGCTCGAGAGTGATCTGTTGTTTTCACACACACACACACACACACACACACACACACACACACACACACACACACACACACACACACACACACACATTATTTTATTTAAAAGAATGAACCTAGACCATTTCCAAACTAAACGCAGTTAATTATTTTTTTTAAAAAGGAATGGACCTATAGCACTTTCAAAATAAACGGAGTTAAATCTTTTTTTTTTTAAACGAATGGACCTACAGCACTTTAAAAATAAACGGTCCAAATATCTGCCATCGCAGTTCTCAGCAAAACGTTCGCGTTCGTGGCCCATGAATAAAAAGCTCGAGAGTGATCTGTTGTTTTCACACACACACACACACACACACACACACACACACACACACACACACACACACACACACACACACACACACACACATTATTTTATTTAAAAGAATGAACCTAGACCATTTCCAAACTAAACGAAGTCAATTATTTTTTTTAAAAAGGAATGGACCTACAGCACTTGAAAAATAAACGGTCCAAATATCTGCCATCGCAGTTCTCAGCAAAACGTTCGCGTTCATGGCCCATGAATAAAAAGCTCGAGAGTGAGCTGTTGTTTTTTACACACACACACATACACACACACACACACCGCAGGAAGATCGTGGCATTAGAGGCTCTCCCTCTAAATCCACTTGTCCAAGTCCCCCTGGCGATGCATTCGAGTGCGCTTGGCCTTCGGGATTGTGTGTATCTGGTATTGAGTTATCTAGCGATCTTCACGCCGATGTGGCGCCCTACGTCGGCCTGTTAGGTGGCAGAAAGAAGAAGAAGAAGAAGAAGAAGGAAAAAGAGGAAGAAGAGAGAGAAAAAGAAGAAGAGAGAAGAGAGTTGGTTAGCTCGAGAGAGAAAGAGAGACAAGCAGATGGAAAGAGAGTAAGAGAGAGAGAGAGAGAGAGAGAGAGAAGCAGATGGAAAGAGAGTAAGAGAGAGAGAGAGAGAGAGAGAGAGAGAGAGAGAGAAGCAGATGGAAAGAGAGTAGGAGAGAGAGAGAGAGAGAGAGAGAGAGAGAGAAGCAGATGGAAAGAGAGTAGGAGAGAGAGAGAGAGAAAGAACGAGAACCGAACTAATTGCGGGCCCACTCCTCTCATGCTAGGCTCCGTGGAACGACGTGAAACACTATCTTTCCGACTAATTAAATTACTCCCCGTGAAATCAGCGGGTGGGCAAACAGCGTTACGCCACAAGTGTGGAAAAAGGAGGAGCACAGGTGGGCAAGGACGAGGAGAAGGAGAAGGAGGGTCAAGGAAATGGTGAGGAGAGAAGAGAGAGAGAGAGAGAATTGGAAATTTATTGCAGACGAGAAGGCTAAGGAAATTGCAAGATAGAGTTAGGGATAGAGAGAGGATAGAAGTAGAATTTGTTGGAGAAGGGAGTTTTTTTTTTTAGGGATTTTTAGAAGTTGTTAGAGAATTTATTAGGGAAGATTAATTGGTAATTTATTGTAGATGAGAAGGGCTAAGGAAATTACAAACTAGACAGAGAGAAAAAGGAGAGAATTAGAATTTGTTGAAGGGTTTTTTTTGAGATTTTTAGAAATTGTTAGAGAATTTATTATGGAAGATTAATTGGTAATTTATTGTAGATGAGAAGAGCTGAGGAATTTGCAAGATAGAGAGGGAGAAAAAAGAGAGAATTAGAATTTGTTGTAGAAGGAGTGTTTTTTTTTTAGAGATTGTTAGAAATTCTTGGAGAATTTATTAGGGAAGATTAATTGGTAATTTCTTGTAGATTAGAAGGGCTAAGGAAATTGCAAACTAGACAGAGAGAAAAAGGAGAGAATTAGAATTTGTTGAAGAAGGGGTTTTTTTTTGAGATTTTTAGAAATTGTTAGATAATTTATTAGGGAAGATTAATTGGTAATTTATTGTAAACGAAAAGGGCTAAGGAAATTGCAAGATAGAGAGGGAGAAAAAAGAGAGAATTAGAATTTGTTGTTGGAGTGTTTTTTTTTTAGAGATTTTTAGAAATTGTTAGAGAATTTTTTAGGGAAGATTAATTGGTAATTTCTTGTAGATTAGAAGGGCTAAGGAAATTGCAAACTAGACAGAGAGAAAAAGGAGAGAATTAGAATTTGTTGAAGAAGGGGTTTTTTTTTGAGATTTTTAGAAATTGTTAGATAATTTATTAGGGAAGATTAATTGGTAATTTATTGTAAACGAAAAGGGCTAAGGAAATTGCAAGATAGAGAGGGAGAAAAAAGAGAGAATTAGAATTTGTTGTAGAAGGAGTGTTTTTTTTTTAGAGATTGTTAGAAATTCTTGGAGAATTTATTAGGGAAGATTAATTGGCAATTTATTGTAGATGAGAAGGGCTAAGGAAATTGCAAACTAGACAGAGAGAAAAAAGGAGAGAATTAGAATTTGTTGCAGGAGTTTTTTTTTTAGTGACTGTTAGAAATTCTTAGAGAATTTATTAGGGAAAATTAATTGACGATTTATTGCAGACAAGAAGGGCTAACGAAATGGCAACCTAGAGATTGCACCACCGAATCACAATTTATTTCCATTAGAATTCCAGTTATTATCTTTCGTGATCGCGTAATTGAATGTCAAACGAAGTTAAAAAAAAGAAAGAAGAAAATAGAATATCACACGTAACAATTAAGTAATCGTGCGCCATTATTTTGCTGCAATTTACACGATGACGTCGTGCGTGTATTGGAGTGGAGTGGGCGAACTGATCGAAGTAGAAAGAAAGAAAAAAAAAAGCGACAAACAAGTAGAATAAAAATCCAACCGGAGCGCGGAGGCGGAGTATTCCTCCCATTTACATAGTAAGCTCGTACGTAACGTCAATTAGGAGTAACGAAGTGTTGCGACTGTAATTTTCTCCTAAGGCAAGGCCTCGGACTTTTCCAAGTGGTTGGAATTAACGAGCGGTTTGCAAATAATTATCGCATTTCCCACAGGTTTACCGGCCATGGCATTATTTATCATTTTTATTTCTCTTTGCTCTCCTTCGTACGTTTCCTTTCTTCTCTTCCGTTCGTCTTCCATCCACGACACCACGTGAACTTGGAACTAAGAGATTTCAGAGTCACGGACGAATAAATTGTGCCACGAATTGATATGCAGCTTCTTCTATTCTTTTTTCTTTTTTCTTTCTCTCTCTCTTTTTTTTTACCAAATCGTCTCCGCTCAATCGCTGAATACGAATACGATTCTGATATTATATTCGTATTCAGTGACTCGAAAAACCTCCGGATACTGAGTTTCATAATAATCGAATAAACTTTTATTTTGCGGTCGCCATATTGGATCCACCATTTTGAATTTTGAAATTCTGATGTCATATTCGTATTCAGGGACCTGAGAAACTCCCGGATACCGAGTTTCATAAGAATCAAACAGAATTCTGATTTTTTCGGTCGCCATCTTGGATCTGCCATTTTGAATTTTGAAATTCTGATATCACATTCGTATTCAGAGCCTCGAAAAATTCCTGAATACCGAGTTTCATAACAATCGAACAGAATTCTGATTTTTTCGGTCGCCATTTTGGATCTGCCATTTTGAATTTTGAAATTTTCACATCACATTCGAATTCAGCGACCTCAAAAACCGTAGGATACCATAATTCGTACAAATCGTACAGTGGCACGACTTTTTTTTGTGCATATATGGCTATGTACACTGTTATGGGGTTAAATCGAATTCGATGACAATGGCTTTCGGATTTCTTTCTAACTCGGCAATTGCGTGACTTCGATTTCTCAATTGAAAAATTAGGTGGCGTTCGTTCGAACGGGTTGGTCCAACGGTTGGAGCGTGTGTAGGTGCCCTAAAGTGGAGAATGAGAAGGTGGTGAAGAAGGGAGGAGAAGAGAGGTGAGGGAGAGACCAGCTTTCTCCAGTGTTGCAGGCTTGGTTGTATCGTTGGGCTGGCCTGAACGAGTCGCAAGTCACACCGTCTCGCAGCCGAACCATCCATTGTCCTCGAATAGTCTGGCCAAGAGACAGAGACCCCCTTGTGGCTTAGTGGGTTAGTCAGCCGGAGATTTTCTCTCTTGGTGTCCCCCTGGTGCGCCTAAGCCAGTTAGATAATGCTCGCGTCACACGCCCACGAGAATAAAAGCGACACTTAAGGTCCTAGGGATTTTGTCTTCCGTTAGTTGGGATTGTGGGATATTTTGCTGGGGTTAATTTAGTCGTGGAGAATTGTGAAGATCCTAGAGATGTTTGATTTTAGAATTTTAAAATTGTGGAATATTTTATTGGGACGAATTTAGTTGTGGAGAATTGTTGTAAAAGGAGTTTTAGTAATTAATTGGTATTAGGTGCAAGGGAGATTTGGTTTTTTAATTTGCAGGTGGAAATTTAAAGGGTATATTTGAGGTCCTAGGGATTTTTTGTTGTTGACTGGAATTGTGGAATATTTTTCTGGAGTAAATTCAGTCGTGGAGAATTGTGAAATGTTGTAAAAGAAGGTTTCAGTAATTAATTGGTAATAGGTGCAAGTGAGATTTGGTTTTTCAATTTGCAGGTGGAGTTTAAAAGATACATTTAAGGTCCTAGGGATTCTTTATTTTAGAATTTTAGAATTTTAGAATTGTGGAATATTTTGTTGGGACGAATTTAGTCGTGGAGAATTGTAAAATGTTGCAAAAGGGGTTTTAGTAATTAATTGGTATTAGGTGCAAGGAAGATTTGGTTTTTCAATTTGCAGATTGTAAGTTTAAAAGGTGTATTTAAGGTCCTAGGAATTTTGTCTTTTGTAACTTGGGATTGTGGAATATTTTACTAGGGCGAATTTAGTCGTGGAGAATTGTAAATTGTTGTAAAAGGGGTTTCAGTAATTAATTGGTAATAGGTGCAAGTGAGATTTGGTTTTTCAATTTGGAACTGGAAGCTTGTAAGGTATATTTAAAGTCCTAGGGATTTTGTCTCTTGTAACTTGGGATTCTGGATTATTTTACTAGGGTGAATTTAGTCATGGAAAATTATAAAGTGCTATAAAAGGGGTTTTAGTAATTAATTGGTAATAGGTGCAAGTGAGATTTGCTTTTTGAATTTGCAGGTGCAAGTTTAAAAGCCACATTTAACGTCCTAGGGATTTTTTGTTATTAACTAAAATTGTAACCATGATCTTAGTTGTCGAAAATAATAAACTACCACAAAAGTAGCTTCACAATGTAGCTTCCAGCCATCCATCGAACTCCACAACCAGAATCAAAAAGAAGAAGTATATTCCGCATACGAGACTCTAACTCTCATTAATTTATTCTTGCCACGCGTCAATGCAGAAAAAAATTACATCGAGGCACGATCTTATCCTCTACCTAAAAATCTGCCCTTGGTGTTTCAGCCGTAAAAAAGCAAGAGAACAACTTCCGGCAGCCACGAGGTAAAGGAAAAGTGTTTCACTGGCAATTTTACGTAACCGAAACCACCTCGTCTTCCTTCTCTCGTATCCTTCGATGCATCCACCACATCGTAATCCATCTATATATTACAAACGATTACGTAATCCATTTGGTAGAGTAGGGGTAGGAGACGAAGGCTTAGAGAGTCGTCGTCGGCGAGGCCTTTGGTGAAACGGATGGAGAAAGGTGGTATGGAAAGAGAGCTAGAAATCATCCGTGAAACGATCACTTCCAAGGTGGACACGCCAGCCAACTGGACAACCGATCTGTCGTTAGAGTTGGACGTTTTAAGCTCGACGATAATCATCTCTCTCTCTCTCTCTCCTTCTTCTTCTCTCTCGTTTTCGCTCTCGCCTTTCGTTCTGATCTCTCTCGACACCGAAAGATGCATTAGACGTTACGCAAGCAACGATCTCCATCCTAGATCTCGTCTGATTGCACTTTACGAGGATCGTTTCTCCTCCGAAGGAGAGTTTATCGTTTATCGAAGCCACGGAAACCCGGAAACGACGCGCGACGGTGAGTTTCTAGTGAAGGGATTCGAGAGAGATTGGCTGAATTTCTTTGGGGACTTTTGTTGTAGTTGGTGTTGTCGGGCTAGAGAATTTTTTTAAAGTCTAGAGATTCTAGGGATATTTAGGGCTTTTGGAATTTTTTAGTGGAAATTTTTGAGATACTAGTGATTTTCTTGGTTGATAATTTTATAAATAACTAGATTTAGCATTTTTACTAGATCTTCAGTTTCATATAAATGTGACCTGAACTGCGCCTCTTATGCACATCAAGAGATTGGCTAAATTTGTTTGGAGGCTTTTGTTGTAGTTGGTGTTGTCGGGCTAGGGAATTTTTTTATTGTTGTAGTTGGTGTTGTCGGGCTAGAGAATTTGTTTAAAGTCGATTCTAGGGATATTTAGGGCTCTTGGTTTTTTTTAGTGAAAATTTCTGAGATACTAGTAATTTTCTTGGTTGATAATTTTATAAATAACTAGATTTAGCATATTTACTAGATCTTCAGTTCATTATAAATCTGACCTGAACTGCGCCTCTTATACACATCGAGAGATTGGTAAAATAGTTTGGGGTCCTTTGTTGTAGTGAGTGCTGTCGGACTAGGGGATTTTCCAGGGGAAATTTGCGAGATTATAGTAACTTTACTGGTCCTTTTATACATAACTAGATTTAGCATTTTTATTAAACGTTCAGTTTCATATAAATTTCACCTGAACTTATGCCCCTTATCTGCATCGATGAGCGGAGTTTCTCTTTGAAGTTATGTGAAACTTTCGCGCAAGTGTGCCGGAAAATTAGCTGGGGGCACGAAAATTTACATGTGCGCACGCGAATAGATCGCAAGTACGGCGGAGGAATCTTGTGCCGGGTGGCGTCACACGTGCGTGTAATAAAATGCTGCTGGGGGTGCAGCGCGACGGGGGGTGGCGCGAGGGCATTGCATCCTCTCGTGTTGGGGTAAAAAAGAGTCGTGGTAGTGTGTCGAGGAGGTGGTGTACAGGAGAACAAGAATAAGAAGGTGAAGAAGGATTAACATGAAGAGGTGGAGGAAAGATGGTGAAGAATCAGCATGAAGAACTGGAGGAGAGAAGTTGAAGGATCAGCATGAAGAACTGGAGGAGAGAAGTTGAAGAATTAGCATGGAGAACTGGAGGAGAGAAGTTGAAGGATCAGCATGAAGAACTGGAGCAGAGAAGTTGAAGGATCAGCATGAAGAACTAGAAGAGAGAAGTTGAAGAATCAGCATGAAGAACTAGAAGAGAGAAGTTGAAGAATTAGCATGGAGAACTGGAGGAGAGAAGTTGAAGGATCAGCATCAAGAACTGGTGGAGAGAAGTTGAAGGATCAGCATGAAGAACTGGAGGAGAGAAGTTGAAGAATCAGCATGAAGAACTGGAGGAGAGAAGTTGGAGGATCAGCATCAAGAACTGGACGAGAGAAGTTGAAGAATCAGCATGAAGAACTGGAAGAAAGAAGTTGAAGAATCAGCATGAAAAACTGGAGGAGAGAAGTTGAAGAATCGGCATGAAAAACTGGAGGAGAGAAGTTGAAGGATCAGCATGAAGAACTGGAGGAGAGAAGTTGAAGGAGCAGCATGAAGAACTGGAGGAGAGAAGTTGAAGAGTCAGCATGAAGAACTGGAGGAGAGAAGTTGAAGAAGGAGATGAAGAAAGAGCGTCAGGGTGAGAAGGAGGAGGTGAACTACTAGGAGTAGATGAAGGGAGGATAAAGTGAAGAAGGACAAGAAAAAGGATATGAGGTAAAGAAGAAATAGAAGGAGGTGAAGGGAGGATAAAGTGAAGAAGGACAAGAAGAAGGATATGAGGTAAAGAAGAAATAGAAGGAGGTGAAGGAAGGTAGCAAAGAAGGATCAGCATAAGGAGGACGAGGAGACGGCGAATCTAACGACCAAATCTTTGCACCGGTGTAAAATGCAAAACAGGAGGAGGAGTTGGTGGTGGCGAGGAGGTACCCCGGGGAAGACCCTCTTCTCCGAACGAATTCCACGATGCGTGGCGATCAAGGTGGAGGTCGGCTGCTCTCCGACGGATCTCACATCCTCCTCCACCTCCTTCACCACCTCTTCTCTCTCCCTCGTGCTCATTCTTTTCCACCCTCTCCTCCTGGTCGGCACCACGCGGGAGTGCGTGAAGCAGAACGCGAAGGTGGAGGAGGTGGGAGGAGGAGGAGGACACTGTCTGGAGAGTATTCAGTTGCTCTGTTGCTTTCTCACAGGGTTTCTAGCCATTTTTTCCTTTTTCTTTTAAAAGAAAATCAATCTAGGGTTACCGAGTTTCTCTTTGTAGCTCTTTTTTCTTGGTACGACGTTCACAAGGTTAACGCAAATTTTTTTACAAAAGCACCAGGTGTAACAGTAAAAATTACAAGGTCATCGACTTTAGTTCTGTTCGGTTTTTCTCGTAGGAAAAATTTAAAATACTTTTAAAGTACTTCTCTAGTATACTGGTGAGAAGCTTAATACCAATCAGGGTAATGAAGCTAGGCTTGTCCAGGGAGATTTCCTTTTCACCTAATCATCGATCGTGGTCTACTGACCAGGTGACATTCTGAAAATACCTCAAACCTCTTCAAACTTTCCCTCCTTCCTTCAGCATCCGAAGCAAGAAGTTGGCCAACGCTCGTACTTCCTCGGCACCTAATTGCCATATAAATTGGCCTTTTTTCTACCTTGGCTTCAGCCAGCCGAGCATGGCTTAATTAAGGTCGGACCCCGACCAGAAACACGTTGTCGGGTTAATGTCTTTAGCTCGTAGACCTCGGAATTGATAGGGCGACAATTATACGCGTAAATTGTGCCTGCGAATCTTTTCACCCTGAGTCTCTGGGCCGTCAGGCTAACTCCTGCGCGGCCACCGTATAAAATGACAATGTGGCACCCTGGTTGAAGCAAGAGGCTACTATGCGCACGCTAAAACGTTTGGATCAGCGCCACGAGATAACCTAACCTTCGTCATAGCTTACTGAGCACGACTCCGGGGTAGAACCCCGTTCACCCACTCCTCCACCACTTCTTCTCCACTCCTTACCTTCGTCTACTCTTTCCTTAGCCTGGGCTTTGCGTAGAGCCTGGCTGCCTGGCTCGCTCGCTGCCTTTCCTGTCTCGTACGTGCAACCGTGTACGTGCTGGAGTTAACGATGCACGCACGTGACACGCACGCACGCCTTCCTGCTCTCAAGGGTACCCGAGTACCCCAAGTCCTTCCACTGATAGTTGGCAGGAGTTTGGCGAGGATAGGTGAGCTGTTGTTTCCTTGGAGAATTTTTTCCTAGGATTGTGAATCCTGGAATTGGTTGGACATGTGATACTGGGTTGAGGATTTTGTTCCTGGGTGGATTTTAGGCATGGATCCAATGATGAGGTGCAAAAGAGCCAATTATAAGGTTTGAGGTACAGGATTAATAATTGGATTCGTGACAAAGAACCAGTTAACGATGCACGCACGTGACACGCACGCACGCCTTCCTGCTCTCAAGGGTACCCGAGTACCCCAGGTCCTTCCACTGATAGTTGGCAGGAGTTTGGCGAGGATGGATGAGCTGTTGTTTCCTTGGAGAATTCTTTCCTAGGATTGTGAATCCTGGAATTGATTGGACGTGTGATACAGGGTTGAGGATGTTGTTGTTCCTGGGTGGATTTTGGGCATGAATCCAATGATGAGGTGCAAAAGAGCCAATTATAAGGCTTCAGGTACCGGACTAATAATTGGATTCGTGACAAAGGACCAAAGATTAGTCGTAAGATTCATGATCAAGAAACCATCCACGTTACAAATAAACTAGGTGCTTTGTTTGTACATTGGCAAGTCCATTTTGAACCATCCATATTGGACATTATCTGATCACCAGTTGTAAATTAACACAGTGGGAACAGAAAGTCCGAAACGTGGCTAACAACTACACTCAAATGGCAAATTCGATTTTGCAAAGTACCAAAGTAGCAAAAGGCTTTTCTACTTGACGACGTGCCTGGATAGGATAAGATTTACAGGTAGCACCTTGTTAACGAGTGAAAAGGGAACGAAGAAAGGGTTGTGAACAGGGAAAAGCCTTGTCGCACGAACTTGATGCAGCCTGCTTCTCCTGGGAGCCCCAGCTGGAACGGACAAGCTCGAAGGAAGAGGAGGTGGAAGCTTTTCTCCTCTCGCTCTCTTGCCGATGGAGAACAGTGGAGAGAGAGGTAGTGGCCTGGAGGTCATTTGAATAATTTCCCAGTTTGCAGGGAGAGCACGGAGTTCCCGTGGTGTCGCACTCGGCACTTAAATACTGGCTCGCTTCCACCATTCCATCCGTCTTCTTGTCGTTCCTGTCCGCGAGGTGTTCGCGAACATCTTCAATCAGCTTCACGGTTCAGGTGTCGACGGAAGGAAGCTAGAGAGACGTGGTCGAGAAGAGGTGCTTTTTTTAACGGTCCTGGAATTGGGATTAGGGTTAGCATTAGATTTGTAAAGTGTTCTGAGTAAAATTGAGTGTTATATAATTGTTGAGGGTTCTGATGAAGATTAGTTGGTGAACATCCTCGATCAGCTTCATAGTTCAGGCGTCTATTAGAGAGTCGTGGTTGAGAAGAGTTTTGAATGGTGCTGGAATTAAAATTAGGTCTAGAATAAAAACTGTTAAGGGTTCCGGTGGAAAATTTGGTGTGATGAAGTTGTTGTGGGTTCTGATGAAGATTAGTTGGTGAACATCCTCGATCAGCTTCACGGTTCAGGTGTCGACGGAAGGAAGTTAGAGAGACGTGGTAGAGAAGAGGTGTTTTTTTGAACGGTCCCGGAATTGGAATTAGGGTTAGAACTAGAATTGTTAAGTGTTTTGAGTAAAATTGAGTGTGCTAGAATTGTTGACGGTTCTGATGAAGATTAGTTGGTGAACATCCTTGATCAGCTTCATAGTTCGCGTCTATTAGAGAATCGTGATTGAGAAGAGTTTTCAATGGTGCTGGAATTAAAATTAGGTCTAGAATAAAAACTGTTAAGAGTTCCGGTGGAAAATTGGGTGTGATAAAGTTGTTGAAGGTTCTGATGAAAATTAGTCGGTGAACATCTTCGATCAGCTTCACGGTTCAGGTGTCGACGGAAGGAAGTTAGAGAGACGTGGTAGAGAAGAGGTGTTTTTTTTTAACGGTGCTGGAATTGGAATTAGGTTCAGAATTAAAATTGTTAAAGGTTCTAACGAAAATTGGTTGTAATAAAATTGTTGAGGGTTCTGATGATAATTATCATGAATGCTGATGTGCATGATAAATTTGCAAGCGAATTTAGGATAATTTAATCGATGATGCTTGATGACACATCAATCTTCATTTCTCGTTCTTCTTCGAATTCTGTGTCCTTTTCTACTCTCTCTTTCTCTCTCTTTCTTTCTTCCTTTCGCCCTTTTCCTTTGCCTTATCGCGTGACGCACGGTGCGTCATCGCATGTGTGTAATTCCTATTTTCAATTATTAATCACGCGACCTTTGACGGCACGTTACAAAATTAATTAATTAGAGCCCGTCCCTGCCAAATTACCGTGGCCCATTTTATTAATGGAGGATGAGACTGAAAAAGGAGGTAAACGCCTTTCTCGAGGGAGAGGATACTTTATATTACAAATGGAACCTAGCAACATCATGAAAGAATATCAAATGAAAACAATCTGTGATTGTGCGTTTTTTTTTAGGCCAAAAATTTAAATGAATAATGCAATGGCTGAGAATTTTTTTCATTCAGGAACAACGATATTTATTTAAGGCAGAAAGACATAATTATCAATTTGACTGTACATTGTCGATCAAATTTTCTGTTTTAAAAAATTAATACAATTATACAGACTAACATAAAAAAAAAAATAAAAAAAACAGGATATGATTACGGATACTCATGATAAATACAACTGACGCGTGATTAATGGTCTCTTCTTCTTTTTGTTTCAGAATCGAGAGGCATTCGTGAACACAGTTGACAAGTGAGTACTAAGACATTTCTGAAGATCGTTAACTTTCTCAAATAATCTCCCGCTTGAGGCACGAGTAGAGACTCGTCATTGGCGCATATTAATTATAGGCTTCTGTACCGCGGTTTCGCAGTTAATGCATGCTTCTTCGCGCCAGGATTTATGTTTCTACTCGTGTGCACTGCTTGTGTTCCGCGCGTTAAATTGTTTGCCAAAGGAGAAAATGGTGAGGAGATGAAGGAATGCAAGAAAGAAATTCTTGCGAGTAAAGGTACTTGGGAAAGGAAAAGAAAGGTACACTGTAAAAATTGTTACTAATTTTGCTGTTTTTTTTTGCATTTGTTGATTATACACGGTCGTTAATTTATCGTGATTAATATTGTTAATAATTACAGCTTTTGTGAAAAAAGGTATTTTCTTCGATATAAAAATATTAATTAAAATAAATTAACAATCACAGATGTATAAACAATGAACCAAAGAAACGCAAGAAAATACCTGCGATTTTTCGTTTATCATAATTGATTTTCTTATTAATTATGACTATTTTCAACTAAAGTTATTTCTTGTCTGATTATGCCATCTGGCGTTGAAGCTTGGATATCCTGGAAAGGGCTCAGAATTCAACACGAAGTCTCCTTTCACATGCCTGTTTCGTTATTCCTCAGCGCCATCTTTCTCCTTTTCACGTTCCCTTTTTTTTTATTCTTCGTCTTCTTCCTTGTCTTCATCTTGTTCTTCTTTCTTCAGCAACTTCTCTTCGCTGCCACCCTCCTCTTTCCCTTCCTACGCACGCGCACTGACTCGGAATGACTTCCTGCGCCGTTCTTGAGCTTCGGGGCCTACCACCTCCTCCATTTCCATTACACAATGTACAAGTAGACACGAGACAGTGGAGACGTAAAATATTCGCCCTGAGTATTACTCGGGCACCCTTGTATTACATTCGGTGACGAGCCAGGCCGCTGACACCCATCTCTTTGTCCGTCAAAGTTTTCTCAAAACGGGCCCAACATTACTTCTCATTTGATATTCCGCGATAATTTTCCAACAAGTGTCCCTAGAATCTCCCTTGAAATCCTTCTCGACGAGAAATTCCAGTTTAACGAGCGCCAAGTATTCGCGATGACGTTGGCTTAGATTTAGGGCCCACACCCTGGGCCCCTGTTCTCCCTCGAGCCCTCGTCTGGTCACCCATCCTTTTTTTTCTCATTCGCAGAGAGACGACTTCGTCGTGCCGAACGGGTAGCCGCGGTGGTATAAGGCCCGAGCACGTTTGGGCCCCTTGCCCATTGGCGCGAATAAAAAACTGGTCCCAGTCGAGAACGATGACAGAGGAATGACGCTTGTTACTTTACCCTTCGTTACTCTTAAGCAAATTAATCGGCCAACCAGACCCTCTTAAACATCGTTCCAATTTCACGAATCTCGTGAATCTCATAAGGCCCCGAGAGAACCACCTCGGGCCCAAAACCGACGAATTTCGCCATTAATATTTCTCCACCGATCAAAGACCTCCTCGATCCTCATTTTCCTTGGGATTTCCACGCGGGGCCTTACTGCTCCTGGTAAGGCCCACACGCTTCGCGCGTCCTACGCCAATGGCGAGCGAGCGAACGAGCGAGAACTCGCAGAGGGTACAAGGAACGAAAAAGAGTTTTGCCATCGGGCAGAGAGCAGGAGAACACTTTCCAGGCACTGGCACTGGCGAGCGCAGGCGCGCGCGCGCACGCGAGCGCGTCAGGAGTTCCACGACCGCGTTTCGGGACAAGAGAGCAGGGCCCAAGTGTATCTCCCAACCGTACAGAGTCCCCTCCCTCTCGTCTCCTCGTCCTGGGCCTCATGCCCGCGTTGCTCCCTCCCTCCCTTCTCCTCCGCCCCGTCCTTGGTCCGTGTCAGTGGCATAGACCATACAGGGCCCGTTCAAGGTCGAAGCGAAGGAGCACGAGCGCCAGCGGAGACGGTCGAGTGGGCCCGACAGGCCCTCCGCTCCTCCCACTCCTCTCTCCACTCTCACGCGCGCGCTCCGTCGATCGCTGCCGCGAAGTGGGGGGCGCTGGGCCTGGTAGGTGGTGGAGTGGGGGAATGAGACGGAGTGGGGAGGGTGGAGAAGTGGGGAGAGGTGGAAGCGAGCCGATCGGCGGACCCTCTCCACTTCTCTTCGCAGCGGCGAGTGTCATCCTATACCCGTGGGCCTGCCACGTCGTTTCGCCGCGTCTTAAAGCACATTAATACACGCTCACGATATCCGCACCCTCTCCACCCCTCCTCCGTCTCTTCTTCTTCGTCTTCTTCTTCGCCGATCTCCTCCTACTCCTCTCGGCCGTCGCCGCCGCAGCGGTTTTCGCCTCCCTCGTCCCTCTTTTCCCTTCGCGGTTAGGTCCCTTTTTGCTATACGTCGCGTCGTACCCTCTTCCACTTCTTCTTCATCCGACTTCTTCGAGATTTCTCTTCTACTTTGATTCTTTTTAAGCGCGGCTGGGCCGAGAGCAGGAGGATATTAGGTGGGCCCTTTTTTTTTTTAAGGGAAAGGTTATAGGTTTTGTTTTGAATTCTGATTTTTATGGCGCTGCCAGAAAGTAGCTTCGAATAAATATTATCAATATCTCTCTTCTTAAGCCCCAACTTTTCCTCGTGATGACACGACGACGTTGAAATGTTGGGTGGGTTGTTGGCACTCTAGGATCGTAGTTTCGAGTGGAAAATTTTTTTCTCGCCCTTTCCACGAACCTCGGGTCGAGTCAATCGATCATCGTCGTCGATCATCACGTACACAACTATCGACAGAGGGAATAATCGATGCTAATCATGCTCCGCGGTTCCTCCTAGCGAGGCCTTCGCTACCAAATTGAGCCACGAGAGTCAGCGGAGGTGTCCCTTTAGAATGAGTGACGCTGTCACGTCCGTCTTGTTCCGCATAACGGGCCACCCAATCCAAAGTGGGCATGCCACGTCCCATCGAGAGTGACGGCTGTCGATAATATTGAACGTTTAACGGGGCCCGCCTCAGGAGTTTCCCGGCATGGACTTCCTTCTTCTTCGGGTACACCACTACCTTACCTGACGCGCACCTCTATTCGGATCGCGCCGCTTTGCATGCATCACCTTCGCGCTTGGCAAGGCTTTCGAATGGTACCTCGGGCGCTCGGTGACCTTGAAACGAAAGCGGACACGTGATGGAATGAAGGTTGGACCCCTGGAACCCAGTGAAAGAGGATCGGGTAATAGAGTTCAAGGAATCGTTGGAATCGTTTCGATTAGTTTACGATCATGAAGGCTATTACGTCTTGTTTTTTAATTTTGACATTCATTTTGGGCCTGAACTCCAACAGTTATTCTTGGATTCTTTAGTTAGCAATTCTTATTGAAAATGTTTGTTTGGACTGTTTAAGTAATGGCTATTTAAGAGAGAAAAGCTGCTCCATAGCGGTTTCGGGACGTTAATTATTTTTTTTCCATTTTGATTTAGATATTGGGCCTGAATTCCAAGGTGGGGGGTTAACAAATATTTTTTTATTTCCAATTTTTATCAGAAACATTAGATTTAGAAATTGATGCCAATCACTCGCGTCATCCGTCAGTCTGCCTAGTTGGCTCTTACCTTGCCACTTTCCGCCACGATCGGCGCCAGTCATAAGCTACGCGGTTCCCACAAAGTCATAATAAAGAGGCTCGAGGGTCAGGACGATGTGGCGTGAGATCGCACGCATCTAGACATGAAGAAGAAGAAGGGGTCTGGCCATTATTCGAAACTTCGCGGACATTCGAACGGCGGACTTCGTTTCCGGTTTTCCCATTTTTTCTTTTATTCTTAGATTTTGGGCCCGTCTCCAGTCTCTGAACAAAAAACAAAACTCGACGCATCGACGCTTATCCAGTTTTCGGATTTTTTCTTTTATTCTTAGATTTTGGGCCTGTCTCCAGTCCCTGAACAAAAAAAAAACTCGACGCATCGACGCTTATCCGGTTTTCGGATTATTTCTTTTTCAATTCTTAGACAAAGGCCACTGTCGTAATAAATAAACTCCACGAGGATCGATGTCTTAATTAATTTTATTTTTAACAATTTTAATGACATTATCTATATCAACCTATCGATTTATTTCACAACTGCCCCACTATCGCGATACACATAGATCCCATAACGAGCGATTAATCGATTTTTCAAACGATCCTTCTGACATCGTCCACCACGGCCATTTGTTGTTTAATTTTCCACGTACGCTCGGTAGCGCACCGCGCGTAAATCTCGCAAGGGATTCCGAGGATCGATCTGTCCACGCACAAATAGCTAGGAGGACGAGACCATTATCTCGAAACCGTTCGAATTCCTGCGTAAATTAATGAACGTCCCCGATCGTAATAGCCTCCGCTCGTTTATACCACTAGGTGAGCGTGCGACCACACACTCCTCTCAACGCGAGCACTTCACCACGACGCTATTGCCAATGTGTGTGAAGCAAAAATTCCTGTAACGATTATTTCTTTTCTTTTGCGGTCAGAATTTTTCCACTTCACATTTTTTGTTCCTTTTTTTTATTTGTTTTTTTGTTTAAATTGAACACGTATTTTATTATTGCTCTCGTCGCAAGGCTCTTAATGTTGACACACGTGCGAAACAAAAATGCCTTGAACAAAGAGGACGAATAATAATTGTCTTTTAATAACAATAATTTTTTTTGTTGTTTTTTTTTTTTATTATTCGACTGAATAAAGTCTGAATCTTTCGTTCGAGTGAAAATACTGTAGGGCCTAGGAATTAATTCCTCGGCCTGACAACAACTGCTCGCTACCGTTGCCGTTTGACTTTTTATTGATTCGAGAAAGAGAGAGAAAGGGAATCGCCGAAGGATGGAAAAAGGTAAGGAGAGCACATCGAGGATTCTCGCGCGTCTTCTTCTACGGGCACCGAGAGAAATCCTGCTTCGAATTCGAGTGCTTCTTTTCTCTCCTGTGACGATCGGTTTTTGCAATCGAGATGTCGCGGCTTCTTCAAGGCAAATGGAAAGAGGAGAGCGAGGTACAAGCGTGCGATTCCATTCGATTCCAAAGGCGTCTCTACGAAGGAGAACCAGAAGAGATCTTTCGTCGTGACATTTGTCGAGAATTTCCGAGGAGTGAGATCCTTGTTTGTTTTTCCTTTTGATTTTATTAATTATCCATTCAATTGATTTAATTTGATTTCGGGAGAAGGTGAATAATTTTAATCATTCGCTTAATTCCAATAATCTTCTCAGACGTCTTCTTGGTCACTTTCTATTTTTCTTTTAAATTGTTATATCAAATTTTAAAAAAATCAATAAATTCGTCAATCACACGTGTAACAAAAATTCGAATAATTCGTTTAATTTCAGTAATCGTCTCAGATGTTTTCTTAGTCACCTTCTATTTTTCTTTTAAACTGTTATAACAAATTAAAAAAAAAATAAATAAATTCGTCAACCACACGTGCGACAAAAATTCGAGTAATTCGTTTAATTCCAATAATCGTCTCAAACATCTTCTTGGTCACCTTCTATTTTTCTTTGAAATTATTATAACAAATTAAAAAAAAAAGAATAATTTCGTCAACCACACGTGTAACAAAAATTCGAATAATTCGTTTAATTCCAATAATCGTCTCAAACATCTTCTTGGTCACCTTCTATTTTTCTTTGAAATTGTTATAACAAATTAAAAAAAAAATAATAATTTCGTCAACCACACGTGTAACAAAAATTCGAATAATTCGTTTAATTTCAATAATCGTCTCAAACGTCTTTTTGGTCACTTTCTATTTTTCTTTCAAATTGTTATAACAAATTAAAAAAAAATAAATAAATTCGTCAACCACACGTGCGACAAAAATTCGAATAACTTCTTTAATTTTAATAATCGTCTCAGACGTCTTTTTGGTCACTTTCTATTTTTCTTTTAAATTGTTATAACAAATTAAAAAAAAATAAATAAATTCGTCAACCACACGTGCGACAAAAATTCGAATAACTTATTTAATTTTAATAATCGTCTCAGACGTCTTCTTGGTTACCTTCTATTTTTCATTTAAATTGTTATAACAAATAACAAGATCGACACACGCACGAGACATGCGTATGAGAGAAGCTTACGTTGTAAGCGCGAGTTTAGTTTTCACTGGCGCCAGCGAATCGCCGGCTCCCTCCCTCCATTATCATTAAGATTAATTGAAATTAGCGAATTCATAAGTTAGAATCTCGTGCGAACGTGACCCCGAAGCATCGCCTTATGAGCCACCGTACATATTCCACCCGCCTTACAGTTAAGCGGTAAAAGGCGTTTCAACACGTTCATTCTGCGACTTAATTGCAAAAAGGATCGCTCGAAAAATCGGAGAAGACATTCACGATTGTTTATGATTTTTTTTTCTCTTGATTTTTTCTTTTTTTCTTTTTTTTTTTAATCACGATTCGGTTCGCTTTCAAATTGATATTGGAGCGAATCAAATCTTTCATTCGATCTTCAATCGAAATAATATTCGTCGTGCACGATCAATTATTTGTTAAATGTTCATTCGAATTAATATTAATTTTTGAACATCTTTCTACGAACTTTTTCGAGATTGACATTCTTTCGAAATAGATCCTTTACTTAATCGTCATTTGAATTAACACTGTTATGATTAATTAATTCTCGAATTAATGTGCAATCGAATTCTCCTGCAAATTAATGTCCATCATTAATTCGAATAAATTCCTCGTATAATAAATATATAAATATATTAATATCGTATATAAATATTTTAATGAACAGTATATATGTATTTTAATGAATTGTATAACAATTGTGGTTTAAAATCTGTTCATTAAAATATATATATATTAATTATATAATATGTATATATACAAAAGTAGAAATAAAAAAATAGAAAAGGAGAGATAGAAAAATAGAGGAGAGGATAGAAAAATCAACAATCTCGATTCGGATATTGTTTAACACTAGATTTACCGAACATTTTTTATAAACACGATTTCTCATTTGAACCAGTCAAATTGACTGGTTTCGGTAAATCTAGCGTTAACATTACATAAACTGCAACAATAAAATCAATTTCATTCGACAATTGCAAAATCCACATAAAAGCAACAACGTACCCCTTCGCCTTGGGAATCCCCGACGTGTCTTCTCTTCCAGGTCTCTACACTGCGTTGTTCTTTTTTGCGATTGTAATTCGTTTCCTACCGGCGGTACGGCGATAGAAAAAGGGTTAGAGGCTGTGCAATTAAAATCCCTGGCCGGCATGAGGACAGACAGACGGAGTCGGTTGGGTTCGATGCACCTTTGTCCGGAAACGTTGACGCCAGGAGTCTACTGCGCATGCGCGTGCCTGCTCGAGTTGAAGAAATTGCGCGGGAAACGTTCATGGGACAATTCTCTCGGTTAATTTTATTCGAGAGAATAATTGTGCGGAGAGGTAGATTAGTATTTTTGAAATTTATTCCAGAATATGAGTGTGCAGAGAAGTGGAATAGTGTTTTTGAAATTTATTCCAGAGAATGAGTGTGCAGAGAAGTGGAATAGTGTTTTTGAACTTTGTTCCAGAGTATGATTGTGCGGAGAAGTGCAATAGTGTTTTTGAAATTTGTTCCAGAGAATGATTGTACAGAGAAGTAGATTAGTGTTTTTGAAATTTATTCCAGAGAATGAGTGTGCGGAGAAGTGAAATAGTGTTTTCGAAATTTATTCCAGAGAATGATTGTGCACAGAAGTAGATTAGTGTTTTTGAAATTTATTCCAGAGAATGATTGTACAGAGAAGTAGATTAGTGTTTTTGAAATTTATTCCAGAGTATGATTGTGCAGAGAAGTAGATTAGTGTTTTTGAAATTTATTCCAGAGTATGATTGTGCAGAGAAGTGGAATAGTGTTTTTAAAATTTATTCCAGAGAATGATTGTGCAGAGAAGTAGATTAGTGTTTTTGAAATTTATTCCAGAGAATGAGTGTGCAGAGAAGTGGATTAGTGTTTTTGAAATTTATTCCTGAGAATGAGCGTGCAAAGAAGTGGAATAGTGTTTTTGAAATTTATTCCAGAGAATGAGCGTGCAAAGAAGTGGAATAGTGTTTTTGAAATTTATTCCAGAGAATGATTGTAGAGAGAAGATTAGTGTTTTTGAAATTTATTCCAGGGAAACATTGTGCAGTAAAGTTTATTACCATTTTTGAAATTTATTCCAGAGAATGTTTGTGCAGAGAAGTAGATTAGTGTTTTTGAATAATATTCCAGAGAAAGATTATTAAAAATACCACTCGCATGGCAACACCGCCTTAATTAATCAATTAATTAATAACTCGGAACGGCACAGCGTAGAAGAAAGAAAAAGCATTGAGACTGCTCGCCCGAGTGTATTCTCCCGTGGAAAGAAAAAAAAACTAAGATAAGCAGGAGGCAGCAGGTGGAATAGGCGCGGTACGAGAGCAACGACGCTTGAAAAAGGCTCACGGTTTATTGTTCAAGGGCGTTTATGGCGCACTCGAACGTTACACTTGAACCGTATACTTACGAGTCATACGCGCGGGCCGCAAAACATCCCGGGTACCGTAACGAATGCATCTCACCGTTAAAGGAGAGAAGCGTGGAAAACGTATCGAACCTACCGAACCGTACTCACGTTGTCCCGCGTGTGTGTAGAATTTTCGATCGATCGAACTTTTCGCGGGCTTTTCAAATTTCAAAAAAATATAGTTTGAAAATAAATCTCATGGTAAGAAGAGAGAAGTTTGGAATTTGTATAGAATCTACTGAACCGTACTCACGTTGTCTCGCGTGTGTGTAGAATTTTCGATCGATCGAACGTTTCGCGGGCTTTTCAAATTTCAAAAAAATATTGTTTGTAAATAAATCTCGTGGTAAGAAGAGAGAAGTTTGGAATTTGTATAGAATCTACTGAACCGTACTCACGTTGTCTCGCGTGTGTGTAGAATTTTCGATCGATCGAACTTTTCGCGGGCTTTTCAAATTTCAAAAAAATATAGTTTGAAAATAAATCTCGTGGTAAGAAGAGAGAAGTTTGGAATTTGTATAGAATCTATCGAACTGTACTCACGTTGTCTCGAATGTGTGTAGAATTTTCGATCGGTCGAATTATTCGCGGGCTTTTCAAATTTCAAAAGAATATAGTTCGAAAATAAACCTGCTGGTAAGAAGAGAGAAATTTGAAAAATGTATCGAACCCACCGAATCATACTTACGTTCCTCGCGAGTGTGTAAAATTTATACATCAGTTTCACATACTCTTCGAATCACAAAATTTCGCAATCTCACAAACAAAATTCTTGCCACTTCCGCTTTTGCCCCTGAACCTCTCCACACGAACCATGAATAATCGATTCGATCGTAAAATACGTTCCTTAGACTCTTGCACCATCTTCCACCTCCTCCTCGCTTTTTCCCTCAGCTTCTCACTTATTCATCGAACTATCTTAGCCTCTTCTTGTACGTTGTCCTACAGGTGAGCACTCTTCTCTTAGAAAAGCAGCTGGAGAAAAAAAAGAAACATTCTTCCTGGGGTTAGTGGTGGTTGTGAGGCGTCTTGAATAACGCACTCTCATTCGTCTCTTTTGGCGGAGCTCATTGCTCCTGTCGCCAACAACGACGACCACGACGACGACAATAGGGCCGAGAGGCTCGCGCTCGAATTCGACGCCTTTGTCCTGAGACTTCTCAAGGCCACGGCATGTCTGAGAGTAGGAAAGAAGGAGGTAGGACGTGTGAGAGAACGAGGAGGAGGTGATGGTGGTGCCATGGGACCATGGGACGATTTTCGTTGCTCCACTCGATCGATCATCGATGGTCCAATGGTACACGAGACACGTTGCCTCGTTAAGATGACCGAGCACCAGGCTCTGCAAAGTATTTTTTTTTTTTTTTTTTTTTTTGCAAATCACTTTCAGATTTAGTTAGAAACTCATTGATGAAGATGCGAGGATTTCTTTTTTTTTCTTAGTTGTGTGGAAGTGGCTTGAACATTTTTTTTATTGGCATTCTTAGTTGGAGATGTTCGTTGGTTAAGGAGACCACTAGGTTGTGCAAAAGTATTTTTTTTTTTTTGCAAATCACTTTCAGATTTAGTTGGAAATTCATTGATGAAGATGCCAGGATTTCTTTTTTTTTTAGTTGTGTGGAGGTGGTTTGAACATTTTTTTTATTGACATTCTTAGTTGGACATGTTTGTTGGTTAAGGAGACCACTAGGTTGTGCAAAAGTATTTTTTTTTTTTTGCAAATCACTTTCAGATTTAGTTGGAAACTCATTGATGAAGATGCCAGGATTTATTTTTTTTTTAGTTGTGTGGAGGTGGTTTGAACATTTTTTTTATTGGCATTCTTAGTTGGACATGTTGGTTGGTTAAGGAGACCACTAGGTTGTGTAAAAGAATTTTTTTTCTTTGCAAATTACTTTCAGATTTAGTTAGAAACTCATTGATGAAGATGCCAGGATTTCTTTTTTTTTTAGTTGTGTGGAGGTGGTTTGAACATTTTTTTTATTGGCATTCTTAGTTGGACATGTTGGTTGGTTAAGGAGACCACTAGGTTGTGTAAAAGAATTTTTTTTTCTTTGCAAATCACTTTCAGATTTAGTTAGAAACTCATTGATGAAAATGCGAGGATTCCTTTTTTTTTTAGTTGTATGGAGGTGGTTGAAAATTATTTTTTTTAGCATTCTTAGTTGGAATGTCAAATAATGTTTCAAACAATTTTATGAGGAGAACAACATAGTGTCAAAATAATTTGCAAATTTGTAATTGTTTCTGACAACTATCTAACCTAACCCTAATCCACTTAATCTAATTCCTAATCTACGTAATCCAATCCACCTAATTCTACACTAATCTACCTGATTCACCTAATTTGCCTAACCAATCTACCTACTCTAACTAACCTACCTAACATAACCATATGCAGAATGTACCCTTTTGGAAGGCACTCGAAGGTAGAAAATATTATTAACGATTTTCAAAAATTATAGTCGTGGAAGTAAAAATTCGCTGTGAATTTTTATTTTCTTCGTGTCATTTGTAGCTGCCACGTTGACTAGCGATTCTTTTCCTTAGCATTTTTAGCCCACCACGATTAAGGGTTCATTGAGTTTAGGTTTAGGGTGAGAATGAGGTTGAGGATGAAGAGGTACAGACGAGAATGCGAATGTGGATGAGAATAAGGACGTCGATGAGGAAAGAAAGGGTGAAGGGCAGGAAAAAGTACGAAGAAGAGGAGACTACCGCGTGTACGGTGTAATCCTGTAAGGCTGCTGCGTGAACGATACCAGGAACACGTGGTGGTTGAACCTTTGACCGAAGACCGGAGGCACACTCGACCCACACGCGCTCCCTCACAGTTGCACAAGGGACTTCCACCTACCTTCACTGCAGGTCCACAGCCGAGAGTGAATGTGTTTGAGCCTCTAACGCCGCGTGTTCCCATCCACTGTCCATACCCATGCTCATGGTTAGTGAAGACAGTAAAAGATTGAAGAAAAATGTTCATCTTCTTTATTTCTGATCTTCTCATCCGACTAAACATCTACACTCTAGCCAGAGAAACAGCTTCTTAACTTTCCAACCCTGAAGAAAAGAATGAATGAAGGTCAAAAGTTGATGAGAAGGACACTCTAGCCAAAAGAACCACTTCCTAACTTTAAGGCTCTGAAAAGAACAGGGAAATGAAGATCAGTGGTAGCTGAGAACAGTACTCTGTCCAGATAAACTATTTGTTATCTTTATATCCCAACTGAAAAAGGAGAAACTGCTTCTTAACTTTCCACCCCTGAAGAAAATAATGAATGAAGGTCAAAGATTGATGAGAAGGATACTCTAGCCAAAAGGACCACTTCCTAACTTTACGGTTCTGAAAGGAAAAGGGAAATGAAGATCAGTGGTAGCTGAGGAGGGTACTCTATGAAGATCAAAGGTTGATGAGAAGGAGACTCAAGCCAAAAAGACCAGTTCAGAACTTTACGGCTCTCAAAGGAACAGGGAAATGAAGATCAGTGGTAGCTGAGAAGAGTACTCTGTCCAGATAGACTATTTGTTATCTTTACATTCCAACAAATTTGACAAAAAGAAGATAAATGAAAATGAAGCAGGAGGTGAGAAGAATATTTCAGCCAAAGAAGCTACTCCTTGACCTTGCACCCTGACAAAAAAGGGAAAAGGAGGAGAAAGAAGAAGAAATGAAAATCAGGGGTAGGTGGTAAGAAAGCATGAACGAGAGATAAAATGGCGACAGGGCAGAACAAATTTCAAAAGCCCTATTCAACTTAAGTGCTAATGGTGCCCGAGGGCTCTCCAGTACTTGCAACCTGGTGCTCCACCAGGATTGACCAGCACATTATCACGTCGATTTTCTGAGTGCTCACGAGACCCTGGTGGGTTGCTTGTCACGTTGGTCTCATAAAGAGGCTGTCTGGCCTACTCGAAAAGTGATTACTCTCCAACAGAATTAATAGACTCTAAACGATGTTAATAACTCGTTAGGGGAGCCACATGTGTGGCTTCTCCGGTGGTGCCATTCGAGACGAAGATAGAAGGGTGAAAGAGAAGATAGAAATGGAAAAAAAGGAGGAATGACTAGAAGGAGCAATCGATGAAGCAAGGTGAATTATTTATTTCGCCTTCAGTGGCACACGTTGCCGAGAAGATACTTTAATATGCATATAGTGTTTCATAGGTCATTAATATGGAAAGGCACCAGGTCCCTGTGAAACGAGAAATTTTTCTTTTTTTTTTTTTGGTAGACACTTTTTTCAAGTTTTATTATTTATGGAAAGCGTTCGTTCATTATTCTCGTCTAGAGGAATATGACAGTGAAGGTGTTCCTTGTAGTGGGTTTATATGTAGAATGTAGAACGAACAGGTTTCCAAGTTTGATGGGGTTGCCAAGGTGTTTGGCGTAGAGAGGTGTTGGATGGGGTTTTCATTTTTGAAATAAGGACGTTTGATAAGATGGAGGACCTTTTCTTGATGTTTTCTCAACACTACGAACATTACCCTTTGCCAAGAATCATCCATTTGGAAAATGGAGAATGAAACCCGGTTCTTCTCTAGGCAAAAAAGTTTATTTTACTGGGCCACTTTTCCTTACCATTTTCCACCAGCCTGCACTTCGTTTCCTTTTTCCAAAAATCATTCATCAGGAAAAATGGAAAAACGAAACCCCTTCTACTTCTTCACAGGCAAATCCAAGCACTCTGCTATCCCGAGGTAGCTCGCAAGCACTTTTAGCCCGAGGTGCCTTGCACCTTTGACCGGTCGAAGGCTCCTCTTTCTTCATCACTCGCTCGTGCCTCTTGCTCCTTTCCTCTTTCCACTTCACCTCCCTCCACGTTCTACATCTCTCTCCTTCCATGGGGCCCGAGCACACCAAGGGGCCAGAGGTGGCTCTACCGAGTGCACGAGTGCATCGCGAAGCTATGCGCCAGCGGAAGATCGCCAGGAGGCTCTTGCAGGAGAGAAGCGGTGGGCGCCTCCACGTCGTAGTTATATTTAGATTCGCGCTGAGCGCCTTCGTGCTTCTTGTTTTACATCCACCACCACCACCATCACCATAGAAGCCACCATGCACTACCACAAGACCACCGTCGTAAACGTTGCGTGGCGAGTTGTGCCGTGAGGATCGTTGGGCCCAAAGGATCCTGGCGGCAGGTCACTAATACCAAAGCCTAGTTTGTATTGGGCTACGGTTATTGGAACTTGGGCATTTGAGAAGTTCTGATCTGCACCTGTCCATTGATTTCTCTTCCTCTCTTAGTTGGCCTAGATTAATTTAGTTAGGTCTCATCAGAGTCTACCGAGTGTCTTGAATTATTAATTAACGTTCTATTTGGGACACTTACCAAGGAACCATCCCAATCTCGTCATCAGAGGCAAGAGCAACCAGGCTGTTTGCCCACAGTTTGTGGAGGAAACAAATGGCTCAAGTAGAATAGGAGGATGGTTCTAGTGATCTCTCGTTTTCCTCTCTTTCTCATTCTGGTAATTTTATTTCTTGTCGTCGACCGGGTCGTACAATAGCCAAACCAGACCAGGCACCATCACAACCGTGAAAAAGGGGTCTTCGTAGAACGTAATTGTGTTTACTTTCGATCATCCAACCGAGACAATGCGCGAGCGTGGTGGACGCTCGCGTTTCCGATCGTTTCGCCGTTTAGATCTCAACTGGAGAGGAACGGGTGAGGGCCTTCTTCTATCTTCCATCCTCCATTCTCTCACTCGACGAGCTAGCCTTCTCCTTGCGGCGTTTGCTTTCGTGGAAGCGAGAATCCTTCCTGGTTCTTCGTCTCGTAGGAATTCTCGTTGCATCGGCTGAAAAACACTTTCACCGAGTTAGGGCCACGGCCTAACTTGGACTTGGATTAGATCAGGTTCGATCTGGTTTGATCAAGCCTCACTAGGCTACGCTGGCTTATTAAGCTAGCCTAATCCTAGGTTGGGATGCTCTGCTAAATTATCGATTTCTAATATGATATTGGAAATCATATTAGGTATTATTTCTCAAGATTATTTAATTATTCGCCTATGAGAACCACAATAATTTTTAATTCTCTCTGTATCATGAACCAATTCTAGGATCAGTATCCATAGTCCACGGATCATTTAGGCTTTCATTCAATTTTCTCGTAGCCTAGTACTCTCACGAGAATCCTTCTTCTCATCGACTCTTCGTTTCCTTTTTTCTCTCTCTGTCTCTTTTTTTCCTTTTCTCTTCTTTTCATCTTCCGCTTTCGCCACGGTGCGCATCAGCGCCTAGGTCTCTCCTCTCACGATCGTTTCCCGGATACCACCGACACGCGATTAACTTTTACGGATAATAATTCCGTTATCCCGCCACCGCAGCTTCGTCCACTTAATAAACATGGATTCCATTCTGCGACTTAATGCACACGTTAAGCGTACGCGCTTAAGGATAATCGTTGATAATTAATTAATAAGTGTGTCCTTAACGAGATATTGCACGGTTGATCGGCCACCGAGCACTCCATTAAATTCAAACAGGCCACTTCGTCCCTTTTGCTTCTTCGCTTTTCTTCTTTCTCTTCATTTGCCTTTTGTCTCTTCATTTTTATAATGCAAAGGAATTTCTTTGTCGGTGGATGACTGTGAACAATTTCATTTGGAATTTTGTAAATCACGTGAAACTCCATACAATCTTTAATTCGTAAGCTTCACCGATTTCGCAACAATCACATTTCACTTCTGTTCCATGTAATCTTACATTTTCCGTCTCACGTGTAAAAATGCCTTCGGAGTAATTATTAATTTTTCAATGAGCATGCTTTCTATTTTACTTATCGTTCGGTTATTCTGCGCTTAAGTTAGGTGTTCTAAATAAAAAAAAATCAAACCGCGAAGTACACCAATAATATCAAAGAGGTAACAACTTGAAGCCAATTTTAGTAATTGTTATCAGCTTGATTGATTAATTAATTATTAGGTGTTAGCCAACGAGGTGCGCTTATTACAGTGGCGATCCGATAATTAAATTCTAAATAGCTCTTCTCTATATACTTGGTCGCGAGCATAACTTAACAAAAGTCGTTTGCAAACTAACACTATCGTTAACACTAACACTCACTCACTCACTCACACATTCATTCTTTCATTCAGTCACTCATTTACTCACTCATTTACTCACTCATTTTCTCACTCACTCACTCATTCACTCATTCAATCACTCATTTACTCACTCACTCACTCACTCACTCCTCACACATTCAGTCACTCATTTACTCACTCACTCACTCACACACTCAGTCACTCATTTACTCACTCATTTGCTCACTTACTCATTCACACACACACTGACTCACTTACTCACTCACTCACTGACTCACTCATTCCCTCACTCATTGACTCACTCACTCTTTCTCTGTCTCTCATCCACACGCATACACACACAAAGTGTAAGCTCACGTTATATCTCATTCCAGAAGCGCTCGCTCGACAAAACGATATCGTACCCCAACACCACACCCGGGGTTACTTATTCCGCGCAATATGCCGGCGATTAATAAATTTCAGGATCAAGGTGAACTTGTGGATTCGCGCGTTTTAAAAAGCGGTCGCGATTAATCCTGGAAAGCTATACTTAATTATTTACACCGGTGGCGCCGCGCTTATTCTCCCCCTCCTCCTCCTTCTTCTTCTTCTTCGCCATAATCTCCACGCGTAAAAAGGTATCCACGACGAATAAGACGAATGTAATCGCTTTACGACGATAAGCGGAACAGATACGACTTCTCATTTCGAAAGGGCCTCCCTCTCTCTTCTTCCTCTCCTTCTTCTTCTTCTTCTTCTGCGGTGGATAAGAGAAGTATGAGTGTGAAAGAAGACGAAGAAGAGGAGAGAATAAAGAGAGTTAGAGTATGAGAGAGAGAGAGAGAAAGTGGAATATCTCGTGCGAGCTCGTTTAACGAAATATATGCGCACCTCTGGAGGAGGTCCGTTTCGACCATATGGCTCTCTTCTTATTTTCCAAAGAGGATAGTGGAAGGAGGTGGAGGGAGAAATAAAGAAGGAAGCGATTTACGTACTCGTCCTTAATGGCGATCAGAGAAGTAGAAGGAGAGGAGGTGGAGGAAAATTCTTAAAAGGGTGCTGTATCCGTGTCACGTGATAAATCGTGGTCCACGAATGCCATGGAAATACTATAATAATTCTGTAACATCTTCACAAACGCATAGAGAGAGAGTGAGAGAGAGAGAGAGAGAATCGTAATTCATTTGACGATTAAGAATTCGTTATTTATTTAAGTAATGAATCGGCCTCTCGTATTTCGCCTCGCTTCGTTAGAAGCCTAGAAGCGATTTACATTTTGCGAGCCGCCCAGTACCAGGCGCGATTTACGCCTGAGACTCTTTCGTTTACTCGTGCCAAGCGATTAATCTTTACTACGGTACACACCGTGGCTCGTGTCGCGTGATAAATCGCGCGCGAGTACGCGGAGAGCGCGAGAAAAGGTGTATCGGTGATTTGGACGGTTTGAATTTGGCGCGCTAACGAGCCCGCGCGGCTCTGCGCATGCGCAGTAGATCGCGCATGCGCGCACGCTTCGGCGGGAAATTCGAATCTTTTCTTTCTTTTTTCACTCTGCTTTGGCTCCTTCGTGCCAAATAGCGCGCGTATTTTATTTTCAACCATCAGTCGTCTAACCCTACTTATAAATACCGTCCCATTTTGTTATCTATCAAAATAACTCTCAGCTCCAAAAAATCGTAATCCCTCAACAGACTCATCGACCAATCTCTCATAAATACCAACATATCTTTTTTTATCCATTAAAACAAAATGAGTCAAGAAAACTAGTCTCAATGGTTTGCAAGTACTTAACAAAAGATTGCGGACAATTTACAATTTACCAATTCTACATGGACAAACATCTACTTCCAAATGACTATATTGACACCTGGAAAACTGCTCGTTCGATGAACTATCAATTTTGACAATCTCTCAGCTCAAAAAAAAAATCAACAACAAGAAAAAAAAACCAAAAAAATCCTATACACGTCCATGGAGAAAATGAAAATGACGCGCGACCCAATCCAAACCCAAATCCTCCGACACTTGGCCAACCATCGTTCATTAAATTCGAAGCTTTTCCCTTGTTGGTCCGAAAGGATCATTACCTTCGCTTTCCAGCTGGCACGGTGCGCGCTCAAGCTTGTGATAAATGTCCCGGTTGGGCCTAAGATAGCCGGGACTAACTGTACAATTAAAGATTAATCGGTCCAATTAATCAAGTAATTAATTGATCGGACAAATCGGCGGAGTATCGCTTTGGGTAGTCCGCGCTGGCTTGTCACTCCTCTTACCTCACCTCTTCCACCTTCTTCTTCCACGGAAGATTTCCTCGTCCTCCTCCTCCGCACGATCCCACCTGACTAATGGCGAACCTCGAGACACGGCACGCTTGTTAATCGAGCCAACGAGATCATTAATTACGAACTAATCGACGCGTAATGCGACGATACGCGCGCCTGCCCTCCACCCAGGCGCATTCCCTACGCGCGGTGCCGTGCGCGGCATCAGCTCTGATTGTAAGAATCGCACGAGTCACCTCCTCTCGTCCTCTCACGTCTTCTCGATTCTGCTTATCCTGGTTCTTTATTGAGCCTCTTCTCTTTTTTCAAGGCTTCTTGTTTTTCCTATTTTTTGTTTGTTTGTTTTGGTCTTTTCTCTTGTGTTCTATCTCTTTGATCCTGTTCTTTCTTGATGGTTCGAGGAGGACGAAGGTGAGAACAGGAGCAAGGATTGTTCAGTTTTGCCGTGGTACAGTTTGGTCCTAGGTAAAATGCCTTGCTCCAAGTGGATTGTTTAAATTAGTGGACAGCGAGTGGTAAGGATTTGAGGAAACTTTTGATGGATGTTTAATGAAGAGTTGATTTGTTGATAATGGGTTGGTGGATGTTTAATGAAGAGTTGACTTGGTGATAATGGGTTGTATTTATATCGAGTAGATTTTGGAAATGCTCGAGCAAAGTGTTTGCATGGAATATCTTGGAGAATCGAATTGTCAGTTCATCCTTCTCCTTTTTCTTCTAAACTTACTGTTTTGTACCCAGGCTCATTGATTCAAGGAGCTTACTAAATCTCTCTATCCGTCCAAATGAAATAGTGCGGGATTAAATTGTTCTTGAGACTCCTGGTAGTAATTGTAACACCAAGAAACAAAGATTGAACCGATTCTAATCTTCTACGAATAAACATCTTTCTCTCTCTCTCTCTTTTATTTTCTCTCATTCTCACTCTACTTCTCGTCTTCTACCCCCACGGTCCCCGTGGTGCTTTCGATTTCGTTCTGCGTGCCTCTTCTCTACGATCGATACCCTGTTGCAAAGGCCAGGCGAGCCTTACACAATTGGAAAGGATGCCAGCGGTTTCAGTGGCCCTGCAACGATGATTCTGCGGTCGGGCCGAGGGCTTCTCCTTCTCTCACTCTCTCTCTTCTCTCTTTCTATCTCTCTTGTCTTCTTCTTCCTACGACCTTCTCTCCTACCTTCTGAGAGGATCTAACGAGGCTCCTCTCCCTCTATTAGCGATCAAGCACGTGCGCGAGTCCTACCGAGCCAGTAAAGGCATCATCACCGTCGTACACGAGAATATTATTGCGCGCGCGCGCGAGATTTGCGAGTGAAAGATATTTTGCCTCTCGCGATTACTTTATGTATGGTTTTTTTTATTGTTTTTTTTTTTTTCTTCGGTGGATAGAGAAATTTAGTGAGTTCGTTGAATTAAGGAGCTTGAAGAGTGGCAGTGGTCAACTTTGGAAGGAGGAGAAGATCAATTAATTGGTTAATTCGTTAATGTAAATTAATATTCTGGTAATTGTTATAATAAATGAAAATTCTTTTCGAGTATTTTTTTTTTTACAAATATTTATATAGTTTCTTGATTATTAAGGTAAATCGGTGGTTAGTAAATAAATTGTTTTTTTCAAAAACGAGTTAAGGTAGGAAACAATTGTTAGAACGAGAGGACAAGTAGGCAGTATAACGAATGGAAAAGTTATGTTGATGATTATTATTCGTCTGTCGATCGTCGGAAAACGCAAAGATAAAATCGTAGCTTTTGTTATGTTTATTTTGCAGTATTCAAAATCCACTTGGAGTAAAATGTTGAACTGGAAGTTAAAGTGGTGTTACTGAGAGTGTTATAATATTCGTGGTATTATTAAAATCCACTTGGAAGCAAAATCTTCAACTGGACGTTAAAGTGGTGTTACTCAGAGTGTTATGTGATTTGAAGTGTTGTAACTGTTATCTTTCTCTTCTTCTTTTACAATTCTCCCTTCTCCTTCGTACTCCTCACTCTCTCCTCTCTCCGTCTCCAGAACCGCGGGTGCACCAGCAACACCAGCAACAGCAATGCTCCCGGTGTGTTACTCCTCGGTAAACACTGTCATTATAATTCAATTTAATATTAATTTGTACTCGTCTCTCGAGCCGTGGTTCTCATTCTCTCACCAGGTGAGATGTCGATTGGAGTGGGAGAAAAAGAGAGAGAGAGAAGGTTGCAAGTGTGTTAGTACTTTTTCTCTCTGTTACACACACATCTACACCTTTTCTTAACATATGTACGCAACCACGAAACAGTTTGGAGCCTTAAAATATATAGATAATAGTGAAACATGGAATTTTTATTCTTGCTATTCGGCGTTGTTAAAAATTCAAGATTGAATATCTCAGCACCTAAAAGAGCTAGGAAGATCTTTCAAAGAGTATTTTGAAGGTTCGAATTCCCACTTTTCGAAATTCTACGCTACAATTGTGTGTGATATATTTTTTCAAAATGGCAGGTGATAAAGCAAAAATGCGCGAAATTGGAAAATTATCGTCCAAGTTTTTGACGAAACTAAGCAAAGTTAAGTGTTGCAATTTAATAGGATAAAATGTACGTAATATCGCAGAGTTTCCTCTTTACAATAATTTGTGGAATGCTCCGATACGATGATTTTTCGCCGAGTTATTCGCATTAGAAGGAAAAAGGAGCCTTTTCCTTCTAATGCGAATAACTCAGCGAAAAATCATCATATCGCAACGTTTGAAAAGTCATTTTAAAGAGGAAACTCCATTCTATCAAACGCTTTTTATCCCATTCAGTTAGGACACTTGACTCTCGTTATGTGCCATAACAAACTCGACTAATATTTTTCAATTTCCCATGCTCTCCTTTTGTCATGTGCCATTTTAACTAAATTTATCTCGCCTCATCGAAATGAACCGATTCTTCAAGTCGAGGTTTGAAGCTTTCTCAGCATTTTTGAAACACATTTTTAACTTCATTATTTACGAAGTTATCGCCATTTGAAATTCAGTAATTTTTCCAAATTTTAAGTTTATCGCTTTTTTCCCTCTGAGTGTATTGATGAATATCGACAATTATTGTATCGAGGAATATTGACAATTATTATAGAGACAAATATCGTGGATCATTTATAACAGATTTAATCTTACCTACATTTGTCGTTCGACAAAACCTTCTTCTTCTTCTTTCACCTTTCTCTCTCTTATTGGCTGGTGAAGTTGACAAGTTCATCGACGATGGACAACGTGGCTACCACTTTTTAAACATACGCCACCTTTCAATTGGCAATTATCGAGGACCATTTATCGAGGACCCCCTTCTACCGATGCTCACGCGGAATTTCAAGTGCGGCACTCGTGCCGGCACGAAAGGAAAAGGAATTTGGCCCAATTGTGGGACACGGTGATGGTCGGTGAAGTGGTTGGACGTGAAGTTAGCCGATGAGTCAGAAAAAGAGCGAAGAGCCTGGCCAGAAAAGATGAAATTTTTTTCTCGCGAATTTTTCAACAAAATATTCTTTGTTGCAACATTGGATTATATTTTTGATCTACGCACTTGTTTCGTCAATTGTACCAATAATTGTAAGGTGGTGTGGTATAAAATTACGAAGGAAATTTTTTATAAAATTTTTCAAGAAAGAAAATTCTCATCGATTGCATGGATAATTCTAATAATCAAAATATCACTGATACACCGACAATCATTGAGTGGATATATTATTATATAATCAATATTATTCACATACGACAATCAAATATACACAGTAATCACATGATTAATTACATACTATTAATCAATGAATTTTAACTAAATTGTCCCACAAACTGCAGAGTCCGTATAATCTACAATAATCACAATCTTCGAATTTATAAACAATATATAATATTTTACATAGTAAAATCCATCCTTGGAATCTGGACATTTGTATCTAATACATTTCTGAATCACACCACCAAGACCACTCTGTGTGATGTAAAATCACAGTGGAACAAGAACGGTTGAGAAACCCTGATCCAAGCGGGATGATGGATGGTGGCGTTCTTGCTCGTTCATGAGGAAGTTATTACGCTTTGCGCCTTAGCTCTCGAGTTCCATGGCGAAGGCGAAGGAAAAAGTTGCGCTGAAGAGACTGGATAGGAGAAGATGCGAGAAGAAAGACAGAGAGAGAGAGAGAGAGAGAGAGAGAAATGAAGAGAAGAGACAATATCGAGTGGCTACCTCACGTCACTTGGCCCTTCTCGAAAAGTTGCTCGGTTAAGTGGATCAAAGTAATTGGTTAATGACCTTGAGGAATCTTCGGGCCTCCGATGCTTTCGAAGTCGGCAAACTGCTGCAGCAGGTGTTCTTCCTTTGCTCTTCCTCCTTGGTCTTCTTCCGTTTTTCTACCCCTCGTCCTTCTGTAAGAATTGTTGGACCAGATGTGAAGGTGTTGTCACTTTCGTGAAGAGTCTCTCATTTTGAGTCTCAAGAATCCAAGAGATATTCTAGACTTAGACATTGACTATCGTGTCTCCAAAGTATCAGTTCATTCTACTCGGTGGTTATCTTAAAGAAGGTTACAAAAAATTCCCGTCTACTTTAGACCCCGTCAGGATGGACAGCACTCCTTCAAACTGGTCAAACCCTTTCAAACCCAGAACCAGAAGACACCACGTCTTCGCGAAACAAGTATCAAAAACTATTGGTTATAAGGTACCGACATTAAAGATCTCCACCTCCTTTATCGATATTATATCAATAAGTAGTTCCGTATCCACACGTATAACGTACAAAGCGATTAGAATAGAAAGGCACACGTGAGGAATATTCGTTTAAAGAATAATCATTTAAAATCAAGTGCATCAGAATAAATATATTACTAAATATATTTATATTAAATATGTATATATTACTAAAGTGCGCTCGGCCTGATAAGCCAAATAAGATATTAGGATAAGCGAGACCGAAAGCACATGGTCATATGAAAATGCAATTTTTGTTTCAGAAGATAAACTGGTTCTCAGTTCTCTGTTATCTTTTTGTTAATAGTCATTTATTAAAGTTCTTGTTAGTTGGAAGATCCGTGAAATAGAGTTATTCCCTCATTTAACCCAACAAAAACCTCAAAGCCCATTTCCAAAGAAAAAAAGGAAACGTCTCTTCCTACAACTATGAAAACGCATGGTACCACAAAGGTACAACCGGGTGCTGCGCCGTTTCCTGGCTCCTGGTCCGCAGGCCGCATGCTCGGAAAATCGAACAATGAATCGAAACGCGCGAGCGCGCCACTACTTTCACGACCAAGCAGGTGGTACCGAAAGTGGTGGCCAGGTCTCCTAAGCAATGGAGAAGGACACTGAAATATAGAACAGGAGAGAGCGACATAGAACGTGAGCTCAGGCACGCACGCCTAGAAAGACACGAGACGAAACGCAGCATCCCGTAAATCAACGTCTTACGGCCGCGCGCAGCCAGCCCCGGAATTTTTACAGACTGGCGCGGAACATTCGCGCTCATGCGGCCAAGATAAAGTTACTGCCGCGATAAAACCCGACGAGTTTTAAGGGCCCGGCCTGTCGTTACGCGCTATCGATAGGCCCAGCCGATTAGAGAGTACGGCAAGGACAATTGCTGATCGCTGGAGTACCAACCAGCAACGTCCTGGTCCTCTCCGTTGCGATATCGAAGCCCACACGAGAGAAGAAAAGGTGCGCGTGGCATGCGAAGCCAGTGGACGCGTGCCGATGTCGCATACATGTGAACCGGCAATGGCTGGAGAACCAGAGAGAAGTTCAGCAATTGTTCAGTGGTAGAGAGTGTTAGAAGGTGGGAACGATAGAATCTGGGTACGGTGGAAGTGGTCTAGTGGTTGGACATCAAGAACTTCTCGTAATTTATTCAGCAACAATGATAAGAAATCCGTTTAGCATCAAGAAAAATCATCGTCACTCCAGAAATAGCGACAGAATCGTTTGCCAACGCTGAAAATCAACGTGCACCCATCAGCTTGGACAGCAACGTTACTTCAGAAGCAGCAACTGTGTCGTTCAGCAACGGTGAAAGCCGACGTCGGTGGCTCGCGATTTGAGGGCATGTCGATAAATCAGTTCGCTCCCGGTTCGCTAGCCTGGAGCGAGGGAGGAGAAGGGACACGAGGAAGGAGAAGGAGAAGGTAGAAGACAAGAGAGCTCAAATATTGCGACATGGTTTGTCTAGAACGTGGGCGGATGTCGTACGTCGTGTCGATCGGGATTGGCCTCTCTATTGTATCGAGAGAGCAACGAGTCTCCTTTCAGTTTGTACCAGAAAGTGTCACCTGGGCCCATCGGGCTTTGGGCCTAAGCGTAGCATACGAGTTACGTAAGAGTGCATCGCACCTTGCCACACGCGAATTTTTTTCTGGACCTGAGCCAGGTGGGTCCGTCGTGTTACATTGTTGAGAATTTTATTGGCTCGTTGTGAAAGCTCTGTTACTCTGTGCATGAAGTTTCGAGCAAGGCTTACTTCTAAGAGGATTACCAGGTGGTAAAACTTTTGGCCTGATGAGAACTGACGAGTAGAGAGAATTTGCTTAAGAATTCAGGGACTTAGAAAAGCCAGTAAAAGGAGGAATAAGAAGAAGAAGAAGCGTGTGGGAAGGACGAGGATGAGAGTCGGCCAGGGCACTCTTAATCCAATTTCAGGGCGCATTAATCTAATTATGGTCGGACGTATGAAACGTGACGTGCAACTATGCCAGTACTATGAGAGCATGTACCAGAGGAACTGGAAGATGAAAGAGGGTAAGATGAGGAAGAAGGAGAGGAGAAAGGGGGTGGCAAACGCCCGGTTTCATAATTGTGCCACCAAGCTTGCCATCTTCTTCCATCGTCTCTTTTCTAATTCTTCATTTATCCTCATTTCACGCTCTGCTTCGTTTCATTATTCCAAGGTCGTTGCTCTCGTCTTCAGGCCGTAGCAGTCTTCTTCTCAAACCTATTCCAGTACCATTGATTATTCTTCAGGAATAAAGGATTCAGGAGCCAAACGGATCTTCACTCTAAGCCTAAAATCACTAACAGAACACAATGGCCCACTGTGCGATTACCAAATTACGTTCTCTCCGGTACAGTCCAATTTGGACCAGGTGCTATTAATAGCCAGTAGTGTTGATCACTTGCTAAGGAAAAAGCTCCGCAACATTCCGTTGGCGTTCCAGCGAAATTTTCACGCCTGCCACTATCGCGTTCAACTATTAAGCTTCTCTCAGAAGAATGCGACTCTGCCTCCTCCATTCTTTCCATATCGGAAGAGATTATTTCCAGAAGGCGTCTCGACGCCAGGGCGCGTCTTTTGTTCAGCGCTGGACGACCATCACTGCGCAAGTAGCCGTGACGGGACAAGACGAGATGGGAAACTTATCCGGGCATGCGTCCACCCAGACAACTTGGCAAGGAGGCAGCATCGCGGGTTGTGCAACATCACGGCCTTTCTCCGGGGCGGAACGAAAGCGCCATTAACGAAGAAACGTATAGGCGGCCGTAATTGCGGCCACGCTCGCGCCAAATCGTAATACGGCTTTTTGCCGGACTCTACAGCCAGCCAAACCCTCTGTCCCGACCTCCTTCAACCTCCATCGTCCTTCTCGGCGAATGCTCGGTGTCCTGTTCAGGATCAGAATCAGAGGACCTAATGTAGCCAGAGCTGTGGCACGAGCTGATGTCTAGAAGTGTGACGAGTCAACTGATGGAAAAAGTACTGTGAGATCCTTACAATCCTTGTTTGTGGATTGATTTCAGTAGCAATGAAGGATAAGAGTCCCTAGTGGTGGAGAAGTGTGTCGAATGATCATCAGTAATGTCGAAAGGAAAATTACTGGCACATAACTCCTAGGCACGTCAGAATCAGAAAAGAGTAAGAAAGAAGTCCAGTAGAGGAAGTGCTGAAGGACAGAATCTAACGATACATAGTCCCAGCGTCAATGAGAATGGAAAGAATCAGAAAAGAACCAGGTAGAATGGCCAGCAGAGGAGGAGTGTGTCGAATAACTTCCTAGAGGCGCGCCTGTCACGAAGCCCCGGGTCATTGGTCACCCTCTCCTTATCTGTTCCTATCTGCGGGCCATCTCGCGGGAGCTTACACGCCAGGATCACTTGGCCCCGCGGCACGTTTCACCGTAAGAGGAATTAACGCCTCTTCTCCCTTCCTCCACTTCTTCCTCCTCTGCATCTCATTCCTTCCTCACTGAGATGGATCCTTCCCTGCGGGCTACCAGCAACAGCAGCAGCAATGGACCGACCCTGCTATCACGCCCTGTGATTTTCTCCAGTTCTAGGTTGATTCGTGCAGTTGATCTTTCAAGTTGACTCGATTAGTTCTCTTTTGCTAACAATAAGTTGATTTGCTAAGTTGACTGAACAAGTGAGTTGGCTAAGTCGTTTCAAAAAGATCATTGCCAAACTGATTCGGCAATTTGGTTCTTCAAGTTTGTTGGTTTAATTGATTCACTAGATTGATTTGACAAATTGATTTGTCAAATAGATTCACCAGGTCGATTCGTCCAGTTGTTTTCTGACGTTGATCATTCGTCACCAGGGTCACGTTGCTTCATGAAATTGAAATTTTTTCCTCGAATAAGGAAGTGTTTAATTCTGGGCACGGGATGCCTCGCGTCGAGTCACGAGTCTTAGAAGTTTCAGGCAGTTCGGGAAGGAGGGGCGACTCTCTCGTCGAGAGAAATCCGAAACAATCGGTTGGACACGACACACCCATCCACAAGCACGTTTATTAGGTAACCGACAACAATGTTTCACCGTCGAGTAGTCTGCATGTATGCAGAGACTCTCTTTAGATCAGTGATATTCAACCTTTCTCGTTCACGTGCTCACCTTACTACAGGTGTGATAATTTATCTCTAACGGATATATCTTTAATGGATACTAGAATTATTTTTTAGTGGATCTGTGGTTAAAGCGAGATTCACGAATAATATAATAATAATGTAAATTTTATATGCAATAGAATATCGGAATTAACGTTATTGTGGATTTGCATTTGTGCTATATTCATATATAACACTCACAGCCTCAGAGACAAATATCTTTCTTTATCATTCTTAAGAGATTGTCAAGTGCATCACCATTTCTTTAAAAGGTGCATAAATAAATTTTCTCGACCGCCCAAAAAAGAATCTAGGCCCTTCGGTGATTAATGATAAGTGCACGTGCATCGACTTGCACATCACTGCTTTTCTATGCCTCTTAAGAGCCACTCGCGTTGTTTCACGCTGTTAGGATAAGATGTGCCGACGTTTAACAAAAGCCAGGCATAAGAGGAGAGAGGCCTAGTAAGGCAGCATCAGACGGTAAAATTTTGAATACCTAATGATCTCGTCTAATCCCCTTGGACGAGACCGGCTGGCCTGTTGCGTAATGAATCGGGCTATAGGATCTACGGAACCCGTGACTCCTAGAACCCGAGACGACTTCACCCCATTGTTCCACGAGCCTCTTTGCTCAAAGGCAGCGTGCCCTTTGTGCCTCAAGATCCCCTGGATCTGGCGGCACACGTGCATCTGGCACGGACTCTAAGTAATGGTGTTTGGCTAAGACGTGCCAGTTGAACGTTCAGCGGTTAGCAACTTAAATTCAAGTCACTCTTGAAGTGGTATTTCTGAAGTCGGTCACAATTTTGTTTGCTTCTCTTCGGACATATTGTTAACTAGGTGTTGCGTACTAGAATTAACAAGTGTAACATGTTCTTTTCGTGCTGAACGCAGAGTTCTGGACAACAATTTAAGTTGAATTATTTTAGATTGGGTACAAGCCCAATTCTTTTAGCAATTGTCCTTGATCAGGTGCTTTATGCTAGAATCTTTTTGCTCAAAGTATTAAAACCTCTTACGTACGCTGCTTTCTGCGAATACTTGAAGAAGAGCCACTTCACAAAGAGAACAGTATAGACAAGGGGAAAAGGCGTCCCGATTCTCCTCGATTTTTGTTCTCACGGTGCGGTATCGAGGCTTCCTTTCCGCGTTCCAGATAACACGCGCAGGGAGGGGCGAGAGGACACCGGAGGATAAGGAGGAAAAAGAAGAGAAGAAGAAAAGAGGAGGTAAACCTTCCTTTCCCTCCTGCCCCTCGCTGGCACGCCGCGTCGCTGATTACCCACCCATTTGTAGTTTTGAACGGCGACCGCCCTTGCTGCGGAAATTATGAAACCGGTCCATAATTGGAACTTGACTAATGACAAGTCGGGTCATTGCGTATGTAGCAGGGGATCTGCATTAGCTACCTATCCTCCTGGAGAAATGAACGTCTCACGGTGAAGGAAGAGACCCTGACGCGTGAAGGTTGCAAACTGGTGCTAGAGTACCGTAGCTGGATCAAGTAGGAGGATTAGCTTGAGGATCGATAGGGTCCTTTTGGAATTAGAACGACTTTTGGTGGATTTTTTTCTGTAGACGATTAAGGCTGGGAGTTAGTGCGATGGTGCGAAGACACGAATGATTACTAAACTTGAGCTCTTGGAGCTACTAGATCTTACTGACTATTGTTTAACGATACCTTTAAAACATTTAAGAATATTCATGCCAACGAATGATCTATTTAACCTTGTGAATCCGTTGCATCATTCTAAAATTTCACTAATTCACCCATGAAGCTTCGAACGAAGCCTAAATTTAATCTCTGTCTACCTCTCTAATTCTTCTGAACTCTTGATCCAACAACAACTGATTATCTAACTGTTCTGACGTCTTCTGCTTTCAGATGGAGCATAGAGGAGCGAGCAGTGCTAACTTGGGGCACCGTGAATAGCCTCGAGGGCGAGCTGGCCCTTGTACGGGGTGCCCTTGAAGCGGGCGAGTGAGGGAGAGAAGGAGTGTGTAGGTCGGGTAGCCAGCCGGCAGTCATCGCGCTGGGCGGTGCCGGTGGTGTCGTCGTCGGGCCGCTATGGCCGCGACCGACGGGCAGATCGTCGTCGCGGCGGCACGCTGGGCCGAGGAGGCGACCTACCTCAGGGAATTCGTCTCAAAGTATCGCCTGCCAGCGGTGATAAAGATTACAAAGGGCCAGTACGGTGGCCTGGGGGTGCCAACCCTTCCAGCGCCTAGCCTCCAGAGCACGGCCCTCCTGGTCTCGGCTGGCCGACGCCGAAAGATCGTCGCACAGGCGGTGAAGATCAAAGAGGGCCGCAGAGTGGTCGGTGTAGGACCCAGACTGGCGATACCCGACTCGTACGCTGGCTACTTCGAGATCCTGAGCGAGGAAGGTCGTGCTGTTAGAGGAATCGAATCGGTCAGCGAGCTCTGCAGAAGATGTCCAGAAGAAGGTGCCCTAGTGCGTGAGACCATACGCGGCATTGCCTGTAGAGTGGACGGCGAGTCTGGAATGGTGGTACCCGAGGGTACCAGGAGCCTAGCAGCTGGAGAGACCATCGTGATGGCTGGAGAGGTAGCTCTGCCAGGCCGTGGGAGATTTCTGCGCTGCGTGGACGTTAGGGGCGACAGTGTCCTGCTTGGTACCGATCAGCGAGGCAGATTCAGTGCCCTGGCCAGGGAGGACAACATCAGTGGGGTACACACCGCCAAGGCGTTGCTGAGCAAGCGTCTGCCGCTGACCGTTAGACTGGTCCACGGTCAGCGGCCCCGAGGACTCAAGTCTTCATCCCAGTTCGTCCCGGAGCTGAAGCTGCTCTCGACCTTCGAAGAGGAGCACGTGTTCGCTTTGCCCCTGCAGAGAGAAGGTGCTGCGGTGGCGCTGCCTCTAGCAGCTCCTCTGAAACTGGTCAAGGCCAGGAACGAGGAGGCCCTCAGGTCCATGCAGGAGTTTACCAGGTTGGTGGAGAGGGCATGCCGGTTGGTTGCCGACGTGGCAGATCGAGCACACGTTCTGGACGGTCGTCTGGGTGAGAACAAACAGCCATCCTCGAGGCAGACATCCAGGAGTGGGTCTGGATTTCTCAGGAGGTCATCAGCCAACTCGGACAACGCGCCTCTGGGCCATCACAGGAACAACAGCGTGGCCCATCATCATCACCATCATCACTATCACGCCGGTAACGGTCATCAGGCCTCGTCAGGCCACGTGGCCTACAGAGACTCAGAGAACCGTGTCCCGCCATCAGCCTGCACGGAGGAGTACGACGAGATCGATCAGATTTACGATTATGTTCGGGGTTTCGCGCCCTTGCCCAAAAGTGTTAGGTCACCTTACGAGAGCCCCTTGATAGCTGCTGCTGGACAAGGCTGCAGTCCACCTCTGACCCCCGTCACCGTTACGATCGCACCCCTTTTAGACGACAGACCGGAACCACCACCCATCGAGACCATACCCACGAAGAAGATTCAGGCGGAGAAGAGAACGAGGCGCGCGGTTAAGGAGGCACCTCAGCCAAGGATCGAGAAGCCACCCTTGGCTAAGTTGTACGTGAAGAACAATGGCACCCAGAGGGGACGTCCTCTGATGAGGCAAAAGAGCGCGTCACCCTTGAAAGAGACCCCGCCAGGGTACAAAGGTGGGTCACCGCTCTTCAACATCCGATACAAGAGCCTCACGAATCTTCAGCAGGCCATGGAACTCGATGGGACACTGGATTCGAGTCATTCTGGTGGCAGGACCTCTGGTGATTCCGGTGCAGGCGCTAAGCTGCCGGAAAAAAGGTAGGTTTTGATCTTTAATAATGCTTTAGTGGGTAGGTGCAGACTTGGACGCAAGCTCGTAAGTGAAAGTAAATGTTTTTATTATTCTTCGTCAGAAATGAAATTTATTTTACTGAGCTTCTCCTTGCTTGCAGATCGCGGCGTTTGAGTAGACCACGATCTCTCACCAATTTGGTTTGGGAGCTTCGAGGCGGAAGTGGCATGGGCTGCACGAGACCGGAAACACCGCCACCAGCGGTAACAGCACCCGCGCCACCTACGAAATGTGGACCACGTCTAGCTGTCACCGTCGTGGCACCTCGACGCGTCGGCACGCTCTACCTCTAACTCGTAAGTACACCTTCACTTTTCTTAATTTCTGGCGAAAGGTTTCACAGTTTATTAGGTGTACCAGGATGACCAAGTTCTAAGCTCGATTAAATATACAAGAAGCGTAACCTCAAGCCCGATTGAAATTCCAGGGCTCTCCACTTTAAAATCAACCCTAATTAAAAATTCAGCTCTCTTTACCCTAAATCTAACCCCAAGAAAAAAATCCAACACTCTGCAACCTAGACGCCTTGTTACCCAGGCATAGTATCCGGTTCTAAGATGAATGATGCAGTGAAGCTTCTTAGTCGTTAAATAGGCAACTCATCGGGAATGAGGACGACGATATCCTTTGAGCCAAGAGTTTTACGGGTGGCTGTAAAGGACGCTGGCTTCTACTCACCGCGCGACGATCCTTCCCTATTGCCTGACGAGTCCTTATTCGTTTAATCGCCGCCACCACAACCACCACTACCACCACCACCGGGCTAGGCTACCCTCCTCGATAGTCGTAATGATGTCTAGGATACCCAAGCCTGTCCGGAAGATTCAGGAAGTCCTCTAATCACCGGCTGCCGTTTATCCTGCCGGGAGCCATATTCCAAGCGCATCTCGATCACGTACCAGAGGCCATTACTTATTCCATTAAAAATATATTATAGAGGGCTCCTTGCGCGCGCGTGTTGATGCGATCCGAGCGATGCGTGATGTAGTTGCTGGGCCGCGTTGCGAATTGGCCACGGTAGTCGTGCGCAAGAGATTACATCGAATAAATTGGACGCGCTCCTCTTCACTTGTTGGATCCTCCCTCCCACCTCAGTTCGTTTCTTTCTCTCACAGCTGGAGAGACTTAGATTTTTCATGCAGGAGATGCAAGGAAAGGAAGGAGTCCGTGATGTAGTTGGAGACTGTACGTAGAGGGCTAGAATAGAACTATGAGAAATTGAGAAGCTACTCACTGGTGCTAGGGTTCATGTGAAAAGGTTTAGTTTATGGTCGCGTTTAGGTAATTCGTGTGAACTTATATCCTGAAATTTGGATAGTAGGTTAGACGATTGGAATAAGTGTTCATGCGTTAAAGTTAAGAAAAGTTTCTTGCTTGTCTTAAATTGCGTCAATATCACCAAGCTCACATTTGCCCATCGTCCTCAAGTATAATCACCTTTTCTCCGAACTATGAAACCCTAGTATTGCACTCAATGGACTTACCCTTGCCCAGAGTCCAACCCACTGTCATCTGACCACCAGAATTTCCCTACACAAATTCTCTATCCATCAAACCACGACACCTAAACGACTTACACTTGCTCAGAGTCCAACCCAGTGCCTTCTGATCACCAGGATTCTCCTGCAAAATCTCCAAAGCCTGCTCGCAGTTAGGTGGCATTAGAAACAACCGTATCGCGACCTTTCCCACCCCCTCGAGCCATAAATCTACGGCGATGATGCGCTTAAGACGGGAAGTTGACTACACGCATGGCTAGCAGTGATGAGCGCCTCTACCAGGCCCTCCTCTCACCGCGGAGTAAGCGAGACCAGGATAAGAACGAAGAGAGGGAAGAGCAGAGGAGGAGATACCGGTTAGCTATTCCGAGACGTGGAAATTAGCGAGGTCCGTGCGGGTTAATCTGCCGTGGTGTAACTTCTCCGGTGCCATTTAGCGGCGTGCCAATTCGCACGAGCGAGAAGGACTCGCCGCTGATCCTTGCTCGTGGAAAGCGTACGAAGGTGGTGGAGACCTGGTGAAGGAGAGGCAGAGGAGTGGAAAAAGCCCAACGGTCGACTTCTGACGACGGGGGAGCAGCCTCGGGGTACATAACGTCATCTTCGCTCAGTGCCGCGATATAATAGTCCTGGTTTGCCTCGAAGCCGCTCCGTGAACGGAATTAAACGAGACCAGGTTCAACGTCTGGACAAACCGTAGCTTCCGGTCGCCGGACCCGACCTCACCTGCCTCCTCCTTCTACCTTTCTCTTCTCTTGGCTGTGCATCTCCCACTCCTTGTGTCCACTCGCTCATCATCATACGCCTGCTCATTCTGATATTAGACCTGATTGCTCGGTCCAGAAGAAATGGACAATGTTGAAGGCTGATTGTTAGGCTTCACGAGGAAATGATGAGTTTTGGTGAATCGTTATTGACGAATATGTTCAATGACGTTTTAGCTTGGCCAGGTGGAACTGATGTGTTTAGGTTCTTCTAAATTTCTTAGGTCAGGGTTAGATCATCATTGCGGAGTAACAATTCAACATTAACTTGGGACCTTGAGACGTTCTTGAGTTAGGTTTGAAAAGATTATCTAATTAGGAATTGATGTATGAATTAACGACTTAGGTTATTCTTGGACAGGGCCTCTAAGAAAGTATTAGCAAACTACAGCAAACTTCCGAGAAATATCTTCGCGCCAAGAAATGTCTTGGCGCATGTAGGCGTGTTCTTCACTTTTCATCCTCTCTTTTCTTTCTTGCCGACCAAAGCACCCCGTCAACAATAACTTTTGGTAACACCTTTACGAGCCTGGTGGGGTTGTTAGGGAACGTTGCACGCTAAATTACTTGGCGTCAGCGTGTCGTCTGTGGCTAGCCACAAGCCAGCCAACTTTTTTTTCTCCACTTTACACGCAGGTGCTTTACTCGACGTATTTTGCACTCTGGCCACGTCCGTTTTACAACGGGGAAACGCGTCGTCGAAAATTACCATCCTGTCCCCCTTGAGAAATAGGCGTGACTTAGCTCGTGACCACGGAGCTAATCGCGGTACGCCGTTAATTAATTAATTAACGCCTATCGGAAAGGACACTTCGCTGATTGGCCGGTACCTGGAAATCTTCACTACTCGACCCCTTTGCTCTCTTTCTACATACAATCCAAACATCTCTCGTGGCAAATGAAATTTCACGAGGAAGTTTTTTTTTTAGATGTGATGAAAAAAATTCAGTGATTGAAATTAATAGATCCATTGGAAAATTCGTATTATCATTAAGAGAATAACGTTACTTTGTGAGTGAAATATTTCAAAGGCTAGGAAATTGATGGTAATTAGAAAGCGACCTCGATGCTTTTCAATTAATACAGCGTTCTAGTTTTCACTCGCTTGCGTGTTGCTTTATCTTTCATTAGTTCGTATGACAAGACGAGGCCAATAATTCGTTTTGATAATTCGTTTGCGAAACTTTTTCAACACTTTTTAAAGTTCACTCTATTTATTAAGCGACATCAATCGAACGGTCTGAAATTCTAATGTTACCGATGGGATTAGTAGGAAAAGTAACGAGATTCCTGCAAGTGGTTAATTAAGTTAGTCAATTTTTTGGAATTTACTGTTCAAGACAACTCAAATTTACTTCAATTTAATCATCCATCGAACCCCAGCCCAAACTATCCTTCATCAAAAAAGGACATCTAAACATTCTCTGAACAAGATATTGCAATTCAGGTCCATCCTAAAATATTTTTCAAACATCAGACAGTCAAATTGTTCATTTAAATTCACAAACAGGAACAACCTAAAATTCTAATCACCCATTGAACCCTATCCTTCATCAAAAAAGGACATCTAAACATTCTTTGAACAAGATATTGCAACTCAGATTCATCCTAAAATAATTTTCTGACATCAGACAACCAAATTATTAATTTAAATTCACAAACAGGAACAACCTAAAATTCTAATCACCCATCGAACCCTATCCTTCATCAAAAAAGGACATCTAAACATTCTCTGAACAAGATATTGCAACTCAGGTCCATCCTAAAATAATTTTCTGACATCAGACAACCAAATTATTAATTTAAATTCACAAACAGGAACAACCTAAAATTCTAATCACCCATTGAACCCTATCCTTCATCAAAAAAGGACATCTAAACATTCTCTGAACAAGATATTGCAACTCAGATCCATCCTAAAATAATTTTCTGACATCAGACAACCAAATTATCAATTTAAATTCACAAACAGGAACAACCTAAAATTCTAATCATCCATCGAACCCTATCCTTCATCAAAAAAGGACATCTAAGCATTCTCCGAGCAAGAGATTGCCTGCGCCACTCATCGTTTTCGCTTCGCGCCTCCCGAAATCATGCTAATTCATTGCATTACCGTTCGCATTCGATGCAAATCATTTGAAGGAACATTCGAGCTGTGGGCACACGCGCAGCCTCCCATTGTCCTGCCCACATATTCTTCTTTCGACGGAAGCCACGCGATTGCTCGTGACAAGAGGAGGAGAAAGACTCTCGGGGTCTAGCGGCGGAGAATTTCTGGGCTCGTCGTCGTCACTCTCCGTCTCCTTTCTCCTCCGTGTAAAACGGAGGCTCGTGACTTTTTTTTTTTTTCTTCTTCTTCTCTCATTCGTTTGGAGACTCGAAACGCGGAGGAGGAGGAGCAGGAGGGAAAGGAGGGACGATGATGATTCGTCGGAAGAGAGTTTCGTGTGGCGAAAGCTCTCTCTTGTATGGCACCCACACGTTTCTCCTTGTAAGGAATAGGAGGAGATTTCGTTGGAAATAAGGGACCATCTTTGGTGGAACATTGCATGAAGGTTTTTTTGTTCCTCCTATATATTTTTTTTTGTTTTCTCTTCCGTAGAAATTTCTAACGAGAAATGTCATTCCTTAACACTGGATTTGACTGGTTCAAATGAGAAATCGTGTTTATAAAAAATGTTCGGTAAATCTACTGTTAATTAAACTTCGGATAACATCGTTTTATAGTTTTTGGTCGAATTGGTCGAGAGTGAATTTTTTTTTCCTAGGAAAAAGTGGACATTTTTAATGACAAAAGTTAGGATGAATTTTTTATTTGTAAAGAAAAGTCGTACAAATTTTCTATGACAAAAGTTCCTCGTTATTTAAATTTCTCTACAAGAAATTTAACACCCGCTCCTTGTTTTAAATTTTGCAATAAATAATTCCATTGGTTTTCTGTGGAATGCAATGAGTTGGTCGAGGGTGAACCTTTTTCCTAAGGAAAAGTGGATATTTTTAACAACAAAAGTTAGGATGAATTTTTTATTTGTAAAGAAGAGTCGTAGAAACTTCCAGTAACTAAAGTTCCTCGTTATTAAATTTCTCAACAAGAAATTTAACACCAGCTCCTTGTTCTAAATTTTGCAATAAATAATTCCGTCGGTTTTCTGTGGGATGCAATGAATTGGTCGAGGGTGAACTTTTTCCTAGGGAAAAGTGGACATTTTTAACAACAAAAGTTAGGATGAATTTTTTATTTGTAAAGAAGAGTCGTACAAATTTTCTATGACAAAAGTTCCTCGTTATTTAAATTTCTTTGCAATAAATTTAACACCAGCTCCTTGTTCTAAATTTTGCAATAAATAATTCCGTCGGTTTTCTGTGAAGTGCAATCTTCCAGTGAATTTGTTGTTTATGCAAAATCGTATAGATCTCTCAACGAGAAAAGCCTTTTGTTATTTGAGAACGTTTTAAAATATAATCAAATAATTTTTGGTGAAGTGTAAATCGGTTAAATGTCTTGTTTACGTGGAAACTCTTAATTTCAAAAACTGTATTCATGGTGCTAAATTTAAGAGAAAAGAAAAAATAAGTCACTCCCTTTACAGTCGTGTCTAAAAATTAGCGAAAGCAAAATCTGAGAGGAAGACAAAAGCGGAAGTGGAGGATACAGTGCGAGGGATGGTTACGTAATTCGAAGCAGGAACGTAGCAACGTTATCGTCCCGATTCTCTTGGTCGAATCGTAACGTTCCACGGGCACGCCCGTCGTCCTTCACGCCCACGCGTTTCTCAGCTTCTTCTACAGTGGTGAGACGAGCTTCACCGGTCCGTAGAAAAGTGAGAAAAAGTTGTGGAGAAGGACGAGTGTGTGGAGAAAGGGCAAGAGGCACGAATAAAAGAAGGAGAGAGAGAGAGAGAGAGAGAAGAAAGAAATTGTAATTGTGTTAGTGTGCTGGCAGAGATAATTGCAAGTGGGGATAAAGGTGAGAGTGGAAAAGGAAGAGTCAAGTGGCAGTAGAAAAAGTCAGCGTCTGGTCAGACGGTGCAGTGATTTTATTCGATGCGATTTAGTTTGGTTCTTTATTACTTTTCCACTTGTACCTTTTTGCTTGCTTTTCTGAAATGATAAATACTTGTTGTGTTCTTTGTTAAATTCGTGTAAATCAGGTTTCTCTTGTCTGTTAATTTATTTCTTTAATTTGTTCTTTTGATGTTTTAATTTCTTTCTCTTAGTCTTTTGATTTCTTTGTCTTTTTATTTCATTTATTCCTCTTACCTCTTGATTTGTTTTCTTGTTTCTTGGTTTTTAATTTGTTTTTCGTGTTTTTTTCATTTCACTCTCGTCTCTTAATTTCTCTTTCTCGCGTTCCAATTTCTGCTGCTTGTCTTTTAATGTTTGTCTAGGGTTCTCTGAAATTCTTTCTCTTGTCTCTTGAATCTTTTCCTGTCTTTTTTGTTTTAATTTCTTTAAGTTACTTGTCTTTAATTATACTCTCTGCTACTTCTCTATCTTTTTGTTAATTTTTTTTCTGGCTCTCCTTTGTCTAATTTTCCTGTTTTTAATAACTCCCTCTCTCTTTTGCTTTTTCTCTCTTTAAATTATACATTGACCTCTCTCTCTCTCTCACTGTTAATTTTTATTTCTAACCCTCTCCCCTCTCTAACTCTCCTATCTTTAAAAACTCTCTCTCTCTCTTTTTCTTCAACTTTCATTTTCATCAATTCTCACTCATCCTTCTCTCTTTAAATTATACATTGACTTCTCTCTCTCTCACTGTGATTTTTTTTTTTTAAACCCACCCCTCTCTAACTTTCCTCTTTTTAACAACACACACACACACACACACACACACACACTCTCTCTCTCTCTCTCTCTCTCTCTCTCTCTCTCTTTATCTCTAACTTTCATTTTCATCAATTCTCTCTCATCCTTCTCTCATTAACTATCCTCTCTCGCTCTTTCCCCATCTTTCTCCTTCACCAATTCCTTCTCACCCCTCTCTCTCTCTCTCTCTCTCTCTCTCTCTTTCCTTAAATCTCCTCTTCATCAACAAAATCCTCATAATCCACCAGGAAAAATATCCTACTAGCCAGACATCCTTTTCTCCTTAAGGATCCACCTGGAATTACAAGCCACCTTCACTCCTACAGGCGCACTAACGCGTTTCTGCGTGGGCGGATACCAGTAGCTGGCTCGACGCACGGCCGGTTGATCGGCCTGTTGGACCGTGACGTGCCAACCACTACCACTTTATTATTACTACTGCACTCCCTCGTAGTACCGAGGAGTGAGGACTCGGTGAATACCGGCGCGTTTCTTCTCTTCTTCTCTTTCTTCTTCTTCTTTCTTCTTTATTTCTCTTCTTCTTCTTCTTCTGCTTCTGCTTCTTCTTCTTCTCTTTCTCCTCTTCTTCGTGATTGAGCCAGCGCGCGAGTGTGTTACGCGCACTGCCTTTAAAAGAGGCTTTATTACACTTGCGCCGATGAAATTGTGCATACGAGACGTGGCTTAGAATACGTTCCTTTACCTTAGCCGAGAGTGCTCCGCGCTCCGGTCTAACCAGTCGTAGGATCAACTAGCACGCGCACGTTGAAATTTTACCGCGGTTTGTTCTTGGGTCTTTTGATTTTGAAAAGAGTCGATTTTTACCGAGAGTTCGATAGTTGCTGCGATTTTATTGGTGTTGGTGGTTCATTTTTTGGATCTGATCTTCGAGATTTTTTGGCGAATAAAATTATTATTATTATTGTTGTTGTTGTTATTGTTGAGACATTCTGTGAAAGAGTGAGAATAGAATTTCTTATTTTATTGTGAAATTTGAAATTTTTCTTTTTTCACCTATTTTTTTTTTTATGCTTCTATGAGTTAAGGCCTTGAAATTTTACTGCGGTTTATTCTTGAGTCTTTCGATTTTGCCAAGAGTCGATTTTCTTGAGAGTTCGATAGTTGCTGTGAGTTTGTTGTTGTTGGTGAGTTTGTTGGTAATTTTTTGAATTTGATATTCGAGATTTTTTTGCGAATAAAATTATTATTATTCTTGTTGTTGTTGTTGTTGTTGTTCTTATCTGGCCTTTGTTTGGATAATACGTAGAGACCTTTTCTGAAAGAGTGAGAATAGGATTTCTTATTTTATTGTGAGATTTGGAATTTTTCTTTCTTCACCTATTTTTTTTTTCTGCTTTTATGAGTTAATTCGTGTGAAAGAATGTTTTAGTGGCTAGTTAAAGCGTTGAAAGTTTACCGCGATTTGTTCTTGAGTCTTTCGATTTTGCCAAGAGTCGATTTTCTTGAAAGTTCGATAGTTGCTGTGAGTTTGTTGGTGTTGGTCATTAATTTTTTGGATTTGATCTTTGAGATTCTTTGGTGAATAAAATTATTATTATTATTATTATTGTTTTTGTTGTTGTTCTTGTTCTTGGCCTTTGTTTGGATAATACGTAGAGATCTTCTCTGAAAGAGTGAGCATAGGATTTCTTATTTTATCGTGGTATCCTGAATTTTTCTTTTTTCCTTTCTTATCGATTTTTCATCGATCAAATTTTTGATTAATCAAATAAAAATTCTTCAATTTTTCTTCAAAATTCCTCATGCGTCTATTAAACGAAATATCTTACGTACAATAAATTGCTTAAAACACTATCACGATTAAAAGTATTTCGTAAATTCAAGAATTTCTCGTCACTCCAACTACGTTAATCGAGCGTGTCCTTTTCTCTAGTCGAGAAATCGGGTCGCCACAGTTCCACCGAACTCGAACATCTCAGGAGCAGAGCAGCAGCTTTTACGATCTAATCTCTCCTTCTTACTCTCGCCTTCGATCTCTCGCTGCTCTCCTTCGCGCTCGATTGCTCGCGAGACCGAGAGCGCATCGAGCGCCAACCTCAGTTCCTCTTCATGGTCCGCTTTTCCTTCGACGATTCTCTCTTTCCGTTTGTGCTCCTCTTCTCGTCCTGCTGACAAGGATGAGGAGCAGATTGACGAGAACACGTGTTGTAATTCTTGGATCTTGTGATTTTTTAATAATAATTTTAACCAGTTAACTGCGTTCGACGTATATACACGTCAATCCAATTTTTTTATATTCTTCATCGTGAACAATAAAAAACACTTACCATTCGACATAAATACTAAAAATTGAAACTCGAAAAAAAGATTCCACAGCTAACTGGTTAATAATCAAGTATTTTAGATTGTAGGTTTATTTTCTTTTTTGTTAGCAAGAATTTAGAGGATTGATTTTTAATTTCAGGTTGAGAGGATTTTTTTAGTTATTGGAATGTTTGGGGAGGGAATGTTGAAATTGTGATTTTTACAGAAGAATTTGTTTATTGAAAAATTGTAACAATTTGGAATTGATTTCTTTATAAATACGTATAATTGTATTTAGTACAGAAGAATTTATGTATCAGTGGATACTACATGTGTTTCCGTACACATTGATGACGCTTATTGCACAATAATGTTTTTATTAATTTACTTCGTTTATTAAAATTCCTTATTAAAGTTTGCCTTATTAAAGCTGGCAAATTTAAAAAAGTATTTTTTCTTACTCCTTTTATAGGACTGTACTGCAAAGTAAAGATCGTAATCTCACTTTCCACTGAGACGTCAAAAAAAATATTTTCTCTTATGTATTACAAAGCAAAAATCGTAATCTCACTTATTGTTAGTATAAAAAATTTACTATATTATAAAGCAAAAATCATAATCTCACTTACTACGAAAAATTTACTATATTATAAAACAAAAATCATAATCTCACTTTCTACCAAAAATTTAATCTACTAAAAATTTCCTCTACCAAAAATTTTATCTACCAAAAATTTCATCTACCAAAAATTTCATCTACCAAAAATTTCATCTACCAAAAATTTCATCTACCAAAAATTTCACCTACCAGAAACTTCATCTATCAGAAACTTCATTTACCAAAAATTGCACGTACCACAAATTTCACCTACCAAAAAAATTACCTAGAATCTATTAACACTACCCACCAAAAATTTCATCCAAAAATATGGAGATCATCTTTTATATATGGAGATTTAGTAAATGATATGTATATAAAAAAAATCTCTTCTCTATACTTAGTGTTAAAGCTTTTATAGTACTTTATTAAAAAGCAAAAATCGTAATCTCACCTACCACCAAAAATTTCCTCTACCAAAAATTTCCTCTACCAAAAATTTCATCTACCAATAATTTCATCTACCAAAAATTTCATCTAAAAATATGGATTAGTAAATATAATTTATATTTGTAATATGTAATATGATTTAGTAAATGACCCCATTTACGAAATTTCCATATATAAAAAAAATTCTCTTCAGTAAACTTAGCGTTAAACCTTACCACCGGCATCTCTAAAAGAATCTTTTCTCCGACCCCTTTTACGGGACCCACGGCCGTATTACAATACAAAGCGAGTGTTGCACGTGCAAAAGGACCAGTCCCTCACCGATCATTAGAACCTCCGATTATCCTCGGTGCTTTTAGCGATACTGGAAAATGTTTGACGTCTCGCCTCTCCACCACCATCTCCTACGTCCAAGCGACCAAGAGCACCGAGAGGTTCCAAGAAGTGTGCTCACCGGTGGGTGGTCTCCATTCAGAGATGTTTATGGCTGTGTCGTGCCAATGTGGCCGCACGTTGCGATTAGGGCCTCGTACTCCTCGCCTTTTCTTTCTCCTTTCCCTTCTCATTCTCTTTTTCCATTATTTCCAATTCCATTTGCGCGCTTTCACGTTCGTGCGAGGGCCCACGATGCAGCAAACCAATGGACCACGAGCTAAAAATAATAATTCGCCTCGGATAATAATTTCGTTTCTCAGCTTTGTCCACGGTAACTTTTCGACTCTTGTTAATTATGATTTTTATCCTTGGAACAATGTGAAGAGGGAGTTGCACTTGATCTTGAACTCGATTCTTAATTCCACGATCGAATAACTATTATTTTTATTTCAAATTGGATTTCTTATTTCATTCTTATGAGTTCATTTTACTGGATAGTTTCGTTTCTTAGCTTTATCCACGGTAACTTTTCGACTCTTGTTAATTATGATCTTTATCCTTGGAACAATGTGAAGAGAGACTTTTGCACTTGATCTTGAACTCGATCCTTAATTCCACGATCGAATAACTCTTATTTTTATTTCAAATTGGATTTCTTATTTTATTGTGGGATTTGAAATTTTTATTTTTTTATCTATTTGTTGGTTGCTCTTATAAGTTATTTTTACTGGATAGTTTCGTTTCTCAGTTTTATCCACGGTAATTTTTCGACTCTTGTTCATTACGATCTTTATCCTTGGAACAATGTGAAGATGGAGTTGCACTCGATCTTGAACTCGATTCTTAATTTTACAATCGAATAACAATTTTTCTTATTTTATTGTGGGATTTGGAATTGGAAGGATGTTTTACTGGATAATTTCGTTTCTCAACTTTATCCACGGTAACTTTTCGACTCTTGTTAATTACGATTTTTATCCTTGGAACAATGTGAACAGGGAGTTGCACTTGATCTTGAACTCGATTCTTAATTCCACGATCGAATAACTATTATTTTTATTTCAAATTGGATTTCTTATTTCATTCTTATGAGTTCATTTTACTGGATAGTTTCGTTTCTTAGCTTTATCCACAGAAACTTTTCGACTCTTGTTAATTACGATCTTTATCCTTGGAACAATGTGAAAAGGAACTTTTGCACTTGATCTTAAACTCGATTCTTAATTTTACAATCGAATAATTTTTCTTATTTTATTGTGAGATTTGGAATTTTTATTTTTTTATCTATTTGTTGGTTGCTCTTATGAGTTAATTTTACTGGATAGTTTCGATTCTCAGATTATCCACAGAAACTTTTCGACTCTTGTTAATTATGAACTTAATCCTTGGAACAATGTGAAAAGAGACTTGCACTCGATCTTGAACTCGATTCTTAATTTCACAATCGAATAACAATTATTCTTATTTCAAATTGGAATTTCTTATTTTATTGTGGGATTTGGAATTTTTATTTTTTTATCTCTTTTTTTTTGGTACTCTTATGAGTTTTAATTCGTGTGGAAAAATATTTGACTGGATAGTTTCGATTCTCAGATTTGGACTCTTATTAATTACGATCTTTATCTTTGGAACAATGTAAAAAGGGACTTGCACGATAATAATAAGTTCAATCTTGAACTCGATCCTTAATCTTACAAACGACTAACAATTATTTTCATTTCAATGTTAAGTCAATCGTGACATTTATCTTTGCAATAATTGAAAGAAAACTCGCAAGGATTAGAAATTTAATTTACTTCTCCTACTATCTTATCACTCACTTTCTTTTTTTTTTTTTTTTTTTAATTCAGCCTTATGAACTGTTCCACCAATCAAACTTTCCTTTTTATCATAAAAAAATCGTCTTTACCTCCTTCACTAAAATAACCATTAAATTTTCAAACACACTTCCTTTTCGATCTTTCCAAAAAAATTACTTGTAAAGATTAGCAGAGCTCTTCGAGCTAAAATCCTCGCATATGAAATAGGTTATCGCATTCTAGGGTTATCGTTCCATTTACGACGCGCGGGCCGAGATAAATCACGCGAATCCTTTTAAGAGCTCCTTTAACGCGCTCTTAACGCTGTAACGCAGTTACATCGTCGATTACCCAGAGAAAATCGCCTCGTCCCGATTACAAGAGGAAGAAAGGCACTGCGCGTGCCACTTCCTGACCTAATCCATTTTCGTTTCATGCACCGATAAGCAAATGGCGCGTGCTTACCAAGTGAATTCCCTCGCGCTCTTTCCCTCCATCGAAATTTCGGGCCCATTTGAACACGCGACAGTTCGTTTTCTCGTCGATTAATTTTCTTTTCTTCTTGTTTTTTTTTCTTTTACGAATGATTTTTTCTTCTTCTTATTCTTGCGGTCAATTTTTGGAGTTCAATTCTGATTTATTTATTTTTTTTTTTATCGTCCTCTCGTCCATTATTTTACTTTTTCTTTTAGAAATGATTTTCTCTTCTTTTTATCCTGGCGGTAAATTTTTGGAGTTCAATTCTCATTTATTTATTTATTTATTTTGATCGTCCTCTCGTCCATTATTTTACTTTTTCTTTTAGAAATGATTTTTTCTTCTTTTTATTCTTGTGGTAAATTTTTGGAGTTCAATTCTCATTTATTTATTTTGATCGTCCTCTCGTCCATTATTTGACTTTTTCTTTTAGAAATGATTTTCTCTTCTTTTTATCCTTGCGGTAAATTTTTGGAGTTCAATTCTGATTTATTTTTTTTTTTCATCCTCCTCTCGTCCATTATTTTACTTTTTCTTTTAGGAATGATTTTTTCTTCTCTTTATTCTTGCGGTAAATTTTTGGAGATCAATCTTGATTTATTTATTTATTTCTTACTGTGTATATGTAAATTGGAAATTTTGTAGGTGTACTTGGTACAGTTAGATAGAAATATACGAGTTGATTATCTTTTTGTGAATTAGAAAATCATTTGACTCGGAAATAAATTAACAGCATAAAATCTAAAAGCAAATTAATAGACTAAAATCTTTTTCAATATGAATAGAAAGTTTTTCTACATTATGCATATTAACTTTATATTCGTATCATCTCCAATATTGACCAATATTCAAATTAATTATCTTTCATCGATTAAAAAACCATTTGACCCGGAAACAAACTAACAAAACAAAATCCCTCAGCAGAAAATAAATTTATTCCCAGAAAGAAATCTGACGAATCATCCCCAATATTAATCAATATTCAAATGAATTATCTTTGATCAATTGAAAAATCATTTGACCCGGAAACAAATTAACAGCATAAAATGTAATAAAAGCAAATTAATAGACTAAAATGTTTAAAATACGAATAGAAAGTTTTTCTACATTATGCATATTAACTTTATATGCGTATCATCCTCAATATCAACCAATATTCAAATTAATTATTCTTCATCGATTAAAAAACCATTTGACCTGGAAACAAACTAACAGAACAAAATCCCTCACCAGAAAATAAATTTATTCCCAGAAAGAAATCTGACGAATCATCCCCAATATTAATCAATATTCAAATTAATTATCTTTCATCGATTAAAGAACCATTTGACCCGGAAACAAACTAACAAAACAAAATCCCTCACCAGAAAATAAATTTATTCCCAGAAAGAAATCTGACGAACCATTCCCAATATTAATCAACATTAAAATTAATTATCTTTGATCAATTGAAAAATCATTTGACCCGGAAACAAACTAACAAAACAAAATCCCTCAGCAGAAAATAAATTTATTCCCAGAAAGAAATCTGACGAACCATCACCAATATTAGTCAACATTCAAATTAATTATCTTTGATCAATTGAAAAATCATTTGACCCGGAAACAAATCAATAGCATACGATCTTTCATCGAACATAAAAAATCCTTCGGTTCAAACGAACGATGAATTTCTCCTCGCCAGAAAGCAAATCTATTCCCATGGAGAAATCTGACGAAGCGTCGACGATGCTAATCGATATTCTAATCGATACTCTAATCGGCCAATCGATGCCTAGGGCATTCTCGCGCGCAATATCCTTCCATAACGGGACACCAAGCCAGTGTTTCTCTCGTTTCGCTCCACGACTTCGATAATTCTCCTCCACGTGATCTCCCTTCGTACCTGGAGAGAACACTCGGAGACGACTTCCGGTTTGCCATTGGCAGAGAGAGAGAGAAAGAGAGAGAGAGAGAGAGAAAGAGGGAAAGAGAGAAAGAAAGAGAAAGAGAAACACACACACATACACGGAGAGAGAGAGAGAGAGAGAGAGGAAGAAGAAGAAGAAAAAAGAAAAGGAAATAATTCAGTGGGACCACCGTAATGATAGAAACTATCCGATTTAATGCGCGGTCAGTGGTCCCCTCCACTCTTGTCGATAATATTACGGAAGGCTCGGTGAGCTTGTAAAATAAAAGAGACGTGGACGAGAAGGAAGAAGGAAGCGAGTCCCTCGACACTCCAATTGTAATCTCGTGATGCGTAAATAAATGATTCCAGTGATTACACGATTCACCATTATCTGGTGAATTGTTACGTTAGTGTTCGAGGAAGTGAGTGTATTTTTATCGATTACGCGGAACTTTCAATTGTCCGTACAACAAATTCCATTATTCTCTCAACGAAAGGATCGAAAGTGCAAAATGAATCCTTCACTTCAGTCTTCGGACTGGACGAAGAGAAAAAAAGCAAAAATACAGAGAGAATTGTTATTAATATTTCACTACACTGTTCCAACTGTACTTTCGTTTGCGTAAAAACGAACAAAATAACAACAATAAAAATCCGTTCTTCGAACTGTGTCCCTTTCCATGATAAAAAAAAAAAAGAAAAGAAAGAAAGATAGAGAAAAGAAAAGCAGAAGGTCGATGAGAACTCGAAGAATGATTTTTTTGCAGCCTCATCCCCTAACCCTTAACTTTTAAAGGTCGGGAGTGGTTCCAAAAAAGACCACTCTGGTAAACAATATTTTTTACGTTTTTTTAAGGGATAATTCGATGTGCTGAATACGGAAAAAATAAATCGATTTGCATTGAAAATTTCCCGTCCTCTAAAGGTTAAAGTATCGTGCTGGACGAAAGAAGCGCGTGTTTACGGCGCCTGGAACTGCCTAATTTTCCCTCTCGAGCGTGTAAACTAGCACTACGACAACAACGTGTAGGCAGAGAGGGCACAAGGGTAAAGCGGAGGAGGTGGTGAAGAAGGAGGATGAGGAGGAAAAGGAAGAGAAGGATGATGGCGAGGAGGATGAGGAAACGAGGATGACGAAAAGTAAGAGGAGGAGAAGAAGAAGGAGGAGGAGGGGGGTGAGGACGAAAAGGAAAAGAAGGAGGAGGAAAAGGAAGAGAAGGAGGAGGAAAAGGAAGAGAAGGAGGAGGAAAAGAAAGAAAAGGAGGAGGAAAAGAAAGAAAAGGAGGAGGAAAAGGAGAAGAAGGATGAGAATGAGAAGGAAAAGGGAGAGAAAGAGGAGGGAAAGGAAGAAAAGGAGGAGGAAAAGGAGGATGAGGAGGAAAAGAAAGAGGAGGAGCAGAAAAAGGAAGAGAAGGCGGAGGAAAAGGAAGAAAAGGAGGAGAAGGAGGAGGAAAGGGAGGATGAGGATGACGAAAAGCAAGAGGAGGAGGAAAAGGAGAAGAAGGATGAGGATGAGATGGAAAAGGAAGAGAAGGAGGAGGAAAAGGAAGAAAAGGAGGAGGAAAAGGAAAAGAAGGAGCAGAAAAAGAAAGAGGAGGAGCAGAAAAAGAAAGAGGAGGAGCAGAAAAAGAAAGAGGAGGAGCAGAAAAAGGAAGAGAAGGCGGAGAAAAAGGACGAAAAGGAGGAGGAAAAGGAAGAGAAGGAGGAGGAAAGGGAGGATGAGGATGACGAAAAGCAAGAGGAGGAGGAAAAGGAGGAGAAGAAGGATGAGGATGAGAAGGAAAAGGAAGAGAAGGAGGAGGAAAAGGAAGAAAAGGAGGAGGAAAAGGAAGAGAAGGAGGAGGAGGACAAGGAGGAGGAGGTGGAGGAACGAAGAATTTCAGCCGTGGACGGTGCCGTTACTTCGTGGAATGCGTACGCACACACCACACTCGTGAGAGAGACTCTCCCGCATGCGTCGCCGTTGGAATGCCCGCGCGTGAACGTGGCGATTCGTCCCCCGGATTACAACCGGTAGCAGCAGCCCCCGTTGGTGCGAGAGGAATTTCGTAGGGAGATCTCCTCCGAGGAGGCCAGAAGCGTGCCAGATCGTGCCACTGACGATCAGCAGTCGGTGTTGCTGGAAAGAGAAAGAGAGAGGGTGGAGGAGATGTTGTAAGAAGGAAAATGGAGGTGTTTGTATATTTTTTTTTTGGAGGATTTTGAATTTTTACTGGGGATTGTGAAAATTCAGGTTTGATAGGGTACATTGGTTTGGAGTGGAGTGTTTTTTTTTTTAGGATTCTTCTCTTTTGAAATTTGCTGGTAGAAAGAGAAAGAAAGAATGGAGGATGTTATAAAAAGGAAGATGGAGGTGTTTGTATGTTTTTTGGAGGATTTTGAATTTTTATTGGGGATTGAGAAAATTCAGGTTTGATAGGGTAGATTGATTTGGAGTAAAGTCTGGTGTTTGTATTTTTTTGGAGGATTTTGAACTTTTACTGAGGATTGAGAAAATTCAGGTTTGATAGAGTAGATTGGTTTGGAGTAGAGTGTTTTTTTAAGATTCTTTTCTTTTGCTGGTAGATGGAGAAAGAAAGAATGGAGGTTGTTACAGAAAGGAAGATGGAGGTGTTTGTATGTTTTTGGAGGATTTTGAAGTTTTACTGAGGATTAAGAAAATTCAAGTTCGATAGGGTAGATTGGTTTGAAGTAGAGTGTCTTTTTTTTAGGATTCTTCTCTTTTGAAATAATCCTCTCGAGGATTCATTCCTCCAAACTCTCTTCTAAAAGTCCAGACGACGTAACACACTGAAATCCACCATATAAAACAACGAACTAATCATAACATAAAAAAAAAAGAAAACAACAAGAGACACTGTCACAAGAGTACAAGAAAACCCTCGAAAGCACACACCGCTCCTTATTGTTGAACGAAGTGCGTCTCGTTCGCAAGAGGAACAAAAAGAATGAAGGAAGAAGGCAAAGTGAAGAGAAGCGGGAAAAATAAAGGAGAAAATGAAGGAACCGACGAAAGAAGGAAAATAAATAAAGAAAGAAAAAAGTGAGAAAAGTAGGAAAAAAAAGGGACACGTATAAAATTAATCGTTGAGCGTGCTCGGATGCTCGATCGTCCGCGCAGATCTTAGGGGAGAGAGCGTCGACAGAAACTCTCTCTCTCTCTCTCTCTCTCTCTCTCTCTCTCTTTCTTTCTCTCTGTTGAAAATAAAGAAAGAAAGAATGAAAGAAAGAGAAGAAGAAGAAGAAGAAGAGAAAAGCGCTGTAGGGCTCATCGTCGCGCGCGCGCACGCGAGGTAAGAAGAGAAAGAGTGGGGAGGATATAAAATGTACGGGTTATTGTCGCCAGGCCCCTTACCGACAGCTGCTCGTTAGTTGTTGCCAGCCGCGGAGGTGAACCAGTCGAAGCCATATAAGCGTGCGAGGTACGTGTGTAAATGCCCGTTGTGCTTTAAAGGGTGAGTGTATGTGTGTTTTTGTGTGTGTGGTGTGTGTTTGATGTGTGTGTGGAAGGGTTTTCTACGTGTGAGAAGATAGGAGAGTGAGGAAGAGAGGAAAAGGGATGGAAGGAGTGGAAGAAGGAAGGGTGGAAAAGGTGAGGAGGTGGTGAGAAGGAAGTTGAAAACAGAGAGAGAGAAAAGGAGAGAGAGAGAGAGAGAGAGAGAAAATGGAAAGTTGAAAAGATAGAAATAGGACAAATGAGAGATAATTATTGTTTTTATTATTGTTTAGAATGAATCACATTTTACAACTGGTTAGAAAGATGGAAATCAGAAATAGGACAAATGTGAGATAATTATTATTTTTAATAAATGCCATATTTAGTAATTATTGTTTAGAATAAATCAAATTTTACAACGGGTTAGAAAGATGGAAATTAGAAATAGGACAAATGAGAGATAATTATTATTTTTAATAAATGCCATATTTAGTAATTATTGTTTAGAATAAATCAAATTTTACAGCAGGTTAGAAAGATGGAAATTAGAAATAGGACAAATTAGAGATAATTATTGTTTTTATTATTGTTTAGAATTAATCAAATTTTACAACAGGTCACAGAGATGGAAATCAGAAATAGACCAAATGAGAGATAATTATTGTTTTTATTATTGTTCAGAATAAATCAAATTTTACAACAGGTTAGAAAGATGGAAATTAGAAATAGGACAAATGAGAGATAATTATTGTTTTTATTATTGTTCAGAATAAATCAAATTTTACAACAGGTCAGAGAGATGAAAATCAGAAATAGGAAAAATGAGAGATAATTCTTGTTTTTATTATTGTTTAGAATAAATCAAATTTTACAACAGGTTAGAGAGATGGAAATCAGAAATAGGAAAAATTAGAGATAATTATTGTTTTTGTTATTGTTTAGAATAAATCAAATTTTACAACAGGTCAGAGAGATGGAAATTAGAAATAGGACAAATTAGAGATAATTATTGTTTTTGTTATTGTTTAGAATAAATCAAATTTTACAACAGGTTAGAAAGATGGAAATTAGAAATAGGACAAATGAGAGATAATTATTGTTTTTATTATTGTTTAGAATAAATCAAATTTTACAACAGGTTAGAGAGATGGAAATTAGAAATAGGAAAAATTAGAGTCTTCTTATATATTTTTGTTCTGTCTCTCCTCTTCTTATTGTATTTTCTTGTTCTGTCTCTTCTTCTTCTTCTTCTTCTCTCCTCCAGCCAGGCATAACTAATATATCGACGGTTGCACTCACCTTCGAAGCCAAGTCCCTTTCCGTTCGTCCTTTCTGTTCCTTTCTGTTCTCCTCCGCACCCACCGCGACTAGCTCACCTCGTGACGGTCGATGGAAACGTGCAACATGCTATTCTCTTGACCCTCGTGGCGAAGAAAGAAAATTCAAATTGATTTCCTTTTTTTCTAACGGTGGATAATGTAATTTGCATTATGTAATTATGTCTTCGTGAATTTGATTATTAGAATTGTGCTCTGAGACACTTCTCTATAGAAAGTAATATAATAATAATCTTTGGAGAATGTAAACCTTTATTGGAGCTGTGTCATAGGTGTTTCTTCAGGCAAGATAGGTGAAGACTTGAGGAGGAGAAGATTTATCAAATTAGGTTGCAAATTATTCCCTGAAACCGTGTAAAATTACGTATTCTGTAATCTGTACATTTGAAATTACGTCACAGGATTTGGAAGAGACGTAGGTAGGAGAAGATTTATCAAATTAAGTTGCAAATTATTCCCTTACACCGTGTACAATTATGTATACTGTACTCTGTATATTTGCAACTACATCACAGGATTTGGAAAAGACGTGGGTAGGAGAAGATTTATCAAATTAGATTGTAAATTATTCCCTTACACCGTGTACAATTACATATACTGTAATCTGTATATTTGGAACTACATCACAGGATTTGGAAAATACGTAGGTAGGAGAAGATTTATCAAATTAAGTTGCAAATTATTCCTCGAAATCGTGTAAAATTACGTATTCTGTAATCTGTATATTTAAAATTACGTCACAAGAATATTGTTACCCAGAATTGGTGAAGACGTGGAGAGAAGAAGGTTTATCAAATTAGGTTGCAAATTATTCTCTTACACCGTGTGCAATTACGTATTCTGTAATCTGTATATTTGAAATTACGTCACAGAATTTTGAAAAGACGTGGGTATGAGAAGATTTATCAAATTAGATTGCAAATTATTCTTTTACACCGTGTACAATTACGTATCCTCTAAGCCAGTGATAGCAAACCTTTTTGAGAAGCGTGTAAAATTTTGTTAATTATTTCTCTTACTACAACCTCGTCATTCACAAAGTCAGTGGTGTCGCTTGGAAAGAGGAAAGAGAGGATGGTATAAAAAAATACTTTTACAAGTAAAATCAATTCATAAGTAAAAACTGAGATTGTAAAAATCTGTAGAATCTACGTCACAGGATTATCGTCACGTTCCTTTTTACATTTAAGTCAAACGAATTTACAACTCGACAACACAAAGTCGTCGAATATCTACTTCTCTATTTTAAACTCACGAATATCCACTTCGTTATTCCTTTAACGTCTGGACCATTGTCCTTCTGCTTTACCGAACGTCTCGTGAAATAATCTGAAATTACGATAATTATCCTTAAGCCCTAACCAAGTATTCTCTTTATCTCTCTCTCTCTCTCTCTCTTTCTTCTCATTCTCTCGTCTTTTCTTAACCATAACGCCTCTTTTCTCGAATTTATTAATTAATTATCTACCTTTAAGAAAAATCAATGAAAAAGTATCCAAGACCTTCAAATAATTTCCAAGCCCCCACGAGCCTCATTCTACAAACAATTTCACGGACAAAAATATCCACCGTGCTTTAAGTGGAACAATTTTTAACGGTGCCCCTCTAATTTGCATCGAGCATCGACTACCAGTTTAATTAACGGGTAATTAATTAATCGCGGGCTTGCAATTAATTAGGGAGTGGAGGACGGTGAATTTCTTGATTCTTTCTTCCTTTCTTTTTTGTCTCTTGCTTTCTTGGTGAGTCGTGAAATTTCTACCCACGAGCTTCTTCGTACTTCCAATGCCATAATAATCTTCAACATGCTCCTTTCTGTTTTTGTTTTCTCTCCTTGTCATTCTATTTGAAATTAAGAAGAGAATCTTCTCTTTCTGTTTTTATTTTCTCTCCTTGTCATTCTATTTGAAATTAAGAAGAGAATCTTCTCTTTCTTTTTTTATTTTCTCTCCATGTCATTCTATTTGAAATTAAGGAGAGAATCTTCTCTTTCTGTTTTTGTTTTCTCTCCTTGTCATTCTATTTGAAATTAAGAAGAGAATCTTCTATTTCTGTTTTTATTTTCTCTCCTTGTCATTCTATTTGAAATTAAGAAGAGAATCTTCTCTCTCTTTTTAATTTCTCTCCTTCTCATTCTACTTGAAATGAAGGAGAGAATTCTCTCTCTCCCTCCTTTTCTTTTCTCTTAATCTGCTTCAAATTAAGGAAAGGATTCGCTCTCTCTCTCTCTTTTTATTTTCTCTCCTTATTCTACTTTAAATGAAGGAGAGATTTCTCTGGCTCTCTTTGTATTTTCTCTCCTTATTCTATTTCAAATTAAGGAGAGAATCATCTCCCTCTTTTGATTTCCTCTCCTTGTCATTCTACTTTAAATGAAGGAGAGAATTCTCTCTCTCCCTCCTTTTCTTTTCTCTTAATCTGTTTCAAATTAAGGAGAGGATTCGCTCTCTCTCTCTCTTTTTATTTTCTCTCCTTATTCTACTTTAAATGAAGGAGAGATTTCTCTCTCTCTCTCTCTTTATTTTCTCTCCTTATTCTATTTCAAATGAAGGAGAGAATTCTCTCTCTCTTTATTTAATTTCTCTCCTTCTCATTCTATTTCAAACGAAGCAGAGAATCTTCTCTCTCTCATTCTCCTTTCTATCTGAGAAGTGTTCCTCTCTCTCGTGCGCCGGCCGTGTCATTGGGTCACTAGAAAATTTTCCAGATGAGCGACTCCGCTACGACCCCCGACGTTCCACCGCGCGGTAAATTGCCTCGAGATCTTAAACTGAGATCTCTCTCTCTCTTTCTCTCTCCTTCTACCTTCTCGCCGTTTAACGAAGCTCGAAATTTTTCAATTAATTATTCGCGTGAAAGGTGGACAAAAATTGGAGCGCGGTGAAAGTGTTGGAGTGTCGATGGTGAACGTCTTTGTTCCTCTTTTTTTTTCTTGTTTCTTTAGACAATGGATTATTTTTTTTTCTGGTCTCGTTAGACAATGGATTATTTTTTTTTCTGGTCTCTTTAGACAATGGATTATTTTTTTTCTGGTCTGTTTAAACAATGGATTATTTTTCTCTCTCCTCTCTTTTCACGAATAAAAGGAACAATCGATCGATGAATGACATCGATCATGATAATCGAAGAAAGGGTCTTTACGCTTGATTATTTCGTTTGCTCGTATTTAAAATTTCGCTCTTTAAAAAATCGTTCTTAAATAACAGAGAATTAATGAACGAATTAACGAAGCAACAATATAAAGTACAACGATAAAACCAAGATTTCAATTTAATATATAAACCCGTTGCGGATTAAAAAGAAATGAAGGAAAAGAAGCAAATTTTCTTTTTATCATTTCTTATGTGCACCGTTTATTTTGAAAGTGGCACAAGTCCATTTGAGAAAAAAAAGAAAACTTAAAACTAGTTATCAATGAGAAAAGTTCACACTAAATAGATCACGAATTATGTGATGTCTCATTTTTTTTTATTTTTTTTAAAAAGACTTACACCACTTTCAAAATAAACAATCCACATCGGTTAAACAATTCTGTAACTCCACGAACTTTCTATACTTTCAACTGATTGTGAGCGTGATAAACATTTTTTTCTCATATCTCTCTCTCTCTCTTCTCTCTCTCTCTCTTCTCTTTCTCACCACAAATTCTCTTTCTTTCTCTTCTTCTTCTCTCTCTCACCACAAATTCTCACTCTTTCTCTTCTTCTTCTCTCTCTCACGACAAATTCTCTCTCTCTCTCTCACACACACACACACACTCTCTCTCACTCTCTCACTTGCACGACGTTCGACGTGCAAAACAAGACCGATCTATCCTCACGTGAGAGAGGATAACGATAACGGGAGTGTGCAACGCCTGGGAAAACGATACGCGAGTTCGTTCGTCTTCTCTTGCGCTGGGGCTGGGACGTGGGCGCGGTTCGGTGTGCCTCGAGAGAGAAGAAGGAGGAGAGAAAGAAGAAGAAGAAGAAGAAGGGAGGAAGGAAGAGGAGGAGGAGCAAGGAACATCGTGTTACTTATTTCCATGCTAAGCGTTTGCAGGTGAAGCGATTAACCCTTTGCTTTGTGAATCCCTTTTTTTTATTTTTATTTTCTTTTTCTTTTTCTTTTCAAATTTCGTTTCCGACAACTCCATTTTATTTCACGATAATGGCCGATATTGTATTATACGCTCTTCTGCGTGCTATTTATTAATTACTCTTTTTTTTTTTTTTAATTTTGTTTCTGACAACTCCATTTTATTTTTCGATAATAGATAGTTGTTGCTTTATATTACATTAGATGCTCCTTCGTGCGAGGTCTATTGACTACTTTTTCAATTTCATTCGCAATAACTCCTGGCATTAATTTCAAACGACGACTTTAGATTTTTAATTATCCAATGTTCAAATTGCGAGATAATTTTTGTTTTTAAATATACGTATTGATCTTGAATTGTATGAAAGATTCTCGTAAATGAAAGATAAGAGAACCGCAGTGAAAGAAAAAAAATCAAAGTGCAATCCGTGAACACCATATAAACATTGCCATCGCATCAGTGTATTAACACTAGTCCTACCAAACCTGTTAACAATGAGTGGCCAACAAAAGAAGTTTCCATATGAAAAAAAAAATTCTAGTCTAGTGATATAAAATAGATACGCTCTCTGTGTCCAAAAAGAAATTTCCATATGAAAAAAAGAAATGTTAGTTCTAGCGTCAGAGAAAAATTCTTCTGAAAAATAGATGCAACTAGTCAAAATAGCCGTCCATTTCTAATATTAATCACACACGGGTCCATTTTTAATATTAATCCCACGTGGGTCCACTTCTAATGTTAATATCAGCAAAAATTCTCAACATTCCTTCGTCCACTCTCCAAATTTTGGGCCCTACTCTCACCCGCACTTTAGCAGCGCTCGGACTTTAGATGGGCTCTATACATATGCATACGTGTGCACGTTCACGTTCACACATGTCTATAAAACGCTGCTAAAGTATACGTGAGAATACGACCCTTCGTGTTCACACATCTTTTTTGAAAATCATCCTCTTCGGTTCTTCGCTCGTTGTTGTTGTTGTTGTTCCTGGACTTTAGCTATTTGCTTTGCCCACCAATTTTCCTTATTCATTTATTTATTTATTTATATTTCTTTTTTTTCCCCTGGGTCCTATGTTGCCTTATTCCTTTTTTTCCTTTGTTCCATTCTTCGCTCGTTGACAAGAGTAGCGCGTCACTTGTGCGCGACCTCATGAGGCCCACCGCCAGGCGGCAGCACGTTCTCCCTCCCCAGCAATCGCAACGCACCTTCCCTTCCAATATTACCAGTTACTCCGTGAGCGAGATCCATCAGCGCGTGTTACACTCGCTGTTATCATCGTCCATGGGGCCCTACAGGCCCCCGTGGTTAGGAAACGTCAACGCCTTCGATCGGCCCATAAATGGGGCCCGTCTGGGACACAGAGTGGGTCAGAAAATTGCTGGGCACGGAGTCCGCGCACCGTAGTGCGGATAAACTCGAGCGCGCCATTCGTTGCTCAGGCACGAAGCATCGTGCAGTTTCGCCCGGCGCCATTCGGCCGTGAGCTTCTTTAGTCCAGGCCATTACCCTGGAAACGAGACTGGAACGAGCGTGCGTTTCGGTTTCGTTCGTGACAGTTGCCTGATTCGCGCATAAGCGCGCGAGAAACTGATTTCTTGGTTCCCTTTTTTTTTTTAGGAGAGGGCGGGGCTTAAAAAAGAAGTGGATCGAATAGATTTTTTCAAAGTGGAATTTTAGGCGCGAATTTCGCTGATGGTTAATTGTAAAGTTAATTATTGTAAATTTATGTTCACCTTTTTTCTTATGGTATTTGAATGATGATTCTTGATTTGAAAGATTTTTTTTTTATGCTTTCAGGGTTGGGATGTATTTGTTGTGTTTATTCTTCGTGAGAATTCGTAATTTTTTTTTTTTTTTTTTTTTTTTTGAGGGGGTGGAAATGTATTAGATTCGTCGGTTTTCCATCGATTTTATTCGTTGCTGGATAAACTAGGTTTGGACGTAGAATCCCCGAGACTGAATACAAAACTGTTTTCTACGTATAGGTTTTTGGTTTGTCAGTCAGGAGATTTGTGTTTGGAATTCGGAAGGATCTTCGATGCGAATGGTAAACGTGACTTTATTTGAAATCAGGGCGAATTGGAAAATGAAAATTTAGAGAATGATTCGGAGCGCAAAACTCGAATGTAAAAGGGAGCAGAATTCTAAGGACCCACTTTTTTTTTTATCCATAATTTTTGAAAAATCGCATTTTACATTGGTTCACTGGCAACCAAGCAGAGAGAAAAGTCACTCGTCGTCCGAAAACACGAATAGAATGCTTTCGACACAATTGCAAATGCAGAACCATCTCTCTGCGGCAAGTTCAGGGCCGCGCGTGCGCACTCACTGTGGGCCCTGACTCGCGCACACGCATTCGCGCATTCGTCCTTGTATCGCGCGTGTGTGTGCGCGCATGTTACTCGCGAATAACGCGAGCTCTTCTCGACCGTGGACGTGTTCCATGGGCCAAGAGAGGGGCACTGACCTCCGCCGTGGTTCGGGCCCTCCTCCTCCGAGGTCCGGTCAGAATCCGGTGGCCCCAGACACGGGCCAAGCCCCGGGGCCCCATGAGTTTCGGTAATGAACCCATTGTTGTTACAATCCCCTGATCGTATTTCATCTCACGGGGGAAAAAAATGTGAGGAACAAAAGCTGGGGCCCGTTGTTCGCCGGGCCCAGAATAATACATTCGTATTGATGACAACAAGGCGATTGGAAAATGTGGTTTCTCGAAATTTACATTGCTTTCTCAATATAGAACGAATAGCTGATTTATTTCCATAAGGCCCCGAGGGCCCATGAGTCGTTCTCCGGGCCCAGAATAATATTACGTTCGCATTAACGTATCGTAATAACTTCTTTCGCCTTACAAACTGATTGGAAAATTACATTTATCAAATTTACATTACTTTCTCAGCGCTTATTTTCATAAGGCCCCTAGCTCGCACGAAAAATGGATCTTCCAAGATCCACCCTACTTTCCAAATGCAGAATAAATTGACTTACTCGTCCCTTCGATACTATCTCCTCAAAAAAAAAAAAAAAACAACCAAACAAATTCAACCGCACCAGCAAACAAAAAATCACACCGCTCGAATGAGAACCCATATCCTCTCGTGCCTGGGTTGCAATACTGCAACATAGCAGAGATCTCGCGCACCGAAGAAAGAGAGAGGGAACAGAACGAAAAAAAAAACAGAAAACCAGCATTCCCCTCGCGCAAAATCCACTCACGGCGAATTCTCTCGCCGAGGAGGAGGAAATTTCATGCAGTCCTCTCCTCTCTCGCATATTACGCGCTCGTCCAATGCCAAGAGAGAGGGCCCCACGCGCACACTCGACCCCCCCGTCTACCTATGCACAACTATCGATTTGCATGATCGGCGCGTGGGGTACGCGATGATCGAGCGCGGCCCGTGATTTACGCGCGAAAAAGTGAAATGGCGGGAGAATTCGATGTTTCTCGCGTGCATCGTAATTCCCGCGCTCTCCCCACCCCGCTGGCCGCGCATGCGCGGGGCGCATTACCCCAGCTACACTCGCGCACTGCTGGCGCGCGAGGTCGTCGACCTCATGGAAAATACGCGTGGAATTAATTGCGGTTAATGAGAATCGCACGAGGCCCCCTTTTCCGCCACGCCAATATTTTCCACCGCTTTCTCGCCGTCCGTTACGATTTTCCCCTAGCGTCTGGTGGATCCAGGGACTTTTGTCTTTTTTTCCGGGGGATTTTTCGACGAGACTGCAGAAGCTTGAAAAAAAATATCCCACTCGTGATCGTGGAAAAGAGACACACAGATATACTAGACTTTTTTTTTTTAGTCCCCCACTGGGACTGAAATTCCCTAGAAAAGTGAGGAACACGTGTTTGTACCCATGTGTTACCTACGTACACACGTGTGTACATTATAGCTTTTGGACTTTTTCCGCGGAGTTCAGGAGTAAAGAGCAAACAAATCGAGTGATGATGGCCAGGCTCCACAGACAGTCGGTGTAATTTCTAGAGGTTTTTTTTTCCTTTCCTCCTTTTTATTGTTTCGGTGAGATACATGGGATACATTCGCGTGGAATTATCCGGGAGTGCGTTCTTAGATTGCCAATCTGCATGCGCTCCTTGATGCGCATCGACGATCGTCAAATGGTCACTGGACGAATAACCGGAATCCGTCGTATCGACGACGCGACGGGCGCAAGCACGTTGGGTGGGGTGGGAGAGCGCGTAATCTTGGAAAGTATCGAATCCAATCGATTCCACGAGATCGAGAATTCTGCGCTCCCAGTGGAGGAGATAATCGAGGCGCTCGTGCGTGGAGGCTGCTCCACGCCCAAACGGCATTTTAATCACGAGTACGAATACACTTGAGGAACAAACTTGCCGTGATTGTTACTCGACGTTCGAATTTCCCGGTAATCTGCTCTTCGTTCGATTGGTGCTCTCGTGGCGCGCATGCGCGTACCGCACACACTTCGAAATACGAGAATAAAAATGCTCCACGATAGTTTCTATCTCCGAGACGGTAGAATCTGTAAATCAAAGGTTCTTAACTCGTTTCTCATTGCTGCAGACTCACTAGTATCTTTGTATTGCAGAAAATTCAATTGGAAATGAAAAAGTTATACGTTTCGTATAATACGAAGGATGTTCGAAAGTTCGCGAAAATTCTTTACGAATCGGATTCCATGCATTCTTCGATTCGTTCGTGTCTCTATTCTTCGTATTCGTCGCTCTAAAGAGGCTGTTATTTGCTTTCACAATGGATATCGACCGAATTACAAAGGACTCGTTGTCCAATGACTGGCCGACGATTTGTCGCGCGTGTGGCGCCATCTTGATGCGCCAGTCTAGGCGCCACCTCTCGGTGCCAATTTTCTCGAAGGGTGGATCGAACGAAGAGGGGTGGTGGTGTCCTCGGCGCATCATCATTATACGGCCGACGAGATGCGATCATACTGTCGGTAATAACAGTCGCGCGACCTTCGTATACGTTCCAAGTGTGTGCCACGAGCGTGTTGATTAAATCGCGTCGAATTATTGCCGAAACGGGGCGGGAAATTTGAAAAGCGGATCTTCTTTTCATCGAGAATTGCGTCGACACGATAATTCTCCCAAATTAATTTCAAACAAACCTTCATTACTTTCAGCCCTCTCAAAATCCTACTCTACTTTACTAACGCATTTGATTTGATTTTGCAGATTCGACCGACGATGGGCCGAAGAAGGCAATGAGAGCGGTCCGGATGGGGCGCCATGGATCTCCGACTAAATCTTCGACTAATCAAAATCGATAGCCAGAGCTCAAGAAAGAAAGAGAGAGAGAGTGAGAGAGAGAGAGAGAGAGAGAGAGAGAAAGAGTGGAGAAGGAAGAAAAGAGAAGAAAAGAAGGAAAGAGAGAGAGAACGGGAACGATGGGACGTGGCCGGCCCAGTGTCCAGGCGCTCTTCTCGCTTTACTCGTTTTTAACCCCGCGCGACCCCCGTGAAAAAAAGAAGGCCATTGAACATGGAAGAAAGAAGACTCGTGTGCATCGAGGGACACATCGACGAGAGTGCCAGCCCCGAAATACGAAACGGAAGGAATGCAGAGGAAACCGACGTTGCGATAATCGGACACGTGGCGCACTCTTGCGGCGCTTTTTTAACCCCTTCGCTCGTGAGAGGACGTATACCTTAGGCTGTGTTACAATATTACTGTAAGTACTGAAAATGTATAGTTCATGTTACGTATACTATAGATTTTCAGTACTTGCAGTAATATTGGAACACAGCCTTAATTCCACGTAGGAACATAACTGGAATCCAACCAGTTTTCGTTCGGTTCTGCGCATGTCCTCTCTGATTGGTTCTGCGGAAATTTTATTCTTCATTTTCAAATTTTTTTTTAATATAGAATTCACCCCTTCTTTTCGGTTGTACCACTAGTTACGAATCACCCTGTATACATTAACTTTAATCAGCACGTAAAATTTTATGTAATTAGTACAATATGTCTCTTCATTCTGAAGTTAATTATCCAGTTGTGCCGAATCAGAGAAGCTTCTTCAATCGTATAAGACAGGGTTTTTGTGAAATACACTCTCTGGTTATTCATTTATAATATTCTATCATCGTGTACATGACATAGCAGGTGCTCTGTGTAAGAGAGATGCGCGAACCAGTTATGTTCTTACATGTAACGAAGTCTATACATATATACGTCTTCGTAAACTCGACGCTTTAACGCCCAAGAGCGTATAAATACGTCCTTAGAAATGCGTAAGCGTCCTGGAATAATGGACGCGAAGAAAAATGAAGAGCGTATATATCCGTCCTCGAGAAGTAACGACAGAGCGTACGTATACGCCCAGGACGAAAAAAAATGCTCACGTTTCCTTAACCGTTCACGACGGCGCTGATTTTTCTGTTTCTCACCGTGTGGCGGCGCGCGTATTCGTTCTTTACTTTATCTGGCGGCGCGTGGTACACGCCGCATGGTGAGATACTGGAGCGTGAGCCACCGCCGCCAGATAGGAGAGTCCAGCGTGCACCACCGGTGGTACGCGCCGGCGTGAACGTGTTAACTCGTCAGCATTGATAAACAAGCGTATCACGATAGCGATAGGGTTTAAGAATTCCATTCAATTTCCGACTTGCGTTCTTATCATCACGTATAATATCTCATGCGTGAGAGATTTCGTTGGAGAGGCAAGGACTTTCTTTTCTCTCATCGTAGGGTTTCAACTGCAAATGCGATGCAAGACTTCTTCTTCGTCCGCTCTCCCCTGCGTCGAACGAGATGAGAGGGAGAGAATAAGTAAAAGAGAGAGAGAGAGAGAGACTCTCCTAATAGAGCGTTTTTTACATTTTTTGTCACGAGACACACAGAGAGACACACACACAGGGCACGTTTCTTCGTACGGTTGAAAAAAAAAGGAAAGAAAGGCGAGATGTGTCGCGCGCGCGAAACCTTTATCAAGAGCAGAAAGATAAGGAGAGAGAGAGAGAAAAGAATATTAAATTTTCTAAAACTACACCTTCTTGTCCTCTCTCTCTCCTTTTACCTTTCTCTCTTGAACGGTGTGTAAAGAAGTAAAAAAGAAGAAGAGAGAGAGAGAGAGAGAGAGTGAAGAGAGATACGTGGAAAATGGGAGATAATAATTGTGAAGTGAGTTAAGCGCCTGTTAGTTAATCCAATGGAGAGAGAAAGAGTTGCGAGAGAAAGAGAATTAAGTTAAGGATACGAATGCCATAATAATGACCAAGTTTTGTGGTTGTACTTAAGTCATACTTTTTACACTCTGCTCGTAAACGTTTTAGCAAGCTAGCACCCTAGGTTTATCATCCGTATCTCTCCGCACTGTCAAAATGTGTTGTTTCTTCTCTTCTGTATACTTTTTTTTTTTTTTTTTTTGGTTTCCTTTCTTTCTTCAATCAATTATCGAGCTACGCATATTGTAGGTAGGGGGTTTTAAAGAATCCTCTCGGTATCGTTCGTCCGATATCAGTGATAGCCGTTCGAAACGAGCACGTTTCTGAGTTTCTTCTTCTTTAATGTGGTTTCGTTGACTAGAGTCATCTATGAGATCATCGTTCACCGATAGAGAAAGAAAGAGAAAAAAGAGAGAAAGTGAGAATTCTCCACGAGCGAGAGATTTGCATAAGAAGTTGGCTCGTGTTACGACGAACATTATACGCAGCATGGATAATGCCATATCGTTGATCTGTAGTTAGCGAAGAAAATAATCTGACTCCGTTGGCCAGGCTCTCCCAAGGGAGAGCTTACGAGCAGTGACATTCGACATGGCGAATTAGATTTACATTCAATTTTCTATTCGACGCCAAATTAAATGCGAGATACTGAGAACGATGGAATGCCACCGTGTAAGATTCGTCAAAGGAACTTTCTCCGTCTGGCGAAGAGGTGAATGTTAATTTAATGAGATGTAAGAGAACCGTGATACCCTTTAGTGGTGAACATCGCTGCTCCAAGAGTAATCCAATTTCAATACTTTTCACTGTGCATTTGTGGATGTCGACGAGGATCCGAGACGCATTTCAAAACCAGCGCAAAGAATGCCGTTTCGATGGAAAATCCATTTTGAGAAAAGAAAAGCGAAAAGATAAAAAAAAGTGAGAGAGAGAGAGAGAGAAGTCAGGCTCGAGACCGCCTTTTCGCTTAAAATGAGATGTCCTACCCACGTGTTGCGTGTGGCAGGCTACGTTTGGACTCTGGTCTCACTCTTTGTGATTATTATTTAGGTTTTATACGTTAAGCATAAAATAGATTAAGCTTTAGGCTTCTTACGATCGTGCATTAAGGGGAGCAATTTTGGCCCCTCCGTATGAGAAATCGGATACGCTTATGTGCAACAGAGTTTTTGGTCCTTTCCTTTTACCGTACATTTCTTCTGCATTGTTCTTGCAATGTCAGTTAGAGCGAGAGCTCTTCTTCTCCAATTTCGCTTCCACAATTCAGACATCTTCTTCACCTTATTCTTCCTTCGCCCTCTTGCGCTTCCACACATCTCTCCACTTTTCCAAACCATGCTTAGGCGCGTCCAATTGAACTTTATTGTCTCGCTGAGACATTCCACATCAGTGCGTAGCACGACATAAGGGGCCTTGAAAGAAGTTTACGCGCAACTATCGAATGCGCAAACTTTATTCTTTAATGTAATAAGGCGTACATCAAAAAATGAGAGAAAGGAAGAGAGAGTGAAAGAGAGAGAGAGAGAGAATAGATTGTGCAGTTCTCTCTTTGCGTGTCAAAAAGTTTTTGTACGACGAGTGAGAATTATATATCACGATCCCTAGGGGAAGTACCGTGTAGTAGGTTTCTTCTTCTTCTTCTTGTTTTTAAAAATTGCGAAACTTATTCACTATACGGACATATTAATTTGTACGATAGGTTAATAACTCGTAGGCTTAAACGTTTTTTCAGAAGCATAGATTTTTTTTTTATTATCATGGTAAACAATATATTGTGCAATGAGTTTTCCGAAGGCACTCGGTCCCCTTTACGATGGAACTCTGCGCGCCGTAATGGTTTCAAAAATTGAAATGGATATTGCGCGCGTCGATGTTCTCGATTGAGTTTTTTATTTTGCTACGAGGACGCACACAGGCACGCACGATTAGATTGTTTTTTTTTTTTTAATGAAGATTGTGGCTTCTCTTGGCATTAATTTCATAGAGTAGCCAACGGAATGGAACTTTGTCGAGTGGGATTATAATAGAAATAAGTGGAGCGTTTTCGTGGCGAAATTACTCGAAATGCCGTAAGGGTCGAGGATCGTTGTGCCTTCATGCGCACGTTGAGATACGTTTTAGTGATTGTAAGCGAGGGGACAGATATCCACTTTGTGATTGCATAAGCAGTTGTTCAACTTTTTTTTTTTTTTTTACACTTTCTTTAATGCTTATCTAGTATAGCTTATGTACCCTACAGAGTGTTTCAATAAAAATGACAGTGAAAAAAAGTACTTCATTGTTTGCTTTTTGTTTCAGAGCTTTGAGTTGAGAGAGAATTTCGATGAGACCGGAGATTTGTGCTTGGCGGATAATTTAAGAGAAAGAAAATTTTTAATGTTTCGCTAAATATCGTTCTTCGGTAATTGGCACGTTGAAAGGCATCTAATATGTCAGACGTATTACCAGAGTCGATCGAAGTATAGAGATTTTTGTTGTCGATTAAATTTGAGAAAAGAAGAGCCGCTAATTCGAAATGAGATAAAAGCGCGGGAAAATTTGAAGCTTCTAGTACATAATTCGCCACTAGTTGGCTCCACGGGTTCTCCAAACGATGCCTGCACCGTCGCGACACGATTTAAAAGTGCAATGGCGCGAAATTCAAAGATCAGAGAATTTCTTCGCGCGTCTTCAAATCGATCGGTCAAATGACCATTTTTAAAATTTCGATTAGAATTTCCTATATACAACATCGTTTATAAATTTCACAACTTTTCCTGTATTATCATACGTATAATACATTTTTCAATATTTTAGAAATAATGTTAACCCTGCACGCGAAATGAATTATAAACCTTGACAAATTTTCATACCTTCTTATTGATCTAAAAAAAACTATACAAAACACGTTCTTCGAGCACTCGTGTAGCATTAGAGAAATATGTTTCTGATAGTACAATTTAAATACCACCGTATACTGCATAAAATACAACAACTTGTATACTTCATTCCACGAGAGAACAAGACTGGAATCTGACCAGTTTTCGTCCGGTTCTGCGCATGTCGTCTCTGATTGGTTCTCCGGCGGTCTGCGCGCCCTCTCGCCAAAAAGCGCGCGCACCGTCATGACGCCATCAGAAGCATTTTGGATGCATACAGAGTGAGACTTTAATTCGGAAAATTCAGAATTTATAGCAACGTATTTAGAATATCGTGTGTGTAGTATTCAGTGAGTGTATAGTATTGAGCGAGTGTGTAGTATCGAGTGAGTGTGTAGTATTGAGTGAAATTAGAGAAATTTCTTAATCGCAGAAGCAGGGTATTTATAAAATGCACTCTCGCTATTCATTCGTACTATTGTATCACCGTGTACATGACATAGAAGTATGCTGTGTTTCAAAATTCACTGCCAATACTGAAATTCTGTAGTATACGTGACACAAACTATACATTTCCAGCACTGGCAGTGAATATTGGAACACAGCGAAAAGTTAAAGGGACGAGCTGTCGGTAACACAAACGTTAGGTTAGGTTAGGTTAGGTTAGAGAATTTTTATTTACCATTAACGCACGTCCGATAATGTCATGTAAGAATTTACAAAAGCAGCTGTTTCACTTACTTCTCACCTTAGTATCATGGCACACTGCCGTGACAAAGTAGTTCTGTGCAAAAGTTTGTCCGAAGCAAAAGATGCTCAAGACTCGTACGAGAAAGCATTACAGTCAGCAGGTTACGAATGCGTTTGCTTGCAGACCTTGCGTTTCGAATTTATAAACATTGCAAAGCTTCGAGAACGTCTACTCACGTCAGCACCATATTGTGGTACATTATTCATGGATCCACCGCTTGTAAATCCACTTGCGCGTGACATTAATTCAGAGAGTCGTCTATTTTTATTCTTATAGGTCTTGTACTGACGAGCCGGCGTGCTGTTGAAGCGATCGATCTTGCTTCGAAGGAAGACAGAGCAATACTCTTGCCATGGAAAGCATTACCGGTCTATTGCATAGGACCTGCGACTCAATCGTTGGCCAAGGACCAACTCGGTCTTGATAATTGTTTAGGTAGTCAATCCGGTAATGCCAAGGAACTCGCGAACAGGATTATCCTGGACGTCGTTAACGAATCCAAGTCTCTTCTGTATCCGTGCAGTGAGATCGCACGAGAAACTATCGAGCAGATTCTTTCCGATAAAGGAATCAATCTGGAGAGGCTTGTCGTTTATCGAACGTTAGCTAACGAGTCGTTGGAGAACGATCTATTGAGAATTGTAGATGATAAGTTGAAGATATTTGTGTTCTTTAGTCCATCTAGCGTAGAGTATGTCTTGTCCATAATCAGAAAGCACTCCATTTCTGTGGAGCTTGCGAAAATGGTAGCTATTGGACCTGTAACCGAAAGATATTTAGTAGAGGCGGGTTTGAGGGTTTACGCTACGGCTTCCAAGCCTGAGCCAGCGGCATTACTCGATGCCCTTTTACAAATTGAAACAGATACGCCTGTTTTGTGACTTCACGCTGTGATATCTTATTGTACAATTTGCATATTTTTACTGTTACTGTGTGTATGAATTGTGTAATGTATATATTACATAATTTATGTTATGAATATATTTATGTCGTATCGAGGTACTCAATGACTTTTCAAAGAGACTGCTTTGGTAAAATAATAGACGCTTTATTTGATAGATCTATCGTATAGAATTAAAATTAAATTTATAGGCGAGGAATAACTTTGATAATTACACCTTTAATGTAAGTATATACAAGTAAATACTTACATTCTACGCAGTTATTTTGAACGTCTTTTATCGTAACGAAGGTGAAACAATTTCGTGCAACTCCGACTACTGTATACGGTGTGAATTTCAGCTATTGCGATAACAAAATAATTTAATCTCTACCGGCTTGTGCGCATCAGTCTTTCTTGTTACATTTGTAGTATCTCACTGTTTCTTTTTATATAGATTTAAAGTATACGTATGTTATTAATTCCAAGTGCTAATATCTACTTCGATTCACTACATTACTAAGAAGGCACGAAATATCCGCTCCAACTATTGTGGATTGATTCGCGTAATAAGGCTGCGGTCCTGTTCCTCCGTTGTTGTATTGCATTTGTACAGCGGTCTCGTAGTCTGGAGCTGGTCTGTACGAAGGTAATAAGGCACGCAGATTGTTTATGTCCGTGGATGAGACTGATATTACAGGATATGGTGACGTGGAGAGATCGTTGTAACTGGTCCATCGCATGTGATCGTCCGCAGTTCGATTATCCAAGTTAACAGATATCGTTTGCTCTCCTGAATCGTTAGTGTCGCTGTCCTGAAAGCGAATGTAACAGTTAACAAATGTGCGCAAAGAAACTTCAGCGTGTCATTTGGATCACTTACAAAGTAACCATTAGTGGATCTCTCCGATGGTCGAGACTCCTGATGCTGCATATAAAAAGTGTGTTGAGAGATGCACAATCTCCAAACGTACTTGGCATCGCGCGACTCATTAAACACAAACTGCTTTGGATCTTCGTCCTCGGACTGGCATTCGATTCTAAATGTTTTCTTATGATTGATCACGTTACTTATATCTTTCCACCTGGAAATTTGATTTTATCCAACGTAGATCATTCACAAGATTGTAGAGACGTTACTTAAATTAAATGTATTAACCTGTAAAATTGCGTCGCTTGTGTATTCGAGTGCACGACCATTATACCGTTGATGGAGACCCCAAGAATAACTTCGTTGTTACTGTTGTCCTGTAAACAACATTCACGAGTGATACTTAGGGCGGAATTCATAGACGTGACTTGACTCTCTAGATGGTCTTAAGTTAGTACTCAAGACTGCGATTGTTTCATAGACATTACTTGAGATCAAATTTTAAGATGGATCTTAAGTTTATACTTAGTGAAGTAAATATCGTTTTATAGTCAAATCTTAAGTGAAAACTTAAAATTATTAGATGCATAGAACTTGCTTAAGCTCCGCCTAAGGCATGCTTAGCCAAGTCCAGTAATTTGTCGTCTTGAGACGATAATATAAAAGATTGTCATCCTGAAAAATATAGTTAGGTCACTTGGTTGTGTTAGGTCAAAATAAATTCACTGTAAACATTTAATAACAGTAATATTACATCAATATCAATAATTTTTCACTCATGATATACTGTTATACTTACACTGTTAAGTAGCAAATTACAATATTGATATAATGCCATCGTTATACGATGTTTTCAGTGATTTTACTTATGACCAGATTTTCTTTCAATTAAAATCACTGTAATTATTTGCACCAGTTCGGCGATGCAACTAAATGCAACAAACAGTTCGCTACGTACGCGTATATTTATAAATCTTTCGTATCATCGGTAGTTTGATTAAGAATCCCAAACATATCCGAAGTTGCATGCTAAGCTCGTGCTTCCTAAAGGTAGTCTTAAGCTCAAACTTGATATGTTGTAACTATACATGTGAAGCTGTCTTAAGATGATCTTGGGTCTTAAGTTGAACTTGGTAAAGCCTATGCTTAAGACCGGTTTTAAGTAACATCTATGAATTCTGCTCTTAAAGTTATCCGTACGCGCAATCCCGATTAACGCACCTTGGCAGTAAAAGTCTCGTTTCCGTAGCCCTCCAACTGCATAGCGATGGAAATATACAATTCTTCGGAAGCGGCTTGCGTGATGCCTATTAAACTCTTGTACTGGCACATAGCCGTATGCAGAAGAGAATCTTGTCCTCCTGGTTCAGCCTGTATAACGTCCTGTATGCAAAAAAGAAAAGGCGAATAAGCGAAATCAGTAAAATCGAGTTAAATTACAAGAACCGAAAGTTCGATCGCGACCTTTGGGAAAAAGCTACACTGTTGCAGGCACTCCGGCGTGTGCCTCTCCGTATCGTAATTGCCAAACTCGGCTTGCATGGAGTAGCTCGCCAAGAGACTCGCTTGTCGACTGTTGCAGTGAATTCTGCTCTCCAAGATATCGCTCTTCAATTGCAGATAATAATGATATCTGGTAAGCTCGTCTTGAATGAGCTGCACATCCGTAACGTAATACATGACTCGCAGATACAAATTCATGCTTTTTCCGTCCTTTTCCAACTGGCGCTTCAAAGGTTTCTCCATGTTTATCCATTTCGGAGTGGGCGAACCGTGTCGACAAATGTAACGCAATCCGAAGAACTCGGGTTGTCCGAGACCCAAGCGTTGAGTGACATTATCCAAACATTCTCGACCCACGCTATCGATGCTCAACGTGCATTCTATAGACGTCGTGTCCAACAACTCGACGCAGATGACGTATTGATTTTTGGAGACTACGTTGTACTGTCGACTTTTCTTCAGGTGAAATTTGAAAGGCATCTTAATAGACGGATCGATTTAATGTGGATTCGGAGGAGAGTTTCACTTCGCTGTGTGTATTATGGTGATACGATTGCGCTCTGCAAATATGCACATCCTCTTCGGTGAACGTAAGTTTTTACAGTGGACATTCTGCAAGATTGTTGGAAGTGATGCACTCACGTGGAAATCGTTTGACAAATTATTCTTCCAATTTGTCCGTTTACATTGCTTCGTAAATATGAAGTTTCAGACGACGTGCGGGGGTGCAGTTTCTCGTAACCATCTGAACTAAAAATAGATCAAACTTAAATTCGTGAACGCATTAATATTATTACCGCATCGAGAAGATTCTCGTCCCAAGTGGAACGCGGAGAGATTGAAAAGTTTCATCGCGCGAAATTATCCATTTGACATTTTTCGACGATTCGTCAACAATTATTTATGAAAACGATTTCTATTTAATGGCTCATTCCTATGAGACACCTATTTTAGATTAATTTTCTGACGTGGTCGCGCGCTCGTAAAGTCACACGTTTCTTTACGGATTTTCGAATATTTCTTTCGTGATATTGGTAGTGTTGGATAAGATACATTTTAAAATTTATCTCGATGCAGATAGAGATACACGTAAAAAAATGTATTTAGATATAGATACAGATACTCAGATACTTCAAAAGTACATCAGATACATATCTAGATACTTTTAAATTATATTTTGTCGTAATAAGATAAATGCCTCAGTAGTGACGCTTGGAACTTAAAACTCAAAAAATAAGAATTTAGAACGAATTAACAAACATGTTAGTTTATGCCAATAATAAGATTATTTATTTATTAATATTTTATAAAAGGATAACATCTTTTTTTTAACCTACAGACAAAAAATATCTGAAAATGTACCTGAAAACCAGAGATACTATGTTTTGTATACAAATACTAAAATTCGGATGTATCTCAGATACAGGCTTAGATACACAAAATGTATCTAGATACTACTCAACACTAGATATTGGCACAGATTGTTATTACTCAAATCGGTGCTATTATCTCATTTAAATGTTACGGTTATCGAAGAAATGCAAGGAGATAAAAATTGTTATATAGATTCGATAGATAAATGTAGGCATTGTTCATTTTTTGTGTCTCTGGGATTCACATACACAGCAGTTTCGTTACCGAACTTCTCCGCTTGCCACTCAACAATGATTGGCCAGTCACACGACCAATCACGGCTTAAAGGGCCCTGCTGCCATTACCGTCCTCGACTATCTGATTGGTCCCCCACCAACTCCCTACTGGCGCGGCTTTTCGAAACCTTTCGGTGCAAGCGAAAACCACTCAGTTCTCTTCCGGCACTTGCAGAATACACTGAAATCAAAAAAGTGCGGTCGTGTGCTCCACATTTTCTTCGACATTACAAACATTTATAATATACTATTATTACGATTCTTTAACGCTCGATATATTTACTCAGTATAGTGAATTGGTGAAAGTGATTTTATTCGCTTCTTTGTTTTACTCGTGACGATTTCGATCTTTAGTTTCCTCCAGTTTCCTCGACGTTCGAGCCCACGAGGACTGCCACCGTCAGTTCAAAAGTTCCTGGTTTGAAATCAATTCTTCGGACTTCCTAACGACGACGTCACAGTACTGGTCCAATCGCAGAAAGCTCAGGTCTGTAATTTCAGTCGCTATGACCAGTGCCGGGATTCTGTAACTCCGTAACGACAAATGTCGCTATCGTTATATCCATCGATATGTTTAGGTTATCTTATATACATTTATTATAAGAATTGAGTACAATAATAAAATCAAAAAGTAATATAAAAAATAACTAATTGCATTCAATTCCTATAATAAATGCATATAAAGTAACTTATAAATAACTTGTAAAAGAATGAAAGGAAGGCATGCTTAAAATGATGTGTTCGAATTTACCGCGTAACGATGACGTATGCTTGTTGAGAATTCTGATTGGCCAGTGAGCGGTAACATGCGCATGAGCATATCGTTGTCCTTATATCATTGGCTATGTTCCGAAATTCACTGTCAGTACTGAAAATCTATAGTTTATGTCACGTATGCTATAGATTTTCAGTACTTGCAGTGAATTTCAGAACACATACCATGAGTACCACCCAAAATGCAGTACCGTATCAACAAACTGACAGTGCCCTTTAAAATCGAAACACTTTGAACTTTATCGTCGAACTTTCAAATTGTTTCCATTATTGTATGTAAACATTGTTGCTGAACGAAACACGTGCTGCATCTCACGCACGTAACCGTCCACTCACAATTCTAAGCTCTCTAAAAAATTGTACAATCGATATTATCGATATGTAGAATCACGAAGGTATACTGAGGCGTATAAACTGTTTACTGTACTCTATAAACATAAATAGAACATAATCAGAGGATTTTTAAAAATTGAGAAAAACACCTACGATACAGTATCGATGATTATGCTTGCGGAAACTTCGAAGTAAATGAAATATTAAGTATCAATAATTGAGTTTTATCGGTAAGTTTTATATCTAAATCATTCGAGAACTGTACGAACTAAATTGAGATTAAGTACAAATTGATCAACTTGCGAAATGTAATCGTAAGTTTTGAGATTTATGCCAGATCTGTTTGAATTCTAATCTAAAAGTACACCAGAAACTTATTTAACCTAACCATAACTTTCTATATAGATAGCAATTTTTAATTAAAATATTAAGTTATTGCGATAGAATCGTGTGTAATTGCAATATTAATTAGATCGTTAAAATCTTTTCGACTGCAAGATATGCCAGACATTAAAGTAACGCCACTCGGTGCGGGCCAAGATGTCGGTAGAAGTTGCATTCTCGTTTCGATGGGCGGTAAGAACATTATGTTGGACTGCGGAATGCACATGGGCTTCAACGACGAGAGGAGATTTCCAGATTTCTCTTACATAGTGCCAGAAGGGCCTACGACGAGTTACATCGACTGCGTCATCATCTCGCACTTTCATTTGGATCACTGCGGCGCCTTGCCTTATTTCACGGAGATGGTAAGACTATTTTACGTGTACGAGTAGCGTAACAGTTGTTTACGAGAAGTGACTGAAAGGATCTGTACAAATTTACAATAGGTGGGTTACACCGGACCGATTTACATGACGCATCCGACGAAAGCGATTGCGCCGATACTATTGGAAGATATGAGGAAAGTCGCGGTGGAGCGCAAAGGCGAAAGCAATTTTTTCACGTCACAAATGATAAAGGAATGCATGAAGAAAGTCATAGCCGTTACGTTGCATCAGTCCGTGATGGTGGACTCGGAGTTGGAAATAAAAGCGTATTACGCAGGCCATGTCCTTGGCGCCGCTATGTTTTGGGTTCGAGTTGGTTCTCAGTCGATCGTGTACACCGGAGATTATAATATGACGCCGGATAGACATTTGGGAGCTGCGTGGATCGACAAATGCAGACCGGACTTGTTAATATCGGAGTCGACTTACGCGACGACCATCAGAGATTCGAAGAGATGTAGGGAGAGGGATTTTCTGAAGAAAGTACGTGTGAATTTTGTGTCTTTACTTTACACGCGCCCTCGCGTATTGCGTTAACATTAGAACTACCAAGCCGGTGAAAATGACTGGTCGACAAAAGAAGTTTCCATATGAAAACAAAAGTAAATGGCAGCTCGGTGATAAAAGAAATGCTCTCTCTGTTAAAATAAGTGGTCGACAAAAGAAGTTTCCATATGAAAACCAAAATTGGTAGTTCTAACGTTAAAGAAGAATTCTTGTGAAAGATTGACGCACCTGGTCATTTTGACTGGTCGGTAGTTCTAGTGTTAATAGCGTACTGCAAAATTGTTTAGGTGCACGAATGCATAGACCGTGGCGGAAAGGTATTGATACCAGTATTTGCGCTCGGACGAGCTCAGGAGTTGTGCATACTATTGGAGACTTACTGGGAGAGAATGAACTTGAAAGTACCCGTTTACTTTGCTCTCGGCTTGACAGAGAAGGCCAACAATTATTACAAGATGTTCATCACGTGGACGAACCAAAAGATCAAGAAGACTTTCGTCCAACGCAACATGTTCGACTTCAAGCATATAAAACCTTTCGACAAGGCTTTCATCGATAATCCTGGCGCGATGGTGGTGTTCGCGACGCCTGGCATGTTGCACGCCGGATTATCCTTGCAGATATTTAAAAAGTGGGCGCCGAACGAAGCCAATATGGTAATAATGCCTGGTTTTTGCGTGCAAGGCACTGTTGGACACAAGGTGTTAAACGGCAGTAGGAGAATAGAATTTGAGAATCGCCAGATAGTCGAGGTGAAAATGGCAGTGGAGTACATGTCGTTCTCCGCGCACGCCGATGCAAAGGGTATCATGCAATTGATACAATATTGCGAGCCAAAGAATGTGATGCTAGTGCACGGAGAGTTTGCGAAAATGGAATTTCTTAAGGAGAAGATCAAGCAGGAATTTGGAACGAACTGTTATAATCCTGCGAATGGCGAAACTTGCGTTATCACTACTACGTCTAAGGTACCAGTAGACGCCTCTCTGGCGCTTCTGAAGGCAGAAGCGAAGAGATACTCCGCTCTGCCACCGGATCCAAAGAGGAGACGATTACTTCACAGTATATTAATGTTACGAGAGGACGGCGTGTGCCTTGTGGATGCCGATGAGGTAATTTAGCTTACCAACTTCCTATGGAACAATCGCGTTACATAAAAAAATCTTTTCTTTTTGCTTTACCTTTCCGATGAAAGGTCGCCAAAGCAGCAGGTATAACCAGACACGTTGTAAGATTTACATCTACCGTGCAAGTGAGAGATCCAGGTCCGGCGCATTCCACTACTTTAAAGTTATTGCAACCACTGAAGGAAAGATTGTCAGGATGGACGGTACAATTGACGGATGGTTCCATATCCGTGGAATCTGTATTGGTTAAAGTGGAAGGCGACGAGGATGATCAAAAGAGCGTGTACGTATCGTGGACGAATCAGGACGAAGATTTAGGTAGTTATATTCTTGGGTTCTTACAAACCATGCTGAATTGAAGAATTTGAGGTAAACATAGATGTTGGATACATCTAAACAGACCATATAACGAGACATATACAGTAATATATGAATCTGTTATTCTCCTGTGATACGAATTAATTAAATCGCCGTTTTTTTGAATAGGAATTTTTTGTAATATAACGAATATCAAATGGCATCATTCAAATCTCTATATAACATTAGGAGTCTATTTTTTTAAATTTTGTAAAGCACTAAACATAAGCACTTATCGTTAGCTTAGTATCTATTTTTCGAATAAAAGTGCGTCTGGAAGTGTTTGACGATCACCGTTTCTATATTTGCATGTCTCAATGTTGATTATTATTTATACGGTAGAAAGCAAATATATATATATAGATGTATGTTGAATAATACTTGAATTACCTTTTTCTTTGCTGGTAGGAAATACTTTGACAAAGTGTTGACATTTTTTATTAAACATATGAAAGTTTTAGCACCTTTCCAATATCTATACGCAATACAAGGAGGTTCGATGCGCGAAACATTAAGATTAAAGATGTTGCTCGCTGAAAGTTATAATACGCGTACATCTAGGCGTAGTTTGAAACAGTAATTGGATTAAGGAAAAGTACAAAGATATTAACATTACCATATTATATTATTTTTATTTGTATATAATTCTTACTTTAATATACATTTATGTAGAACTATCAGGACTTTCAAACTCAGCAAGTAATTTGCAGATATATTATGTTCATTTGGAATATACTAGTATTAAACCGTTCGTAAAAATAAAAACAATAAACAATTCTTTTTCGATATTGTAACTTCGTCTTTATCCGTAATATGAAAAAAACTAAAGTAACGTGATAAAAGTACAAAAAGAAATACATACTTCCGGAGCATTTTGTAAATATTATAATAACTATAAAGTGCATACAAGCTACAGCGTTTACCTTTTGCATTGTATAAAGTGTTCATGGGTTCTTCGAAGCTTTCGAATTTTCAGTATTCAATCGGCGTTTGCAAATAATCATCTGTGTTATGATTGATCTACATACAAACAATATATTCTCGTATACTAATTCTAGGGCTACTAAAAAGAAAGCATCAATAAGTACGGCATGCGATAATAAAGATCAACAGCAACAATGATATTTTTCTTCTAGCGTTCTTTCAAGTATAACTCTTTGCGGAATGATACCGGTCGACTTAATACAGTAAAAAGTGTATTGATTTACGATAGAAATTCTCGATTGCACTTTTTTTTGTGACTTTCGCTCAAATTTATTGATTATGCAAAGGTTTTTGTGTCATCGTAACATTTATTGAAACTATTTGCATTGGTGGCGCAGTTGAGACAGAAAAGATTTCGCTCGTTAACTGACAATCTCTTGACATATTACTAAACGTCGATAGGAACTCGCTTCAATTTTGAGGACACGGCAATCGATATTGTATTCCTGAATCTTGAAATGAAAATCGGTATGTGCACATATATAGACTTATATTAATGCAAAAAATCTCTCATAGGTTGCGGTACAATGAATTTTGCCTTATTAACTTGTATACACTAATATAAATCTTTATATACAAGATTATATTTTCTCTTGCTTAATTATTGCACGTATAACTCTTTAACGACTTTGACTCTGTATACAAATGCGCGTTAACAATATGAAAATCATGTGAAAGTCTCGGTTAAAGGAAAATAACGTCGTACAGTTTCACCGTGTAAAAAAGTTTTTCTTGTTAAGCAATTTTGGTTTAATTGCACATTAGACCTTAAGCTTCGAAAGGCGATTAGAAGTGTCGAAGTGCTTCTAACAAGGGAAAATTAATATTCTCCTTCGAATAACATTCACTTGCACTCGATTACTAATACACGAATCTTGTTATTCCGTAAATTATGACTGCTTATTTTACGCTAATTATGCGACCATCACACACACCCAGTTTTAATAGTTTCCGTTTACTAACTACAAGTTCCATCATTTATATTTTTTTTTTCTCCACATAATAAAATATGATATTTGCCATAGTAAACATTATTCGTAATATTTTTTTATTATTATATTAGTCTTCTCGGTAGCAAGGTTTGCCATTTATTTCTACAGCATGGCTGCATTTTACACTTTGTTCCTGATTTTCTACCACTTTGCATATTCATTTAGCGCAGTTTATTCCTCGAGGTTACTTTTTTCCTGAACCACCCTGGAAATATACAAGCAAAGTTTACAGATTCATTCTTACACGGTAGATTGCGTAAATGTACTTTTTAAATGTAACTATAATCTTTGGTACACAAAGCATGGAAAATGTAAAAAACAGTAATCGTATGTGCTTATTTACAAACTCTCTTTACCGAAGTATATATATATATCTTTCTTACGTAGTAACAAAATGTAACTAACACCCAAGCTGCGGTCTCCTTAATTATTAGCTTCGTGTCATTAACGTATCACTACAAAATCATATAAATAAGCACAAAAGCGGAAACTCAAACAAAAATCCACCACCAAATTCTAGTAAGCAATACAAGAGGAAAGAATTACTTTTACTTGACACTCAATGAAATTATACAGGCTCTGTATCAACATAGGACAGAATCACAAAATATAATTAATTAAAAAAAAAATGAAGCACGCAACAAAATTATATTGTTCAAGTATTGAAGAAGGTAATGGATTGCGCTTTGTAAAATAAGCGCTTTACTGGTGTAAAGAATATTTAACGAAGGATCGGAAGAGTTCACATTCTTCAATCGTCGAGCAATATAACGTTACCATAATAAATCCATAAGTACTTGTGTGGAAGAACAATTGTAAACTGAAAAGAAACGAATACTCTTTTTAAGAACTAAAAAGAATTTAAAAACTCATAAGTTTTGCAACCAACGGTACGTGATCTGAAAATAAATAATATCTATTGGAATAGAAGCGGTACGAACATAAGAAAAATTATTATACAACGAATGTTTCATATATGGGGCCAATATATTAGTTGTTCAGTGTACCCTTTACCCCAGTGTTTGTGCTTAAAAAACTTGCTGCGTATGTATATACATTCCGGTTATCCATCGTCCTTATACTTTTCTATACGTGTCTAGATAAAAATGTCACTTTTCTTTTTCTCGAACGAAAATCAATACTTTGTACCGTAGACTCCTTTAATTCTACTTTCGTACAATTTCAATGACTTTTATGCTCGTAAATACTACTCGAACTTAATTTTATTAACGTACAATTTGATCAATACATTCTAAACTGTATTATCCTAATAGAAAATCTTTCGATATATATACGTAAAGTAATATGAAATGCGGATAGAAAAATAATTCTAAAAATGAATGTGAGAGAACCGTTTGATTATTTGCACGGTGACATTCAAGATGCACCGTGTACAAATGAATGGCTTCACGAACAAAAAGTAAAACTTAAAAATTCTGCGCGCCATACGACTTTATTTGAGAATTGACATGGATCGTTTTAGTACTTATTACCGGTTACGATTAAATTAACAAATGCTTCTCGAGTGAAAATGTATTTGCCAAAGACAAGCGTAGAGTTTAGAAACTTTAACAGAATTGGTATGTGAAATTATACTGTCTTCTATCTTCTATACGCTACAAGCAAATATACAAATATATCACATAAACTTAGACTAATAAAATAAACGAAACACTACTCTTGGGTGTGATTAAAAGTACTTGGAATAATTCTTCTAAATCCTCGTGAAACTCAAGCATATTTAAAATGTTATATAGCGCTAAGAAAATTATATAGTAGTCCGTACGAAAAGGAATAATAACAAAGTCTTATGCTCTCGGACAATCTTCATTGCCTTTGGGATGTACTACTGATGTACTGTGCTGTATATCGAAAATAACGAATATATAAAAAGCGTTTTGGAAAGTAACACGTATACTAAACATTTATTGTGAACATCGATCGAGTCAGCTCCATAATCAGTAAATTAAAATGCTTGTAATCAACTAAAACGAACGTTCAAAATGATTATTGAAATAATAAACGTATTTGCATTACTGACAGAATTTACTAGCGATCATCTACCGTCGACCCTTTGAACGGGGCCAAAGGAAGAATTTCACAATTTCACTTTCAATGTTTTTGCATACCTGCGAATTTGCGCCGTTTTGCCATGGGTTTCTTAGTGGACTGTCGGACAATCAAAACAATACAATCGTTATTTAACACAGAATTGAATTTTCCGCAATGATGTTATCTCTGTTTTGATCAAGAAAATTCTGATGAGTAAATCAACATTAGACATATATATCGCACTGCATACAACAATCGTTTAAGTTCTTGGAGAAACAAACACTGGGACAAAGAGTTGAACGTGTTATCCTACTCTCGACTCTTATTAGACGCGATGTAATTCTTTGCTTAAAAATATGGAGAAACAGTTAGATACGTCGATGTATCCAACTGCTTTCGTTTAAAATGCAGTTTATATGAGAATCGAGCACTTTACTCATACTGTATACAAATCTATGAGTGAATCACATCGTCATAATTAACGTAACAATGATAAATCGTGAGAAACAAGTAGGATCGGTTACTTTCTATCTTGTAAATTCACACAATAATCTCACTTTCGACCGTGCACAATGGAACAAGGAAACATTATTGTAAAAGTAGTGAGAAGAGACACGATTTAAATTCTCTGTAGAAATAAAAGGTTCAAATTTGCTACGTACCCAGAAATGCAAATGCAATACATTACGATTTATGAATACCGTATCCTGTTTTCTACAGAATGAAGGAGAATCGAATATATCAGGAACTGTTTGTAGATTTAAATGAGAAATAAAAGAATAGATTCTGTAGAAAACAGGTCTTCGTTTCTTATCTACGCCTTAAAGTACACAAAGGTGTGATATAATGCAATAATGTATGAGCAGAAGTAACAATCAATACGCGAGTGATAAACACTGCGCTCTTTTATGCATTTCAGCAAGTTCAGTTGCGTATACCCACGGTACAGTTTTCTTTAAAATCATGAACCAATCCAACGCATCGATAGGCGTATCACTTTATCACCTTCTCTGGACTAAACCTCGTGTCATTTACTTCAGTGGTCCCAAATGATTTTCAAATGAACAGTCGCAACGAAGAAACAGAAAAATAAGGACAACAAAAATAATACTTTTCAAAACCAAATCACTACGAAATACTGATTCAAAGTATGAGCTACTAAAAAAAAATGTAATGGTGTGGAACAGCCCAAAAAAAAAGAACCAGTTACAGGTTTTGGAATGATCGAAGGAATATCCACAAATTGTCATGAGAACGTTAGAGGTACACTTGCATCTTTAACGAAGATTACATCGATTGTGAATTATTGCAAGTAACAAAGTATATTTTTCAAACGACAGTGTCTCATTGCGAATGTAAAAGATTGAAGTGATCTATAAGTACGCATTGAGTTACGATATATAATTCTGTCTTTGCAAGTGTATATTTATTTATTTGCAGTATACTCAATGCGACAATTACAGTTACACGCGTAAATAGTTGACGATATTTGAATTTTGCAGATATTCCTCGTAAGAAGAATGGCCAAAACAACTTTAGACAAGCGAAATTCCCAAATCACTAATATACATATCATCGAAAGTAATCTTGATAGTGATACTGAGTCCAAAAAAAATGAAACAACAAAAAAAAGGAAAAGAAATTAGTGTATTACTTCTCCTTAGCTAACTGGATGTGCAACCTACGTAATTATCGGTATCAGGAAACTTTTCCTTTCGCTTCACATTGTTCATAGGTTTACCTTCCTCTTTTTCTTGTGCTTTTTATGCTGCTGGCCAATCAACGGATTCCAGCTAGCCTGTGTGTTGTGATCTGTCATGTGACAAGATTTGGAAGAATATTTCGAAGTAAAGGGGCTGTTGTCAATATCTTGTTGAGATTGAACCAAATTCACAGGGTTGCTTATCGAACAGTTTGCGAACTCTGTTTTCTTCAAGAGTGTACTTTCTAACGCAGCTATCAGAGTTTGCGCTGCTAGGGGTGGCTGCATTATCAGATACATGATTATCTATCTGCTCATAGAACATGATATTAAACGACAATTTGCCAAGCTTCTTGCGAATGTTCACGACAGTGTCTCGTCATTCGTAAGGAATTGGATAATTGTCGTTTTTAACAGTTTCCGTAGTATGCGATCGAATATAGGAGTTATTACATGACGTTACCTTCTTACAAGTCCTACTTTCTTATCCGGAGAAAGGAATATCGACAGAATTTTTGTGATATTGAAACATAGAGATGTCGATTAGACAAATCGTGTAAAATAGAGATCGTTTAGTAAGATGCGGTTCCAACAATGGTATTTAAGAGACGTGAGATAAAGATACTACTTAATCGTGATGTACAATAAGGAAATAATGCCCTCCTGTCCTTTGAATTTTCGAAACTTTGAGTCGTATAATAGATTGCCTGTTATTTATATTTAATAGTACTCGCGCGGTAATAAAGTGTACCGCGCTCTAATTCTTACTATCCGATAAAGAAAATACAGTATCGGTTAATGTACAAGTTTCAGAAATGTGTCCGAACCGTAAGGTGCGCGCTTATAAATGGACATTTAAACTGCAACGGCTATAACAAAAATACTTTTAACACAGTGTAAATTCAAGTTTCCTCTGCGCGCCACATCGATTCCGACACATTAAGCTTCTTCTTGCACGATGGTAATCTTTAGATAACGATTATTGTACATTTACAATATTTTGGCTTGTATCACATATATATATACCGTAAACGAATGTTAAACTTTAAACGTATATTAGTAGTAGCTCACAAAAATTATTAAGACAGCATGGCGTCATTTTTATGTATCGAGAGCCAAGTCCATAAAGCTGTTTTTAAAGATTTCACAAAAGAAGGCACTGCTTGTGAGCATGTGAATATTTTACTGAGATATACTAACCTCGGATTGAGGAGTATTAGAAGATGGTGGGCCATTCAAGACTGATTGTTCTGAATTGGTGCAGCCATCGCATATCTCATTCTGTAAAGAATAATATGTTTAATAGCGAGAGAAGCGGATAAACAAATACCCTAACCAGTTAACTGCGTTCGACGTGTATACACGTCAATTCAAATTTTCTATATTTTTGATCGTGAACAATAAAAACAACTTATTCGATATAAAGATTACAAATTAAGTCACAAAAAAAAATTCCACAGTTAACTGGTTAATAACACGAACGTTCCAAAACGTACCTCAATTTTCTTTTCTTGTATTTGGCCCGAATCGTTACTTTTTGTAAGAGACCTTAATACGACCACCTCTGCGTCTAAGGCCGCTCTTCTATTACTTTCTATTTGCAACTCCTCTGATAATCGCGCCTTCTCCTACGGACAAACATAATTACTACAATGAACGCGCGTAATCTAAACGTACTTTTGATTTCCAAAAGTGTAAGATAACTCTATCTTAATAACCTTACTATGAGAGAATAACACAACATAGGTAGACGCTATCCGATCGAATAATATACTGACCTCTTGTAATTTTTCTAATGCCGCTATGTCACAGGCTTGCACCTCTTTATTGTGCATAGATTTTTCTGTCGATCTAAATGCAAGCAGTTCAGCAGTAGCTTGGTCTCTGATAGATTCGGCATTTAATAATCTACCTTCCAAATCTGACAATTTTTGTTGGAGCTGTGTCGAAGACAGTGTTTATGAAAATCAAGTATGATTGAGTTACGAAAGACAGATTATCTTGTTTTGTTACTATTTTATACGTGCTGATATATTACCGTTCTATTCGTAGATAACGTGCTTTGAAGGTCGTTAAGTTCTACCCTAAGATCTCCCACCTCGTTCTCCTTTTCGCGTAACTGCGCTTGCCATCTGGTTTCTTCGGATTCGACGTGACTTTGAAGTTTATTGAGCATAGCTTCCTGCAACAATACGCAGATTACTATTTCAACTGTGAAAACGAGAAGGTGGAAATTTCATGAACTAATTCACTCCACGCTGTTGCAACTTGGACACTTGGCTTACCGTGTCTGCGATAATTTTTTCGTAATTCGTGACCATGCTCTGCAAATTTTTGTTTTGCGCCGCTAAGTCTGCGCTGGAATTGTCCTGCTTTCGTAATTCACTTAAGGTACCGTGTATTTTATCTTCGAAAGCAGTAATCCACTCTTCGTGTGTTTTCTCAGATACTTTGATCTCTGGAAATACCCTTTGTAAAAGGGTCTTTGTTAAATCCTCTTGCTCCACCTTAATTCTTTCGGCTATTACCTAATAATTAATTAAATATGCGTTGAATATTTTTTTATAGTAGCGATTACACATTATAATAACTCTCGTTAACCCCTTAACCAACAATATCATGTAAGACTCGTGGTAAGAGAACACGCGACTGGCTTGTGATATGTCTACCAGGCCTAAACGTGAACGACCAACCGAATGACTCGATGTGTGATTAACGCGAGGACAAGGGGTTAACAGAGCTTCTCTCGAGACACATAAACATTGCCAATACAATCTCAACATTTGTGTAATTAAAATAATTCATGTAAGAACTTACGTCAATGCTTTTTCCAGAACTAGACTTAACACGCGATTCAGCAGCAGAAAGAGCTTCCATCACTTTCCAGTTCTTAGTACGTAATTCCTATGACAATACCAAGGGAATAAGAGAATCTAGTAATTGTTCGCAAAGTGTAAATTAAACTCGTACATTAAATAACGAAGTTAAGTAAACGGGCAAAGTGATGGAAGCCGACTTGTATGTAAACGTGAATGATATGCTTCAACATTAGACCTTACTTCGCAAAAAGGAGAGAACAGAAGAAACGAGAGAGAAGAGAATCTTTCAGTGGTTCGAGACGTGGCGAATTCTACGAACTTACATTATTTTTTGTCTTTTGAACTTCCAAGGCGTCTTGTAACCGCGTAGCAAGATTCTGGTGACTGTTTATACCACTTCGTAATACATCGACTTCTTCGTTCAGTTGAGCAAGCTCTGTTTGCTTATGCGCCAGTTCCGTCTGCAAAGCATCAAGCTGGCCATCCTTTTGCGCTAATCTTTAAAAGTTCAAGATTTTCGAACAGGTTATTGTGCAAAATGGAAAACACACGTGGAATATGATTCATCATTGTTCCGCTTATATTTTATTCTCTATAGATTCTTTCGCATACTGGAAATTACTTTCACTATTTATGAATATCAATGCGAATAATTTAACATAAGTTACTGATGATACTTACAAATTAGCATGTTCCACAAGTTGCGCATTGTTCTTCTGAATCTTTTCGTCAATTCCATTTTCACGTCCTTCCGCAGCTGGACGCTCAGTAGTAGCAGCCAATTGCGAAGCCAACGAGTCATTCTCTTCGTGCAACTGTTTCACCTCTTTCTGTAATTCTGCAGCCTATCGATGTTGCAAAAAGAAAAAAATTGTTCTGACATATACACGTATGCAAGATACTATTACAGATATTAATCGGTGCTGAAAACTATTCACTTAGACACACCTGAATAGAAAACCTATTATTCTCTTCTTGCAATTGAGTAATGTACAATTGTGCATCCGTCGATTTCTTTTCGCTGCCTTGTAATCTGCTGATTTCAGCCTTCAAAGTGGACAGCTCGCTTGTAGCCTCCTTCGTTGCTGCAATTTGTTGACGAGCTTCGGCAAGCTCGGATTGTGCTTGCGCCAATTGCGTATTAAATTTATTCTTATGATGCGTCACTTCTTCCTTTAAACTGTTGACGATTTCTATACCTTGATCGAACTTTCCTCTCACCGTGTCCAGATCCTTTTGCGCGGTACTCAACATAGACTCCAATTGTTCTTTCTCGGACACAGATTTCTTTAACTCCGCATTCACAGTGTTAAGTTCCTCTTGTGCCGTACTTAACGCAGACTTCAGTTCAGACTTCGCTTCGTTCACCGATGCTGATAATTCTGACTGTACTCTCCAGAGCTCCGCTTGAGTTTTGCTCAATTCGGACTTCACAGTGGACGCATCGTTGGCTTCTGTTTTCGCCAGGTTTAATTCCGCCTGTAAAGCGTTCACCTGTTTCTGAAGTTCTTGTTCGTGACGGTGCGCATTCTTTAATCTGTGATCCAGCTCGGCGTGCGCAAGATGAGAATCCTAAAATTCGTATACAGAAATATGTTAAGGACGTATCATTGAAATATAAATACCAACGTAGAGACGCGTATGTAGATAACTTGCCTCCAATTGTCTGGCGACATCCTGCAATCTGTCGGTCGCCTCTTTGAAGTGTTGCAGTTGTCCTTCAGAGTGCATTAGCTGTCCTTGCATCATAGCGAGTTGCTGTCTCAGTAGTTCTATCTCAGCGGTGCTACTTTCGCAGGTAGCTTGAAGCTGATTCTGCAGATCCTGAACTTCCACGATCTTCTGCGCCAACTGGGCCTTCAGAGCATTCTCGTTGTCGCGTATCTGTGCAAATTGCACTTCCATCTGCTTGCGCTGTGTCATCAATTCTTGCTGCATGTGTCCCTGCGTCTGGCCCTGATCCTCTTGCATTTTGTGTATAATAGTAGCATCCTCGTTCACTTTAGTTTGCAGTTGTTCTATCTGACGCGCGAAGCCTTGCTTCTCCGCAGCGTGACTCTCCAAAATGTGCTGCATACGGGTATGCAAAGTTTGATTCTCAGTCATCTTGTCGTGCAATGCCTCTTCCAACTGTCTCACGTTAGCAGATAGTCTACACTTCTCAGCGTTAAGTTCGCTGCGCAATTCTTTCAACTTATTTTGAAACGCCACGCTAGCTTCGTGCTCGTCAGCGAACGCTTTCTCCTTTTCGGCTAGTTGTTTCTTTAATTTGATAACTGGATCTGCTCGTCCTTCTGTCCACTCGGAGTGCTCCAAGGGATTATCCAATTGCTTGTTTAGTAACTGATCGATGAGAATTTGTATTTCGGAGCGGCTCAGCTCAGCCTTCTGAATGAATAATATTAATAGTGATACGTTGACTGCATCTTTATCGCCACCTGCAAAGATTATATTTATACAGTATAATTACAGTTTCCTAGACATCTAGTAATTTCTTTGGACTCCTCTAGAAACATAGTCTCGTAATGTAATATGAAGTTACACTCACCGATTTGTGCTAGTATGTCATTCTTTTTCTTAGCCTTCTTCGATTCTTTGTTTGAAGATTGAACGGATAGTACGACCTCCTTGTTAATGTCTTTGACAATCTCTTTTACTTCTTTGACGGGCGTCTCTTTCTGCTGTTCCTTTGCTTCTTTCGCGCACTCCTTGTTAGTGGCCACAGGAACGCTATTATTTATATTTACGTCTTTTCTATCTTCTTTACCAATGTTCTCGTCTTTCTTCTTTGTAACATCCTTTACGCTTTTCCTAGACTTCGTGGGCGTATCCTTTGGAGATTTGTTTACTATCGGTTCTGACAATGTCGTCTGTTGAAGATTTTCTCTCTGTTTTAAGAATATATATACGCAATGCACATGTGTTAATGCTTACGCAAGTGTATCACAGAACGTTATTGTAACACACATTGAAAACGTAACTCGTTAAGACAATATCAATTACAAAACAATAGATTCTTACGCGTTAGAGAAGAATTAGTGACTAGGTGGTAAATGGATTAATATATGTCAATAAACAAGCTTTTAATACGAGATACGACTGTAGACAATTTTCTTGTGCTCGTGGCAACATAGAAGTCTACAATCGATCTTCGAGAACAACCAAATTAATCGCGTGTTAGTAAACCATTAGTAAAACGTAGAAAATACTAGAAACGATAATAAAATATACATCGAATTGCCAATTCCACCACAAACAGTTAACTCACACTATGATTTCGTATGAGCTCAAGATCGTCCTTTGGTTGTGTTTGATCGAAATGATTTGTCTCTGCCAAGAGGGGCTGGGCAAGATTTAATTCGTTCGCAACGAGCGTTGGTTCATCTTTGTTCAGAAGAATTGGCTTTACTTTGTCAACTTTGCTCTTCTTCTTATTCCCTTTATTAGCGTCCTATAGTTGTGATTGTTAAGCGATGCGTTAAATGAAAAGAGGAATGCACAATATTAGCGTATATTATTTTGTATGCTCGTAAGAAGGCACGATATGTAGCGTAACAACCCTGATCGATGAAATTCTTGCTTCTAATTTGCTGCAACGTCTAGACTGTCGCGAAAGGAACAATGCTTTTTAATTGTCCAAAGTTGATTCGACAATAGGTAGTACGTAAATATATTGATAAAGGAGAGATGTTAACTTATGATTAGTGAAAAAAATATATTATTTTTACTAAGCGTCTCTTCACCTTTGAAACATTTTTATTGGACTGTTTACATTTGTTTAATTCACCACTCGAGGAACATGTATACCTGAAATTTACATATTTATTGTTTCGATTGCTTTATCCTCGTATAATAACTGTATATTTGTCCGACGTCTAATAGAATCTATAATCAGGGTTTGTATATTTATGATACAGTTTTTAATTAATAAAAAAAGGGGATTTATTGATATATTACTAACCGTGATGTAACGAAATTAGTTTGCTTTGAAAAAAATTATGTAATGCAACATGTTAACCACCTCTTCGTTATTTCTCACAGCTGTAATCTAACTGATAAGACAACTCAGAGTCAAATGTAATATCTTTGGCAATTATGTGAGTCAGTTATTTATAGAGGGTAATCTGTAACTTTCACGGTAATTTATCAATGGTGACCGTCCATTAAAAGCATTTTTATCATTGTGAAAGAAGTTCGCGAAGACAATAACGAATGAGAAATGTGGACAATTTAATAATCCGATGCTATATTCGAAAATTGAGCACACACTATATGTTCAACGAATATTTCTTTGTTTCGAAAGCTGGACTTTAATTGAATTCTGCTTCAAACGCTCTGACGGATAAATCGATTGGTATATTCCATTATAGAAAGATCACTTACCAAGGCATGATTTTATACCCTTAGAAATATATAAGAATTAAAAAATTATGTACATAAGTTTTCTATTAAGTCCTGTTTACGAATTTCTACATGGTATTTGTGAGGTATATTAATGCCAAATATTATACGTTACTATGCCAATGAAACAATTGAATATTGCGAAGGTTTAAGTGCATTTGTAATCCTCAATTTGACTTATTTACGACAAGTTCCAATGTCACTAAATGTTCTAAAAAAAACAGTTATCTACTTGCATCTATATTTACTAAATATCTTTTAGATTATACTATGTTCATCTGTGGACTTTTACTTTGTGTTGCACAGCAAATAAAAGGCAAGAGTGTACGTTACAGTATATGAAGTAGGAAGCGAGTAAGTAAATGGCTTTTGTCGAGTTGCATTAAATGCGAGTATGAAACTGTTAGACCAATTCGTATAATTTTAATGCATCTTGAATGTCTCTGCGAAATGTACAAAGCATTATGTTTTGCATACAGAATCTTATCAGATTTTTTGCGAATACTGCGAATCCTATCATTCCATCCAAAATTATTCAACCAATGAATTTATTCATAATCAATCAATTTTGTATTTTCATTCTAGTATTATTTGCAAGTAAAAGTTGCGCTTATTACACAACGTAAATTGATTATACATCACAACTGGATGTTTTGTAGCAAATCTAGAATTTAAATATCGCCGTCTACATTCTGGAAAATTGTTTAAATCTCAGCGAACAAAGAAACGTTCTTAAAAAAATTGTACCACACAGCCAGTATTGTCCGGCCATGCCCTTCCACAGTTTATAAATTACGTATCACGTGAAACTGCACAGAAACATAACACCGCATACATGGTGGATATATGAATGGGTGTGAAATTTGACACCGCTAGTAGGATACCGTATTTCAAGCAGAAAATGCGTGAAGGTGAAAAAATGTGCATGGAACGCATTTATATTTGTGGAATACGAGAATTCTAATGATCGAATCTAAACTGATCTCCGTATTTGTTATATGTTATGCATTATGAATTTTTCCATGATCGTTACGAATGACTCGTGCTTGATCTGTGATCATGAGAATGTAAGGAGAATGCGCCAAGATGCAAGAATCGTATTGTCTCACCTGAATCGGCAACTCAGGAGGCAATATGTGAGGAGTCTCCTCGAACTGAACGTGCTCCGCCTTCTCCTCTTTCTCTTCTCGATCGTCTTTCTCCTCTTTCTTCTCCTTTACCTTTTTCCCAGCTTTATTCTTGTGTTTCTTCTCCTTTCCTTTGTCTTTCTTGTCTGCGCGCGTAAAGAAGAATTATTAACTTTTTCTTACGCACTATTTCTCACAGTAACGAAACGCGCATATTAAAAACACAAATTAGAAATATATTATGTGGATGAACGATGGAACATACTCGAATGATAGAATATACGTTATGTTAACATACTTAACAAAAGATCATCCGGTAATTTCCTCTGCTCCGCGATCGCCTCCTCATATGATTTCTCCTTTATTCCAAACATCGACACCAGCAGAATAAACGCTGCTGATATGACGACCACTCCTACGTAAACTAATCCCGTTTGGACGTCCATTCTTTATTTGTATATCTGCGGGTATTAAACAGTTTTGTTAAATAATTGATTGAGTAGTAAGTTCAACGTTAACGTCAAGTATTGATTCTGTAGACATTATTAAAAATAAGTTTAGATTCTAGTGTAGTTTCAGCATTAACGGTGTTGACGAATATTATCGATATCTTCGTAGATTTTAACAGAAATAATTCATTTAGAACGCATGCTGTTTTTCAAAAATTAAAATGAAATAATAGAAATTTGAAAGGAGTAATTCTTTCGCCGTGCTCCGTTACTCATTTATAGCAATTTGATATTAAAACTAGCTTATTAGTGAATCCTTAGTCTATTTGCAACAAATTTAGAAGAGAATTAAAGAAACACCGCTCTTGCTTCTAATAATTCTGAATTCTTCAAGGAATCAGTTGCTTCTAATACTCCAATAGAAATAAAACTATACATTTTGGTAGTTCTAATGGTCTAATAAAAAGGAAGTTCTGATAGTTCCAATGCTAACACTATTGAAAAGTCTCATCGACATTCTCACTGCACCCAACAGAAATGAAATATACAAATAAAGAATCTATTGACCTTCTCCAACAAACTAAAAACCCACTCCACGCTCCGTTATTTATTTATACCAATTTAACACCAAGACAAGTCTGCTTTGCTTTTAATTCCACATTCTTCAAAGAACCCATCGCTCTTAATACTCCAATACAAATAAAACTATACATTTTAGTAGTTCTAATGGTCTAATAAAAAGGAACTTCTGATAGTTCCAATGCTAACACTATTAAAAAGCCTCATCGACATTCTCACTGCATCCAACCGAAATGAAATACAAGTAAGGAATCTACTGACCTTCTTCAATAAACTAAAACTTCTACATTCTTCAAAGAATCCATTGCTTTTAATACTCCAATACAACTAAAACTATACACTCTGGTGGCTCTAGTGCTCCAATAAAACTACACACTCGCGCTCCGTTATTTATTTATACCAATTTAATGCCAAGACAAATCTGCTTTGCTTTTAATTCTACACTCCTCAAGGAACCCATCGCTCTTAATACTCCAATACAAATAAAACTATACACTCGCGCTCTGTTAAGAGTTCCTCAAAGAACTCATCGCTCTTAATACTCCAATACAAATAAAACTATGCATTCCGGTGTCTCTAGTGCTCCAATAAAACTATCCGCTCCGGTGACTCTAATACCTTAACAAAACTACACACTCCACTACCTCCGATATCCTAACAAAAAGCAGAACGTCCCTTAGTTACAATATTGAAAAACCTTATCAACATTCTTACAAAACCAAACAGCACCGCGATAACAGATAACGCACCACCGAATCTACTTTCTCCAAAATCCCAAATCTCCCAAATAACCCTATAATCTCCTTTTAATTCTACATTCTTCAAAGAACCCATCGTTCTTAATACTCCAATTCAAATAAAACTCTGGTGGCTCTAGTGCTTCAATAAAACTATACACTCTGGTGGCTCTCGTGCTCCAATAAAACTATATACTCACGCTCCGTTACTTCTTTATACCAATTTAATGCCAAGACAAATGCGCTTTGCTTTTAATTCCACACTTCTCAAAGAACTCATCGCTCTTAATACTCCAATACAAATAAAACTACATACCCTGGGGTCTCTAGCGCTCCAATAAAACCAACACCTTAACAAATACTACACACTCCACTACCTCCGATATCCTAACAAAAAGCAGTACCTCCCTTAGTTACAATATTGAAAAACCTTATCAACATTCTTACAAAACCAAACAGCACCGCGATAACAGATAACGCACCACCGAATCTACTTTCTCCAAAATCCGAAAACTCTCAAATAACCCTATAATCTCGTCTCTCAAACCTCCTCACTCCGACAAATCTACCGATGATTTCATCCGACCTCGAAATCTACAATCACAAGAAAAAAACAATCGACCACTCAAACTCTCCAACAATCCCAGACAATATCCACGCAGAAAGCAGGATCCGTCTCGAACACAAACCCAGAAACCCCATTTTCCGAAAATTTACCTCCGAGAATATGTCAACAGGAAAAAGCGCCGAGTCTGAGACAATTCGAAATAAGCACCGAACAGAATGACATATGGATGACAGTATCTGATCGTTCACACGATCGTCGAAAACTAAGCGTACGTATCTCCGCGTAAAACAATTCGATCGACGAATAATCGAGGCTCAACGCACCCGGCGAAAACGATCCTCACGGATCTTATTAAAAACCACTTTCCATTTGCTCGTACTCGAGCACCGAGAGGAGGTGCCAGTCACATCTCTTACCAGAAAAACCTTTTCCACCCTGCAGTACTTCTCTTCCTCTTAGAAGAAACCCAATACCGACTTGCTATTTCCACACCGTCGCAGTGCCGTGGAATTCGCGAGAGTAAAATTTTCCAACACGCCGAAAAAGTTTTCTTCCTTCTTGGAAGTTATGGCGGCCGTGCCGAATGAGCGCAAATGGTGCGGGGTTTTGTTAAGCCACGCCTATACCGTAAACCCGTGTACGCTGATTGGTCAACGCTTTGCCTATGCCACGTATGCAAAACCGCGCGGGCTACTTTTGAAATTCGTACGAGGCGCGAAGTTTCTTTCTTTCTTTTTATTGTTCTTCTTCTTGTTTCTTTTTTTTCACTGTGAGTTGATTAACTCTCCGTGGAATTCTGTTGACAAGTACATTTGATAACCCCGTGAGTATAATCGTGTCGAGTGGAATATGCGCGTGTGAGATATGGGGTCAATAGGTTTGTGTGGTGGTTACCGTGCCAATTGCGGAAACCATGCGCGCCAACATTGCGGATCTTACGAGTCGAAAGAGAGAGAGAGATTTTTGATTTTATGCGGAGTGTGACTTTTGGATGGACCGATGACGTGGAATTATTTGGAATTTGAATAGTTTTTGCGCGTGATTGCATTGGGATATGATATGATAAATGTTTTTGGTTTTTTTTTTTTTGGTACAGTGGGTTTAGGAGCTTCCAAAAAAGGGATTTTCTCATGAATTTTTTTATAAGAATAAGAATGAGACTTTTTGCATAGGAAAGTACACCTTTTGTGTAATTCTTATTGAGATTTTATTGGAAAAATGTAGTTGGAAAATGTCTCCTGTTTAACGTTGTGAAGTACGATACGCGTGATTCCGCGGTAACAATGATAAACTTGAAGGCGAATCAACCGATCTGCTTTATTTTGTTTTTGACTGGAAGTTGATACAAATCGCTCGTCGTTGACGAATCCGATTTTTGAAATTCCTATTGTTTCTATTGTTTTTTTTTTTTTTAACAAGGAAAAATGAAACGATGATTTCTTTTTGTTCGTTCGTTTGAAACGCGAACATCAAACATGGTCTTAAAGAAGAGTGGTTTTTTATTGTCGTTTACGGATCCGATCTTTTTAAATTCGAATTTTATATAAAATGGAGGATCTTCGAAGTTGAGCGACCATTTTCGCTCAAAATTTCATTTTTCTTTGTTAAGAAAAAGAAATAATTGGAATTTTAAACAAAATAGCGGATCTTCAAAGTTGAAGGTCGATTTTCGCACAAAATTTCATTTTTCTTTGTTGAAAAAAGCAAATAGATGTTTTGATTATTAACTATTCTGTTTTATTAATGAAAGATGCATTTGTTATATTGTAATTGTAGTTTAACGATTGAGTAAGAATTTCAAATTATGTATTTGAGGATTGTTCTACTTCGAAATGAAACGGAGCAAGGTTGTAGGTTTTAGATGGAGAGGTTTTGGAAATTTTGGAAAATTGATGAAGTTCGTCTTGTTAATATCCAATTACACTAAAGCTAATAAAAAATTTATACTCCTAAATATAAGAGTATTCAGTTCTTCGGTTCTTTTGGCTCGTCTTTTCATAAGAATTAGCTCTTTCTTTTTTTTATAAAGGAGAGATTTCACTGTAGTCGATGGAAATTGAAGTTGAAATCGTTATTTCTTTAATTACAGAGGCCTAGTATAAATTTGCAAGGCTCGGTACGAATTAAATTCACTCTATTCAATTCATAATTCTTAAATATTTTGTAACAAAAATCTTTATTGTTACCTATAGCATGTGATATCCATCAATTATATTAACCATAGCTAATTCGCTCTTACTGAATAATATTAACATTTTTATGCTTTCTTTAATATGCCTATAATATGTACTAAAGATAGGAATAATGTAAATGTACACTTTATTGCTGATTCGTTACCTCAGGTAAGATACGTAGAAATTAAAAATATGTCACGTTGTTGCGGTATCGTTTTGTACAAAACAAACGAGAGAAAAGAATAATATGGCAGTATCCTGAAAAATTTAACAACAAATTTATGTTTCGCCTTGAGAAAAGAGATTTATTTCTTACGTAGAAGCATCCTCTAAAAGGAATCGCTCGGTGAATAGTAGGTTTATAACATGCAAAATGGAAATTTCTAATCTTCGACCACCCGTGGAAAATTCACCCAAATGCATCATGCAAGCTTACATTTTATCGTAGATTTTTTTTCATCGTTAAAAAAGATACTTTATCATTTACTTGTGGAATGATTAAGCCACTGCTCGCGCCTCGGGCAGAAAACTCTCCCAGTACTTAATAAGTTGATTCTGATGTTGCAACATTGTCTCCAAGTATTCCGTTAATTGTTTCTTAAAATCCTCAACTCTAACTAACTCAAATCGCTCGACTTCCTTTTTAATCATCTTTGAAATATTATCGAACTCCTCCTGTCCTCTCTCCACTTTGGCTTCCCACTCCACAACCTCCGTCGCAGCTTGACTCGTCTTGTCGCTTCTTCCAGACTGTTCGAGTCGTGCTTTCTGTTCTCGCTTTTTGTTTAGCATCATTTGAGCGTGTTGCCAATTTTGAAATACTTTGACACGTTCGTGAAACACATCCTGATAATAGAACAATATGATAAAAAAAACACTTATGAAACATATTTTATAGTTTTAATTTGAGCGAACCTTGATAGCTCCGATAAGTGCGACATAGTCTCGTAACATCTCTCCAAATTGATACAAGTCACTGTTACTTTGCGCTCGTCGAATGCTTTCCACCTTCTCCAATGTTTCTGCCAATTGCGCCAGTGCTCTACCGAGAGATGCTCCTGGTTCTCCGTGGCCTAGCACAGCGATTGATTTTGCAGTAGCGCCTGTACAATTTGCCAATTCTCTCCTTTGAATAGTCAGAGAATCAACAGCAGAATGTAGAGCGCGTAATTGCATATCAAGAGAGTCGATCTGCGATGTTTTCTCTTCGAACCACTGGAAAAGCACGAACATATATATAATTGACTTAATAAGTATACGCGCTTTTGTTACATGATTAGGTGAAAATGCACGCTGCTATGCAACACAAAAGGTTTTTCGATGCGTTGTAAATAATAATAAGCACACTAAGGTATACGAATAACAGTGGTCGTCCATAATGTATCGGCTTCGTTGACGGATAATCTGATTACTCGGATACATTTGCACAACACTGACAATCTCAAATGAACATACCTTACCCTCCTATTGCAAGCAACAGAAAATCAGTTCACAATATCTCATAATGGATACGTGCAAATGTACTGTTTAAAGTTCTCGTAAACTTACTGTATCGTTTTCATCCATTTTGTATGTAATTTTATTAACCGTCTCTCCGACTTTGTTGAAAAGTCTCATTACACCAGCGCCGCTAAGAGCGGATGTATTTGTAGCTTTCGGTAGCTCTACCTCTGTCAGAAAAGAAGAGCGCTTTTAGTGTTCGCTTATGAAACAGTTTCTGTAATATTAATATATTCCATCGAGACGTACCAGCCTCTAGAAACTCTCTAAAATCTGGATCCACGCTGAGAACTGGATGCGCCGCGGTTCTGTTTAAGTATCTCTCGAGTGCTGCTCTGCGCCTTTCGATGAACTCTGTAGAACTGGAATTCTGCTCTTGACTCTTGTCCCCGGACATCTTTATTTTTGTGGTTCCTAAAAAGTTGCACGAAAGAAGTTGCAAAGTATCGTTTTGAAATCTCATATAAACTGTACGTCGAACATTCATTTGTATTTCTATTTATCCGTTTATTCTCAGTTCTTCCATACCGATAACACTCTTTTCCGGAGCAGGCGGGATGATTCTACCATTTCTGAGATATTTATCGGTTAATTTGTCATGGAGTCCAAGAAAATCACTAAAGCGTCTACTAACGCCGAATGTTCTCTTTTGAAAAATTGGCATGTTGGTTTTAGTTTCGACTTTGTACGCTACATACGCGCCCATTCCATCTCCCATTTTCTGTGGCGATGTTACTGTTATTTTTAAGAAAACGTCAAAGCTGTCATTGGGAACCTGCGAAACAATAATTTAATATCGATTAGTTCCGCATGCTTTCTTCATTCCTTTCTTGTTCTAGTACCTCGTCTAGCGCTTGAAACTGTACAACAGTTGGCGACAATATGTCTGTATTGTCATTTATCGGAACGTCGTGTAAATCTCCAATATCAGCACCCATCGGTCCTAGCGGTGAACTCAGTGGCCCTGGTGCTGGACTCGACACTGTGGAAAACGAATTCTCTTCGGCTGCATCTCGCAGCGTTAGCTTTGGCAGCTCCGCTTGTATCGAAGATACACCATTGAAGGGCGATATATCTTCCAATTGACTCTGATCCTAAAAAGCGAACATTAAATATTTACTTTATCACGAAGAACAGTTGCAACTAGCAGCAAGCTGATTTATTTAGCACGTATTCGACTCGATCTTGACTATCGTTGGAAAGTAAAACAAAATCCAAGAGTAGCATCCCGTACAATCGATTTAAAATCTGGAGGAGTGAGTTAATTCATTCAGCACACGTTTGCACCAACGTCGACTATTATTCAAGGAAAAAACTATCCTTAGAGAACGAAACCCAAGAGTAGTGTCCCGTACGATCGATTTAAAGTCTGGAGGATCAATTTAATTCGTTCAACACGCGTTTGCACCAACGTCAACTATCATTCAAGGAAAAAACTATCCTTAGAGAAGAAAATTCAAGAGTAGCATCCTAAACAACCGATTCAAAATCTGGAGGATCAACTTAATTCGTTCAACACACGTTTGCACCGACGTCGACCATCATTCAGAAAAAAAACCATCCTCGGACAACGAAACCCAAGAACAGCCTACCGAACATTTAATCTCAAATCACCAGGAACAATTGAAACTCTCAGCAAGTCGAACATATTCGACATTCGTGACTTGTTGAAATTCAAATCTAATCCACAACGAGCTTAATACCCACCTGTACCGCGGATGCGAAAATATCGTTATCCTCGTCCTCCGTGTCGTTGTTAGCGGTGTCATTAGTGTCAAATAACGGCGGTGATTCCTTCATATCAGCCATCTTAACAAATTCGTCTCCTTTGAGGAAAAGACGGTACGTAAAATTCTCCGGGATCGGCCCCCTCGAATGATGTTCAAACGATGTCAAATCAGTTTAGGTCGTTATATCTGAAAGGCTCAAGTTCTACATACCATTTTCTCATATTAATATGCGTGTAGACGTACGCGTATAAGTGTGCGTGTACGAGATAACGCAAATTATCCACCTTGCACCCGCCCGCTCTCCTACTCCCTCTCACACGTTTCGCATGCCATTCGATAGGCAGAAATCACTCTGGTGGATATCAAAATTGTCAATCAAGCTGCTTGTTGTAAAAGACGACTGGAAATGAGATTCAATGCAGAGTGCATCGTTATTGAAAGTGACGATCACTGCCACCTACGGATTGATCGTCATTAAGGAGATTTATATTCTCGTTCGAGATAAAGGAGAGAGAAGTCGAATTTGAGTTTTTGTATCACGTGGTGTTGAAATTCGAAATTGTGAGATAGAAGAGGTGTTTAGTGCCTTGAATTTTATGGAATAATTTGAAGTTTTTGAGACGATGAGACGAGAGGAGAGATCACTTCCTTATCGATGGATGAGAAAAGATGAAATTTAAGAGAGAGAGAGAGGATTCTGTTAGTAAATACAGGGTGTCCCGCAATAGGTGTAATCCCCGCGAAAGGGTTGTAGCTGAAATAATTCTAAACAACATTTTCCTTTGCGAAAAAGTTGGACGAGGCTTAATTTTTGAATTATTAACACGTTAAGCGCCACGCCGAATTTGCGTGCCTTTCCGTTCAGGCCACAGTTAGCCGTCAGGCGGGCCAAGAAATGTAACGCCAAAAGTAACAACCTTTTGTAATGAATGTACACAGCAACCTCACCTTTGCTTATCTTGTTTCAATAAATTACATTAATGTTTTTAAGTATTATATTCTTTTCCTTGAAGCATTGACCAAACTAAAACCGATATCGCATAATTTAAATGTTCAGTCTCACAAGTATGCAAAGACGGACACACGCGCCGCGATAGAAGAACGAAAAGTCTGCCGTCGGTCCGTAGGGACCGACGTGGCCTGAACGGAAAGTCTAGCGTCGGTCCCTAGGGACCGACGTGGCGCTTAACGTGTTAAGGAAAAACATAGGCGAATGAGCGCGCCCGTAAAGCCCGCGCTCAGGGCCGTCATTTTCGCCACTCACCGCGGTTGTGGACGGGCGCATCGCAGTGGAACGGCACGAAGCGTTGGACAGAAATTATGTCGAATAACAAATTAAAATTCCAGAATAACTTTAGATGGCGAACCCCAGAAGGCGAGGGGATGCCTAATGCATTTCCCGATGCAAAAAAAATTAGGATTAGGATTAGGATTAGGTCAGGGTTAGGTTAGGTTAGGATTAGGTTAGGATTAGGTTAGATTAGGTTAGATTAGGTTAGGATTAGGTTAGATTAGGTAGGATTAGGGTAGGATTAGGTGGATTAGGTTAGGATTAGGGTTCCTAATCTAGCCTAATCTACCTAATCTAACCTAATCTAACCTAATCTACCTAATCTGCCTAATCTGCCTAATCTACCTAATCTAACCTAATCTACCTAATCTAACCTAATCCTAACCTAATCCTAACCTAATCCTAATCTAACCTAATCTAATCATACCTAATCTAACCTAATCTACCTAATCTGCCTAATCTGCCTAATCTGCCTAATCTGCCTAATCTAACCTAATCTACCTAATCTAACCTAATCCTAACCTAATCCTAATCCTAATCCTAATCCTAATTTTTTTTTGCATCGGGAAATGCATTAGGCATCTCGTCGCCTTCTGGGGTTCGCCATCTGAAGTTATTCTGGAATTTTAATTTGTTATTCGACATAATTTCTGTCCAACGCTTCGTGCCTTACCACTGCGATGCGCCCGTCTACAACCGCGGTGAGTGGCGAGCATGACGGCCCTGAGCGCGGGCTTTACGCGCGCGCTCATTCGCCTATGTTTTTCCTTACTAATTCAAAAATTAAGCCTCGTCCAACTTTTTCGCAAAGGAAAATGTTGTTTAGAATTATTTCAGCTACAACCCTTTCGCGGGGATTACACCTATTGCGGGACACCCTGTATATGTAAGTTGGGTTTCGTTTACAGATTTTATACACGTTTCATACACACGATATATGTAATAATGATATATGTAATAATGTCGAAGAGATATAAAACAGTAAATATAGATAGAGAAGACAGTGAATATAAAACGTAGTATTAAAACGTAGTTTCGGTATTATTTCGAAAGAAACAGTTAAAAAACATATAATTATGTATTATAGTTAGTAAGCATGTCCCAGAGTGAAGAGCGTCCAAATTTAACTCGTTCACAGCGGCGCTGCTTTTTTGTGTTTCTGTCCGTGTGGCGCCGCGAGTATGCATGTTTTACTTCATCTGACGGCGCGTGGTACACGCTGCCCCGTGGGACAATGGAGCGTGAGCCACCGCCGTCCGATGCGAGAGTCGAGCGCGAGCCACCGGTGGTACGCGCCGGCGTTAACGGTTAACATCGTGCCTGATTGGCTGCGCCGGTAGTGGAGGAGTGACATACGCGCGGCGCTGATCAGTCGGTCAGTTCGCTTCAGAGCGTCGACCGAGTACGTTGTGTGTGTATATCTCTCGATCACTCGAGGTCGTGAGTTAGCAGTTGATCAACAGACAGTAATATTTTTCTTTTTGGTTTTGGTTTTCAGTATTTATATCAAGTGTCAGGATGTGGACAATCAGTACCATTACCATAAGAGGATCCAGTGTTCGTGATGTCAACCGCAGGACCACACCGTTTACAGTGAGTGCTTTGATAACTTCTACGATTAATTATTAATTTATTAATTATTATTTCTTGTCTTCTATTTAAAGCGTCAACCATTGGCAATTGGCAGATAGGATTTTTACCTCGTGAAGAACCTTTGCTGACACACCACCTACATCACGTTGAAGAGTCTACCAGTGCATCGCGAGTGACATAGTGGATGTGTGAAATTATCGTGTGAATTTCTTATGTGAAATAAGTTGGTATATAATGTAACAACAATAGTTGGTAAAATAAACGAAGAAAGATAAGGTAAACTGTACAATAGTCATTTGACAACCTGGAAATATGTCCCAATATCCTAATACCCGTATCACGAATACCTCGTCGGTTATCATGTTCTCCTGATACTTTTCTCGAATCTCAGTTTTCGAGAAAAAAATTTTCCAAGCATCCAAGAAGTTAGTACTTAAGAGGTGGCACGAATACCTCCTTGGTTCTCATGTTCTCCTGATACTTTTTCGCGAATTTCAGATTTTCGAGAAAAATTTTCGAACGACGAAAAATTGTCTGACCATACACGAGGACCTACCACTTAAGAGGTGGCACGAATACCTCCTCGGTTCTCATGTTCTCCTGATACTTTTTCGCAAATTTCAGATTTTCGAGAAAAATTTTCGAACGACGAAAAATTTGTCTGACCATACACGAGGACCTACCACTTAAGAGGTGGCACGAATACCTCCTCGGTTCTCATGTTCTCCTGATACTTTTTCGCGAATTTCAGATTTTCGAGAAAAATTTTCGAACGACGAAAAATTGTCTGACCATACACGAGGACCTACTACTTAAGAGGTGGCACGAATACCTCCTCGGTTCTCATGTTCTCCTGATACTTTTTCGCGAATTTCAGATTTTCGAGAAAAATTTTCGAACGACGAAAAATTGTCTGACCATACACGAGGACCTACCACTTAAGAGGTGGCACGAATACCTCCTCGGTTCTCATGTTCTCCTGATACTTTTCCCAGATTTCTCGAGTTTCGAGAAAAATTTTCGAGACCTCCAAGAGGTGGCACGAATACCTCCTCGGCTTTCATGTTTTCCTAATACTTTTCTCCTTTTTCCCGCGAATTGGAAAAAGTATCAGGAGCACATCAAGACCGAGGAGGTATAAGTGATACTGGAACAAGGATGTTTGGATATATCTTCAGGTTTTGAAATGACTACTGATGTTTACCTTCTTTCTTCGTTTATTTCACCAACTTTTGTTGTTACATTATATACACACTTATTTCACATAAGATATTCACACGATAATTTCACACATCCACTATGTCACTCGCGATGCACTGGTAGACTCTTCGACGTGATGTGTGATGTGCCAGCAAAGCTTCCTCATGAGGTAAAGATCCTATCTGCCAATTGCTGGTGGTTGACACTTTAAATAGAAGACAAGAAATAATAATTAAGTGACCGAAGAATATACACACAAGACTTACCTGCTCGACGCTCTGAAGCGAACTGATCAACTGAGCTACGTTGATTGGCCACGTAGTTACTCCAAAGTGGCGCGCGCATATGAAGGTTGATTTGGCGGGAAATTTGAATCGGTGAAAGGCAAGTATATCGAAGATCACGTAGCATTGGACTCAATAACATAGCCTAAAATATTTCAAGTGCGCTTATCTCTCGGTTCCTTGTCACTTTGCATTCTTCATAGTTCTATTTTAAAAAGAATAAGTTTTAACGAACAAATATACGAAAGTGCATGTACACGATACGTTTGCCAAAGGTTTCTACATTACCAAGGAATAGTACGTGTCATATGGTTTTGCACAATATTTCTCGTTCCAAAGCTTGACCAGTTTATTTACTAGAAGAAAAAAAGGAAAGTATGAATTGAATTTTCGTCATGATAATAATAAACGAATCAATAAAAATTTATACGATATAATAACTCGTTTATGCAATTGACAGTGAATTTACATTTAATCACCTGGTAACAAATTCTCACTTAAGAGCAATAAATCTGTTTTAATAATATTACTCGCAACATGCATCTGATGAGTAAGACGGAGGTAAATGTTCGACGGCTCTTAACTCGTTGTGAAGTAATGGCGAAGGACGATTCGCACAAGGATTGGAAGCTTGAAAAGGTAACGGCGCTCGATCGTTTATCTTAACACCATATTAAATTTCATTTTATAAATATAACATAATTATCTGTAAACTTTTACGTCATTGCAGTATATTCTGGCCCTTAACGACATGATCACGGAACTGCAGACTCTACCGAAGTAATACATTCATTTTTCTCAATTCTACGCTTATCTACGTTTAACCGACGTTTCGTTCTCAAATAAACTTAACGATTCTGTATTCGTACTTATCAGCAAGCCTTCGAAGGATATTATGAGCAGCTACGTGAAGCGCATGGACTTCTTGCGAGGCGTTATCAATACTGCAAAGTTGGTGAATCCTGTCGAGAGAGTCGCAGCGGTGCAAATGTTATCCAGGAATACTGGTACTGTTACCGACACGGTTGGTCCCAGTATCACGACGCAGATACATCAGAGGACAGCGGCGAAATACAACACGGAACTGCGTGCAGAATTATTTCACATGGACAAAGGTGAAATAAAATTGCACATGAAACATATCGAGCGTAATTCAAAATGTGTCCATACGTTCGATAATTGGACACGATCGCTTTGCTCTAGGCACTCTGAAGGACGGTCTACGTCAAAGATTAGCAAGTAGCACGATGCAGGACGACGATCTCGATGCTCTCTTAAAATATAATCGTAACATTCAAGAGAAGATAGCGGAGAACATGATCTCCATGGCTGGAGATTTGAAAGAACATGCGCTCGCTGCAAATGCAATCATTAAGAAAGATATCAACTCGTTGGAGAAGTCGGATAAATTAACCGATGTCAATGCAACAAAATTAAAGACCGAATCGGTGAAGTTACAAGATCACACCAAGTCGAATTGGAGATGTTGGGTGTGGTTGATGATTGCTTTCGTTCTTGTCGTATTCTTCAGTGAGTACGATCCACATAAACGGAAAGACATCGCAGACGTCAATTGCAATTACGTTAACTGCGCCTTTAACGCCAAAGAAGTATTTCTCTTCGCTGTATTTACACTGCAATTTTTCATTTCTGCTTTATCTTTCCTTTTTAACGCATATATTTTGACTCTTGTCGTTTAATCCTGCGAATTTTATTTATTTTTTAATTATAGACATGGTGATATTCATGAAAATGGCGAGAAAGAGAACAGACGTTTATTGAAGTGGTGGAAGCACATTCTGCATCGGTGTAAACAATGTGTATAGGACGAGTGGCATCAATGTGAAATGGCCTGTGTGTGTCATTCACAGATTATTATGATGATAGGAGTGTCTACCATGATGAATGCACCTCTGAAAACACCGGTGCCACCTAAAACAACTTGGAAGCCTGGTAAATATTCACAGGCACGCGCCATAAAGGATTTTCCAGTTGGAGCAGTGCCAGGAGAACTGTATTCTTTGTATATGTAAATTGTAAACGTATTAAAGTATTTATTACAGTTGACACTTTTTCCACGTTGGTTATTATTTCCTGTGATAACATTGAGGAAATCTAATCTCGTCATTCTGTGCTCACGCGTGTGGCGTGTATGTGTGTGCTGTGATTGTGCAGTTAACGCGACTCACGTATAACCAAAATAATACTGTACTTATGTGGTTTACTCTTTTTCTCGTACAGTGGATCTGTATTTTGTTTTCTGAGACAGTATAATGGTGACGTCATGCTCATTAGTCGGAGATTATTGATTTCTACGATTTGGTATTATCAGATTTAATAAGTGCGTTGTTCTTTTGTTGTAACGCTGCTCACGCATGTTAGTCAAGCATGTAGTATACAGCAAATATTGTGGCGTTTCTTTATCGTTGAATTTTATTCAGTGTCGATATTCGTATTAAAACGTTCGATAATGAGAGAAGCGCGAAAAAGAATATCTACCTTCGAGAAACTTAAAATCCTCTTCGCTCGTACGCAATGTAGTCGAACTTAGTTGAAACGTTTGTCATTTTTTAGGTAAAGTGAAAGTCGTCAAGGCATTACACAAATATGTTGCGCAGCAAGTGAGTATACATCCTTCCGTCGATATTATCTTGCACAAAAGATTATAACTCGCCTTCTGTTCTTTAGCCGGACGAATTGTCGTTCGAAGAGGGCGAGATACTGTACGTTTACGACAAGGACACAGAATCTAGCTGGTGGAAGGCGAAATGCGGAGACAGAGAAGGATTGATACCTGGAAATTATGGTACGAATAAATCGTGCATTTGTATACTTCATAACGTAACAATTTCCAATTTTCTATGTGTTTTCATCGCGTTACAGTGGAAGAACAGATGCAAGAGGTCGAGTTACCATTACACGACGCTGCTAGGCGCGGTAACATTTCCTTCCTGAGAGAATACTTGAAACAAGGCGTGTCGGGTACAGGCTTAGATGCAGCAGGAAATACGCCGCTGTATTGGGCAACAAGAGCTGGACATATTGACTGCGTGAAGGAGCTCTTGAAACTGCCGAATACTGCAATAAATGCTCAAGTAAGAGAGGAACGTAGGAGAGATTTTATTGTACTTTATCTACAGAAATGAATCGTTTCAGAATAAGATGGGTGACACGCCGTTGCACATCGCTGCGAGTCATGGTCACGTGGAAATTACTAGCTTGTTATTGGAGCACGGCGCTGAGCCAACATTGAGAAACAACGATGGAAGCACAGCGGAAGCATTGTCCACTCATATATCGATAAAGAATATCATACAAATGCACCAACGTCCGGATCATGTATCTTACTCGTATGGCGATGATGAGTACAAGGATGAGAGCGATTAATTATACATTTCAAAGTTGCGAATCAAATTTGATATAAACTAGGTGTAACTACTAAACGGAAACTTCAATCTCAAAGTAATGATAGAATAAAGTAGATAATACCGTGTGGATTAAAGAGACGCGTCTTCTGAGAGATCTGTAATGGAAAACTGTGATTATAAACGGATAATGCTGTGTATAGAAAATATCGTACGATATATTTTGGCAAAACTGAAATACTAAATTGCGCCTGTGAAAAAGTTTTGAGTATACGCTGCGAAGTTGCTCACGATAATTATATTTTGACTGTAGATTTTTGTGTCTTTAACTTTTTCCATCTGTTGGAATTGTGTCGTAACAATAGTTGCGATAAATGTTTTCCTCTGGGTCGTATTCGCATTCTGTTCAATATTTGAATTATCCGCTCCGGTAAACAGTCCAATGTGTTCGACAACGAGTCCAAGCTCTTCTTTTTCTGATAAGAATACGTCACCAATCTCCCATATGGACGCTCGTAAGATAAACTCGTTACAAAGGTGCAAGAAAAGTCGAATTAACTTATTTACATAAATCAAACTATTATAGATGTAAAATTTATACGTTATAAGTTACCTGTAGATTTAGCGAACGTACTTCTTAGAAATTACTATAATCAAAAGACATATCGATACGAATAACACTTACAGGGTTTTTCATTTCCGTTGTACTGCCAGATAGAAAAGTTTGTGACATAATATTTGCCAAATAAATAGAACAAGCATTTTGTACCATGTTCAAAGTCTCTTGCGTCTTTTATATTTTCTTCCATGATGGTGCACACAGTTTCCAATACATCCACTTGTGGGTAATATTGTATATTGTCAACGATAAAGATTAAGTTGCTTCGTAATCGAATCGCTTCCATTATCTATAAAAAAATTAAGCGCTGTAAAAAAAGCAAGTTTGAGTAACGTGTAATGTAAACTTAGATCGGATTCTAATATCTTTAAAGTATCAGTCAAACAATAAGTCGAGCAATTGTCATTTCAAAATCTTCTTTCTTATATCCTTTCTGTATATTGACGAAAGACATCTATTTCTCATAAGTTTATATTAGAATGTACTTTCGATTTTCTTTACATGCCGAAGAATTCAAATTTGAATGCGAGATAATTTCGATTCGATACCTCGCCAAGTTTCATATCGAGTACCTTCGATTCGAGCGATATGTTGAAAAATTAGCGGGAAATTCAAATTTAAATCTCACTTTGACAACAATATTCTCGAAATATAATACATGTTAAATGTATTATTACTATGTATTATTATGTTAACTACTGTCAATAGTTAATATTTCATTCAACATTTTCGATGTTTATTAATATACGTAACATTTGAGCGATACCGAAGCGCGCGAAATTCAAAATCAAGCACTTTTCAAATCATCTAAACAGAAACAACTCGTTGAGCTTAAGTGAAATTCGTCGCGTCAAGATAAAAAGGTTAAGATTAAAACTAATGCATTTTACATGCGATTAATTTCACGAACAATCTCTAAATCGTATCTAAACAATTTTAGAGAAAGGAGCAAAATTAACGGTACACAATCTTAACCTGTAATGAGAAAAAATGGCAGCTCCCTTGTCGCGCTTACATTGGAGAATTTTGAAAAAGAATCGCACGGATCTAACGAAATTCTTCGTATTTCTCTGCACCAGACCTTCTACAGGCCTCTCGTCACGACACTCGCAGGAACAAACTTACGAAACCTTTAAGAAAACTGCTCGAAACTTTCTAACCTGTTCGGTACTGATCTCAGGTCTCGGTTATGTTATTTACAAATGGAAAGACGATCTTTGGGAACGACTCGATATTTTCACACTTCCAATCACCGAGGTCCAGGCCAAATCATTTCCACCCACGGACATTAATCTTAATAGAGATAAATACAATTTCATCGCTGACGTAGTGGAAATATCAGCACCGTCAGTGGTGTACATTGAAATCAAAGACAACAAAAGGTAAATCTTTACAGCGTACTCTTTAATCCGATTCGAAGAAGGTTCAGCGGAACGCCACGTATATTTTCTAAATCAACGATCGAGCTCAAGCGATATCGTCCATTCGTACTAATGAGAAAATAGGATAGACTTCTTTACAGGTAAACCCGCGACTTCCAGTAACGGATCTGGATTTATCGTCAAGGAAGACGGCCTGATATTAACCAACGCTCATGTCGTTATAAAGAAACCGAACACCACAGTACAGGTGAGCATCTCGTTTCGCATTCGCAAGCTCCACGTTCAACTCGACGGTCTTTGAATTTCTTTTCGTAGGTGCGTCTGCACGACGGCACAACCTACACCGGCACCGTGGAGGACGTCGATATGCACAGCGATCTTGCGACAGTGAGAATCGGCAAGGTAAGATCGCCACAGTCGTTGAGCCAATCTTACAATCGCCTGACCGTTGGTAATATTACACGATACAGAAGAATCTACCGGTAATGAAACTTGGCAGTTCGTCGAGCATTAGACCAGGAGAGTTTGTAGTCGCTATCGGATCTCCTTTAGCATTGAGCAATACGATAACGAGCGGAGTAATTAGCAGCGTCAACAGACAGAGCGCCGAGCTAGGACTTCGTAACAAGGATATGGGATACATACAGACAGACGCAGCTATTACAGTTAGTTCTTTTCTACGATTTAGAATTTCGTGCATTTTCTGTAACGGAACGTGTTCATTTTTAGTTTGGTAACTCCGGTGGACCTTTGGTGAATCTAAATGGCGAGGCGATAGGTATAAATGCTATGAAAGTAACAGCCGGTATCTCTTTTGCGATACCTATAGATTACGCAAAGGACTTTCTGAAAAAAGCCGAGGGGCTGAAGAAAGGAAAAGGTAACAAAGCAGAGTATTCTTTTTCCTTTTCGCTGTGCTTCAGTGTACGATCTTCGTGTACGAGCATACTGTGCGATAGGTGTGCAGAACGTAGCGGAAACAGCACGAAGACGTTACATGGGTATTACAATGCTGACGCTTACGCCTGATATCATCTTCGAGCTGCAACAGAGAAGTGGTGACGTACCGTTTGGAGTTATGCACGGAGTACTCGTGTGGAAAGTCATGTACGGATCTCCAGCGCACATGTAAGTTCAATACACACTCCAAAAATTCTAACAGCATTCTCTAAGCGAAAAACAATCTCTCGTGTTACTCCAAATTCGTTATCGATCGAGCAGAGAGTATCAATTATTAATGAATTTTCTCAGGGGTGGCCTTCAAGTCGGAGACATAGTAACGCACGCAAACAAAGAACCAGTGGTAGCAGCAGCCAATATCTACAAAGTCCTGGAAACTCCAGGCCCGTTAACTCTAACAGTTGTGAGGAACGGACAAGTGCTGCACCTGCGCGTCGATCCAGAAGACATGTAATTAAAGAAATCGCCTATCCAACGAACAGAAAAGTATTGAAAATAATGAGAAACTTCTAGTGTCCTTGAGAAATATCTCACGCGCCTTAAACAATCCTAAGGGCAATTTTACAATGCGCAACGAATAAATAGTGAAATAATTAACAGTTCTCTCTCTTCGCTAGCACCGTAAACAATTTTTAAGAACAATCTAAAGAAGAACGGTGCTGCGTCTCATGGAGGTCCCTACGACTCTTCTCCACTTTGAGTTGCAAGACGATTTATGGAGCGAAGAGGACTACGTTGAAACGGACCTGCCTCCTCGCTTCCCTTCTTATCCCAATATTTTTTTCTCCGAGAACACAAGTAGAAGTAGAGGAGATCCTCTCTACGCATGAGACTATCATCTACGCTTGTGTGCTACGTGCACATATCCTTACACCAGGTGTGGTCCCAAGCTACGACTGCATTATGTTTATGTTGTTTACGACATAAGGCGACCTCCGCAAATATGTGGCCGGATCTTGGCGAACGACGTGCGTGGGTGTGGTCGGATTCTTTTCAAGAAATATTTTACTGTACACGAGGAACGCGTGCATCTCGCGCTGGAATTCTAAGAGGTCGTAATGCCGCCGCACGTCGTTCGTGGGAGATCCGTGAAACGAGGGAGAGCCACGATTCTCCACGCACGCACTTTGTTACGATCACTCGTGGAATTTGCATCGGTGGCCGGATGAGAAAAATCTTAATTAACCGCGATGGGGACGAAGGTGCGATTAATGGCCGTGAAACGAGAAGCATAATTAATAAAAAAAGGACAGTGAATCGTCGGAGTTTACCGTGGACGAGAGTTTGATTTTATTTCGTCGCTGTTCTTCTTTTTTTCTGACACTATTTCGTTTTTTAAAATCTCGATTCGATTTTCCTATACACAACGCAATTGCATCGTCTAAATTTCACGATTTTTATTAAAATATAGAAAAATGCATTACACGTATGTTTTAGAGAAAATCGTGAAATTTAACAGTAGATTTACTGAACATTTTTTATAAATTTCTCATTCGAACCAGTAAAATCGACTGGTTTCGGTAAATCTATTGTTAAAGGCGACGGAATTACACGCGCAATTAAATTCAGTCGTGTATAACGAGATTCTAATTCAAATTTTAAAAAACGATCACGTGACCGGTCTCATTTGCGCGCGCAATTTCGATTTTCGACAAATCATTATCTTTTAAATTAAAAGAATCTGCGTCCTCGTATAAAATGAAGGGGCGTCATTGTGAGGATCAATCGTATTGCACGATTAATCAACGTGTCGCATTCTCTCTCTCTCTCTTAAAAAAAAACAAATAAAAAAAAGTAAAACGTGTAACCCTAACCCCAAGAGAAAATCGACCGATAAAGAAGAGACGGGCTGCGCGCGCACCTCGGTGATTTATGCCGTGGAAAATGTGTTTTAAGAAGGTGGTAGACAACGGTGGATACCTTGACCTACGTCAGTGCCGGGCGTGTACTCCACCCTCGTGCCCTTCTCTTCTCCACTCGACCATTATCGCCTTGTACCGCCTCCCTCTTTAATCTTTCCTTTTATCGTTACTCTTCTACCGCTTGCGCGCGTATTCTTCTTCTTCTTCTTCTCTTTGGTCGTCGAGTACCCCCTCTATTCCTCTGATTATCCACGCTTTTGGCGCGACGATACTCTCTCGCCTACGAGCCCCACGGTTCTTCCCACGTATGCCTCTAGTAGCTGGAAAACAAATAGACAGCAGTGGAGAGAGCATAAGAGACCGTCACAGCACCGAATTTGCGTATGGTCTTGTTCAGTCGAAACCTGTTTTTGTGTGGTTTTTTTTTGTACGATTTTCCATTTACATGTATATAAAAGTAAAGTTTCGGTGGAATTCTGAAAAGCGTACCCTCCGATTTTCCTAAGGCTACGTACACTGGGGTATTTTGATGCGCTGATTATGAATATGACCAATTGAAAGTTGGCGCAAATTTCATTTTTGAAGGTCAGGTTCAAATATGGAAAATTATACGGTTTTTTCAACTTATTTCAGTAGGTTTGTGAAATATCGAAAAATGTTTCAAACAAAAGTTGTATATCTTGTTGGAATATACGTTTTGTGTCTTATGCACTTTTGCTGTAGGAGTGATGATTTTCGAGAAAAATTCATCAGAAGGTAAAGAAAATAATCGTAAGGTCAGAGCTGCGCTTAGTATTATCAAAAAGATTTATTTTCATGCGATTTTTTCTATGCGGTCCGTATCCTTCGCACAAAAGCAGGTTTGACTGTATACTGTTTCGTTGCAGTCTATTTTGCACAGTATTTTTTGTTTAAGTTTCAGAGGTTTTATTTATTTTTCGAAGTGACTAAAATTACTAACGGTTATTACATAGAGTGCGCTCGATCAAGTGCATTAGACAATCTCAATCAGTTTTAAATAAAGTAAATTTTCAAGCTAAATGGTGTTCGAAAATTCAATTTTCATTTTTTGAATATTCATATTTTCGTGTCCATGTGCATTATAATAATTATTAGACACCCCTTCAGTATTATAAATTACGAATTTAAATTGTGCTTTTAATAGAGGCACTCATTACATAAATTACACATTCCTATAATATCTAATCAATTATAATTGAATTTATCTCGTGCAACTTTTTATCTCGATAGTGAAAAAATTCGACCGTTTTTAAATAACCGAGTTTCTATAATACATATATGGCTACAACTGCACGTTCCTCGAGCCACGTATGTGGACGAGTTCGCGATTCGGCGCGCAACTATATATTTTACAACTACATAAGAGTACTTGCCAGGTATTACGGACGAGATATCCCGCAGATTGCCATTCCTTAGCTCGCCTACACGAGCGCGCACGCCTCCTCGTTTGGGCCCCACTTCTTCGAATGATCGTGATCGTAAGCGCCCCCGGGGGAATACCCTTAAAGGTTAACTTCGGCTCCCGAAAGATGACGCGCGCCGATTCGATTGGCGCGCGTGACGGGAGAGGCGGTGAGAATTTTATCTACAATTTGCCTAAGGCGTTCGAGAGCATCCGCAAGAGGGTGGGGAGATCCTATTCTCCTTCGGTACTAAACACTGATCATGACATGATCATGATGCTGGCATCGATATCTCGAGCTCAGAATCCCTCCAAGCATTTGTGAGGTCACCTCCGGCGCGACACTTCGTACAGTTAATAAAATAAATTATTAGTGTAATGCAGTTTTATTTGAAAGAAAAACATTCTTTGAAATTGTGCATTATAAAAAAAATAAGAAGTCTTGTTAAGCTCGAGACTCAACTCTTCCACTTCCACGCTACACTTACTCTACTCTAATTTAAATTCAAATTTCTCTTTTAAATTTTCCCGCGCTTTTCCACCGCGCAATAAAAAATTTGAAACTGTCGTCAAGCTCGAGGCTCAACTCTTCCACTTCCACGCTACATTTACTCTACTCTAATTTAAATTCAAATTTCTCTTTTAAATTTTCCCGCGCTTTCACCACGCATTAAAAAATTTGAAACTGTCGTCAAGCTCGAGGCTCAACTCTTCCACTTCCACGCTACATTTACTCTACTCTAATTTAAATTCAAATTTCTCTTTTAAATTTTCCCGCGCTTTTTCACCACGCATTAAAAAATTTGAAACTGTCGTCAAGCTCGAGGCTCAACTCTTCCACTTCCACGCTACATTTACTCTACTCTAATTTAAATTAAAATTTCTCTTTAAAATCTTCCCGCGCTTTTTCACGATTTATTAACACGTTGACTGTCACGGAACATTGAATTTTGGCAACTGTTTAGTTACCTATCTAAAGCGTTAGTTATACTTCCAAATACCTATTTTGATCATTTATAATCAGGCACTGAAACCGTCACCCGAATCCGGGTGACGTAGCAGTCAACGTGTTAAACAAATTAAAACTCTCGTCAAGCTCTTACTGTCCTCTAACCTAAATTAAAATGTCCCTTTTCAAATTTCCCGCGCTTTTTCGCCACGGATTAAAAAACTTTCCCGCGCTCCTCTAAACCAAAAACCCTTATAAAAAATCCACTCCAAAACCTTCACCACGCAGTCTACCACTTATCTACGAAAAATCCCTGGACTGCTGTGCCTCGTGGGCAGATGCATCCTCCCGATTCGTTCCCCTTTCATCGAGCCCTACACACCACTATCGTAATTCTCATTTATTCTCGGCCATCTTGTCCCCACCCCTCTTTACCTACGCGCGCGCCACGTCCGGGTCATCGCGACGAGTAAAACCTTTCAAGGACGAGGGCCCGTGTGATTTTATTGCACGGCCAAAAGGGGCCTCACGGGTAAGATTCTTGGTCGTCTGCGGCCTGGCGTGTGGAGAAATGCAGGATGGAAGGAAAAAGGACGAGGTGGTGGGGATAAGAAAAGAAAAGAAGAGTGGAAAAATGTCGGTGGTAGCCGAACGATTTCGAACTACACGGCCTGCTCTCTCCACCGCGACGACGCGATCCGCAAACCAACGTGGTTGCTGGCTCCTTCGATCAAGGACGAATGAATTACCAGCTCTCTCGCTAGCTTCTGGTTGCTTGCCGCACGATACCTGAAGGTAGAAAGGGAGAGGTGGAAAGATACGATAGAGAATCGAGTTTCTAATTATACGGAAGAGTGATCGATAGCACCTACCACCGGTGGATTCGTCCACGTGACCTTGAGGGCTCTCCCTGCCTCCACCGTGGATCTTTTCTCACCCTTTTCTCGTGACACTGCTTGCATATTAAGGGATTAATCTGTAGATACTTTTTTTTTAATGTTGTCTTGTCTAACGGATTGATTCTGATACTGATAAGTAATCAGGACAGGTCTATTAGCCACAGTTTAGTTGATCTGAATTTTTCAAGCTGGTTCACCTTGGGATGTAGGACAGTTTTTTAAATGGACACGTAGAGCGGTGGTTTGAGACTTGAATTGCAGCTTCGAGAAACTATGCTCTCTGTTAGAATCTTCAGATTAGAATTGCTGGAATGTTATTCCATTTGTAAATAAGATCATTAAAAAACCGTGGATACTGAAGCGTACTATTGAATCTGGATAAGTGTGTAAACGACCAAGCCTTCTGTAAAAAGAAAACGGATATCATTCACTGTTTCACTTGTTATCAATAAAAAAAAGAAACAAGACACTTGTCAGTACCTGCAGCATCACTTTATTCAAAACCAGGTATAATTCAAAAACCGTGGATACTGAGTCTGGATAAATATATAAATGTCCAAGCCTTCTGTAAAAAAGAAACCGGATATCACTCACTGTTCCATTTGCTACCACTAAAAAATAAAAAAAAGAAGCAAGACACTTTGTCAGTACCTGGAGCATCATTTTATTAAAAACAAGACACTTCAAAAACCATGGATACTACACCTTACCGCATCATCTGGAACAGTGAATGCACTTCTGCTCTTTCTGGAAAAGAAAAAAAAAATATACATCCTGGTTCCTACATATATTTTTTTCCAATAAAAGAAAACAAGCAAGCGGAAGAGACTATAAAAATAGTATACTGTTTTTTTTGGGCTCCCACGCGTGAGACTGATCTCTTAAATTAATTCCAACCGCGTGTCCTGGATGCCCCGAGGGCACTGCGAGGTGCAAAAAGTTCATCGTGCGGATCTTAAACGGCGCCATAATTAGGCGTGGTAGCGAGAGGAACGTATGGTACACGCGTGTGGAGGTGGATACCTCTGGGTCTCCTGCAACGACTACGTGGGATCATTGAACGACCTCGAGTATACCTGCAACCAAGAATGCCAGTGTATCCCGTTTCGTGGCATTCGCATCCGCGCGGACTTTGTTCCATTCAGCGTATCCCCTCCACCTTATTATCCTCCTCTTCCCGCATTTGGCGGCCCGCTGGGCTAGGATCGTTCTCAAGCCTGTAATTACTTTATCCCGCCCAATGAGTATTTATCGGTAGTGCCTAACGCCCACCTTCTAATCGGTTCCACAGGATAACGAGACTGGAGAGTTTACCTTCTGTGGGGTTCAGATGATTGTGATCGTTGAAGGGTACTTTGTTAGTGATAGTAATTAGAGTAGAATGTCTTCTTTGTACTGTGATTGGTAGACTCTTTTAGAATGAAGTATTGTTGTCCAGGATGTGATGAAGAGTTGGCTCGTTAAATTAGGGGTTGAGATGATTGAGATCGTTGAAGGATCTTCCAGTGATAGTAATTAAAATAAAATGTCTTGTTTGTACTCTGATTTTGTGGCAAGTCTTGTTGATGTAATTGCTAGACTATTTTAGGATGAAGTATTGTTTTCCAGGATGTGATGAAGAGTTGGCTCCTTATATTAGGGGTTGAGATGATTGAGATCGTTGAAGGATCCTGCCACTGGTAGTAATTAGAGTAGAATGTCTTCTTTGTACTCTGATTTTGTGGTAAATCTTGTTGAAGAAACTGGTAGAATCCTTCAGGATGAAGTATTGTTTTCCAGGATGTGATGAAGAGTTGGCTCGTTAAATTAGAGGTTGAGACTGATAGTAATTAGAGTGAAATGTCTTCTTTGTACTCTGGTTTTGTGGTAAATCTTGTTGAAGAAACTGGTAGAATCCTTGCTTCAGGATGAAGTATTGTTTTCCAGGATGTGATGAAGAGTTGGCTCATTAAATTAGGGGTTGAGATGATTTTGGTCGTTGAAGGCTCCTACTAGTGACGTTCAGTTTCGTTTAAAAAAACAGAAGACTCCTTCAGAGTAGAATATTACAAAATTACACAAGGATACCATGAAGACTTGACTGATCGACCTGGAGTTGGAATTAAAGTCGAGTGTCCTTTATTCTTTCCTACCTCCACATGAACAGATCACATCACCGGAATATCCTCTCCCTTTCCTAATCACCATAGGTACCTGCAAAAAAAAAGAAGAAAAAGCCATCACACCAATTAGAGTCTACTTTTTTCCATAACTCGTCCGAAAAGAAATTCTCGAGGTCAAACACCTTCTACCTTCAGCTACCCCACGTGGGCGGTTGTTACACAACGAGTGTAGGGTAAAGTAGGTGGGACCAGGCCAGTGAAAAGATTCGGTGAACGCATCTAACCTTGTCCTTGCTCTTGAACACTCTTGGGTTCCTGGTTCGAAGCTCCACCGCGAGAAAAGTTATCGAAAGTGGATCGCAACTCTTCCGCTCGTTCCCACCCATAAAGGGCCGGTCTGGTTTACGATCTTGCCTGGAGATAAACGTCGAATCGTTCCAAGGTGAAGAGCAGAAACGATACCAATTAATGTAAATCGTTTAGTAGGTGGCCTGGCACGCACGTAACATTAACTTTTTACGTCACGGCTGTTCCGGAACGGGCGTTTCCAGAAGAATTCGGTGAACGTGCGTCTGCCACCTTGTCCTTGGCTAAGGCTTCACAGGTTCCTGGTTCGAAGACACTCCAATAAGGCTCGTTATCCAGTCGTCCCAGTCCTCGGTGGTACCCCTCTTCGCGGCAACATATATAAGTCAAAAGCAGATCGGAAGTGTGCTGCACAGCCAGTACAGTCCTTGGTGGAGCAAGGAGGTCCGGCACAGAGAGCATAGCAAGTTTTAAAGCAAGGATGCAGAGACTGGTGAGTAAGTGGAGAACTACCTTCGATTCTCCTTCGTCATTGGATCACTCAAGTGTCCTTCCCATTCTGACACAAGCAGGATTCTCGAGGAGCCTTTACCTTTCTTGGTCTGGTCAGGTTTCTTTTTACAAGCGTGGCCTTCAATCATAAGGGTTGCAGGTGTTGCAACGAAGACAAATTTGTCTTCTGACTTTTTGTTGCATCGTTGATGTGGGTAGCTACGTTTGCTAGTTGTTCTTGGAATGATACTGGTTTTGAAATCTTTTTTTGTTCATCTTCAAAGTGGATCAGGATCAGCTGTTACACTTTTCTAGGCGTCTTTTGGTGTCTTTCTGAAATGAGAACCACCTGTTAGATGGGATTGGTCTTTGAACAGTTTGTTCTCTGAAATTGATCAGGTGCTCGATTTTTCTGATCTCTTTCTCCTTCATTGCAGTTGTTCCTTTTCTCAAGCATACAAGAATCAGCTGTTAGAGAGATTTCATACCTAGAGAATCTGGTCTTTGAAATTGATCAGGTGTTCAATTTCACTTCATCCTTCTCCTTCAACTTCAGCTGATTGTCAGACGTTCAATTTCTCTTTTTGTCCTCCCATGTCTTCTTTTCTGAAACACATAAAGATCACCAGTTAGCCTAAATTTCTTCTTAGAACTAAATCAGGTCTAGTCTTCTTTAGACAAACCGTCTGAAGCTGTAACAAACACAACAAAACATCATTAAACTCTACCAAGCCTTAGACACTTTCTGAAGTGAACGAACAATTTGATCATACCCCCACAGACATCCCTTAAAAATATTGAACCCTTCATACATGAAAAATAAAATATATCAGACATTCAATTTCTCTTTTAGTCTTCTAATTCCTTCTTCCCTCAAAACAATTCAATCAAACTTCCAAATCAAATATTAAAAATATTCAACCCTTCAAACTTGAAAAATAAAATATATCAGACATCCAACTTCTCTTTTAGTCTTTTAATTCCTTCTTCTCTCAAAACAATTTGATCAAACTTCCAAATTAAATATTAAAAATATTCAACCCTTCAGACTTGGAAAATAAAATATATCAGACATTCAATTTCTCTTTTAATCTTCTCATTCCTTCTTCTCTCAAAACAATTCAATCAAACTTCAAAATTAAATATTAAAAATATTCAACCCTTCATACATGAAAAATAAAATATATCAGACATTCAATTTCTCTTTTAGTCTTCTAATTCCTTCTTCTCTCAAAACAATTTGATCAAACTTCAAAATTAAATATTAAAAATATTCAACCCTTCATACATGAAAAATAAAATATATCAGACATTCAATTTCTCTTTTATTCTTTTGATTCCTTCTTCTCTCAAAACAATTTGATCAAACTTCCAAATTAAATATTAAAAATATTCAACCCTTCACACTTAACAAACAAAATATATCAGACATTCAATGTCTCTTTTAGTCTTCTCATTCCTTTTTCTCTTAACACAATTCAATCAAACTTCCAAATCAAATATTAAAAATATTCAACCCTTCAAACTTGAAAAAATAGAAATGGATCAGGTGGTGTGTTCCAATTCTCCATTCTCTCCTCCACTACGTCCTAACATCTGGTCTCTAAAATTGACCAGGATGTCCCGTGCACGAGTGGAGGAGGAGCCCAGGAGGTACCGGAGCGAAGAGGCCGTCACTCCCAGAGATAATTTATCTCCTCGGCGCGAATTTTATGGACCAACGGATCCTCCTCCTCCTACGCTCTCTCGCGGAAAGCAAGCCGCATTGTCGAGAGAGAGAGAAAAAAAAAGAAAAAAAAAGGACTTGGGATTACGTTGAATTTATGCCGTGGCAATTACGCGTGCAAGCGTTTTACGACGTAATAACGCACGTGGAATATCGAGAGTAACTCGCCTGGCGCTGACCACCTCGCCAATTTCATCTTCCACCGTTCTTCCTTCCATCGAATGAGAATTCTTCATGGGTGACGCTTCTCGAAGAAGTCTCTCGAATCACTGCAACACCAAACATACAAATGATTATTTTAATTTACAATGGTGCGAGAAAAAAAAAGATTGTTAACTCCAAGATCTTATATAAAATGTTCCATTGTGAAAATATTTTTTTACAACGTAATGAGTGGTCTTTTACAAAATTTATCCTTGTTTATTGTATCTCGTTGAAATTGAAGATTCCATATTTAAAGAGATCAATATCGTTTTGCTGTGTGTTGATTTTATTTGGGATTCACTGGAAGAGATTTTGTAAGATTTTAATTCACATAGGTAGACTAGAGGAATTTTCTGTTAATTGAAGTTTTTGTAAATAACAACAGTGATTGTTTGAAGATAGATGATTTTGAAAATTAACAAATTGATTCCATTGTAATTCATTGAAATAAATTCTCATTTTTTTTATATCAATAAAAAATTGCCTTACTTGAAATTGGAATGATACAAGAAAATATTCTGCCTCGTCCTCTTTAAATTGAGCATTTCTGTTGCTCGCCTCTGCCTACAAAGTGGAAGCTTTGAAATTCGACAAGCCACTGAAACACAACGCTTGGATTCATCTTAATAAATTGAGTTTTCTCCATGGGCCACACAGGCCCGAGGGAGAATACCTTTTGTCTCTGGACGAAGAGTGGCTTCTAGAACCAGAACCACGGCACGAAAGAGTACAAGGAGGTATCGAGATTGAACGTCGATCAATTGAATTGGCTCCATTCGATACCTGTGATTCAACCTGGCTGGTGTTCTCGCAGGTGGAAACGTGCAGAGTGCTCTTATTTTATCTCTGAAATGTGCGCACACTGATTTAAAGATGCATCTTGCAATCTTTATACTTTCATTAACATTATATAATATTATTAATTTAATTGTCTTATTAATACTATTCATTTCACTTTGATATTCTCAGGTGAATATTCTTCAGTTTCCTTTTTCCAAGCAAAACCCTTACTACTACTTGCACAAACATAATTAATAACGTTAAAACTATCTCTACAAATTTTTTCTCCTCATTTTTTCATTAACTCTGTATAATATCACTAATTTAATTATCTTATTAATACTATAAATTTTACTTTAACATTCTCAGCTAAATATCCTTCTTCAGTTTCCTTTTTCTAAACAAAGCCCTATGGAAGTCCTTATTACTTGCACAAACATAATTAATAACGTTGAAACTATTTCTATAAATTTTTTCTCCTCATCTTTTCATTAACTCTATATAATATCACTAATTTAATTATCTTATTAATACTATAAATTTTACTTTAACATTCTCAGCTAAATATTCTTCTTCAGTTTTCTTTCTTAGGCGAAAGTTGATCGTCTTGTGGTCGAAAGAAATTTCAGGAAATCACGGCAGATCGAAATCTTCTCTCCTCTCGGTTTCCTCGCCATCGGTCGGCCCACAAAAGGCTCCCACCCTCTCTCTTTTATCTCGCTCCCGTTCTTCAAGCTTCTTTCTCGCCTGTCGCCACTCGCTTAGCTCTTATTGGATCGTAAAGAGAGCCTGGGATCCTCGGAGGCTCATGCAAGTATAAACTTACCCCGTCCCACGTGTGTCCGTGGCGGGGTACCCCCACGCTACCGATACCGGTGCATAAAATTCGACCAACTGTTCGTCTCTCAACGTCCGCGCGGTTATCTCTTCTCTCTCGTCGTTCACGTTGAGGTCCCGCAGTGTCTCTCTCCCGAGATATTTCCAAAGTGTGCCTCCTTCCATCTAGAAACATAAATTTCGAATCACGATCGTTGTAGATTGAAATAAGAATGAAATATCTTGTTTTTTTTTGCGTGATTGTTGAAGCAAGCGGTTCTGAGACAAATGGACATTTTGCTGGGCGTGGAACTTAATTTGCTTTTGTACTATAATACTTTAGGATGCAACGAATCGAATGGTCCAGCTACGGTATTGTTATCTATGTCCATTGCGAATTTTTTATAAATTTACAATAACAGTGTTTGAAAGGATTTTCGTGGCTTGGTCTGTTAAAATATTTATGTCCAGTAGTTTTCTCATGTAAAACAAATTATTAGATACGTATACACTTTATCCTCGTGCCAGCAATTTCCATTTACCACGTCTATGGTTTTGAGGAAAATTGATCATCAGTGGAGAGAATTTCTGCGGAGTAAAACAAATGCAAGAGTACTCGTACTCTCCAAGCTGCGTGAATGTGTGAGTAACGAGAGGACCACTTGCAGAAACGCTCGTGGTCGAGGCCAAATAAATCTACTGGCGCATTCGAAACGAGTCTGGCTGCGAGTGTAAACTTCGTTCCGCCCTTCCTCAAGTAGCTCCGAGCGCGCGTGGAATTTCAAATTCGATCTCCCATTATGGTCGTTGGTGTGTCCCGATTCGATGGACCATTGGCCGTGTTTCGTGAATCCGACAGAGAACGAATTCCAGATTAAAACTCTCCAACGAGAATGACGACCTGACCTAGAAAAAAAGATCGACATTCATCATTAATAAATTTTATCGAGTCAATACGATCGTCAACATCACTAATAACAATTTCAATATTCTGCTTTATCTACTTATCTCCAGGCACACCTCCAAAAAGATCACCAAGTCCTGAAAAATACAAATAAAATTAACATGTAAATAATATATAATCCACAGCTCTGAGAAATATACACTTTTCCAAGCCAACTAATAATATTCACCAAAAATCTCATACGTGTCTGACGATTCAACTGTATCTTTTTTATACCTGTGAATAATTCTCACAATAACATCATTCAATATAAATCATCATAACAATGCCAATCCTAATAACCATCACATAATATTTTCTACACCTTACTTGAAGGAGCACCGTTAACCACAATCCAGAAAAAAAATGATCAGACACCCTGGAACCAAGAGAAGAACGAATCCTAAATCAAGATAGAGCCTTCTCTTAATTCCTCTCACCATTCTCTACCATTACAGATTCCGTTGTTGCTAGTCCTCGGGTTGGCCAGGTCTACCCACCTGAGCCTGCTACCGTACGCCTATCTGGTGGACCATCCGCTTCCGGTCTACCATCAGTCACAGGACACGAGAACGGGCGAGCACGCGTACAGTTACTCAGGCGGTCCCTCGGCTAAAGAGGAAGTCAAAGGTCACGACGGGGTCACCAGAGGTTCCTACAGCTACGTGGACGCGAATGGAATTCTACAATCTGTCTTTTACGTGGCCGACGAGGGTGGCTTCCGCGTGGCAGCCACGAATTTGCCCACGGCGAGTGATTCAGCCTTGGAGAGCGTCGAGATTCAGTTGGCGCGCAATTTCCAGGACGTAGAGGCCAAAGATGAGACTAAAGTGGATAAGGAAGGTGGTGGTGATGATCAGAAGTCGTCCAGGCGAAGGCGCAGTGTTGAGAATCCATTAGACCAAGCTGATGAGCAAAAGAAAGAAGCTGATCAGACGCAAGCAGAGACTGCGAACCTTTATGGAGTCTACGGATCGGTTCTCTTACCAAAATTGGCCGGTGCAACGTCTCACCAGAGTCGCATAGACATTCACAGAAATTACCGGCTGGAGCATGAACCAGTTCTACCGGTCCAAAGTGTCGATGGTGACGTTTACTCGCCCGTAGTACTGCCGGAGGTCTCTCTGGGTGATTCCAGCGAGAAGAAGAGGCTACAAATTGATGATAAGATCCTGGATGAGGCTGTAGCTGAAACGAAAACGGAACCAATCACACCTGTCCAGAGCCTAGAACCTCTAGGAGTGAATGTCTATTCACCAGTGGTGGTGCCACAAGTTCCTCTGGCCACTTCGCATCAGAGCAGGTTTCAGATTCACAATGGCGTTAGAGTGGAGCCGGAGTACGGTCCGGAGGTTGCAAGCGTTAAAGTAAATTCATTGGAGGCTCAGGCTGAGCCGGTAGTGAACGCGATTGCGGACTTCCAGAAATTTTACGCCACCTTACCGGCTTTCTCTACGATCCTGCCCGCTTATCAGAATCCAGAGATTTACAGTGACCTACGACTGGAGGGTCCAGGTCGTAAGGACACCGTGAAGATCTGGACTGAGGCTCTGCCAGTTGGCAGGCCTGTCTTTGCTGGTATTTCCACGGATATCTTGGCCAAGGAGTCTACACCTGTTGCAGTTCCAGGATTACAGATACCTATTCTGGCCAGGAACTCCATTCCAATTGCAGTTCCAGGGTTACAGATACCTATTCTGGCTAAGAACACCATTCCAATTGCAGTTCCAGCTATCCAGACACCTATTCTGGCCAAGAACTCTATTCCAATTGCAGTTCCAGGTTTACAAACACCTGTTCTGGCCAAGAACACCATTCCAATCGCAGTTCCAGCACTTCAGACACCTGTTCTGGCCAAGCACTCCGTTCCAATTGCAGTTCCAGCAATACAGACACCTGTCCTAGCTAAAGAGAGCATTCCAGTTGCAGTTCCAGCAATTTCCACCATCCCATCAGCTGTTTCCAACCAGAGGAGATTTCAGATCCATCGGAACTCCAAGGTGGAGCTTTCAGCACCAGATTTCCAGCAACCTGCGGTTGTTCTAGAAGGTTCTCCACTACCTTCTTACGCGAAGACAGTGTCTGCTGGCCTGCCAACTGTTCTGGAACCAATTCCTCTTGCTCATTCGTCTCAGTATCGCTCGCAGATCCACTCGAGTGACCGAGTGGAGCTGCATGTAGGTGAGAAAGACGATTCTGCCTCGAAATCATCATAACCACGACTCTTCCACGAACGCAACGCTCCCAGGTCTCACGGATTCAGGACACTCTAGGCACATCTGACCAGGACAGGAATATTCACGACATCTATTTATAATTTATTTGTCATAAACAAGTGATCTTCGGCGACTGGGTTGCGCGAATGGACTGATGAAGAAGTAAAAATCTCACGTTTCATTTGACTTCTTCTGTTCTCATTCGTGCACCACGGTGGGTCCGATTAATTTTAGGTTTCAGGCGGGGGAACAGTATTCTGCATCCTGAGCAATATCTCGTCGCGAGAGTTCCACAGACGAATGATTAATGGTCGAGTTCGTTGGTGGTAGCTCGCATTCACGCTACGCTCATGCTCTACGCGCGCTGGTCCCGTCGCGCAGTAATTTTTTTTTTCTTTTTCTGTTCATTGCGCGGCCGGACTATTAATTATTTACCCTCGTGCGATATGTCATCCTGCATTTCATTAAAAGAGGTACGCTTGTAGTGAACGTTGACTTGTTTCTTTCTGCCATTTCCCTTCGTCCTTGGTGAGCGATTCTCTTGGTATAATTGGAGGATCGTTAATGATTTAGGTAAATTCTATGTGAGAATTAAATGATGAATGAAAAATAAGTGCGTCAGTGGTTGATTCACTGATTTGTGAAAGATCATTCTGAATTTGATTGGAAAATTTTTAATGAGGATACCTTAGCTTTCTGTGGAATGATATTTGAGTAATTGGAAGACTGCTGACCATTCGGATAATTCTGCTTGAAAATAAAAAAGAAAATTAACTGGATTATTTATTGACTGAGTGATTTATTAGTTTGTTTATCGATTCTCACCTTCGTGTAAGCTCACTCTGAATTTTATCAGAAAGTAAATAATGAGGATTCTTTAGCTCTGTGTAGAATGATCTCAGAATCATTCAAAACTTCTCGAAAATAAAAAATAAAATAAAACGAACTGGATTATTTGTTAACTGAGTGATTCATTAATTCATTTATCGATTTTCACCTTCGTGCAAACTCATATTCTGAATTTGATTAAAAAATCAATAACAAGGATTCTTTAGCCCTCTGTAGAATGATCTCCGAGTAATTGAAAGACTGTTTGAAAATAAAAAAATAAAATAAACTCGATTATTTGTTAACTGAGTGATTTATTAATTCATTTATCGATTTTCACCTTCGTGGAAGCTCACTCTGAATTTGATTAAAAAATCAATAACAAGGCATAATCATTCCTTAGCCCTCTGTAGAATTATCTTTGAGTAATTGGAAGACTGCTGACCATTCGGATAATTCTCCTTGAAAGAAGTAAAGAAATAAAATAAACTGAATTATTTGTTAACTGAGCGATTCATTAATTCATCCATCGATTCTTACCTTCGTGTATACTCATTCTGAATTTGATTAAAAAATCAGTAACAAAGATTTCTCGAAAATAAAAAATAAAATAAAACCAACTGGATTATTTATTAACTGAGCAATTCATGAATTCATTTATCGATTCTCACCTTTAAGCTCATCCTGAATTTGATTAAATACATCAATAACTGCTACATAAAATAATCAAATTACTGCTGACCATTTTTATTATAATTCTCATTCAAAAGCAAAAGCAAAAATACAAAAAACAAATGAACCCAAGTCATTAACTATCACCTGCTGAAGATCTTTCTCCCGAGATATCGTCACACTCTTAAGAAAAAAAAAAAAAAAAACAGACAATGAAGAGAAGAGCGCGAAAAAAAAGCAAAACAAACCCTGGCAAATATCAAATTACACAAATGCGCGCGCGTGCGAGCGAGCGTCCAATTACTCCTGCAATTCACGCCGTGGATCCTTGGTCAATTTACATCTGAGAATTTAAATCGGATCTCCCGGTGGAATCTTACCGAGTGAATATTTAAATTTACGAGTGTGCACGATCGTGGCAAACATTGTCGTTCGCTTTTCTCCCTCCTCGCGTCGTGTATACTATCACTGTAGCCTGTGCAACGGCCAAGGATCCTCTAAACGCTTATAGAATAGCCGAGGGTAGAGAGTACGACGGTGGATTATCGTAAGTATAGATCGTAGGACGTTGATTTTACGGTGCATTTCTCGTATCATGCTTAATTAGACGGCACCACTTATTACGCTTATTTTCCATCTCCCTCCGCTTCTTCGCTCGCGCCAGGCGACGAACAATTTGCATGAGAAATCCGTACGAGAGAGCTAGTGAGGGCTTTTACTCTCTCTCTCTTTCTCTCTCTCTTCTGTTCTCTCTCTAAATAGAAAAAGAAAGAGAAAAAGCTTTTCTATTTTTATTTAAAGAGAGAAGAGTAGAGAAAGAGAGAAAGAGCTTTACTCCATTTTTCTGTTTAAAGAGAGGATAGAAAGGAGAGAGACAGAGATTTTCTCTCTCTTTCTATTTAAAGAGAGAAGAGAGAGAATTTTTCTCTCTTCCTTTCTATTTAAAGAGAGAACAGAAGAGAGAAAGCTTCTATATATTTCTCTCTCTCTCTCTCTTTCTATTTAAAGAGAGAAGAGAGAGAGAGGGAGAGAGAGAGAGAGAAAGGACAACCTCATTATACCCCCGGTGTGATTTGTCGTAAGTGCGATCCACCGAGTCCATGCTGGGTGCAACGTACCACCTGACCTTGAATGCAATTCAAATTGTTGGTGCGATCCTTGGCGAGCGCGTATTGCGCCGGTGCAGTAAACTTTCTTGGAAAAGATATCGTGTATCCCGGGTGTATAACGAAGGGTAAGATTAACTCGGTTCTCGTGTTCGGTACCGGGAGAATGAATATTACCAGGGTGGTGGTGATTCTCGGTAAACTTCGTTAATGTAATATATGCCACGTTCGTCGTGTGCCCAGAGAGAGATGGTGGAAGGAACTAGAAAAGAAAAAAAAAAATAGTAAAGAAAAACAATGATAATCATGTACACCCAATTTCGTTCTTACACGAACTACTTTCACGTGATTTCGATTTAACACGATCGAGTTACTGAATTCGTTCTCAAAACAATTTTTTTTAATTGTTTTTTCTTTTTTAGTTTCTCGAAAAATAAAGAGATTGTTTTGAGATTTAATTCCAGTTGCACGTATAAGTATTAAGGATCAAGATTTAGAATGTAAATTTTCGTCCAGATCGTTGCGCAGAAATTCCAGTGGAACCTCGCGAAACGCTCGAACGCATCCTCGAGACTTCCGCGTCGTAAAAAGGTTTATCTCAAGATTCGCAAGCCTGGTACTGCCTACGTCTTCATCGTGATCGCTTTACATTTGCCGTAGGAACGTTCCGCGTCAAGTGGCCCGTAGTACGGGCACAGGTGAACGACCCCACGCTGCTTGCTAATATTAGAAGGGACGCGTAACATTCGAAATGTTTCGTAGTACGCGCTTACGGGCTGCTGCGCATGTGCAGAAGGGTCTTGGACCGACTGCGCATGCGTAGAATGCGCCTAAGCCTACTGCGCATGCGCTGAACGCGTGAGTGACTCTCGCGCATGCGTACAACGCGTGGATGACTACTGCGCATGCGCAGAACGCCCGCGTGACACTCGCGCATGCGCAGAACGCGTTTCGAGCGTCGACTCGTTCTCCTCGATATCCCTGCGCGCCTATGAACGTTTCGTTTTCTTTTATTATCCGCGGTTTGACTTTTTCTCTTGCTTTCTTTACCTCGCGCGCAGGATATTGCGTACGCGCGACGACCGCGTGGGCGAACGTAACAGATGGCTCGAGGGAGAACGGACGAAACAGTCCATAGATTATATGCGGTAGGGGAGAATCGACTGGCGTTATGGCAGAGCGAATTCTAGCCATATTTTATCACGGTGGTGTTAATCGACCACCGTGCTACGGCATTAATAAATAGCAAGTACGATGGTATGCGAGGAATCTTCTCTGTCGCAGGAGGGAAGAAAATGTCGTTCTCGAGTGATTGGTGTAATCGTGATTGAAACTAGAAAAAAATGGAAATAGGAAATTTAGAGAACACAGTTTGCAGAGGATTGAAATTCAGAATAAAGAATCAAGGAATTGCAGTACACTCACAAGCCTTTTCGGTGATGATAGAAATTAAATAACAAATTGCCGAAGAAGTAAATTAGTTGAATCTGCGAAAAGGATGAAACATTATAGATTGGAGAATATATTCTATATTGAATATTTGATCCTTAAATTTCTGATATATATATCTATAATAACTATATAATAACTATATAATCTATATCTATAATAACTATATCTATTATCTTATGATGAGATATAATCTGTTTTTATTGAACCCTCATTTATTATTATTAGACAAATAAATTTTGTAATTTACTTTCTATATTCAATATTAGATCCTTAAGTTTCTTGTATATATACCATCTTTTTTCAAAGTAGTGTAAGTCCACTTAAAAAACGCACACAAATTATGCTATACCTCATTTTTTTTAAAATCGACTTACACCACTTTCAAAATAAAGAGTCCACATATTAAAAAAAACTATTGCAAAAATTCCATGCGACCCATAAATGTTTACTCTTCAAAACCAACCGTTTTGCATGTTCAAGAAACAAAAAAAAACTCACACACAAATCATGTGGTATCTCATTTGCTTTTTTACAAAAATTAACTTACACCACTTTCAAAATAAACGGTCCACATATTAAAAAAACTACTATTGCAAAAATTCCATGCGACCCATAAATGTTTACTCTTCAAAACCAACGTTTTGCACGTTCAAGAAACAACAAAAAAAAAGATACAATAGACCGTTGGCCGAGACACGTGACAAAATGGACGGTGAAAAAATTCAAATCGTCCCACCGCGTTGCTCGCAAGCGTTCTCGTTTATCGCCAGTTCTCTTCTTCCCACCTCGATAGGGCGAGGCCAGTCTCGACACGACTGGATGGACGATGTTGGGCCTGCAAAGCCACGACGATTTCCACTCACGATAATAGAAACGTTCTGCGACTTTAGCCGATAAAAGGGTTGCATATATTACGGCGTGTCGCAGTCTATGATAACCGGCACCACCGCGAGATAGCTCCCGCATCGTTAAGGGTAAAATAATGATTCGACGAGTGGTCTTGTCCACGCCATTTCTCACCATGGAAAAGGGTCCAGGGCTGTTGACATTGGCACGAAGAGACGATGGAATTGAAGAGAAATTCTTTTGTGAAATTTCCAACTGATTGTTATTCTCCTTCTGCTGAAAAATAAAGACAGATGAATTATTTTGAGAAATTGAAGATTCCATTGGATAATTTTTGAAAACTGATTGTTATTCTTTTTCTGCTTAATTGTTTTTTTTTCTTCTGTGATGTTAATTAGAGGATGTCAATTTTATTGGAGATCCCTCCTTCGTTCTCACGTGACTCTCCATTTTGTATAGTTTTTCTGAAAGCAAGAAAAAAAGTGTGAACATTTTTCGAGATTCATTTTGCGTGCTGGTTGAGTGAAAAGATTAAATAATTGAATAATAGTCAGAAATTTATTTTCTGACTATTAATTGTTAAATTAAATTAAATTAAATTTAATTGTTAAATTAATAGTCAGAAAATTAATTCAGGAAAAGCGATTCAACGTGGAAAATAGTTTTAACTTAAAATTTAATTTAACAATTTATTTTCTGACTATTAATTGTTAAATTAAATTAAATTAAATTTGATTGTTAAATTAATAGTCAGAAAATGAATTCAGGAAAAGCGATTCAACGTGGAAAATGGTTCTAACATAAAATTTAATTTAACAATTTATTTTGTGACTATTAATTGTTAAATTAAATTAAATTAAATTTAATTGTTAAATTAATAGTCAGAAAATGAATTCAGGAAAAGCGATTCAACGTGGAAAATTGTTCTAACTTACAATTTAATTGTTAAATTAATAGTCAGAAAATAAATTCAAGAAAAGCGATTCAACGTGGAAAATAGTTTTAACATAAAATTTGACCACCTTTGGTGGAAATAGTGTTAATACGTCGACAGAAAATGGAGAGAGAGAGAGAGAGAGCTTTACCGCAAAATGCAAGAATCCGAATTCCAGGAATGATCGAGGACTTCGTCCACGCGGTTTATCGATAACTAAAATCAAAAGCTCTATCGCACGGTTGTAAGCGGAATATCGCGCGTCTCGCCGAGGTTTAGCATTATTCATGAACGTTCACCAGAACGGGAATGACGCATCCAAGAAGAAGCACTAAACTCCACGAAATCCCGGAAGACACTCTACCTGGTATAGACCAAGGAGTAGAGGAGAAGAAGGGGCCACGTATATGCTTTCACCTCACCTCACCACTCCACAACCTCCTCGAGTTTCTTCTTACCAGAAGAAAAAAAATTCAAATCTCTCCCCACTCGCAATTTTCTACCATCCTCCGAGCGATAGATGCACCGTTAAAGAGAAGGCGGATACCTTCGTGCTTTTCTCTAGCACCGTTAAAAATTCACAATCTCGTCCCTTCTCGTGCGTTTTCTCAGTGAGATCTCGCGAGATCCAGCACCGTTAGACTGCCACAAGATCCACGTGGATTGTCCTTGAATTGATCCTTGGATCAATGCCTAAGGGGTTAGGGTGAAAAAAAGTATTTAGAAGAGAGATTCGTTGGGATTTGAAATGAGAATGATAGCTGTGAATGAGGAATTATGAACAAAATGAATTCTTAATAGTATGTACAATTTTAATAGTATAAAATTCAAATTTTATAGTAATAGATTGTATATTATAAAATGTATACTTATTAGAATTGTAAAAGTGACTGTATCTAACCATTTTGTAGTTTGAAGGTAGAAACACAAAATGAATACTTAATAGTACATAAAATTTTAATAATATAAAATTAAAATTTTAGTAATAGACTGTATATTATAAAATGTATACTTATTAGAATTGTAAAAGTGACTGTATTTAACCATTTTGTAGTTTCAGGGTAGAAACACAAAATGAATACTTAATAGTACATAAAATTTTAATAGTATAAAATTAAAATTTTGTAGTAATAGACTGTATACTATAAAATGTATACTTATTAGAATTATAAAAGTGACTGTATTTAACCATTTTGTAGTTTCAGGGTAGAAACACAAAATGAATACTTATAAGTATAAAATTAAAATTTTATAATAATAGAGTGTATACTATAAAATGTATACTTATTAGAATTGTAAAAGTGACTGTATCTACCTATTTTGTAGTTCCAGGGTAGAAACACAAAATTAATACTTAATAGTACATAAAATTTTAATAGTAAAAAATTAAAATTTTAGTAATAGACTGTATACTATAAAATGTATACTTATTAGAATTATAAAAGTGACTGTATCTAACCATTTTGTAGTTCCAGAATGCAAGAAGAGACCCGTGTAGAGTGTCCTTGAATTAATCTTTGGAAGGATTTCTGAAAGGAGAGTAAAAAGTATTTTTAGAATAAAATATCTGCTGAACTATTTTATTAAGGATGATATCTTTGAATAAGGGATTATAAAAGAGACTATATCTACCCATTTTGTAGTTCCAGAATGCAAGAAGAGACCCATGTACAGTGTCCTTGATCTTTGGAAGGATTTCTGAAAGGAGAGTAAAGAATATTTAGAACAAAAAATCTGTCGGCATTTGCAATCAAGACTGTTTTACTAACACTTATACATTGTTATACAATTAACTAATTATATTTATTTTCAGTGTTTTCTTTTTTTTAATACTGGAGTGAAGTAAAATGTTTGTAAGTAAGAATGATATCTATAAATAAGGAATTATAAAAGAGACTATATCTACCCATTGTGTAGTTCCAGGCTTGCATAAAATATCCTCGAATAGATCTTCGCAAGGATTTCTAAAAAGAGAGTAAAAATGATTTAGAACAAAAAATCTTTTGGCAACAGCAATTAATACAGTTCCAACAATAATAATACCTACAACCAGAGGATTCGGTTATGCCTCTGTTAAGGAAGAGATCAATTCCAATTGATTATCGTGTCGATCAGCACGTTCTTCTCTCTCTCTCTTTCTCTGCACACCTTCCGCCTTTATCTCTCGTGTCGCGCGCTCGTGTTAAGAGCCTCTCTCGTGGGAGGTACCTACTTACCTTGCCACCTAAGATAAAACTACCTATCCTCAGAAAGCAAGACAGAGAAAGAGAGAGAGAGAGAAAGAGAAAGAAAGAGAGACAGAGAAAGAAACAGAGAGAGAGAAAGGCAGACAGAGACAGAGAGAGAAAGACAGAGAGCAAGGAGTAGAAAGAGAGAAAAAGACAGACTGAGAGAGAGGGGGGGGGAGGGAGAGAGAGAGAACAGACAGAGAGAGAAAGGGAGAAAAAGACAGAGAGACAGTAGTAGAAAGAGAGAAAAAGACAGACAGACAGACATAAGTAGAAAGAGAGAAAAAGACAGACTGACAGAGAGACAGAGAAAGACAGAGATAGAGAGAAAAAGACAGACAGGCAGAGACAGAGAGAGAAAGAGAGAAAACAGACAGAGAGAGAAAGACAGACAGAGAGAGAAAGAGAGAGAGACAGAGAAGGAACTAGGGGTAGCCGCAGTGCATGGGCAATCAGCAAATGGAATCGTTAGTTAGCCCCGGTGCTAATCTTCGATCGGATGTTACTTCCTTCTTGTAGTACACGGTGCTCGGGGTAACAATCATGATTCACGATCGCGTTCACCTCCAAAGATGCCCCTGGGTTCGCCTTCCACTCCTCCTGGTCCTCTCCTCGTGCTGCCTTTCCTACTGGCCTGTCAGTTAATTAGCATATTATTGATTGCACCTTCATAATTATTAGCATGTAACGTGTTCTCAGTTGGTCCAATGATTCATGGTAGATAAATGGTCCAATGAGCAATCTGATTTAACCACTTTTCAACTGGCTCATCCATCAATCCGCGTGATGAGTCTCAATGGGTGGATCTAACAATCGTTGAGAAGAATAGTCCTGCACAGGTTGTACAGAGATTACATTTATCTCCAGTGTTTGTTTTTTTTTGTTTTTTTTTTTTTTAATACTGGAGTCAAGTAAAATGTCAAGTGAATTTTTAAATTGTGTAGTATAATAGATCCACGTGGTGAAAATTGTTGAGATTACTACTTCTGTGGAGTTCAAGAGAAAAGGTAATCTTTAAATGCAGAGAGGTCCTAGAAGTATTCCTTGCTTTTTTTTTTTTTAATACTAGGGTGGAAGTAAAGTGTTCAGTGAATTTTTAAATTGTGTAGTAACCATAGATCCACGTGGTGCAAAATTGTTGAGATTAGTATCCTTAAATGCATAGAGGTCCTGGAAGTATTTTTATATTTAGCATTTGATTTAGTCTCTTTTCAATTGGCTCATGCATTAATCCACGTGGTGAATCTCAATGGATGGACCTCATAATCGTTGAGAAGAATACTTCTGCACAGGTTGTACAGAGAAAGTGATCCTTGAATACAAAGGTCCTGAAATTATATTTATTTTTAGTGGTTCTTTTTTTTTCTTTTTTAACCCTTTCGCTACGGGCGACTCCTCCGCCACGGCGCTCCCGCTGTACGCCCGTAGTATCTGAGTGGCATCTTATGCAGGGCGACTATAGTCGCCCGTAGTACGTCGGTGGCATTCTATGCAGGGCGACTATAGTCGCCCGTAGTAGCGAAAGGGTTAATACTGGAGTGAAGTAGAATGTCAAGTGAATTTTTAAATTGTGCAGTAATTATAGATCCACGTGGTAAAAATTGTTGAGATTACTATCCTTAAATGCATATAGGTCCTGGAACTATTAACTGATTTTTTTTTTTTTAACACTAGGGTGGAAGATAAAATGTCAAGTGATTTTTTAAATTGTGTAGTAACCATAGATCCACGTGGTGAAAATTCTTGAGATTACTATCCTTAAATGCAGAGAGGTCCTGGAAGTATTTCTTGATTTTTTTTTTTTTTTTTGATACTGGGGTGGAAGATAAAATGTCAAGTAAATTTTTAAATTGTGCAGTAACCATAGATCCACGTGGTGAAAATTCTTGAGATTACTATCCTTAAATGCAGAGAGGTCCTGGAAGTATTTCTTGATTTTTTTTTTTTTTTAATACCAGGGTGGATCTAAAATGTCAAGCGAATTTTTAAATCGTGCAGTTAAATCATTCTTATAATGAAATTCCCTCTATTTCAAAATTTTAATATGGCAGATATCCATCGATCCACGTGTTGAGATCCTGCAGAATTCAAGAGAGAATATAATCCTTAAATGCAGAGAGGTCCTAGAAGTATTCATACATTTTTTTTTTTATTTAACACTAAGGTGAAAGTAAAATATCAAGTGAATCTTGAATTCAAATCCACGTAAGTAACTCAAGATTCGTCTCTACCTTGTGATCCTATCCAGTGTTAGGTTCTTATGATTGCTTTATCTAATTGCATTCCACGATGCTCTCTCTCCACCACGGTAAACATCCCTCTTGCCGCCCGAAGGGATATTGCACTATCAACGAAACTCTCCATAAATCAATCTAAATCTAAATCAAAGAGAATTGTACCGCCTGGCGCATTGTCGGTGGAAACCTTCCGCCTGTACCTTCGCAGAATCCCACCCCATCCTTCACTCCACTCGTTCCAACGAGTTCCATTCCGCGAATAACTCCTGCATAGTTTCTCGCGTCCGTCGTGCACGCGATAAATAAGCCACGGACAGAATAAACAAACACTTTTCTTTTCCACGTCCACGGTCCTCCTCCACCTGTTCCATTCCTGAGGTAAAATCTCCCTTGGTGAATTAAAATTCCGAATAGAATCTCGAGAATTCTGGAATCTCTCCATTAACGCCGAACGTTCGATCTGAAAGTGAAAAAACGAAGTTTTTCATTAGAGAAGCAATTTTAAAATTGATTTTTTTTTAAATTTTCAGGGTTGATTAGGGGTAAGATTAATTTGTAAATTTCTAAGGAAAGTGGATATCTTAATAGTGCTATTTTTAAGTCCAGCAATTTTACAATTGTCGAAGAATCGTGTGAATTCGAAATTTTGAATTTCGAATTTTCCCGCGCTTTTCCACGACGAACGTGCGAAATGTTAACGAAGCAATTTTAAAAATTTCACGGTTAATTAGCAATAGGATTAATTTCTAAACTTCTAAGGAAACTGAAGCCCTCAACAGTGCTATTTTTAAATCCTTTAATTTTACAATTGTCGAAGAATCGTCTGAATTCGAAATTTCGAATTTTAAATTTTCCCGCGCTTTTCCACGACGAACGTGCGAAATGTTTACAAAGCAATTTTAAAAATTTCATGATTAATTAACGATAACATTAATTTGTAAGCTTCCAAGGAAACTGAAGCCCTCAACAGTGCTATTTTTAACTACCTTAATTTTACAATTGTCGAAGAATCGTCTGAATTCGAAATTTCGAATTTCGAATTTTCCCGCGCTTTTCCACGACGAACGTTCGAAATGTTTATGAAGCAATTTTAAAATTATCGAAGAATCGTCAGAATTCGAAATTTTGAAGTTCCCGCGCTTTTCCACGACGAACGTTCGAAATGTTTATGAAGCAATTTTAAAATTATCGAAGAATCGTCAGAATTCGAAATTTTGAAGTTCCCGCGCTTTTCCACGGCAAACGTTCGAAATGTTTACGAAACAATTTTAAAAATTTCATGATTAATTAACGATAACATTAATTTGTAAACTTCCAAGGAAACTGAAGCCCTCAACAGTGCTATTTTTAACTCCCTCAATTTTACAATCGTCGAAGAATCGTTCGAATTCGAAAATTTAAATTTCGAATTTTCCCGCGCTTTTCCACGACGATCGTTCGAAATATTTACGAAACAATTTTAAAAATTTCACTGTTAATTAGCAATAGGATTAATTTGTAAACTTCTAAGGAATCTGAAGCCCTCAACAGTGCCATTTTTAACTCCCTCAATTTTACAATCGTCGAAGAATCGTCCGAATTCGAAAATTTAAATTTCGAATTTTCCCGCGCTTTTCCACGACGATCGTTCGAAATATTTACGCGCGCGTGAACGTTCTCGTGTCCCGTGCAGGACGCACGAGCGTGCATACACCGTACAAGAAACACGTTTCTCAAATCAATTGGTATTCCACGTGTCGTTGGGTCCATCTTTCGGTCCAAATCAGAATCCTCCCGAACTACGTACGATCGAGCGCTCAGACACGATCAGCAAGAAGAATCACTACGGTTTCCGTAAAAGGCGTCCTCGAATCACGAATTCCTCTTGCGCGTGCACTTTTTACGTCGCAAGATTTCACGGAGAGAAATTCACGAAGAGAAATTCACCGAGATTCTGGCAAAATTATTTCTCGATATAACGAACGTGAGCGAATGAACGTCAGGACGATTTTTCGAACCAATTACGAGAAACAACAGCAATATTAAAAAAAAAGAAGAACAATCTAAATAAAAATCGCATTGTGTCGAAAATTTCTTCACAGTCAAACGAAACAAGAATAAACAATATCAACGTCCCAGTTTCTACTCAACTCCTGATTTCTACCCACTATACCAACTATTCTCCTTAATATTAATATTCGACTGATAAAACGAATTACACAAAAAATTAATTCTCAACTATATTTATATACTCCAGCATAAATTGCATAGCGCGTTAATTAAAAATAAATTTCATAAACCGAGCAGTCTTAAATGAGTAGAAATATGGATATTGATTTTAAACAGAGACTAAAAGTCAAAAAAGAAAAAAAGAAATTGAGAGACCTTCTCTCTTCAGAAGTATGCAAAGAGAGGTGTAAAAGGAACACGAGATTAATACAATTGAAATTGAAGATGTTACCGTGTCGAAATCTTTTTTACAATAAAAAAAAAAAATAATAAAAAATAAAAATTAAATGACCAGATGAATGGAAAAAAAATAAAAAAATAGAAGAAAAAGATGATGAGATGCTTCCGTCTGAGGGATATTTATGCGCTTGGGTCTGGGTTACGTCATCGGGCCCCATTATTTATGTAACATTTTTACGAGGCGCCGTCGTAATTTTCCAGTTGCAAATTTTTCTTTGACGATACCACCACCGCCAACAGCGCATCCGCTCGAGCAATAGCAGTGAGCACACCACCGGTCCAAGTGTACGAGGTGGTCTCGGTTGTGCGCATGCGCACGCGCTTCGAAAAATAAAAAAAAATAAAAGCGAACGAGGGAGAAGAGCTGGACGCGTTGGATTATCCGGTGAGGAAGGTTTTACGACGACAGCACGATTTCTGTTCTCTCTCTCTCTCTCTCTCTCTCTCTCTTTCTCTTTCTTTCTTTCTCTCTCTTAATATTGTTACTATACTACTATTGGTCACGTGACCATTTTCAAAATTTCGATTAGAATTTTCTATATATGAGTCGTTTATTTTGAAAGTGGCCTAAGTCTATTTGTTTAAAAAAAAAATAAGATATCACATAATTAGTGAATAATTTAATGTTATGTGATATCTCATTTTTTTTGTTTAAAAAATGGACTTAGGTTACTTTCAAAATAAATGATGAATATTATAGAAGGTAATTGCATCGCCTTTAAATTTTGCGAGTTCTCCCAAAATATAGGTGTAAGATATTTTTCAATATTTTAGGAAATATTTTAGGAGATTTTATTTTATTATCATGCTTATACTTATGCTTTGCTTTGGTTTTGTATGTGGTGTTCTGGAGAGAATCTGGTCTATTTCTGTCTCTCTTAATATTGTTATTACTGACTGGTCACATGACCTTTTTTAAAATCTTGATTAGAATTTCCTATATATTATAGAAGGTAATTGCATCGCCTTTAAATTTCAAGAGTTCTCCTAAAATATACGTATAATATATTTTTCAATATTTCAGTATATTTTATTTTATTCTCATGCTTACTTATACTTTGCTTTGGACTTGTATGTCATGTTGTGGAGAGAATCTGTTCTTCTTATTTTGTATTGACCATATTGTACTTTTGAATGAAACTCTAGAGACATTTACCACCAAGTGTCAAGAATAGAATATAAATCTATTGAATATAAATTTATTATATTCTATTCCATTCTATTTTATTTCTCTCTCTCTGTCTCTCTCTGTCTTTCTTTCTTTCTTACTCTCTTTCTCTCTTTTTGATGAACCTTTTGGATCTGCTGCTGCAGATTTCTTCCTGCGGTGGAGCTGCACGGGTTGCGGTACTTTAAGGCGCGCACACTTTTCTTCACACATGGAGATCCTACACCGAGTTTATCAACTATTTACATTAATTTCCTTATAAATTAAATATCTCTCAAAGAAATAAATTTCTATCTTACATTCACACTATGCATTAATTCTCTACATTATTCTCCTTGTAAATGTACAAATAATCTTCCAATGTCTTACATTAATTGAGTCCATCATCCGTGTCCATTAATTTCCTTGTGAATGTACCTTCCAAGAAATAAATTTCTGCCTCACATTCACACGCTGCATTAATTGTGCATATTAATTTCTTTATAAATGTACGTGTCGGTGGATAAATTTTCTGAAGTCTTGCACCCCTTAGGAGGACGTCCTTGAATTTTCAGTGATATTGCAAGGAATTTTACGACCCTGTTCCATGCATCGTCAGGACTCGATTTACGACAACATCCTGTTCGTTGTTCTCTCGAGCAAGCAGTTGAAGTTATGACACTCGAGGCTCCTCACAAGTGACACTGAAATAATAATAATAAAAAAAGGGGATGTTAGTTTATTTTTCTGTCTTTTACCATTGTGTGCAGATGATTTCCAAGGCACGTTGGAAATTCTTTTCTTTCTTGAATATGTGATAAATCTTAAGATGCATAAACAGGGTCCATCAAATTTGGAGAAATATTTGATTGCTTATAACAAGTACCAGATAAACATATTCTTTTTGTTTTTTAAAATTGAGACTTTACATTTGATAAGGCCTTGAATTTTTTTAATACACAGATATCAGTCTATACTAATGACAAGACACACCATTTTTCTAATATAATTAAATTAAAAATGAGAGGGTTGGAAAATTGATACATGTACCAGACAAAAAGAGAATTAATCCAACGAGAAAAGGAAAATTTGAAAAATTCCTTTGTGTTCGCCAATGGAATCTACTTCTTGTTTGAATTTTTGAAAGGAGAGTAAAGAGTTATTAAGAACACAAAATCTGAAAAATTTGGAAAATTGATACATGTACCAGACAAAAAGAGAATTAATCCAACGAGAAAAGGATAATTTGAAAAATTCATTTCTGTCCACTAATGGAATCTACTTCTCCTTTGAATTTTTGAAAGGAGAGTAAAGAGTTATTAAAAACACAAAATCTGAAAAATTTGAAAAATTCATACACGTACCAGACAAAAAGAAAATTCATCCAACCAGAAAAGAATAATTTGAAAAATTCCAATGGAATCTACTTCTCACCGAGATAAATCTGAACACAAAATCTGACAAATTTGAAAAATTTATACACGTGCCAGACAGAAAGAAAATTAATCCAACCAGAAAAGAATAATTTGAAAAATCCCAATGGAATCTACTTCTAACCGAGATAAATCTGAACACAAAATCTGACAAATTTGAAAAATTCATACACGTACCAGACAAAAAGAAAATTAATCCAACCAGAAAAGAATAATTTGAAAAATTCCTTTCTGTCCACTAATGGAATCTACTTCTTATCTGATTGTGAGATAAATCTCCAGACCAAAATATAAAACTACAGAAATTATCAGTGCAGTAAAGTCTCACGATAAACGTAAATCGTTCGTGCACTTTATTATTGTTAGTCGAGTTTGAGCTGGTGATTAAATTGCATAGTGGCGAATTTCTGAAAGGAGAGTAAAGAGTATTAAAAACCCAAAGTCTGAAAAATTTGAAAATTTCATACACGTAGCAGATAAAAAGAAAATTAATCCAACCAGAAAAGAATAATTTGAAAAATCCCAATGGAATCTACTTCTCACCGAGATAAATCTGAACACAAAATCTGACAAATTTGAAAAATTGATACACGTACCAGACAAAAAGAAAATTAATCCAACCAGAAAAGAATAATTTGAAAAATCTCAATGGAATCTACTTCTAACCGAGATAAATCTGAACACAAAATTTGACAAATTTGAAAAATTGATACACGTACCAGACAAATAGAAAAGTAATCCAACCAGAAAAGGATAATTTGAAAAATTCCTTTCTGTCCACTAATGGAATCTACTTCTTATCTGATTGTGAGATAAATCTCCAGACCAAAATATAAAATTATGGAAATTATCAGTGCAATAAACGTAAATCGTTCGTGCACTTTATTATTGTTAGTCGAGTTCGAGCTCGCGATTAAATTGCATCGTGCCGTGCAAACAGCTTAGGTCGTGCGGATCCAGCATCCTGCTAATTCTGTCTTTGAAATGTGGTGAGAGGGATAGGCGTGTGCGTTTAGTGCCAATGTCAAAACCAACGCAACCCGCCCACACTCGGCCAGCTTAGCATTGCGAATAAAAAGGATCCTCTTCTTCTTCTTCTTCTTCGCGACTCACGTTGCACGAGCACGTGAGTAATTCCAATGGAATTGATGAACTCGTTACGTTCCTCTTGCTTTACATCGTCGGATTAAGCGGCGATCATAAATCGCAAAGGCGAGCGCGCGTTCTCAGCACACGGTTGGAAACTGAAAAGAAGGAAAATTGCATTAGGGTGGATATGGTCGTGAGAAATTGTTCATGTGGATTATTATTCATTTTGGACTCGACTAAAATTCCTCCACAACGTTAGAAACAAGCCTATCCTTATTTTCGCGCATGTCGTCACTTTGAATAAAATGTAACAACGTACAGAAATAAAAAAAAAATATAAAATATCAAAAGTATGAAATTAAAAAATAGAAAATATTACAGAATATTTTTTTCAAATGTTACTTATCTTTGAAAAATTACCAGACGATAAGAAACCGTTTATGGTTTAGGTAACTAGGCTGCATGCACATAGTTGGAAACTGAAAAGAAGGAAAATTGCATTAGGGTGGATATGGTCGTGAGAAGTTGTTCATGTGGATTATTATTCATTTTGGACTCGACTAAAATCCCTCCACAACGTTAGAAACAAGCCTATCCTTATTTTCGCCCATGTCGTCACTTTGAATAAAATGTAACAACGTACAGAAATAAAAAAAAAAATATATAAAATATCAAAAGTATGAAATTAAAAAATAGAAAATATTACAGAATATTTTTTTCAAATGTTACTTAGCTTTGAAAAATTACCAGACGATAAGAAACCGTTTATGGTTTAGGTAACTAGGCTGTATGCACATGGTTGGAAACTGAAAAGAAGGAAAATTGCATTAGGGTGGATATGGCTCTGAGAAATTGTTCATGTGGATTATTATTTATTTTGGAGTCGACTAAAATTCCTCCACAACGTTAGAAACAAGCCTATCCTTATTTTTCCTCATGTCGTCACTTTGAATAAAATGTAACAATTTACAGAAATAAAAAAAAATAAATAAAATATCAAAAATCTGAAATTAAAAAATAGAAAACATCCCAGAATATTTTTTTCAAACATTACATTTATCCTTGAAAAATTACCTCAACCACAACAAACCACTTACGCGTCCGATTCCTCCTCGAATCTTCAAAATAGATCATCTTGCAACACGGACGAAGGGTACGCGTGCGCAAAGTCTCTCAACAAGGGCTTGAATAAATTTCTACGAGTTACTCGGCTAGCTATACATATTTGCATTGGTATGCGCGATACCGTTTTCTCGGCCCATCACCTTCTGTACCTTGCATTATTCTGTCGCAGGAAATTAGGAGGTCAGCTTTCAAACGGTGTCACCTGAGTGCCTAATTAGAATGCTCCACGGTCCGAAGATGTGGGTTACTCTTCCATAATTTAAAGCTCGGTAACTGGAGCGTGGCGAACCGATTCTGTGAAGAGAAAAGGGACGAATTAGAATTATAAAGGGATCTCACTCGAAAGAACGTGAAGAGACGAGAAAGGCCCACCGGTGAACCTCGTGGAAAATTCGTGGAGATAAATTAAAAAAGAAAGGTGATGAGAAACGAGAGCAAAGTTGAAAGGGATAAGAACAGTTGGAGGAGACGAGAAATAAGGGAAGAATCGACAGACGGCGCGGTACGTTCGATAGGAATGCGAGAAAGATCGACGCCTCGTAGAGAGGGACCAATAAACGTTGATTTATCGGCCTGGAAATCGAACCGGTGGTGATTTGTGGCCGAGGGCATCGCGCTCTGCCCGTCCACCTTAAGGCCCCTCGCGCTGCTTCCAATGCTGGGCCTCACGCGTCTTCTTTCGCAGGGCTCATCGCTCCTTTCTTCGTAAGGCCCTTTGATTATTCCTTCGTAAGGCCCTTCGTCTCTCGTCTCGTGGGGCCCTTCGCGTTTTCTTTCGTAAGGCCCCTTGATTCTTCCTTCGTAAGGCCCTTTGATTCTTTTTTCGTAAGGTCCTTTGATTCTTCCTTCGTAAGGCCCCTTGATTCATCCTTCGTAAGGCCCTTCGTCCATCGTCTCGTGGGGCCCTTCGCGTTTTCTTTCGTAAGGCCCCTTGATTCTTGCTTCGTAAGGCCCTTTGGTTCTTCTTTCGTAAGGTCCTTTGATTCTTCCTTCGTAAGGCCCCTTGGTTCTTCTTTCGTAAGGCCCTTTGATTTTTCCTTCGTAAGGCCCTTTGATTCTTCCTTCGTAAGACTCTTCGTTCCTTATCACGTGAGGCCCTTCGTCTCTTCTTTCGTAAGGCCTTTCGTTTCTTCTTTCGTAAGGACCCTTAATTCTTAAGATTCGTAAGGCCCTTCGGTCCTTCCTTCGTAAAGCTCCTTGATTCTTCCTTCGTAAGGCCCTTCGGTCCTCATCTCGTGGAGCCCTTCGCGTTTTTTTTCGTAAGACCCTTCGTTTCTTCTTTCGTAAGGCCCTGCGTATCTATTTTCGTAAGGACCCTTGATTCTTCCTTCGTAAGGGCCTTTGACTCTTCCCTCGTAAGACTCTTCGTTCATGATCACGTGGTGCCCTTCGTCTCTTCTTTCGTAAGGCCCTTTGGTCCTTCCTTCGTGAAACCCCTTGATTCTTCTTTCGTAAGGCCCTTCGGTCCTTCCTTCGTAAAGCTCCTTGATTCTTCCTTCGTAAGGCCCTCCGTCCCTCATCTCGTGGGGCCCTTCGCCTCATCTTTCGTAAGGCCCTTCGTTTCTTCTTTCGTAGGGCCCTACGTCTCTTCTTTCGTAGAACTCTTCGCTCCTTCCTTCATAAGTTCCTTCACGCCTCCTTTATAAGAACTCTTTGCGTCTCCATCATAAGGCCCTTTGCATCTCCATCATAAGGTCCTTTCCATCTCCACCATAAGGCTCTTTGCGTCTCCATCATAAGGCTCTTTGCGTCTCCATCATAAGGCCCTTTGCGTCTCCATCATAAGGCCCTTTCCATCTCCATCATAAGGCCCTTTGCATCTCCATCATAAGGCTCCTCACGCCTCCTTCATAACAACGCTCACACGTTTTCCTTCGTAAGGCCCCTCGCTCCATCCTTCGTAGGGCTCTTCTCGCGTGTTTCTTCGTAAGGCCCCTCGCGTCGTCCTTTGCAGCTACCCCTCCCCCTCGTTCCAGTTCCCCACCGTTTTGCGGTGGCAATGGTGGGGCAATGGCGTGAGCGAGACCTCCATGAGGCCCCCATGGGGCCCTCTCTATATAAGAGGACGCGACCAAGAGCTCACACTCCTCACATCCGTTACCAGAGCCACGCTGGGATTATCCTTTAGGCTGTCGTGAGAGGGAGAGAGTGTGTGTGAAAGAGAGAGAGAGAGAGAGAGAGAGAGAGAAAAAGGGAAAGGGCCCGAGAGAAGTGAAGAAGAGAAGACTCAATTGAAGAAGCTTCCGGTCGAGGATCACAATGATCGTGAGTAGAGATCTTCTCTTTTTTTTTTTTATTTATCGAGGAATTTATTGGCTTGATTTTGATTGGTCGTTGCACCATTGTGAGTGAATCTCTTCCTACAGTTTCCTGTTGCAAAATTCTACAAATTAACAAAAACATTAATACAAAATTAATATATAAAATTTGTGTCGAGTCAAAAAGTGTTGAATTTTTCAAATTTGATCCCCACGAAGTGATACTCGGAATAATCGCGAGGAAATTTTCTTCGTTCCCTCTTTATTTCCACGGTGGAAAATTCGACTGTTGAATTCGATTCGTGGGATTGTACGACCACAAGGAAACTTCTATTCACTCGACACAAATTTTGAAAAAATTCTATTCAATTTTTTTTTTAAATATAATAGAATTTTTTCGAAATTTGTGTCGAGTCAAAAAGTGTTGAATTTTTCAAATTTGATCCCCACAAAGTGAAACTCTGAATAATCGCATGGAAATTTTTTTCGTTCCCTCTTTATTTCCACGGTGGAAAATTCGACTGTTGAATTCGATTCGCGGGATTGGACGACCACGAGGAAACGAGGAAGGGCCGGTGGAGAACAATTTCGAGATTGTTTCGAGGAAAGTTGGCAATCTGAGTTCGGTAACTTTAAAGGGTCGAATTTAATTCAATTTAAAAAGAAATTGAATAGAATTTTTTCGAAATTTGTGTCGAGTCAAAAAGTGTTGTATTTTTCAAATTTGATCCCCACGAAGTGAAGCTCGGAATAATCGTATGAAAATTTTCAAAAAAAATTGAATAGAATTTTTTTTCAAATTTGTGTCGAGTCAAAAAGTGTTGAATTTTTCAAATTTGATCATCACAAAGTAAAACTCGGAATAATCGTATGAAAATTTTCTTCGTTCCCTCTTTATTTCCACGGTGGAAAATTCGACTGTTGAATTCGATTCGCGGGATTGGACGACCACGAGGAAACTTCTATTCAATTTTCAAAAAAAATTGAATAGAATTTTTTCAAAATTTGTGTCGAGTCAAAAAGTGTTGAATTTTTCAAATTTGATCCCCACGAAGTGAAGCTCGGAATAATCGTATGAAAATTTTCAAAAAAAATTGAATACAATTTTTTTTCAAATTTGTGTTGAGTCAAAAAGTGTTGAATTTTTCAAATTTGATCACCACGAAGTGAAACTCGAAATAATCGTATGAAAATTTTCTTCGTTCCCTCTTTATTTCCACGGTGAAAAATTCGACTGTTGAATTCGATTCGCGGGATTGGACGACCACGAGGAAACGAGGAAGGGCCGGTGGAGAACAATTTCGAGATTGTTTCGAGGAAAGTTGGCAATCCGAGTTCGGTAACTTTAAAGGGTCGAAGTTCCGTGCATTTCTCCTAATTGTGGGTAAGTGGCGTTCGGCTAGGAAGTTGGAACCCTACGGTTTCTACTGCAGCTTGCGTTACGTTTATTAACCCCGTTGCTGGCTCGCTTTACACTCGTTACTCCGGTCCAATCTCGGAGAAGTTTTGGTGTGCTTTTGACGATTGAGAATACGCGGGCGCAGTTTAATTGCAAAATGGATAGTATCCGTTTAGGAGTTGAGCGAAGCTGATGGTCGTTTTAATTCCAATGGCCAGGATGCATTTGTTACTGGCTGTAAAATTTTATTAAAGGGGTTATTAAAAGGAAATTTGTACGGAGCTGATGGATTTTATAAATTAATAAATATGAGATTAATTAATAAGATTGTGAATAAAATTGACGTAGAAAATTGCTCTGTACTTTTTGACGAGCCTCGTGAATTTTATAAATTAACAAATATACGAGATTAATGGATCTTGAGTAAAATCTAGTTTATTTAAAAATAGATTAATGTCGAGAAATAATCGTGAGAACAATTCTCTCAGAAACAAATTTCTAGGACAATCTATAATAATTTAAATAATCATTAATGAACAATTTTCTCAGAAACAAATTTCCAGAATAATCTCCAATAATTTAAATAATCTTTAAAGAAAATTATGTGAGTGTAGAGTGTCTCGTCGATTATCCAGCAAATCCCTGCAAATTGTTATCAAAGTGTTCTATTATCGATAACAAGTGTAATCTAATTAATCTGAAAATAAATTAATATCAATGAATAATTGTCAAAAAAAAAATTAATGGAACAATTCTGTCAGAAACAAATCTCCAGAACAATCTCCAATAATTTAAATAATCATTAATGAACAATTTTCTCAGAAACAAATTTCCAGAATAATCTCCAATAATTTAAATAATTATTAATGAAAATTACGTGAGTCTAGAGTGTCTCGTCGATTATCCAGCAAATCCCTGCAAATTGTTATCAAAGTGTTTTATTATCGATAACAAGTGTAATCTAATTAATCTGAAAATTAATTAATATCAATGAATAATTGTCAAAAAAAAATTAATGGAACAATTCTGTCAGAAACAAATTTCCAGAACGATCTCCAATAATTTAAATAATCATTAATGAACAATTTTCTCAGAAACAAATTTCCAGAATAATCTCCAATAATTTAAATAATCATTAATGAAAATTACGCGAGTCTAGAGTGTCTTTTCGATTATCCAGCAAATTTTTGCAAATTATTATCAAAGTGTTCCTATTATAATTATCGATATAATATCAGGTAATACCATGCTCATACCACTTTACTGGTTCACGTGACCATGAGAATCCTGTTTGCTAGCCTACGTTACTTTAACTAAGGCTTTTGAGGCTTCAGGGCTCAGAGTGCATTAATTACTGGCGCTCTAGCTGGAATAGAATGGCTTTGAGTGTTTGCCATTGGCGCACGCGTGTTAGAAGGTAGTTGTGCAATTAAGGTGGCGCACTGAAAACAATTAATGGGCAAGCATTAACAGGGTCTAATTAATATGCATTGGAATTGTTCCAGAGACATTATTCTTAAACGATAAACGTGCACTTGACACGCGTCTCTCCGTCTAGGAAATTCTAGTGATACTTTGAAATCTGTAAAATATCTCTAGTAATTTTCTCATTGAATTTGTGACATTTCAATATCTTATAATATTATTATTTTACAAGGAAATTCTAGTGATACTTTGAAATCTGTAAAATATCTCTAGTAATTTTCTCATTGAATTTGTGACATTTCAATATTTTATAATATTATTATTTTACAAGGAAATTCTAGTGATACTTTGAAATTTGTAAAATATCTCTAGTAATTTTCTCATTGAATTTGTGACATTTCAATATCTTATAATATTATTATTTTACAAGGTAGACACCTTGAATTATATTGAGATTGATAATTAAATGTGATTACGTGCACGAGTGTTTAACATGGAATACAACCAAGAAGAGAATACAGACTTCAAAATAAATAAAAAATGTGAATTGTTGAGAGACAAGAGAATAATAGAGCATGCAATTTAGTACGTAGAATCAACGAGCACTTGTGTGAAAATTATAATGCACAGAAAAGGCCAATAATAATTTCAAAACAGAAAGAAAATTAATTAAGAAGAAAATCAAAAAAGTGGAAAATAAAATTCAATCCAAACTATATCAAATAAATCCTTGCCCATTCAATTTTGGCATTGCTACTTTAGACCACTCTAAAATTCATACTGATGCCCACTTATATGTTATTAACAAGAAAGAAAAATAATTAAGAAGAAAAAAAAAGAAATTGGAAAATAAAATTTAATCCTCACTACATTAAATAAATCCTTACTCATTACATTTTGACATTGCTACTTTAGACCACTCTAAAATTCATACTGATGCTCACTTATATGTTATTAACAAGAAAGAAAATTAATTAAGAAGAAAATCAAAAAAATGGAAAATAAAATTCAATCCTCACTACATTAAATAAATCCTTGCCCATTCAATTTTGGCATTGTTACTTTAGACCACTCTAAAATTCATACACATGCTCATTTATATGTTATTAACAAATTCTTGCTCTCAACATGATAAAATAATTTTTTTTTCTTCTTCGTTTCTTTCCTCAGGCAATTTTTCTGAGCATTTGCATTGGCTCGTCATTAGCCTCGCCAATTGCCAACGTCTGGTTGAGTCCTCTTGGATCATTGACACCCTTGAGACAGTATCATGCCCAGGATGGTTCAGGAGCTTATCAATACTCATTCACAGGACCTCACCACGCCAAATCGGAGTCGAGCTTAAATGGCATCACTCAGGGAGGTAAGTCGAAAATATTCTTGCACAAATCCATTGTTCATCCATAACAAAAAAAATTCACCATCAATCCTTGGGACCTGAAAATATTTTCAAATGTTATTTTGGAATCTGGTGAATTTTCTAAATTAATAAATACATAAAAGACCTATTAAAATTGCGAATAAAATTAACAAAGGAGTTCCAAGGATTATTAAAATAATAATAATAATAATAATAATAAAAAAGCGCATTTACATATTTTTTTTTAAATATATTATTTTTAAAGAGGACTTTAACCAGTTAACAGTGGAATTTTTTTTTTTTTGAGTTTTAATATTTAGTCTTTATATCGAATGGTAAGTTGTTTTTGTTGTTCACGATCAAAAATATAAAAACATTGGATTGACGTGTATACACGTCGAATGCACTTAACTGGTTAAATGATTTTTTTTTTCTTCCTCCAAAAATCAAGAATTCTCTTGCATTAGAAATTTTGTAAATTTGAAAGTAAGATTTCACATTGGAGCAATGAGTGACAATGAGATGGAATAAATTGTTAATGGGTTATATTGCGATGATGAAGTTGCACAAACGGTTTGTCAGCGTCATGAGATAGGAACGCTCAGAATTTCCAGTCGCGTACAAGAGGCAGACGACACTGCCTACGTACTGCAAATCTGTTCCTTACTGGTGTGCAGATTCACGTGACGCAACGAACGCCCATGCAACGTAATCATCCTTGCGAATTTTCTTCCCACCGTGAATAGGTGTCGCGTTCCTCGTAACTCATTGAACCTGACAATCGTGTAAACGTATAAGGAAGGAATCTTTTTTTTTTCTGACACAGTTGCATGAAATTATAACAGAGAAATAATTATTTTCAATATTAATATTAATTTACCCTATGTCCTCTTGGTGTTTATTTTTCTTTTTAAATTTTCTTTTTAACATTAGCACAATATATTTTTAATACTATTTTTACTACAGGTGTCGAAAGACACCTTTCCAAAGTGTATTTTAAATTTATTTTCCAAGTTGAATAATTTTTTGTTAATTCTTTCACTATTCGTATATTAGTTGTTAAATTAATTTAGTGGTGTAATTTTCCTGTAGCTCATCCTGGACCCAAAAAGACACCTCTTGATTCAAACAGATATGTACAAAATTCTGGTAGAAATAGTGTTAATAGACGTTGATATGCTTGTATTATAATATTTGGTGATAAACAAAAAAGGTACTGGTCCTTTTCTTAGCCAAAAAATAATTTAAATCTTTGGAACTCTGTTGTCAAGTGTGACTCGACGTCAATTTTACTAAGAATTGAATTAAATTTGTTATAAACAAATATTTTCACCGGGTATTAATGTCCTCCTTGCCTTCTTGATTTACTTTTTTTTTTTTAAATTTCCTTTTAGCTTTAGTACAATATATATTGTGAATAGACATTAATATACGTGTACTATAATATTTGGTGATAAACAAAAAAGGTCCTGGTCCTTTTTCTAGTCTAAAGATAATTTACATGCTTGGAACTCCTTTGTCAAGTGTGACTCGACGTGAATTATATTAAGAACTAAATTAAATTTGTTATAAACAAAAAGGTCCTAGCCCTTTTCCTAGCCAAAAAATAATTTAAATCTTTGGAACTTTGTTGTCAAGTGTGACTCGACGTGAATTATATTAAGAATTAAATTAAATTTGTTATAAACAAAGAAGGTATTGGCCCTTTTCCTAGTCAAAAAATAATTTAAATCTTTGGAACTTTGTTGTCAAGTGTGACTCGACGTGAATTACATTAAGAACTAAATTAAATTTGTTATAAAAAAATATCTTCGCAGGATATTCCTACATAGACGCCAATGGAATCCTGCAGACGGTTACCTACACGGCGGACGATCATAATGGCTTCAGGGTGAGCGCTAGTAATATGCCACAGGCACCTAAGAACGAGTTGTCCGTGGTCCAGGACACTCCAGAGGTCGCAATTGCCAAGAGGAATCATTTGGACGAGCTGCAAAGGTCCCAGCTGAACGATCAGATTCAATCGCAGGATCAGAATATCCTCTCGTACAAGATTCTGCCGAATTACGTCAGCTACGCGCAAATTCGTCCCGATTCACCTAAAGATGATGAGCAGATAACGAGATCTCAGCTGATCGAGGTAGATCTTTGTTGATTTATTTATGTTTTTCTTTCTTCTTCTTTTTCTTGGGTATACCTGTGGTAATGAACAATCGTGTGAATTGACAAATAATAATAATGTAGTAGCAGGGGAGAAAGATTAGAATTAATTGAAGATTAATTGTGAACTGTTAATTTTTTCTATTCAAACATTCTAATCACCGGGCTAATTTTCTATTTTAAATAATTCTTCAGAGTACAGAGAATTGATCAATTATGATTAATAATCAGAATTATAGTGAGTGTATGAAGTGATCGACTCCTAGTAGACTATTCTCTGAAAAGATTTATTTTTCCAATCATCTTTAATATTCTTCTAATCTTCTAATCTTCCAATTTCAAAATCCCCTAAAAATCAAATAAAATCCCTCTCTCTCTCTCCACAGTCACCAAGTCCACCCGCAAAAATCATCACCCACCCGTCAAAATAATTCTAATCTCCTTCTAATCTTCTAATCTCAAAATTCCAAAAAGTCGAATAAAATCCCTCTCTCCACAAATTCACCAAGTCCACCCACAAAAATCATCATCCACCTGTCAAAATAATTCTAATCTCCTTCTAATCTTCTAATCTCAAAATCCCAAAAAGTCGAATAAAATCCCTCTCTCCACAAATTCACCAAGTCCACCCACAAAAATCATCATCCACCCATCAAAACAATTCTAATCACCTTCTAATCTTCTAATCCTCTAATCTCAAAATCCCCTTAAAACTCAACTAAAATCCCTCTCTCTCCACAAAATCACCAACACCACCCACAAAAATCATCACCAATCCGTCAAAACAATTTCTAATCGCTCATCTAATCAGCGACTTCTCCCCCCTTCCTAATTTACAGGCAACGAAGAACCCGTTCCTGCTGTCGAGAGCCGAAGCGGAGACGATCGAAGTGCCGAAGCCGGATCCTAGTCTGGCCAGAGTATCATCCTCCACATCCACATCCACATCCTCATCCTCATCCACACCATCGTTGGTCCAAAGTGGGCTGGTCAAGGGCGAGGGATCATCGTCTAATCGGAACTCACTGGCCCTTGGAAAATTAATAGCCCTACCTAGTGTGCATCGGCCGATAGCCTTGCCCACGCCTTACGTACTTCCGGTTCTCCCTTATAGGCTTCTACACAGCTCTCTACACCACACCCAAGATTCGTTGGGACAGTACGATTACACCTACACGGGTGATTCCAGCGCGAAGACCGAGTCGAGATCGTTGGACGGCACCACGAGAGGTGCTTACAGTTACATAGATCCAAATGGTATCCTGCAACAGGTCCATTACATAGCGGACCACAACGGCTTCCGGGTCCTGGCCACCAATTTGCCAGAGGCCAAGTGATCGGCCTCAAGTGGAACGGTGTAGACGGAGAAAGACTAAGAAGAGATCCTTTTTTCTTTTTTTTGGTCCAAGGATATTTTTCTTTTTTACTGTTTTTTTTTTTTTTTATGATTTCAAAAGGAAGAAGTAATTTTGAGAATTCTTCCGAATTGATTGCTTCGTGAGATTTGTAAATAATATTGGGATTTTTTAAATTATCCGATGAGGGTACCACACGTGGATTGGAATGAATTCAAGGTTGAATTTTCCTTTGGACCGAATCTTCTTTCTCTTTCTCTTGGGGATGTAGTTTGCGAGGCTACGGTGAGACTTATTCCATTTCATGTTTCTGAAAGAGTGAAGATTGGAGTTTTAGTATCTGGTGGAAGAGATATTTTTTTTTGAGGGATTGAATGTTTTTTTTTTTTTTTTTGGAGAGATTTATGGAGAGGTGGAATTTTAAATTGATGTTCAGGATTATTTCTCTGAGGAATCGGTCCGTCGGTGCTGAGCAAACGAATTATTATGAATGCTTTTCGAGTGCGTTCGCAAAGATTTTCTTGGAAGGAGAAATGTTTTTTTTTTTCTACCAGCAGAACGCACTTAATTCGCATTCGCATCTCGTAATTAATTATTTAAGCGCCCCACGTCGCAGTAATCTGTAACGTTGTTGCACGTAAGGTCGACTCTTGTAATCAATTTCATCGTGAATAAATTATTTCCCTGTGCACGAACCTTCCCCACTCTCGCTTTTTTTCAACGCCACTTACTGGTGCTCGTACAAAGTATTAACATTTAAGAGCGTTTAGAGTTAATTGTGAGAGAAGAATTCTTGCGTGTTAATTTTAAGTACTCTCAAGTGGTCAATTTGTTTGTGAAAATTATAGATGAAAACAGTTCGCTGGAAAAACATTAATAATTTGTGGAGAAGAAAATAATTGAGGAGTATTTCTTTTTTATTTGGGTTTTCCTTACCTTCGCACTTTTCCTTTCTTCTTTATATTAGGGTTCGAGCGTACTAATTTTATTATTATACATATTTGCACGTATGATAAGTACGCCCGTGTGTAATATTACTTTGTAAACACCCTGTATGGAAATTTGTGTTGACATTCGTGTGAATACAGTTACTATGTCTCATCCGTCAAGAGACTTGTTGTTGCTGTAGATGAAATAGAGAATTTGTCTCCATACACACATTTAATTACTTTTTCCTATGTATATACACTCTACTGGATTTGCAGAATTTATCGTACTTAGTAGTCGAATGATCGAGTGAGTGTGTACTCTGTGACAGGCACAGCTTGAAATTAAATTTTAAAAACAAACCTGTAAGCATAAACATATAATTTAGAAACTGTATTTTAGAGAGACGAGGAAATTTTTTTGTAGCTTCGTTAAAATAATTTGCCATTGGAATATTCTCATATGCTTTCTATTTATCCATTACTAACGCTAAGCATCAATAAACATCCTTGGCATGCTATCAATGACAACTCGATACGAATCTACCACAAAGATTCTTCTCGATACAGTTCTCAGATAATTTTATCCACTCTTCAATCTCTCGTTCTACTCTTCAAGATTATTTGGGCCCGATTGCACAAGTCGAACTTAAAAATTTAGTTGTACTTAATTCAGGAGAAGACTCCTGCAACAGAATATTCAGTTTCAAGTACGATTTAATTTCTAAATTTGTCTCGTGCAGCCTTAAAAATTGCATCCAAGTGAAACGCCTCGCGTACCAGTGTCTCTCCACTGTTAATTACTGGATGACTTAGATAAGACGGCCACGATGCAGCAGAAATGTGATCGTAGGAGGTCACAGAGCGTGTCCGAGAAGTTTTCTAATTGAGAGTCGATAGAACTCTGAATCAGCTTTGGATTCACACAATAACGATTGCTCTGATTTGATGATAAGAGTACTGCTCGCTTTCTTTGACGATGGAAGGGCCCGAGGGCCAGCAAGAGAGTAAAAAGTTGCCGCAAATTCTCACAGTGCTGCTGGGTGAGACTTCAATTTATAGTCCTGTCTATGTTTAGCTTCTTTCTTGGTCCAAAACCACGCATTTGTTGTGATTTCTCTCACCTAATGAAGCTTGAAAGATTACAAGTCGGAGTAACAAGAAATTTTTGTTCTGTCGTTCTCCTTGGTATTTGCGGTTTGATATAAAAATGACAAAAAGAATGAAGAACTAGCGTATGATATCACTTGATTAACTAATCATTTGCAGATGTTGCCTTTGATGTGTAACATTGTTTCGTTTCGATCAATACTGCCAAAGAACTCTAGTCGAGTATCCAACAACTTATATTGCAAGTTGTCTTAAATCCAAAGCGATGAAAATCAGTCTAAACATGCTAACGATTATTAATTGCACCTGTTCAACAATAACAGTGACATTTGCACTCCGTCAAGTAAGAAAATATTCCTTTACGAATTTTCAGTTGCTCTGGGTTCCTTCTCGATTGGCACGCACATGTCATGGACGTCACCAGCTCTGCAATTATACAACCGACCAGAAACGATAGCAGTCACCGATCAGGAGAGATCTTGGATATGCGCTTTGCTGCCTTTAGGTGCAGTGTGTGCCACGATGCCAACCGGATTTATCACAGACTTCATAGGTCGCAAGAAGACCCTATGGGCAATAACCGTGCCATTACTAGCGTCCTGGATCATACTTTGTTTCGCACCCAGCGTCACATGGTTAACATCGATTCGCTTTATCCATCGTTAAAAAAAAATCTCATCGATCGTTACTTCTGTCCAACAAACAATCTAAAGGCTCCAAGCTGGTCGTCTCCTGGGTGGCATCGCTTGTGGCGCAGGCTCCGTGGCGATTCCTACGTACGTGTCAGAAGTTGCTGAAGCGAGTATCAGAGGTTCTCTCGGAACTATATTTCAGCTGCAGATCACGCTAGGTATCCTGTTCGCTTTCTTAACAGGTAAGCGTGATGCTAATGAAAGAAAAAATAAACATGGAAATAATGTGAAAGACAAGAAAGCACCAGGTGAAATTATAAAATATAAGATCGTAGGAATAGAAAGATACTCGTTACACTCTGCTTCTACGTATTATTATTCTTGAGAAGAACCAAAGATCTGAGAAAGGTATTTTAAATCAGGAACTGCAGGTGCTTCTCTATGAGGATCAACATAAATTCTTCTCTGTCTGAGCAATACTGTAAAATTAAATAATCGTTAATTGAGAATTAAAACGAATCAAGGAGGACGTAAAAAAAAATAGAACCTCGCAGCTCCACAAGCCATGCCACATAATAATTGCACCTATTGAGAGTCGTCAATTCCCAATTTTCTTAGGCTTCACCAACGATCTTGTTACAATCTGCTTGCTGTGCGCCATCGTCCCAACCTTTCTTGTAGTAGCATTCGCCTTCCTACCCGAGTCACCTGCTTGGTTAGTAATGCAGGGACAACGCACAGCAGCAGCTACCTCGCTTCGCCGTCTCAGAGGAAAGAATTATCAAATCGAGGAGGAAATAGCGAGACTACAACTAGGAACTAACCTTCAGGACGAGAGAGCAAGAATTTTAGAGTTAAGACACTACAAAAAGGCCACGATAATCACGTTAGGTAAATGAGTGCTTATCCATCCATGGTTCTGACGAACTTCTCATCAATTTTACTACATCTAATTATTGATCAGGGTTGATGATCTTTCAACAACTGTCCGGTGTAAACACCGTTATATTCTATGCCAATAAGATCTTCGAGAAAAGTGGGAGCGAAGTAAGCTCAATAACTTGTTCCGTAGTCGTGGGTGTCGTCCAGGTGATAGCTACTTATTTCTCTACGATGCTGATCGATCGGGTTGGAAGGAAGATACTCTTGTTCATTAGTGCTGCTGTGATGGCTACTTGCATGCTCGTCTTGTCTGGATACTTTGGGTATCAGGTATCATTTACCGATAAAACGAGATTATTTACGTAAAACGGTACAAGTACGGTTCTGCTTTCTTTTTCAATAAATTAAATCAGCGATAAATGGCCACTTTCAAAGCAAATACCTCCATTCACAAGACACCGGAGAGTAAGGAGAATTAATTTCAGGAAAGTCACAGTCTCTCCCACGTTACCTGGATCCCACTATTATCCTTCGCAGTCTTCATCGTCGTATTCAGCTTGGGCTTCGGTCCGATACCTTGGATGATGGTCGGTGAACTCTTCACGAGCAACGTCAAGAGCGTGGCCAGTTCATTGACTGCGATTTGCAATTGGATATTAGCATTTACGGTGACAAAGGGCTTTCAGGACATGGTGGACTTAGTAGGAATAGGCGTTACCTTTGGAATCTTTGGAGCGATTCTTATATTAGGCACGGTCTTCGTGGTGGTTTTAGTACCGGAAACTAAGGGCAAGACTATAGAGGAAGTGCAGGTAATTCTGTACGGAGAGAGGAGCGTTCCAGCCTGAGGCAACATCCCAAACGTGACTGAACAAACTGACTACTACGACTCGAATAATTCTATTCGTGTATCACCAACGTCTTCGTCACAAGTGGGACGTGCCAAGTTAATGTTGCAGAAAGTGGACCGTCGAAAGAAATCGAGATGCCTCCTGACGGGTAACACACCAGTCGCGTTTATTAAATTCAAAATTAATCAATTAGCGAAGGACTGACGCAACATCATGTATATGACATTGGCTAGTCGTAAATAAATAAAAGATGCCAATCACGATTGCACGAGGTAAAACGACGCAGGATACGTTAAACTTTTGTTTCCTTAATTTTATCGGTCTCCCATTTATCTATACGATATATCACATAATACATGAACCGCGCTTGACTCAGAATACAGTGGCTCGAGATGGGTGCCCCTTTCTCACAGAATCTTTTCCGCCCCCAAGTTACTCGATCTTAGTCTTAGAAAGCAGCCTTATCGAAGATACGCAGTCCATGGGGATTAACAGTCTTAAAGAAAACAATTACGAAAGAAAGAAAATTCTCTCTCACGGTCCAGCATGACGCAGGACCGAAGAAGTCTTTGGGTATTCTAGTGACTAAATGCGTTGGAGCTAGATTCGAATTTGTTCCTACATCTAATGACTCTTCGCGATCAGCAGTCTGGAGTTGAGTCGAGTCGAGTGAAAATGAAAGAAAGGGCACAACGGAAAACTTGTTAAATAGAAAATTCTACACCAACCCGCCATCAATGTTTTCAGAAAGCAGAGCTGCGAAAAGGACATCCTTCGATGCTGCAAGTACCGTCACACTTTACGGACAACCTTTTGCTTAACGTTACTTTGTATACACATAGATTACTTATGTACGTACACGTGTGCATATGTTTTTTGTGCTTGTCGGATCCACGAGTCCATTCTTGCTGTTCCTTGTTCACTTCTTAATCGGCACGTGTATATGTGTGAGTGTGTAAGCATGAGTATTTTTTTATTTAATGGCGATATTATGAGCGCTCGCACCAAAAGGTCTCTATCATAACGTCGAAGAGTTCCTCCTTATGTTTCGTAATTTCTTTAATCGTCACTAACAGTCCACTTCGGACTCACTAATGGTCTCTTTAATCTTCTCCGTTATCTTCTCTCAACCGTCTCCCACTTTCATTCGCGTCTTCTTAATCCTTTATCTTGTTCCCCATTGTCTTTTTAGTTACTACTTCCACGTGAACTATCCTCGTTATCTCAAACCTTATAGAATTCTTCGCTTCCGAGGTACAGATCTTGGAATCTTGATGATCCTATTTCCAAGCGAACCGTTCTTCTTATTTTAAACCTCAAAGAATTCTTGGCGCTTGAGATTCTTGACTACTGATTTTGGATTCTTCGCTTCGCCTTTTGTTCTCTGTTGTCTTTTCAGCTTCCACTGCTACACGACAATCTTTCCTGGCCCTCGAACCTTGAAATTTAGCAACAGAACCTGCCTCCTGCGGGGTCGATGGATTCAGAAGGAGAGGATCTTCACTCTGGAGGTTCTGGGATTGAAGGTGACGCGCTGCGCACCTGTCCCAACGCGCTACAGTCATCTCGACTCGCTTTGAGAATGAACAGTGGGCTCTGAGCTTGGATCAGGATCGGAGTCGTCAATCGATACACCTTGCTGCGGCACACGGATGGAGTAGCTGGGACTTCTCTCGTTTCTGAAAGCAAAATTAGAACAATTAACAATAGGAAACTGTGAAAAAGCGCAGAGGTACAAAGGCAGACACCGAGTTACTTCTAAAAATAAATTTTCTAGATCCTTTGCGAAAGTTAAAAAAAATTCCACTCGACACAAATAGATTGAAACTAAATATTGCAAATAAATACAACGAGCTGTTGCGATATAAATAAATTCAAATTGGATACTACAGAGGGTAAATCCGATAGAATATCTTTTGATATAAATAAATTTAAGTGGGTCGTTACGAAGAAAAGAAAAGAAAAACAACAATAAAAGAAACCTTCCTTCTCGCTGTACAGTTTCCACAATAAGGAGCATGCGATGGTAATTGGAGTAACACTTCTGGAAAGGAGCTCCGCTCCAAAGCCTCTAAAATCCCTTGGAGACCAAGTTCTAAGTCCTTAATCCGCAACAAAAGTTTTTATAGTCTCCGTCTCATTCACCTCATTGCCAGTTGGCTGCCATCGCTTCCACGCCTCAGAGTGTTCGCACGTCGCTTGCAGAAGCACTTGCATATTATCCTTTTGAAGGCGAAGCGGAAGTCCTTGCTGAAGAGGGCGTATATGCAAGGGTTTATCGCAGAATTGCAGTAGCCAAGCCAGAAGAGAACGCTGAATACGGTGGGATGGATGCACTTTGGGCAGAAAGCTCGCACCAGGTACATGGTGAAGAACGGAAGCCAGCAGAGGATGAATCCACCAACGATTATGCCCAGAGTCTTTGCGGCCTTTGTCTCCATGCGAAATCTCTTCACCTGTAATTTTTGGATGAATTTTTTTTAGTGACAGATTCCAAAGGATCCTTTGGGATTTTGTGTATGCATAAAAAGTGGATTATTGGATAAATGGAATGTTATCCTGGAATTTTATTATTGGCCTTTTCGTATGGATTTTCTTTTATCGCACTTTATATGGATTGTTGATAATTTTTGAAGTAGTCTCGATAAATTGTTTATCATTTAAGAAACTCTGTGATTAATTCCGTTATCTGCATCTTTCTTTCTAATAATGCTTTCCTGAAGTCCTCTTCACAATTATCCACACAGACAATCAGCAATTTCCCTCCCTCTCTCTCTGAATTAAAACAAAAAATTTGTTTCCAATAATTTTTTAAATTTCTTTTCACAATTATCCATACAGATTATCAGCAATTTTTTCTCTCTCCTTATGAATTAAAAACAAAAACATGTCTCCCCCACTTCCAATCCCTCTAAAATAAATCCAACATCAATTAACTATTGAGATTCTTAAATAATATACAATTATTTATTTACTGGTCCAGTAAGACTATTTTAATAATTATTAACAATCTATAAAAATTCACAAGGCGAATAATAAAATTCCAGATAATATTCTATTTATCCAATAGTCATTTGTCTTTTAATTCATAGAAGAGAGAAAAAAAATTGCTGATAGTCTGACTCAAGAAAATCGAACACAGTGTATAATTAAAATCCAATTCTTAAACTCATCTCTCTCTCTAAACTCAAGTGAATTCGTCTCGTCGTCGGAGCTTCATCTCACCATTCAGAAAATTCTACAATTAGCAACAAAGGCTTTTCAGAGCCTTTTTAGGCCGTGAATACGAAGAAGAGCAAGGAAGGGTGGGGTGAGAGCACGGCTCACCTGTGCCTTTATGTTCCTTTTGCCCATCTTCATCACTCGAGGCTTCTCCTCTGGACCTGGAGTGAGCTCGCGAAGTGACACCTCGTCTCCGGTCACTTGACTCTCACAGCTGCTCCTTCTGCTGGGCCTCCTAGTGCTACCGACCCTATTGATACCGCTCACCTGTGACAAAAGACAAAGAAATTGTTTTTTTACAATGCTGTTGGTACACAAGGTTGATTTTTGAATTATTCAGAACTGTGAGGATGAAAATAAGATTAATGATAAATGTGGTATCTGATAAGGTTCTTTTTTTTTTTTTTAAGAAGAAGAAGAATTATTCAGGAATACATTTAATGATATTTTATTTTTATTTTTATTTTTTGATTTTGATTTTGATTTTGAATTATTGAGAACTGTGAGGAGGAAAATAAGATTAATGATCAATGTGGTATCTGATAAGGTTCTTTTTTTTTTTTTTTAAGAAGAAGAAGAATTATTCAGGAATACATTTAATGATATTTTATTTTTATTTTTATTTTTTGATTTTGATTTTGATTTTGAATTATTGAGAACTGTGAGGAGGAAAATAAGATTAATAATTAACGTGGAGGTGATAAGGTTCTTTTTTTTCATCTTGAAGAAGAAGGAGAATTATTCAGGAATGCATCTGATATTTTATTTTTATTTTAAATTGATTTCTCCAAATTACTTTTCTCATAATTAATGAAACTGAAATAAAATAAATTTGTTGGATATGAGTACAGTAGAAATTCATTAATCATTGTAGTGTTAAGATACAGTGGAATTGGGAAATAATCCACCCTCAATTTCTTGTTTTCTTTCTACTCCAAAATAATTAGACTGTGAGAAGGAAAATAATATTAATAATTAACGTGGACCAGATAAAGTTTTTTTTTTTTTGAAGAAGGATAATTATTCAGAAATGCATCTAATATTTTACTTTTATTTTTTGTCAGGGTGTAATTGTCATTTTCTTTATTGATTTCTCTGAATTATTTTTTTCATAATTAATGATACTAAAATAAAATAAATTTGTTGGAAGTAAGTACAATAGAAATTAATTCATCATTTTAGTGTTAAGATACACTGGAACTGGAGAATAATCCACCCTCAATTTCTCATTTCTTTTCCACTCCAAAATAATTAGAACAAAGAAGTGAATTTGTTGGATGTGAGTACACTAGAAATTAATTCATCATTCTACTGTTAAGATACACTGGAACTGGAGAATAATCGACCCTCAATTTCTCATTTCCTTTCCACTCCAAAATAATTAGAATAAAGAAGTGAATTTGTTGGAAATAAATACAGTACGAATTAATTGAACAATGGATTCTGGTGTGAAAATACAAAGAGTCCAGGAGAATTTCCATTCGACGTGATCTCCACACCTTTCTCTCTCCCTCTTACAATTCAATATTCTCTTTCGTTTCAGCGAGCTTTAATTTTGTTTTTCTGCTCCCACTTCCTATATTTTTTCCCATTTACCATTGCGTTTATCCACTCGTCCTCGCTTTCATTGCCTACCAATTCTCATTCCTTTACACGCTTGGAATTGCACGCGTCCACCATCAACTTCCTGTTCCATTTTTTTTTTCGTTTTTTTTTTTTTTTTTCTTTCGTTTCTTTCCTTCACAGAGTCACGTTGCGCGTGCTCGTAAAAGGCTTTGGAGCCCGTTAATCGAGTAGTCAGAAGCAGACAGGCCCGGTAGTGGTGGGTTGGAGTGGAAAAGGGTGGTGTGGAGGTTTGGTATGCATATTCAGAATCTGATATCAGAAGAGAAAAGCACAGAGGGATGTGAAAGCCATTGACGATTGTTTCTAGTGATTGTGTCGGTGGAGTTTATTATGAATATTTTCATTCGACATTTTGGAAACTTTTTTTTTTTTAAAAAAAAAAGAATATTTTGAGACTTTTGATAGTCGAGAAGAATTTTTGGATAGATGAGTATTTGAAGGAAAAGAGAATTATTAATTTCGCCATCCAAGAGCATCGGTATTAAATTAACAATTTGCAAAACAGAATTTTTTTTTTAAATAAAATTTTGCAAATATGTTTGATATGAAGTGTATGTAGCAGAAAGTTTTTAGAGAGTAATTATTTCTTTCTTGATTACGCGCAATAAAAGCCTTCATCTTTTAAAATTGTAGAGAAATCCTTTTAACTTTCAAATCAAACATCAGCATTAAATTGTACATTTGCAAAAAGTGAAATCCATTTAGCACTATTTCTCCTACTAGAACTGGTTCAAATTACTGTTTTTAAAAATTCCACTGGAACTTCCTATCAATATAATGTCGGAATTTCAAAATTCAAAATTCAAAATTCAAAATGGCGGATCAAATATGACGACCGCAAAATAAAAGTTTGTTCGATTATTATGAAACTCAGTATCCGCAGGTTTCTCAAGTCACTGAATACGAATATAATATCAGAATCTCAAATTAAAAATTACGAACAATTCTGACAATTTTATTATTATAAATGGCAGGATATGAATTTCGATCTTTCTTCAACTTTAATCCGTTACTTCAAATCCGCCATTTCGAATTTTGAAATTCTGACATCATATTCTGATTCAGCGACCTCACAAATATGGATACTAAAAATCATTACAGAAAAATCTAACAAACTTTTTTATTTCACACACTGCTGGCAAGTAAAGCTCACTTTCGCTACGCTGTTAAGGGGTTAAATAAATTATCCTTTTGCAAAAATAAAAACTCCACGTTAAAAAAAAAAATTCACATAAACTGCAGCCCCAACAGTAACTCTCACAGAATAATTCTTCCTTCTCCGATCGCAAGAACCCCTCCATAAAATCCTCGAGCAATAGAATCCTAGAAAAATTGATTCACCTTGAGATGAGTACTCTTGGTGCTGGGACAGAGCTGACTCTGCGTTTGTCCGTTACTGTAGTGCACTGAAATCTGGGAGCATCTGGACGGAGTTCTCTCGAGGGTGTTGCACTTCGTGTTGAGAGTCTCCGTGCTGGGATAGGAGACTGAGATTTTGATTTTTTCCCTCCTGACCGAGTTCCGACTCGAGTCCGGGCTCCTCGGGCTCCCATTGTTGCTCCCATTATGAACGCTTCCACGGCCTCGGTGTATTCTCAAGGTCAATCTTTGCTCGTCGAACCTGAATAGAAATTTCACGTGTCGATACTGGTGTGGTTTCAGAAATTTTTCATCGTGAACGAGAGAGAGAGAAAAAAAAAAGGAGAGTGAGACAAGAGGCTCTCAAGAATTATTCTCTAAAAATTTCACGCGTTACTCTGGGTGAAATTTTAAATTTGAAAATTACTCCTCTTAATATCTACAGAGAATTTCATTGAAGATTTTGGAAAATGGGATTTTTGTTGATAGTGAAATTATGTTGGAGCAAGGATCTTTTTAATTTTTAGATTGCAATAATACACTTTGGTAGCTTGTGATAAATTAATATTTTAAATACGAGGTGATCGGATTGAACTTTGAGTGATTTTAAGAAAATTAAACGAGGAAGCAATTCTCCATTGAACAAAATTTATGAATGGCCAGTGACCTTTGTATAAGATTTATTATTATCTTTAAATTTATGAGTATGTGAAACTTTTCTCTATATTATAATTGTACATGTGTATGTACATAAATATAAGAGATAGGCTGAATTCACATAGAATAAAATTAAAAAAAACAATAAATATCCCAAATACGCTATCCTCGGATTAATGAATTTAAATCGAGTGAGTCACACCCTTTTCGGTCGTGCGTAAAAATGCTACTAACTAATCTTCATTGAAACACTATTTCGATACGTTTACGCCGGCGCGTACCACCGGCGGTACACGTTGGAGTCTCTCATCTGACGGCGCGTACCACTCGCGGTTCACGCTCGACTCTTCCATCGGGCGGCGGTGGCTCACGCTCCACTGTTCCACCATGCGGTGTGTACCACGCGCCGTCAGATGAAGTAAGGTACGAATACACGCGCCGTAAGATGAAGAAAAACATGAATACATGCGCCGTCGTACGGTGAGAAACAGAAAAATCAGCGCCGGCGTGAACGTATTAATAGAATTTTATGAAAGCAGAATCGAATACCTTGTTACTCGTACTTTAAGAATCTTAAGATAAAATGTTATCTGATTGGATCTCTCTCTTTCTCTCTCTCGTTCTTTTTCCAACTCCTCAAAATCATTTCTCTTTGTATACCTGGATCCGAGCATCTTCGTGCCCTTTGTCGTGCGAAATCCTTGATTAATGGCCTTCGTCGTGGACACTGCCGCGTTGTAAATCCTCCAATAGAAAAACAGCATCACCAGCATTGGTATGTAGAAGGAGCCTAAAGCACTGTAACAGTAAACTTTCAATAAACCGATGAGCTGTGACTGACAAAGCCGAAAATTATCGACAGAGACAATTTTCAAACCACCTCTTCTCTTTCTTTTTAACAACACAATTTCTATTTTCAAAACAATTTTAATTCCTCGCACCTGTAATTTTGTGTACGAATTTCTCCAATAGGACGAAGGATTTTTAAATATTTCCAATCGAATTTCACTAAAAGCACGACGAATGTAAAACGTGAAATAATCTGGAAGAAAGAAACGTGGAGAGCTGCACTTGCAAATTTGTAAACGAAGAACCTTTTCACGACATTGAAAAAAAAATTGAAGCACAAAAAAATCAAAGCACAAAAAAAATCCTCCGTTTTTCCAAAGAACCTTCTGCAGTACTCTGATCCTTCAATCCATTATCCACCAAGGTTCCATTTTTGGGACACATTTTCAAATTTTTTTCACCAAACTGCAAATTGTAAAAAAAATACAACGGTTAAAATAATGAGATAAAATTCTTTTTTATATTTTTGAATTGCAGTGGATAATAAGTAAAAAAACAATCCATTGTGCCCTTCTCGTCCTGTCTTCAAAAACTCAAAAAAAAAATTTTCCAAATTTGCAAAATCCAATTTAACGAAAAGCACGGTGATTATAAAAAAAATCCAGCTAACTTTCATTTAACACTATTTCTACCAGGATTTTGTACCAAGAGGTGTCCTTTTTGGGTCCAGGATGCCTCTAAATTAATTTAACAACTAATATACCAATATTGAAAGAAATAATTAAGAAACGATGACTCAATTTGGAAAATAATTTCAAAATACAATTTGAGAAGGACAAATCGAACCTAGAGGCCATTTGTGAAATCGAAACGAGGACTTTTGCATTCCTGAAAAAAACAAAAAAACAAAAAACAAAAAAAAATAAGAATGAGAAAAATAAAAAAGAAAAATCTCTTTTTTGGAACCTTCCACCTTCGTCTGAATTTCTTGAAGGAAAGAGCACCATCATTTTTGGTCCTCTTGCCTTCTCGTTACTACCCAACCACCGACCACGACTGGCCAAGCGAAAAATTGCACACTCCGTGGAAGAGTTTTCGGCGTAAAGGAAATTTGACGCTCTTGCAAAATTACCTTCCAATTAATCTCGACGAACCGTGCCGGACGAATTTTTGTCCCACGATTTCTGTGCCTGAGGCGGGACAAAGGGACGAAAAACGAGAGTCGAGTGTGCCGTGGATAAAAAGCGTGGCAGGAGAAGAGAGAGAGAAAAAAAAGAAAAATACTGCATTTTAGGAGGAGAGCCTCGCGAGAGATTTGTAACGAGCGTGGGACAAGATCGATCGTCCGGAATTCGAACGAGAATTCGTCGAGATTGTTGCACGAGTTCGTTCTCGTGAATGGACTTTTAATGAACAATCGTGTTTACCGGTTCACTCGACCTATCGGTGATTTAGGAAAATTTTGATAGTTGGATTTGTGCGAAAATTTGGAGAAATTTTTAAGGAATTTTGAAAGTGAAGCTTCGAAAATTCGAAAATTCTGTCGCTTTGTAAGAATTAAATGAAAGTGGAGGTTAATTTCGAAAATTCTTTTGCTTTGTTATAATTAAATTAAAATGGACCTTATTTTCAAAAATTCTTTTGCTTTGTAATACTTAAACCAAAGTGGACCTTATTTTCAAAAATTCTTTCACTTTGTAATAACAAAATCAAAGTGGACCTTATTTTCAAAAATTCTTTCACTTTGTAATAACAAAATCAAAGTGGACCTTATTTTCGAACATTTTTTCGCTTTGTAATAATTAAACCAAAGTGGATCTTATTTTCAAAAATTCTTTAACTTTGTAATAACAAAATCAACGTGGACCTTATTTTCGAAAATTTTTTCGCTTTGTAATAATTAAACCAAAGTGAACCTTATTTTCAAAAATTCTTTAACTTTGTAATAACAAAATGAAAGTGGACCTTATTTTCAAAAATTGCTTCATTTTGTAATAATTAAATCAAAGTGAACCTTATTTTAAAAAATTCTTTCGCTTTGTACTAATTCTAGAAATAGCACTGTAGGGAAATATCCTTTCTGGAGAGATTTTAAGAAGGACCTCATAATCGTGAGAATTTTTGCAAAGATTTTTTCAGTTTGTATTAAATCTACAAACAGTACTGACGAATAATTCGTACAAAAAAAATAATTCATTCTATTATACCCAATGCATGAAAATATCCCTTCTAGAGAATTTCTTAAAAGTACACATGTGAGAATATTTATGTAAAAATGGTGAAAGTTGCACCGGTGAAATAATACATTAAAACAAAAATTCTCTAAAATTCTCTAAAAAAATTCTCCAAAAATTCAGAATTAATATAAAAATTAACATGAAAATTACTATAAAAATTACTATAAAAATTACTATAAAAATTACTATAAAGATTACTATAAAGATTACTATAAAAATTACTATAAAGATTACTATAAAAATTACTATAAAAATTACTATAAAAATTACTATAAAAATTACTATACAAATTACTATAAAAATGACTATAAAAATTACTATAAAAATTACTATAAAAATGACTATAAAACTGACTATAAAAATTACTATAAAAATTACTATAAAAATTACTATAAAATTTAAAAATACAAATGGAACGTATCCTCGTCAAACGAATTTCTAATGGAGAAACTACCGATAAGGAACAATAAATTATCAGTCGTGCCAAAATCGACCCGTGTTCTCACCGACCAAACATTCTCCACGATAATTTATCCGACCCACCATTTAGAACCGTGATTCGTGAGAACGTCTCAATTGATGCACGTGCCATTAGAGATAGGAAATGCGAGAGAATAGAAATAGTTATTGGCTCTGATTCAACAGCTCGTCCGCGGTCGTTAGACACGTAGGAAGTTCTCGTTTTCCATCGTGCCAAGACAGCAGTCTTAAACTTCATTTTTGAAATGATTACTGACTGCTTCTTCTTCGTCTTCCACCTGATTTGAGGTCTTCCTCGTTAACGTCTGGATGATAAATCGTCGTCGGTTTAATTTCGTGCCACCAAGTCTCCAAAATGAAAAATCTTTGTTTCGTCGAGTGTGCAGAAAATTGTGGTGGAGAAGAAGAGGTGTTGGAACGTTTGTAATCTCGTGGAGCTTCAGAGATTTAAAGTTGGAGCAGAGCCAATGATAATTTAATTAATGTCTTTGTTGGTGGAAAATTGTGAGAAAATGTGGTGTGTTTTGAATGTGTTTGTGACACTAGTGTGTGTTATTTTGTAAATTATTGTTCTGTGTTGTTATTGTTTGGTGATTTTTTTTAAGTACATAAAAAATGGAAGCAAAAGATTCTTTGAAGGATTAGATATACTCAATGATTATTAGGAACATGTCTGAGAATTTTTAAAATATCAAAATCCCTTTTTGTTTACTTCATTTGCACCTTTAAGGATTTTATTAAACCTTGAGAATTCCTAGACTATGCATAATGTGATTTTATCACTTGTTGAATTGTCCAAGCTATTTAATAAAAAGGAATAAACAGAATTTTTGAGGATACTGATTTACCAGCATTTACCTAATCTTCTTAGATTTCTAAAAATTTTATTGAACCTTGATTGATACTCACAGAACTTTGTACTTCATTAAATAGTCCCAAAGTCTTTTAACAAATAAATAAATAAAATATCCTCTTAAACTTCTAAAAATCTTATCAAACTTTGCTCGACACCCACACAACTTTATACCTCATTAAACAGTCTCCACGCCGTTTAACAAACAAATAAATAAAATATCCTCTCAGACTTTTAAAAATTTTATCAAACTCTGCTTGACACCCACACAACTTTGTACTTCATTAAACAGCCCCCACGCCGTTTAATAAATGAATAAATCAAATCTCAAAAACACTGCAACCACCATTTACCTCGTCAAAAAAATCACGCGTCATTTAATAAACAAATAAAACTAAATAACTAAAAAATCACGCGTCGTTTAACAAACAAATAAATAAAATATCCTCTCACTCTCACAAAAATTCCATCAAACCTTGTTTGACACCCACAACAATTTATCCCTCGTTAAACCGTCTCCACATAAAACTCAACAAATAAATAAGGAAATAAATAAAAAAAATCACGCGTCGTTTAACAAACAAATAAATAAAATATCCTCTCACCCTCACAAAAATTCCATCAAACTCTGCTTTTACCACCCACAAAACAATTTATCCCTCGTTAAACCGTCTCCACACACAACTCAACAAACAAATAACGAAATAAATAAAAAAAATCACGCGTCGTTTAACAAACAAATAAATAACTAAATAACTAAAAACTCACGCGTCGTTTAACAAACAAATAAATAACTAAAAAATCACGCGTCGTTTAACAAACAAATAAATAAAATATCCTCTCACTCTCACAAAAATTCCATCAAACCTTGTTTGACACCCACAACAATTTATCCCTCGTTAAACCGTCTCCACATAAAACTCAACAAATAAATAACGAAATAAATAAAAACAATCACGCGTCGTTTAACAAACAAATAAATAAAATATCCTCTCACCCTCACAAAAATTCCATCAAACCCTGCTTTTACCACCCACAAAACAATTTATCCCTCGTTAAACCGTCTCCACATAAAACTCAACAAATAAATAACCAAATAAAATAAAAAAAAAAAAAAAAAATCACGCGCCTGGATGCTGCAACCGAGGCGCGCGCGTAAAAAAACCCACCGCTTGGAAATCCGATGACCGATCAATTCTCCAATCGGCACGCTCCAAGATAATAAATATAGCTTCGACTCGCCTGTAAACGACGTATCCAGCGTCATTGGTCAGCTCGCAGATCCACGGACAAGGCTTCACTGGCACGAGAATTATGGTGGTGTTGAAGGGACCGTTCTGTGAGAACGTCATGTTGTGCGTGGGATGCGACTGAAATGAACGAGAGAGAGAGAGAGAGAGAGAGAGAGAAAAGGAGAGAGAGAGAGAGAAAGAGAAAAAAAAGGAAAAATAAAGATAAACGGAAAGGAAGAGAGAGAGATTGTGAGATAAGCGTAAACGGCAAAATCGAATGAGCAAACGAGAAAATGGATTTACTTCGTGGACTCGGAATTTAAAAGAGAATCTTTTCTTTCTTGTCAAATGCATTCTGTTATTAACCACATTATTCTCTACTCTATTCTCGTAAAAATGTCCAACTGAAAAATTGTCAATAAAAATAAACACGACGAATGTAATTGTCAATTTGAGAATTGAAGACTGTCGAAATTGAAACGAAGCAACGATAAAAAAGATTCTCTTCGGATCCTTAGTTATTTCAACCAGTTAACTGCGTTCGACATGTTAATATATACAAATTTTTTATAGTTTTCATCGTGAACAATAAAAAAAAATTACTATTTTATATAAAAAGCTAAAAATAAAAACTCAAAGAAAAAAATTCCACAGTTAACTGGTTAATTGATTGCTTTTGTTATTGTGAAAGAAGAAGAAAAAAATTACCAACCCGTTTGTCCTTCCATCCGACCAACGGTGGAAAGCAAATGACGAAACTGAGGACCCACACTGTGGCCACCAAAAGTCTGGCTCTCTTTGGCGACATGATCTGGAAAAAAAGAAAGAAGAGAAAAGTAAGAAATCAGACGACACTTTTGCAGATCTGCAAAAGATCAATTTTCGGTAAGACTTCCGTATCCTACACTGATTGTGAGATAAAACTGTATGATATATCAAACTATAATGGCATAGTAACAAAATTATAGTTGGAAATATGATATTTATGGTAAATGTTACCATAATGTCGGTAATAATTACGATACTGGCATAGTATAACCAACTATAGTATGCTTTTACCCAAAAGTATGGCTATTTCAACTAAAAATATAGTACTTGAATCAACGCATTTTTTTATTGAATCAACAGCTTTTTTTTTCAGTGTAGCATTCACTAAATCTAGTCGAACGCCATAAATACGAATTTAAGGAAACACCCGGTTTTCGAGATATTAAATTTTACAAATTATACGATTAAATCGAGAATTTTGGAAATTTCTGAAATTCCACAAAATGTCAGGTTAAGCAGGGTAATAAAAAAATAATTTAAACTTGAGAGCGTGGTAGACCTTTCTGGTCAGATCAATCACCATTTATCACATTTATATTTCAACTTTAACATCGAATATCTTTTTTTGGAGAGTAGACCGCCAATTTTGTCGGAGGAAAAAGTTATTCTGTTAATAACTTTTTAATAAATAACGAGCGGAGCTTGAAACCTTCGCCAACATTATTCAGGCTGATAACCTTGATAATATATGTGAAGGACATTGAAATCCGAGGTGGCTCCTCATAAGTGAATAATTACCAAAAAAACAAAATTATTTTCTATATTTCTTGTTTTTAATATGTATTCCAATGTTATTTTGATAAATTAGTATAATCTTGCGAGATATTAATAAAGCAAAACATTTAATGTTGTTTAAATGGAAAAAGAAAGAATTTCTGAAAATTTTAGTCATTTTTAAAAAAACTTTTTCTGTTAATAACTTTTTAATAAATGACGAGTGGAGCTTAAAACCTTCGCAAAATTATTCAGAGTGATGATCTCGATAACATATGTGAAGGACATTGAAATCCGAGATGGCTTCTCATAAGTGAATAATTACCAAAGAAACAAAGTTCTTTTCTATATTTCTTGTTTTTAATATGCGTTCCAATGATATTTCGACAAATTAGTATTAATAATCTTGCAAGATATTAATAAAATCAAACATCTCAGCGAAACATCTTTGAATTTTAGTCTTTTTTTCTTCTTTTTCTTTTTTACGTAAAAATCTAAAACATTAAACGCAATTAAAAATTCAATATCTCGTTCGACTAGATTTAGTAAATGCTACTTACCTGTAAAATTTTATTAAGATCGGACGAGGCTCGGATACGGAAACGTGACAACACTCTCATAAGTTTGATCGAGTTTGATAAAGGTTCGACGCGAATTGGGTCTCTCGCGTGTGCTCCAAAAAGCAAAAATTCCCTTACACACAAATGATAACGTTCATGTCCATCTTATCGAACACTCCTGGTCTCGAGATCATTAAAGGCTCGCGAGTTAAAAAATTGTTCCACGTTAAAGAAACGTGATTTGAGGAAATTTCGAGCATTACACGATTTTACCTGATAATACTGTGGGAGAAAGGTGAGACACACACGTAGGTGGGGCACGATTTAGCCATGAGCTTTTTATAGCGCTTGGCTTACGGCAAGAGAGAAAGAGAGAGAGAGAGAGAGAGAGAGAGAGAGAGAGAGAGAGAGAGAGAGAGAGAGAGAGAGAGAGAAAAGGTGTGCATCGATCCAAGGGAAAGGACGTAGGAAAGAGGGTCAAGTAGGAATATATTTTTTTTCTTTCTTTTTTTTCTCTCCTTTTTTGAAATATTCGTCGAAACAGGGTCGTGCGACTTTAAACTGCATGTAAACACTCTGGAGACATTTTTTAAGTGCGTACACTGAAAGGAAAAAAAAAAAAGAAAGAAGAAAGAAAGAGAGAAATGTTCGCACAGAAAAAGATTTGGGAAGTTTTAATTATTGTAAATTATTGAAGAAGGACAAATGTAAAGTTGCAATTGGAAAATAATTTCTCTCGAATCCTTATTGAACAATGACGATTGTTGCATCGACGTTTTTTTTTCAATTTGTGGCCTCGTAATTTTGAAACAATCTCGTTGTAAATTTAAATTACAGAATGCTTATAATTTGCACAATTAACCTTTACAATAAACCTTTGCACAATGCAAATTATTGGAGAAGGACAAATGCAATGTGCAACTGGGAAATCATTTCTCTCGAATCCTTATTGAACAATGACGATTGTTGCATGGACGTTTTTTTTTTAATTTATGGCCTTCTTTTAATTCATGTTTTTTATTTATTTATGAAGCGTGCTCTTTGTATTTTTAAAACGATTTCGTTGTAAATTTAAATCACAGAATGCTTATGAACTTTCTCTTCGTGTAAATATTATAGCCACTTGATTTCTTTTTGATCTCAAAAGAGCTTAGAAAAATCTTGAAAAAATCTTCCCTTTGCACAATGCAAATTATTGGAGAAGGACAAATGTAAAGTGCAATTGGAAAATAATTTCTCTCTAATCCTTATTGAAAAATGACGATTGTTGCATCGACGTTTTTTTTTTAATTTATGGCCTCATATTTTTAAAAGAATCTCGTTGTAAATTTAAATCACAGAATGCTTATAATTTGCACAATTAACCTTTACAATAAACCTTTGCACAATGCAAATTATTGGAGAAGGACAAATGCAATGTGCAATTGGAAAATAATTTCTCTCAAATCCTTATTGAACAATGACGATTGTTGCATCGACATCTTTTTTTTAATTTATGGCCTCGTATTTTCAAAACGATCTCGTTGTAAATTTAAATCACAGAATGCTTATAATTTGGACAATTAACCTTTACAAAAAACCTGTGCACAATGCAAATTATTGGAAAAGGACAAATGCAATGTGCAATTGGAAAATCATTTCTCTCGAATCCTTATTGAACAATGACGATTGTTGCATCGACGTCCTTTTTTAATTCTTTTTTTTTTAATTAATTTATTTATAAAGCACGCTCTTCGTATTTTTAAGAGAACTTTGCGGTAAATTTAAGTCACAAAATGCTTATAAACTTTCTCTTTGTGCAAATATCATAGTCTCCATTATTTGGAAACTTTAAAAGAAAGATAATGAGAATCACTTGTCTATGGAACAATCGATAGAGCCCAATGGACGATAATTCCATAATATTAAAAGAGAAAAGAGGAGAAGAAGAGAGAAAAACAAATTTTTCTACCACGTTTTGTCTTATGGAACGTTTAAACGACGACAGTGAGACGTGTGTGGGTGGTACGAGAAACGAAATTGACGCCATGTGTCGATTCATAATATCGAAATAATGTCGATCGACGGTGTATTTCACTTGCCTGTGGATAACTGACCGGCCTGGTCACAGCCAAGTATCTGTCGAGGCTGATAGCGCATAAATTGAGTATCGATGCTGTGCACATCCAAACGTCCACGGCCAACCAGACTGAGCACCACAGATCACCGAATATCCAGACCTGCGAGCAATAAATTTCAAAGCGATAAATAAATGATTCTTTTTAAATGGAGAAAATAATTTGCACCCTCGAGCTGCAGAGAGTAATTAATATCCAGATGTGAAAGTAAATTTGAAAGAGTTAAATCAAAGACAACAAATATAATAATAACATAAATAACAAAAATAATACTAATAAAGAAAATAATAGGAAAATAATGTTTACACTTCAGACTGAAAAATTTGCAGATTAGCAAATATCCAGACCTGCGAGCAATAAATTTCAAAGCGATAAATAAATGATTCTTTTTAAATGGAGAAAATAATTTGCACCCTCGAACTGCAGAGAGTAATTAATATCCAGATGTGAAAGTAAATTTGAAAGAGTTAAATCAAAGATAACAAAAATAATACTAATAAAGAAAATAATAGGAAAATAATGTTTACATTTTGGGCTGAAAAGATTTGCAGATCAGCAAATATCCAGATCTTTAAGTAAATTCCAGTAAATTTGGAAGCGTCAAATGAATATTTTTTGTTGGAGAAAAAGAATTTCTACACTTCAGACTGAAAAATATGCAGATCAGCAAATATCTAGACCTGCGAGCAAATTTGAAAGTGATAAATAAATGATTCTTTTTAAATGGAGAAAATAATTTGCACCCTCGAGCTGCAGAGGCTAATTAATATCCAGATGTGGGAGTAAATTTGAAAGTGTTAAATAAATATTTTCTGTTGGAGACAAAAGAATAATTGTAACATAAATAACAATAATAAAAAAATAATTTTTACACTTCAGACTGAAAAATTTGCACATTAGCAAATATCCAAATCTATCAGTAAATTTGAAAGCTCTAAATAAATATTTTTTTTTTGCAGAAAAACAATTTGCACACTGCAGAGACTCAAGAATAATTGTCCAAGACCATAAATCACACAAGATCCACATTCATAGTCACAGACCAAAAGAATTACATAAATACACAATAAACCAATGTGAATTCATCGTTGAAACAATAACTGCAGATTCATCCTCCCACAGCTTACAAAATAAGCCATCACAGTTTTTCCAATCTCTAGTACAATTCTACTTGAATAAATTCTACTATAAATCATTATTTATCATCGACTAATACGAACTTTCGAATAATAATCAAGTAATTAATAATAATTATTAGTAATAATAATAATTACTAGTAATCATTAATAATAATTAAGAGAATAAATTTCTTATATACGTCTAAATAATTAATTAATTTTTCTCATATTTTTCTTTTAACAAACGCGAATACAACTTTCTTTACGCACCTTATATGCTTTCTCACATTCACCAAACAAATTCCACAAGATTATTCTCCGCAGTTGTAAATTCACTGGCACACAGTTGCACGACCGCACTTCACTCACGTCACCGCACAAATGAGGTGTAGACATCTCATTGTCAGAGTTAATCCGCAGGTAGAAAATTCGAGTGAGGAAGAAAACTCGGTTGTAATCCAAACGAAAGATTCTAATTGGTCGATGGAATTTACCCACTCTATTTATCCCTACCCTCGTTCTATCGCAGAGAAATGAAAAATTTCTGTTGGATTTCAAAACAGAGGACAAAGAAAAGAAAAAAAAGATTGAAAATTCAAGCGAACTGGTGCACTGAAAAAATTGTATTCTCATCTTAAGAATTTATTATAACATATATTTATTTATATATACAGGGCGACGATTAAGTGCTCCCATTTCCATTATTGAATATTATATAAGAAAGTATGTAAGAAAATATTCTTATCTATTAAGAATATCTATTAAGATGAATTATTAAGTTTGTATTTTAAGAATAGAATTTTTTCAGTGTGTCAAAGGCAAAATTCCAATTAGTCGATTAATCCATTAAGTACCAGCTTTTTTCTATAGGGTTAAATATGTTTTTTGCAAAATATACGCAATAATAAACACATAAAAAATCGATAAAATTTTGAGTAGTCCCAAATTGGAACATTGATACTTAATGGGTTAATAAACAATTGGGAAAATTCGTTGGTATTCTCACCGACTGGCAAATAGAATTATACAAGGCGACGATTAAGTGCTCCCATTTCCATTATTGAATATTATATTCTTAATAGATAAGAATATTTTCTTATCTATTAAGAATATCTATTAAGATGATTTATTAAGTTTGTATTTTAAGAATAGAATTTTTTCAGTGTGTGAAAAGCAAAATTCCAATTAGTCAATTAATTCATTAAGTACCAGCTTTTTTCTATAGGGTTAAATATGTTTTTTGCAAAATATACGCAATAATAAACACATAAAAAATCGATAAAATTTTGAGTAGTCCCAAATTGGAACATTGATACTTAATGGGTTAATAAACAATTGGGAAAATTCGTTGGTATTCTCACCGACTGGCAAATAGAATTATACAGGGCGACGATTAAGTGCTCCCATTTCCATTATTGAATATTATATTCTTAATAGATAAGAATATTTTCTTATCTATTAAGAATATCTATTAAGATGATTTATTAAGTTTGTATTTTAAGAATACAATTTTCTCAGTGTGTGAAAGGCAAAATTCCAATTAGTCGATTAATCCATTAAGTACCAGCTTTTTTCTATAGGGTTAAATATGTTTTTTGCAAAATATACGCAATAATAAACACATAAAAAATCGATAAAATTTTGAGTAGTCCCAAATTGGAACATTGATACTTAATGGGTTAATAAACAATTGGGAAAATTCGTTGGTATTCTCACCGACTGGCAAATAGAATTATACAGGGCGACGATTAAGTGCTCCCATTTCCATTATTGAAACGCGGATTAAGGACACTCTCGATTATTGCCAGTTCGCCAATTCCACTTTAAATCATCCGCCTGATAAGTTTTTCGAATCGCAAAGAATCACCTTTAATCACTTAAATGTCGAATAGCAATGCACCGTGGACTTTCGATTCAGTGGTTTTGCAGAGTATTTTGCTTTGTAAATTGTTATTGAAATTGGCTTCGGTAACTATTTATCATTTAGTATCTTCAATGTTATTCACAGTTAATATAAATTGGATGAATAATTGTTGTAGGATTTATTTCATATGTAAAAGATAATCTTTAGAATTTTTATTGAATTTAGTTTGAAAACCTTTCAAATAAAATACTTTTCTATCTTCCAATTAGCATTTCAATTGTATTTGATGAATATAATTCATACTGGGATTTATTTTATATGTAAAAGATAATGTTTAGAATTTTTATTGAATTTAGTTTGAAAATTAGCAGTTAGACCTTTCAAAAAAAATACTTTTCCATTTTTCAATTACCATTTCAATTACACTCAATGAATAATTCATACCAGGATTTACTTCGAATTTTAAAAAATTTCTTTTCTCATCTATAAATCTACTTGTAGTATAAATAAAATACTTTTCTATTTTCCAATTGGCATTTCAATTGTATTTGATGAATATAATTCATACCAGGATTTATTTTGAATTTTAAAAAATTTCTTTTCTCATCTATAAATCTACTTGTAGTATAAATAAAATACTTTTCTATTTTCCAATTACCATTTCAATTATATTTGACGAATATAATTCATGCTAGGATTTATTTCACATGTAAAAGGTAATTACCTTCGTAATTTAAAAAAGTCTCAAATAATTATCTTTATAATTTTGTAAAAGATTATAATCTTTAGAATTTTTATTGAATTTAGTTTGAAAACCTTTCAAATAAAATACTTTCCTATTTTCCAATTACACTCAATGAATAATTCATACCAGGATTCACTTGGAACTTTAAAAAAATTATTTTCTCATCTATAAATCTACTTATCTCCAGTTAACCACCTACTCCAGTTAATGAAACAAAAAATTGATAGTTCACAATCTACCTCTTCGAGCATGAATTCATTCACTTCCTTATTTTATTTACTAACTTCGGTTAACGTTCAGAAATTAACCGACGCAAATATCATAAACGAATCCCTTGATGGAAGGAACATCGAATATTGGGTAGAAGTGTTTTCCGTTCCACTCGCAGCGCACCACGGACGAGTTCTCGAAGAGAGCATCGATTCGATTCCGCGCGATGAAATTCATTGTTGGCTCGTTAGCCAGCCGACCATCAATCTCCCATTTTCCCTAGGGGGCTTTCTCGTTCGATCCAAAAGAGAGAGAGAGAGAGAGAGAGAGAGAGAGAATGAGAAAGAAATAAAGAGAGCCAAAGAGAGAGAGAGAGAGAATGAGAAAGAAATAAAGAGAGTCAAAGACAGAGAGAATGAGAAAGAAATAAAGAGAGCCAAAGAGAGAGAGAGAGAGAATGAGAGAGAAATAAAGAGAGCCAAAGAGAGAGAAAGAATGAGAAAGAAATAAAGAGAGCCAGAGAGAGAGAGAGAGAGAATGAGAAAGAAAGAAAGAGAGCCAAAGAGAGAGAAAGAATGAGAAAGAAATAAAGAGAGCCAAAGAGAGAGAAATAATGAGAAAGAAATAAAGAGAGCCAAAGAGAGAGAAAGAATGAGAAAGAAAGAAAGAGAGCCAAAGAGAGAGAGAGAATGAGAAAGAAAGAAAGAAAGAAAGAAAGAGAGAGAAAGAATGAGAAAGAAATAAAGAGAGCCAAAGAGAGAGAAAGAATGAGAAAGAAATAAAGACAGACAAAGAGAGAGAAAGAATGAGAAAGAAAGAGAGAGAGAGACAGAGAGAGAGAGAGAAAGAACGAGACAGAGTGGAACAGGAAGAGGAAGCCAATAACGTAAATCGACGTGGCGTTATGACGAGTCAATGATGAGTCAGCGAGCTTCCAAGTGGCACTAATAGACGTGACGATCGAAGAGGAATTAATACTCCTAATCTCGCCCCTTTCTCAATTTCACGAGTCACTCCGTTTCTCTTTGACAGTAGAGTTAGAATTTAGATTAGTTACGTTGGATTCGGTTGAGCTTGCATTTTCCTAAATATTTTTTTTTATTTATAGCCACAATTACCAGATCCCAGTGCACTTTATACCACCTGTTTAAAAAAACAAAAAAACACCCCATTCAATCCATGTAAACCACTATACTCTTTAGCACCGTACGATATTTCAATTAACTGGAACCGCACGGTCAATCTAGAAAAATGAATAAAAATAAAAATGAAAAGGAGAGAAAAAAAAAGGGTGAAACAATCTCACATTCACAATTTTCCATCCTACTCCAAATTTAATTTACTCTTTTATTTTTTCTTCTCTCTCTCTCTCTCTCTCTCTCTTTCTCTCTCTTTTATAATCCACCGTGACACAACTCACAGCCTATAGCATCCATTAAAAAGAAACCAGAAAAAAAAGAGAGAGAGAAAAGAAAAGAAGAATCAACCCCTCCAACAATGTGGTGTACTACTACCCTCAAAGCGATTGAATTTGCGCACGGCCAATCTACAAAAATAAATAAAAAATAAAAATAAAGAGGAGAGAAAAAAAAGGAGGAAACAATCTCATATTCACAATTTTCCATCCTACTCCAAATTTACTTCACTCTTTTATTTTTTCTTCTGTCTCTCTCTCTGTCTCTCTTTCTCACTCTTTTTTGTAATCCACCGTGACACAGCCTACAGCATCCATTAAAAAGAAACCAGAAAAAAAATAAGAATTAACCCCTCCAACAATGTGGTGTACTACTACCCCCAAAGCGATTGAATTTGCGCACGGCCAATCTACAAAAATAAATAAAAAATAAAAATAAAGAGGAGAGAAAAAAAAAGGAGGAAACAATCTCACATTCACAATTTTCCATTCTACTCCAAATTTACTTCACTCTTTTATTTTTTCTTCTCTCTCTCTCTCTCTCTCTCTCTCTGTCTCTCTTTCTCACTCTCTTTTGTAATCCACCGTGACACAGCCTACAGCATCCATGAAAAAGAAACCAGAAAAAAAAAGAAGAATCAACCCCTCCAACAATGTGGTGTACTACTACCCCCAAAAGCGATTGAATTTGCGCGTGACCTCGAGAGAGGGATGAGGCGACGAAAAAAAAAAAAAAAAAAAAGTAGGAGGAAGAGGAGGTGAAAGGAAAAATAATAATAAAAAGGAGAACGAGAATCGAGGGGTGGTACGGGCCTATAATAACGCGCGTGCCACGGTAAACAATAACGAGAGATGATTAATCGAGCCAAATTCTCTGTACAAGGTATACAAATGCAGGTTTGTACAAGGGTGGTCGCGCGTGCGCGTCGCACGCGAGCAAGGAGAGAGGTGAGCGTAATTGGAAACAGGTGGTTGGCGTAGCGTGCGTGCTCAGTGGATAGGGTGTGTTAACACGTAAAGCACACACGTATATAAAGACACACACACATATAAATACACACACACACATAAATATACACACACACACAAATACACACACACATAAATACACACACACACACAAATACGCACACATACATAAAGATACGCACACACAAATAGACACTCACTCATAAAGAGGCGCACACACATAAAGAGGCACACACACATAAAGACACACACATATATGCAGATTTAAATGAACGCACACGCAACTGTGAGGCATTACACGGGGTGTCCAAAAAGTAATTAAATTTATTATTAACGTTTTATGCCCAGATTTTGTAGGAGCAAACTTTAGTGGAAGATTAAATAAAAAGAAATTTTATTGGGATTTTCTGATTTTGTAGATGAGTGATTTTCGTGGATTTGTTGGAATCAATTTTAGGTGACATTTTTGGAAGAGTTTGGAATAGTGTAGTGGATTTTTTTTTTATAATTATTTTGTGACTTTGTTTAATTTTGCAATTAGGAGAAGAGTCTTGAGAAAGTCTAATGAATAAAATTTAATGGCATTCAGATTAGTAATTTGACTGTTGTAAGATTAATTAATTGGCGGAGAGATTGAAAGTTTATTTTTAGGCGTGGATTTGTTTGTCTGAAAATTAGAAAATCCTACATTCCCTTTTTCTTTATTTATTTGATTTAATCCAAGCATTGTTTCTATGGTTACTTTTTTAGAACACTGTGTGTATTATTAACACCCCTATTTGCAAAGCATCAAGCATTATACTATATTCTTTCTTTTACAGCTGCATTTGTTTGTTTGAAAATTAGAAAATCCTACATTCCCTTTTTCTTGATTTATTTGATTTAATCCAAGCATTGTTTCTACGGTTACTTTTCCAGAACACTCTGTGTATTATTAACACCCCTATTTGCAAAGCATCAAGCATTATACTATATTCTTTCTTTTACATCTGCATTTGTTTGTTTGAAAATTAGAAAATCCTACATTCCCTTTTTCTTGATTTATTTGATTTAATCCAAGCATTGTTTCTACGGTTACTTTTCCAGAACACTGTGTGTATTATTAACACCCCTATTTGCAAAGCATCAAGCATTATACTATATTCTTTCTTTTACAGCTGCATTTGTTTGTTTGAAAATTAGAAAATCCTACATTCCCTTTTTCTTGATTTATTTGATTTAATCCAAGCATTGTTTCTACGGTTACTTTTCCAGAACACTCTGTGTATTATTAACACCCCTATTTGTAAAGCGTGAAGCATTACACGCGTGCACGGCACATACGCGCGTGTCCCATTGTGTGCTGCCAGCTATTGAGGATCCAACAACGATCGTGTAGTCCGTGCTCGAGCGAACACACCGAGTCAATTCGCAACGCGTCGACACGTTACGCCGCTTTCTCATCTTGCCACCACTTTTCCTCCTGTTCCTGTCATGCACCCTCGATTGGTTTGCTGATAATGAGAGAACGAGAGAGAGAAGGAGAGATAGAGAGAGAGAAGGAGAGATAGAGAGACAGACAGAGAGAGTGAGAGAGAGAGAGAGAAGGAGAGAGAAGGAGAAGACACAGAGATAGAGAACACAGAGACAGAGAGAGAGAGAGAGAGAGAGAGAGACAGAGAGAAAAGGAGAGAGATGTCTACCCCAATTACATTTCTCGATAGCGACAGCAGGGAGAGATGTCCCTCCATGATTGTATTTGTCGATAACGAGAGATAGAGAGTGAATAAAAGAGGAGAAAAAAAAGCAGAAGAGATGGATCTCCTAATTCTGCAAGAAGTCATCCCTTAAAAAATGAATAAAACACCAAGAACCACTGTTTACACACTTTCGTAGAATACAGAATCATATCAGGGAAGAGTCCACAAGTGACAAAGAAATGTCATTCACCCTTTAACAGTTTAATAGATGCCATCAAATTCGAAAAATCATCATAAAGCCTCTCCATCATCCATCCACAGTGCACAGAATCATTCTCATAGAGGACCAAATCTGCAAGAAAAGATCTGCTAAGAAATGAAAAAAAATCTCAGCAAGCTTCTACGTCACCTGACAAAGTTGCAATTTTTGTTTGCAAATTCAAAATTCTCCCAAAGCTAGGCAACACATTCTGCTAGCAGATACTTCACTCATCTTATCCTAGCAACATCAGTAAATGTCTCCGACTCACAATACTCTAGTTCCTTTTCTCAACAATCTCCACCTGATTTTAAACCTCTTCATAGCCAGTAGAGATCATCCTGGACACGTCTAGGTAACTCTTTAGTTAAAATCAATAGAGAAGCTTAAAATCGTACCTTGAAGACCTCCCACGTAGCACTGAAGGGGAGAACCGCTACGCCCACCATCAGATCCGCAACGGCCAAGCTCACTATGAACATGTTCGTCACGTTTCTGAGCTTGCTGGTGTGATAGACGGCCAGTATTACCAGTACGTTTCCCAGCACCACCATGACAATGACTATGGCCAGGATTACGAGAGTAACCAGGATCCAGGGGTCAGACCACTCGACTCCCTCGTACAAAGCAGCGCATGCGGTGGCGTTCAGTTCTCGCATTTTAAATGTCACGATCCTTGGTCGAGTCCTTGCTATCCTGTCGAAGCTGCTCGTGATGGGATTTCCGATATTGGAAGGTCGACGAGACGATGAACGGTGCAGCACGAGGCCAGAAGGCCGTGGAAAAGGTGGATGAGAATCCGCAGTGGATGGCAGACCAACGTGAGACTAGAATCGTGAATCGTACGGTGGGATCTCTGGTTTCCATCTCCGAGGAGAGGGCGAATAAATATGTCGAGGCCAGTTGATGCGCCGTTGAATCCAGGTGGATTAGAATTAGAATTGGTTTTTGCTGCCTCGACGATTCATTCGGACACGCACTCACGAGCACTTGATGATTATTTGTGGATACGATTTGGGGCTGAAGGTAGTCCAGGATGAAGCTGTGGATTCAGTGGTTGTTGGATTAGATGTCTTGTTGTAGTGTGATTAGGTATTAAGATGAACTCAACGATTGTTTATGACAATTTGTGGATATGATTTGGGGCTGAAGGTAGTCCAGGATGAAGCTGTGGATTCAGTGGTTGTTGGATTAGATGTCTTGTTGTAGTGTGATTAGGTATTAAGATGAACTCAACGATTGTTTGAGAATTTGTGGATATGATTTGGGGCTGAAGGTAGTCCAGGATGAAGCTGTGGATTCAGTGGTTGTTGGATTAGATGTCTTGTTGAAGTGTGATTAGGTATTAAGATGAACTCAACGATTGTTTATGAGTATTTGTGGATATGATCTGGGACTGAAGGTAGTCCAGGATGAAGCTGTGGATTCAGTAGTTCTTGGATTAGGTATTTTGTGAAAGCGATTGGGTATTAAGATGCACTCACCAACGACTTATAACTATTCACAGACAATCTCGATTTAACCGATCAATTCCCCTTTTCTCAGCTTATACTTTTGGTATCATTGGCTCGTGATTAGGAACTGGAGGCAGTCTAGGATGAAGCTGTGGATCACAAGTCGAATTAGGATTATTGTTCTTCACTCTCTGTCTCTAAGATTAAATCGCGAGTACTCTCAGCACTCACCGACTCTGTACGTATACTCGTGGATACAATTAGGAATTAGGAAGCAGTTTATTGTGAAACTGTGGAGAATCTTGAAGTGGAAACTGACCAGGAGTCGAGAAGAGATCGTGAATGCAGGAACGAGGATTTCAGGTTAATGAACAACCGGCACTCCGTGAAGATTCATCGGTCACTGCCACTCCGTCGAATTAATCCGTGTCTTTCTTTTTCTTCCACGTCTATCTCTCTCGTCCTCTCGTTCTCACTTTGTCACCACCGTTTCTCCTTATCGCGTGAAATAATCGGAAAGGTCGTCCGGGACTAGACGATCCACGAGCGCTGGGACACTACGACGTTGATCGATCCTCCGGCTCGCGGGACGGCATGGCAAGCTGGTCCTTCTCTCTTCCACCTTCAGGATCAGAATTATTCCTCTCTCGCGCGCGACTAACGACGCGACATGCACCCAAGGCTTTTTGCACCCCTTGACTGGAGGAACTGGTGGAACGATAACGGAGACCTGCGGAGATTCGCAGGATTAACCGTTGGTAAGCCAAGGACCCAGTTAGTTTCTTCAACGGGTGCTCAAGAAGCGAGAAAAACTGGCACCAAGCTTCAAGAAATCCAAAGAGAATCAGAAAGGATTTTCTCGGACCCTCTCTTCCAACGAGAGATCCACTGGGATGTCCTTAAAACGCCAAGTGTCCTAAAACTAAAATTATCTAGCCTCAATGGTGTCTCATCTTGCCAGCTCACAATTCTCACAATTGTTCGTCAGGTTCTAGGGTACACGAACGATTTTACTCCAGCCAGATCGCGCACAGTGTCCGCACGCACTCTCGATCGAGCTTATTTATTTGTAGCCCCTTTTGCTGGGTGCCAGTGAAATTCACCAGCGGCTGTTATTGCAAGGGTTTACCCGGCTTGACACGGAGAGAACCCTCACACAGTGTCCCAACCGGTTGTCACATTGTTTTTCATCGACGTTACGCGACTCCGCGCCACGTTTGAATTGCACTGACTAATGATGTTTGGAAAGGCAACGTACGCCATAGCGATCCTTCACACAAACAGCGTGGCGGATCCGTGTGAACTACTTTCGTCGCTTAGAACCACGAGCCCAACGGGTATCGATTCGCAATTACGCTTCACGATTCTCCTCCTGGCAATTGCTATTATGGCACCATAAACGATGAAACCGCTCGTTCGGTTAACCCCCTGCGCTCTCAGCCTTAGCCGAGGAAGCTCGTAAAGCACGTATAAACACTGATTTCCGGGATTACACGGCATGTAGCCTTAAAACTAGGCTAGACCACTACACTCTTTCACAGGATTTCACAGGATCGTTGCTGATGTCCGAGTTAGCACCTCCTTCCACTGGATTCTTCTCGCTGATGTCCAAGAAGGATTCAATGTATTCAAGGCCTTGGCAAGATACTTTCTGCAAATTAAAATAAGATTCATCAGACATCTGGTAACATCCAGACTAGAGAGAAAGCTTCAAAGAGCTCGAGATAGTGCTAACTTACTCTGGGTTGTCCTGCTAGGTTCCAAGACACTCGCTGATGAATCTCCAGGCTTCAGCGTACCTCTTGCGTCTTCCTTTTATCCCTGTATAGTCTCCAGTTCCACTAGATCCGATTATTTGGACCCTGGCACTTATCTCGAGGGCGCACAACTTTCCAAATCGACTGGTCTGGGTCCTGCTGCTGTTGCTCCACCCTCTCCTCCAACGGCTCCTCCTCTTCCTGCTCGGGCTTCTCCTGCTGCTCCACCTCCTCCAGCTCCACCTCCTCTTCGTTTCCGGCCGCTTATCTCCGGCGAATTCATCGCCCTTCGAAGATGGACGAGTGAGCGAGCCTCGATGTCAATTAGCCCGGGATAACCTACAGACCAAGATACTTTATTAAACCATAATTTCTTTCTTGGTCCGATGGACACTCTCTCCGTTCCCCTACCTTCTCCTATCGATCTTTATTCTATCCAGCCCCTTTTCTCCACCTCGAGACCTCCTGGAACCACCTCCACCCACTCTTTATCGACGAAGGCTTAGCCCAGTTGGGTCTATTGCTTCGGTTGCACTTTTCCACCCTGTCCCAAGCTCCATTCGAATCAGCGTCTTACAGGAACTGTTCACCACCACGCCAGTAACATCGGTAACATCAGCGACACCGGCAACCGCCTTCTACTCCTCCTTCTCACCGATCTCACGTTCTGCTCTTCTTCTCCTCTTGAGAGGAGCCAGGTAGGAGGCCTCGTAGCGGCCCTTGCGCGCTTCACAAATCGAATTCACAGCATCCTCTCTCTCATCCAGGCTTCTATCCTTCTCCGGCACCTAGAGAAGTCGTTCGTTCTCGTCAGGAGGGGACGCGACGCCGTAGGTGGAATTGAAAACAGCCGATTGTAGGCTACCTACGTGCGTCTCCACCTCCTCCAGCTTCTTATTATTCCACCCAGTTCCTCCTAGCGATTCCTCTCTCGTCTTAGCACGTATACTCTGGCTTCTCTGGCTTTCTACCTTGGTGTCTTGGTAATTTCGTCGCTTGTGTTGTTCACCTAGGAGGTTCCGAGGTTGTCTGGAGTCGTAGCTGATGCTGGTAGCCTTATTTCTCTCGTTGCTGGTCCACTGACGAATCTTGTGCTGATGGTTCTCGCGAGTTAATCGCGTTGCCACCTGGCTGATGGTGTTCCGGCTAATTTGGACGATCGTCTTGAGGGTGAATTTGAAAGTAGACGACTCTAGACTGTCTAGGTGCGTTTCCTCCTCCTCCAGCTTCTTATTATACCACCCAGTTCCTCTTCGCGATTTCTTTCTCGTCTTAGCACGTATACTCTGGCTCCTCTGGCTTCTACCTTGGTGTCTTGGTACTTTCGTCGCTTGCGCGGCTCACCTAGACGGTCCTGGGGTCCTCTGGAACCGCAGGTGTTGTTGGTAGCTTTACCTCTGCTCTTTCTCTCGTTACTGGTCCACTCACGAATTCTGTGGCGATGATTCTGTAAGCTTATCACGTTGCCACGTGCCTGATGGTGTCTCGCCTCGCCTGGACGATCGTCTTGCCTCGTACCAAGTCCTTGCATCCTGTAGGATCCATGAAAACAACTGGATGCTGATTTGCTGCTGATCCTAGGCCTTTTTCCTGATGCCTGCTGGGTGCCTAAATGATTTTCAAGTCATTTAACAGGTGTTCCAGGCTGTCGAGTGAAATTAAGTGGGACGTTTTGGAGTTTCTGGTCATGTGCACGTTGATTAAGAGGTGCAAATCCTTTAAAACTTTGAGAAAATAAAAAAAACAGCAAAAAATGGAAGAAAATCAGCTTTTCGAGGAAACTGTAGGGTTGTTATGTGGACCTGGAATCGCTGATTCATTGGTAAGTCACTAAAATTTATATTTTTATCGTATTAAACGCGATTATCTCCAAAATACATTTTCAAAAACTGATCACACTGTAGCTCAAGAAGTTATCGATCGACCTCACTGAAATTTATAGAGGTTTTTGTCTATGATATTACCGGTAGGACGAACCTAAAGTTTGAAGGATTTCACGTAGATAAATAATATTTTTGGGGTAAGAACTGTTGAAGAAATGGTCGAAAATTTGATTTTTTTTGTTACAAAGCCTGCATAATTTTCAATTTCATACTTTCTCATGATTTTATAGGTTTGTCCTACCCCTAAATGTGTCAGTAACCGAAACAAATTTTTGGTTCCTGCTTCAGATGACCAATAAAAATGTGAGGAGTGGAGCCATTTTTGATGGCACTTCGTTCGTCCAGGGTAATTGGACATGGATTATCGTCACTATAAGAAGTTTCTCGTGGCTCTTAATTAACGTGCACTTAAAAACTAACTATTTTACATTAATTAATGAACCCATCAGCCTCTTACCGTACAATCACTGGACTTCTTCTCTCCTCGACAGTCTTCACTTTACTGATCAATCTTGAAGAGTCTCCGAATGATGCTAATCCACACTTGCGTACCCTTAAATTTCTAGATTAACTGTCTGTAAACAGCGGCCGTGTACCAACAATAACACGACGACTGATTAGTTTTAAAGATCGACAACGATTAACCGACTTAATGGATTATGTCCTTAGTGTCCTGGGCGAAGCGGAATAAATATTCAACGACAATTATTAACCGGCTGCGCGTCACCGAAGAGACGTGCTTTTTTTTTTCTCTCTTTCTCCTTTTTCTTTCCTCTTGATTAGCACACGATTATTATCAGCCTTTGAGATATTCCAGCGTGAGATTTCTCGCACGGAGGTCCCTGAAAATTCTCCGACGAGTACTCCACGCCTTTCTACGAGTTAAAATCACAGCCAGCGGTTATATATATATATATTTTTGTTTGTTTCTTTGTTATTAATATTTTCTTTTACGGTACGCTCTCGAGCTTATTCTCTTCCTCTTTTTCGATTCTTCTCCTCTTTTCAGACATCAGTCTCTCTCTCGGTTCGGTATTCAGTTGTCTCTTCTCATTCTCTAGTTCTCACCTCGTGTATTATTACTCTACCCTTCGTATAGATATATATTCTACGTCTCGATGATTCTCTCCCCTATTTTATCTCTTCTTTATCTCTTTATCTTTCTCTCTCTCTCTCTCTAGCTCAATTTTTTCTACTTCCTTCCAGATTCAGTCTCGTGTTTTCCTCAACTTCTTCCCTTCTTCGCTCCACGACTTTCCACACGCGCCACGAGCTAAATTATCTTCCGGAACTTGGCGCACTGTCTGTACCTCAGCAGTCTGAAGCGCGTCTCCTTCTTTATGTGCTTCGCTCGCATTATTTCGCTCGATCGGCCGTCCGCGAATGCCTCAAGTTCTTCTTATCGAAGGAGAGAAACACATTTTTCACCGTGAACGAGCGCGTCCAGGGGCTCTGGCCGAGTGCACTTGGACGATCGTTAGGCTCCTCGTTCCGCTCGAGCACTGAAACCAAAAGCAAAAGGTAAAGGATCGCTTTACAATCGGCCTCCATCCGGTGACACGTACGATTTTCTTTCACACTCCGATTTCATTATCTCGTCGATGGACACGTGACAATTGGAGAAAGAATTAGTAATCGCTTTAATTTGTTCCTGGTTTGTCTAGTGTTTTTTTCTTAACACTAGAACCAACCAAGCTTGTTAAAATGAGCGCTCGACATAAGAAGTTTCCATATGAAAAAAAGAATTGGTAGTTATAGTGATAACATAAACGCTCTTTCTGTTAAGATGAGTGGTCGACGAAAGAAATTTCCATATGAAAAAAAATTGGTAGTTCTAGTGATAAAATAAGACACTAGTTCTAGTGTAAGAATGAGTGATCAACAAAAGAACATTCAATATGAAAGAAAGAATTGGTAGTTATAGTGATGAAATGAGACGCTCTCTCTGTTAAAATGAGTGGTCGACAAAAAAACCCCCAAAAAATCCCTAGAATTTTGAATGAACTCTTTTCGTAAACAGCTCTCCTTTCGATACACAATAATATACGCAGGTAAAACAGAGTCCATACATAGGCAAAAAAAAAGAAGCCTTCAGTACCTTAACGCAAATCACAAATAAATCTAATCATCCCCCTCCATCCAAAAAAATAACAAAGAACAACAGAGGAGACACTCATAAAAAATTCCAAAACACTCACAAAACCCTAGAATTCTTAATGAACACTTTTCGTAAACAGCTCTCCTTTCGACGCCCAATAATAAACGCGCATAAAACACAGTCCATATATAGGCACTGTTAAGAAAAAAAAGAGAAAAACCTGCAGTACCTTAACGCAAATCACAAATAAATCTAATCATCCCTACCACCTAGAAAAAAACAACAACAAAGAACAACAGAGAAAACACTTACAAAGAATTCCAAAAAACACCTGCACATTCTTCTCAAAAAAAAAAGAACACCAAAAACCCCTAAGAATTCCAAAAAACACCCTCACATTCTTCTCAAAAAAAAAAAAAGAACATCAAAAACCCCTAAGAATTCTTAATAAACACCTTTCAACGCACAATGCGGCAGAACAATCGTGGAAAATTGGGTATTCAAAATATTACAATTTTTATTAAAATTATTAAAATTGCGTAAAAAGAAAACAAAGAACAACAGAGAAACACACTCACAAAGAATTCCAAAAAACACCCTCACATTCTTCTCAAAAAAAAAAAAAAAAAAAAGAACACCAAAAACCCCTAAGAATTCTTAATAAACACCTTCCAACGCACAAAACGGCAGAACAATCGTGGAATAAAATTATTAAAATTGCGTAAAAAGAAAACAAAGAACAACAGAGAAAAACACTCACAAAGAATTCCAAAAAACACCCTCACATTCTTCTCAAAAAAAAAAAAAAAAAAAAGAACATCAAAAACCCCTAAGAATTCTTAATAAACACGTTTCAACGCACAAAACGGCAGAACAATCGTGGAAAATTGGATGATTTATCGTCTACGTAGGGGCAGTTCGAAACGTGCCCGGGGCCATTTTTGGCCGGATGTAAAACGCCTTTCCGCGCGGCCAATATTGACACGAGCCGTGCGGACGGATACCGGGGTACGTGGATTTAGGCGGTCGCGCAGGACGCACGTCGTCGTCGAATGGATAATGCCGAGGACGGTACTACTCCACGTTTATGTTAATGCCGCATAATGGTGGAGAGTGTGTGGAAGGGGCTTGGTAAGGTTGTAGGAAGGGAGAGACAAACACGTAAATATTCATGGGAGAGGAGGCAGCGCGCGCGCCTTGGTATCGTGTCAACTGCTAAGTATGAAAATATTGAATCTCGTGGCTCTGGTGAAGCCCATTGGCTTAGGGTGTCGAAGGATGTTTTGCTTGCGAGTCGGGGTGAGACCTTTGGCAAAGTCGAGTGAGAGCTTCCTTCTGTTTTTCAACGTCCGCTCGAAAAGCCTCGCTGAGGTGTAAGGGCGGAGAATATTTCCTTTTCGCTCACTTTGTTAATCGTGGAAGATCCTTGGGGTCGATCTTTTCTTCGAGTTTTCGTTGGATTTTAGTGGAAATTTTGTTGGGGATATTTTTTCGGTTGTCGAAAGCTTAGTTTTGCAGCGAAAAAGGGGAATTTTTTAATTTTTGATTTGAATTTGGCGCCGAAAGATGCGCGGGAATTTTGAAACGGTTATTCTCGATGTTATTATGTTTTGTTCATTTTATGTGGGATAGTCGAACGACTTTTTCGTGAACGATAATCCGTTAGAAATCTCGTTTACTCTCGGAAAAGGGGAATTTTTTAATTTCCGATTTGAATTTGGCGCCGAAACATGCGCGAAACGGTTATTCTCGATGTTATTACGTCTTGTTAATTTTATGTGGGATATTCGAACGACTTTTTCGTGAACGATAATCCGTTAGAAATCTCGTTTACTCTCGGAAAAAGGGAATTTTTTAATTTACGATTTGAATTTGGAGCCGAAACATGCGCGGAAGTTTCGAAACGGTTATTCTCGATGTTATTATGTCTTGTTAATTTTATGTTAGAAATCTTGTTTACTCTTGGAAAAAGGGAATTTTTTAATTTACGATTTGAATTTGGCGCCGAAATATGCGCGGAGTTTCGAAACGGTTATTCTCGATGTTATTATGTCTTGTTAATTTTATATGGGACATTCGAACGACTTTTTTGTTGATAATAATCCGTAAGAAATCTCGTTTGTTCGATAGTCGATACAGTTTAAATATGGCGCGTGTTTAAATTTGAACAATTCGAAAATTCTCGCAATTTTCCGTACGCGTAATTTTACGCGGTAAATTCAAACGACTCCTTCATTAACAACAATCTCTAAAAAATCTCCTTTACTCAAAACCCAATAATCTCAAATCTAACGCGAATTCAAATTTAAACAATTCAAAAAATTCCCGCCATTTATCACGCGCGTAATTTTACGCGGTAAATTCAAACGACTCCTTCATTAACAACAATCCATAACAAATCTCCTTTACTCAAAGTCCAATAATTTCAAATCTAGCGCAGTTTCAGATATTACAGTTATTACAATTACAGAACAATTCACTAAATACCCGCCATTTATCACGCGCGTAATATTACGCGGGAAATTCAAACTCGACAATCTGCTCGAAAGCTTTGCACGCGCTTTTCGGTGCGTTCCGTTGCCGTAAAATACAATATGAAAGACAGAGAGAGAGAGAGAGACAGGAAGGACCAACGAATATGCACAACACACACACACACACACACACACACACACACACACACACACACACACACAAAATGCACGAAATAATAATAATATGCGTAACGAAGCGGTAATATAGACTGGCGCATTATGTAGTTTCAAAGGCGGAGGATCCCATTGTTCTTGCCACGAGAGTCGGATGAGAATCTGCTTCTGCGAAATGCCATTCTCCCTTCTCTCTTTTCACCATCCGACCCCGCGCAAACCTACGGAGGCGGTTCGGAGGCTGGCCTTTGCTCTATTCAGGGATTTTGTATTACACGCCATTCACCACACGTCGCATCCAGTGACGACCACTGCCACGACGTTAGAGAAGAATCTCTCGGCTGATTTTCTCTCTCCCTCTCTCTCTCTCTCTCTCTCTCTTTCTCTCTATGTATGTGTTTTTGTGTGTGTGTGTGTGTGTGTGTTTTGTGTTTGACTATATTCGTGTGGGGTGGTGTGGACGCCGAGCGAATCTCGCGATTGTCCCCAGAGGCTCTCCCGCATTATTCCCGCATTATTTGCTTGCTGCTTCTTTTTCGGACCGAACGAGTGCATCGAGGGTTGCTTTCTTTTTTTTCCACGTCGATACTCTTCTCTCTCTTTTTGATCTCTTAGTCTAAGGGAGTGATGGTTTTCATTCGATCGACGCAACATTTAATTGCGAGAAGAGAAGAGGATTTATGGAAGAATTACCGATGATTGTATTTCTCATTTGGTATTCGTGATTTAGAATAGAAGATGTTTTATTAATACTAGAACTATCAAATCTGTAATAATGAGTGGTTAACAAACAAAGTTTCTATATGAAAAAAAATTTGGTAGTTCTAGTGATAAAATAAGACGCTTTCTCTGTAAGAGTGAGTGTTCCACAAAAGAAGTATCTATATGAAAAAAAGTTGGTAGTTCTAGTAACAAAATAAGACACTAGTTCTAGTGATAAAATAAGACACTAGTTCTACTGTTAAAATGAATAGTCAACAAAAGAAATTTCAATATGAAAAAAAATTGGTAGTTCTAGTGATAAAATAAGACACTAATTCTACTGTAAAAATGAGTGATCAACAAAAGAAGTTTCTATATGATGAAAAATTTGCATTTTCAGTGATAAAATAAGACACTAGTTCTAGTGTTAAAATGAATGACCGACAAAAGAAATTCCAATATGAAAAAAAAATTGGTGTTTCTGGTGATAAACTAAGACACTACTTCTACTGTAAAAATGAGTCATCAACAAAAAGTTTCTATATGAAAAAAAATTTGGTATTTTCTGTGATAAAATATGACATCAGTTCTACTGTAAAAATGAGTCATCAACAAAAAAGTTTCTATATGAAAGAAAATTTGTATTTTCAGTGATAAAATAAGACACTAGTTCTAGTGTAAAAATGAATGACCGACAAAAGAAATTTCAATATGAAAAAAAAATTGGTAGTTCTAGTTATAAAATAAGACGCTCTCTCTGTAAAAGTGAGTGGTCAACAAAAGAAGTTTCTATATGATAAAAAAATTCGTAGTTCTAATGATAAAATAAGACACTAATTCTAGTGTAAAAATGAATGACCAACAAAAGAAATTCCAATATGATAAAAAAAGTGGTATTTCTAATGACAAAATAATACACTAGTTCTAGTCTCGAAATTAATGGTCAACAAAAGAAGTTTCTACATGAAAAAAAAAAATAAAAGATAGTAGTTCCAGTGTTAAAGAGAAATTCTCGTGAAAGAAATGGCCAACATCGTTACTTCTAATATTAATAGTGACCTATTAATCTCTCTTCTCACTTGTTCGTATCCACTACGTTTTCTTCGTTCATTGATTTGTCGTTTCTCCTATCGAAAAAAAAAAAATTCTTTTGCTCCACCGATTAAAGGAGACTCGAGAGAGACGGAAAATGACCGACACGACGTCGTAAACGAGACCAGAGCAAATCAGAATTATGTAGGAGAGTTCTTCTGTGGAGGAAAAATTTCTCTCGTGACCCATGGGGAAATTATTTCTACGAGGCAAGCACTCGAAGCTCGTTTTGCCGATCGGTGAGCGCTTCCGACGCAACTGGGACGAAATTACCCGTCGACCGGGCGGAAGTCGCGGCCGGAAAACACGTTTGAAAACGCGCACGGCTGGGAAAACGAAATTTTATTGCGAGCTCGTTCAGGCCACTCTCTCCTCGCGAGATGTAAACGAGCAATTCGAATGGCAGGGCCTTCCGTGCTCTTTGAATTTTAAAATTACTCCATTCGTGCTTTCTCGCGTGTGAGTGAGGTTTCCTTAAATCGTGTGCTGAAGAAAAATATTTAGCTTCTCATTTCTGAAGTTATGGGTTTTTTCAAAGGATAATGAGAAAAGCAACAAAAATCATAGGTTCGAGAAAAGTATTTAGCTTCTCATTTCTGAAGTTGAGATTTTTTCAAAGGATAATGAGAAAAGGAAGAGAATCATACGTTCGAGAAAAGTATTTGGCCTCTCCTTTCTGAAGTTGAAGTTTTTCCAAATGATAATGAGAAAAGCAATAAAAATCATATGTTCGAGAAAAGTATCTGCCTTTTTGTGCTCTTTGAATTTTAAAATTACTCCATTCGTGCTTTCTCGCGTGTGAGTGAGGTTTCTTTGAATCGTGTGCTCAAGAAAAATATTTAGCTTCTCATTTCTGAAGTTATGGGTTTTTTCTAAGGATAATGAGAAAAGGAAAAAATCATACGTTCGAGAAAAGTATTTGGCCTCTCCTTTCTGAAGTTGAGATTTTTCCAAATAATAATGAGAAAAGCAATAAAAATCATATGTTCGAGAAAAGTATCTGGCTTTCTGTGCTCTTTGAATTTTAAAATTACTCCATTCGTGCTTTCTGGTGTGAGTGGGTTTTCCTTGAATCGTGTGCTCAAGAAAAATATTTAGCCTCTTCCTTTGGGTTTTCCAAAGGATAATGAGAAAAGGAAAAAAAAACATACGTGTAATAAGGAAAGGATAAAGTATTTGGCCTCTCCTTTCTAAAGTTGAGGTTTTTCCAAAAGATAATAAGAAAAGGAAAAGAATCATAGATTCGAGAAAAGTATTTGGCCTCTCCTTTCTAAAGTTGAGGTTTTTCCAAAGGATAATGAGAAAAGGAGTGGGGGATTGGAAATGGTGCATCCACTTCCGCTTTTCATCCTCCGTTTTCTTTTGCCATTACTGTTGAAGGAAAACAGTTTTCGTAAAAGTGTGAAAGAAAGAAAGAAAGAATGAAAAAAGAGAGGAAGAGAGAGAAACATTAAGATATGAACAAAAAAAAGACAACTTAAAATGTTTAGTTCCCCTCTCGAACTAAAAGATGATACAAGAAAAAAAAAAGTGGTGGAAAATGCTCGTTAAATTTTCCATCCACTTCCATTACAGTACAAAGGAAAATAACAACATGCCGAAGGAAATAAGGAAATGGAAAAATCGTGGAAAAATTCTACTTAGATTTTCCTTCCACTTCCATCTCCACTTCCGCTTTTGCTCCACCTCCTTCTCCTTCTTCTTCTTCTTCTTCCACCATTACCACTGGCAGAAGAAAAAGTTTTCATCTCGCAAAAGTGTGAAAGAAAGAGAGAAAGAAAGAAAGGAAGAAGAAAAAAAAGGAAGAGAGAGAGAGAGAGAGAAAGAAAGATCAAGATATGAAAAAAAAAGAGAATTTAAAATGTTTAGTTCCCCTCTCGAACTAAAAGATGATACAAGAAAAAAAAAAGTGGTGGAAAATGCTCGTTAAATTTTCCATCCACTTCCATTACAGTACAAAGGAAAATAACAACATGCCGAAGGAAATAAGGAAATGGAAAAATCGTGGAGAAATTCTACTTAGATTTTCCTTCCACTTCCATCTCCACTTCCGCTTTTGCTCCACCTCCTTCTCCTTCTTCTTCTTCTTCTTCCACCATTACCACTGGCAGAAGAAAAAGTTTTCATCTCGCAAAAGTGTGAAAGAAAGAGAGAAAGAAAGAAAGGAAGAAGAAAAAAAAGGAAGAGAGAGAGAAAGAAAGATCAAGATTTCTTGTATCATCTTTTAGTTCGAGAGAACTGAACATTTTAAATTTTCTTTTTTTTTCATATCTTGATCTCTCTCTCTCTCTCTCTCTCTCTCTCTCTTCCTTTTTTTTCTCCTTCTCCTTCTTCTTCTTCTTCCACCATTACCACTGGCAGAAGAAAAAGTTTTCATCTCGCAAGAGGAGGGTCGACGAGGTGGAGAAAAAGAGTTTAAAGAGGCTCGAGGAGGCGAACGTCCGAGGAATTAATCGTACCGTCAGGTAGTTCCCGCCCAGATAGCGAGGAAATGGCATAAATAGAGATTTAGATAGGATCCAACCCCCACTCTTCTGTCCGTAAAGGAGCCGAGATTAATTTGGATTTAATATCTGCGGACGGTTCTGCCTCGTCCTTGATATCCTCTCGATTGAAAATAATCCTCTTCCTACCGTTTGCAGTGGCGAAGAAGATATTTTTGCAAACGAGAATAAGAAAGAAACGAAAAAGGTTTTTTATGATGAATAACTGACGAGGAAATTGATACGATGCGCGTGAGATGGACGGAGAGGACAAGTCAGTTGAGAAGTATTATAAAATAACAGAAGGAAATTGTATTAACATTTATATATAAGTGTTTAAGTAGATATCAGAAAAAAGAAAGGAATTCGTAAAGTTAATCATCCAAGAAGAAATTGATATGAGACACGTGAGATGGATAGAGAAGACAAGTTAGTTGAGAAGTATTATAAAACAACAGAAGGAAATTGTATTAACATTTATATATAAGTGTTTAAGTAGATATAAAAAAAAGAAAGGAATGCCTAAAGAGAATCACCCAAAAAGAAATTGATATGAGACACGTGAGAAGGATAGAGAAGACAAGTTTGTTGAAAAGTATTATAAAATAACAGAAGGAAATTGTATTAACATTTATATATAAGTGTTTAAGTAGATATCAGAAAAAAGAAAGGAATTCGTAAAGTGAATCATCCAAGAAGAAATTGATATGAGACACGTGAGATGGATAGAGAAGACAAGTTAGTTGAGAAGTATTATAAAATAACAGAAGGAAATTTAAATAAAAAATCATACCATTATCTGAAGGTTGAGAAGTAACTATAACTCTACAAGAAAAAAAGAGAAATAAGAAATTTGTTGAACAAGTTGTTGATTTATTTATTATTTAAGTATTTAAGTAGATATCAAAAAAAAGGAAAGGAATTCGTAAAGTGAATCATCCAAGAAGAAATTGATATGAGACACGTGAGATGGATAGAGAAGACAAGTTAGTTGAGAAGTATTATAAAATAACAGAAGGAAATTAAATAAAGAAAAATTATATGAGTACCATTATCTGAAGATTGAGAAGTAACTATAACTCCACAAGAAAAAAAGAAAAATAAGAAATTTGTTGAACAAGTTGTTGATTTATTTATTATTTAAGTATTTAAGTAGATATCAAAAAAAAGGAAAGGAATTCGTAAAGTGAATCATCCAAGAAGAAATTGATATGAGACACGTGAGAAGGATAGAGAAGACAAGTTAGTTGAGAAGTATTATAAAATAACAGAAGGAAATTAAATAAAAAAAAATTATATGAGTACCATTATCTGAAGATTGAGAAGTAACTATAACTCCACAAGAAAAAAAGAAAAATAAGAAATTGATTAGACAAATTGTTGAAGGAAATTGCATTAACATTTATATATAAGTATTTAAGTAGATATAAAAAAAATAAAGGAATGCCTAAAGAGAATCACCCAAAAAGAAATTGATATGAGACACGTGAGAAGGATAGAGAACACAAGTTACTTGAGAAGTATTATAAATTAACAGAAGGAAATTTAAAAAAAGAATTATATGAGTACCATTATCTGAAGGTTGAGAAGTAACTATAACTGCACAAAAAGAAAGAGAAATAAGAAATTTGTTAGACAAATTGCTGAAGGAAATTCTATTAACTATTATCAATTATCTAAGTAGATATAAAGAAAAATAAATACACACAAATTCTAATTACAGAAATTGTACTATGCACCTGCTATTGACAATAATCTTGAAAACAATAATTCAATAAATATCCCGGTAAGGCTGCAATATTTATTTATAATTTTCAACGAAACTTCTTTGGTGAATAATTTGTGGAAATTTAGACATTATGTGAAAGGCAAAATTCCAATTAGTCAATTAATCCATTAAGTACCAGCTTTTTTCTATAGGGTTAAATATGTTTCTTGCAAAATATACGCAATAATAAACACATAAAAAATCGATAAAATTTGAGTAGTCCCAAATTGGAACATTGGTACTTAATGGGTTAATAAACAATTGGGAAAATTCGTTGGTATTCTCACCGACTGGCAAATAGAATTATACAGGGCGACGATTAAGTGCTCCCATTTCCATTATTGAATATTATATTCTTAATAGATAAAAAAATATTCTTATCTATTAAGAATATCTATTAAGATGATTTATTAAGTTTGTATTTTAAGAATGCAATTTTTTCAGTGTGTCAAAGGCAAAATTCCAATTACTCAATTAACCCATTAAGTACCAGCTTTTTTCTATAGGGTTAAATATGTTTTTTGCAAAATATACGCAATAATAAACACATAAAAAATCGATAAAATTTGAGTAGTCCCAAATTCGAACATTGGTACTTAACGGGTTAATAAACAATTGGGAAAATTCGTTGGTATTCTCACCGACTGGCAAATAGAATTATACAGGGCGACGATTAAGTGCTCCAATTTCCATTATTGAATATTATATAGAATATTTTCTTATCTATTAAGAATATCTATTAAGATGATTTATTAAGTTTGTATTTTGAGAATACAATTTTTTCAGTGTGCATGGTTAACATTAGAAAGTGACGCGTGAGTCGAGAAGAGAAGCGGTATCTTGAAGCGTGGCTTTAAGAAAAATAAGGGATGATACCAAGAGGGTAGTTGGGGGGTTAGCCGAGTAAAGTATGCATTGAATAAGGGAAATGTATCGCGCAGAATATAAATTACAGAAAATGTGTGTGACTGTCTGTCGTGGCACGTTGCCACACCCGTCCTCCCCACCACGTGGACATTATGCATAATGCATTTGCGTTTTGCATTCGCGAGGAAGAATGTTTTATAAACGGAGAGTTGAAAAAGCGTCGACTGGTAACCTCGCGAAGATTAATCAGCTGCGAATCTCGTAATAATTTATGTCTTTCTTGCAATGGATATTTGTGTCATATTTTTTTTTTTTTTTTTGAACGGTTTTGTTTTCATTTCTCTTTTGCTTTGTTTATTCTGAGAAATTTATGATTTTGCAATGGAATCTAATTATCGAATCTCTCTTTCAAGGATCTCTTGAGAGTGGATTTTACTAGTGGAAATTAATTTACGAACTTCGTCTTTTTGTTTTTTTTTTTTATTCTGAGAACTTTATGATTTTTCAATGGAATCTAATTATCGAATATCTCTTTGCAAGAATCTCTTTCTTTCGTTTTTAAATTATTGACAGTGTAGTAATTTATGTTTGTCTTGTAATGGATATTTGTGAGTCATTTTTTTTTTTTAATTATTTTGTTTTTGTTTATTAATTCTAAGAAATTTATGATTTTTCAATGGAATCTAATTATCGAATCTCTCTTGCAACGATCTCTTGAGAGTGGATTTTACTAGTGGAAATTAATTGACGAACTTCGTCTTTTTGTTGTTTTTTTTATTCTGAGAACTTTATGATTTTTCAATGGAATCTAATTATCGAATATCTCTTTGCAAGAATCTCTTTCTTTCGTTTTTAAATTATTGACAGTGTAGTAATTTATGTTTTTCTTGTAATGGATATTTGTGTCATTTTTTTTTAATTATTTTGTTTTTGTTTATTAATTTTAAGAAATTTATGATTCTTCAATGGAATCTAATTATCGAATATCTCTTTGCAAGAATCTCTTTCTTTTGTTTTTAAATTATTGGCAGTGTAGTAATTCATGTCTTTCTTGTAATGGATACTCGTGAGTAATTTTTTATTTAATGATTTGGTTCTTCTTTTTTTATTTTAAGAAATTTATGATTTTTCAATGGAATCTAATTATCGAATCCCTCTTGCAAGAATCTCTTTTTTTTTTTTTAGTTATTGGCACTGTTATAGAAAATTCGTTGATCATTTTTTATAAATTCTTTTGAGAATCTTCTGTTTCTTTTTTCAAAATTACTATCTCGTTTGTGAAGAAGGTGTGTCTTTTTTTTAATTTTGCTACAATTAATTGTCTATTGGTTTTTGTTTTTTGTAAAACATCCCTTTAAAGTCAATCGAAAACAAAATTGAGAGACACCAGTGGAAAAATAATTGACAAACTTCATTCGACAACTTCCTTTTTCAAAATACACAATTTCTCATGTAAAAAATTCTACAAACTAGTGGAAGTATCTCAACAGTAATTTCGAAAACGTGTGTCTCACCACGAGACACGTAATATTTCATGGACTACTTCTCTGCACTCTTCTCTCGCCTGTCCCAAAATCATATCACTTTCGACACCCATTAATAAATAACGAAATTGCAGGACCACGTGTGCTCTCGCAGATAAACTTGCCTAAATATTCGATGGATGGAGGCCCTGTGGAAAACGTCAATAGAAAAAATGTGCGTGGAGAATGGAAAAGTGAAAGAAACTTTGAAGGAGAAAAAAAAATCGTCGGCAAAAAATATTTCACACTTATTGTTAATATTAAATGTTTAAGTCGTGCTCTTTTCTTTCAGTTTTTTTTTCATTTAACCGTCCTAACAGTAATTGGTGGGATTTTTAAAATTCCTTCAGGGTCTAATCATCACTGAAGGTGGTGAAAAAAGAAAAGAACCTGGAATTGACTGTAAAATTAGATTTCAAAAAGATAAAATTAAAATAATAATTCTGATATTTCCAATTACTATACTCTTTCAATCATTAATCGAAGTCAATTAAATTGAATTCAATCATCATTGATCTTTTCCAACGCCCTGGCATAATTTAAAAATCTCTTCGGGCTCTAATCGTCTATCTCCAGTTGTCATTTCAATTTGTAATTGCGATGGAAGGAAAGAAACGATATCACAGAGAACCTGGAATTGATTGTAAAATTCAATTTCGAAAAAAATTATTCCAAAATCTCCATTACTATTGTCTTTCAATCATTAATTTTCATTGATCTCTTCCAACTACCTGACCAGATTTTAAAATCCCTTCAGGCTCTAATCATCCATCTCCAGTTATCATTTCAATTTTCTGGTGAAAAAAGGGCGAAATGGAAGAAATGAAACGATATCACAGAGAACCTGGAATTGACTGTAAAATTTAATTTCAAAAAAAAATAATTCCAATATCTTCAATTACTATTCTTTTTTAAACAATAATTTTCATCCATCTTTTCCAAAACTCTGGACAGATTTAAAAATCCCTTCAGGCTCTAATCATCCATCTCAAGTCACTAAGTTTGATTGAAAAATTAAATTTCGAGAAAAAAAATCCAAAAATCTCCTATTTCCATCGTCTTTCAATCATTGATCTTTTCCAAAACCCTGACAAGATTTAAAAATCCCTTCAGGCTCTAATCATCCATCTCAAGTCACTGAGTTTGATTGAAAAATTGAATTTCGAGAAAAAAATCTAAAAATCTCCTATTTCCATCATCTTTCAATCATCGAACTTATCCAAAACCCTGACAAGATTTAAAAATCCCTTCAGGCTCTAATCATCCCTCTCAAGTCACTGAGTTTGATTGAAAAATTAAATTTCGAAAAAAAAAATCCAAAAATCTCCTATTACCATCCTCTTTCGATCATTGATCTTATCCAAAACCCTGACAAGATTTAAAAATCCCTTCAGGCTCTAATCATATGTCTCTAGTTGTCATTTCAATTTTCTGGTGAAAAAAGGGCGAAATGGAAGAAAAGAAACGATATCACAGAGAACCTGGAATTGACTGTAAAATTAAATTTCAAAAAATTAAAATTAAAAAAATAATTCCAATATCTTCAATTACTATTCTCTTTTAAACAATAATTTTCATCCATCTTTTCCAAAACCCTGGACAGATTTAAAAATCCCTTCAGGCTCTAATCATCCATCTCAAGTCACTGAGTTTGATTGAAAATTAAATTTCAAAAAAAAAATAATTCCAATATCTTCAATTACTATTCTCTTTTAAACAATCATTTTCATCCATCTTTTCCAAAACCCTGGACAGATTTAAAAATCCCTTCAGGCTCTAATCATCCATCTCAAGTCACTGAGTTTGATTGAAAAATTAAATTTCAAAAAAAAAATAATTCCAATATCTTCAATTACTATTCTCTTTTAAACAATAATTTTCATCCATCTTTTCCAAAACCCTGGACAGATTTAAAAATCCCTTCAGGCTCTAATCATCCGTCTCCAGTTGTCATTTCAATTTCTAATTGCGATCGGCGCGCTTCTGGCACCGTCTGGTGATTAGAGAAAAAGGAGAGAAGGTAAAAAGGGTGGAATGGTAGGGAAAGAAACGAGGTCGCAGAGAAACTGGGATTGATTTGGCTCGACTGTGTTACGCGCGAGAATCGGCTCTGTGGTTCGGCCTCCGCCCACCTGCACTCTCTTTTTTTATTCCTCCTTTTCTCTCTCTCTTTCTCTCTCTCTCTTTTTCTCTCTCTTCTTCATCCTTTTTTTTTTTTCACTACGCCTTTCTTCCCTTCCGCACAGAACGGACGTGTCTACCCGACGGTGTCATCGAGTGGGTACGGGTAACGACGGCTTCGATCCTCACCATTTTTTTCTCTCTTTTCTTTCTTTTCATTTTTATTATTTTTCTCTCTCTTTTTTTTCGTTCATGTTCCATCTTTTGTATTCGTTCTTTCGCTTTTTACATTCCATCCGTTTATTTTTCCATCGCAATATTCTTCCAATTTTTTTTATTTTGGAGTTTTTGCGATCATCTTCTCATTTTTGTTTACATTTGGAATTGTTACAAATCGCGATTTTCTTCTCATTTTTTTTTATATTTGCAATTGTTACAAATCGCGATTTTTTTCTTTTCTTTTTGTTGTTCATGTTCCATCTTTTGTATTCGTTCTTTCGCTTTTTACATTCCATCCGTCTCTCTTTCCATCGCAATATTCTCCCAATTTTTTTTATTTTGGAATTTTTTCGATTACCTTCTCATTTTTTTTTTTTATATTTGCAATTGTTTCAAATCGCGATTTTTTTATTTTCTTTTTTTCGTTCATGTTCCATCTTTTGTATTCGTTCTTTCGCTTTTTACATTCCATGCGTCTCTCTTTCCATCGCAATATTCTCCCAATTTTTTTTATATTTCGCATTTTTGCGATCATCTTCTCATTTTTTTTATATTTGGAATTGTTACAAATTGCGATTTTCTTTTTATACTAGAGCATTTGTTTTATAGAATTTTTGAATTTAGTTCTTTGAGTTTATTCTCTTTTGGAGTATCTTCGAGAATTTTGCAGAAGAGAGTCTTTTGGTTTGATTTTTTTTTTGGTGATTTTGAAGCTCTTTGATTTTTTCTCTCATGTATAGTATTTCGATGATTTCTCTCGAATTTTCCACTGAATGACTTTCAGTCATTTATTTTTTGATTCTTGTGTTTCACAGCTCTTTCTTATTTTTCTCTCTCACTCCAACTCTCTCATTTCATCATTCTCATTTATTCTTATTTCTCATTTATTTATTCTCTCACTCACATTTTTGTCGAAAGTCTTCTTAATTTCTGCACTTTTTACTTTGCCTCTCTTTCACATTCTTCTCAATTACCTTCTCATCTTCATCATTCTTCATCATTTTTTTTACTCTAGTTTTCGTCTACTTTGGAGGTGAAAAAAAGAAATTCTCGTTGGAACGCTTCGGTGACTCTTTGCCAATCGTGCGTGGCAGACACATAGAGTGAGTCCAGAGAAATGGTACAATGAAATACCAAGCAGAAGGTAAGAGTAACGAAAAGAGGTGGTGGAAAATGTATTTTATTGTTGGCTCCATCGAGAATCGTCTCATCTCGACGATATACTTATCGAGTATATGTTGTTGGTGGGTAAATATCGTCGGTGAAGTTTTCGATGTCGATGAAATAATTGTCGGTGGGTAAATATCGTCGTGGAAGTTTTGGCGTCGATGAGATAATTGTCGACGGGTAAATGTTATCGTCGAGTAAATATTCTCGACGAAGTTCGGTGCTGACCAATCGATTGTCGATGTGATAATTGTCAATGTGATAATCGTCGATGTGATAATCGTCGATAAAATAATAATTAATCGAATAATTGGTGATGAGATAATTTTCGACGAAATAATGATCAATAGGATAATTAGTGATGAGACGATTGTTGATGAAATAATAATCTTGAATAATTTCCAATGAAATAAATGTTAATAAACTAATAATCAATAGAGTAATTGACGATAAAACCTTAGCTGTCGATAAAATACTTGCTAATAAAATGATAATCAATAAAACAATTGCCAATGAAATAATCGCCAATAATATAATAATCAGTAGAATAATTGATTAATAAATAATAATAAAGAAAATAATTGCCAATAAAACAATAATCAATAGAATAATCCACAATAAAACAATAATCAACAGAATAATTCCTAATAAAACTCCAATTTTCAATAAAATACTTGCCAACATAATGATAATCAATAAAACAATTGCCAGTCAAATAATTGCTAGTAAACTAATAATCAATAGAATAATCACCAATACAATAATAATCAATAAAATAATCTCCAATAGAATAATAATCAACAGAATAATTCTCAATAAAATAATAATCAATAGAATAATTCCCAATAAAATAATAATCAATAGAATAATTCTCAATAAAATAATAATAAATGGAATAATTCCTAATAAAACCCCAATTTTCAATATAATACTCGCCAATATAATGATAATCAATAAAACAATTGCCAATCAAATAATAATCAATAGGATAATTGCCAATAAAATAATAACCAATCAAATAATTGCTAATAAACTAATAATCAACAGAATAATCCACAATAAAACAATTGCCAAATCAAACAATCGCGAATAAAAACAATAATCAACAAAACAATTGCCAAATCAAACAATCGTGAATAAAAAACAATAATCAACAAAAACACTTGCCAATAAAATAATCGTGAATAAAAACAATCATCACAAAAATAATTAATCAATCTCTTAATAACTTATCAGGAGAACGATTATTAACCAAAAAAAAAATAAATAAAAAAAAAGAATCGTCCATAAAATAAAATAATAATTACGAAGATCGACACAGTACCGGAAGTTACACGACGGAGCCCACGCACGATATCGAAAACTGAAGAGAAGCTTCGATAGGAGTAGCATTTCGTGGGATTGAGCCCTGAATCCGAGGATTTCACCAGGTGGGGATTTTCTTCCTCTCTTCTTTTTTTTTTCTCTCGTCTTTTTGTTTTTGCATTTGGCCTGAGCCTGCCTGCTGGTGGTGCCCAACGAAAGCCGATTTCCTTCTCCACTCGTACGAGAGAATGGCTCTTGGGATTCGCGAGAGGGACACGATTCACTGGGGTGGTTACTACGATTACGTAACAGTTGCCCATCGCGCCCAGAAATGGGCGACGAGCTCCTCTCGAGCATGGACCCTACGAGGATTTTAAGTTTTTCTATTGGAGGATTCCTCTCTTCCAGTGCGATTGACCCTTTGGATTTTTTTTCCAATTTTCTCTTTTATTTTTAATTTAAGGATAAGAGGGAGAAGCTGTAGATTGTTTTTTTTTACAGGATTTTTTTTAAGAAGATTCCAGTGGAAATTGTGAATTTTCTTTTTGTTAATCCAAGAATACAAGGGTTTCTTTAGAAGATTGTGGATTTTTTGAATACGTAACAGTTGCCCATCGTGCCCAGAAATGGACGAGGATTTTAAGTTTCGTATTGGAGGATTCCTCTCTTCCAGTGCGATTGACCTTTTGGAATTTTTGTTGCGATTTTCTTTTTCTTTTTTGTTTATTTTCTAATTTAAGGATAAGAGAAAGACTGGTTTGGAAGCTGTAAACTTTTTCTTTTTAACTTGAGTTTTTAATTTGAGGAATTTCTTTCCAATTTTCTTTCTTTTTTGTTCTTTTAATTTGAGGATAAGAGGGAGAAGCTGTAGATAGTTCTTTTTTTAACAAGAAAGTAAGAAGGTTTCAGTGGAAGCTGTGCATTTTTCTTTTTTAATCGAATAATAAAAGGGTTTCTTTAAAAGACAGTGGATTTTTTGAATACGTAACAGTTGTCCATCGCGCCCAGAAATGGGCGACGAGCACCTCTCGAGCATGGACTCTACGAGGATTTTAAGTTTCGTATTGGAGGATTCCTCTTTTGCAATGCGATTGACCCTTTGGAATTTTTCTTGCGATTTTCCTTTTTTTTGTTTTTTAATTTAAAGATAAGAGAGGGAGAGAGAGACTGGTTTGGAAGCTGTAAACTTTTTCTTCTTAACTTGAGTTTTTAATTTGAGGAATTTCTTTCCAATTTTCTTTCTTTTTTGTTCTTTTAATTTGAGGATAAGAGGGAGAAGCTGTAGATAGTTCTTTTTTTAACAAGAAAGTAAGAAGGTTTCAGTGGAAGCTGTGCATTTTTCTTTTTTAATCGAATAATAAAAGGGTTTCTTTAAAAGACAGTGGATTTTTTGAATACGTAACAGTTGCCCATTCGCGCCCAGAAATGGGCGACAGCTCCTCTCGAGCATGGACCCTACAAGGATTTTAAGTTTCGTATTGGAGAATTCCTCTTTTGCAATGCGATTGACCCTTTGGAATTTTTGTTGCGATTTTCTTTTTCTTTTTTGTTTATTTTCTAATTTAAGGATAAGAGAGAGATTGGTTTGGAAGCTGTAAACCTTTTCTTTTTAACTTGAGTTTTTAATTTGAGGAATTTCTTTCCAATTTTCTTTCTTTTTTGTTTTTTTTTAATTTGAGGATAAGAGGGAGAAGCTGTAGATTGTTTTTTTTTACAAGTTTTTTTTTAAGAAGGTTCCAGTGGAAGTTGCGAATTTTCTTTTTGTTAATCCAAGAATAAAAGGGTTTCTTTAAAAGATTGTGGATTTTTTTAATTGAAGAATAAAAGGAAGGATTGTTTGGATAATTGTGAATTTTTGATATCGAAGAATAAAATGGAATGAGAGGAAGGATTATTATAATAATTGTGAATTTTTGATATTGAAGAATAAAAGGGTTTCTTTAGAAGATTGTGGATTTTTGCATTGAAGAATAAAAGGAAGGATTGTTCGGATAATTGTGAATTTTTTATATCGATGACTAAAGGGTTTCTTTAGAAGATTGTGGATTTTTTGAATTGAACAATGAGAGGAAGGATTGTTCGGATAATTGCAAATTTTTCATATCCAAGAATAAAAGAACTTCTTTGAAAGCTCGCGAATTTCCTTTTTTTTTAATCGAAGAATACGAGGTAATATTGGTGAAAGATCAATTGAAATTAAAATCGTCTGCTTGTACCCTTTTCCACTTTATTCGAGACTTCGCGTTGGAAACTGTTCCTTTTTTGCAATTTTCTTTCCAATGACTCTCCATCGTTTTAAGTTAAACTTTCGAAAATGGAGAAATGCGAGGACGAGAGAGAAGAAGAGAGAGAGAGAGACGGAGAGAGAGAGAGAGAAAATTTACGCGAGGCTGCGTTTCATGAATGAAGGATAAGCCGTTTCCACTCGAAGGAAGCCGTGCAACCGATTCTCCCTTGTCTTTCGTGGACTCTCTCTCGTCTTTTGTTCGGACATCTTTGTCGCGCGAGCATTTTTTTCTCTCTCTCTCTCTCTCTCTCTCTCTTTCTCTCTTTTTTCTGTCTTTTCCTTCTCGTTTTCTCTCTACCGTTTCGCTGAAGGCAACCGCAGACTCTCGTCCCGTTGTTCGTAATAACGAGGCGGGAATATTTCTATTTTCTCCACTCTGACCGCCAGCAGTGTGGAACACAGTGCATCGAGGACGCACTCTTGCGAATTCGCGAGAATGATTTTGGAATATGAGAAATTGCGAAATTTTAGTTTGTGTTTTGTATTGAGAACGCACTTTCGAGGATTAGTGAAAATGATTTTGGAATATGAGAAATTGCGAAATTTTAATTTGTGTTTCTGAGTTTATTTGAGGAATTGCAAAATTTTAGTTTGTATTTTCATTGAGAACGCACTCTCGAGAATTGGCGAAAATGATTTTGGAATATGAGGAATTTCGAAATTTTAATTTGTGTTTTTCATTGAGAACGCACTCTCGAGAATTGGTCAAAATGATTTTGGAATATGAGAAATTGCAAAATTTTAATTTGTGTTTCTGAGTTTATTTGAGGAATTGCAAAATTTTAATTTGTGTTTTCCATTGAGAACGCACTCTCGAGAATTCATGAAAATGATTTTGGAATATGAGAAATTGCGAAATTTTAATTTCTGTTTTTCATTGAGAATGCACTCTTGCCAATTGGCGAAAATGATTTTGGAATATGAAGAATTGTGGAATTTTAATTTGTATTTTTCATCGAGAACACACTCTTGAGTTTCAAGAATTGTGAAAGTTTAATTTGTGTTTTCCATTAAGAATGCACTTTTGCGGAATGGCGAAAATGATTTTGGAATATGAAGAATTTCGAAATTTTAATTTGTGTTTTTGAGTTTACTTTTTCACTGGTGAATTGTAACCGAAAAATTATCGAAATGCGTGTAGAGACCGGAAGCGTCCATAGGTTAATCCATAGCTTTTAGAGTAAATTCAAAAATCTACAAATAAATCAGAATTCTCAGAATTAAAAATTCAAACTTCGAACATCGTCAACTTTGACCTCGTGGCCCGAGAGCATCGTGACTTTTCTCGTTTAGGGAAATCCAATTGACCGGAAGTTCACAACTACGAGGTATTACGTCATCGCATCTCCGACTTACTTTATCCGGAATGAATTAACTTCGTATCTCTCGTCGGCGAATTTACTATGCAGAGTGACATTAGCAAGACTTCTTCTTTTACACTTAACCTCTAGAGCTTCTCTGTCCATTTGACGTCAATTTTATTCAAGATTTATAATTTTTTATGACATTGTAGATTTATAAAATTTGTAATTAATAAAACTTGTAATTTATAAAAAAAATCATTTTCATTATGCATATAAATTTTCCCAAATACACCAAAGTTCAACACAAATAATAATAATAAAAAAATCCCTCGAACAACATTTCAAACAAAGCTCCATGACATTTTGCTAGAAAATCATCCCCACCCCTTTCGTTCTCCATTTCGTTTCGCCTCCACTATTTGTCTCTCGTCGGTCTCTTGTTACACTCTTCGACATGAATTTTCTTTAAGATTTTATCAATGTTTTATGACATTGTAGATTTATAAAATTTGTAATTAATAAAACTTGTAATTTATAAAAAAAATCATTTTCATTATGCATATAAATTTTCCCAAATACACCAAAGTTCAACACAAATAACAATAATAAAAAAATCCCTCGAACAACATTTCAAACAAAGCACCATGACATTTTCCTAGAAAATCATCCCCACCCTTTTCGTTCTCCATTGTCTTTCGACTCCACTATTTGTCCCAATCCTTCCAAATCATTCTCTCGTTGGTCTCTTGTTACACTCTTCGATATGAATTTTATTTAAGATTTTATCAATGTTTTATGACATTGTAGATTTATAAAATTTGTAATGTATAAAAAAAATAATTTTCATTATGCATATAAATTTTCCCAAATACACCAAAAGTTCAACACAAATAACAATAATAAAAAAATGATTCGAACAACATTTCAAACAAAGTTCCATGACATTTTGCTAGAAAATCATCCCCACCCCTTTCGTTCTCCATTTCGTTTCGCCTCCACTATTTGTCTCTCGTCGGTCTCTTGTTACACTCTTCGACATGAATTTTCTTTAAGATTTTATCAATGTTTTATGACATTGTAGATTTATAAAATTTGTAATTAATAAAACTTGTAATTTATAAAAAAAATCATTTTCATTATGCATATAAATTTTCCCAAATACACCAAAAGTTCAACACAAATAATAATAATAAAAAAATCCCTCGAACAACATTTCAAACAAAGCTCCATGACATTTTTCTAGAAAATCATCCCCACCCTTTTCGTTCTCCATTGTCTTTCGACTCCACTATTTGTCCCAATCCTTCCAAATCATTCTCTCGTTGGTCTCTTGTTCCACCCTTCGACATGAATTTTATTTAAGATTTTATCAATGTTTTATGACATTGTAGATTTATAAAATTTGTAATTTATAAAAAAAATAATTTTCATTATGCATATAAATTTTCCCAAATACACCAAAGTTCAACACAAATAACAATAATAAAAAAATCCCTCGAACAACATTTCAAACAAAGCTCCATGACATTTTCCTAGAAAATCATCCCCACCCTTTTCGTTCTCCATTTCCTTTCGCCTCCACTATTTGTCTCTCGTCGGTCTCTTGTTACACTCTTCGACATAAATTTTCTTTAAGATTTTATCAATGTTTTATGACATTGTAGATTTATAAAATTTGTAATTAATAAAACTTGTAATTTATAAAAAAAATCATTTTCATTATGCATATAAATTTTCCCAAATACACCAAAGTTCAACACAAATAACAATAATAAAAAAATCCCTCGAACAACATTTCAAACAAAGCTCCATGACATTTTCCTAGAAAATCATCCCCACCCCTTTCGTTCTCCATTTCCTTTCGCCTCCACTATTTGTCCCGATCCTTCCAAATCGTTCTCTCGTCGGTCCCTTGTTCCACCCTACTGCGTTGTCTACTACCACCAGTACCGCCCCCGCGTCTCTTCCAGAGCGGTCTCTTTGAAGAACGAAATCCTTCACTTCCGGCTCCCATCTCCTCTCTCCACCCCCTCCACACCTCTCTTTCCGGATCTTCAAACATTTCGCTCAATCGGTGCTCGCGTGCTCGTTTAAGGGTGCTCGAAACAGGGCTGCGAAATTACGGGATTTATCGGATCGCGCGTGTAAACGAAGCGGAAACGCTTCGATGGAAAAGGAGCAAGTGGGGGGGGGGGGGGGGAGGATCAGAGGGACCAATGGTAGGGCGCCTAATGTCGAGATTTGTGTGGCTGAAAACGTGGAGGACGAGATTTGCGGGCTCCCTTTGTTCTCCCAAGTACAACTGCAAATCCATGGCAAAGTCCTAGAGATATTTCCTCACGTTTAATGAAAATCCTTGGTAAATTCCTAGAGATATTTTTTTCACGTGTAACGAAAATTTTTGAGAAATTCCTAGAGATATTTTTCACGTGTAACGAAAATTTTTGGAAAATTCCTAGAGATATTTTTTCCACGTGTAATGGAAATTTTTGAGAAATTTCTAGAGATATTTTTCACGTGTAACGAAAATTTTTGGAAAATTCCTAGAGATATTTTTTCCACGTGTAATGGTAATTTTTGGGAAATTCCTAGAGATATTTCCTCACGTTTAACGAAAATCCGTGGAAAATTCCTAGAGATATTTTTTCCACATCTAACGAAAATCCTTGGAAAATATCTAGAGATATTTTTTCCACGTTTAACGAAAATTTTTGGAAAATTCCTAGAGATATTTTTTCCACGTCTAACGAAAATTCCTGAGAAACTCCTAGAGATATTTTCCACGCCTAACGAATATTCCTCGACACTTCAATTTCTAAAATATTTATTAAGTACGAGAAAGTGTGAATGGAAACTGGATTTAAAAATATGCCACGCGAGAAAGAATAATATTTTCTAAAAGACGTATGGTTAGTGCTTTTAATTCGCGACAGAGGAGAACGAAGGATTTTTCCGGCTTTTCACCAGAACCTTCACACACGCGGAACATACCCCCAAGGAGTTTTGAATTTCTCATTAGACCGAGTCTAGAGGAAAAAAACTTCTCCAGCTTCTCATAAGAATCTTTCCACGTAGGCAGAATGTACGCCACTGGAGAATTTTCGAATTTCTCGTCCGACCAAAAATACCAGAGAAAGAAATACCAAAAACGAAAAAAAAGAAAAGAGTAAAAAACGCAGTGACAGTGAAATGATCTGTGAGGAGGGTCGAGAAAATGATCCCTAACCAAAAAAAAAAAAAAAAAATTAAAAAACCATTTCTGCCCCTTCGTAATAAAAATTATCCGCACACGCGCATTCTGTACAACTGAAGAATTTTTGAATTCCTCGTCCAAACGGAAATACCGGAGAAAGACATACCAAACGAAAGAAAAAAAAAAAAACGCGAGGAAGGAAAAAACCATCCCACCAAAAAAAAAAATAAAAAAAAAATTCACTCACTACCTAGTGCGCGTCTTTGAATAATCCACGAACATCTCGTCCGGTGCGGATATATCTCGAGGAAAAGCCCCCGTGAGAGTGAAATGATCTGTGAAGAGGGCGCAAGGACAAAAAAAGAAAGAAAGAGAAGAAAAAGAAAGAAAAGAGAGAAAACACGAGGAAAAAAAAGAAGAAGAAAAAAAAGGAAAATGGAAAAACCCTTTTCCGGCGAGCCGCATGGCTCCTCTTTATCAGGTGCTCGCGTCCGGACAATAAGGCACGGCCATCCGTCCTCCGTCGCTTATTTCGCCGTGGGCGGTAGAAGGGGCTGGAGACGGGGGCGGAAATCAAAGGCGAGGCGGCGCGAGGCAAAAGGGACCCGCAGCGTGTGGGGTCAATCTCGCGGATTCCAAGGACCAGGTGGCACAACCTTTGAAATGAGATGGCTCTCTCCTTCCACTTTTTAGCTTTCTGTATGCAGTGGTCTAGTGCAGGGTGCGCCTTTCTGTGTGTGTGTGTCTTGTGTTTGAGAGAGAGGGAGAAAGAGAACGAGAGAGAGAGAGAAAAAAAACTCTGTTTGTGTGTGTGTGTGTGGTTAAGAGAGAAAGAGCGAGAGAGAGAAAACAGAGAGAGTGTGTGTGTGTTAAGAGCGAGAGAGAGAGAGAGAGAAAACAGTTTGTGTGTGTGTATGTTAAGAGAGAGAGAACAGCGTGTGTGTGTGTGTGTTAAGAGAGAAAGAGCGAGAGAGAGGACAGCGAGAGAGAGAACAGCGTGTGTGTGAAAGAGAAAAGCGAGAGAGAGAGAGAGAGAGAGAGAGAGAGAGAGAGAGGAGAGCCTTGGGGAGGAGCCCACGTCCTTGAGTAAACATTAGCGCCACTGAGAATCCATTCGTGTGTATTCGACGCGTGTATGTGTGCACTGCATTTACACTACACTTCCACGAAAGGTCCCGCAAGGTGGTAAACTATTGCGTGACCAGGGGTTGTCTTTACGCAAATTTATTGGCACACTGAAAATTTTCATTCGTATGGGAAAATTTAGTCTTCGAAAAATCGATTGAAAAATGGAAACTTCGGCCTTTTCTTTTAGGAAAATTGTGTGGTAAGAAAGTGGAAAATTTCTACATGCTACGTGTATTTTTACATGTCAACGTGTATTTTCTACATGTCAACGTGTATTTTTACATGTCAACGTGTATTTCTACATTTCAACGTGTATTTCTACATGTCACAGTGTATTTTTACATGTCAACGTGTATTTCTACATGTCACAGTGTATTTTTACATGTCAACATGTATTTCTACATGTCAACGTGTATTTCTACATGTCAACGTGTATTTTTACATGTCAACCTGTATTTTTTACATGTCAACGTGTATTTCTACATGTCACAGTGTATTTTTACATGTCAACGTGTATTTTTACATGTCAACGTGTATTTTTTACATGTCAACGTGTATTTCTAACATGTCAACGTGTATTTCTAACATGTAAACGTGTATTTTTACATGTCAACGTCTATTTCTAATGTCAACGTGTATTTTTACATGTCAACGTCTATTTCTAATGTCAACGTGTATTTCTACATGTCAACGTGTATTTTCACATGTCAACATATATTTCTACACGCCGGCATATATTTCTACATGTATTTTTCATTCTCGGCTAAAGCACACGGTCCGCATAAGGAAAAAAAGAAAATTATAGGCAGATCTGACGATTAATTCAATTAAAAATGACAAGAGAGGTCTTGTTTAATGGAGAAAATGTTCGTTTCGCATGATTCCGTTTCGTTAGCCGCGCAACGTGCTGGTCAAAGGTCAAAGAAGATTATAAAATCCCGTTAACCTTTTCACGGCCAGCGCTCTCGTACACCTATTCGTTGCAGTTTGCACTTTTCCGCTGGTTCTTACATCGTGCCCGTGTTCGCGAATTATTTACGCTCTACTGCATCACCGGTGTGCTCGCGCTGAAGGAAGATACAGTGCTTAGAATGGGACACCATTGGAATCAAAATTAATGTGACGTACAGAGAGGACAGTCACTGGACGAATAAAAATCTTTTCTCTTTTGCTCGTTGGATTTTATGCAGTTGAATGGAAATTTGCAGTGATAAATTCGACGTTAAATCGATCGGGATTAAAATTAGCGTGACGTTCGGAGAGGACAGTCACAGAGGAATTAAATCTTTTGGTAATTGAATTTTGTGCTACAATGGATATTCAGTCGAATGGAAATTCGCGATGATAAAATCGACATTAAATTAATGTCGATATTAAAAAAAAAATGTATTGACTAAAAATTAACATGACCAGTAATGATCTGGGCACCTCAAAAGGAAAAATTCTCAAAAATTAATATCTTTGACAATTCAAAAATATCGACGTGAATGGAAATTTACAATGATAAAATCGACGTTATATTGATATAAAATTTAATATGACCATTGACCATCTGGACACCTTACAACAAAAAAAGAAAATAAATCCTTAAAAATCATATATCCTTGACAATCCAAAAATATCGAGTTGAATGATGATAAAATCAAAATGAAATCGACATCAATATTTTAAAAAAAACCGTTAACTAAAAATGAATATGCCCATTAATCTGAACATCTCAAAAAAAAAAAAAATAAATAAATTCTTAAAAATCAATATCTTTGACAATTCAAAAATATATAGTTGAATGGAAATTTCCAATGATAAAATCGAAATGAAATTGACATCGATATTGAAAAAAAACCGTTAACTAAAAATGAATATGCTAATCATCTGGACATCTCAAAAAAAAAAAAAAAAAAAGAAAAACAAATCCTTAAAAATCAATATCCTTGAAAATCTTTTAGGTGCGAAAGAATTTCTCTTGCAGATAAATTCGAAAGAATCTTCCTTCAATTTTTCCACACAATTGCAGAACTCTAAAAGTTCAATTGCACATTTAAATCATCCTTAATCTCTCTGATAAGACGAGTCATTTTACGAATAAACTCCGCGTTAAAATATTTTCCTTTTCCACTGCAAAAATCTCGAAACGAAAATTTCCTTCTCGACTTTTTCGAGGCTTACGGAAAAATGGTCAGGTTTAATATCGTGGATGTGCTTTCGTCTTATATAATGTCGTCATCGATAAATCCACTGCAACTCCGCAAATCCAGTTCGCGCTTTCGTAGCACTTTTCCTGTAGTAATGGAAAGCGATTGTCATTAGGACAGTTAATGTACATTAGGGGAGTACACTAATGGGCCACCATTCGTCCAAGATTCTCGCTTAATACTGACTCGACTCGTCTCTCGCTTCCTCTTCATTTGGCCTACTCCATTCCTTCCGTCCTGATCGTTCCTGAATGCGTCAGCCACATAATAGCGGTGAACGACAGTCAGATTGAAGGTAGCTGGACACCGCAGCGAATATCAATTGTTGACGATCGTGGACAAAAAAAAAATTGGTAACGGCGAACAAATTTTTGGATTTGTCGAAGATATTCATTTTTAAGGATTTTTTTTCTTTTTTTTTTAGAAAACCTAAAAGAAAATCTTCCAGGAAATAAATCCTCCACTTCTCAAGACGTAAGAACAAAAAAAAAATGAAAGAAAAGGAAAAACCAAATCGAATTTTCCACGCTTTTCCAACCCAAAAGAAAATATCCGGAAAAATCATTCCAACTTTCCACTGTACGTCCCAGAAAATCCTCCAGGAAGTAATTCCTCCACCACTCACTAACCAAAAAAAAAAAGAAAAAAGATCAAATCAAATTTTCCACGCTTGTCCAACCGAAAAGAAAATCTCCGGGAAATTCATTCCAACTTTCTCACTGGGCGTAATCCACGATAATGAACGATGAACGAACAGTCGTGAGAATAAGCGAAACAAATTTTCCTCCACTTTCACACCTAAGGAAAATCCTCTAGGAAAATCCTGTAGGAAAATCCTCCAGGAAATAATTCCTCCACCTCTCACTAACCAAAAAAAAAAAAAAGAAAAAAGACCAAATCAAATTTTCCACGCTTTTCCAACCGAAAGGAAAATCTCCGGGAAAATCATTCCAACTTTCTCACCGGGCGTAATCCACGATAATGAACGATTAACGAACTGTCTTGAAAATAAGCGAAACAAATTTTTCTCCATTTTCACACCTAAAGAAAATCCTCTAGGAAAATCCTCCAGGAAATTTCTCCAGAAAAATCCTCCAAGAAAATCCTCCAGGAAAATCCTCCAGGAAATTTCTCCAGAAAAATCCTCTAGGAAAATCCACCAGGAAATTCCTCCACCTCTCACTACCAAAAAAAAAGAAAAAAAAAACCAAATCAAATTTTCCACGCTTTTCCAACCCGAAAAGAAAATCTCCGGAAAAATCATTCCAACTTTCTCACCGTTCGTAATCCACGATACGCCCATTCGTCCAGGACTCTCTCGTTCCACAAGCTCCTCTATAAAATACGAGTTCGATCTGCTTTGTGATTAAGGAGAGCCAACCACTCCCAAGCTTTTTCTTCTTCTTCTTTCTCACTCCTTCCTACTCCTTCTCCTTCTCCTTCTACTCACTATCTCGGTTCCGACCTAGGAGACACCGAAGTCAACTCCTCGAACAGATTCTTAAAGCAATCCAGATGGGTAGAGGTGGGGGGATGGATGGTCCACTACTATTCTGAGAAAAGGGAAAAGGAAAAGGGAGTGTAGGTGGAGGAAGGAACGAGCCTTCTCTACCGAGGTTATTTAATTTAAAGTCAAAGTTGGTCCGTGCGACGATGGCCTGCATCCTGAGGAAGAGAGAAGGAGAAGAGTGTAAGAAGGAGTGGTGGAGAGGATCGGTGGAAGAAAGTTCGCTTGGAGGGTTTTCTCTCTCTCTCTCTCCTTTTCTCTCTCTCAAAAAAGAGAAAAACTCTCTCTTTCGCTCTTTTCTCTTTCTCCCTGTCTCTCTCTTTCACGCTCTCTCTCTCTGTCTCTCTCTTTCGTTCTCTCTCTCTCTCGCTCTTTTCTATCTCTCTCTCGCTCTTTTCTCTCTCTCTCTGTCTCTCTCTTACGCTCTCTCTCTCTCGCTCTTTTCTCTCTCTCTTTCACTTTTTCTCTCTCTCTCTCTCTCTCTTCTCTCTCTCTGTCACTCTTTTTTTCTCTTTCAGTCTCTCTCTCTCTCTTTCACTCTCTCTCTCGCTCTCGTGGCAGGATTGGAGCTTGTTTAGAAACGAATTGCCGCGAAACGAGAGAGGAAAATGATTTATCAGTTTTCTCAGAGGGTGCGGGGTGAAATTAAAATCGCGTCAACGGGAAGCTTAATAAGGCGAACGGCAGTCGTTTAGTCGACGAACGGCCTGAATCGATTGAAAGCGTCAGCGAGTTGTGCCTCTGCACGAGGGATCAACAAGCTCTCTCGCTCTCTACCTTCGTGCTGACGTGAATTTCTTTTATGCTCAATTTTACCTCTTTGTTGCTAGATTTTCCATGAGAGATTTTTGATTTTTGGACAATGTATGTGGCCGCGAATTTGGACGAGACCAAATTATATTAGGTTTTGTAATTTAGATTTTCTAATTTAGGGTTTACAATTTACAACAGCAAGAATTATATTAGGTTTTGCAATTTAGATTTTCTAATTTAGGTTTTATAATGTTGGTTTTATAATTTGTAACAGCAAAAATAATATTAGGTTTTATAATTTATAACAGAAAAATTATATTAGGTTTTTGCGAAACAGTTCGTTTTTTAGGCGTAATATTACCCCTTTGTTACTAAATTTCGACGAGAGATTTTGCTTTTGGACAATGTATGTAGCCACGAGTTTGGATGAAAACAAATTATATTATGTTTTATAATTTATAACAGAAAAATTATATTAGGTTCTATAATTTGCAGCAGAAAAATTATATTAGGTTCTATAATTTGCAGTGGAAAAATTATATTAGGTTTTTGCTCAACAATTATTTCTTTTATGTGTAATTTTACCTCTTTGTTACTAGATTTCCATGAGAGCTTTTCCTTTTGAACAATGCATCTAGCCACTAGCTTGGACGAGAATAAATTATATTAGGTTTTATAATCTAGGTTTTATAAGTTACAACAGAAAAATTATATTAGGTTTTGTAATTTAGATTTTCTAATTTAGGTTTCATAATGTTGGGTTTTATAATTTATAACAGCAAAAATTGTATTAGGTTTAATCATGTAGATTTTATAATTTATAACAGAAACATTATATTACATTCTTACATAAGAGCTATTTTTTCACAATGAAAATTTCAATTATGCTCAATGTTCAGCTATTCGCCACTAGCTTTCAAAGAGATTTTTTAGAAATGATGCATGCATGAGCAACTTCACAATAAAAAAAAGGAAAATTGTCAAAATAATTTTTTGTTTTCGACTTCTTTTAAATCTTGTATTTATTTATATGAATTAATTCGAAAAAAAAAAAAATAAGTTCAAGTTGGTCTCATTTACGAACGAATGTGAAAGATTAAAAATCATAAAGGTCGAACATTGTATAAATTACTCATACACCCTGGAACAATTGATTCTGTCGATATATTCCAATATTATCGTCTCTCTCTACGAAAATTATTCCAGAATTAATATGCGCGTTGCTCAATTGAATTACATTCAAATGACAAAAATGAAATAGGCCGCGAACAGATATTTTACGTTGAAATTGTTTATCCATAAACAAATCTCATCCTCTTGGAATCGATAATTTTAAAGTTACGCGCGAGGTAACGACTTGAAAAATTTGTTTTCTTAACTGGAGTTTTTGTTTCGAAACTACCGTGGACTTCTTAAGCTCGTCCAAGCTCACGAAAATTCTTACGCCATTAATACGGAATGTTAATTAAAAGAGGATTTTACGACGGATATTAAAAAAGTAGTAGACCATCTCGACCGAGACCTTAAGAGAAAATGTAATCTTAATATCCTCTGTAATAAAAGGCCGTATAACAGTTTTTCTCAAAAATATTCCTGATAACAAAACGAATAAACAATATTCATGAATGTTTTACAAATCTGGAGAATAAATCAGAATTAATATGAAAAATTTGCAGTGACACGGTTACTATTAAAAAATTAAGGATTAAATTTATCATTTTATTAACATTTGCATTTAAACATATAAATAATATTTAAAATATTTTAAATATTATTTATGCATCGTTTCACAAAATTCCTTGGCAAAAATAAATCCCAATCTCTCGCATCTTAAAAAAAAAAGAAATCGAAATCCATGCACGACTAATTCCTTAAAATAAAAAATCCTTTTGCAAAAATCAAGCAAGGTTTAAAACCATATTTTCTCAATGGCCAATTGTGTGTCTCGTTCTTCGTTATTAAACGAGCTTTTTTATTTTATTTCTTTTTTTTTTTTAAAAAAGGAAATCCTTCAGGAAAATCATTCCAACTTTAAGAATAAACAATATTCATGAATGTTTAAAAATTTTTCCTATCTGCTTAAAATTCCATCTGGAGAATAAAGCAGAATTAATATGAAAAATTTGCAGTCACACGTGCCATTAAAAAATTCGTTACCATTAAAAAAATCAAGGATCACATTTATTATTTTATTAACATTTGCATTTAAACAAAAATAACATTTAAAATATTTTTAAGATGCGAGAGGTTGGGATTTATTTTTGCAGAGGAATTTTGTGGAACGATGCATAAATAATATTTCAAATATTAAAATATTGGGATTTATTTTTGCAGAGGAATTTTGTGAAACGATGCATAAATAATATTTGAATATTTGAAATATTATTTATGTATCGTTTCACAAAATTCCTCTGCAAAAATAAATCCCAACCTCTCGCATCTTAAAAAAAAAAAGAACTCGAAATTCATGCACGATAAATTCCATCAAAAAAAAAAATTCCTTTTACAAAAATCAAGCAACGTTTAAAAAATCTCATATTTTCTCAATGGCCAATTGTGCGTCACGTTCTTCGTTATTAAACGAGCTTTTTTTTATTCTATTTTATATATACTTTGTTTAAAAAAGGAAAGTAAAAGAAAGGAGAGAAAAAAAGAGGATTCTATCGATCCATGGGATTGGAAAGGCGATTAAAAGTGACATTCTATCGAGAATGGATTACGAGCTGGACAAACGAGAAATATTTAGAGTGTATACACACAGTCTCTGCCAATACGTTCGGTATTTAGTGTTACGTCTCTGTAAACGTAATTTTACTTGGTCGACTGTGGTCACTAGGCCATTTAAAGACGCAATTACGAGGCATGAATTACTGGGTCAGTGGAAGAGAAAAAAAAAAAAAAAAGAAAGAAAAGGAAGCTCAATGAAGGAGTTTCGTGCCCACACACTTAACTCTTCTTCTTCTTCTAGTGTAAGGGCGTTCACTTTTCGTTTGCGAAGCAATATCGTGAGTCCACCGGTCGAGCCATTGATCGCTTGCTCGTACGAGTTTCATTCAAACGTCAATTTAGATCCTGAGAATTTTTCAGGATTTTTAGTTTGGTCGAAAGATTTAATTGGAATATTTTTTTTAAAGACTATTTCTTAGGTTAGGGTTAGGGTTAATTTGAATTTGAGAAATTTGTGTTAACAGTCGAGGATTTTTAGTTTGGTCGGAAGAATTGATTTGGAATATTTGCTTTGAGTTTGAGAAATTTGTGTATTAAAATAAAATGTAGGAGATTGATTGGAATATTTTTGTTGAGTTTGAGAAATGTGTGTTAATAGTCGAGGATTTTTAGTTTCGTCGGAAGAATTGATTTGGAATATTTGTTTTGAGTTTAAGAAATTTGTGTATTAAAATAAAATGTAGGAGATTGATTGGAATATTTTTGTTGAGTTTTAGAAATGTGTGTTAATAGTTGTGGATTTTTAGTTTGGTAAGAAGAATTGATTTGGAATAATTTTGTTGAGTTTGAGAAATTTGTGTTGATAGTCGAGAGGATTTTTAGTTTCGTCGGAAGAATTGATTTGGAATATTTGCTTTGAGTTTAAGAAATTTGTGTATTAAAATAAAATGTAGGAGATTGATTGGAATAGTTTTTTTGAGTTTGAGAAATTTGTGTTGATAGTCGAGGATTTTTAGTTTCGTCGGAAGAATTGATTTGGAATATTTGCTTTGAGTTTAAGAAATTTGTGTATTAAAATAAAATGTAGGAGATTGATTGGAATTTCTTTTTTGAGTTTAAGAAATTTGTGTTGACAGTCGAGGATTTTTAGTTTGGTAAGAAGAATTGATTTGGAATATTTCTTTTGAGTTTGAGAAATTTGTGTTAAATAGTCGAGGATTTTTAGTTTCGTCAGAAGAATTGATTTGGAATATTTTTTTGAGTTTGAGAAATCAACATCTCTCACCGTCAATTGGCCCGTCTGACACTTTTATTCTCGACGAAATCGAAAACCAACCTATCTATCTATACATATAGAAATTATGTGAAATTCCGCAGTTACGCCGAGTTTCCGCGCACCGCAATTATTTCGTCTCGACTGGAAGTCGGTGGATGCCGCGCAAATCTCATTTGATTTAACGACAAAGTTTCCAACGCTGCGGTGCGACAAGGAGAAAGAAGAAGCCGGTTGGCAGGAGTTATTCTCGCGAATGAATTGCAACGAAACGAGAGACTACGCGAGAAGTTCAACGGAACTCGGCGGAGAGAGCTTAAAGTGGCGCCAATTATGAATTGAATAAATCGTGTTGTCGTGCCGACGCTCTTGCGTCGGTAAAAACAGAAAAGAAAGAAGTATTCTTGCGAATGTCTCGAAAAATTTCTTTCTCATTCTTTCTGCAAAATATGTAGCAGTTTTTTTAAAGTTCAATGGAACTCGGTAGAGAGCTTAAAGTGACGTCAATTACGAATTGAATAAATCGTGTTGTCGTGCTTTTGCACCATTAAACAAAAAAGAAAGAAAAGAAGAAAAAGAAGCAGAAGACATAATAATAGTAATAATAAAATAAATTAATAATAATGAAAGTATTCTTGCGAATGTCTCGAAAAATTTCTTTCTCATTCTTTCTGGAAAATATGCAGCAGTTTTTAAAGTTCAATGGAACTCGGTGGGGAGCTTAAAGTGACGTCAATTATGAATTGAATAAATCGTGTTGTCGTGCCGACGCTTTTGCACCATTAAACAAAAAAGAAAGAAAAGAAGAAAAAGAAGCAGAAGGCATAATAATAGTAATAATAAAATAAATTAATAATAATGAAAGTATTCTTGCAAATGTCTCGAAAAATTTCTTTCTCATTCTTTCTGGAAAATATGCGGCAGCTTTTAAAGTTCAATGGAACTCGGTGGAGAGCTTAAAGTGACGTCAATTACGAATTGAATAAATCGTTAATGTTGTCGTGTCGACGGTTTTGCACCATTAAACAAAAAAAGAAACAAAGAAAGAAAAGAAGAAAAAGAAGCAGAAGACATAATAACAGTAATAATAAAATAAATTAATAATAATGAAAGTATTCTTGCAAATGTCTCGAAAAATTTCTTTCTCATTCTTTCTGCAAAATACGCAGCAGTTTTTAAAGTTCAATGGAACTCGGTGGAGAGCTTAAAGTGACGTCAATTACGAATTGAATAAATCGTGTTGTCGTGCCGACACTCTTGCGTCCTTAAAAGAAAGGAAAAAAGAAAAGAAGAAAAGCGAGCAGAAGACATAACAAAAGTATTCTTGCGAATGTCTCGAAAATTTTCTTTGCACAAATACGAGCACAAATGAACTGTGTTCAAACATAGTGTGGAGAGAGAGAGAGAGAGAGAGAGAGGGAGAGAGAGAGAGAGAGAGCAAAAAAAGAAAAGAGGTATAAAAAAAAACAGAAACAAAAAGAAATGGAAAAGTGGGTGGAAAAGAGCAACGATGCGACATTTCGCTTAATATCCAGTGAAGCGTAATTGCTTTATCGCGAGGCGACATTTATCTTTCGATAATTTCCACCCGCACGTCGATTTTGTCCTTCACGCTTCCCTTCATTCGATTAATATCGAATGGGTAAGTTTATCGAGAGTATCCTTTTTAAAGGTACCGCGCTCGCGCCGACACACGAGTTAGACCGGATTGTTTAATAACAAATGGACGATTGTCCGTGAAATTTTCCAAGTGTATTTTGTTGGATCCTTTTTTTTTTTTTTTTTTTTTTTTTCTTTGATTTGATGCTTGGTTTGTTTGGAAATTTTTATTTAAAGAGCGAACGTTTCACTCTGGGACATCATTTTTATTCCATCTTTCCGCTCGAGTGTCAAGAAAGATTTGTTTAAATAATTAATATTTAACGTAATTTCCATTCTTCTCAATTTAAATTTCACGAGAAGCTCCGCGTAAATTCCAAATTATTTTCTACTCATTTATATAATTTCGGTCGTAAAATTGACATTGACGTAATTTTAACAAGTTTCGCATATTTTCGAGAAAGAAAGGAAGAATATTCGATATATTTGAAGGAACAGTTTTATTTGTCTCTCTTTTCTCGTTGCTTTTTTGTTTAATGATGCAAAAGCGTCGGCACGACAACACGATTTATTCAATTCGTAATTGACGTCACTTTAAGCTCTCCAACGAGTTCCATTGAACTTTAAAAACTGCTGCATATTTTGCAGAAAGAATGAGAAAGAAATTTTTCGAGACATTCACAAGAATACTTTCATTATTATTAATTTATTTTATTATTACTATTATTTCATTACTTTTAAAAACTGCTGCACTGAAAAAATTGTATTCTTATCTTAAGAATTTACCACTTAAGTTTAGAATATTTCCCACTAAAATAAGCAACAAGAGGATCTTCTTATACTTTCCAGAAAGAATGAGAAAGACATTTTTCGAGACATTTGCAAGAATACTTTCATTATTATCAATTTCTTTTATTGTTACTATTATTATGTCTTCTGCTTCTTTTTCTTATTTTCTTTCTTTATTGTTTAATGGTGCAAAAGCGTCGACACGACAACACCATTTGTTCAATTCATAACGCGCAGTTCATTTGTGCTTGTATTTGTGTGTGACAATTTTGATTTTTGCACGCGAGGCAACGAAAAGATTCGATAGAATTTTCTTTCTTTCTTTTTTCTTGCAGTTTGGTGAAATAACGAATAGGGGATGAATTGTGGGACGAGGGTCGAAATTAGGGGTGGATATGATTTATTCTCGTGGAAAATAAATTATGCCCGTCATTTGTGAGATTAATTCGTGAATTTGGAGAATCGAAGGGCGATTGTTTAACTTTTGTCGTGATAAAATGCGAATTATGAAAATTAATTGGAATTATTCTCGTTGGAAATATAGTATGAGTGTCACGTGTGAGATTAACACTAGAAGTACCGACCAGTCAAAATGACCGAGTGCGTGAATTTTTCACAAGAATTTCTCTTTAACATTAGAACTACCAATTTTAGTTTTCGTATGGAAACTTCTTCTGTTGACCACTCATTTTAACAGAGAGAGCGTTTATTTTATCACTGAGCTGCCATTTACTTTTGTTTTAATATGGAAGCTTCTTTTGTTGACCTGTCATTTTGACCCCCTTGGTAGTTCTAGTGTTAATTCGTTAATAGGGAAATATTGAACAGCGATAGGTGATTTTTGTCGAGATTGTGAAATTTAAATTGCATCTAAATTAAATTAAATTAAATTTCGAAGATAATTTGAGAAGTTTATTTTGAATGTGGCCTAAGTCCATTTATCCATTTTTTGTTGTTGACTGTAGTAACATTTATAATTTAAGGTATCGTAAATCAACAATTTAAAATATTATATTGTATATTATATATTATATTTATTATATTATACATATAAATAGTAATTGTAAATATATAAATCTTCACAGTTAGCTCATTAAATAAAAACATAATTTTATAATGTAATAAAATAAATATAATTCGTAATTTGTGGAATTTTGTGACGAGCATGAGAACGTGAGAAATTCTGTGTCAATTCACGTGATGTTGTAACGGTGTATTAATTGAAAATTAATTGAATTTACTCACAATTATAAACACTTTGAGTTAAATTAATTATTAACAATCTAACATTATGAAATAGGAAGCTTGAAATTAAATTGTTAATCAATTACAACAGAACGGAGAAAAATAAATGTATAATTACTATAATAAATCAGAGGATTTCTTTCTCTCGTACTTTTAACATTCGCAAAAGTTAAATATTAATATTCCAGTTCATAATAATATTCTCGATAATTCCGACGTATTTGATCGTGCTAAAACGAGCGCTTAATAACACCGATAAAATCGTTCTTGGAGATTTATACTCGCCGTGGAAAATACGTTTTCCGATATTGGGCAAATTAATTTTTATTCGACAAGGCAAATATGCCACTTCACGTGATACTCGTGGAATTCGCGTAAGCACGCGTGTCAAACGTAATTGTTATTGTTCGATATGAATTTTATTATTGATTACCCTTTTCAACGTAGCTCCGTGTAAATAATTTTCCTTTTGGCTTTTATTTCCGTGGATAAATCCAACTCCAGGTAAATTCGTTTGAAACACGAGCAGCTTGAAAAGCTCCTGTCAGATTTCACATTTAAAAGTGAATTTGCAATTAAAGTTGGTACGCAGATTTTTTTGTAAACGAAGTTTAGTAGAATTTGTGCTGCATCGTACGAAGAAAATATCTCTTGGGATTATTATTATATTAATTCGTTTTAATATTAACACTACACAATCTTACTAAAATTTTCTATTCTGCAATAATTTGTTAGTGAAATTCGGTTTGTTCAAGGAAATTTCTTATGCTTCGTATTTTTAAAATTATTTTTAATCAATGCAAGATTGTAATAAAAAAAATCATAGAGAATTATTTATAGTGAATTTTAAATTTCGTTAATATGAGCTGCATTGCATTGTTAATTCGTTTTAATATTAACAACACTAAAATCGTACTAAAATTTTCTATTCTGCAATAATCTTAATAGTGAAATTCGATTAATTCCAGGAAATTTCTGATGCTTCGTATTTTTAAAATTATGTTTAATCAATGCAAGATTGTAATAAAAAAAATCATAGAGAATTATTTATAGTGAATTATAAATTTCGTTAATTTGACCTGCATTGTGCTAAGAAAATATCTCTTGGGATGATTGTTATATTAATTCGTTTTAATATTAACAGCACTACACAATCTTACTAAAATTTTCTATTCTGCAATAATTTGTTAGTGAAATTCGGTTTGTTCAAGGAAATTTCTTATGCTTCGTATTTTTAAAATTATTTTTAATCAATGCAAGATTGTAATAAAAAAAATCATAGAGAATTATTTATAGTGAATTTTAAATTTCGTTAATATGAGCTGCATTGCATTGTTAATTTGTTTTAATATTAACAACACTAAAATCGTACTAAAATTTTCTATTCTGCAATAATTTTAATAGTGAAATTCGATTAATTCCAGGAAATTTCTGATGCTTCGTATTTTTAAAATTATTTTTAATCAATGCAAGATTGTAATAAAAAAAATCATAAAGAATTATTTATAGTGAATTATAAATTTCGTTAATTTGACCTGCATCGTGCTAAGAAAATATCTCTTGGGATGATTATTATATTAATTCGTTTTAATATTAACAACACTACACAATCTTACTAAAATTTTCTATTCTGCAATAATTTGTTAGTGAAATTTGATTTGTTCGATGAAATTTCTGATGCTTCGTATTTTTAAAATTATTTTTAATCAGTGCAAGATTGTAATAAAAAAATCATAAAGAATTATTTATAGTGAATTTTAAATTTTGTTAATTTGAGTTAAGTACACCGTTCGAAGAAAATATCTCTTGAGATGATTATTATATTAATTCGTTTTAATATTAACAGCACTACACAATCTTACTAAAATTTTCTATTCTGCAATAATTTGTTAGTGAAATTCGGTTTGTTCAAGAAAATTTCTGATACTTCGTGTTTTTAAAATTATTTTTAATCAATGCAAGATTGTAATAAAAAAAATCATAGAGAATTATTTATAGTGAATTTTAAATTTCGTTAATTTGACCTGCATCGTGCTAAGAAAATATCTTTTGGGATCATTATTATTTTAATTCGTTTTAATATTAACAATTTAATCTTAAAAATTTAAATCTAAACAACTAATAATCTTAATAGTGAAATTCGATTAATTCCAGGAAATTTCTGATGCTTCGTATTTCTAAAATTATTCTTAATCAATGCAAGATTGTAATAAAAAAAATCATAAAGAATGATTTTATGAGTGTATCAAACAAAACAAAAAAAATCATAATTAAATTTCGTTAATTTGATCTGCATCGTGCTAAGAAAATATTTCTTGGGATCATTATTTCATTTTAATCTTAACAACACTACACAATAGTACTAAAATTTTCTATTCTGCAACAATCTTACTGAAATTCGATTAAATCCAGAAAATTTCTGATGCTTCATATTTTTAAAATTATTCTTAATGTAACAAAAAAAAAAAAATCATGAAGAATTATCGTGAATTTTGAATTTTCTCAAAGCAAAATTCAAAAAATACGTAAAATTTCACGTTTTCACAATTATCTCCACCTTAATATTTAACCTTCGATCCTCCACGTTCCAACGATTCCTTCTAATCGAGAAGCACGATGGACAATCTAATTCGAAGAGAGCTTTGGAAACCCTTCACACATCCATTTCGAAAGGAATTTCCATACGTGGGCTCAACAGAGAGAATGCATACGAACCACTTTTCACCCACAAAGGAAACCAGCACCCAATCCAAACCGAGAGATACTGAGAATAAGCTCGAAACCGAACCGGATATATAAAACCGTAGGAAAATAAATATCGATATCGCGCACGATACAAAGCACCTTTTTCCAACCACGTTCCAGATTATTTTCCGCACGAGACCACATCGGTGTTTCACTCGTTGGGGTGGTTCCACCACGCAACGCGTTCCACCACTTTCTTTTCTCTTCTTTTCTTTTTTTCCATCGTGTTTCAGTTCTTTTTTACATTTCTCAAATTTCCACATTTTCCAAATTTTGCTGGAGTGGAATTTTGCAAAAGTGGCTGGAAAAAGATTCCAGACGATTAGAATGATCAAGAGTGACTGAATAATTAAGAAAACAAATTTTTGTTGGGTTTTTTTTGAAGAAGATGTTAATTTATTTTTAACTGAAGCAATTTTGTTCGATCTAAAAAATATTCTGGGCCATGGAATAATTAAGAAAACAATTTTAGTTGGATTTTTTCCAAGAAGATGTTAATTTATTTTTAATTGAAGTAGTTTCGTACGATATAAAAAATATTCCAGACGATTGGAATGATCAAGAGTGACTGAATAATTAATTAAGAAAACAATTTTAGTTGGATTTTTTTCAAAGAAGATGTTAATTTATTTTTAATTGAAGTAGTTTCGTTCGGTCTAAAAAATATTCCAGACGATTGGAATGATCAAAAGTGACTGAATAATTAAGAAAACAATTTTAGTTGGGGTTTTTTCCAAGAAGATGTTAATTTATTTTTAAATGAAGCAGTTTCGTTCGATCCAAAAAATATTCCAGACGATTGGAATGATCAAGAGTGACTGAATAATTAAGAAAACAATTTTAGTTGGGTTTTTTTCCAAGAAGATGTTAATTTATTTTTAAATGAAGCAGTTTCGTTCGTTCTAAAAAATATTCTGGGCCATGGAATAATTAAAAAAACAATTTTAGTTGGATTGTTTTACAAGAAGATGTTAATTTATTTTTAAATGAAGTAGTTTCGTTCGATCTAAAAAATATTTCAGACGATTGGAATGATTAAGACTGACTGAATAATTAAGAAAACAATTTTAGTTGGGTTTTTTCCAAGAAGATGTTAATTTATTTTTAAATGAAGCAGTTTCGTTCGATCTAAAAAATATTCTGGGCCATGGAATAATTAAGAAAACAATTTTACTTGGGTATTCTTCCAAGAAGATGTTAACTTATTCTTAAACGAAGCATTTTCGTTCTTGTAGTTATTCTTTCTTGCAGAATTATATATATATTTTTTTTGTGTACTCTCGTCTATTCGAAATTTTCATTTCCATTTTGATTTCTGCGATTCTTCGTTCGAGCGCGAAAATAATACTGCCTTCCATTTCGTAAGAGACACATCTCTCACGAGATGCGAAAGTGGAAGAGAGAAGGTGGTGTGGCATAGATTACCTTTCCAAAATCCTGAATACGTTTATTGCCTATAAAAAGGTCCCTAGGGCTTTTTTATCGTAGTTTTATATTGCCCGATGTAAATCAATAATACGAGCGCGCGGTGTAATACGAGTGTGATTTGTGGAGAAGGGCCAGCGAATTGGAAGTAAAAGAGAAGTTTTGAAGAAATTCAGATATTTTATGTGGGGATAAATTTATGGAGGGAATTTTGAAATTGTGCAAATTAATTGTTATTACATTTAATTGATCATTTTTGTGAAAATTATTCTCTGGATAGACCTGTACGTAATTTTGTTTGGATTATTAAATGATTATTGCAAGTTATTTTTCAATTTAATTATTTGTATTGTTAAAAGTTTTTTGTGAAAATTATGCTCTGGATAGATCTGTACACAATTTTGTTTGGATTATTAATGATTACAACAAGTTATTTTTCAATTGAATTATTTGTATTGTTAAAAGTTTTATAGAGACAATTGAAATTTACAAAATGCAAAAAATTCCTCTAAACCAAAGCAGAATGTCGAAAATGAAAAAAGAATAAGAACTGAAATCGTATAGTGTATGCGTAAGGTTGATAGAAATCAGTGGTGTAGATCAATGTAGGGTCAGACATGATAGAAATTCATCTAATGTAATTTCTAATATTATAATTAATTGATAAATTTGTTCCGTAAAAATGTCGAAATGTAGCTGGATCCAATAGAAACAAAATATGAATTTTACAAAACTGAAATATGATATCAAGAACAGAGAGAAAATAAATTGAATTTACTACAAATCAGTGGAGCAGACCAATGTAGGGTCAGACGTGATGGAAAAGATACAGTTCATCTTTAATTTCTAACAATAAAATTATACAATAATTATTTTCATGGAAATATCCAAAAATAAAACTCCAATAACAACAAACTACAAATTTTACAACAGCTAAATATCACAAAATATCAAGAACAGAAAAAGGAGAAAACTGAAACTACTAGAAATCAATCGAGTAGGTCAACCTGATATCAGACCTGATGGAAAACATACAATTGATCTTTAATTTCTAACAATAAAATTATACAATAATTATTTTCATGGAAATATCCAAAAATAAGATCCCAATAGCAACAAATATTACAAAATATCACGAACAAAAAAAGTAGAAAACTGAAACTACTAGAAATCAGTGGAGTAGGTCAACCTGATATTAGATTTGATGGACAAAATACAATTCATCTTTAATTTCTAACAATAAAATTATGCAATAATTATTTTCATGGAAATATCCAAAAATAAGTCTCCAATAACAACAAACTACGAATTTTACAACAACAAAATATCACAAGATATCAAGAACAAAAAAATAAGAAAACTGAAACTACTAGAAATCAGTGGAGTAGGTCAACCTGGTGTCAGACCTGATGGAAAACATACAATTCATCTTTAATTTCCAACAATAAAATTATGCAATAATTAATTATTTTCATGGACATATCCAAAAATAAGAGAAAACTGAAACTACTAGAAATCAGTGGAGTAGGTCAACGTAATATCAGACGAGAAAACACTCTGAAATTTTTACACGTATCATTCTGCGCTGTTTTTTACCATCCAAACCAACTATCCATTCTCTAAACAATTCTTTACCATTGTTTACTATTATTTACCATAAACATTGTCCATTACACAAAAAGCATGTTCCGTCAATTTTCACAGAAAAAGAAACAGAAAAATTCAACAATATCAACAAAATAATAAATTTCACGAAGATCACCTCCTCGAGAATTTCTCTGGACTCTCGAAATTGCGCACACGATCTAATAATTCATCTTCAGATATTATTCTTGGTAACGGAAATACGATCATGTTATTTTACCTCGATGCAATAACGGATCTTGAACTAATGCGATCAAAGAAGATATCGAATTACAGGTAGAAGAAGACCTTCCAAGAAAAATTCTATCGATCCCCTCAAAAGAAGCCACAACCTTTCAGTCAACAATTTACAATAATTTATTTATCGTCTCGACGACCACCTACAATTCCAAAAAATAATAAACAATATCACACGAGCAACCAAATAGCTAATCCATCTTCCACAACGAACTTACACACTCTGGATAAATTCTCAGGAGAATGATTAATTAATGGAAAACAAATTATAATTAATTAAGTCCGTCGTCTAAGGTTACATCGTCGAAAATGGACACACCGTGGACTCTCAGTGGGGCCATTAATTTTCGCACGTCGCAATGTTAAAGAGAAACGAAGCACGAGGAATAATAATAATAATAATAAATAATAATAAATAATAACAATAATGAAGAAGAATAATAATAATAATAAATATTAATAATAACGAAGAGAAATGGAAATAACGAATGTTCGTGTCGAAAAATTTGGATATTTTTTACGTTTGGAAAGAAAAAAAAAGTAAAGAAAAAAAAAAAAAGAAAGGAAAAGCCAAGTAGCCGTAAGTTTCGCGCAAAAACCATCCAACGTACGTTTAATCCAGAGAGGTTAGTGTAGTGAAACTCGACTCTACACGTGGTTACCGGGTGGTTTATCTTTTTCTTTTTTTGTATTTCTCTCTCTCTCTCTGTCTTTCTCTCTTGTCTGGCTTCTCCACTGGGTCAAGATAAAAAGGGGTAAGAAAAATGTGGAGAAGAGTAAAAGAGAATGAAGAGACGGTAAATGCAGCAGCCTTGTAGAAGATGCAGAGGGGTTGGAAGAAAGTGGAGGAGTGAGAGTGTGAGAGAGTTGGCGTGTGTGTGTGTGAGAGAGAGAGAGAGAGATAGGTTTACTATAATCTCACTATATTTTATAGTTAAATTTGGCGTCAAAGATATTTTTATAGTTCACTGAACCATACAAAATATAGTAGAATGAACGATTTATATAAATACTATGCCTTTATCGTAATTATTACCGACATTATGGTAACATTTATCATAAATATGATATTACCAACTATAATTTTGTTACTATGCCATTATAGTTACACTAAAAAAATTATATTCTTATCTTCAGAATTTACCACTTAAGTTTAGAATATTTCCTACTAAAATAAGCAACAAGAGGATCTTCTTAATTCTCTTAAATTAAATGTTCTAAACAGATACCTCTAATCAAATACTCTTAACAGATATTCTTATCAGATATTCTTAACATAGCCTGGTAAAAAATTTCTATGGATATATTTTGTATATAATTATTGGAAACAAAACTCTTAATGAAATGCTTTGCTCTTTATATTGTCGAAAATTACATGATCCATATCTTGAAATCGGAATTGGTTGAGAAATCTAGTCACGAGAGAAAATGACAATGCATATGTATTTCTATTACTGCACTGAAAAAATGGTATTCTTAAAATACAAACTTAATAATTCATCTTAATAGATATTCTTAACAGATACACTGAAAAAACTGTATTATTATCTTAAGAATGTAGCACTTAAGTTTAGAATATTTCCTACTAAAATAAGCAACAAGAGGATCTTCTTAATTCTCTTAAATTAAATGTTCTAAACAGATTCCTCTAATCAAGTATCCTTAACAGGATATTCTTATCGGATATTCTTAACATAGCCTGGTAAAAATATCTTGTTAAGGATATTTAATTAGAAGAATCTGTTTCGAGCATTCTACTCTTAAATTAAGAAGATCCTCTTGTTGCTTATTTTAGTAAGAAATATTCTAAAATTAAGTGGTAAACTCTTAAGATGAGAACACAATTTTTTCAGTGTACGCAAGAAAATTGCTCGAATGTCCTCTATCGTGTTACTTTTACGTGTTACGAAGTCACGAGAGAAGGTTACAATTCACATATACATGTATTTCTATCACTTGCAAATATCTCCATTAAATAGCCCAAATCCTTTTCTTCTAGCCACTTCGTTCTTATCCACCATATTCTTATCTATTAAGAGTATCTATTAAGATGAATTATTAAGTTTGTATTTTAAGAATACAATTTTTTCAGTGTAGATGTATCGTATACTTTTCTGTCAGTGCAGAGACGAGAGAAAGAGAGAGAGAGAGAGAGAGACAGAGAAGAGAGAAGCGTGCGAGCAAAGAGAAAAGAGGCAGCTGGCGAGTAAAATCATCTTTTCCTCCCTGGCTCCTCTATTTTCCCCAGTTCTTTTACCGCAGAGAGAAGAGCGTAAATTCGTTCGAAAAATAGCTTTCAGAAGCTGCGGCACGTGAAGCACTAAAAGCAGCTTGCGAGAATGGACAGAGAGAGAGAGAGAGAGAGAGAGAGAGAGAGAGAAGAATGTGCGTGAAATGAGAATGGGAAGGAGGAAGCTCGAGAAAGAAGAAAGGAGAAGAAGCGGAAAGGTGGACCAAGTCGAGAGTAAAGGATGTGGACCTACGCATTGCAGATTTTACGCTCAGAATAATTTCCACTTTCTTAGTTAAAAAATTCTCATATTACTCGAGGATTCTTTCTGGACGGTGGATTTTGTTTAGAAATTAATCGAGAATAAACACGATCGTCTCCCCTAGTCTTTCCAATTTCCCAAATGTCCAGATGATAATAATGAATTATGCATTTGTTAAAATCAAAATAACGGCAAGAGGACATAAATATTAAAAGAAAGATAAATAAATGAATAAATGATTTGTTAAATGATCCAACATTGAGAAAAAAGAAAAATATTTGTTCAAATCAAAATCACCACAGGGACATGGATATTAAAAGAAAGATAAATAAATGAATAAGTGACTTGTTAAAGGACCCAACATTGAAAAAAAAGAAAAATATTTGTTCAAATCAAAATCATCACAGGGACATGGATATTAAAAGAAAGATAAATGAATGAATAAATGACTTGTTAAATGATCCAACATTGAGAAAGAAGAAAAATATTTGTTCAAATCAAAATCATCACAGGGACATGGATATTAAAAGAAAGATAAATAAATGGATAAGTGACTTGTTAAATGACCCAACATTGAAATAGAAGAAAAATATTTGTTAAAATCAAAATAATCACAGGGACATGGATATTAAAAGAAAGATAAATAAATGAATAAATGACTTGTTAAATGATCCAACATTGAGAAAAAAGAAAAATATTTGTTAAAATCAAAATAATCACAGGGACATGGATATTAAAAGAAAGATAAATAAATGGATAAGTGACTTGTTAAATGATCCAATATTGAGTAAAAAGAAAAATATTTGTTTAAATCAAAATCACCACAGGGACATGGATATTAAAAGAAAGATAAATAAATGAATAAATGACTTGTTAAATGATCCAATATTGAGTAAAAAGAAAAATATTTGTTAAAATCAAAATCACCACAGGGACATGGATATTAAAAGAAAGATAAATAAATGAATAAGTGACTTGTTAAATGATCCAATATTGAGTAAAAAGAAAAATATTTGTTTAAATCAAAATCACCACAGGGACATGGATATTAAAAGAAAGATAAATAAATGAATAAGTGACTTGTTAAATGATCCAACATTGAGAAAAAAGAAAAATATTTGTTCAAATCAAAATAATCACAGGGACATGGATATTAAAAGAAATATAAATAAATGAATAAATGACTTGTTAAATGGCCCAACATTGAAAAAAAAAGGAAAATATTTGTTCAAATCAAAATCACCACAGGGACATGGATATTAAAAGAAAGATAAATAAATGAATAAATGACTTGTTAAATGACCCAAAATTGAAGAAAAAGAAAAATATTTGTTCAAATCAAAATTACCACAGGGACATGGATATTAAAAGAAAGATAAATAAATGAATAAATGACTTGTTAAATGACCCAACATTGAAGAAAAAGAAAAATATTTGTTCAAATCAAAATTACCACAGGGACATGGATATTAAAAGAAAGATAAATAAATGAATAAATGACTTGTTAAATGACCCAACATTGAAGAAAGAATAAAAATATCTGTTAAAATCAAAATAATCACAGGGACATGGATATTAAAAGAAAGATAAATAAATGAATAAATAAAGACTAAATGATAAAATTAAGATTAAATGACTTGTTAAATGATCCAACATTGAGAAAGAAGAAAAATATCTGTTAAAATCAAAATAATCACAGGGACATGGATATTAAAAGAAAGATAAATAATTGAATGGACCGCTTATTAAATTATCCAACATTGAGAAAAAAGGAAGAAAAGAAAAACGCAACGTAAATGTTCCACGAGGAGAATGAATTTGTTTATACGACGTAAAGTAGAAGAAATTATTGATTTAATCGAAGTGAAACGACGACGAATCTTTCCTCTCATTTCGCAACATTTCTCTGGACCGTCGCCTCCCACTCCTTCTCGCCTTTTGTAGAAACTTCGATAAACCGGAAACCGATGATACCGCGCGGTCGAAGGCACGGAGCAAAGTTTCTCCGTGGAATACGATCCGCTTTCGTGGCTTAGCACCGCGATATGAACGGAGAATATATGATCCTCTTCGGATTCGACTCCTTCCCTTCTCCTTCACCGTTACAGTTTCTTCCTTCTCCTCCACCTTCTCATTCTTCTTCTCCATTCCATTATTCTTAATCTCATTTTCATTCTTCTTCTCCTTACCGTTATTCTTATTCTCATTTTCATTCTTCTTCTCCTTACCGTTATTCTTATTCTCATTTTCATTCTTCTTCTCCTTACCGTTATTCTTATTCTCATTTTCATTCTTCTTCTCCTCTTTCTTTTTTATTTCACATCCTCTTTTCATCCTTCTCCCGGTTCTTATTCGGTTTCAAGTTAATTTTATTCTTTTTATGGTTCTTATTCTGCTTCACCTAATTCTTTTTTATTCTTCTCCTGGTTCTTATTCCGCTTCACCTAATTCTTTTTTATTCTTCTCCTGGTTCTTATTCCGCTTCACCTTATTTTTATTCGTCTCCTAGTTCTTATTCCGCTTCACCTTACTTTTACACTTCTCCTAGTTCTTATTCCGCTTCACCTTACTTTTATTCTTCTCCTGGTTCCTATTCCGCTTCACCGGTAAGGTGAAGAATACCATTTTTTTTCAGTGTGATTTGAAGATATGGATAATGTAATTTTCGACAATACAAAGAGTGAAGCATTTCATTAAGAGTTTTCTTTCCAATAATTATATACGAAATGTATCCATAGAAATTTTTTACCAGGCTATGTTAAGAATATCTTGTTAAGAATATTTGATTAGAGGAATCTGTTTAGAACATTCTACTATTAAATTAAGAAGATCCTCTTGTTGCTTATTTGAATGGGAAATATTCTAAACTTAAGTGGTAAATTCTTAAGATAAGAATACAATTTTTTCAATGTATACTTGAATTGAGATATTTAAGAGTTTGCATTGTTTATTTATAATTCTTCCAAACTGGTTTGTCTTAATCAGATAATATCAGAAGAATATCTGATAAAAATATCTGTTAAGAATATTTGTATAGAGGAATCTGTTTAGAACATTCTACTCTTAAATTAAGAGGATCCTCTTGTTGCTTATTTTAGTAGGAAATATTCTAAACTTAAGTGCTAAATTCTTAAGATAAGAATACAATTTTTTCAGTGCAGCAATGTCTAAATTTCCACAAATTATTCACCAGAGCAATTTCGTTGAAAATTATAAATAAATATAGCACCTTCACCGGGATATTTATCGAATTATTGTTTTCAAGATTATTGTCAATAGCAGGGTGCATAGTACAATTTCTATAATTTGAATTTGTGTGTGTGTTTTTACAGTTAGTTACTTTTTTAGTTACTTAGATAACTGATAATAGTTAATAAATTTCTTCCTGTTTATTTATAATTCTTCCCAACTGGTTTGTCTTAATCAGACATAAGAATATCTGATAAGAACATCTGTTAAGAATATTTTATTAGAGGAATCTGTTTAGAACATTCTACTCTTAAATTAAGAAGATCCTCTTGTTGCTTATTTTAGTAAAAAATATTCGAAACTTAAGTGCTAAATTCTTAAGATAAGAATACAATTTTTTTCGACAGATCTATTATTCCAAATAATCTCTTTGTCTCTCTTTTCTCTCTCTCTCTCTCTCTCTCTCACGTCCAGTGAAACTGTGAAATTCCAAGAACAACATCGAAAAGCTTTTCCGCTCACGCTCATTAACCACTTCCGGCCGCGACGCATAATCCACAACGAATTAAACATATTCATAATCTCCCTACTTATTCATACAACTCGTTCCATCGGTCCCTCGTCGTCGTCCTACACACCCCTTTCCCGGTCTCACGTTTGTAATCTTATAATTTTCATCCCTCTCGACCGACGCTTCGTACCCTCCAAACCTTTTGGGATCGTGGAAAATGCATATTCAAGATTATGCATGCTCTCTCTCTCTCTCTCTCTCTCTCTCTCTCTCTCTCTCTCTCTCTCTGTGTGTGTGTGTGTGTGTGAATGAGAGAGAGAGAGAGAGAGAGAGAGAGAGAGAGAGAGAGAGAGAGTGAATGAGTGAGAGAGTGAGTGAGTGAGTGAGTGAGAGAGAGAGAGAGAGAGAGTGCCATTCACTCTGTTAAACAGAATCTAAAAATACAAATTTTGAAATTCTCACCTTGGGAGAGAAAAACATTTTTCTGCGATATTCACCAGGGTTCTGCTACAAGCACGCACTGTGAGATCGAGCACAGAGAAGCAAGGTTTCACGGTATTATAAGAAACGAATAAATAAATAAATAAATGAGCTCGTGCTTCCATTAATATTTTAAACTTCTTTAATTATAAATAAAAAAAACAAAGTGAACTGCCTTCTGTGTATATTCAATTTCCTCTTTGTTGACTGTAATTTTCTTGTTCATTGATAAAATAATAAAAGCTAGTGATTGTACGGTGTAGTGAAGTAAGAAAAGAAAGTAAGTTACCATCGATCAGGAAAATTTGAAATTTCCTTTTACAATTCCAGATACTTATTTTGTTATTTTTTATAAACAATTTGACGATGGTCAAGTTTGCTCTATCCCTTGCGCGTCAATAAAATAATTAAAAAAAATTAAGGTACCATTGATCACAAAAATTTGAAATTTCCTTTTACAATTCCAGATGTTTCTTTTTTATAAACAATTTCACGATGGTCAAGTTTGCTCTATCCCTTACGCGTCAATAAAATAATTAAAAAAACTAATTTATTACCAATAAGGAAAATTTGAAATTTCCTTTTACAGTTCCAGATACTCATTTTTTCTTTTTTATAAAGAATTTCACGATAGTCAAGTTTGCGCATCAATAAAATAATAATAATAATAATAATAATAATAATAAAAAAATACTACCGATCAGAAAATTTTGAAATTTCCTTTTACAGTTCCAGATACTTCTTTTCTCTTTTTTATAAACAATTTCACGATGGTCAAGTTTGCTCTACCCTTTTGCGCGTCACGTCGCATAGGTGCTTGAATTTTTGTCTTTGCTCATGCGTTGCACTACTCTATCGCGACTGAAATGTTTGCAGGGTAAGTGAGTAAGTAGGCCGAGAGGAATGGCGCGTGTGATCGAGAGAGACAGGAAGTACTGGTTACGAGATAGTGGAAACCGTTTGGCCGCACCTGGTGTACTCGGCACTTCCGATAAGAATTTCTTCGCGATATTTTTCTTTCGATGTATCGCGCGCGTATCGATTGATTAGCACGCGCTACGCTTCGAAGATACTTTAGGAGAGACTCGTGGAGGAATTTTCTAATAAAAATCTGAGAGAGAATATTTGTGCGAGAAAAGTCTGCAAGAGAAAACTCGTAAGGACATTTTGCGAGAGAATTTTTTTTATCAATGAAATTGTGTAATAATAGTTTGTTATAAATCATGTTAATGGAGAATTTTAAGTAATAATAGAGACACGTAAATATATTATGTTACTTTTGAGAAATTTAACTGTGTGAGATTTTGTTTAATTTACATAGATCCACGAATTTTTATTAGGAGAGACTCGTGAAGGAATTTTCTAATAAAAATCTGAGAAAGTATCTATGTCAGAAAAGTTTGCAAGAGAATTCTCGTAAGGACATTTCGCGAGAGAATTTTTCATCAATGAAATTGTGTAATAATATTATAGTTTGTTACAATTCATGTCAATGAAGAATTCTAGGTAATAATAATTCTAGGCGAGATTTTGTTTAATTTAAATAAATCCACGAATTTTTATTAGGAGAGACTCGTGGAGGAATTTTCTAATAAAAATCTGAGAGAGAATATTTGTGTGAGAAAAGTCTGTAAGAGAAAACTCGTAAAGACATTTTGCGAGAGAATTTTGTTATCAATAAAATTGTGTAACAATAGTTTGTTACAATTAATGTTATTAATGAGGAATTCCAGGTAATAATTGAGACACATAAATTGGCCATTGATGAGATTTTGTTTAATTTAAATAGATCCACGAATTTTTATTAGGAGATACTCGTGGAGGAATTTTCTAATAAAAATCTGAGAGAATATCTGTGCGAGAAATTGTATAACAATAATTTGTTACAATACTAGATAATAATTAAGACATAAATTGGCCATTTTGAAAAATTCCACACACTCTCCCAAGATAAATAATTATTTTTCACTTCTCACTCAAAATTTTGTTCAATTTAAAGTTCCATCATTCGTAAATTTTTATTTAATTTGTCAAACGCGTTACCTTCGTTAAAGAAAAAAGCCTTGATTACTCGAATTTGCATAAATTTTATGTCGGTTCAATCAACGTTTAATTTTCGTTCCAAATAACGAACTATCAATTTCCATTTATTATATAAATTGAAATTTCGAAATGCGTCATTCGAGAGCAGCATAATTTATTTTATTATAAATATAAACGAATGACGTAAAGAACAATCAAAGAAGAAAGAAATTAAAAACAGAAATAATTTTTATACGTGAAGAATAAGGTATTGGCACCTTTGAAATTTTCTTTTTAATTTGTTTTAAATTGCGTAGGATAATAATATTTCTTAAGAAACTTTTAAATGTTCCATTCGAACGAAACTCTAATTGTGAGTTATTACGGTCAATCTCGAGACCGTGACATTTTCATCTCGAATCCAATCCCGAGTGTAACGATAAAATATACATACTTCCGGTTACGTGACTTCAAGGACGATTGCACCAAGGACACGAGGGAGAAGAGTGCAATTTCTTTACAGCAATCTCGGTGTAGAACAAAGAAAAATGATCGAAGTCGATTAAGAAAAACGAAAATTCAAATTTGCCAATACGTTTCCACCGAACTGATTTACGAGCAAAAGATTCTTCCTCGTGATTCAAATTTTGCGCCAAATGGCAAATGGAGTGATTGACTCTCTTGAGGTTTTTCCAACCACTTTTGATTTTTCGTTTTAGAACGAGAATTTATTTAGTGCGCAAGAAAATGCATCGTGAAATTTTTTTAATTTCAATTAATGGACCAATAGATTGCTTTTACTATTTTTCCTCTTTAAACGAAAATTTATTTAGCGCTCAAGAAAATGCATCGTGGCTAGCTTTTCTAATTTCAATCAATGGATCAATAGATTGCTTTTACTATTTTTCCTTCCACTTCAGTTGGAACGAAAATTTATTTAGTGCTCAAGAAAATGCATCGAGGTCAATTTTTCTAATTTCAATCAATGGATCAATAGATTGCTTTTACTATTTTTTCTTCCACTTTTGATTTTTCCTCTTAGAACGAGAATTTATTTAGTACTCAAGAAAATGCATCGAGGCTAGTTTTTTCTAATTTCAATTAATGGACCAATAGATTGCTTTTACTATTTTTCCTCTTTAAACAAAAATTTATTTAGTACTCAATAAAATGTATCGAGGCCAATTTTTCTAATTTCAATTAATGGACCAACAGATTACTTGTACTATTTTTCCTTTCACTTTTGATTTTTCCTCTTAGAACGAAATTTTATTTAGTACTCAAGAAAATGCATCGAGGCCAATTTTTCTAATTTCAATCAATGGACCAACAGATTACTTGTACTATTTTTCACTTCTGATTGTTTCTCTTGGAACGAAAATTTATTTACAGCACAAGAAAATGCATCGTGAAATTTTTCTAATTTCAATGAATGGACCAATAGAGTACTTTTACTATTTTTCTTTCCACTTCTGATTGTTTCTCTTGGAACGAAAATTTATTTGCAGCACAAGAAAATGCATCGTGAAATTTTTATAATTTCAATCAATGGACCAATTACTTTTACTATTTTTCCTTCCACTTCTGATTGTTTATCTTAGAACGAAAATTTATTCCACAGTACGGAAAAATGCATCGAGCCAGTTTTCCTAATGTCAGTGCATCACCCTCGAGGGAAAAGTCGTTCGATACGTAATGGAGAACGATTTTCAAATTACCTGCGAGTGGGCGGAGAACGAGCAAGACAAATTGCACGAGCATGCAGAGATGTTTTTCTTTTCTACCTTTTACCAAGCAAAAGAGGGAAAATGTAAAGAGAAATGCCATCTGCGATCGGTCACGTGGGTGCATTTCACGTGAGTGTAAAAAGCATTTGTCTCGCAATATGACAATGCGTGACCCTTGACCTCAAACGATTATACCACACGTGGGTTGAATAAGAGAATGAAACTACAGAATTTTTTTCAAATTTATCAAATCGTCTTTCCTCTTCTCTTCTTCGGAATTTTTTCTTTTTTTTTGCCAAGGAAACCTTAGCAAGTGGACAATACTTTGTAAAGTACAAAGAAAAAGAAAGAAAAAAACAATGTGCTTGGAAGAAGAATTATAATTTTTCTCATTCACAATCATGAATAAAACAAAATTCGTTTCTGTTTATAAAAAGAGCTCCAGCAAGTGGACGATATTTCATAAAACAATAATAATAATAAAAAAGAAAACAATGTGCTTGGAAGAAGAATCATAATTTTCCAATTCACAATCATGAATAAAACAAAATTCGTTTCTGTTTATAAAAAGAACTCCAGCAAGTGAACGATATTTTATAAAACAATAATAATAATAAAAAAGAAAACAATGTGCTTGGAAGAAGAATCATAATTTTCCAATTCACAAGCATGAATAAAACAAAATTCGTTTCTGTTTATAAAAAGAACTCCAGCAAGTGGACGATATTTCATAAAATAATAATAATAAAAAAAAGAAACAATGTGCTTGGAAGAAGAATCATAATTTTCCAATTCACAATCATGAATAAAACAAAATTCGTTTCTGTTTATAAAAAGAGCTCCAGCAAGTGGACGATATTTCATAAAACAATAATAATAAAAAAAATAAAACAATGTGCTTGGAAGAAGAATCATAATTTTCCAATTCACAATCATGAATAAAACAAAATTCGTTTCTGTTTATAAAAAGAACTCCAGAAAGTGGACGATATTTCATAAAACAATAATAATAAAAAAAATAAAACAATGTGCTTGGAAGAAGAATCATAATTTTCCAATTCACAAGCATGAATAAAACAAAATTCGTTTCTGTTTATAAAAAGAACTCTAACGAGTGGACAATATTTCATAAAATTACGAAATCTTCCTTTTTCATCAAAGAAGCATCGAACAGACGAACAATACCTTACAAAATAAAAAAGAAAAAAAGAAAAAAAGAAACAGCGTGCTCGAAAGAAGAAACGTGGAAGTAATTCTCCCATTTAAATCTCTCGCGCGCATCACGTAACAAAACGAACAGATCTGCTTGGAAGAAAAACCACAACATTCCTATTTACAATTATAAATAAAACAAAATTCGTTTTTTTTTTTTATAAAAAGAACTGTAACGAGTGGACAATCTTTGGACCGTTTATTTCGAAAGTGATGTAAGTCCATTTTTTAAGAAAAATGAGATATGACATAATTTGTGATTAACTTAGTATAAACTTTATATTTACCAGTTAATTTTTTTTTTTTATGGACTTACACCACTTTCAAAATAAACGGTCCATTTCATAAAATTACGAAATCTTCCTTTTTCATCAAAGAAGCATCGAACAGACGAACAATACCTTACAAAATAAAAAAGAAATAATAAAAAAAATAAATAACGTGCTGGAGAGAAAAAATGTGGAAGTAATTCTCCCATTTAAATCTCTCACGCGCATCACGTAGCAAAACGAACAGATTCACTTTCCCTCTCCCTTCGTCCATTTTCATCAAAGAAGCTGGTAGGACACGGCACGCCTCCAGACGGTATTCAAAGTAACGAGTGGACCATATTTTACGATTGCTACAATGGGGAAAGGAAGTGGCTACGCGAACAAGCCTCGTTTCTACTGCTTAATCCCGAAGGGACCAGCGCAGTGGATCCGCGTTGAACGCGTGCTTGCAAAGAGCTCGAACGTCCTCGTGTAGCTCGAGTGTGTGCGTGTGCGTGAGTGGGGACCATGAGGGACGAGGGTGGGCGGTGAGAAGAGGATGAGAAAGGCAGGAAGGTCAATCTTGAGGCGGAAGCGAAAACATACGAGACGCGAGCGCAGGTGGTTAGGACACACGATTTTCCTTTACTCTTTCCATGCGCTTTTCCCGCATTTTCCGATTTTACCATTTACCAACAGAATTTAAATGTTTTCGTGAAGTTTACCATTTACCACGAATTCCATGAATTTTTCCATTTACTAAAAGAGTTTGAGCATTTCTATAAAGGGTTTCCATGTGCTTTTATCATTGCAGTGTTTCTGGATTTTCCAAGTTTCCCAATTTTACCATTTACCAAAAGAATTCGAGCATTTCTATGAAGGGTTTCTATGTGCTTTTATCAATGCAGTGCTTCTGGATTTTCCGAATTTTCCGATATTAACATTTACCAAAAGGATTTTACTGTTTCCATGAATTTTCCCATTTACTACGAATTCCATGAGTTTTCCCATTTACTAAAAGAGTTTGAGCATTTCTATAAAGGGTTTCCATGTGCTTTTATCAATGCAGTGTTTCTGGATTTTTCGAATTTTCCGATTTTAACATTTACCAAAAGGATTTTACTGTTTCCATGAATTTTCCCATTTACCACGAATTCCATGAGTTTTCCCATTTACCAAAAGGGTTTTGCGCATTTCTATGAAGGGTTTCCAAATATGAAGGGTTTTCTATTTATCAAAGGAATTTAATCATTTCGATGAAGGGTTTCCATGCGCTTTTATCAATGCAGGGTTTCTGGATTTTCAAAGTTTCCCGATTTTACCATTTATCAAAAGGATTTTACTGTTTCCATGAATTTTCCCATTTACCAAAAGGATTTGAGCATTTCCATGAAGGTTTGACATGCGCTTTTACCAATGCAGTGTTTGCGGATTTTCCGAATTTTCCGATTTTACCATTTACCAAAAGAATTTGAGTGTTTCCATGAATTTTCCCATTTACCACGAATTCCATAAATTTTTCCATTTACCAAAAGAATTTGAACATTTCTATGAAGGTTTTCTATGTGCTTTTATCATTGCAGTGTTTCTGGATTTTCCGAATTTTCCAATTTTACCATTTACCAAAAGAATTTTACTGTTTCCATGAATTTTCTCATTTACCACGAATTCCATGAGTTTTCCCATTTACCAAAAGAATTTGAGCATTTCCATGAAGGGTTTCCATGCGCTTTTATCAATGCAGTGTTTCTGGATTTTCCGATTTTATCGTTTATCAAAAGAATTTTACTATTTCCAGGAAGTTTTCCATTTACTAAAGGATTTGAGCATTTCCATAAAGGTTTTCCATACATTTTCCTATTTACCAAAAGGATTTGAGCATTTGCATAAAGGTTTTCCATAAATTTTCGAATTTACCAAAAAAAGTTGAGCATTTCCATAAAGGGTTTCCATGCGCTTTTATCAATGCAGGGTTTCTGGATTTTCCAAATTTCCCGATTTTACCATTTATCAAAAGAATTTGACTGTTTCCATGAAGCTTTTCTATGCACTTTTACCAATGCAACGTGAAGAATTGGACTATTTCTTGGAAGTTTCCCATTCACCACGAACGCCATGAATTTTCTCATTTACCAAAAGAATTTAATCATTTCCATGAAGTTTCTCTATATACTTTTACCAATGCACTGCTTCTAGATTTTTCAAATTTCCCAATTTCCCAATTTACCAAAGAGATTTAACCATAAACCGGAATATTACTGTTAATATTATCATTACCATATTATTATTAACAAGCTATCATTGATTTTTCCTCAGTTTTCCATTTAGAAAAAAAAATATATCCATACACGTTTACATCATTCTCTTACATTATAAAAATCCCTAGGATCCTTCCATCAAATAATCAACGTTAAAGCACAACCTCGATAAAAATTCGACCAATAAATCTACAGTTGTCGCGATAAAAATCACTCTCAATTTTCTTTCGCTTTTCATTCTCATGAGACTTTCTTCTCGTCGATTCATTCACGATAGAAGAAAATTTCGCTCGTGCAAAAGGGAAACACTGATCGTGCGCCCAATTAATTTCACGATTACCGGCCTCGGAAAATATTGAAAGCAGGTGGGTGTACACCCACGCCACGGCGTTCTCCTTTTTGTGAAATTCTGTTTGACTTCGTATTGATATTTTCATATCGTCGATTCAGCGGAACGTTCGCGCACCAGTTTCCATTCGTTCTCACAGTTGTGCGAGCCAGAGGCGGTAAAAGTGAACTCACAATTTCCGTTCTGTTTCTCGAATTTTCGAGCGCGTGGAAAAAATGTAAAACGATATTGTGTAACAGAGAGAAGAGAGAGAGAGAGAGAGAGAGAGAGAGAGAGAGAGAGAGAGAGAAGTGAGCACTATTCTTGAAACGTCCAATCGAAAAATAATTCTCATGTTGCATTTAACAGTTTTTTTTTCTTCGTCGAAACCATAAACACTTTTCTTTTTTTTTGTAATAAAAAAGAGACTGTTCAAAGGTCTTTAAGATAGAGACATTTCTATCTGTCTTTTTCTTAATAATAAACGAGAATAATTTTTGTTGAGAAAGTAATTACGAATAAATCTGTAATTACAGTGGCTGGAAAAAAGAATTTCTTGCTTCTATCATAACCCAGAAAAATTATATTTAAAAGTAACACGAAAATATTATCATATTCGATAAACATTCGAGCAATTTTCTTGCGTACACTGAAAAAATTGTGTTCTCATCTTAAGAGTTTACTACTTAATTATAGAATATTTCTTACTGAAATAAGCAACACGAGGATCTTCTTAATTTAAGAGTAGAATGCTCTAAACAGATTCCTCTAATTAAATATCCTTAACAAGATATTTTTACCAGGCTATGTTAAGAATATCTGATAAGAATATCTGTTAAGAATATTTGATTAGAGAAATCTGTTTAAAACATTCTACTCTTAAATTAAGAAGATCCTCTTGTTGCTTATTTTAGTAGGAAATATTCTAAACTTAAGTGCTAAATTCTTAAGATAATAATACAGTTTTTTCAGTGTATCTGTTAAGAATATCTATTAAGATGAATTATTAAGTTTGTATTTTAAGAATACAATTTTTTCAGTGCAGTAATAGAAATACATATGCATTGCCATTTTCTCTCGTGACTAGATTTCTCAACCAATTACGATTTCAAGATATGGATCATGTAATTTTCGACAATATAAAGAACGAAGCATTTCATTAAGAGTTTTCTTTCCAATAATTATATACGAAATATATCCATAGAAATTTTTTACCAGGCTATGTTAAGAATATCTGATAAGAATATCCTGTTAAGGATACTTGATTTGAGCAATCTGTTTAGAACATTCTACTCTTAAATTGAGAAGATCCTCTTGTTGCTCATTTTAGTAAGAAATATTCTAAACTTAAGTGGCAAATTCTTAAGATAAGAATACAATTTTTTCAGTGTATACTTGAATTGAGGTATTTAAGAGTTTGCATTGTTTATTTATAATTCTTCCAAACTGGTTTGTCTTAATCAGATAATATCAAAGAATATCTGATAAGAATACCTGTTAAGAATATTTGATTAGAGCAATCTGTTTAGAACATTCTACTCTTGAATTAAGAAGATCCTCGTGTTGTTTATTTTAGTAAGAAATATTCTAAACTTAAGTGGCAAATTCTTAAGATAAGAATACAATTTTTTCAGTGTATACTTGAATTGAGATATTTAAGGGTTTGCATTGTTTATTTATAATTCTTCCAAACTGGTTTGTCTTAATCAGATAATATCAAAGAATATCTGATAAAAATACCTGTTAAGAATATTTGATTAGAGCAATCTGTTTAGAACATTCTACTCTTAAATTAAGAAGATCCTCTTGTTGCTTATTTTAGTAGGAAATATTCTAAACTTAAGTGGCAAATTCTTAAGATAATAATACAGTTTTTTCAGTGTAAGAACGTATTCTCAATTTAAGAATATATTCCAAAAACCGTCATATCGACAAGAAAATATTCTTATCTATTAAGAATATCTATTAAGATTAATTATTAAGTTTGTATTTTAAGAATACAATTTTTTCAGTGTATAATTAACGAAGAAGAATTTCATTGAATATCACTGCATTGGGAGTAAATTTCAAGCGAAACAATTAGAGCTGGAAGACCACAGTGTCAATAAAAAAAAGAAAGACGAAATATCCACGTTATCGAGGCATAAAAATGTCAAGATCCGATATAATCCCTGCTCGTATCACCGATTGGAAAAAAAAAGAATCATATTTATCCCAGATTTAACGGAGATCGATTTCGAAAAATCCGACGATATTTTCCGCACGAAGAGCAACTCTCCACACGCTTTAACGCCGAGTATCGTGGAAAATTTGAATATTCCAAAAATTTTAGCTTCTCACTGATCCTTTCATCCCTCGTGGCGCGTGCCACGTTGTTCGACTGAGAGTCATTTTTATTCTTTCGTTTTTTTTTCATTTTTTCGTCCACTCTAGTGTGTGTACCTTTATACATTCTCCAAAACGAAGAAGGAGATTTTCAACGACAACAACAACAACGACACAGAAAAAAGAATTTCCAATGCACGACAACAAACTGTGCTTACTTTGCAAAAATTCCTTCCGAGATTCTCTCCTCTTCTCTCTTCGAAGCCAACGAACGAATGCACTTCACGTGAAGAATGGAAAATAAATGTCCTCTTATTGTTAGAAACTTTCTTGTCGGTTCTTCTTACGATGATTATTTGATTGTTTCTTTTTTCTGGCTTGTCTTCTCTCTCCACTTTTCTTCCTCTATTCTTCTTGAAAAGATGCAAAGAAACTGAATCCGTGCACTTTGTCGGAGAGGAAAGGAATGATTCATGCGAGGAGAAATCGCGACACCGGAAATAAAGAGGAACCGGAAGTATCGAGTATCGAGAAACTGTAGAAGAGAGAATTTATTTCGTTTCTAAGTCGACGTATCCGAAAAAGAAGCACTAGGAAGTGAAGAAGAACCGGAAGTTCTTAGATTCGATAAACCGGAAGAGAAGGAAAATTCCTCTTTTAATTCTAGGAGCTAAAGAGGAACCGGAAGTCTCAGATTTTAGAGGAGTAATTTTTATTTGTCTCACCGGAAGTCGTTAGGAAATAATCGAGAGAAAAAAAACAAGCTCTGAAGCACCGGAAGTGGAATGGAACCGGAAGTCTCGTATTTCACCGACGTAAATTCTTCGTTTCTTCTCCTCGTTTCAAGCAAATACGTCTTGATTAAATTTCGAAAAACCGGAAGTGCCGGAAGTGAAACGGTACCGGAAGTCTCGAGAATTTTGCACTAAAACTCAACCAAAAAAAGCTCTCTTCCTTTTCTTCTCACTCGTGCTAAATTCACCTTGTGTAAATTTATCGAAAAAAAAAACCGGAAGTCTCGAAAATTGCACTGAACAGAAGAGAAATCCTTCACATTCAAACATTATCCTCCGAAAATAAATTCCAATCACCGGAAGTGAAAACAAAAAATCTTGCAATCGCCGGAAGTGAAAGCAAAAAATCTTCCAATCACCGGAAGTAAAACGGTACCGGAAGTCTCGAGAATTTTGCACTAAAACTCAACCAAAAAAGGCTCTCTTCCTTTTCTTCTCACTCATGCTAAATTCACCTTATCTAAATTTATAGAAAAAAAAACCGGAAATCTCGAAAATTACACAGAACTTCAAAAAAATCCTCCAAATTCAAACATTACACTTCAAAAATAAATTCCAATCACCGGAAGTGAAAACAAAAAAATCTTCCAAATCACCGGAAGTGACACGGTACCGGAAGTCTCGAGAATTTCGCACTAAAACTGAACGAAAAAAAGCTCTCTTCCTTTTCTTCTCACTCGTGCCAAATTCACCTTACCTAAATTTATCGAAAAAAAAACAAACCGGAAGTCTCGAAAATTTCACTGAACCTCAGAAAAATCGTCCAAATTCAAACATTACACCTCAAAAATAAATTCCAATCACCGGAAGTAAAAACAAAAAAATCTTCCAAATCACCGGAAGTAAAACGGTACCGGAAGTCCCAAGAATTACACACTAAAACTCAACCAAAAAAAGCTCTCTTCCTCATCTTCTCGCTCCTGCCAAATTCACCTTACCTAAATCCACCAAAACAAAAAAAAAAAGAAACCGGAAGTCTCAAAAATATCGCATCGAATCCAAGAAAAATTCTCCAAATTCAAATACACCACTGCCAAAATAAAGTTCTCCAATCGTTCGAAAGTCTCGAGAATTCAAAGTCCAGAAAAAAAAAACAAAAAAAAAACCGAAATTCCTTTCTCATTTTCTCACCGAACCGACAAATTCGCCCTAACAAAAATCACCTGTCCAGAGAGAAGAAGAAGTCACGAAGGTGCGTAGGTACCGGAAGTCGCGTTGCAAAGTAGGGAGGGAAAAAAAAAAAAAAATTCGCAAGTCGCGAATTTTGGAAAAGCGACGATTGTCGTCGAGAGTGAGAAAAATTCTTGGCTTCCTGGTCTTCGTGGTCTTCCTCGGATTCGTGGCAGATCGCGGTAACGGGATGATTGGCTGGGATATCCCGCGGGATATCCCCGGGCCAAGCGAGGAAGAATCGGCCTGGACGCGTCGCGAGTGACGAGCGCACTGAAGATCCGGGAGTCCCGCACGACTGCAGCCGCATGCGCAGTGGACATTTCTCTCACTCTCTCTCTCACTCTCTCACTCTCTCTGTGTCACTCTTTCTCTCTCTGTCGGTCTCTCTTACACTCACTCTCTTTCTCTCTCTCCTTCTCGCTTTACCTGTGTCACTCTTTCTCTCTCTATCTGCTTCTCTTACACTCACTCACTTTCTGTCTCTCTTACACTCACTCTCTTTCACTCTCTCTCTCTCTCTCTCTCTCTCTCTCTCTCTCTCTCTCTCTCTCTCTCTATCTCTGTCTGCTTCTCTTACACTCACTCACTTTCTCTCTCTCTCTCTCTCTCTCTCTCTCTCTCTCTCTGTGTGTCTGCTTCTCTTACACTCACTCACTTTCTGTCTCTCTTACACTCACTCTCTTTCACATACTCACTCTCTCTCTCTCTGTCTCTGTTTCTCTTATACTCACTCTCTTACACTCACTCTCTCACTCTCACGCACACACACTCTCTTTCTCTCCCTTACACTCACTCTCTCTCATACACTCTCTCTCTCACAGACACTCACTCACTCTCTTCTGGTTTCTCTTTCTCACGCGCGTGCGCGCTGTCTTTCTCTCTAACTTTCTCTATCCCTGCCTCTCTCGGTTTCTCTTTCTTACGCGCACACGCTCTCTCTCTCTCTCTCTGTGTGTGTTTCTCTATCTCTGTCTGTCTCATTTGCCATCCTCCTTCTTTACAGACACGCAGTGCTCGTACTGTGAGCGGGCGGCATTAATAGCGTTTCTCGGATAAGTTCACAGGGCTTTAAGGGTATGTAGAATGCAGACCTCTTTTTTTTTTTTAGCTTTCACGAATTAATTATGCGGCTGTCTGTAAGCGAATGGATATTTATTTTGTGTGTGTGTGTGTTCGAGACAAATGATTTTTGAGAACCTAAGAGCACAATTCTTTTCCAAGTGTATTATTAATTAATAATCGATTTCGATTGTTCTCTCGTTTAATTCTTGTTCGAAAAGAATTTTTGCAGTATAAAATTTGAGCCTTCTACGTAATAAGGAATTAATTCGACCGTTTATTTTGAAAGTGACGTACGTGCATTTTTAAAAACGTACTAAATAGTCATAAATAAAAAGTTTACACTGAATCAATCACAAATTATGTACTATCTTATTTTTTTGTTTTAAATGGATTTACACCGCTTTTAAAATAAACGTTCTTATTAACGAATAAGTAATTTCCATCTAAAATAATAAAGAACGAAGTCTAATAAAATTCTCCAAATCGAATAACAAACGACTGAAATAAGAAAATAACCAACAACTCAATTACATAAATAATCGAGTAAACGATTCATTTATTCTCCTTGTTTGAGTCAAATTTTTCAACAATAAAAATCCTACCTTCTAATAACCAATTAATTAACAACAATCAATATCCATCTAAAATAATAAAGAACAAAATCTAATAAAATTCACCAACTGAATAATAAACAACTGAAATCAGAAAATAACCAACAACTCAATTACATAAATAATCGAGTAAACGATCCATTCATTCTCCTTGTTCGAGTCAAATTTTTCCACAATAAAAATCCAACCTTCTACATAATAACCAATTAATTAATAACAAGCAATATCCATCTGAAATAATAAAAAAACAAAATCTAATAAAATTCTCCAAATCAAATAACAAAGCACTGAAATAAGAAAATATTCAAGAACTCAATTACATAAATAATCGTGTAACGATCCATTTGTTCGTTTCAATAAAATTCTCTGGAATAAATAATGTCCAACGTTGACTTCACCCACACGCTCTTTACCATTCGCATCACGTGTGTAGGAAGAGGAAGAGGAAGAGAAAGAGAAAGGACGAGAGATCAACTCTCTCTCACTCTCTCCTCGTAGTTGTTGCTGGTGGGTGTAGGTACGAGTGCTTCCTCCACCATTCCAGTGGACGCGCGTGCTCTCCTTTGCCCTTTCGAGAGAATTCACCGAAATATCGGCAGGGACTTACAGTCTACGTGGGTAGAAAGTGGCGAGATGTTAACGTGAAATTCTCATACGTCTACCAGCGGTCTCGTGGAAAATCATTGTTAATCGTTATTGTCTCTTTGCAAAAGAAATATAGTCTAAGAGTTTATTTCTATTTTCTTTTTCTTTTTTTTTTTTGTTCATACGTCTGCCAGCAGTCTCGTGGAAAATCATTGTTAATCATTATTGTCTCTTTGCACAAGAAATATAGTCTAAGACCTTATTTCTATTGTAAATATTATACCATATTTACAATATATATATTATTACAAATATAGTCTAAGAGTTTATTTCTATTTTCTTTTTCTTTTTTTTTTGTTCATACGTCTACCAGCGGTCTCGTGGAAAATCATTGTTAATCATTATTGTCTCTTTGCAAAAGAAATATAGTCTAAGAGTCTATTTTAGATTATTACAAATATAGGCTAAGAGTCTATTTTATATTATTACAAATAGAGTCTAAGAGTTTATTTCTATTTTCTTTTCTTTGCTTCTTTTATTCATGCGTCTACCTGCAGTCTCGTGCAAAATCATTGTTAACGATAATTCTCTTGCAAAACAAATATAGTCTGAGACTTTATTTCTATTTCTATTTTCTTTTTCTTTTTTTTGTTCATACGTCTACCAGCAGTCTCGTGGAAAATCATTGTTAATCATTATTGTCTCTTTGCAAAAGAAATATAGTCTAAGAGTTTATTTCTATTTTCTTTTTTCTTCTTTTGTTCATTCATCTACCTGCAGTCTCGTGCAAAATCATCGTTAACGATAATTCTCTTGCAAAAGAGACGTAGTCTAAGACTTTATTTTTCTCTTCTTTTTCTTCCATGTCTGAATTTACAAATCGTGTTCTATTTTGTTTTGTGTTTTCTTTCTTTTCTCATACGAATCGCAAGATCAGTTTGGAATTTTCCTGATAAAGAATAAGATAAATCTGTCATACCACTGATTTCTCTTTGGGTGGAAAATAGAAAATGATAACGTGGAAAATTTTTTTGAAAATAAATTTTTAACTGAAATCCTATCAAGAAGAATTTGCACACCTCAGAAATTTTTCCATAGAAGAAATATGTATAAATTTACTAAATACTTGAGAAGAGAGTTCCGTTGTTGTTGTTTTTTTAACTGATAAACAATAAGATAAATCTGTCATACAACTAATTTCTTTTGGGGTGTAAACAAAAATTATAAAATGGATAAATTTTTTGAAAAGAAATTTTTCTACTAAGATCCTACCAAGAAGAATTTGCACACCTCAGAAATTCTCCATAGAAAAGATATGCATTAATTTACTACTTGAGAATAGAGCTTCCAATGCTTTTTTCTGTTGTCGTTCTTTTTTTAATAATCAAACTCAATGTAACTTTCTACGAAAAATCGTACCTTTAACACAGTGAGAATGAAATGGGATTAAATTCCCAGTGTGGACTAACCTTGATGTCAAAATGTCTTTTTCTCCTTTTTCCTTTTTTTTTTTTATTCTTACTCGTGAAACGAGTTTCGACGCTGAGACTCTGACCTTTTCCAAAATTATCACCACGTTTCTTTAAGCTGTAAAAATACAGAGAGAGAGAGAAAGAGAAAGAGAGAGAGAGAGAGAAAATCCACAGAAGAAAAATAAAATAAAGAGAGACAGAGAGAAAAAAAAATAAAAACGACAGGACGATATTATTTGAGCTGCACGCATGAACCTAACTCGATCTTCGCGTGTTTCTCCTCAGGTTTTGCTTCTGGTTCACCTCGTCCTGCGGTGATTCTTTCGAGAGGAGGGTTCGAGTTAATGGGGCGTGGAGAATTACATTGTGTACGAGCGGTTTATTTTGATAGTAACGTAAATTCACCTCCACAAGGACCCAATGTTACTATGCCACGCATCGTGTATTTATTTATTTGTTTATTTATTTTGTTGTTGTTGTTGTGACTCGTAAGAAGAGACCTCCACGAATTATTTGAAGTTATTAAAAGTCGTTTAATCGAAACACGTAGTTGTGGATTGGATTTTGACGATGTTTACTCAATGAGAGATTGTTTTATAAATTTTTTTGCATATGTGAACAATTGTGGTTAATGTAACAAAGGTAATGTGAATAAAAAGAAACAAATTTTGACGACGTTTTTTTTTAATGAGAGATTATTCTGTAGATTGTTTGCATAAGTAAATAATTACATGTGTAAACAATTATGGGAGTATAATAAGATCAAGGTGGATACAAATATTTGGAATTCGTTTACGTAGTAAAGATAAGAATGAAGTTGGTAATGGAGAATAAATATTTTTATTGTGCTTTTGATCATTGTCTCATTTACTTTGTGGAATTTTCTTTGTTCGAGCCTTTGTGAGTGTGGTGAAAAAAAATACATGGTAAACCTAGTGGAGTCTGATGAGCACGTTTACAAAATTGCAAATAAATATTTGTATATATTATTTAAATATTAATTATTGAAGTTAAAATTGTTGAAAATTATTTTAAAAAATTGTCGATTCTTTGAGACCCCAACAGATTCACGTTCACAAAATTGCAAATAAATATTTGTATATATTATTTAAATATTAATTATTGAAGTTAAAATTGTTGAAAATTATTTTAAAAAATTGTCGATTCTTTGAGACCCCAACAGATTCACGTTCATAAAATTGCAAATAAATACTTCAATATATTATTTAAAGATTAATTATTGAAGTTAAAATTGTTAAAAATTATTTGAAAAATTTGTCAGGCCTTTGAGACACCAACAGCCTTAAATTCACAAAATTGCAAATAAATACTTGTATATATTATTTAAAGATTAATTATTGAAGTTAAAATTGTTGAAAATTATTTAAAAAATTTGTCGACCCCGAAAGACTCATGGATGGTTAACAATAAATTGGTTCTTTGTTTTATTCTTTATATTTATATCATTCCGGACAGGATATTATTATTTTATTGAAAAAGTGGATCACCAAACAGATTCATAGAGACGAAAAATATTGTTTTATTCTCAGGTTGTAAAACAGAGAGAAATCTCACCGGTGGCATTGTGACACGCGCGACAATATTGCTGCAACTTGTCCAAATTTTGCATGGCAATGTCCAGAGGGTCTGTTTACTCTGAAAATAGTGGCATTCTCGCGCTGTTTACATGCTCAGTGATAGCACCCACTACGTGCCACGTAGTACGTACGACTCTATTTGACGATGGAGATAAGGGACGAGTAGTACTAATAGTGAGATTAACAATGTTATTTTGTAAAAGTTTTTGCAAAAAATTAGGTATAACCATATGGAGAGTTTTATCAAAGATAAATTAGAATTATTTTAAAGGCGTGATAAAGTTACAATGGTTATCTAACCATTATATCTATCAATTATATCTATAATGTGCAAGTAAATGTAATGATGTAATAATCAATTGTTCATTAATGTTTTTTGTAAAAGTTCTTGCAAAAAATGAGATATAACCATATGGAGAGTTTTATCAAGGATAAATTAGAATTATTTTAAAGGCGTGATAAAGTTACAATGGTTAGATATAATGTGCACATAAATATAATGATGTAATAATCAATTGTTCATTAATGTTTTTTGTAGAAGTTTTTGCAAAAAATTAGGTATAACCATATGGAGAGTTTTATCAAGGATAAATTAGAATTGTTTTAAAGGCGTGATAAAGTTACAATGGTTAGATATAATGTGCAAATAAATATAATGATGTAATAATCAATTGTTCATTAATGTTTTTTGTAGAAGTTTTCGCAAAAAATGAGATATAACCATATGGAGAGTTTTATCAAGGATAAATTAAAATTGTTTTAAAGGCGTGATAAAGTTACAATGGTTAGATATAATGTGCAAATAAATGTAATGATGTAATAATCAATTGTTCATTAATGTTTTTTGTAGAAGTTTTCGCAAAAAATGAGATATAACCATATGGAGAGTTTTATCAAGGATAAATTAAAATTGTTTTAAAGGCGTGATAAAGTTACAATGGTTAGATATAATGTGCAAATAAATGTAATGACGTAATCATTAATTATTGATTAATATTCTTTGTAAAAGTTTTTCAAAAAATTAGAAACAACCACATGGAGTGCTTTTGTTATTTTATAAAAGTTTAACTAACAATAAGTAGGACACTTTAACTAAGACAATAAATAATAATTTATTTAAATAACTCGTAGAAACCGAAGAGAACACAATCTTCTCTACCAAAAATAAAAACCTCCGAACCCTTTAAAAACAATTTCTAAGAAACTCAATTTCCGAAAAGAAAGGAACTCCAACAAAGAAGGTACCCCATTTCAACTTTTTCCACAAATTCTCTCACCTTCTCTTCTCCGAAAGAATCGACGAAAATTCCACGAAAAGCAAAATTCCAACAAAGGAAACGCCCGTGTTTCAAGAATCTTTCTTTTTTTTTTTACAAATTCTTTCTCCTTTTCTGCTCAAAAAAAAAAAGAAAAAATACCCAAAAGAAAAAATATAAAAAAAACCACCTCAAAAAATCCTCCACAAAGCAAATCCCTTCTCTTTCGCAATTCGACTCGAAATTCACCCTTTCACCGTGCAGGCAATACAATCTCGAGAAACGACGCGCGAGCTTTCGATTCCAACTGACATTTGGAGAATGCACTCGCGAAATATCTTGCCAAGATTTATTTACACGTTCTACCCCGTGGAGCCAGACGTGAGAATCGACGTGGCGCCAGTTCACGACTTCTCGTCTTCGTTAGAATTGTTCTCGCAAAATTTCACCGACCACTCTCTCATCGACGAGAATTGGCCGGAAGTCAAGAAGCATCCACTTTACCAAGGACGATCCCCGTAAGATTTCTGCGAAGCTCGTAGAATTTTCCCAAAACTCGAAAATTCGCTCTATCAAATTTTGCTCGTGCGTAAAAGAAAAAAAAAAAAATGAAAAATGAACAAGAAAATAAAAATGAGAAAAAAGGGTGGTGAAGAGAGAAGTACGTGGAGGAAATAAATTGGAATCGTGCGTAAAGGAAAAAAGAACAAGAAAAATGAAAATGAAAATGAAAATGAAAAAGAAAATGAAAATGAAAAAATGGGGTGGTGAAGAGAGAAGTACGTGGAGGAAATAAATTGGAATCGTGCGTAAAGGAAAAAAACAGAAAAATGAAAAATGAAAATGAAAATGAAAAAGAAAAAGAAAATGAAAATGAAAAAGAAAATGAAAATGAAAAAAGGAGGTGGTGAAAAGAGGAGCTCATGGAGGAAATAAATTGGAATCGTGCATAAATAAAAAGAATGAAAAATGAAAATGGAAAATGAAAATGAAAAGAGAAGAGAGAAATTCGCGTAGAAAATAATTTGTCACGTGACAATAAGGGCGGAGACGTCTGGTCTGGAGAATTTTGGTCGATTCTCGACTCCATCGCGAATTAGGAGATGCCGTGCGTGGAACCGGAAGACCATAAAAGCGGAAGTAGCGTTGGAATGTCAGTGGGTCAATCGTGGAGAGAAATTGTCATGGTGACGGGTTATCGCGTAGGACGCGCGTCAGAGAGAGATTGTTTTTCGAGTTTTGAAACGAATTTTGATTTTGGCTTCGAATAGATCTTTTTTTGGTTTTCGAGTAATTCTCTTTTTGGCTTCTGAAGGATTGTTTTTCGGTTTTTGAAACGAATTTTGGTTTTCGCTTCGAATAGATCTTTTTTTGGTCTTGAAGTAATTCTCTTTTTGGCTACTAAACAATTGTTTTTGGTTTTTGAAATGAATTTTGATTTTGGCTTCGAATAGATCTTTTTTTGGTTTTCGAGTAATTCTACTTTTGGCTTCTGAAGGATTGTTTTTGGTTTTTGAAACGAATTTTGATTTTGGCTTCTAAACGATTGTTCTTGGTTTTGAAATGAATTTTGATTTTGGCTTCTAAACGATTGTTCTTGGTTTTGAAACGAATTTTGATTTTGGCTTCTAAACGATTGTTCTTGGTTTTGAAACGAATTTTGATTTTGGCCTTCTAAACGATTGTTCTTAGTTTTAAAATGAATTTTCATCCTTCATCAAGTTTAAACACTCATTGCTAACCACGCTATAAGTTACGTAAAATTTTATTTAAGCGCAGATTGGAACCATTCGATCAAAAGTTTCGAATTTTCGAAACTCTTGATGAAAACTGTACCGACAAATAAGCTCATGGTGTTTCTGCAAACACGTTTTGTCTACTGGGTATACCTAGCTTCAGAATGATAAAGTCTGGCCTAATATAAAGTATCCAAGGGTGATAAAGCATCAGACAACTACCCTCGGCCGAGAATGTCTCAGTCTCGTGGGACACCGACTCTTTGCTTACTATCTCCATTCTCTCTCTCTCTCTCTCTCTCTCTCTCTCTCTCTCTCTCTCTGTCTCTCGTACACACACACTCTCTCTCTCATTCCTTCTGTCTCTCCTTTTCTCTCTCTCTCATTCATTCTCTCTCTCTCTCTCTCTCTCTCTCTCTCTCTCTCTCTCTCTCTCTCTCTCTCTCTCTCTCTCTCTCTCTCTCTCTCTCTCTCAGTCTGTCTTTCTCTCTCTTTCTACTCCTTGCTCTCTGTCTTTCTCTCTCTCTCTCTCTCTCTCTCTCTCTCTCTCTCTCTCTCTGCCTGTGTCTCGTACACACACTCTCTCTCTCATTCATTCTATCTCTCCTTCTCTCTCTCTCTCATTCATTCTCTCTCTCTCTCTCTCTCTGTCTGTCTCTCGTACACTCTCACTCACTCACTCTCTCTCTCTCATTCATTCTCTCTCTCTTTCTCTACTTGCCACAAGCACAACCCCAACCACTCTACTATCTAGTGCAAAACTCCAATTTCTCTTCCACGTGCACCTCTTATTGTTAGTCGCAGGCTGTTCCAACGAACGGTTTTGGTCATATTAATAATAATATTGTAGGCAAGCATTAATCCTCTAAATGCTGTGTTGAGATATAGGATGGCTATTCCCTGGTGTGCGCTTCGCTAAAGCAAAATGTCTAACTACCTCGTGGAATATGTGTTTGTTAATGTTTCAGTTTCACTCTCTCTCTCTCTTTCTCTCTGTGTTCATTGGAAGTGGAAGTGAAAGAATCGTTAAAGCAAAGTATTTAATTACATTGTAGAATACGTGATTGTTAATTTTTCAGTTTCTCTCTCTCTTTCTCTCGTTCGCTCTTAAATTTTGGTTTTATAAACTAGACACAGAACTAATTATTTGTTTTCTTATTGACTGTTAATTCTGATGCTCTGAAGAAACCACGAGTCTTAGAATATAATAAAATATCGTCATCATCTCTTTCTTTTCACTGGAAATGGACGTAAAGCGTGGTAAAGTCCATGAAACGCGCGACAACGTGGCAATCGTTTATCGTTAATTGTTAATTATTACAGACCAAGGGCCCTTTGTGATTTGGTTACTGTCAGTGGTCGTGGTTTTAACTGCGATTAGAGAGACTCCCCCAGGCATTTTGGAATCAAATGCAAAAGGTCAATAATGCACGTGGAATGGAAATGTAGAATTTTGTTATCTCACAATTAAGAAGCTTATTAATTTACGACAAATAATTATGTAGAATAATAATAAACGTAATTAAATAAAATTAGGCACTTTGAAATCAAATTCAAAAGTTCAACAATGCACGTGAAATGGAAACATATGTATAATTTTGTTGTGTCTCACAATTAAGAAGCATATTATTAATTCGCAACAATAATTATGTAGAATAATAATAAATGTAATTAAATAAAATTAGGCACTTTGAAATCAAATTCAAAAGTTCAATAATGCACGTGAAATGGAAACATATAATTTTGTTGTGTCTCACAATTAAGAAGCATATTATTAATTTGCAACAATAATTATGTAGAATAATAATAAATGTAATTAAATAAAATGAGTCAGTTTGAAATCAAATGCAAAAGTTCAATAATGCACGTGGAATGGAAATGTACAATTTTGTTGTGTCTCACAGAAGCATATTAATTTACGACAATAATTATGTAGAATAATAATAAATGTAATGAAATCAAATCATACACTTTGGAATCAAATTCAAAAGTTCAACAATGCACGTGAAATGGAAACATATAATTTTGTTGTCTCACAATTAAGAAGCATATTAATTTGCAACAATAATTATATAGAATAAATAAAAATGAATGTAATGAAATAAAATCATACACTTTGGAATCAAATTCAAAAGTTCAATAATGCGCGTGAAATGGAAACATATAATTTTGTTGTGTCTCACAATTAAGAAGCATATTAATTCGCAACAATAATTATGTATTATAGAATAATAATAAATGTAATAAAATCAAATCATACACTTTGGAATCAAATTCAAAAATCCAATAATGTACGTGGAATGGAAACATACAATTTTGTTGTCTCACAATTAAGAAGCATATTAATTCGCAACAATAATTATATAGAATAATAATAAACAGAATGAAATAATAAAATCAAGCATCTTTAGTGGACAACAGAAAAATCATCATGCACCCTTGTAATCTGTAATTAATGAATTAATTATTGTAATTCATTATCCTATTGATCGATTTCTTCCAATTAAGAAATTAAATTACACTACGATTCACGTTTAATGGAACCCATTGTAAAATTCTATTCTGTGCTCTCTGAAACACGTGGAACAAGTATGCAAATGCTCTTTTTTCTTGATCCACTCCGGAGTGCTTCTCGGCAGTGTGGAAAGGAAGGCGAGAACATTTCTATTACCATAACACAACATATAAATAAATTCAACGGGAGCTTAGGCGGAGAATCCTCAGTTGCGCGTTCTCCTAACGAAAAGGAAATAAATACGCTCCATTCCAAGCGTCGAGAGATTTAAATAAGGATTATCATCGAAATCCTCTTACACTCGAGACTTCTATAAGAGACGAAACTGCGGATAGGAATTCGAGGGAGCGCTCTGTGCTTGCTTAACTTTAAATTGCGTCTCCAATGTTGTGAAGTAACAAAGAAAAAAAATCTTCTTTTGTCTTCTAAGCAATAATTGAGAATTATGAGAATTAATAAAAATAAGAGATGTGAGGTGTGATGAACTTTTGATTGTTGATTGTGAGACAATTGTATTTTTAATTGTAATTATGAGCTACCTATAGAGAATTTTAATGTTAATAATTATGATAACAAAATTTTTGAAATGCGTCTTCAATGTTGTGAAGTAACAAAGAAAAAAAATCTTCTTTTGTCTTCTAAACAATAATTGAGAATTATGAGAATTAATAAAAATAAGAGATGTGAGGTGTGATGAACTTTTGATTGTTGATTGTGAGACAATTGTATTTTTAATTGTAATTATGAGCTACCTACAGAGAATTTTAATGTTAATAATTATGATAAAAAAATGTTTGAAATGCGTCTCTAATGTTGTGAAGTAACAAAGAAAAAAAATCTCCTGTCTTCCAAGTAATAATTGAGAATTATGAGAATTAATAAAAATAAGAGATGTGAGGTGTGATGAACTTTTGATTGTTGATTGTGAGACAATTGTATTTTTAATTGTAATTATGAGCTACCTATAGAGAATTTTAATGTTAATAATTATGATAACCAAAATTTTTGAATTGCGTCTTCAATGTTGTGAGATAACAAAGAAAAGAATCTTCTTTTGTCTGCCAAGCAATAATTGAGAATTATGGTTAATAAAAGTGAGAGATGTGAGGTGTGATGAATTATTGATCGTCGATTGTGAGAAAATTGTATTTTTAATTGCAATTATCAACTAAAGAGAATTATAATGTTAATAATTATGATAGAAAAATGTGAATTTAAATGTTAACTTAAATTTTTGTTTAATTGTAACTATCAACTATAGAGAATTTTAATATTAATAATCACGATAGAAAAACGTCTAAATTGCGTCTCTAATGTTGTGAAGTAACAAAGAGAAAAATTCTTCTTTTATGTTCCAAGCAACAATTAAGTACAATGCTCAGCAAAAAATCCAACGATTATTAACTTATCGACAATTAGCAATTAACGAATTCTCAAACGTATTTTTAATTCTAATCACATAAGTTACAAACAAGTCAATATTAACAAACATTATTAACAGACAAAAAAAGAACCTTACAAAACATATCCTTACAATTATCAAACAGTATCCACACTTATTTCTTGATTCTAATTAACAATCGAACCATCTCCAAATTAATCGTTCATTGTCGACTTTTCTTAAGACTCTCCAACCTCCCTTAAAAATCATCCAAAATTATTTAAAAGTATAAAATAATTATCACTCGTGATAATGCATTTAATTAATTTAATCAAATATCTTATAAGATTCTTTTAGCTCTCTTAAAAATCATCCAAAATGATTTATAAAATAATCATTACTCGTGATAATGCATTTAATTAATTTAATCAAATATCTTATAAGATTCTCCTAGCTCTCTTAAAAATCATCCAAAATGATTTATAAAATAATCATTACTCGTAATAATGCATTTAATTAATTTAATCGAATATCTCGAAATCGAAGTGAGCCTTCTGTTATTAGTTATCAGTTTATCAGTAACCGAAATGAAATTTTGCCTACGTCGAACATCCACCAGTAGCAAGTGCACAATCAGCTTACATTTCCTGTAGCATGTTGATACTGAACAGAAACTGCGCTCTGCATTTGGATTCGAACAATGGAAAGGGTCTATTCGATGGCCAGCTTCTCGATTCTCCCACAGAATATTCAGGAACGATATGTCGAGTCTACATTTAGAACGAAATGCAATATCTCGATACGCTTGCCAGAGCTTCTACGGACTCTCTGTTATGGAGAAAATGGTACAAGTGTGTAAAGTGAAGCTTGGCTAACACGAGGGTGGAGTAAACATAGAATGACTTCGATATTCGTGATTTGTTCGAGGCTATTGTCAAGATGGAATGGTGATAAGAATTTTTTTTTATGTTCTTTGTGTACAAAGTTTTTTAAAATACAAAATTGTGAAGCTTGATTATTATGAGAGTGGAGTAAATGAATGAAAATGAGAATTTGAGATTTGTTCGAGGCTATTGTAAAGAGGAAATGGTGATAAGAATTTTTTTTTATGTTCTTTGTGTACAAAGTTATTTGAAATAGAAAATTGTGAAGCTTGATTATTATGAGAGTGGAGTAAATGAATGAAAATGAGAATTTGAGATTTGTTCGAGACTATTGTCAAGATGGAATGGTGATAAGAATTTTTTTTTATGTTCTTTGTGTACAAAGTTATTTGAAATAGAAAATTGTGAAGCTCGATTATTATGAGAGTGGAGTAAATGAAGAAAATGAGAATTTGAGATTTGTTCGAGGCTATTGTAAAGAGGAAATGGTGATAAGAATTTTTTTTTATGTTCTTTGTGTACAAAGTTTTTTAAAATACAAAATTGTGAAGCTTGATTATTATGAGAGTGGAGTAAATGAAGAAAAAAATAGAATTCGATATTCGACGTTATTGTGGAGAGAGAATAGTGATAAATATGATAAATTTTATATGTATTTGTTGTGTATTAAATACTTTTTGTATAACAACATTATTTGAAATAAAAATTGTAAAGCTTGATGATTTTGAAAGTGGAATAATAACTTTCACGTGTGAGAGCAGAATTAAATTTGGAAACTAAGAAAATCCTGCCTAACTTTGTATACCAATGAACAAAATAAATCATCCATCAATAAACAATTTCTTAATTAATTCTAGAGAGCAGAATTAAATTTGGAAAATAAAAAAATCCCACCTAACTCTGCATACCAATGAACGAAATAAATCATCCATCAATAAACAATTTCTTAATTAATTCTAGAGAGCAGAATAAAATTTGGAAAATAAAAAAATCCCACCTAACTCTGCATACCAATGAACAATAAATCATCCATTAATAAATAATTTTCCATAAAGATTCTTTTCCTTGGTACATCTAATATTTCACTACATTCCTATTGAAATCAGCACTCATTCTCGAATAAATTCTAAACTATTCAAAAATAATTTCTCCACGATCAAATTCTAATTATCTTTTGTCTGATGACAATTTCCTGGATGAAAGTTCTCACTAACCTGTGCGAGGCAGCCGCCTATCATGAATGTAACTAAAGCACCGTTTCACGATTCGCAGAGAGGCTACACAATATTCTCGAATGCGTCGCGTACTCGGGGTGGTGTAATTATTACGTCATCGTGCCACCGGTGGCCTTTGATGTCACCGCTAGTCTCCTCCACTCGCACACTCCAATCGTCATCGGCCACTTATGTGTGTCTATGCGTATATGCACGTTCAATGGTTTATGTGTGAGTGAGTGTGTGAGTGTATGAGTAAGTGAGTGTGTGAGTGTATGAGTAAGTGAGTGTGAAGTTAGAATGCGAGTGTATGAGTGAGTGAGAGAATGTATGAGTAAGAGTGTGAGTGTATGAGTGAGTGAGTGAGTGTGTGAGAGTATGAGTGAGAGAGTATGCGTGGGAGAGAGAGTCGAGAGAGAGAGAGAGAGAGAGAGAGAGAGAGAGAGAGAGAGAGACATTGTGCACGTGCTTACACACAATGCAGCTCATACACACATGAAAATACGGGCACACGAATATACACAGCACACATGAAAATAGACACACGCATGAAAATACACGCTCACGTGAAAATAGACACACGCATGAAAATACACACACGCGTGAAAATAGACACACGTATGAAAATACACACACACTCGAAAATACACAGCACACATAAAAATAGACACACGTATAAAAATACACAGCATATATAAAAATACACACACACACACACGAAAATACACAGTACACATAAAAATACACACACACGAAAATACACAACACACATAAAAATACACACATCAACGAACACACATAGAAATACACACACACACACGCGGCCCACTGAGAAAAAAAAGAACGTAGACGCGTGCCTATAGCCGACGGTCTGAATTATAAACGAACGTGCGACAAACAGGCGCGACCAAGTAACGAACGTAAAGACTAAGTCGACAGTTACGTGCTGACAGACGAATCAACACCTCTCACAATGTTCCTAAAGAATTTCGTTGGACAAGAGGAAAATTGCTAATTATTTTCTAATCTTTTTAATCCAACAATCTCTTTATCATCAAATGAATCTTTTTTATTTTATATACTTGCTGTAATCAGTCTCCAATGTAATTAATTAAAATTCTCTTCACGTTACAAAAATCTGATATTAACAACTTTTCCACGATATTTATATTTTGTCAAAATTAGACAAACAACAATAATAAAAAATAAAAAAAATAATCAAGAGAACTGCAAGTACAATTGTTGTTACACGTTCAATGTAAATTGGAATGAAATTGGAATAGAGTGGGTGTCTGTAAATTGAGTAGAGTCAAATGCAAAATTCTGTCTTATTTGTTGCCAGTGTAAGCTCCTCACAGTGCTTGTTGACTCTTGAAGCTTTCTCATTAAACTGACTCAATTCACTTTGGGACCATGGAAACGGTCTAGAGTGACTAAACAACTGACAATGGAACTCATTGTGCTTCACTTGAAAGCACATTTTCACTGTCAATTTAATTACTTTTAATTTGGAATTATTAACCTATCCTAGAAGTCTCTTGCAGATTTACAAGTATTTCTTTATTTAATCGAGTAATATTGCAGAACTCATTCCAAACTATTCTTTAACATTTATTACGTCATTTATTATTCTTTCATCAAATTTGTCTTCTCTCTTCTTCGACAACCTTCTCTTTCTGCCCAACACCATTTATTTACAAATATTCTGAAACTCAATAAATTTAATCTTTTCCTATTATACATTAAATAAGTCTTTCTTGATTATTATAATAATTAATCAGATTATTCTCAAATCAGTCGTACATTTAAAATAAATTATTTGTCCAATGATCTTTCGTTTTTCAAAATTAGATGACAACAATAAAAAAAAAAATAATCAAGAAAACGTAATTGCAATGATTTTTTGCTCCATTGGAAATTTTAAAATAAAATTCCAAATGACGTAATATATGGCATAATAATATATGTATATGACGTAATTGCTCTTACACATTAAATTAGTCTTTCTTAATTATTATAATAATTAATAAAATTATTCTCAAATCAGTCGTACACTCAAAATAAATTATTTATCCAATGATTTTTCATTTTTCAAAATTAGAAAACAATAAAAAGATAATAAAGAAAACATAATTGCAATGATTTTTTGCTCCACTGGAAATTTTAAATAAAATTCCAAATGACGTAATATATGGCATAATAATATATGTATATGACGTAATTGCTCTTACACATTAAATTAGTATTTCTTAATTATTATAATAATTAATCAAATTATTCTCAAATCAGTCGTACACTCAAAATAAATTATTTATCCAATGATCTTTCATTTTTCAAAATTAGAAAACAATAAAAAGATAATAAAGAAAACATAATTGCAATGATTTTTTGCTCCATTGGAAAATTTATATAAAATTCCAAATGACGTAATAACATGTGAATATCTCACGGACAAACAGTTGGATGATAATTAACGATAATCGAACGTTAATAAATGAGATAGGCTCGAAATTCATATTTTCACGTGGTTTTGTAGGTCAATCGGTTATTTCTCACGGAGAAGCATCGTGTGGTGCCTATCAATATTGAAAGCACGCTTTATTGTTCCCGTATGAAATTAATTAACGTTAAAAGCCGATCGTAACAACGTATATCCGGTGTTAAAGGGATTAATAATCAAAAATTAATCGACAGTATTCGACGAGCCACGTGTAAATTAATGGCTCATTAAATTTTAATAGATCCTGCTTAACGTGACACTTGAAAAGTGCGTTGAAAGAATTGTATTTTTAAAATGCAAACTCGATAATTTTAATTAATAATTTTAATCGTAAATTCTTAAGATGAGAATAGAATTTTTTCAGTGTGAATAAACAATGTCGAATTAATATTCCAGATAATAAAGAAAGGTTTGTATGAAAATTTCTCTGGTACAGAAAAATTCAATGTGCAATATTGTTATAGGATACTGTTGATAACAGTGAATGTATTATGTTTATGTATTTATACATGTATGTGAAAAATCAATGAGATTGAAAGAGATTTAAGAATTTAACGAAAGAACTCGATTTTACTGATTTCCATGCAAGATCTAGAGTGTATACCAAAAATTCTTGAATCAATTTTTGTGAATTAATATTATCAACGAAGTTAATAAATTTTCTCGTGCAAATTTTCACACGATTAAATCTCAATTTGCTCTTAAGAAATATTATATTCCGTGCAAATTGTTTTTACACCTTGGATTTAATACGAGAATAATATTTTATATTACAAATTTTTCTTTTATTGTAACATGAACAATGTTAATTTTTTTTATCTTTAACATAATGTTAGGTGTATTATATTCGGTGCAAATTGTTTTTACACCTTGGATTTAATACGAGAATAATATATTATATTACAAATTTTTCTTTTAACATGAACAATGTTAATTTATTTGTTATCTTTAATATGATGTCAGGTCTATTATATTCGGTGCAAATTGTTTTTACACCTTGGATTTAATACGAGAATAATAGTTTATGTTACAAATTTTTCTTTTAACCAGTTAACTGTGGAATTTGTTTTTGAGTTTTAATTTTTAGTTTTTATATCGAATGGTAAGCCTTTTTTATTGCTCATGATCAAAAATATACAAAATTTGGTTTGACGTGTATACACGTGATTAACATGAACAATGTTAATTTTTTTATCTTTAACATGATGTCAGGTCTATTATATTCCGTACAAAATTGTTAGTACTCCTTAGATTTAATAAGAGAATATTTTATATTACAGATTTTTCTTTTAACATAAATAATGTTAATTTTTTTATCTTTAACATGATATTAAGTGCATTATATTCCGTACAAAATTGTTAGTACTCCTTGGATTCGACACAATAATAATATTTTATGTCACAGATGTTTATTTTTTTTTATCCTTAACACAATTTTCGTCCAAATAAATATCTACTGACAATATTTAAAATGATAAAAAAAATATTTTCACGTGCTTTGCAAAATTTTTCTTGCCCTCGTTATCCTCGTGGTCCTTCGATACATCACTCCCTCCTAGCTAATCTCCACTCACCCTTTTACGCTCGACTTTACCATAAAGTTTACCGACGTCCTCAAACGCGCGGAGCTGAAACTACCAGTCACCCTGGAAATGACGCGGTCGAAGTCAAGAGTCGATACTGCACTTTTATCGTTCCAACGTACCACCAAGATAACCGCCTACGATTCTTGAATTTTTATTCTCGTGCTGAAATTTTCATCTCTCAAGGGCGTGGCGCGCGGAGAATTCTTCACGGTCCTGATCGAACCGTTACGACGTCTTCCGGATTCTCGGATTGGATTTTTACGTGTGGAATTCGAAATGAGGATGTCGAAGAATATTATGGAGCGTGACGTGGAATCTTAGTTTTTTTTTGTTGGTACTCTTGTTTTGATTTTCTCAAATGCGTCGATGCTCGTGAGAATTCCAATGGGTTTTTAGATAATGTTTGCTTGGATTAAAAGAAAGATGAGAGAATAAGAAGTGATAAAGAAGATGGTTGAAAGAAATTTGTTTTTTTGGAAATTTAAAGGATTTAGGTTAAATGGTGAGTGGTTAAAATTCTTATCTGTGTGTGTTTATTTTATAGTTGTTAAGTCTCAGGGTGAGAATTTGATGGGTTAATTTTTGAACCGATGTTTTTAAATGAATATCATCCAGTACACCTCTTTAAATGAAGATACATTAATTCTCATTAGATCAAACTTATTTGTTGCAACGACAATTGCATACATTTTTCCCCATAATCAAAAAATTCAATTTACACCAATTACAATTAAAAATTTTCATTTGCCTATTTCAACAATTAATCCTACACATTTTTCCCCTTAATGAAAAAATTTAAAAAATTCAGCTTTTATCATTTACAATTGAAATTCTCATCTACCTATTTCAACAATCTATTCCTTCTGCTTCTACCACTTACACTTTAAAATTCTCATCTACCTATTTCAACAATCAATCCAACAGATTTTCCTCCTTTAAGCAAAAAACTAAAAAACATCAGCTTCCATCATTCACAATTAAAATTTTCATCTGCCTATTTCAACAATCTATCCCACACATTTTTCTTCTGCTTCTACCACTTACAATTAAAATTTTCATCCACCTATTTCAACAATCAATCCAACAGATTTTCCTCCTTTAAACAAAAAATTGAAAAACATCACCTTCTATCGTTCACAATTAAAATTCTCATCTACCTATTTCAACAATCTATCCCACACATTTTCCTTCTACTTCTACCATTTACAATCAAAATTTTCATCTGCCTATTTCAACAATGAATCCTACACATTTTTCCTCTTAATGAAAAAAAATTTTAAAATTCAGCTTTTATCATTTACAATCAAAATTCTCATCTACCTATTTCAACAATCTATCCCACACATTTTCCTTCTACTTCTACCATTTACAATCAAAATTTTCATCTGCCTATTTCAACAATGAATCCTACACATTTTTCCTCTTAATGAAAAAAAATTTTAAAATTCAGCTTTTATCATTTACAATCAAAATTCTCATCTACCTATTTCAACAATCTATTCCTTCTGCTTCTATCATTTACAATTAAAATTCTCATCTGCCTATTTCAACAATCTATCCCACACATTTTCCTTCTACTTCTACCATTTACAATCAAAATTTTCATCTGCCTATTTCAACAATGAATCCTACACATATTTCCCCTTAATGAAAAAACTTTTAAAAATTCAGCTTCTATCATTTACAATTAAAATTCTCATCTACCTATTTCAACAATCAATCCAACAGATTTTCCTCCTTTAAGCAAAAAATTGAAAAACATCAGCTTCCATCATTCACAATTAAAATTCTCATCTGCACATTTCAACAATCAAATCCACACATTTTTTTCTCCATGGTGACAGAACTCAAGCGTCAAACCCATCGTTTCTTTTTCATCGCGCTTCTCACTGCCTCCTAAAATCCTTCTGGAAAAAAAAAAAAGGGGGAAAAAATGTCGACGAGCCAATAACCGGTACCGATGGGCGCGTCCACGAGCGATAAAATATTATTTTAATTCCTCCCACGTGACGCGTAAACATTCCCACGACTCACGCGGACAGCAGCAGCAGCAACGGCGTGTGAAATGGTAGGAGGACAGGGCCAATAAATTTTCTTCTCCCGTGCCAACGCCGGGCGCGTCGGTCGTTGAAAAAGGTCAAAGTGGAAATGCGGCGGATTAGCGACAGGAGCGATGGAAAAGTGAGAGAGAGAGAGAGAGAGAAGAGGAAGATGCAAGTGTCAAGGCAACTTGCGAGGTTGTTTGTAGAATCGTACGCACTATTTGTCTACTTATTTCTCTACAATAAGTTCTTTCTTTTTTTTTGTGCTTTGGATTTAGAGAAGACAAGACAACAGAAAGAAAATAACAAAGTGAGAGAGAGAGAGAAGATGCGAGTGTCAAGGCAACTTCCGAGGTGGTTTGTAGAATTGTACGCACTATTTGTCTACGATGAGTTCTTTCTTTCTTTCTTTCTTTTTTCTTTTTTGCTTTGGATTTGGAGAAGACGAGACAACAGAAAGAAAATAACAGAGAGAGAGAGAGAGAGAGAGAGAGAGAGAGAGAGAGAAGATGCGAGTGTCAAGGCAACTTGCGAGGTTGTTTGTAGAATTGCACGCACTATTTGTCTACGATGAGTTCTTTCTTTCTTTCTTTTTTCTTTTTTGCTTTGGATTTAGAGAAGACGAGGCAACAGAAAATAAAGAAAAGGGAGAGAGAGAGAGAGAGAGAGAGAGAGAGGAGGAGGAGGAAGATGCGAGTGTCAAGGCAACTTCCGAGGTTGTTTGTAGAATTGTACACACTATTTGTCTACGATGAGTTCTTTCTTTCTTTTTTATCTGTTTCGAATTTAGAGAAGATGACGCAAAACAAGAAAAAAGAGAGAAAAGAGAGAGAGAGAGAGAGAGGAGAGGAAAATGCGAGCGTCAAGGCAACTTGCGAGGTTGTTTGTAGAATTGCACACACTATTTGTCTTCGACAGTTATTAGAGAAGAAAAATGTTGCAGAAGAGAAGAGAGAGAAGAAATTTTTCAAAATTTATGAAAATCATCTCCACCAAAGATTGTGATGGAGAAAAAATGAGGAAGGTCCTCACCTTCTTGTTACTTCTATCGCGAGAGAAGCATAGCAGAAGGATGATCGCAGAAGGAAACTCCCGAGAATGAATTTGAAATTTAAAATTTGTACTTTGAAAGTTGAATGTAAAATCTTCGTGGGATGAAGTCGAGACACTCACCGGTGTGACGGTCCCAGGCAACTTTCGTAAATTCTTCAGAAACGCGACGGACTCCTGGAAAGCTGCACGAGGTAGTCTGTAACAGAAGATGATTTTTTTTTCAAATATGATTTTAATGAAAATTTTGGATAAATTCACGAATGGTAATCAGCAGAGCTGTTAATTAATGATTGTAATGTAAGAATAGATTTTTGTTGTCTATATTGAAATTAACAATGGTAATTGTAGATTGATTTGTAAGGTAATTAGCGCACTGACAATTTTAAGGTAAGAAAAGATATTTTAGGACGATGATTTAAGTAGAGATTGAAATTCAACAAAAAATTATCAAATCACCACTGTCGTCAAAGGCGAAAGAATAAAAAAAATGCAAATGCGCAAACTCAGAAGAATAAAATTGAACAGATCATCGTCGAGAAGAATCCTTGAGTGATAATAAAAAAAAAATTATCAAATCACCACTGTCATCGTCGTCAAAAGCGAAACAATAAAAAAATGCAAATTCGCAGATCCACGAGAATAGAAGAATAAAATTGAACGGATCATCGTCGAGAAGAATTCTTGAGTGACAATAAAAAAGAATTTATCAGATCACCACTGTCATCGTCGTCAAAAGCGAAACAATAAAAAAAATGCAAATACGCGAACCCACGAGAATAAAGTAAGTGCACTGAAAAAAAAAGCTGTTGATTCAATAAAAAAATGCGTTGATTCAATCATACGTGTGTGTCACGGGCTGCCATAAACATTTGTAATTGATTCAACATTGTATGTCATTGATTCTAATAAAGTATAGTGTGAAACAATGATGAGGCCATCATTAATTCAATAATACATAATGTTGTATCAAAAGCATATTGAATTGAAACAATATTATTTCATATTATGTAATTGGGACAATCCTCGTTATATGATTGAAATAACTACATATGCAATTGAATCAATGAAGTTTGTAATCAGTGCTGTATTATTCAAATAAATAATAAATATACTTGAAACAAATATTTATTTCATTGAAGTAATTAAACATATGTCTGGTTCAATCAAATTTCTTCAATTATGCTATATTATTGTACCAAGTACTTCTGTAATTCACACAACGGTGTACCATATTTGTTTCAATCGCATTATAATTGAATCAACGAAATTAATTCCAATCATACGGATATCATTGAATCAACACTTTTCTTTTCTCAGTGCATTAACTATTACCTTTTGTTCTTGTTACCATATGTATAGTAAAATGTGCTATATGAATATAGTTAGTTCTATCACTATGCATGAAATATTCTGGTAACATTAACTATATAAAATAGTTACTCTTCTTACCATTGTATACTTTCAATCATACTATATTTTTAGCTGAAATAACCATAATTTTGGGTAAAAACATAATATAGTTGGTTATACTATTCCTCTATCGTAATTATTACCGACATTATGGTAACATTTACCATAAATATCATATTTCCAACTATAATTTTATTACTATGCCATTACAGTTAGATATATCATATATCTAACTATAATGGCATAGTGTATATTTTCAACCATACTATATTTTTAGTTGAAATAACCATCATTTTAGGTAAAAATATAATGTAGTATAATATAATAATAAATCCATTAGAATATAATATAATATCTCACTATATTTTATAGTTGAGTTTGGCGTGAAACATATTTTTATAGTTCACTTAACCATAGAAAATATAGTAGAATGAACGATTTATACAAATGTTTATATTATTAACTATTACCTTTTGGTCTTGTTAACATGTGTATAGTAAAATGTGTTATGTGAATATAGTTAGTTCTATCACTATGTATGAAATATTCTGGTAACATTAACTATATAAAATAGTTACTCTTCTTACCATTGTATATTTTCAATCATACTATATTTTTAGCTGAAATAACCATAATTTTGGGTAAAAACATAATATAGTTGGTTATACTATTCCTCTATCATAATTATTACCGACATTATGGTAACATTTACCATAAATATCATATTTCCAACTATAATTTTGTTACTATATCATTATAATTAGATGTATCATATTCTTTTCTCTCAGTGTACCGGAAAAGTTGCATTCGCGAATGCGCGCGAAATTCGATTGACGATAAAATCTCGAGCACGGTTCGAGCGTTAAATTCTCGACTTATCTGCCGCGACAAATAAAGAATTCTTTAGTGAGAATGAGAGAGAGAGAGAGAAAGAGAGAGAGAGAGAGAGAGAGAGAGAGAAAGAAAAAAAAACAAGAAAGAAGATCGAGTGGCGCGGAGGTAGCTCGCAGAGTGGGTCGAGTAAAGGAAGGAATAATATTAGACGCGGAAGTCAATGGATTCGGGGATAGCGAGGAAAATTCCTGGCATTTCTTCGTGGATCGTTACGTGCCGCAGAAATTCCACGACCGCCTCCGGGGCTCTCGAGATCTCGAAATGCTAAGTTTACTCCCCACCTCCTTACTACTAACGTTTCCAGTATTGGTTGGAAACGGTGGAGGAGTAAACCACCGGGACGGTATCGAGCGGAAGGCGAAGGGCCGGCAGCATGGTTGATCTTAACGAGGCTCAGGAAGGAAGTGGCAAATTTAACTGATCTGACCTTTCGGAAATTTCCAGAGTTATTTCTCTCTCTTTTTTTCTCTCAGTCTCTCTCTCTCTCGATTTTTTCTCTCAGTTTCTTTCTCACTATGTTCACTGAGAGAAAGGTATATGATATATCTAACTATAATGGCATAGTAACAAAATTATAGTTGGAAATATCATATTTATGGTAAATATTACCATAATGTCGGTAATAATTACGATAGAGGCATAGTATAACCAATTATATTATGTTTTTACCAAAAATTATGGTTATTTCAACTAAAAATATAGTATGGTTGAAAATATATAATGGTAAGATAAGTAACTATTTTATATAGTTAATGTTACCAGAATATTTCATATATAGTGATAGAACTAACTATATTCACATAGTATATTTTACTATACATATGGTAACTAGAACAAAGGTAACGGTTAATAATATAACCATTTGTATAAATCGTTCATTCTACTATATTTTGTATGGTTAAGCGAACTATAAAAATATGTTTCACGCCAAATTCAACTATAAAATATAGTGAGATATTATATTATATTCTAATGGATTTATAGCACATTTTATTATACACATGGTAACAAAAACAAAGGTAATAGTTAATAATATAACCATTTGTATAAATCGTTCATTCTACTATATTTTGTATGGTTAAGTGAACTATAAAAATATGTTTGATGCCGAATTTAACTACAAAATATAGTGAAATATTATATTATATTTTAATGGATTTATTATTATATTATACTACATTATATTTTTACCTAAAATGATGGTTATTTCATCGAAAAATATAGTATGGTTGAAAATATATAATTGTAAGATAAGTAACTATTTTATATAGTTAATGTTACCAGAATATTTCATACATAGTGATAGAACTAACTATATTCACATAGTATATTTTACTATACATATGGTAACTAGAACAAAGGTAACGGTTAATAATATAACCATTTGTATAAATCGTTCATTCTACTATATTTTGTATGGTTAAGCGAACTATAAAAATATGTTTGACGCCAAATTTTTCTCTCAGCGTATGTGAAGCTTAAACGAGGTCCTTTCATTTGGATTTTACAAGATGTCCCTCTGTGTTGAGGTTTGAAGATGATTGCTAGGTCAAATTTCCATTGTTCGACTAAACAATAAGATAATATGTGACTTATACTTATACTTGTACAGATATGGAGAACTATTTAAAGTATAAATTGGAAGCTGACAAGAAGTTGAAGAAAGAGGAAAAATTGGAAGATGAATCAAATCTGGAGTATAAGATGAAGTTTGACGAGGAAAAATTGGAAAATAACACAAAGCTGGAGTAATGATCCTACCGCATTTTCCAAATTCTTAATTCTTCTTCAACTTTTACCATTTCTCCTTTACTTTCTCTTTTGCTCCACATAATCCTAACCGAAAACTTCTGAACGACTAAAATCGAACCTCCCAATTTCGCGAGGAGAAAAGGGACGTAGAAATTCGTCGACTAGCAGGCCGGCACGGTGCCAAAGTCTCTCGTATCAAACGTAGAAACTGAGAGAAGTCAGACCAATGGTATGAGTAGGACGAGTAGAAGCAGGAGGAGAATGGTGGTACGTGATTCATTCGGTTAATTACGCCAGCTCGTCTTCACAATTGCGGGCATCGGTACCAACGTGTGAGTAAAGGATAAAGGGGATGAGGAGGTGAGAGAAGATGTCTCATGGAGGTGAAGGAGAATACACCTCGTAGAAGAAGAGGAAGTGATGGTGGTGGTGGTTAAGTGAGGTGACGAAGGAAGGTTCTATTCATTCTTCCTTAACCTCCTCCTATAACGTTCTCCTTGTTGCTTTTTATGGAATTCTTTAGTTCAGTTTTCTTATCCTCCAATTTCGTGTCGTTCGACAAATTTATTCTTATCTTCTAATTTTTGTTCGTTCTCTAATTTATACCTCATCCACCAATTTCTTTTAATCCTCCAGGTTGCTCTCATCCTTCAGTTTCTGATCGTTCAACAAATTTATTATTATCTTCTAATTTTTGTTCGTTCATTTATACCTCATCCTCCAATTTCTTTTAATCCTCCAGGTTGCTCTCATGCTTCAATTTCTTCTCATTCTCTAATTTATTCTCATTCTCCAGCTTCTTTTTCCTCTCAAATTTTTCCTCGTCAAACTTTATTTCATCCTTTAATTTTTCCTCATCAAATTTCATCTCATCCTCTAATTTTTCTTCATCAAAATTCATCTCATTCTCAAATTTTTCCTCATCAAACTTCATTTCATCCTCCAGCTTCATCTCATCCTTTAATTTTTCCTCATCAAAATTCATGTTATCCTCCAGCTTCATCTCATCCTCAAATTTTTCCTCATCAAATTTCATCTCATCCTCCAATTTTTCCTCATCAAACATCATCTCATTCTCAAATTTTTCCTCATCAAACTTCATCTCATCCTCCAGCTTCATCTCATCCTTTAATTTTTCCTCATCAAAATTCATGTCATCCTCCAGCTTCATCTCATCCTCCAATTTTTCCTCATCAAACTTCATCGCATCCTCCAACTTCATCTAATCCTCCAGCATCTGCTCATAATCATCCTCCACTTCATCCTCTTCGTCATCCACCCTTCACCTCCTCCACCTTCTCATTCTCTCTTCCCAAAAGGGTCCAAGTGCCTTCCACCTCCTCCACCTCCACCAGCCAGAAATTGCAGGCGATCTTTGGAGTTCTGGCGCGTTGCTGTCATAATAGAGAAGCGGCTGGTCGTGCCGTGGATTGAAGGTACCTCGAGGCGGACTAAGTTCACCGGCCCGTTAATCGATCCTATTAATTGTTAAGCAGCAGCACAGCCTCGTTGTTTCCCAGTTTCCATTCTGCGAATCGCGATTCCACAGTCTGAATTCCCAGGGATTTTCCAATCTGGGTTATACGCACGGATGATAGTGGATTCGGATTTGAATTAAGAATATTTCTGGAGAAGGATGTAAATTGCGAATTTAAGAAGCTTTTTTAAATTGCAAACTGAAAATTCAAATGACTACTTGTTTATAGAAAATTAAATTGAATCTCATTCTGTAGGTGTTAAAGATAATAAGCACAAGTGAGAGTGGATTTGCATTTGAATTTAGAATATTTGCGTAGAAGGATGTAAATTACAGATTTAAGAAGCTTTTTTTAAATTGTAAACTGAAAATTCGAATGACTACTTGTTTATAGAAAATTAAATTGAACCTCATTACAAACATAAGTGAGAATGGATTTGAATTAAGAATATTTGTGGAGAAAGATGTAAATTACGAATTTAAGAAGCTTTTTAAAATTGTAAACTGAAAATTCAAATGACTACTTGTTTAAAGAAAATTAAATTGAACCTGATTACAAGTATAAGTGAGAATGGATTTGGATTTGAATTAAGAATATTTGCGTGGAAGGATGTAAATTACAGATTTAAGAAGCTTTTTTCAAATTGTAAACTGAAAATTCAAATGACTACTTGTTTATAGAAAATTCTACTGAACCTCATTACAAGCATAAGTGAGAATGGATTTGGATTTGAATTGAGAATATTTGTGGAGAAGGATGTAAATTGCGAATTTAAGAAGCTTTTTTAAATTGCAAACTGAAAATTCAAATGACTACTTGTTTATAGAAAATTTAAATGACTACTTGTTTATAGAAAATTAAATTGAACCTCATTCTGTAGGTGTCAACGATAATAAACACAAGTGAGAGTGGATTTGCATTTGAATTTAGAATATTTGCGTAGAAGGATGGCCAAATTAAAAAAGAACTACTTAATTTGTAAACTGAAAATTTAAATGCATCCTTATTAAAAGAAAAATCAATTGAACTTCATTCTGTAGCTGTTAATAGATAGCAAGCATAAGTGAAAATGGATTTGGATTTGAATTTAGAATATTTCTGGAGAAGGATATAAATTGCAAATTTAAGAAGCTTTTTTAAATTGTAAACAGAAAATTCAAGTGCATACTTATTTAAAGAAAATTAAATTGAACCAGATTACAAGTATAAGTGAGAATGGATTTGGATTTGTATTGAGAATATTTCTGTAGAAGAATGTAAATTGCAAATTTAATCTTCAGTTTCTTATTTTGCAAACTGAAAATTCAAATGCCTACTTATTTAAAGAAAATTCCATATAACCGGAAACGGACGCAGGAAACCGGTGCAATCTCCGCGAAGCGTTACGCCTCACAAACGAAGCAAAAAAGAAGAAGAAAAAAACAAAACAAAAACCAAAGTGGAAAAGAACCAGCGCGATAAATATGCGAAACACGCGTACAACACTCCTTGCGGAAATAAATAGTTTCACGAGGATTCTGCTGCGGAGTTTGTTGCAACTGGCTCTTACTTCTTCTTCTCTCTCTCTCTCTCTCTCTCTCTCTCTCTCTCTCTCTCTCTCTCTGTCTCTCTCTTTCCATCGAGCAGAAGAAGAAGAAAAAAATGGTAAGAGCTCTATAAGAATGCGAGTGGTAAACTCTTGGTGGAAAGTAACAAGGAGTGTCTTCCTTGAAGAACGAGAGAAAAAAATGGAAAGACTTAGAAAGAGACAGAGAGAGAGAGAGAGAGAGAGAGAGAGAGAGAGAGAAAAGAATGGAAAAAAAGAAAAAAATACAAACAGAGAGACACACACGCACATGCGTACTGTTTTTCTCCTTTTGTTCTTCTTTTTTTTTCGCTTTACTCTTCTTCTTCTTCTCTTATTGTTTTTTTCTCCTCCATTTTCCAGACCGTACCACTGATTTCCTCCTACACAATGGAAGGCGCCGGTGTCTCCTACTGCACGCGTCCCAGTGATTTTCTAGACCGTGAGGAACGAAGTGGCAGAATCTAGCGCGCAGCTTGTTCTCTGGTTCTCTTCTGTCGCGCGAGCTCGGAGAACTCGATGAGATGAAAGAGAGAAAGAGAGTGTGTAAGAGAGAGAGAGAGAGAGAGAGAGAGAGAGAGAGAGAGAGAGAGAGTCGATTGATGATAAAGTTTCTCTCTCACCATTGATTTTTAGGCAGTAACTGAAATACATATACTCGAATTCTCAAAGAATAATCAATTAAAAATTCTTCCTATTTTTCTAGCAATGATCCTTAAAAATATCCATCACCACAAAAAAAATCCCTTTATATCACCTTGGTCGATTATTAATTTCAACAATTTTCAGTTGAAACAACCATCATTTTGGGTAAAAATATAATATAGTATAATAAAGTATCATCAAAATAACCATAATTTTGGGTAAAAACATAATATAGTTGGTTATACTATGCCTGTATAGTAATTATCACCGCACTGAGAGAAAAGTATATGATAGATCTAACTATAATGGCATAGTAACAAAATTATAGTTGAAAATATCATATTTATGGTAAAGGTTACCATAATGTCGGTGATAATTACGATAGAGGCATAGTATAACCAACTATATTATGATTTTACCCAAAATTATGGTTATTTCAACTAAAAACATAGTGTGGTTAAAAATATATAATGGTAAGAAAAGTAACTATTTTATATAGTTAATATTACCAGAATATTTCACACATAGTGCTAGAACTAACTATATCCACATAACACATTTTACTATACATATGGTAACAAAGTTAATAATGTAACCATTTGTATAAATCGTTCATTCCACTATATTTTGGGTGGTTAAGTGAACTATAAAAATATGTTTGACAAATTTATAAAATATAGTGAGATTATAGTAAACTCAACCATTTTTTTCTCTCAATGGACACCGAGAGAAAAGTGTATGATATATGTAACTATAATGGCATAGTAACAATTATAGTTGGAAATATTATATTTATGGTAAATGTCGGTAATAATTACGACAGAGGCATATTATAAGCAACTATATTATTTTTTTACCTAAAATTATGATAATTTAAACTAAAAACATAGTGTGGTTAAAAATATATAATGGTAAGAAAAGTAACTATTTTATATAGTTAATATTACCAGAATATTTCACACATAGTGATAGAACTATATTCACATAGCACATTTTACTATAGGTACATATGGTAACAAGAACAAAGGTAATAGCTAATAATATAATCACTTGTGTAAATCGTTCATTCTACTATATTTTCTGTGGTTAAGTGAACTATAAAAATATGTTTGACGCCAAATTTAACTATAAAATATAGTGAGATTATAGTAAACCCAACCAATCTTTTTTCTCAGTGCGACATTATGGTAACATTTACCATAAATATCATATTTCCAACTATAATTTTGTTACTATGCCATTATGCTTATTGTTAGATATATCATATACTTTTCTCTCGTTGCAGTATCAGGATTATTCGAAGGGTGATTATCAGTTCTCGAACATTCGTCGACACGGTCTTCCGCGCGAGAACGCGCAAATTATGCAAATTGTGCGACGAGCTGGTCCAAATCCTCTTTATTGTAATTCTCGCGCGCGCGCGCCAAATGTTCCTCGAGTAATTAACACTTGCTTCCGTAAGGAACACTTACTTCCTTCTGTAAGTTTCCAAGGAGAGACGAACACGCGGGTTAAGCAAATTGCGTCGCAACGAAACCTGTCCCCTTCTACGGTTCTTCCTCTTCCAATTCTCTTTCTCTTTCACTGTATTGTCACTCCTTCAGAGCACCATCCGTCCGAAGTGCCTTCGACTAATTGCTGCTCACGCGCGAGCAAGCACGTTGCGCGTTTTGAATCTCGACGAGGGTGCAGACATTTTTTCTCTAGCCTTCGAGAATTTTGTAGATAAAATAAAAGAGACAATTGTAGCTTGTTGAAGATTTTTTTTTTATAATTTCTTAGTTGGTTTTTTCTTTTTCTATATCTTTTTTTGTGTGTGCCAGGGTCTTCGATAAATAATTTCTTAAAAGAAGAAAGATTCTGGAATTCATTTTGAATTTTTTCTCTAGCCTTCGAGAATTTTTAGATAAGATAAAAGAGATAATTGTAGCTTGTTGAAGATTTTTTTTTTTCTTTTTGATGATTTCTCAGTTGGTTTTCTCGTTTGTTGTATGTTTTGTGTGTGTTAGTGTTTTGGATAAATAATTTCTTAAAAGAAGAAAGATTCTGGAATTCATTTTGAATTTTTTCTCTAGCCTTCGAGAATTTTTAGATAAGATAAAAGAGATAATTGTAGCTTGTTGAAGATTTTTTTTATAATTTCTTAAAAGACGAAAGATTCTGGAATTCATTTTGAATTTTTTCTCTAGCCTTCGAGAATTTTTAGATAAGATAAAAGAGATAATTGTAGTTTGTTGAAGAGATTTTATTTTGAGATGATTTCTCAGTTGGTTTTTTCTTTGCTGTATTTTTGTCTATGCGTTAGGGTTTTCGATAAATAATTTCGTCGAAAAAAAAAATATTGCAATTCATTTTGAATTTTTTTCCCTAGAGTTTGTTTATAAATTCTCTTTGTCAGAATTTCTCTATTGCAGTGTATTAATTTGTCTAGTCTAGTATCTCAGTACGCACTCTATTGTAGTCAAACATTTTTCATTCGACCGTTTGAACCTTAAAAATCGACAATTATCTTCTTTGTTTTCAAAATTGACAATTCTCTTCTTTTTTCTCAGACTACAAAATTTTGCGAAAATTCAACAAAATCTTCTCCACCTCAATAATACCAAATACGAAAAAAGAGAAAAGTTTCTCGTTATTTTTTTTCTTTCACCATCTTATTAAACCGCGCATGCGCAAACGTTAACCCATTATCGTTTCAACGTGTCGTCTCTGTTCTCGTCGGTACACGTGGTGAAATTTTTGTCCCACCTTCACCTAGCAAAAGTTACTAGGCTAGTGTAAGCGGCCATTGTGGTCGACAGGAAGTTCCCTTGGCACCTCTCGGACGACACCAAGTTTCCTTCCGACAGGATATTTCCTGAGAATGGCTTGCACCACTGGCATCGTCTCCGTGCCAAAAGTCAGACACAGAGAAGAGTCACAGAAAAATGAAACTCATTTTAGGAATCAACTGAAGAAATAATAACAATAATTTGTTAGTGAATTATTGAGATCTCTCATTTTTTGGTTATTTTTTAATTTAATTTCAATTTACAAAATTGAATTTAATTCAAATTAAATTAAAAATTGACCAAATTTACAAATTTCAATTAAATTCAATTTTAATTCAAATTCAATTAAAAATTGTCGAAATTTACAAAAGAACCAAAAAATTAGAAATCTAAATAGTCCAGTAACAAGTTATTGTTAGGATTTCTAATTTTTTGGTTATTTTGTATATTCAAAATCGTCAAAATTTATTTATTTATTTTGTATATTATGACAATTTTTAATTTAATTTGAATTAAATTTAGTGTTAATTCAAATTAAATTCAAAATTGCCAAAATGTATTCATTTATATTGTAAATTTCGACAATTTTGAATTTAATTTGAATTCAATTTAATTTTAATTCAGAATTGTCCAAATTTATTTATTTATTTTCTATATTTCTCTTTTGTACAACAAGCTACAATTATCTCTTTTATCTTACCGAAAAATTCTCGAAGGCTAGAGAAAAAATTCAAAATGAATTGCAAAATTGAATTTAATTTAAATTAAATTAAAAAATGTCGAAATTTACAATATAACCGAAAAATGTAGAAGTAGATATTTGCAGAACTGAAGAAAGATCCTCCACGTATCCCACGTGTGAAAAGAATTCCAAAATAGTCGAGAAAGAAAAATCATGGAAAGTGCACCGTTTCCACTGAATTCACAATTTTTCCGGAAAATCAACGGAATACGTGGATCATCCCATTTCCTTTCAAATTCACATCCACCTCATACTTATATTCAAAGGTGCCATTCAAGCTTCACCACTATGCTCTGCTCTAAAGAGGCTCTGTGTATCGAATGGAAAAGAGGACACGATATCGTTAGGGATTGAGAATCTTCTGCGTGATTGTTCCTTTAAGGGGTCTTCCTACTTTTGAATTCAAAAAGGTAAGGTAAGATTTTTCAAATTATTTTCAACGAAATAATAAGTCTCATTATCTTGAAACATATTTGATAAGATTACTTCAACTATCTAGACAACGACAATTTAATTATTATCCGTTCTCTTGTTATCGTTCATTGACATACTAAAATAAAATGTCATATAGCAATGTTTCTAGTTTTTACGTTCTCACACCCCTCGACAATAACACAGGCCCACAAAAAAAAAAAAAAGTACCCTGTGCTGGCGATCTGACTAGGCTAGTCTTATGTATTTTGTCCCGCTGAATTCGAATCTGACGTCAGAATTCCTCCATCACGTCACAGTTTTTTTTTTAAATCGCAAAAATAGACGAAATTTCATAAAAATCGACATTCTAAGGCAATAAGATTGCGCTTCTTAAACAAGAAGTTACCAAAATAATATTTTAATGTATTTTCAAACGTTATAAATTCAAATTCATCCCAGAATGCGTTGTGCTCGATTTATGATTCGAGTTGGACCTAACGTCCGAATCATGTCACTTACGATCGTCTGCGCTTACGCACTCCTTTTTATCTTGAAATGATCTGTGAAGCGGTTTTCTTTTACGTGTTTTTCTTTTTGTTATATTTTCTCTTTTAAGCATCCAACAAAAAGAAAAACACGTAAAAGAAAACCGCTGCACAGATCATTTGAAGATAAAAGGAGTGCGTAAGCGCAGACGATCGTAAGTGACATTATTCGGACGTTCGGTCCAGCTCGAATCATAAATCGAGCACAACGCATTCTAGGTTGAATTTGAATTTATAACGTTTGAAAATACATTAAAATATGATTTTGGTAACTTCTTGTTTAAGAAGCGCAATCTTATTGCCTTAGAATGTCGATTTTTATGAAATTTCGTCTATTTTTGCGATTTAAAAAAAAACTGTGACGTGATGGAGGAATTGTGACGTCAGATTCGAATTCAGCGGATAAAAATACATAAGACTTGCCTAGTCAGATCGCCAGCACAGGGTACTTTTTTTTTTGTGGGCCTGTGTAATTAGACCAACGATTTTAAAATTGCACTGAGAGAAAAAAATATTTGTATTCTTCTATTAGCATCAAACATATTTTTATAGTTCACTTAACCATACAAAATATAGTAGAATGAACGATTTATACAAATGGTTGTATTATTAACTATTACCTTTGTTCTTGTTACCATGTGTATAGTAAAATGTGCTATGTGAATATAGTTAGTTCTATCACTATGTATGAAATATTCTGGTAACATTAACTATACAAAATAGTTATTTTTCTTACCATTATATCTTCTCAACCACACTAAATTTTTAATTGAAGTAACCATAATTTTGGGTAAAAATATAATATAGTATTATACAATATCTCACTATATTTTGTAGTTAAATTTGGCGTCAAACATATTTTTATAGTTCACTTAACCATAGAAAATATAGTGGAATGAACGATTTATACAAATGGTTGTATTATTAACTATTACCTTTGTTTTTGTTACCATGTGTATAGTAAAATGTGCTATGTGAATATAGTTAGTTCTATCACTATGTATGAAATATTCTGGTAACATTAACTATGTAAAATAGTTATTTTTCTTACCAATATTATATTTTTAATCATACTATATTTTTAATTGAAATAATCATAATTTTGGGTAAAAATATAATGTAGTATAATATAATAATAAATCTATTAAAATATAATATAATATCTCACTATATTTTGTAGTTAAATTCGGCATCAAACATATTTTTATAGTTCACTTAACACTATTCCTACCGAAGATTTTTTCCTTATGGGAATTTCCCTTGAAAACGGTCATTTGACCTGCGTTTGGTAGGAATAGTGTTAACCATACAAAATATAGTGGAATGAACGATTTATACAAATGGTTATATTATTAACTATTACCTTTGTTTTTGTTACCATGTGTATAGTAAAATGTGCTATGTGAATATAGTTAGTTCCATCACTATGTATGAAATATTCTGGTAACATTAACTATATAAAATAGTTATTTTTCTTACCATTATATTTTCTCAACCATACTAAATTTTTAGTTGAAGTAACCATACTTTTGGATAAAAACATAATACAGTTGGTTTTACTATGCCTCTATCGTAATTATTACCGACATTATGGTAACATTTTCCATAAATATCATATTTCCAATATCATATACTTTTCTCTCGGGTGTGAAAATACGATTATCAAATTACTATACTGTTCAGTCAGTACTCGTATAATTCTCAAATTAAGAAAGAAGAGAGAGAGAGAGAGAGACAGAGAGAGAAAAAGAAAACAAAAAGAAAACCTTCGTTGTCTTATTATAAGAAAAAATCACACGATAACGTCGATAAAGGATATCCTCCTTTGAGATCTTACAATTAGTCTGGAAAAAATGGAAGAGGGCTCGAGGCACAGGAGAGAGAAAAAGAGAAAAAGAGAAAAACACAGAGAGAGAGAGAGAGAGAGAGAGAGAGAAAAGAAGAAAAAAGGTAGACCATCCAGAAAAAGGCAAAGAGGAAGGCCGCATGGCAATTTGGTAGGCGCCTATTAAATGAATCGAGAGGAGAAGCGAATGAGAGGAGGCCCGGATAAAAAAGAGTGTCGGCCAAAAGGAGGAAGAGATGAGAGAAAGAAGAAGAATAAAAAAAAGAGAGTAGAAGTGAGAGAAAGCGCTCGTCCATTGGAGGGTAAGACGAATGAATTTTTAATCGATCCTCGAGATTGGTTCAAAAGAGTATTCTGGCTTGTTTTAAACATTTACGACTCACACTTTAATTCTCTCCTGGAGATTATTAATTATCAAATGCGAGTTAGAAAAACTATAGGTTCTTTAAGCATTTGTAACTTACTGGACATCGATTCCGTCATTCAATAATAATAACAATAATATTAATAATAATATATGAATAATAATAATAACGATGAAAAAAAAATCAAAGGTGTTGCTTGACCCTTGATAAAATTATTCTGAATTTTATCCAAAGTTGCTTGAAATTCACGTGACTTTACAATTAGAATAATAATTCTCGATATGAATGCATAATTACAAGAAAAAAACTGACGAAGTGGAAGAATTAAGTGAAATTCGAAAAATTAACTACGTAAAGTTAACTACCTCAATATTTAAAAAAAGAAAAAAATTTGTTAATATGCATTCGCTTGTTTGTCGTTGAGAAGTTGGCGCACCCGGAAAGTAAATTTCATTTAATTTTTTAACTAAGAAGGGTCGAAGAATTATAGTTAAAATCTCACATGTGTCGAAAAATTATAGTTAAAATTTCACATGGGTCGAAAAATTATAGTTAAAATTTCACGTGGCTCGAAAAATGATGGTTCAAATTTCACATGGATCGAAAAATTATAGTTAAAATTTCACGTGGCTCGAAAAGTGATAGTTCAAATTTCACATGGATCGAAAAATTATAGTTAAAATTTCACATGGCTCAAAAAATTATAGTTAAAATTTCACGTGGGTCGAAAAATTATAGTTAATATTGCACACAGATCGAAAAATTATAGTTAAAATTTCACATGGCTCGAAAAATTGTAGTTCAAATTTCACATAGCTCAAAAAATGATGGTTAAAATCTCACATGGATCGAAAAATTATAGTTAAAATTTCACATGTGTCGAAAAATTATACTTGAAGTTTCACATGTGTCGAAAAATTATACTTGAAATTTCACATGTGTCGAAAAATTATAGTTAAAATTTCACATGGGTCGAAAAATGATAGTTCAAATTTCACATGGATCGAAAAATGATAGTTCAAATTTCACATGGGTCAAAAAATTATACTTAAAATTTCACATAGCTCAAAAAACTATAGCTAAAATCTCACGTGGGTCAAAAAATTATAGTTAAAATCTCACACAGATCGAAAAATTATAGTTAAAATTTCACATGGCTCAAAAAATTATAGTTAAAATCTCACACAGATCGAAAAATTATAGTTTAAATTTCACATGGCTCAAAAAATTATAGTTAAAATTTCACGTGGCTCGAAGAATTATAGTTCAAATGTCGCTTAGAGTCCTTCGAGGGTTTGTAATACGTTTGAGTTCGCAGGCATAAGGAAAGTTATCGGTCGCGAAGAGAAACTGTGCGCACAGCTGATACGAAGCAGGCGAGCCAAGCACCACCACCTCCTCTCTCCACCTTCAACCTCCTGCCATAAAACGGACAAACTCACCAAAGTCTGGAGAGTGCGCGCATCTTCAAGTGGCGCACAGCTTGCCTGCTATATTGCAGGGGCGTATGGAGTAACGCATAAGTTAAGTGCGCGAGCGAGAGGCCAACTACTTAACAAGACATTATTAACTTCCAAATGTAGGGGAGAGAAAAGTTCTCGGAGCTAAGTGTGGGAGATTTTCCGTGGCAGTGGAGTTTCTTCTAATTGTAAGTACGAACTAAAGTCATTTGGATCTTTTTTTTGGAAAGGTTTATTTCAAGAAGTATCCGATTTGTTTATGGTAATGTGCACTAAGAGAAAAGTATATGATATATCTAACTATAATGGCATAGTAACAAAATTATAGTAGGAAATATTATATTTATGGTAAATGTTACCATGATGTCGGTAATAATTACGATAGAGGCATAGTATATTATGTTTTTACCAAAAATTATGGTTATTTCAACTAAAAATATAGTATGGTTGAAAATATATAATGGTAAGATAAGTAACTATTTTATATAGTTAATATTGCCAGAATACTTCATACATGATAGAACTAATTATATTTATATAACACATTTTACTATACATACATATAGTAACCAAAATAAAGGTAATAGTTAATAATATAACCATTTGTATAAATCGTTCATTCTACTATATTTTCTATGGTTAAGTGAACTATAAAAATATGTTTCACGCCAAATTCAACTATAAAATATAGTGAGATATTATATTATATTTTAATGGATTTATTATTATATTATACTACATTATATTTTTACCTAAAATGATGGTTATTTCAACTAAAAATATAGTATGGTTGAAAATATATAACGGTAGGAAAAGTAAATATTTTATATAGTTAATATTACCAGAATATTTCATACGTAGTGATAGAACTAACTATATTCACATAGCACATTTTACTATACACATGGTAACAAAAACAAAGGTAATAGTTAATAATATAACCATTTGTATAAATCGTTCATTCTACTATATTTTGTATGATTAAGTGAACTATAAAAATATGTTTGACGCCAAATTTAACTACAAAATATAGTGAGATATTGTATTATACTATATTATATTTTTATCCAAAATTATGGTTATTTCAACTAAAAATATAGTATGGTTAAAAATATATAATGGTAAGAAAAGTAACTATTTTATATAGTTAATGTTACCAGAATATTTCATACATAGTGATAGAACTAACTAAATTCACATAGCACATTTTACTATACATATGGTAACAAGAACAAAGGTAACAGTTAATGATATAACCATTTGTAGAAATCGTTCATTCTACTATATTTTGTATGGTTACGTGAACTATAAAGATATGTTTGACGCCAAATCTAACTATAAAATATAGTGAGATTATAGTAAACCCAACCATTTTTTTCTCTCAGTGTGGAGAAAGAATTGTTTCTTTTAATTGTAAGTATGAATTAAAGTCATTTGGATCTTTTTTTTAGAAAGGTTTATTTCAAGAAGTATCTGATTTGTTTATGGTATTGTGGAGAAAGAATTGTTTAAGAAGAGATTTTCGTTAAGGTGGAGTTTCTTTTAATTGTAAATACATATGAATTAAAGTCGTTTTTAGAAAGTTATAGAAAGTCTATAAACAAATAGGCATACAAATCAAGAAATAATTTAAACGATAACTGAATAAATAAACAAAATCCAACAAACAAAAAACAACACTTAATTATTCCACCAAATTTGTTGGAAACTCCTAGGACACACTATTCAGAAATCAACATTCCAAAAATATGTCGATAAACAAATAGACATACAAATAAAAACAAATTCAACGATAACTGACTAACTAAACGAAATCCAACAAACCAGAAACAACGCTTAATTATTCTCTAGGATTTCGACTCAAAACGAGGAGAACCTTGACATTAGCTGCTATTTAAAAAATCAATTTGCAACAAATCTTCTTGCAATCACATAACTACAAAATTTGTTGATAACTCCTAAGATACACTTTTCAGAAATCAACATTCCAAAAATATGTCGATGAACAAACAGAAATACAAATAAAAAAGTAAATCCAACAATAACTAACTAAATAAACAAAATCCAACAAACCAGAAACAAGCCTTAATTATTCCACCAAATTTGTTGAAAACTCTTAGGACACACTTTTCAGAAATACAAATAAAAAAGTAAATCCAACAATAATCTGACAAAATAAACAAAATCCAACAAACGAGAAACAACCCTTAATTATTCCACCCACCCAAGTCCAAAAGCAGCACGTCCTCCGCGGCAATTAAAATTCTTCTCTAGGATTTCGGCGCAAAACGAGGAGAGCACTGAGATTAGCTGCTACACAAACTTCTGCAAACTCTCGCGCCACTTCCTTCGCGCCGGTACACCAGTCCGTAGGAAGAGGCGAAAATGCGACACGAGCCTCACGAGGGGTAAATCGCCCTTAATTTTCTTCTCGTGACAACTGTAGATGCCACGAGAGCTAATATCGTTCACCCCACGCTTGATCTTCGACCTAACTGCTACGAGAATGATTACCGAATGATCGATGATCGTGGCGGGCTCCTTAAGCACCGACCAAAAAGCACAAAGAGGGCGAGAATGTCCTCAGGACGAAAATATCCTCGGGCTGTTAAATGTTAAAGACCTCGTGAGAGCTTTTTGGGGTGTATACCGGAAGTGAGAACGTTTTTTTCATGGACCAATCTTTCTCTCCATCGCTACGATCAATTTCTCCTTAAACCTCGTGTCGAGTTCGGAAGTGACATTCTCTTGTACGATTGGAGAATTCCAAAAGGAAGAGAAGTTTAAAGAGTGAAAAAAGAAAATTAGCTGGTATGCAGAACAATATTAACAGAGCATTTTTTCAGAGCACTGAAAAAATTACATTCTTAAAATACAAACTTAATAATTCGTCTTAATAGATATTCTTAATAGATGAGAATATTTTCTTATCGATATGACGGTTTTTGGCATATATTCTTAAATTAAAATTAAATTATAAGTGGCAAATTCTTAAGATGAGAATACAATTTTCAGTGTATACTTGAATTGAGATATTTAAGGGTTTGCATTGTTTGTTTATAATTCTTCCCAACTGGTTTGTCTTAATCAGATAATATCAGAAGAATATCTGATAAGAATACCTGTTAAAAATATTTGATTAGAGGAACCTGTTTAGAACATTCTACTCATAAATTAAGAAGATCCTCTTGTTGCTTATTTTAGTAAGAAACATTCTAAACTTAAGTGGTAAATTCTTAAGATAAGAATACAATTTTTTCAGTGAACTTTTCCGGCAGTTTTATGTTCGAAATGTCGTATTGTTTAAAAATAGTTGGAGGCTGGAACTCTGCTTGAAAATGATTCTAAGGATCGGAACTCTGCTAGAATTATCAATATTCATTGAAAAAGGCAGGAAGAAATGTTCAGCACTGCACTTATCTAAATAGATAAGAATATCATATAAGAATATCTGTTAAAAATATTTGATTAGAGGAATCTGTTTAGAACATTCTCCTCTTAAATTAAGAAGATCCTCTCGTTGTTTATTTTAGTAAGAAATATTCTAAAATTAAGTACTAAATTCCTAAGATAACAATACAATTTTTTCAGTGTAGAAACAACCGCGACTCGTATTTCAACGTGAGTTGATCTCTCGTGCCTCGTTGTTTAGAACATTCTACTCTTAAATTAAGAAGATCCTCTTGTTGTTTATTTTTGAAATATTCTAAAATTAAGTACTAAATTCTTAAGATTAGAATACAATTTTTTCAGTGTAGAAACAACCTCGACTCGTATTTCAACGTGAGTTCATCTCACGTACCTCGTTGTTTTCATCACACAATTCTCTCACTTGGCTCACCCACACGGAGCATCAGACGAATTATGCAACGCCACTACACGACACGAACACACCCAAGTCCACCACATTGCACACAGAAATGCCGGCAGTGGCAGTGGCCCGTTTCGACAAATCGTCATTTTGTTTCTCCAATTGTATCGACCACCCCCCACACGCGAGAGTCTGTCGAATGGAACCTTCGCTTCCCACACTCCGCACCACACTCCACCACACTCTTTGTTTTCGAGCGAAAGGTGTAGAGGAGATCTACGAACGTACTGATTTAATTACCTCTGGCCCGGAGGCCTTTGTAACGAATCTGGAAAGAGGGTGAGGTGTGCGGTGAGTGTGATGTGGTGGCAGAAAACACACAGCCTCCGAGATCAGTGTGAATGTAGAATAATAGCACTCATACGTTTACACACACGCACACATACGCACTGACAGACAGACAGACAAGACAGACAAGGCAGACAAGACAGACAAGACAGATAAGCAGAGAGACAGACAAGACAGACAAGATAGACAAGACAGATAGGCAGGGAGACAGACAAGACAGACAAGACAGACAAAGCAGACAAGACAGACAAGACAGAGAGACAGACAAGACAGACAAGACAGACAAAACAGACAAGACAGATAGACAGAGAGACAGACAAGACAGACAAGACAGACAAGGCAGACAAGACAGATAGACAGAGAGACAGACAAGACAGATAGACAGAGAGACAGACAAGACAGACAAGACAGATAGACAGACAAGACAGACAAGACAGACAAGACAGACAAGACAGACCAGACAGACAAGACAAACAAGACAGACAAGACAGACAAGACATTCAAGACATGCAAGACATGCAAGACATGCAAGACAGACAGACAAGCCAGAGGGAGTCATATATCAACATTTACACACATAAATCACACATAAGCCCACACAGGTAGAAAACCACATAGAATATTTCCATTCACACATTTGCACACACACACACACACGCACACATAATAACACGGAACGATACTTAAAGAGCACACTGACACTAGAACACACACGTATATTAGCACGTAACACTGCTACCACACTCACTACATAAATAAACACACACACACACACACACACACACAGAGTTTGTCAACGCACATGCGTGCAAGACCCATTGCCGTTTGGTCATTGACAAATATTGACATTCGCACGACGTACTACGTGGTCCTGTTTGAAGCAGGGTGCTTGGTGCTAGACGAAAGAGAAGAAGAGGAGGCGGAGAAGATGGTGCGTGGACGGTTGGTGGTGCGCGTAGCAGCTATCTCGAGTCAATTGGGTTAATTGAATTGCACGACTGGTGGCCACTACTATTGCCTACCTCTCTAAAAACCCACCCACCACCCACCAGAAACAATCCGCAAATATTCTCTCTCTCTCTCTCTCTCTCTCTCTCTCTCTCTCTCTCTCTCTCTCTCTCTCTCTCTCTCTCTCTCTCTCTCTCTCTCTCTCTCTCTGTGTGTGTGTGTGTGTGTGTATGTGTGTGTGAGAGAGAGAGAGAGAGAGAGAGAGAGAGAGAGTGAGTGAGTGAGTGAGAGAGAGAGAGAGAGAGAGAGAGTGTGTGTGTGTGTGCACAGTGTGACGAGTGTGGGATATCATCCACGAAAGAATGAATTTTATCTGGGACCGGAAGTGAGGTCAGACAGTGAAAGTGATACGAACGTGGGAGAGAGAGACATTATTCCACGTAGAAGTTCGTCGATAACGATGCTTCGATAACGAGATACCCCCCACCACTTCTCTCCATGCATCCCCACCACCGTGACTAGTTCTCTGGCTAAAGTGCCTTCGGCAATGGAATATACGACGGCGAATAGAAATACTTCTGAACTGTATCCCGCCGTTGGAAAAGGTTTTCGAAATTTTCAAAATCTCCATCAAGTACCAGCGAATTTTTTTTTATCTTTTTCTCACATCTACCCTCCGATATTTCAATCGACCAATGAAATCAATTCGACTGTCAAACAGAGATAGTAATATCGTAACGCGAATAAGTTCCTTAGTTCCATAAAATTACAAAAAAAAAAAAAGAAATCCATCATTTTGTGAAATACTGTCTTGCACCAGTCTGTTGTTGGCCACGCCCTAAAATTCATTCAATAATAAAATCAATTGACTTTATATCGCTTTAAAAAAAAAAACAAAAAAAAAAGCAACCAATCTACCTTCCGATATTTCAATCGACCAATGAAATCAATTCGACTGTCAAACAGAGATAGTAATATCGTAACGCGAATAAGTTCCTTAGTTCCATAAAATTACAAAAAAAAAAGAAATCCATCATTTTGTGAAATACTGTCTTGCACCAGTCTGTTGTTGGCCACGCCCTAAAATTCATCCAATAATAAAATCAATCAACTTTATATCGCTTTAAAAAAACAAAAAAAAGAGCAACCAATCCCGTGATTTTCTACCTTGTCATCTCCAAACAAAAAAAAAAAAAACCAAAACAAAAACATCATTCACCCCTAAAGAATCTTTCAACGAGCCAACATTTTGAGAAATACCCCCTTACGCGAGTCCGCTGATGAAAGAATTTCCTCTTTCCTCTCACCCTTTCCTGATTGGGTATACTTTGTGGCGCTCCCCACTCCTCTCGTTTCTTCGCCACCTCCCACCACTCCGTCCCACTGATGCACGTTGAATGAAGCGGACTCCGGCCTCCCCACCACCCTTCTTTCTTCGTTCTACCTGAACGAAGGGGGCTAGGAGAAATTGAATTACAAGATCGTGAAAGGGCCGAGTCTGCGGGAGAAGAGGCCGTGGTGGTCTTGAACGAGCCATAAATTGCTACTGGAGGGGGAGTGGTGACGGTTGGAAAAAGGGTTTTCTCTCCTCCAAAGATCACAAGAGTGAGAAACGGAAGCTGAACGAGTTCTCTGGGAGTGAATGAAGAAAAAAGGAGAGAGAGAGAGAGAGAGAGAGAGAGAGAGAGAGAGAGAGAGAGAGAGGTGTGTGTGAAGAAGGAAGGGGCGTCACTTCTTTCTCAATTCGAGTAATTCAATTGGCGCTTGGTAATTGAAATAGCGAAGAGAAAATTTGACGAGATAGAATCTCTCAAAAAGTATTCTACGAAGAGGAAAAAAAAATTGCAAGAAAATTTGCGAAAAAGTAGAAAACAAGTAAAATAAAAATTTTCGAAATCTGCATCGATCCGTAACGAGCCACACCCTTTTTCTTTCGAATTACTATCTTTCGTTCGAAAATAA